>OX421406.1:2400000-4800000 GCA_949126875.1 Lochmaea capreae | reverse complement strand
ATGTTCAAGTGAGCGTAGACGAATCAATAATTGAAAAAGCTGAAGAATTAATTGAACAAATAGAAAAAGAAAGTAATAAATAAATATTTAAATATTTAATTCCCTTTTAACTGTTTTTTTTTTTAGTTTTCATCGATTTTGGACAACACAAAGCTACAAAGTTAACTACCAAAGGAAGGTATGAATCCTTTATTGTTTAATATTTTTTTCACCATCTTTTCCCTCTTGTATTGTCGACAAATTTATTTTCACACTTCCAAAACAGATGATTTTGCAGAGACGTACTTAGTTTCAATTTTAATTCAGTGTGTATACAATATAGTAAAAGTCACGAATGTTTCTCGTTACGTCATAACTCATAAATATCCGAATCAAATCAATAAGACAGTTTTCACCAGCGGCGCATCATTGTTAGAGGGTTCGGCATGTATTTCTGGTGATTTAATTATTAGAGAAAATAAATCGAACCATAGTTAGACTACAATTTGAAATTCTACAAATAAATAGTTACAAAACTCACCTCTTGAATGACATTTAACGGCAGAAATGGTCCAAACGTTTACCAGGCATTTTGTCGAAAAATATCACAATAAATGTAAATTAATTTCACCTGTTTAAAGTAATGACAATGACGACGAAACTCAATGGTGACAGAATGATTTCCGCATAAAGTGACGTTTCGCTTTTTAAGTACAATCGTTTTTACAACAGAAGACAGAGTGACAAACTGATAAAGACGTAGAGGCGTAGCTTAATTCAGCCACAAAAGACATATATGTAACTTTCAATTTGTTTTAATTGGACATACGCAGTCAGTGATATCCACATAAAATTAGAGTGTCTTTGATACATTCAGGGAAGTATGACGTAACGAGAAACATTCGTGACTTTTACTGTAGTCAGTTCTTATTTGATTTAGGTATAGGTTATTGTCAAGTTTTAGGTATCAGAATGAAATTCGAAAGTTTAAGTCACCAATACAGTGAGCTAGTTGCCAATCTTCATACATTTATGAAGGAAGAAGCAAAAAAGGAGAGGAATTATATTGATGGTAATATTTAGAAACTTGAGAGACCATAAGAGAGCATTACAAAAAAAAGCTAAAAAAGGATAAGATATTCTTAGCGCCTGATTTTCCAGAATAACTAATATATTGCCCACAAAGGATTTTTCCACATTGATATAACTTTTTCGTAACCTAATTCACTCATAAACAATAAAACACTTTCTATCATTTACTATTTATAATTTTTTTTGTCTGTAGCGGAAAAAAAATGGTATTTTCAAATGCTACTCAAACATTCAGTACTACCGAAGAAAAATGTAAACAAAAGATATGGTCGACATTTTTAATGAAGCCTGAAGGGCCCACGCCGAAATCTAAAAAAGAGGTTGAAGATGAAAATCGAATGGTATGTTTCCTTTCTTGTATCAAGCGAACTTTCCTTTTCCATTTATTATTATTTTTTTCTGTATTGGTGAATAGAGAATTGAGAGAGTACCTATATATAGGTTTGTTCGTAGATCTGTCACAAACGGTTGGAAACTAGACGACTGCGCACTGGTTTTATTTACTGCGTGTGAGTCGTCCAGTTTTCAACCGTTTGTGATTGCTCTGCGAACAAACCTGATATTAGGTTCTTTCCAACTGGCAATAGGTATAGTTCGCGCACGTGATGTATTTCTTTCCCATTTCAACTTATTAGTATCTTTTTTGGGACGGTACAAAAACAGTATTATTTAACAAATATAAGGTTCTCCTTAATAATACAGTCAAACCTCGATATAACAAATCTCAAGGGACCAAACCCAAAATTCGTTATATCGAGTATTTCGTTACAATGAGGTTCGTTATATTGGGGTTAGGTTAGCTGAAAATTCACTACATCTAGGTTCACAAACGTGAGTGACGTGACTAAGCTTTCATGTCGAGACACGATTATTTCTACCCTACGTTTGTTTACGTTCGTTATAAAGAGGTGCAGTCGTGGAAATTTCGTTACATAGAGGTGAAGTTCGCTAGATCGAGGTTCTAACTACGAAAAATTCATTGTATCGAGGGTGATTTATTTTTACAAATTCGTTATATTGAGGTTATGAGTACGGATTATTCGTTATGTAGAGGTGAAATTTACATTGATTCTTATGGATAGTTGTAGGGGATTTGAAAAAATTCGTTATGTCAAGGAATTCGTTATATTGAGGCTCGTTATATTGAGGTTTGACTGTAGTTACCATTTTGTCGATTGAATCGTTTAAATGATAAAAGTAACAGCCTGAATAGCTTTTGTCTAAATTGTATCACATTTGAAGTTAGTCGGACTTTGTTTTTTGTAAATATAATTTTCTCAATTGATTTATTAATTAACTATCAGTAGCTCAAATTTTGTTTGTATTGTATATAAAATATCCTTTTGAACATGTTTGTAGAGCGATGGGTATAAAATCATTATTAAAAAGCAGTCGAGAAGAAAACCCTTACCGAAGGAAAAAAGGGTACAGTTCGATCAAAACGTTGTAAGTATATCATCACTCATCTTATACTTTAATAGCTTTTTTGAAAATTTAATTTCAGCTCGAAATAGAACACGAATCTGCTAATCCCTACTCACCAGAAATTCCAGTATCTCCAGAATTAGATAGCTTTGGTTCACAACCGGATTCAGATTCTTTGGAAAAAGTGAACTACAGAAATGATATAGAAATCGACTATAATGATCAAGATAAACACGATGAAAAATATAGTAATAGTGATTCTGAACAATGCTCAGATTGTGAAGCTGAAGATAACGTTGGATCAGATGATGAATGTGGTTTTGAACCTTTAATCTATAAGCCAATATCTGAAATTATTGTGGATCCTTACTCGGAAAACGCAATGACACTAGAAGAACAGCTCAGAACAGTTCAAAAACAGCTACAGGCTTTATCGCAACTACCTTCTTCAGTGCAAGTAACTCTGGACGCGGTGTCAAGACAAATAGCTGACATTTTTAGCGTCGAAGATGCAGAAAAAGGAAACAACGAAGAAGTAGATGGCAAAGATGATGATAAAGGTGATATTTTATGATGGACTTAAAATAAGTTTTATTAATAATAATGTTATATAGATATGTCAGCATCAATAGAAGCAGCTGAAGCTGAAAGCGGAGATGATACGAATTCAATAGTTGGAGATGAGCTAGAAGAAGATTCTTTAGCCGAAAAGGAAATACAAGAGATATTGGATCACGAAATATTGGAAGATTATGAGGTTCAGGAGAAAGAGCAAGAAGATTTAGAGGAAATTAATAAGATTCGTGAAGCAGAAATAGAAGCTCAACGTGAAGAAGAGGAATTGGTAGCCAAAAAAGAAAAAGTTAGTCCAAGAATAATAATTTTGTCATTCGTTTTCCTTTAAATAGTTCAGCAAAATTTTTCTTCGGCACTTCGACATGTTTCAGCTCATGATGCTTGTTTTTTTTTCATTATTTTCTCTTAAATTAACCTCCTCGCTTGGTTATTTCCCTTCTTTTCACTTCTAATACCGAATATTTTGTATAAAATCGACATTTTTTTGAGATTTCAATTTTTAACTTTCCCTCGTATAAAATAAATGACACATTATACCCTTGAATATTAATAGCTATTAAAATAGTTTAGCTTTGTGTTTATTGAATCAAACGCACTTACGCCTATCGAAAAAAACAATGGAAAATATTTGAAAATTTGCCAAATCTATCCTCGTGTTAAAAAAAAACAAATCTAAGGGCCAAAAACATTTAAATTTATATTCTGACGACCTGGGCTTGCAGTTCTTACTTTTGAATAGATTGGTATAGTCCATATTTATTACAGTCATCGAATTTACTCAAACAGTAAGTGCTTGTTGTGTTTTGCAAACACCAATACATATTTTTGAAAAGTAAAGTATACTTATTGATCTTTTTTATGAGTGAATGAGTCATCTAATTTCACAGCACAAGTATTTGAATAGGGTGTTCTACTTCTAATTTTGACTACATGCTTTGTTAGGTAATATTAATAAGTGACAAATGAGATATTCAAAAATAAAATCATTTGAAATTCAGTTTTTAAATAAAAAAAAATTAAAACAGAAATTTACTGAAATTATGCAACTTGTAATGCAGATACGTCACTAGTTTAAATGTGAAGTTGTCGATAGTCTTCCTTTGCTGTTCCATGTTTCAGCTTCTTTTTTATTGGGATGTTTGAGCTTTTTGAGGACAAAAATGTTGACATCTATCTATTCTTCGTCAATTTGGGTTCATGATGATTTCGTTCCATGTCAAAAAATGTGACTAGCTTCAACTTATACTAGTGACGTCAAGTTCTTGATGCACGATTGATTGATTTACACGAATCAACAAATTAACTGTTTCAGCCATTACTGATCAAAATTTCGTTTACCTTTTATACCAAATTATGTCTATGGCCTATTTTTTTGTCTTAAAACATTTAAAATTTTTAATTGAGTACAAAACACAGGCTAAAACTTGCTTACAGACAAGATTTTCGCTTTATTGAATTTAAATGTTTAAAATCTTCCATTTCTCTATGAAAACAATCAGGAAATGGAGGGCAGCCAAAAACCAACCTTCAGACCCATAGTTCTTCCAGGAGGTAGAAAATGGATAGACCCCGATGACGTCGTACCTACAAGGAAACCCAAAATGACGGACCAAAAAATTATGGAAAGCATAGAAAGTAGTCTGGAAGTCATATCTGGGAAAAGAAAAGGGTAGGCAATATTTTTAGGTTAAGTTCATTTATTTGGCATGTTTTCAGGTTAACCAATGGAACAACAGCTGGCCATGGTCAGACACAGCCAAACCATTCTACAGGTATATCATTTTTAGATAAACATAAAATAAATTTTGTCACTAATACTCTTTCTAAGATGTAAATTAGTTTCAGCGTGTCAAAAACTAAACGGGTTTGCAGTAAACATGGCTAACAAATCTGCTACGAGTTCTTCAAGTGCAGCTGAAGCGGCTATAGACAGTTCTATAGAAACTTTAAAAAGTTGTCATCTATATTATTATAACACCTTCTGGAGGAACAGTCCTAGAGATACTACAGATAGAGGCAACAAGCCAGCTCGGAACCCGTCAGCTTGTAAGAGAGAGATAGAAAGTCGGAGGTTTAACGCGTATGCTATATAGACAGACAAAGACAGAAAAACCTCTGATCGTCTATTTTTTTCTCTCTCACCGGAGTTCGGTGGGACATTCCCACTTACACACCGGCCTACGCCTTATTACCTCTATCTGTAGTATCTATGGGAACAGTATTGCTTGCTATACACTGGTCACCGTGTATGGTGGAATATGTTGGCTAACCTTAAATCCTTAACTTCCTTTGGTGATTGTTGTTGTTATATTATAAAAATTATGTTTATTTGACTACTAGTTATTTGGTTGGAACTAATGAAATATTTCGATTTGACTCAAGATATTTTGGACCTAAAATGGCGACCATGTTAGCAACTAAAGCTTCCCTCTTTAATTTAGCGGTCCAAGTTTGGTTAAGAACTTCGGAGAAACAGAAATCTAAATTGTTGCTCGCTAAAAATGGTCGATTATTTATTCGATTGTTGTTTTCAGAATTAATTTTATGAAATATACGCCGCCTCAAAAAAAACTAGATCATCTTCAACAATCCGAAGTGTACCGGCTCATTCACAGCAATGAAACAACAACTACATCCAGAGGAATAGTTGGAAGACCCGAGAAACTTTTGCCAGAACAAGATTATTACGAGGTAATATTTTGTATACTTTTATTGTTATTTCAACTAAACATATTCATTTTTTTTATTTCAGGCTACCAGGTCTAACCAGTGAAAAGTTATTCTTATAGTTATAAGTTTTAATTAACAAATAAAATTATTTTTAAGAACTACAATTATTTATACCTATCCTCTATTTATATTCCTTTATTTGGCATCACTGCAATTTTTCCGACGTAAATTATATCAACAGCAGTGTCGTTTCATTTTTGTTTAATTTTTTTATTATTTCGAGTTTAAGCTTAACGCCTTTTATTAATACAATGTTCCAAATTCAAATTGAACAAGGTAAACAACAGAAATGATAGATGTCAACGTTTTTGTCTTAAGCAAGCTTAAATATCCCAATGGAGGAGAAAGAAGAAGAAGCTAAAACATAGAACAGCAAAGGAAAACTATCGACAACTTCACATTTAAACTAGTGACGTATCTGCATTACAAGTTGCATAGTTTTAGTAAATTTTTGTTTTAATTTTTGTTGTTAATCCAAAGACTGAATTTATAATAATTTAATTTTAAATATCCCATTTGTCACTTATTAATTGTACCTAATAAACCATGGGGTCAAAATTTGAAGTTGAACACCTTATTGTGAATTCACTTTATACAACTTCCTATTTGACCGGTCAAAACGATGAATTGGTAGGGTATTTTGCAAAAAAAAAACTCTTAGAGTATATTTCACTCGTTTATTCATTACCACAATAAATAAATTAAATATTACAAACTAAATATATTAAATAGCAGTCAAAAAGGGAGATTTCCACATTGTTTAAACGTTTTTCTCGAGTTGTTTTTTAACAACTTCATTTTCAATCACTGGCTTAATATCTTCACCTGGCAGTACAAGTGTAGGTGGTTTTACATCAGCAAGGTTTTCACCGGATTCCGGTTTCTTAACACCATCGGTTGGGGCTTGCGTTGGACTGTTACCTGCTCCAGCTGGTGCTAACTGTTGTACTTGCGCACCAACACTTTGAATGGCTAGAATTCGAGAAAAAAAATAACAAAAATATAATAACCGATTATTTCTTTAATCAATACGTGCTTTAAGTGAAAACGTCACGGCTGCCATATGTCAAGTTTTTGGATGCAAACAAACTTTTATAATTGTGTTCATACCTTTTTAATCGTTATATATTATTAATACAGTAGAACACTTGTAAATAGAATAGCCAAAATTGATTGTTTGCATCCAAAAACTTGACATATGACAACTGATGACGCGTACTAAATGCGCGTATAAGAGTTCGTGTAAAGCACTTTGATGTGCAGATTCAGCCGAGGGAGAACTAACATAACCTCAATAGTCTTCTACAGAAACGTTGGGTTAAAAATCCAACCTTCTGAATTGTTGTTACGTAGTTAATTTTATAAAATATTTGGAAAACTCACCGGTTTGAATTGGATTTTGAGTATTTTGTCCTCCTTGCGGTCGGAATGGGTTGAGTGGATTGTTCAAAATTGCGTTTTGGATATTTTGAATGATGTTATTATTACTGGGTTGAGCAGGTGCTGTACCTGTGTCGCCTTGAGCATTAGGTGGTTGTTTATTTCCTCCTTGAAAGAAGTTGGTTATAGCGTTACCTAAGAAAAAATTATTTAAAAGTTTCTAGCTGCTCATAATAATGAATTTTAGAAGAAATGTAATGAAAAAACTTACCGAATGTTTGTATAAATTGTCCTGGTCCACCAGCTTGTTGTTGAGTACCTGTGTCACCTAAAAACATATAAAATATTATCAAAAGCTATTGCGTCGTTTGTCATAGCATTTTTTACATAACTTGAAAGGTAAACCATTATTTCGTTACCCTAATTCGCAAACCACGTAACTTCAGAATTTATCGAGATCGTGTTTTTTGCGCCATCTACCAGCATGGCACTGAGCGAACGCTACTGAAAAATCTCATAACTCCAATTCTTTTTTTAAAGCATTAATCCCAGAAGTAGAAAAGCCTAACTCCGACCATGGTAACGGTACTTAGAAAACCTTGTAACTACGAAAATCGAAAGAAGACAAACTTCGTATCTCCAAAAAAACATCATAATATGAAAGCAAATCTCGTAAGTCCGATGTATATTTATTGTCAAATAATCAGAATGTGTGTTTTCTGTTGCTAATTAGTGCCTGGTTATTGAAAAATATCAAAAGATAAGTATGAACAGATACAGCAACTAAAAAGTTGTTTGGAAAAAGCCTGTCATTCCTTCTATGATTCCCTACCGTTTGAATAATAATATAAAATACAAGTTTTTATATTTATAAGTACAACAAGAATTAGTTAGATTCTCTTTACTCTTCACTTTGCAGTTATTTAAAGCAGGGTAAAATTTAGTTTTTTTTTAGTATATAACTTGTTATTTTATTATTTGAAATAAAGTTTGTTTGCCTCGTAACTCCTGTTTATTATAAAAACGTAATAGAAAACCACGTATCTCCATTGAAATCTCAGTAAAAGTATTACGACCTCAGAACATTATAATTACAATATCAACAGACATATAGAATAAATGTATTGAAAAATATTCCTAAGATTTCAAATAAAAAACATGAAACAGTTTTTTTATCTCCTGTAAAATTTTAGATTTTGGAGATACGAGGTTTGCGAATTAGGGTAACGATTTCTTAAAGCCTTATTTGTATAAGTGATGAGCAAAATTGGTCTTGGTTCTGCTTACTAGCGTTCTCTAAATTATTAGTTTATCAACTAAAAAAATATTATACTATCATAAACCACTCCATTTAAATCACATATAGGATTTTGCACATTTTTCTTGAATTCGTTTTTTCGTAGCAATAAATTTAGGTTCCTCTAGGATGCACTTCTAAGTAAGCCAAAAAATATCTATATAATTTTTATGATACTATCATACTACATTGTTGTGAATGTTTTGTCACACATTAACAATTGTTATTTATGTAATAAAAACTTGTTATTTGTATAATATCTGAATTGAGAGTCAGTGCAAATTATTAATGCATAAATAAAAACTTGAAACTTCAATTTACATTAAATACCAGGACCATGACTACTGAGCAAGGCCCGATAAGCAAAACGGGGACCAATACCTTTGTGATCAAGGACTTTGTACAGCTCACCATTGACAGTAATTATTTATAGATTGAATACCAATGGATAAAGTTGAGGATATTTACTTTTATCATAATAAATCTACAAAAAAAACTCCTTTCCCGTTTCATTTGAACTTTTTTACAAACTGAACTATTTTTTTGTGATCACTTTATGAATGAGAATAGCTGAAAGAATACCTTGTACTGCTGCTCCTCCTCCTCCTTGTCCTTGCTGTATGCCTAGAGCGTTTTGAACGTTAGTGAAGACAGTTCCAAAAAATCCGACAGGCCCACTTTGTGCTGGAGTTCCACTACCAGAATCACTCAAATTGGTATTGGACGTTGTTGGACCTTGATTGTTGTTTCCTGTGATAGTACTTATTAAATTACCAAAACCTATGGAAAAATAAAAGTTTATGTACTTATTCGAAATTATATAGGTGTATACAGTGTGTACAAAGAGTTTAATTTTTAACAATTTCATTAATATTAGATCTAAAAGTTTTCGTAATAGTTTTTTAAGATAACCATCCATGTATGTATGATGGGATGACAATCACTGAGAGAAAAGATCTATTGTGCCCCCTTACTTCTACCTAGGTCTTAAGGAACGTCTTAGAGACTAGTAGATCCTTTAGTCCTATATCCCTGAGGAATTTTGGGATATCTGCAGGCTTCAGCTTAGTGCAGGTTTACTTTGACTTATGCATTCATTTGATCTCAACGGGTTGTAGCCACCCATCAGAATCTTTGATTGTCTAAGCCCTACTAGATCTTCTCTTTTCTTCGGCTTTGCCTATTACGGCCCCCAAAAGGGTCTTTCTTTGCTAGTCCATCTTCTATTTCTTTTCCTTCTATTACAGTGAGTCCTGGAATCCTCAGTAAGGTTATTATATTGTTCTCGCCTAGTTCATTAAGTTTGCCTAGGCATTCCCACACCATTTTGGAACTGATTACATAAGAGCTCAGTACTTTAATGGCTGCTTGACTATCTGACATTATGATAATCTTTTGCTTTCTATATCCTTTGTCAATATTGAACTGGGCACACTTTCTTATGGCGTGAATTTCCGCTTGAAAGATACTTGGGGGGTTTTCCCAAGATTTCAGAGTGATTGGTTCCTGGCCCGTACACTCGTATCCCAGTTCCTTCTATTGCCTTTGAGCCGTCTGAGTACCATCCATGTTTACTGAAAGAATGTCCGTTCTAAAAGGAATTAACTCACTTACTAGCAAGTTTTGTTACCAATATATTTTTTTAACCAAATTGTATACTTTTTGCCTTGAAAATGATAATAAACACTATCGAAAGCTTGGATTATTAAACAAGACTATTCTTTACCAACCATAAATTATTTTGGTTGTACCCCATAAAAATGTTTTAGTCAGTATATAGATATATGTTTCTTTATATATTTGCAATAAAATAAATACCAGTATTGATCATATTGACGAAATTCTGCAGCCCTTGGTTTCCTGGTTGTTGGCCATTTGTTCCTTCGTCTCCCTGAGCGGCTGCTGATGCTCCATTATTACTTCCTCCTAAATTTTGAAGATTTTGAACAAAAGTAGTAGCAATATTACTTACACCCGTGGCCATATTTTGGAACCAATTGGTTTGGCCTCCTTGTGCTGGAGGTTTCGAAGGATTTCCAGCTGAAAATCAGTGGATAATTACACACAAAATAAAGCTTATTACAGTTTCCTGTAATATGTAGTATTTAATAAAGTGATTTATCAATAGATGTCGAAAGAATAATTATTTATATTCAACACTCTATAAATTTTTGAAAAATAATATTTTTCAAAAACAGAAGGGTTGGTTTTAAAATATCTTGTAGATATACCAACTCCGTTTGACTTTGGAGTGTAAATCAATATCCGGTGGTGCATGCTGCACGGGAAGTAGTTGTTTTTGAAAAATATTATTTTTCAAAAATTTATAGAGTGTTGAATATAAATAATTATTCTTTCGACAGTTGTTGCTCCTTAGTTGAACGGCTACTGTTTTAAAAAATATCATTTTTCAAAAATTTATAGAGTGTTGAATATAAATAATTATTCTTTCGACATCTGTTTACACACAAAATCTTTTCCACGGTGACTTTGACAGAAGTGTTATCAGGAATTTAATTCTTTCGTACCTGGATTGAAAATTAGATGGTCTAAAATCATGATGAGTATTTTTAAATATTCTTAATCGTACTTTTTTTGGTCCAAAAATGTATACGTCGACTATTGAATTGAAACAAAAAAGGACAAAAAGATAAAGGGAATATTTTATATGACTTCGCAGGATTGAGCGATCCAAATGCTGTAAAGCCATGCTCAGACGACTCGTGTAGTTGGCGAATACACAATTATTTGCGTACTTGGCAAGTATACGAGCTTTGCTTTGGGATGGCAAGCAGGGCGCTCACACGACGTGTACAGTTTACAAGTACGCGAGCGCGAACATTTGGCTAAATAAAAAAAACTTGATATACAAATGAATAGAGCACAGTAGTGTAGCTGTCATTATGGATAGCCGTCATCCGGAGAATTTAGTTGTTGCTGCCGCGGCTTTTGTTGTGATGAGCTCTGCTTATTATTTAATTAAATCAAAACAAAAGAAAAAAAGGAGAAGAAGATGGTCCAACACAATCTCATTTATCGATTCCATTTCAATCAAAAAAACGTCTGTACGCTTTTGGTATCTTTGAAAACTAAATGAATAGTCGCACTACTAAAAGCAAATTTTTTGTGCATTTCGTTTAAGTGTATAGACAAGTATGTACTTGGCAACTGTACGAATAATCTTGATCCCTTTGACTTGGACCATTTTTACCGACCCGAAATGGAAAACCAACGAGTGACAATTAATTGTACAAGCAGGTACAAGTAACCCATTCACACGACATACCAAGTATACACAAGTAACGATTATTCGCTAAGTACACGAGTCGTCTAAGCCCGGCTTAACATTCAAAGTTAATACACACAAAGCTATGAGAACATCTTCAACGAGTCTTGCTGAACTCACCACCACTTCATCTCTACATTCAAGCCGAAGCCAGATTAGTCACCAATAGATTGACCAAAAGGTCAATAAGCAGACTGCTCGGTAAGATATAAAAAGAGGGAATACCTGGAAATTAAACAGATGGCTCAAAAAACGAGGCAAACATCAGAAGAGTTTCGGGAAAAGTGTTATGTAGATGATGACTTTTCCTTTTGCAAGCTCTACACTCTCGACGAATTTGTTTTATGAAAAAATACATACCTTCCGCTGTTTCAGTTTGCGTCTGCCTAATCAATAGTTTGTTTTTCTCCTCATCAAAATAGTCATTCACTTGTTTTTCCAATACTGCCCACTGTTCGGGACTAGGACTGAATTCGTCTTTACCAGGGGTGAAGGATTCTTTGAGATTCTTAAGACTATTGGTGATAATGTTTTTGCTTTCTGATAAAATTATATCCAAAGGCTATATTGAAAAGATTAAAAGAACTTAAATTAATAGTATTCAAATTTACAAGAGATTCTAGAATCTACTACTAGATGGTAATATTTAAACGCAATATTTTATAATTTTTAAAAATTTGGTAAAACTTTGTTAAATTTTTAGATTCTGAAGTGTCGTACTTACATTTTTCACAGCTTTCTCTTGGAAATTCGATTCTGGCTCTAACAGTGATTTTCTTAATGGAATCTCGTTACTAACTGGAACTGGAACCTGAAAAATATATTTTGAAATTTTTGATTAATTTTATTTTATTCCGTACCTGTAGTACTTCTACTGGATTTTCAGGAATTGCATCAATGATGGCAGCTTGATTTTCAGGCTGGACCAACGTCTGTACAAAAGCATCTTCTTCTTGTGCCAACTGTAACACAAATTTTTGAATACCTTTTTTTTGTATAACATTTTTTATATGAATTAATAAACACCCAGTATAATTACTCCTTTAGAATTCAAAGTTTTTTTTACCTGAAGCTTTCCTTCATCTGCCTCTGCTAAAATTTCAGGCTCAACTTGTAAAGGTAGATGCTTCAAAGCTTGAGGTAATTCATCTGAAGAAAGCTGCACTTTTGCATCTAAATTCCTTCTTCCATGTACCAAAACCTGTTCCCTTGATACAATCCCTGGTATTATTTGATCGTACCTCACCTCCACGGGAATGATTTTCTGGACAAGCTCTACCGGAATGGCGTACAAATGAGGCACCAAAACCGCACTAAGAAAAACAATTAAAATTTTCATTTTAAATATTTTTTTTGTTTAAAAAATCATAAGAGGTTTTCTTAAATATCTTTCAACGCGTTGATTTAAACGACTGAAGCTGGATAATGTCTTCGAATGGATTTTATACGAAGATCATCTTTATCGTGAATTCTTGAGTTGGGTGACCCCAGTAAAGTTACAAGAACCAAAGGCGTAGACACGATTACTTAAAAAAGGGTTCAGTAATAATTTTATTAGATTTCCATCGTTTTCAACGACATGTTTTGGGGTTATTATTGGTTCAAACAAGAAAATTAAAACTATCTCCTAATAAAAGTCACTAACTATGAGGATTTTTACAAAGTTAGGGGACAAATTCCGACTTTTAAACCTTATTTGACTAAAAATTGTAACAAGAAATTTATTTCGTTTTAATAACAATTAAAACAAATGTGTTACGTTCATGATTTGATACAACCGGTCCGTAAAGATGCTGCTTTTCTTCAAAAAGAAAGAACTGCAAGCGCATTGCCGGTATACTCGCGTGGGTCAAGGGTACCATTAAACCGTTATTTTATTAAGACCATCTTCAGATTTAGTGGGTAGAATTTTAGTATAGTGAACAGTAATATGGTTTTGAATTTTTTTCTATAAAATTATGGAGAAATATAGAGAGAGCGAGAGAAATGAGCTTTATTGTCTTGAAAAAATTAAAATTATTTGTTTTGGTTCAATTAAGGGACACTGTTAAAACTCTTGGTGCAGTTTTACACTGATTCAGTCTCGCCCAGAAGTATTTTTGATTGTCTAGGCACTACTTGTCAGATCTTCTGTTTTTTTCGGCTTTTCCTATTTCTTCCAATATATTACATTGGTACAGATACTGCATAAGGGTTCCGGCACCCCAAAGAGTGTTTCATCCATCAGGCATTCTTTCCAAGTCAGGTAGTGGTGCTGAAAACACATTCCTTCTTGTTACTGAATTCCGTATCGAATTTCTTTGAATATTCCTAAAGCTATAGATGTCACATATTTTTAGCCATGAGTGCATTTGCCTGTACTCTGTTCAATTTCTGATTTATCTGTATAACACTTGCATCATTTGACTTGGACTAAAATGATCACAAATTGGAATAATCAAGATGAAACAGCTTTCCGCTGGTACCAGGACATAATCAAATTAAATTTAATCCGTGAGGGTGACCACAAACCGTTGAGATCAAATGGATGCATAACTCAGAGAAAAACTGACATTTACCAAAGTTTAAGCCTACAGATGTCCTAAAATTCCTTAGGGAAATAGGACTAAAGGAGCTACTAGTCTCTGAGACGTTCCTAATGAACTAAATAGAAGTAATAGATCTTTTAGGTATCAGTGAATGTTACCCCATCATACAAACATACATCTGTGACTCTGTGAGGGAAAGAGATTTGAATAATCCAAATTATTATAAACAGATTGCACAAGTTCATTAAATAGGGTGATATGAATTATAATATTTATTATGTATATTGTAACATGTCTATCGACCTGTTTCGATTTTACGAAATAATTTCCCTAATTACCGCTCGCCGTCATAGTAACCACTCCCAATATAGTTCTGTGATCTAAATTTCACCTACTCTCGTTGACCGTTAAGACAATTGACATATAATGTCAACGGACGATTCCATTTTGAAAACCATCGCCCTTTCTTTGCGTTACCAACAGTCTTACAGTAAAGACATACCTTATCGTCTATCCAATTTTACCTTAAGTTTTACCAAATTGCTGTGGTAAGCACAGCTGCCAGGTTACCGCTGTCAAGATACCCTGCCAGGATACCGTTACATGCCAGGATACCCTGCTAGAATACTGTTATCTAACCACTAGGATACACCTAGGCATCTCTAGTTCCGATTTTCAAGACATCTCTAACCTCAGCTTCAAGACAGCTCTAGTTCCGAATTTCAAGACATCTCTGACATCAACTTCAAGACATCTTTCGCTTAATAACAAGGCATCGCTAGCCTCTGTTTCTACCAGACCTCTTCATCTTCTCGAATAAGCTAAGTACTTACATATAAAGTGCAGGTCTCATTCTTCCTGATTTCATTATCCTTGATGGCAGAATAAAGTTAATATTTTAAATTTCTTTTTTAATTTCTTATCTACCCGGCTGTAAGAGCTGTAGGGGATCTTGTCCGGATTCATGTAAATTGGTAACTTTTATATTTTTAACTTTAATTAAAGACTACAAGGTGTTTCTACCTTTCTCACCTTAGTTTCTTTTCTTAAATTTAAATTATTTTTTTCGTCAATGTCTAAAAAGGTAGTGGCGCTCTAAGCTTTTATAGTCTGTCAACCCTCTGGCATACCTAGTGTGACATTAACATGGAGTCGATCCACCCTTGAGAGAGTCTCTAGCCGGGATCTGTCTCTTGAGGAGAGAACAGTGTTACAATATATTCAAAGATTCTAATTTTCTTACCGCTAACTGGTCTAAAAAAAATCTACCGTTCCTATTTTTAATTTTTATCCTGATATATGGTATAATTTACTATATAGAACTTTCAAATCGTTACCTCTACTATCTCTTGTGAATAAATTTACGATATATATGTTTCAGTAAATGGCTATTTAAATTCCTGAATAAAATTAAATAGATTTAGTTAATTTTAATAGTTTTAAACGATTGGAGATAACAAAGCCAGTTCACATGGCTTTGTTATTCCTTAAAAAAAATTAGAAAAAATTCAAATGCAAAATCAGCAAACTACTTAGGTAGATACACTGAAATAATGGTATTTTTAGTTACACGTTTATGAAAATACTTTCATAACCTTGTAAGGCGTTGATAGTAGGTATAAAACTATTTGCAAAGTTCTCCAGCTTTTGTGAAGCAATTTTTACAGACAATAATACTATAGGTATTTTTTAAAATAGACCATGTCGACAAACTGGATATTTAAATATGTAAATAGGCATGTTTTCTACCAAAATTTTACTATTGATTTAGTTAACACAGAAAATATTCAAATTGAATTCTACTTTCTTCGCAGATCTTGATGTAAATACCAATGGATATTTATTTATGTATCTGGGATGAGCAGAAATTAACCTACAAAATTAGGCAATAAATTTTGCAGATACTAATTCCAAAATAAATACCAACGTTATCTGTGAAATTTTAATGTCTTATAAGTATTTACCGCTATACATTTTACGACTGACGTTTCTAGGATTAAATTTCTTTTTAAAACTGTTCCCATAAAATAACTACTTACATATTTTTTCATTTTATACTATCGTTACTATTAAAATACATTTAACTTTTTAAAATATTCTAATGGGTCAGCCTTTAAGCCTTACATAGAGTCACCTCTTATATGATTGGTTCATTAGAGCCATTTTATTCCAAAACTTACACGGACCACCGAAAATCATGACTTAGAACACATCCTATTCGAATCAAACTACACTGAATGCAGGAGAAATCAGTTATTATTATTTTTATTGTCATAAGGTTTTTATGTAAATTTGATAATTCAAATACGATGTGACGCACTTTATGTAAAAGAGAAGTTAGCTACATAAGGATTGACATGGGACATCAAGTCTGTCGTCTTCTTTTTCAAAATCGTAATATCTTTTAGTGGTAAAAGAAGCGAAAACAGAAGAATATAGGTTTTGTTGTATTAAATAATTATTTAAGAGTTGTCTGTCTTTAATTCCAGAGTAAGGGTTGTTAAAACTATTAATTATAAAGCTGTGTATATCGATTTTAATGGTGAAAACCTTCTTCAAATTCTAAATGGTCTTTTTGTAATTGGATTCCAGCTCATAAAACAACTATTCTCAAAGTTGCCAACTTCATGATGATTTTTAAATAATGTTGCAAACATTTAGGAATTTCTAGTTGTTTCCTGAAATGTCTGATTGAATCTTTTGCTGCTTTTTGGACTGAATACCTCATTGGTCTACGCCGAAGCTGACCTAACCACGCAGAAAATAAAACAACTACTATTGTTTGTACCATGCATTGAAAATCTGACAGATATTATATTCAAACGTCTCGATGCATACAGAGTATCTATATTATAGGCTCAGCCTTTTTAATTGAATTTTATCCATGAGAGATTTCATTTATACTCCGTTACTTAAGTCAAAAATGAAAAATCCTCGAACCCGTCAATTTTTATTTTACTCGAGGTGTTTTATAACCTACAAAAAATGATCACCCCTTATGCCCTACACTTGACAGCAAGAGATACTTCGTTGGAAAAACGTAACTAAAACATTTATAATTTTTAAATTTTGGATGGAACAATTAATTAATGAAAATTATCAAAAAAATTATGAAGGTATTACATTAATATCTTTAAAATTGAAGGGACTGGACGAATTATTAGTTAGTCGGAAAAAATAAATCGGTAAAATGTTGAAGAATAAAAGTTTAATAATGTTTGTTATCGAGTGTCCCAAATTAAAGCAAAACCAGTGAACTACTTTTGTATTGTTATATCACAAAGTGTGAATCTTAAACCAATCAATTATTGTTATCAAACAGATGATTGAGATTAAAGCAAAGTGTGATGTATTTTTGCTTTTCTAACCCTTTCCAACGAAGTATCGCTTGCTATTCAAAAAATCTGAGGGGTAGCTGTCAAGAGTAGGGGGTAAGAGGGGTTACAATTTTTTGTGTGTCATAAAACACCTCGATTAAAATAAAAATTGACGGGTTCGAGGATTTTTCATCTTGAATAACGGAGTTTCCTAGGGGGGGTAAAACTTAATATCCGCACTGTATAATTCCGATTAACTCCAGACATTAAAACTCAGTACAGGTATAGTTATTCTAATGTTAATGTAATGACCAATATTTTTAATCCCATTAATGACAAATGCCGCCCTATGGCGTACATATAATTTTTTTTACAAATTCGAATATCGTGAAATAATGTTTTTCACTCAACCAACAAATAGATATTATATTAATAATATTTCTCCACAACACAATTTGCACACGCCCCTGGATGAAATTAATGCTAAGTAACCCCAACTTCTTTAGGTCGTTAAATTTTTTTATTAAACAGTGGACCGCGTTAATAACTGACCAGTTACTTCGTTATATTATGCCAATTACTGGAGTTAAACTATTCGATTTCCAATCCACCTGCTGCTACGTTGCCAGCTATTCAAAATTTTCTTTAAAATAGTAGCATACATAGAGTGGTTTTAATTAATTTTTATATTTCCAGCAATTTCAAGAGGCTTATTTTAATGCTTACTAATAAATTCATATTAGGTATTTTTTTCCAATCTAGCAATTTTAGAAAATAAATCTGACTACATTCCTTTATTTTATTGTTGTTACATTCACATTAGAAACACTGTATATGAATAGTTTAGTATCTGGCTCGGGATAAAACACTCTTGAAACATTCTTGCAGCAAATCAATCAATTTTAAAAAATCAGCAAATTAAGGGAGTTAAAAATACTGAATTGTGAGGACCAGGTATTAAAAAAAATGTGTTGTAATAAATATCATTTATTTAAATATTGATACCAATTCGCCATAACAATAATCACAATATTTTAACGTAATATATAGACTATACAACTTTTACCATAATATTTTACACTATATTATATACAAATGTATTTTTTTTAAATAATTTTACAAGAGAAAAAAATCAGTCATTCGATAATCATTGATTCGACAGTAATAAAACAAAATTTAAACAAAAATAATATTAAATAGAGTGGTTCCTTTTATTTTTAGACATTTTTAATCAAAATATAATTTGTCCATTTTTTGTAACACCCTGTAAAACTAAACATCAATTAGAACGGATGTCAAAATATTGCTCAATTATTTTGTTTTTTATTCAAAAACTTATTTCCCGAATTAAAAGAGAAGAGAATCTTTAAAAACCGCCAACATGGAAAGACATTTAAATTGACAGTCGCTAAGCATTCGAAGCGCGTGAAATTTAAAAGTACCTATATTGAAATGGACAAAAAGAGCAACATTTTTTGTTCCAATAATCAACCAAAAAAAAATTATAGAAAAGAATAAAATTCAAGTTAAAATTTTGTTTCGATTATAACGAAGAAACACCACAGAATAATGGTGAAAATTAGTAACTAGTATTCGTAAAAACATGAAGTAATGTACATACAGAGTGTCCCATAACGAATAGAAATGTTATTATTATGGAAGATTCTTAGATTAATCAAATTTTGCCTTCATAACTAACGCCTTCAACAAATAGCATCAAAAATAGTAACAACGAACCAAATTGTTTGCGGTATACCAACTGTCACGTGTAGAAACGCATCCAATTCCCGTTAACGTAATGATTTGAGGTTACCTCAAGAAAATAGATCGCTACATATACAAGACAGGTAACTTCAGTATGAATACTCCCTTATCCCACCACATATAAAACCCCGCGTCGTTCCTGTTCTCACTTCCGCTAAACTGGGTTAGTGTGTGGAATCCTTGAGCATTTAGAGCAGTTAAAAGCAGTACAGTATATTTAATGAAAACACTCTGTATATACCTATCATATTTTTTGGGAGAAAATTTTATTTTCAACTTACTATATTCACGCCTGAAAATGTAACAAGTAGTCTTTGAGCTGGTTTGGTAAATTAAGCTTGTTAATGTAGAGACCCGGCTTGCGGTCTAAGCAATTGTGGATTTTGACGCGACAAATTTGTTTGAGTGTCCGCGGTCGTTTATAGAGGTCTCTTATGATGGCAGTTAGAGGTTCAGTCGTCTTGCCTGGAACGAGACTAAGTTGTTGGGTGTGCAGGATCTGTAAAAATAAATTTTAAAAAAATACTGAACGTTATTTTAAGATTTTTTACCTTGAGGCATTCGAATAGAGGTTTGTGTTGCATCACGCAGTAGAAGAGCCAAATTATTTTGGCGAAACTGAGATGGGGATCGGTGATTAGGTTTTCTTTTCTTGATATTAACATTATGTAATAATACATTATGTAGTTTTTTGTTTTCCATACGCTCTGAGCGTGTAATGGATGACTTTTGATGGCTTCGGACATGCTCAAACTCAGATCGGGGTTAGCTCCAAATTGTATCAGAGTTAGGGTCAAATCATATCTAAAAAAAATACACACCAATATAAAAGATCGGTTTTTCAAGTTAGCCCTATTGGTTTTTATAATTTAATTATTATAAAAGATACATCGTTGACTTTCTACCTGCCTTTTCAGGTGAAGGTGCAAATGTTGCAGTTGGTTTAGAAGTGTGATAGTTTCAAGTGGTGGTGAGTCAAGTTGGACAACCTCAGACACCTATACATTTTTTTTTCTATGAGGGAATAAATGAGCTCGACAAATGATTGTGGTACAAAAAAGTCACAAATACGCCAAGTTAGATAGTAAAAAACAAATTTCAAAAAGAACGTGAGTTCAAATGTTGGATTTAAAAAAAACTTCAGTTCAAGTGTTGGATTTAAAAAAAACTTCAGTTCAAATGTTGGATTTAAAAAAAACTTCAGTTCAAATGTTGGATTTAAAAAAAAATTCAGTTCAAATGTTGCATTTAAAGAAAACTTCAGTTCAAATGTTGGATTTAAAAGAAAACTTCAGTTCAAATGTTGGATTTAAAAAAAAAACTTCAGTTCAAATGTTGGATTTAGAAAAACTTCAGTTCAAATGTTGGATTTAAAAGAAAACTTCAGTTCAAATGTTAGATTTAAAAAAAACGCCAGTTCAAATGTTGGATTTAAAGAAAACTTCAGTTCAAATATTGGATTTAAAAAAACTTACACACACTAAATATTTCGGATGTCTGTAGGAGCGATTTTGTGTGTTTTTATGTATTTTGAGTGGTATGGAATGTTTTTAAGCGTTGTTAAGCTTTTGTGTACGTTATTGAGAGTTTCAATGTATCTTTATGTGCAATTGTGCGTTGTTGAATGTAAAAACGTCTGAGTGTTTTCGGTAATTTTTGTGTGTAATTGAGTAATACTGTGTTTTTTGCGAACAATTGATTATTTTTGTGTGTAATATTGAATGGAATATTGTCTAATCGCACGATTTCTGTTATTTTAAGGTATGTTTGAGAGGTTTTGTGTGTTATCGAGTGCACTTCCGTGTTTTTTAGGAAAAATTGAGAATTTTTAAAGTTTGTTAAGAGTTTTTGTGTTTTATTGAACGTGTGGGTTTGTTACTATATGCAATTATGCGCTTTTCAATATCAAATCGTCTGGTTAATTGTTTTCGGTCATTTTTGTGTATAATAGAGTGAACTTGTGTATTTTTGTAGGCAATTGATGATTTTTGTGTTTAATTGTGTGCTTTTGAATGAAATATTGTCTAATTGCACGATTTCTTTTATTTTAAGGTATGTTTCAGTGGTTTTGAGTGTTATCGAGTGCTTTTCCGTGTTTTTTGGAAATTTTTATGGGTTTTTAAGTGTTTTTGTGTTTTATTTTACATATCGGTTTGTTACTATTTATATGCAATTATACATTTATCAATATAAAAACGTCTGGTTGATTGTTTTCGGTAATGTTTGTGTACAATTGTGTGTTTTTGTAGGCAATTGAACATATTTATGTTTAATTTGAGATATTGAGCGATTTCTGTTGTTTTTGGTATTTTTTTTTGGCGAAATTGAATTTTTAAATATTGCTATTGGGTTTGAATCAGTTCAAATATTGAATTGTAATCAAAAATACTTACACATAATGAATATCCGAACAATCTCTAACGTTCAAAACCATGTCCATGCAACTCTGCAAAATATGCTCTTTGGTCCTGCTGACCCGGACGTTCGGATCCAAATTATGATTCAATAAAAGTATCAAGAGATTTTTGATAAATTCGAAATTCCCCCTTTTCTGTATATTGCAATTGATTGTTATATTTTCAGATACGGTGAAAACCAAGACGTGCAAAGGAGTCAGATTTGCTCGATAGCTGCAATTTGAATTGGCCCCGTGTTTCAGTAGAATTTTTATACAATTTAAATAACAAACCTAAAAGAAATCAAAACTAGAAAGTATTTCTACAATCGAATTGCTTGATAAATACAGTTGGAACGTGACTTAAAGACTACTTTGACCTTGAGAATGAAGACCATTTCAAGGTCAAGTAGTTATTTGTCAAGGAATAAATTGACTCCTGTTAAAAATGTTTTCGTACGCCTATGACTGACGGAAGTTTTCATATATTATATTCCAAGATCTATGAATTTAATCTGTCGAAAATATTGTGCTTGAAACTATTTGGGAAAAGCAAAATCGTGCAAAAAAATATTTAAATTTATAGTTCGAGGGATAAACGGCTAAATTTTCTGAGTAACTTAATATTATTGATAATAAAATTTCACAATTCGTAACGTTTTTTCAACGAACAATAACGGGTGTCCCAGACTAATTTATCCAGGCTATATCTCCTAAATGAATAAAGATTTTCGAATGGAACAAAAACTGATGTCTTCCATTTCTAATACACTTTAATATGGCGTAGAAAAAATCATCCCCTATATATTCATTCTTTAGTTACAACCCCTAACTTTAAACTTTTCAATAGCACCCTGTACATTTTTTTATAATTTTGGATGTGGTCATCCATCGTCTATTCAACGAATTTTCCAAAAATAAAATGGATTCGTAAATAATCCACATCCAAAATTATAAAAAAATGTACAGGGTGCTATTAAAAAGTTTGAAGTTAGGGGTTGTAACTAAGGGATGGATATTTAGGGCATGATTTTTTCTACGCCATATGGAATAGATCAGTTGTTGTCCCATTCGAGAATCTATTCGTTTAAGAGATATAGCCTGGATAAATTAATCTGAGACACCCGGTATATATTTTTGGTTATAAGAAGTAGAAATAGAGAAAATAATAAAATAAACGAAAAACAATATGGAGGACAAAAATGTATCTCAATTAAATAGTTATTGGGATTTAATAACTTATTTAAACAGATTTCGTTCAAAGAATGGTGGAAATGGAGGAAATAATCGCAAATCCCTCCATATAGAAATTTCTACAAATAAATTTTTGCGCCCTATAAAAAATTTCATCGTACGCCCATGGTAATTAGAAATAAACTAACCCCTTCACCAACTTACTTTCATATTATGGGTAAAGTGATGCAATGGGTCTTTATTTATTAGAGGTACCAAGCATACCATCAAAGGTACTGACCCATCTCGTCCTACCATATTTGGATCACCTAAAAATATTGGAGAAACAAAAAATCCTTACAATGAAAATTAAGAAAAAATGAAACGTTCCTACCTTCTTCATTGAGTAACATATTGAGCAATTCATAACAAACATCCCAATCACGTACGTGTCTCAATACACAAGCAACTGCTGAATTTCCAGTGTGATTTATCGACTGTCTAGCGCCGTTTTGGATTAAATATCGAACAAGATGTAATATATCCCATTTATTCCATTTATCATAACCGTATTGTGCTTCTTCAAGCGCATATCTACAATCAACAATAATATTGGCGTTCCTCAATCTCATTCTATATCCCGGCCAAAATAATCAGGATAAAGAATATAAAATCATGCAAACATTACATAAAGTCAAGACAAGAAATGATAACTACAATCATTAATTTTTAAAAAGTTTTTATTATAAATAGACATATCCAAATTTCAACAACTTACCTTACTATGAGTGCATGTAATGGGGTATTTCCAAGACTATCTGGTGTATTAATTAATTCCTTACAACCATGATCTAATAATAACCTAATTGTTGCAATTGTATCCTCAGCCGATTTGTGGGCAACAAGTAATACAACATGAAGAAGAGTCATCTGTTGAGTACATGTACGTACTGTAGTGTCAGCTCCATGATCTGCAAGTACAAAAAATTTTATCAAGTCCCATTTTCAACTGTTAAACATTACTTACCAATTAGTAGTTCAAGGAATTTACTATCGTGTAAGACTGCATAATGAATTGGGTAATATTCATCTTTCAAAATGTGTATCTCATCTGAACGTTCTTTTATCAGATATTCTGTACATTTCCAAGCTCCTCGTTCACAAGCAGAATGCAAAAGTGGTTTTCTAGCACGAAATATTCCGTTCTGAAATAATTTAGTGCATAGGAACAAAAAATTAAATCCTTACCAGCATTGTATACATACCCAAGGATCTTCTACTCTTTGCGACAATAACGTTAAAATATTAACTTGATCACCATCTAGAGCATAGTAAATAGCCGACTGCAGCTTACTAACTGGTAATCTTTCTCTGCTGTCTCTTTCTATGCAAGCTTCTTCGTGTTGAACTGCAGATGCTTTAAAAAGAATATTGTTATTTAGTAGCTTTGCCAGTGGAAAACTATGTTCACTTACAGTATTTTCCTCTTTCTTCACAATTGCTACTATGAGGACCAGGCCAACACATTCGCATTTCAACATCTGACTTAGCTCCATGTTTTAACAATAATTCAACGCATTCATCATGTCTGCCAAAAAAGTTACAATATCAAAACAATATACATAGAAATTACAAATATACAATTTTTCATGTATCTCAGTCATAGATTTATAAAATATTTCACAACTCACCCTTTTAAACAGGCAATATGCAGTGGCAAGCTACAAGGGAACCTATTGACTTCAGCTGCACTATGTCTGGCTAGTAGCCATCTAACAAGTTCAACATTGTTAGCACCAACACATTTTTGTAGCAAGTTATAACCAGTTTCATCATGAATTACTAAGATATTTTCATTCTTAAATTGGAAATGTAACAATTTTAAAACGTTTCAGTTAAAACATTTACACAGTCATTAAACTGATCATTATTATGGAACCATTTCATAAATTAGAGCATACATTAAATAAGTAATAACATTTTATAACAAAAATTAAAAGTACAAATTAAATGTAAGTGTTAGATTGAGTTATAGAACATTATGTACCCTTGGTATTTGTTGCAACAATCCTTCCAATCTTTGTACTCCTATTTTGGGATTAGCTCTTAAAGCATCAAAAATCGTCTGTACTTTCTGTCTAGTGGAATCAGTAACTTTATGTCCGTGTCCATTAGTTAGTAAAGCACTACCAGATTGGAAAACCTGACTTACTTGTCCACCCATTTTTTCACAAGAAAAACCTGTTAAAATACTTTTAAAATGAAGCTATTTCTCAATGTATGAGCATTAGGAAATATTACCTGAAGTTATTATTTCATTCCAAATCTCGACTGTCTAGTGTCATGGCTTTTATTTGATAATAAATTTATAATATTTGCAAACATCTTGTTTGAATACTGGAATAGGTGTTCACAATAGGAGCACTTAGAAATAATGACAACTATGGAAATATTTATAATTCTCTACTTATAGATTACTAGCATAATATTAAACATTCACTTTGTCTCAAGTAACAATTATTAATAATATTTATTAATTCAACCCTGTTTTTATTTGCGCACAACGAAAATAAATCAATATGCGCTGCTGAACTCTGCTATTTGACATTTCAAAACAAACTCATATGTTTCATGTAAAATATAAATCTTGTTAGGCAACACACTTTACAATATGTAACGAGACCATTGAGCCATTTTCGAATGGTCAAAATAAACCGCAGAATTATGAATAAAAAGGCGATCGAAACATCAAAATTCAGACTGCAACGATATAAAATAAAAAAATGCGCCCTTAAAGAATCGCATGCGCTCCCGGGGTGGCTGAGGTAAATTTGATTTATATTTTAATCTAACTGCAATGAATCTTCAAATAGAAATTCAGCAACACCAGTGGTATACTTGAAAAGAACTTTGCTTTTCAAATATATGTATATATCTTGATTGATTTAATCGTTAGCTTATTCAATAGATTAAATTAAAAATGTAACTTTTAGCAATATTAATGTGAACTATAAAGTTTATCTAGGTACTTGATTTTTCTTAACATTTCAGGAAAAATATTTATAGATACACCTATGTTTTTATATTTTGAAAATTATCTTGAATGCGCATCAGTTGTAAAATTTTGTGTAGTTGTAACCTACCATTCGGCATTCTTAATTCATAAAAGCTGATACAATAATCACCACGGCTCTTTCCTTATACTACAATTCCACTTTATATACACTCCAATAATGAAATGGTAGTTCCTCCAGTGGTGAACATTATTATTATTAAACAATTAAGTATATTACTAGCGCCCTCTATTACACAATTTAAGGACTACTAGTACACACCCCTCTTAATTTAGTTTATAATAACGATCTTAGATAGCGCTACAAAAGAAAAAACCATTCCTAAAAATAATATTAATTTTTTTTTAATTATAAATCAACTTGACTTATTTTATCAAGGTATTGATTTTTTATAAAATATTTAATTAACCTTTTCAGCCTGGTCTGCACCACTATTATAAACACCTGTTCGATAGATGGTTAATTTATTTACCTGGGGCACTGTTGCCAAGTATGTGCTTAGAAAATACTTGTGTTTAAGGAAAATTATTATATATTGAGTAAAATCGTAAATATACATTACTCATAAGTTTGATTAAAATTCAATACTCTTAAATGATTTTGTACACAATATTTATCAACAATAATAAAAAGTGTGATAACAAATATTTATGAATAATGATAAAAAAAACCGATTGCGAACAATGCGTCAATCTTCTAGCATGAAGCATAGAAAAACCTTGAAAGTTTAATTTTTATTTATTATAGGTAGTTTCTATAAACCTGATAAACAAATTTTTCTACTTTACACGGTTGCCAAGCTCGAGTTAATGTTTGACTTAACATTTAGAATATTTATTAGATTAGATAGTATTTTTATATTAATTATGATTTTTATTATTTTCCAAGTTACGTAGAAAGTAGAAAGCGAAGGAGACCACGCTAGTAGTGACCAGACGTTCCTTTGGGTAAAGCCCGCCATAAGTCCATAACATACGCCTCTTTGGTATAGTGACCGAAGACTCTGCAAGGAATGGCATGCCAAGGTGCAAAGACTTGCATGTATGGGCATCACGGGGGCCATGAGAACTACCCCTACAGCAGCAATGGAAGTACTATTAGACCTTTTTCCCTCACACCTGGTGATAAAGGGAGAGGCAAGACTAGGTATCCATAGAATCGAAAACACGATGAGCAGCCTAAACGCTAGATCATCGGGGCACATGAATATCGTGAAAGTTATGTCAAAAGACGTGCTAAGCATGAAAACAGACTACACAACCGTGTGATTTTCCTTTGATAGCCCTGTGATGCCTTTTGGCCCAATATAATAATATAATAATAAATATTTAAAATAAGAATTGAATTCCCTTGATCTTATTTCAACAAAACGTTCGAACATTTCATTATTATATAAATATAAATAAAGAAGGTTATTGTCAAGTTCAAGGGTGGTGCAAGACAAAAGCAATTATATGTTTATCTGTTTTGCTCGAACTTGACCGGTTATATAAATATACATGAAGTATTGATCAAAGGAGAAGTCGATGCAGAATACTTGAAGAAGACTATTCTATTTAGTTGCTATTCGACTAGGTACTTATGCATAGTTTTAGTTTAGTAAGAAATGTAATGTATTTAATAAATAGATCAAACATATCCCAGTGCTAGAAGTAGTTGTTTCATTCCTCTTGAGATGATCCTCCAAGAGATCCGCAACACCACCTATTCAGAGGCCCTTCCACACCTATAATCTATCAAAGTATCCATCGACGATACATCCATTACTTGGCCAACCGCAAGGAAACGTTGAGCTATATAGCAAACTCCCAGCTATAAGAACTGGTGCAGGGGACAAAGGTGCTGGACTGGTTGCTATGAGAAAGCACGAGCAAAAATACAATAAGCCATTAGGTTGCAGAGTTATCGGAGACTTGTCAGACGGGTTTGGGAAGAAGAAAAGGTAAATTAATAATAATAATATCTAGCACGCTATTCTAGCTGGTCAAGAGTTTAGGGGGTGTGACAGTCACGTTGAAAATGGGGTTGCTTACAATGCTATTAAGAATAGAAATTTCCCGGGCTCTGATTATTTTAAATTTATAGCGAATTCGACTGACGGCACTAGTGCGCACTAAGTGGTACTGAAATCAGTCTCTCTTGGTGCTGACTGTTCGACTGACCAAGTTCTGCACTGGTTTTGAAAATATTCATGCGGTCCTGGTGAGAATTCGGCTGGCTTGCACTCGGTAAGATTTTTTAGCACTCAGTGCAACATTTTAGAACTGTGCTGCTAATACAGTTCTAGTGGAGCAATCCCAGTCGAATCAACGTCGTTTTAAGAACTGCACTGGTGTGACTCGCATTTCTTTAGTGCCGCTTGGTAACTCCATCGGATCCGAGAAGGAGCAACTTTTACATGGCACTGAGAATATGCGAATTGAACTGGAGTAGGCCGTGTACTCGGATCGTGCTCCCCAGTCGAATTCGCCATTATATTAAACCTATAGTACTGCCCTCTCAAGAAGGAAATTGTCTAAATGGAATTTTTACGCTTTCCTACCCAGAAAAGGAATGGACCCCGTCGTAGTACAGCTTATTTCACGAATTTACGTATAATTTATTTTTAGATAAAATATTTATTTGTTGGTTTTGATAAGATTTGAGTTCCTCTGATTTTAATGAGATATTGGCAACGCTGTCGGTATTTACCTGTCCCACCTGTGAAATGAATTGACACTGGACAAAACACGAAAATAGTGTGTCTTGTGATCTGTAGTGCGATGAAAATATAAAAAAAAGACGAAAATCCTATCAACAAATTCGGTAAATAAGAAATGTTAAAATATATTTGAATGTATTTTAAAAATAACTAAATCGAAAATGGGTGACCCAGAAACCTCAAAACCGTCCGAGACAATAACCTTACCAACACTGACTACTCCGCAAGACTCAAATAACAAAAATTGGGTAAAATTCGAGGAAGAACAAACAAATGCTAATAATCGACAACCTGATAATCCTGCCGCTGTTATTAATACTGAAAGTGTACAAGTGAATATTGAAAGGAGTCTTAGCAGATCTCCAGAGGGGAATAATGTGCCTGCTGTGGATCCGAATCCTCTAAGGAATGTGGAATTATCAGTGAATCCTGTGGAACCTGTACGGCAAGGATTTTGTAAGTTTTTACAAATTTGCTATTTGAATTTTTAATTATCTCATTTCCTTTGGACGTGTCTACTAGTCCAAGCAAAGGTGACATACTTAAGGTGTATAACAACATCAATTTAAAAAAAATGCTATTACTATTGAGAGCAAAGTAATGTGTCAATAGTATGTTATTTTCACAAAATGATATGCCAGTTTTCTAATTTTAATAAAATATTTGCTCTTATTTTAACTCCTTTATTATTTATTTCTCATTTCTTGATGTAACAACTTACATGGTTATAGCGGTAATGACAAGTGACAGGTGACAGGTGAAAACACACAGATTAACATTGCGGATCAAAGACTAAAAAAGCCTAATTTTAACGTTCGGTTTCTGAAACATAATTCATTAGAATAGGATTTTTTGGAAACGTCCCATTATACCTCTAAGAAAATGCATATTCCATTTAACAACCCTTCTGATGGTAAGAGTTAAGTAGGTATTCTACTTTTTTATGATGGGATTTCCAAATATTTCTTCTTTGACATGTCAAACGTTAGTTTATGAAGCTTTTTCCATTAAAAAGAGAGAAGAGCAATGCTCTCTCTCTACTTGTCCACTTTCATTGATGACAACATCGTAAAGTGACAATTAAATCGTCCGCAACGGTGAAACCTGCTTAAAATACCTTGTTTTATAAACTTCAATTAATCAAAATCTACCTAATTGACGAATTATTTCAAATAATCAATGTTAGGAATTACCATTATAGGTTAAAAGTTTCTTCTCCTTCTGTTGATTCTTGGCCTCTTGCTTTGCAGCATCCGGCCAAGGTTAAAAGGTTCATTACTTAAATTCGGTCCAAAATTAGCCGCCATCTATTCATGCTTGATGGAACTAACACTTAAAATGATGACATTTGACACTCATGGTATGGAAATAACGCTAAATATATAAGTGATTTTAAATAATATGAATGACCTTCAGCAGTAGATAACAACTGAAAACAATATCGTATGCATTAGGGAATTCCCGTTTAATGATTCATATCAATAATTGCCACTGATACTATTCTATATACCTAATTAGTTGTATTTTGCATTAATTGTTTTTAATGGATTATTATTGTATAAATAAATTACGTTTACGTTAATGTGATTTTTATACATTTTCAAGTAATCGCTTTATGATTTTGGCATTTTTCGAAATAACATAGGAACAAGATCGAGTGCCAAGATATCATTTTAAATTGTTGGTTAAAAATAGAACTCGCTAATTGTTTACTATGTATTTTGGAAGATTAAAATTATATTTGAACCCATGCAAGGGTTATAAGAAAATTAAAAGCATCGGGTTTATACAACCTTTTTAAGTAGAATTAAAATTTATATACAGAATACATGTAACGAGAAACGGAACATAGAGATTCTCCGATCTAAATAGTCCACCAACAAAAAATTTCTATAAATTTACTTCAATAAATAGAAATCTACCAAGTATTTACTTACAGAACTACTGTAAGGGCCGGTTCTACAATTTGAGTATTAACCTGGCATACGCTATACTTAGGATAACGGGTCACTATTGCGTTCTACAATAGAGGTATATCTGTATTCCAAGTATAAACCAGAGTATAAGTTATCTATACCAGTTTGAGGGTATAACCGAGGGATAAACTTATTCTGCATTTCTAATGGTTGGTTTTGACATATAATAGTATATTACGTAACGTGTGTGGTAAGAAGCATTTTACGCACGAATGGAAAATGCTTTACAACACGAGTTACGTACTATACTTTACCTACGACCTACTTGTACTTGTATTTATACTCTTATTATTAATAATACTTGAACAACATCAACATTTTTAATAATTTTATTGTATAACATTTAATTCCATAATACCTATTAATTATTACAATAATTGTTTATAGTAACATTGCAGTTATTGAACACAAATGGTAAGTCGCTTCCTTTGCTTGTTGAAGCATAAGAAACAACATTTACATTAGAGGTGCTTGGTAAACTTTCATCTCTATTACTTGCACCTGCTATATTTTTTAATTGAACAAAACTTTACACAAATACACAAACCAGTTATGTTATAAGGATAATAAAAAAAATGTTTGTCAGTTTCTTGACAGTTCGTTCACAAATCGCTATTGCGGCCTACTTAAGTTTGATGTTTTGACGGCTTATGCCATATTTTTGAATAAAATGGCGACGTCTATTGACAGTTGCTAAGATGTTGCTAGGGAAGCCGTGCGATTTACTTTACAGCTGTGCGTTTTTTTACCGTGCGTAATAGACGTCATTACATTGATGCCGACTGTGTGTTATTGACTGATTACAGGGGGGGGTCGTAGGTAAATATTATTACATAACCCGTTTTGACTAAAATTAGTAGCGTTTTTTGTTAAATATTAATTATCTACATTGAACACATTTGAGATGGATCCTTTCAATCTACATTTTTGAATCAGATGATGAAGATATTGAGATCAGATTAGACCGAAATCCTAAAGTATTTAAAGTTAGGTAAAATATAGGTATTCATTTGATGTGAAATTATTACAACGTTTTTTATCCATGATTGAAAATACTACAATGCTAATAATTTGCAAAGCCAAACTATCAAGCAATAAGCAAGAAATGTCAGAAATTTCCACTTTTCAAAGCGTCAAATGTCAAAACGTTGGTTGATTGGAACTACTAGCGAGATATTCTCGGAATAACTGTGCCTGTCATAGAAATCGATTGTAGAACCGACAACAAGTTATTCTCGGTATAAATCTAGGTATAAAATATCGAAGGAATAACTATACCGACTTTTATACTCCCATTGTAGAATCGGCCCTAAGAAACCCCGCTGTATAATTCTCCTACGCCATTTATAAACTCATTCTATTCTATTTTAGCAAATGGGGATATTATAGTTACACTGTTACCTGTTAATTCAAGACTTCCATGGATAACACCAGCACAATTCCGTCCAGAACTCGTGCCTGAAGAATTGATGGCCCAGGGACTGACAGTAAGTAACTGGCCTTGAAAGTGACTTGTCAGTAGGTACTTAACCTGTTTTTTATTTTTTGTCCAGCTTACTGTAGAAGAATACGTCCAGGCTTTGGAATTATTGGTAAACGACGTTAGGTTTTCCTTATATAACGTGTGCTACAAACGAGTTCTTGTCTTGTGGATAACTGTAGCATTCTTCGTACTATTGGGTCTGCTTTTTTCCGGATTACAAGGACTCACTCTCTTCGGATTGGGAATCGGATGGTTGATTTTGAACGCGCTAGCCATTTTCCTATCGATGTATTTGAAATATAAGCTACAGAGGAATCTCGAAAAATGTTTGGCGAACGTCAACAAACAGTTGTTAAGGCATAAGGTGATTATTTTGTTTATTTTCACAAAAAGATAATAATTAATTCACTTTTTATTTAATTAAAAGGCCTATACATTTCTTTTCAATCTGGTTTATTTAGAAAATTATCCTTATTTCGATAAAATTTAAAATAAAATCCGCACGACTATGTAAAGTGGAACATTTCAGATACTTTTTAAGCTGTTAATCTCAACCACCATTTTTTCACTCTTTCTCTACACTTTTCAACACTCTTGTCCTTTTTTTACCAATTTTTTCCTGTTTTTTTAATCTTCTAGTTTTTTCCTGTTTTTAATTTTAATTTTACACTTCCTTTTTGTCCACTTTTTCTCCCATTTCTTTTTCAACCCTGATTTCTGCTCTTTATTCACTTTGTTACTTCATTTTTTCCATTTTCTTATAATTTTTTTGGGAAATTAAACCGCAGTCTTTTTTATATTTTTTTAATTCAACGATTCGGTATGCTTCCTATTTTTTCACTGTAGCTCTTCATTTTATTTACCCATTTTTTCACTTTATTTCTCCTTTTTTCCTATTGTTTCATTTTATTTACCCATTTTTTCACTATTTTTTCATTTTATTTACCCATTTTTTCACTTTATTTCTCCTTTTTTCCTATTGTTTCATTTTATTTACCCATTTTTTCACTTTATTTCTCCTTTTTTCCTATTGATTCATTTTATTTACCCATTTTTTCACTTTATTTCTCCTTTTTCCCTATTTTTTCATTTTATTTACCCATTTTTTCACTTTATTTCTCCTTTTTTCCTATTGTTTCATTTTATTTACCCATTTTTCCCTATTTTTTCATTTTATTTACCCATTTTTTCACTTTATTTCTCCTTTTTTCCTATTTTTTCATTTTATTTACCCATTTTTTCACTTTATTTCTCCTTTTTTCCTATTGTTTCATTTTATTTACCCATTTTTTTCATTTTATTTACCCATTTTTTCACTTTATTTCTCCTTTTTTCCTATTGTTTCATTTTATTTACCCATTTTTTCCTTTTATTCACTATATTTCTCAATGTTTTCCCATATTTTCACTTATTTCTTTATTTTTTCAATTTTCTTACTTTATTTCTCAATTTTTCTATTTTTAGCACTTTTCTTTGTCAATCTTTTTCTATTCTTTCACTTGATTTCAGTATTCCCAGTTCCCTCCCTTCTCCCCTTCTTATTTTCTCAACCTTTCTCTCCCTTTATCCGTTGGCAACATTCTCCTTTCTTTTTTTCCAACTTCCTTCACTTTTACCACGTTCCTTCCTTCTTTTTTCAATTTTCAATCACTTTTTTCCCATTCTGTCCCCCTTTCTTCCACTTTTGTAAGTTAGTTCTTAATTGTCTCGGATTCAAAGACACACTGAAATAAAAGGGAATGAAATAGCAGATGAACTAGCAAACACCCTTTATGGAGCCGGAACCCTTTTGTGGTATCACCTCCAATGTAATATTGGAAGAAATAGGCAAAGCCGAAGAAAAGAGAAGGTCTGACCATTGGAAAGATCTAGAAGGGCTTAGACAACCAAAGACTCTTCTGGGTGACTACAGGTCGTGTAGATCAAATGAATGCACAAGTCAAAGTAAAACTGCACTAAGAGTTTTAACAGGGATCCTAGCGGGTCATTGTCGCCTAAATGGGCACCTGAAAACGCTCAAAATAGTGGAGGAAGAAGAATGTATATTCTGTGGCGTGGAAGAAGAAACCTGCATCAACATACCTTCATAAACAGCACCTAGGAGATTATTAGATATAAGAGGGACATTTACCCAAGTTGAAGCCTGCAGATATCCTAAAATTCTTCAGGGAAATCGGACTAAAGGAGCTACTAGTCTCTGAGACGTTCCTCAGGAACTCAGTAAAATTAAGGAGGCACAATAGATCTGAATATCCCCCCACATACACACCCATAATTGTCTCATCCCCTTCTCCAACGCCCGTCAATTTGGTATACAGTGTAATTTTCCACTCCATTTTTTGTTGTTGTTTTTTTTTCAGATTGTCTTGGCACTAGACGACAGAGGAAAAATCAGTTGCCACAAAGTGACAATTTGTTTTATTTATTTGGACTCGGCGCCGTGTATAGCGCAACTGCAAACTTCCATCGACCAAATAGAAAGAGACCACAGTGGTGGTTGGGAACAGCGAATGGACATAAGCGCACAAGATATAATTATCCAGGGTAGTAGAACTACTAGGTTATCGCGAAAACAAGTGAGTTTTTGAATGGATTTAATTTTTACTAACGTTTGAAACTAGTTTTAGTTTAACTTATTATTAATTAGATTATTTTATAATCATAAAAAATGTACGCAGCTACTTATAGCGACTTTATTTCCACTACTTCTAATCGATAGGGGCAAGCGGAACAACTTTTCCTTCGTTACTTACAGAAGTGGGGCAAGGACTTTTTGCGTCGACGATTAGATTGGACGCTGGACGAGAGATTTGGTAATAGATCCTGTCCCAGACACATTACTACCTGTCTATGTCCTTGTCAGTACATCCAGGAACTTTTGGAGGACAAACCTCCAAGGGCAGACAATCAAAGAGATTGCTGCCCTTTGTGGTCAAGAATTATGATTCGCATGGGCATTTATTGAGTAAAGTGTTAATATTTTTTTTTACTTTGTTGCATGGGTGATCGCTTTGAGCAGGTTTTGGTGTAAACTATTGAATAGAGTATTTTTTTTTTAACTCGAAATTTCTCTGTGAAAGTACTTTTTAATTATTATTAATTTCCAAAAAATTTAAAGCAGGCTAAAATGGATCTAGGTAAATTGTTCGAAATCAATTCTTCGAAAGTCAATTGTTCGAAATCAATTATTCGAAAATCAATTCTTCGAAAGTCAATTCTTCGAAAGTCAATTATTCGAAAATCAATTGTTCGAAAATCTATTGTTCGAAATTCAATATTCTGAATAGAATATACAAAAATAGATAGATAGAAGTTTTTATTACTTTGTGAATTTATCGAATGACAATTTTTGTAAAGTAAATTATAATAATTTCCAATAATAACCCAACCAAACCTACCCCTACCAAACCACCTTCGTATTTTTAGTCAATTTTTGAAGAATAAATTATAATAATTTCCAATAATAACCCAACCAAACCTACCCCTACCAAACCACCTTCGTATTTTTAGTCAATTTTTGAAGAATAAATTATAATAATTTCCAATAATAACCCAACCAAACCTACCCCTACCAAACCACCTTCGTATTTTTAGTCAATTTTTGAAGAATAAATTATAATAATTTTCAATAATAACTCAACCAAACCTACCCCTACCAAACCACCTTCGTATTTTTAGTCAATTTTTGAAGAATAAATTATAATAATTTCCAATAATAACCCAACCAAACCTACCCCTACCAAACCACCTTCGTATTTTTAGTCAATTTTTGAAGAATAAATTATAATAATTTTCAATAATAACCCAACCAAACCTACCCCTACCAAACCACCTTCGTATTTTATCACCATTAGGAACCTGCCACCTATTCGATAAATTGATTTCGAACAATTGAGTTTCGAATAATTGATTTTCGAATAATCGGTCATTCGAAAAATTGATTTTCGAACAATTGATTTCGAATAATTTACCGGTACCCGGCTAAAATATACCCACAATCGCACCAAGAGTTGACAAGAGTAGTGCAGATCTGTCTACATCGCCAGCAAGTGTGCGTTTATGGCTTCCATGAACAGTTGAATTTCAATTCAATTCAATAAATTCTAACTTCAGAGACCTATAGTTCGTTAACAAAGGGTGTGACGGTCTCATGCAGCACTCTGTATATATTTTTTCTCCAAAACTGTTGGATTTAGAAGAAAACAACCCTTAAAAAGGGGTTCTTAAGAAGCACACTCGAGGTGAACAACGACGTACTAAATACCTCATTGAGTGGAACAGAAACGAAATATGGCTGCAATTTACTGACATGCGCATTTAAATAATTTCTGCTTCTTTTACAGAGAAATTTCAAAGTATTTGCCTGTTTTTGGTACCTTAATATAAAACGCACTGTGACTAAGGTTTAAATTTTTTTTGACACCATTTTCTAATAGAAAACGTCAAGTAAACTTTTTGTGCATGGTAGGTAATTCTACAGTTGATAGATATCGTAGAATAGATATTTTATTTTAACACTTTACAAAGTTTTGAAAAATATTTCTCAAAAACAGTAATTCAATGTCCGTCGGTGCCTATAGCCCGGGAAGTAGTTGTTTCTTCTTAGATGAACGGTCACTGTTTTTGAAAAACATTTTTCAAAACTGTATAAAGTGTTACAGTAATATATTTTTATTCTTTACTAATGACGACAATTTTACAGGAAACATTGTTTCTTAATCGTTACACCGCCTTTCATACTCCTTTTACACAGAATATTCTAGGAACGGAACACCCTGTATTTTAGGTATATAAAATAATCCAAGTAGTGACGTAAATATTTTGGTTAAAAATAAATTTGTAACTTGAAAATGTATTTCGTGTACTGTATTATAATTACGTTTAAAATAAATGTCGCAACAATTTAATCAGTACACTTTTGTTTACATTTTTAAAGCAGGTGTCGTCTAGAATAATATTGTGCTAGATACGACTACAATAGCGTTGATGTATGGGTTAAACATTGATAAGAATGCGATTTAAATCTAGAACGTTGCGTGATCGAAACTAAAAATATACCAAACCGATATTGTTTCTGTCAAAAATTTAAATTATAACTTACGAGGGGTGTTGGAAAATATGTAATTTATTAAATTTATTTTAAGAACGATATATTTACATCTACCACTAGTGTCACTATCGTAGGGCAGTTCAATGCGAATCACTGATGCTCCATATATATGTGGAGCCCCACAGAAACCCCTTATTTTATTAGCACGTTTTTTATTTCACGTTTTCATTAACTCGGTTGTACGTTTGTCCGGGTGGAGCTTAGTACATGATTTTAAAGTTATTTCCCGATGGGTTAAACACTTGAAATTCTCAACATAATTCAGAATTAGATAATAATCAAAGAAAATATGTAAGAATTTAAAAAATGGAGAATTATTGATAAAACGTAAAATTAATATACCACGTTTTTAATTCGAACTAAATATTAAAAAATAATTTCTCTGGCAAGTAAAAACGTGACGACAGTTCTATAAAAATGCAGAAAGTAGCCATCAACAAAAATAGTTATTTGTTTTACTAGGCATAAAAGCACAAGATTTAATGCCGCGGCTGGTGTTTCATATGAATCCAGCCAAGGCATTAAATCTGCTTTTCTGTCGAGTGAAACATATAATTTTTTCTTCAAATTTGTTCAAATTCCACGCAAAATCGACTTTTTCATATTTAAATTGCGTTTCATTATCAATATCCAAATAATTAATGACACTTGGCAGGCTTAGAAGTTGTACTTTTTCTGCCTAGGCAGTAAAAGTGGACTTTTTCTGCCTAGGCATTAAAAGTACAACTTCTAAGCCTGCCAAGTGTCATTAAAAGGCCGCTTTTAATGTCATTTGGAGAAAAAATATATTAGTCCATTCACATAATAAATAATCAAATAAATCAAAAATTGCTCCACAGGTTTTTAATTGCAAAAAAATTATTTTTCACTTTGTAGTTCGTTTTAAAAACGTGGTATTTTGAAAAAAAAATGTTTTAATTTATTTATTGTTTTTTCATCTTGATGTTCCTTTAGTCACAGGGCTAATAATACCTATAAGAAACAGTTTTCACAAAATAAAGGTCCAAAAATTCCTTTACTCTAAACTGACATCAACAGTGTCTCCATAAAGTTGCAAGGACATTCTTTATTAGCTAAACAGTTGTATGAAAAAGTCGATTTATGATTTTAATTTTAACTTTTTCAATCATACAGTTTTTTCAATTTGTGCGGTTCTTTTGCTAAGCTGATACCGAAAATGTATCACAAGTAGATTCAAATTGGTACAGGGTGGGCCAAAAATGAAAATTTGTTTATGGCAATTTATGAAGGTTATGAAACATTCAAATGCGTTTTGCAAAAAAAGTGTAGACTTTACTTTAATTGTATTGACATTTTAGTTGAAATATTGCTTTATTCATTATAGTTTTACACCAATTAGAAGCCACTAATGTTATTTCATTTTATATACTCATTAAATGTGACTAACAAGACACGATAAATAACTATACTATGCTTGCTATAAAAATTAGAATCGTCTTATTTTACTTTTGCTTTTAGAAATTTTTAAATTTAAAATTTAATTTTCAGAATAACTTACGTATTTAGTATAATTTGAAAACCGTAGAGTACTGAGGTGTTGTAATTTTAGGCCAGTTTTGAAATGTGACAAAAAAATTTATAAATTTCAAAGAAGAACAAAGTTGTGAGCACTAAAGAGTTATTAGATAATAATATTTGTTAAAAACACTGTACTGTAGAGTCACTTATTCCTTCTTCTCTTATAGATGGTTCATCACTCGGAAAATGAGACGTTATAGGGTCGTAAAGTTGAAAAATGTCGTCTACAGTAGAAACGGTGGAGCTTTACTAGTACGTGACCCGATTTACGATTTATGCATCACATATTTTATACATACATTATCAACTTGTTAACTTTTGACATTTCTAACACCTAAAATACCGTGAGACGGGAATATTACAATGCTTATTTAATATTAATTTTGGACTTTGTAACTTATTCACCCAGTATATCGATACTTTTAATAAATATGTCGATGTTTACCATGCATATAAGTAAAAAAAGTTAAATTTCTTGTTTAATTACCCATTCGTAAAAGGCCAATCTTTGGAATATTAGTCATAACCATTATTTCTATTGAGTTGACAGAAGTTTTGATTTGATTCATATGAATATTGTTGCTGAAGTAACAGTCACGTGATGGTAAAGATCCACCGTTTCTACTTGTAATATATGTATGTTAAAAACACTGTACTGTAGAGTCACTAATTCTTTCTCCCCCTACGGATGGTTCATCGCTCGGAAAACAAGGAGTTACAGGGTTGTAAAGTTCAGAAATATCGTCTATATGTTTTTATTTTCAATTATTTCAGTTAGATTATTAAAATAGCAGCTTTTCTTGACGACAGATGCCCGAATAAAACCAAAAATTAGTAGTCTAAAGAAGGGCAATTTGTATATTGAAGGAATTACTTGTTTTACTATAACTTTTTGGTCCTAACATATTTTCAGTCGAAAATTTTAATAAATAAAATCTGTGTTACTCTAAAAACATAAAATAAAGAATATGTGATAGGTGGAAATTTTCAGTTACGTAGTTATAGACAAAATAAAAATAATAAAACTTATTTAAAGTCTGTTTAATTCCATCACGTGTATTACAAAACGTTCATGCATAAATAAATGCCAAAAAACGATCGTTTGCTGCTCATTAACATTGTTTATCTCTCGATCAGTCATTAATTATTTATTCTAGAACAGTAAATAAAGAAAATTTTGTGTATATTTTTTGTTGTTGTCACTTGGGACAAATTCAAACTATTAAATTATTCAAAATGGGTATTTTTCTTATCAGTAATGCCAGGACGATTGTTTTAACCTTTTTATATCATTTGATATGCCTACCAAAACCAATATTATATGTTTTATTCATTTTTTCAATAGTCATTATTTCTTTACCGCTCTATATGGACTATGATTTCTTTACTATTTGAGAGTTAAAAACTAAAAGAGTGAGAAAAAAATAAAATAAATGTATATGGACACATTTTCCCTCCTCAGTACGTATCGTGCAAATGTCTGCGGGGTGATTCAATAAGGGTAACGAGGTAGGTACCATATATATATCGGCAACCTTAGTCCTAGAGTTTGGGGAAAACATTTTTATGAAAAGATCGGCACTAAAAAAATGTTTTTGAGTCCATAGTTTTTCGATGGGTGGTGCAATCTGTCACTTAGAAAATATTCTAGAGTTGATACCTCGTTACCCTTATTGAATCACCTGGTACAAAATTTATTTATTTTCACCACTCTGTAGCGTATAATGAAATATTATCTCCGGTGTTTTGTTTCAAAATTGGCATATAGATTACAAAGCAGTATGACTCGTACTCTTAATCCAGAGTTGTAAGCATTGTTTCGCTTGTAGTAGCCTGATTTTCCGTGTAAAGAGGGCATACATTTGAGGGGCAAAATGTGCAAAATCAACCACTACAAGGGAAACAATGTAAAACGGTCATTTTTACGATATATTTCCTGGACTATTCTGTTAAGCTTCTTAGTCCAAGTCCAATCTAATCATAATGTTCAAATTTTTATACATTTGTTGGGAAATTAATACATTTTATATATACTTTTACTTTAATCTTAAATTAATTACATCAAAGGAAATGATTTTTTCTAAATTAAATTTATTAAAAAGCTGCTACTGGTATATTTATTTAACGTAATAAAGAACATAAGAATAATAATAGACACGATATACCCTGTAACAAAAAAATAATTGTTGCTTGTGACGAAATTAGAGACGGACCGTTATTTCCAAACCGTTCCTAAATCACAGTAGAAGTAATTCTTGATCTTTGATCATTAAACAAACTGGATCAGGAACGTAAAATCCATTTTTATTTATAGCCAACATCGGAATCGACTATTTCATCATAAAACAAGATTCTACCAGCAGCAGTGTCGTGCTGTTTGCGAAGGGGCTTAATAATATTAAGTGATGTATTATGACCACCCTATTAGAATTATCTTTTGAGCAATTTATAGTGTCTTAAAAACAACTATGTCAGCTGTCAATTCTCGTGCGCGTATAGAGAAATTTTGTTCTCGATAGTGGCATACCGTGTCTATTTTTAGAAAATTTTCAAATAATACAATAATATCAATTTTTCGTTTTCAGGAAAGGGCAACTTTGTTATATTTACGTTATATAGCTAGATGGGGTAGTCATAGAGCCAGAGGTGTCTTAAACAACCCTCCTGCCAGTGGCGGCCGCCATTGCCCTTCCGTTACGTGTCCATGCCAATATATTCAAGAACATTTATTCTGTAAACCACCAGGCAAGTTGACTATTAAGTCTTTTTTCTCGCTTCCCGATCAGGTAGAAAGGGATAGAACTAGAATTCAATGATACTTTTTGTTACTGTCTTTTTAATCTGTAAAGTAGCACTATCGAGTGAAATCTTAAGAATTTAGATCCACTGTTAAAAATACTGAGTGTTCATACAACCGATTAAAGCCGCCGTCACATTACGCTGCGGTACCGGTCAGGCTGGATCATGTCAACGTCACCTAGTGGAATTAAAATTCTGCACTAAAATATCACACACCATTCTGCACGATTTATTTAAGGAGCCTGATTTTACCATGTGACCTGCTTACGTCATTTCATTGGGAGCTAGCGAGTAAAACAGTGCATTGTGTTGGCTACTTTGGATATCGCAGCTGATATTTAAGTTGTTCTAATAATGAAAAAATCTTGTTATAATAAAAAATGTCATATCGTATGTGACACATATCCTCTACTAATATTCAAAAACATTCTAGTAATTTAAATACCATCACTGTTATCATTAATTCAAAAATGACTGCGCTTTTTTTATATTTATCATAAAAATAGTTCGTTTTTAGTACGAGCTCCTGGGACAACCTATATGTAATTTTTACGATGGAATATTGTCGAAACTTTTGATGGTATTTAAATTCATACAATTTACAAAATATGTTTCAAAAATTCAAAGATTTAACAATAATATAATTCAGTGTTAAAAATTATACATTTTGTTGACAACAAATTCTATCAAAGTCAGATTGTTTTTTGCCTCTTTATACAAAAGTATTCACCCCTTCTTAATTGATAAAGTACAAGTGAATATATAATAGAAATTAATATTTTATACATTTAATCCATGAATTTTTGAAACTTTTTATGTGGTAATCGGCTTCTTGTGGGATTTTTGTGTTAAAACTATGGGTACATGCTTAGCACTTAATATTATAAAAAAGACTGGTCATTAATAGAAACATTTTAGACATCGAATTTAAAATATAAAATTCGTTAAAGCAATATTATAGGATATAATAATGTTAAATAAAAGGAATTTTGAAAGCAAAGAATATCAAATAATAGCTATTTATGAAACCTGTTCTGAAATGCATCATTTTGTGTAACGAGTGAAAATTTTGCGAGGCGAGCGAGGTCCCGTAAAATGACCCGAGCTATACAAAAAAGCATTTCATAGCGTGTTTCATACAAGATTTTATCTAATTTTGACAAAAAGAAAATTTAATTTATTTTATTTGTTTTTTAACAATTTTTAATTAATTTTTCTGATTTGAAAATAGCACTTTTCGATTCCTACAAGTTATGCAACCAATATTACACAAGACAATACTTTTATTTTATACATTAATTTCAGACTTTTCTTTATTATTTTACCATTAATATTAAATTAAAATCGAAAATAGCTAATAATGCATAAAATAAAAAGTAAATTGTTCTAGTTGTTCTTATTGTTAGTAGTTCTCTTCACACGCTTTACTATGACAATTGATACAGGAAACTAATCAAGTAAATAACCTACAAAACCGAGATATTTGTTAGAAATACTGGTAATATTATTGATTTTAAGAATTTGGATCATGGAGACTTGATAAGGAAATCGAACTCATACTCAAAATCAAAGTCGTCTTTCTAAACAGTTTGTTTGTTCACCGCGGCGTCGCCACTGCTGCTCCTATAACATTTTAAAACATTGACGACAATATGAATTTTATTAAAGAAAACCAGAGCTAGGTAATATTCAAATATATCTTATATTAAGAACATGTGCGTGAACTAATGTCATTGGTACGTTATGCCAATTCCTTAAAAATATATTTTATTTTTTATTGTTATTGAACAGATTGAAGATGTATGCATTGAGTTTTAAGGCTTTGGGCTTCATCCTACACCTATTTAACCATTTCAATGTTGTGTTATAAGTTTTTGTAGTTCATTCAAAGTTATTTTGGGATTATTATGATTATTTCTTATCCACAAAACGATTTCTATTTCCTAACCTCACTTACTCACTCGTGAACCGCAAACTGTGAAAAGAGATAGCAACCAATAGAACATCATGAACTCGAGTTTTATGATTGGTTGTTATTGTTCCCCGGTCGGATGTCATCTGGCGGATTTTAAAACTGGATCCCTCTACCATGATCAGAAATTTGAATACATGGAGTTCAATCTTCTTATAATATAGTCTCCATGATTTTTATTCTAAAGTCTGGATACATCTGCGGTCGTATTTTCGATAAGTGATCTTTATGTATACTCAACTGAACAATTTTGGTGCCTGAATTTTATTGTTTTGTTGGAAAAATTTTGATATTGAACAGAACATTTTATTTTACCAACTTTCCTTCAGACTATTAACACTAGAAAATTGAGAAAGTGCAACGAATGGATGCTGGCCACGTCCCTGACTAGAAATACCGAATCTCATGCCAAATACTTGACCAACACAATAACAACGTCCACGTACAACAAAGCACCAAAATGGCGGACGAGATTACCTATGTCTACAGCGCTCTAGATATGTTAAAAGGTATACTAAATTTGTAAAAATGACAGCGCTGTCTACATTTTTTTCTAGATCTTTCGCTATATTGATTAAAATTAACTGTACTACATCGTATATTGTCTACAATCAAGCAAGACTTACTTTCCAAAAGTAACAACAAATATTCGTATAAAGAATCTTGCTAAACACGTCTACAGAGACAAACTTGAACCGCTAAATTCAAATCAAGGGCTTTAGCTACAGCATGGTCGCCATTTTATGTCCAAAACGTTTTGATATCACGATTTTTTCAAAATTTAAGTATTTTATATGGCAAATCGTTTTTATTTTTCGGGGCATTGTTTATTTATTTCGTTAGCTCCAACCAAATAACTAAGGTATAGTTCTGTGGTTCGTAATTGATACATGACAACTATTACCAACACAATTTAGTGATTTAAGGGTGGCCAGCATTAAAAGTCACTTGTCAAGAATACAATCGCTGCTAGGTATTTTTTATCCAAAATTTTGGCAGTGTTGAGATATTTTATTGATATTATTGCCATATATTTTCTAGGAAATAAAATTTTCCAATGAGGTAGTACAAATGAATTTTAAAAAAGTCACTCTTATTATCGAATATATTTATTGTAAAAAAAATATGTTTCATCGAAGTACGGCTCTGGCTCATTGTAACTAACCAACTACAATTTTGCTTATTTTAAATTACTAGTGATTGTTATTTATATATGAAAATAAATAATAATCTCTTTATATTATTTGTCCACGACCACTTAATAATAAGTCAATATTTTACCTCCTAACAAAAGGTATATGGTACCCACATATCTACGAGAGTGAATTATGATCTCATAATTCACGCTTCTGCATTTAAATAACATGCCCTGACCACTTAACACTCACAAAATTTCGGTACATATCGAAATTTTTAGTATTGATACTTTTCATAATGATATTTACTAATATTGATGGTATTGGAACAATATATTTATAACGGTACGGTGTATCGATACTTTACATAGTATCGCCCATCTCTATATGTCACATTATTTGACGTACTCCAGAAATTTATTAATTTTGACGTTAGGATTCTCAATAATACCAAATACCAAATTATTACTCAACGTTCTACACTCGCATTATTTACTTAACTTTTATGTAATAAAGAAATCAAGGGTCGTGGACAAAGTACAGTATTCAACTAGCAATTTATGGCCATTATTCTCTCGGGTGACTTGCGCCCCTCGCCTACCCTGCGTGAATAATGGCTGTCATAAATTGCTCGTTTAATAATATACTATTATTCATAAGAGTTGTTATGTAGTTATATATATGTACTTAAATACATTCCGTCCATATCTGTGAATAAAAATGTAGTTATTTTATATTATTAAATGGTTAAATCATACAATTTACATTTTTCTACTTCTCTTTTTTTTCTTCATTCCTTTCAATGGGTTTTTTTTAAAACACGATTTAAGAAACACTTAAAAAATTTGACAGATTTATTTTAAATTAGATTAAATCTTTAACTTTAACCATAGTATTGAAATACAGCTATACCTTGTTTTTAAACTAATAGGAGCAATTTGAATTTAAGTTGGCATTTCTGCTGCCTAATGATTGGTCAGATTACCGCCAGATTCACACAGCTCTTTTGATATTGCCAATTTGTTAGATTCTTAAGACAATCATGATTATGAAATTAATAATAATCGATACCTGTAAAGGCGGAAACACACTATTATCACGTCACGAGATTTCACGTGAACACACATGAGCAATAAATTTGTTGAGGCGGATTTTTCCATTTATACACATTAAGAACCAACACTCTATTGACACGTTGGAGATTCACGTGAAATCACCAGAAATTACATGACATGTCGCGCTAAAATTTTCTGTTTAAACATTAATTTTGTGAGGCGTGAAAACGAGGATGCTGTCAAAATGGAAGAATGTTTAATAGAAAAAGTGTGTTTACCATAACCATAAGTAAAGCACATGCATTTTCCAAGTCTTCTTCAAACGCGGAAGATGAAGATGAACTGTCATCGCCATTATTATTGTTTAGTTGGTACATTTTTAGGTTAAGCAAAGTGAAGTGACGTGATGGTAATGTGATTGCTTCTACATAAACATAAATTCACGTTTGGTGTGAAACCATGTGAACTCACGTGACGTGATAATAATGTGTTTTCTGCCTTAACTCCATTAATCTCGCCTAACAACTGAGAACATTTCAATATGGATACCTATGCGCGTGACCTATTGCGCGATCTTGTAGAATTCACAGGAATTAACCTACTAGTTTTATTTCTATACTATACATAAACTGCTTCGAAAAGTATTAGATGTTTGTTATAGGTGTTTTTAGATTCTGTTGCAGGCAAATTTTATGGTTTGTTTCTTGAATCGGTCGGTATGATTGATAGACCGACACTTATTGATTGGTTGAGACAAATAAATACAGCAAAACCAATAAAATCTGGTTTCAAGACACTCTGAATGCGACAACCTTTTGAATTTTGATATAGAAAATTTGCAATTGGGGAAAAATGATGCCAAACATTCAAAAACTCTATGAAATGAACCAACTTCTCTGAATTGCTGGTAAAATTGCGTAAAATAAACAGAATTTTAAACCAATTTTTATCTCCTTTATACGATTGTAATGTTTTATATTATTTAATGATGAAATCTGTTTTGTATTATTTGTCTCTACCAAGCAAAACTCTGTTTCTATACTGTGCTAGACCTTCTGCTTTCACTGAATTTTTCGCTTTACTATTTTTTTTCAATGAAAAAAAGGATCAAGATACTTAACTAACTCTTGGAGAGCAAATGAACATGTGGTGCTTAAGGTTGGTGATTTTATTTTTATTTACTAATATACAGGGATTCTCAATACTGCCATAGGTGAAAACAATTATTTTGCAGTACTGAATCACCCTGTATACAATGTTTGATTATTTATTATAAATTTAAATAAAATTTGGTTTCGGTTTTGGTACTAATATCCGTACAATGTAAGATTGCTTCAAGGTAGGGATGTTGCGGAGGTGGTTTTATCGGAAACGAAATTGGAGCTTATAAATTTGGAATTTCGGAAGTGATGGTGGTGGTAGAGGTGGAGGGAGGCAGAAGAAAGAAGTGTTAAGGGCAGGTCTACTAAAATAATACAAAGTACAAACATTATTATCTTTAATCTCAGGTAAAAAAAATAATGTAGGTACACAACATGACATTGAAAATAAAAATAATCAAATTTACCCAAATCTTTGAAAAAATTTAATAAAAATTAAAAAAAATTAAATCAAATGAAGCAACTCTAAAAGAAGCAGCATCCCTATTGCTTGTACTTTGGAAAAAATGAAGTATATAGTAAAAGTCACGAATGTTTCTCGTTACGTCATAACTCATAAACGGTTTTCACCAGCGGCGCATCATTGTTAGAGGGTTCGTCATGTATTTCTGGCGATCTAATTATTAGAAGAAATAAATGAAAACCAAATTTAACATATCATAGCTAGACTACAGTTTGAATTTCTACAAATATATTATTACAAAACTAACCACTTGAATGGCATTTAACGCCATTAGCCAATTCCTTTTGGAAATATTCATGTAATTTTCTAATATACTCACGTTTACTTTCGTCCAAACGTTTAACAGACATTTTGTCGAAAAATATAATAAATGTAAATGTTTAAAGTAATGACAATGACGACGAACTTCAATGGTGACAGAATGATTTCCGCATAAAGTGACGTTTCCCTTTTTAAGTACAATCGTTGTCACAACACAATACAGAGTGACAAACCGATAAAGACGTAGAGGCGTAGCTTAATTCAGGCTCAAAAGACATACAGATTGCGAAAAGTCTATTCGCGCCATAGGATTTACACAAGTACAAGGAAAATATGAGCAAAACTGCTTTAAAAAAAGAGAGAAGAATAATTATGCGCTCAGCGATGCGCGTGTGTTCAGTTCCAGCTACCAAAAAGAGTTAGGGGTGTGTTCAGTGCCCCCCTATTTTAACCACTGTTGCCAGAAGCGCATATTAATTTGTACAAATTATATTTTTGTCTCGTTATCGTTAACTTTTTTTTGAGCTCCTGCACTATTAGGTAAAACTAAACACTTTCATCCCTTTACAGAGAGAATCCACATTTAAACTTATACACGCCCATCGCTGAACGCACAATTATTCTTCTCTCTCTTTCAAATAGTTTTGCTCATATTTTCCTTGTCGTACTGGTGTAAATCGTATGTCGCGAGTAGACTTTTCGCAATCTGTATGTACCTTTCCATTTGTATTAATTGGATATAAGCAGCCAGTGAAATTCACATAAATTTAGAGTGTCTTTGATACATTCAGGGAAGTATGTCACGAGCAACATTCATGACTTTTACTGTATCAATATGACTGCAGTCACTGTATTCTTATATTATGCGGATTTTAGTAAAAAAAAAGTTAAAATTCAATTGAACTAATTTGTTTGATATTTTTTTTAGATCATTATCCTTGTCGATTTTGCATATATCCAACTGAAAGGAGCGACCAATCAGATCCTTATCTGGTACAAGGCCCCATCTTTACTTAATTTTCATTATTTTAAATATAGACAAAAGTGATGTTATTTAAACCGTCCGCTTTTAGTAAATTTATTCTTTGTACCATCTTCTATAAAACATGGTATTTATTGTTAATTATTGGAATTTTGAAAAATAAAGAACAAAAAAGAATTAGGAGATACACAAAGAATTCGAATTTATGTAATCTCATAGTTTGTTGTTATTTAAAAAAATATATTTGTATCTTTTACACTGTTTTCTTAAGATATTTTTAAAATACAGTTTTATCCTTATTATTTCTAGTTCTTTTATTTCCCAACCTATAGAAAAGGCTACTGTTAGTTGGCAACAATGATATTTTACACAAACAAAATTCATATATATATATATTTCGGTAACTATAACATTTCTCTCAAACTGAACACTACAAAAACTCCTATCAACACTATTAACGACATTTCCTTTCCTTTACTTCCTCCTGAATGTTTATTTTCAAAACTTTTAGACACAAAAGGCTTCACATTTTTCTTATTATAATTCTCAAAATACCAATTACTGTTTATATCACTATTTTCTTCAGTTGAAGTTATAATTACTTCGTCAGGTACTTGGGAACTACCTTTGACGTTGAACTTTTGAAATACCGGCTCTGCAACTTCAATCGAAGAATGTAGAGGACTAGCACCAGCTCCACGTGGAGAAGCTACTTTTGTTATTGTTGACCTGGAGGTTGGCTTAAAGAGCGGTTGATTTCCATCTGGGTTTAATGTTGTTGATAAAAAAGAACCTGTGGAAGACGAAAATAACAAAAGCAGAGTCAAAAGGCAATAAATGGGAAGTGAAATTATCTTCTGGGATGAGTAAGTTGACAATTGGATTGGAAAAGCAGGAAGGAAGCCTAAACTGAATCTTAAGCATAGTAAACAGCACAATAATAATGGTTACCTGACTTATAATCACTGCTCACTCCGTGCTTAGGTATTTCTGTAGTAACTGGCAATTTTTCTTCAGTTTCTTTTATCTGTGTCTCCATACCAGATAACTCAGTATCCTTTACGTCTTCCATAGACAAAACGTTAGTCGGTGACTGAATCTCTTCAGAAACGTACGGCTCAGTCATCTCTGGTGAAGCACTCTCTGATATATTTAATATTTCTGAAGGTAAAGTAGTGGATTTTGTTGTTGTTGAAGTTGTTGGTTCTGGAGGATACGTAGCTTCAGCTGTCGTAGTTAAAGTAGTTGATTGGATGGTAATTATAGAAGTTGTTTCGACAACTAAAGTATCTTCAGATGGATACCTTCAAGTAAATAACCTGCTTAGTACATTGACCTACTCACTTTGTCTATACTTACTGTTTAACGAAAGAGTGACTCTCAGTCTTATTAAATACTCTTGAACTAGAAACGCTTTCTAAGCTTGTTATGTTTATATTTCCTTCTTCTATTGTATCGTTACTTTTTTTATTATTGGACATTGAGGTAGCGTCTGCTGAAAAAACCAAAGAACTTCTGTTGGTAGCCATTTCCAAGTTGTAGTTCTTTTTCGGCCGCGAATGCCCTTTAGGTCTTATATCGTCAACGTTAGAAGGCTGCAAACTAAACATTTTTATTTTAATCATTACACAAACCAAAAATTTTTGCTTTTGATTTTACCTCAAATTGTTTTCTGCTTCTGATGGAACAAGCTTCTTTTCTTCAATTGCAGTATGCTGCAAAGCAATTCCTACCTTCCTTTTTTCTGTTATGGTAGGTACTGTACTAGTAAACGATAATCTAGGATCAGCTATAGGCTTGAACCCTCCATTTCCGGGTAAAATAGGGAGGAAACCACCTTGTAGCTCCGGACCAGGTCTTGGAACTTGCTGGGGATTCTGGGAAAGTTCTGGGGTAACAGAAAGATATGGAGATGCTTCTCCTTGTTTGGGTAGAGGATGCTTTTTCTCTTTTCTTGGATTGCTCATGATTGCGTTCTTTCTTTCAGCTTGTTGGGGAACGATAGTTCCATCGTCTTTTTTTCCGAAAATATTTTTTAAAGCTGGAAGAGGTATGCCAAAAAAGGTGAATCCGCTGGTGCTCGGTGAGTCTGGAACTTTCGCTGGTATAACGGGTTTTTGTTTTGTTTTAGAAGGAGCTGCGTAGAGTACAGGAGTGTTTCCTAAGAAGAGAAAATATATAAGTTGTTTGCTGCTTTTCCAGATACTTGTTTATAAATTACCTGTTTGGCTTTGTTTTTCTGTCAAAGGAACTCTTTCTACTATTGTATGAGTTTTATCTTTAAGCTTGTCGAGTATGTAATCCTTAGAAGTTTCGTTAAAAGGGTAGTCGATGTAATCATCATAGAAATACTCAGATTCTTCGGGACTTGGCGCTACGTGATGTTTGCCGTTCGAAGATGTCGCTAAAAATAACTTGATTTTCTCAAAAATCAGTAAAATAAATTTTTAAAAACATACCTGAGAAGTTGAGAAGATTCGCGTACTTCGAATATAACTCTATGTTTCCGAAGGCAGGAGCATTTAATAGTTCAGTATCGCATCCTGAAAATACTGTTTCTTTTTGCTTGTCTAAAGGACATTCGGATATTGAAAGAGGTATTTCCTTTAGTAGAGTACCATCTGCACATTTCGGGCTTTTTTGGGATGATTCTCGAAGCCATGATTTCAACCACAATATATCGCAAGTACATGCAAGAGGGTTGTCTAAAAAGTATTAATTAATCATTCCAACGATCTGTCAAAATTTATTCAATATGGCGTCCGTGGGGCAAACAAAGTTATTATCTCGTTTGAGAGTGTAGGATTCATTTTTGTAACGCACCTGATCACAAACACACATTCACGACAGACTGGACTGGACTCATGTAAACGACCTGGTCCAGAGCTGGCAGTGTCCTAGCTGGCGTGCCAGTGAGACTGGTGCCAGCTACTGGATACGTCTAAATCTGCCTTATAGGAGAAAGACGGAAGATTGTGTGTAGAAGAAACAATAGCCAATGGTATTATAAAAAATATATAGAATCTTACCTTCTACATCCAATTGAGCCGTATTTTCCCTCAACCTCTCTACGGCAACTTCCGGAAAACTAATCAACTTGTTATTTTTTAAATCTAAAACTTTAAGTCTTGGCATATTTCCAAAAACATCTTCATCTACTTCACATATAAAGTTATTCTTCAATCTCAGCTCAACCAGCCATTCCAATTGGCTTAAACTTGAACTCATTCTAATTATCTTGTTAAAACTTAAATCTAGAAGTTCTAAGGATCTCATACTTTGCAAACCAGCGTCTTCAATTTTCATAATTTCGTTGTGGCTCAAATTTAAAGTGAGCAGCTGAGGTACTAAATGAAAAGCGTGATTGTTTATGGAGTTTATACTATTTTCTTGCAATTCAAGAGTCTGTAAACTTAGTAGAGTATTAAAAGTATGACTAGGTAACTCTTCTATCTTATTTCTTTGTAGCTTCACTAACTTCAATACTGGTAACATCTTCATAAAGTTCGGTTCGATTACCATAACGTCGTTTTCATCGAGAAAAACTGTTTTTAAATGTTTCAAGTTAACAAATGAATTTTTTTCCAGTATTTGAATGAAATTCTTCGATAATTTCAGTACTCTCACGTTTTTCAGACTGGATATTATCGTGGAGTTGATGGTTTTCAGTCGGTTGCTACTCAAATCTAACTTCTTTAGCTTTTCCAGTCCAAATAATGTTTGTGGAAACTGAACAAGTAAATTACTGGATAAATCCAAATCTTCCAAGTTCAACGTAGCTGGAAAATAACAAACAAAGCTTTGAAATTTTTCTTTTTGTTAAATTTTTGGGAAACTAAACCAACAATATTATTTTTTCCCTAAAAAGATATAAACGAAAATATATATCCTGCATGTCCCTTTTTGGAAATATTTTACTCCTTTCATGGCGCTGTGTTCCAGCTTACACGTTCCATGAGGCTGCTATTTTGATCCAGAGGTTCTGGACCAATAGAAGCTTCTTCTTATGGAGCTAATAGAATCCGACCACAATAACTTTGGGACACCACGTGGCCCTAGCTCTAACACAAATGTAGTATTATGAGCTGCTACCCAATTTTTGACTGATGCCCATATTTTTACCACTTGCCTATAGTTTTTAAAAGGAATTTGAACACCTTCCTCTGATTTTTTTTGCATAAATACATCAACCCGATCTATAATCTCCTTTGTTTGACTATGCAAAGCTTTTCCATGTTTTACTCACTTGGGAGACATGACACGAAAAGTTCCAAGACATGAAAAATTCACTATTGGCAACAACAAAATCGCACATGAAGACCGAAAGCAAAGTACTGCCTGGGCTGCTGTCAACACTGAAATAAAAACGAAGAAGCTACATAAAATAAAGCGCTCGTTGCGCCGCCACTGGCTCGAATCCGCAGCCAGTCAGAGATCGGCATCGCATTCGCGTTGAATCACGTGGTATCCCAAAGTTATTGTGGTCGGATTCCACATCTGTCTTCGTGAGCTGAAAACTATGAAACTTGAATCTAAAGTTACAATTTACCTTGGAAACTTGCGCCCAATATTTCACCCAACTGGTTATGACTAGCATTCAATTTTCTTAAAAATTTAGTATTAGCAAATAAACTTGGTCCAATTAGACTCAGTTGATTATTAGAAATATCTAAAATTTGTAACTCTGAAGTGGAGTGTAAGGATAAAGGATGTATTTCAGAAATCCTGTTATCACTAAGATCCAATATTTCCAGCTGGATCAATCCTTCCAAAGACGTTTCTCCCAAGTTTCTTAAAAAGTTGGACCCTAAAATCAAACAATTATGGAACAGCGTATTTTTTAATCTATCTGGACATAACCTAGCTGGTCTGAAGGTGCGACTGTATAAAATAAATATATAACTTACGAAAATAGAGCTTCCTCAATCGTTCTAAGCTCTTAAACTGACTATCTCCAAGTGTTTGTATCCTGTTTTCACTCAAATCCAACAATCTTAAAGCGGGTAGTTGCAAATCTTCAAAAGAAATTTTAGAAATTTCGTTTTCTCGTAGATGTAAGTGTTCTATATTCCTCGGCAAACCAGGTATCAACACCTTCAAATTATTCCGTCTCACGTCAAGTTCATACAACTGAGTTAAATGTCTAAACGTAACTGGATGAAGAATTTTTATAAAATTATAAGACACGTTAACATGTTCTAGTAAAGGAGTTGATAGAAACGCTTCTGGATCGATGAAATTCAAACCGTTTTTACTTAAATCAACCCTTCTTAACGATTCTACTTTCGTAAGAAACCTTGGATCTAATTTCCTTAAATAATTCTTCGATAGTTCCAAGCTTTTTAAAGCTGGTAAATTCCAAAATGGTACTCGAATATTATCGATAAGAGAATTGTTAGTAAGTACCAGATCTCTCAAAGCAGGCATTCCTATAAAAGCTTCTTTATCTACCATACGTAATCTATTGTATCCCAAATTGAATTGTTCTAAAGTTGTATGACCCATTAAAGATCCGAAAGGTATTGCATCTAATTTATTAAAGCTCACATCTAGATAAACTAACTTGGGAAGATCTTCTAAAATCGTTCTTAGATGTAAAACATCATTTAGTTGGTTATGTTGAAGATTTAATTCTTCTAAATAGCTTGGTTGGTAGAATGTTCCATGCTGAACTCTTTGTAATCTATTTTTACTAAGATCCAAGTTTTTTAGGGCCGGTAATCTATGGAAAGCACCTTTCCTTAACTCTTCAATTAAGTTATTTGATAAAAAGATACTTTTTAAGGACTGCATATCAACAAAAGTAGCTTCATCTAAGACATTTATATAATTAAAGTCCAATCTGATGGTTTCCAAGTTTGTTAGTTCTCTGCTGCTTCTACCAATCATACCAGGATCGGTAAATTTGTTACCAATTAGAGAAAGTTCTTTCAAACTAGGTAGTCTACTAAAAGCTCTCGGATGAACCCAACTCAAACCACTATAACTTATATTAATAACATCCAATTTTGGTAAATCATCAAATAAATTAGCTTCTAATCTAGTTAATCTAGGACTGAATTGCAAATGAAACTTTTCCAAAGCTGGATTTTCTTTTAAATTCGAAGGGGATATATCCACCAAAGAATTCGACTCTATCTGTATATACTTTAGTAAAGGTAGACCAGAAAACATCGGCAATCTCTTCAACAATTTAGATCGGATGGTAACAGCTTTCAAATTCTTCAGATGCGTCAAAGACATTTGTGGTAAACTACTCAATTTCGGTTCAACTATGAACAGTTCCATTAGACTGGACTCTAAGTCTGCCAACCAATCGATGGATACTCTTTCTAAGGTGTTATGACGTAACATGAGACGTAAGATTTTTAAGGTTGAAAAAGTTCGTCCTGGTAAAGAGGGCAAGTAATTGTTTTCTAGTATTAATTCGTCTATGGGGGTGGTTATGTGTTGAGCTATAGCTTTTAGGCTTTCTAAGACGCTGGGTAAGCTGCCGTGGGAACACCTGAAAAATTTTGTTAATTTATTTATGAGCTACTACTACATATTGTTTTAATTATCTATTGATATTTTGGAAAATATTGTTTGGTTTTAAGGTAGGTACCTCCTCATTTTACAGTTGCAGATCGACAGTTTCTGGATGAAAACTTTTTCAAATCAATAAATAGGTCGTCACAGACATATTGAGTGCCCGACCAGATTACCGGATTTGACACCAGTCGGTTTTTTTGCGGGTACCTACATTTAAAGTTTAAAATGTATGTCACTCAGCAGCAGACTCTGGAAGAACTCTGGGATATCATTCAAGAATGCTACGTAAGTATATATTGTATATATCTTTTATTTCTAAGCATGAGCTCAATTTATCTATATTTAACGCTAAAATGTGGGGGATACATTGGAACAAAATGGAAGAGTCAAGGCAATGTCAATATTCGTAGGGTCTGTATATTTTTCAGCATTTCTGTGTGTTTTGCTATCTCTTTTCGTTTAACAACAACCTTTTTCCCTAGTGGCAACACTGGTCTAACAGTATAGTTTGGCAAGTTTATCTGAAGCTACGCGGCACCGGTAAGGGGCGAGGAAACATTTCGGATATTTGTCATAAATGTACCAATGGCGTACGGTACCTATTTTTATAAAAGTATTAAAAATAATAATTATTATTATATAATTATTATATATAGAAACTTATTTTTGCTTTGCTTTAAAGGTAAGGTATTTTTCAAAACACGGTATTTGTTAAAAACAAATAATGTTAAGAATCCTACTTGAATTCAAAGTGGAAACGAAATAGTTTAAAATCTGACACTGACAATACCAACGCCACTGGATAATCAATGTCAGTCAATTCACAAAGTGAGAGGGAAGAACACACGCACGCGCTTGCCAATAGGAAGTCTGCTGGTCGCTAAGCAACGAAGGACTTTAGATAAATTTCACCAATTGAGTTAGTTCGGAGGGCGTGAAAATTATGGTTTTAGCACAACGCTGCCAGAGCTTGAAGAAGCCAATAACAAATTTGGAAAAGTGTTCACCTTTTAATATTCATAAATTGAAAAAATAATGTTGATAGACAAAATCCAAGTAAACAAGCGCATTACAGAATTAACGTTCAATCATATTGTTAATAATAAAAGTCTATTTTCTAATTATTATCACTACATACTTAGCACTTTATCTTTTTCATAGTTAAACGTGGCAATATCGAATATTTTCGACTGCATTCCTTTCACGGCTTCAGATAGACTTGCCAAACTAACCTAACCTAACCTAACGTTATTAACAATACAGATTTTATTTTTTACGATCGAAGGGACGCATACAAGCTAGAATTTTTTATAAATTAGTAAAAATCTCTTGCCATATTTGATATTCCTTTCCTCTGATAAGACATCGACATGGTAAGATAACTTCTTGGGATGGACATCCTTTTTCTTTTGCATATACTTGAAATGTGAAAAGAATCAACGACGTCTTCAATATTAGTCCGAGCTGCATATTGAAACCATTATCAACAAAATGTTAAACTTTCTATTGATCACTTGAGTATGTGACAAATGAAATGTTGACATTTTTCGTCTGCACCACAATTTGCCTGAAAACAAAAAAAATAGCTATTTGTATTACTAGAGAGGAAAGTGCTACTATTCCTCCCGCAGGATGTAGTAATCATTCAATAGAGAAAAAGGTACTTTACTTTACTTTAATGTGTAATACATATAATTTTTCCTCTCACCCTCTTATAAACCTTTTTTATGAATTATTATTGAATTTGTTGTCTTCAACCCATTGCTTATATTGTATACAGGATGTCCCGGGACTAATGGGAAAAAAAAGTCAGGAGCGTATAATCTGAGCCAAAATAATGTTAGTACTTCATATAAACTTTTTCTATGCAGGCCCCCGTTTTCGAGTTATAGGCCTCCAATGTTTTAATTTTGAATTTGGTTTTTATTTTTATTTTTCGTACCAGTTATTTGATGTTCATAAAATTTACGGCAAAGCTATAATGTACGGGTATGTTTATTTTGAAAAGGTAAACAGATTTACATTAGTGCCTTGAAGCCAGGGACGGACTACTCACAATGGTTAGTGATCCAAAAATTTTGCAGGGCACACCCTGTATGAAATTATCGAAATTGACTTCCCCACACATTAAGCTAACAAAAAGGTACTCTTGTTGGAATTCGATCAAATAAGCCGTTTGGCTAATATTTACAGTTTTATTAATGCACTACGTACCAATTTACGCATTCACCATTTTTATAAGTATACAACGAGGTAAAACTAACTTATTAATACGATGTCAAAGATTTAATTTTTTTAAAACGTTTTTACCAACTTTCGAATTAATGAGTCGTTAATGTTTTTATCTTCAGCTATCGTTAAATTATTTTTTTGTAGGACTGCAGGTAAATAATTGTAAAATGTGGAGACTGATAATGGCTATAAACCATTAAATTTTCAAATTGATATCTCAAAGGACAAAGGAGGCACTGAACTTTATCACACTAATCAATCACCCTGTATATTGTTTTTCATAACAATCCTAAAGTTGAAATTTTTATTTGTAAACTTAAAAATGTTGTTGAAATGACAGGAACAATTTGAATATAATAGATTTATAAACAAAATTCAATACAGAGCAGAGCGTTTTTGACAATTCTTCTATGTCAAATCTGCTGCTCAGCCTTGAGCTTAAATACAGGTATAAACATTTTTCAGTCTGATTATTTCAACTGTTACGTATTAAATTAGAGACATTTAATATTTTACAATCAAATTTAATAAATTAACGAAGTCCTTTAGCACTGTATTGTTAATAACAGTACGTGTTACTCAATAATAAATATAATTAATACCAGAACAATAATGTAATTATTGTTTCCTAATAACTCATCATTTTTTCCTACTGGAAATAATTATTGATACAGCTGTGAAAGTTTTTTTTAAACGTGATATTTAAAATAAATAACAAACGCTTTCCTTCGTGTTATTGATGGAAAGTCCTTCTTCTAATAGAAAAATTATTATAATTATTAACAAAATAAAAAAGATAGATGAATTTGGTGTGGATGAAGCTATTGGTATGATTGAGGCATGTTCTCTTCAGAGAGAACTTGCAAGTCAGTGAAAATGTCATTTTACGACTTCTCCGTAGACATCGAACAACTGGAAACATGAGAGGAAGACCTAGAAGTGGATGACCAAGGGTTTGTCAGATCATTCAATACTGTCTTTTGAATCCTTCTGGTTCAATTAACACAAACTTATATGCATGTTCCTTTAGCATGGGCTAATGAACATGTGAATTGGAAAGCAGACTGTATGTTCGCATTGTTCCCAGATGTGGCGAGGTATGGAAGGTTTTCTGATAGTCAGCGTGTTCGTGTATGGACGACGCTTTGAACTGACATGGTAGGCAAGGCCCATAAAAAGCTTTTTATTTATTAACGGTTTCACCATTACAATAAAATGCTGGGAATGCCAATGGATCAGATTGCCCCACAATATAGCTTCAAAAATCAATACAAAGTAGTAATTCCAGAGAGAAAGGACTGGGAAGCAGTCCTTTAACAGCGACTGATACACTGATGGCTCTAAAACAGACACTGGAGTAGGAGCCGGAATATATGGGGTACAAGAGAAGATCACTATCTCTATAAGCCTAGGGAAAGATGCCACTGTCTTTCAGGCAGAGGTAATGGCGGAACAATGCTGTGCAGAAGAGTTGATGAGACGGGAGGTGAATAACCAAAGAATCGTCATCTACTCCGACAGCCAAGCAGCACTAAAGGCGACAAGCTCATATCTAACAACGTTAAATATGGTGTGGGAGTGTCGCAAGGCCCTCAACAGACTAGGTAATAATAGAGTGACCCTAGCCTGGGTACCAGGTCACCAAGGAATAAAAGGCAATAAAAAGGCCGATGAATTAGCCAAGCAGGGAGCGACCGAGGTCATGATAGGGCCAGAACCTTCCTGTGGAATTGCAAAAAACCTCAGTAAGGAGAACATCGGAACAAAGGCACGCTAAACTATTCCTTAAAAGCCCTTCGGCCGCGCAACCTACTATGTCAAAGTCGAGGATGATGGTGGGACATTGAAGGCTGAGGAAGCATATGCATACAATTGGCCTAGCAGATGACAGCCTATGTAGGTTCTGCCAGGAAGAAGACGAAGCCGCGGAGAACATTCTCTCTGAATGCGAAGGCATAGTAAAGGTGCGGTTTCACCTATTCGGAGAAGAAAAACCGAGTGCAAAGGAGCTACGCTAGGGAGGCTAATACGTCTAACAAAAAGAATAAAGCTAGATATCGAGCTCTAAAAATATGGAGGACCACAATCCCCACCCAACCATAATCCAATCGAGCATGATTCGGGCCAGCTACAAAAAGCAATGACTCCCCTAGAACTACCCCACAAACATTCCAATGACTTAGACAGTTTTTACCAGAACCTTGGAGACAAATTGATTTATTGAAAGCATATAGAGGGGTTGTTTCGCTGTAATTGATATAAGAGAAAATCATACTCGTTAACAACGTATTTAGAGTATGTATTAATAAAATTAAAAATATACACAAACTAAAATTGTTGTTTTTGTATTTTAAAACTGCAAACGTATCCCGCAAAAGAGCAAACGCTTACATAAAAGAAGACATTACGTTCTTCCCTTCACCAATAAACTCACCCTTACATCCTTTAGGAAGAAAACAATCCCATATCAATTTCACTGATTTCACTTAGAAAATTTGCAAAAAAATAACAATAAATTCAAGCACGATTAGAAAAATCGATAGACACGCACTACAAAGACAATGGTTCTAGTTAACAATAACAAATAGGAGAGAGTAAAATACCTACCGAAAGTTTCTACCAACAAGAAGTATATTGAGAGATGGAGTCACACTCTGGTAACCACTTATGGTTTTGTATCTTCGACGGAAAACGCTTGAGATGGTGCAATGCGTGTCTCTATAAAAATAACGGGCAAAGACAACTGCACACACAAAGTGAACTCTTTATATATTGACAGTTGTATGACATGATGTCGATTAAACTATCAGCAATCTTTTATTCAGTATTTATCATTATCTTATTCTTTTATCTACTCCTATTAAATCCTATATTAACTATTAAACTGCTTTTGAGCAATTAATATTATCTATAAACAAGTCATAACAGACAGAGAGACATGGAAGGAAGAATCTCCAATTAATGCCTACTACAAACATGGCTCAAAAACCGAGGAAGGTGTAGTCATGCCAAAGGTAAGAGTCTCACTGAGCTTAGGTAACCAAGTGACGGTTTTCCAGGCAGAAGTTGCAGCAATACAACACTGTGCATGGGAGCTATTAAGGTAAGTGTTTGAGGAGACGACCATTGCTATATACTCCAACAGACAAACAGCTATAAAAACAATTAGTTCCATGCAGATAAATTCCAAATTGGCTTGTAGACGCTACAAGAGCTGGGCAGTCGTATTAGAGTGTCCTTAGCCTGGGTAACAGGCCACGCAGATTAGAAGAGCAATGGAGAGGAAGACTCACTGGCCCGTGAAGGGGCACGTTGTGCTACCATTGACACAGTAACTCTTTGTGGCGTAGTGAAAGCGCTGCAAGTACTTGGACAAAAAAGCAGTCTCGAGAATGAGGCAGGCCAAAGTGTTCATGAAGGAGCCCTCGTCAACATTCACGGACTATCTACTGAGCCAGAAGAGGAAAACAATCAGGATCCTGGTTGGGTTCCTGACAGGACTTAATAAACACATGAATAACATTGGATTGGCTGGCAACGATATGCAGGTTTTGCTCAATATACATACTGTGCTACTGCGAAGGCCTGACTAGACTGAGGTTTTCAATGATAGAGGAGGAAAAACTACAAACCTCCCAGTACATGGAGGACCTGGACCTAGACAAGGAACTCTAGGATAACAGGAGGGCACACACAATGTTATAATAACTCCCTAGTGAATTAGCTGAAAAGGCAAACGAATTTTCGCCAGAGCAACAGATGCTTCTGATGAGAAATATCTGGCGACAAATGTATTTTGTAAGCCAGTGTAGCTCGTGCTGTAAACTTCATCTGTGTGAGTTATGACCCACATTACCGCTCGGTGAATAATATACTATAATACAACACTGACAAACAAGTAACTGCTGAAGTAGGCCCAAATTATAACCTCACTTGTCAAACAAGCTACCTGCTGTTTAGGAGATAACAGAATCTGTCATTACTACCTTAGTTTGGTAAGTATTGGAAGCTGTAGAAGAAGATCGAATAGAATAGTAACTCGTCGAAAATAGTGGTAGTTTGGAATACGTTTCATCGATTTGGTGCAATTTTTCTTTCTTGTAAAATAAAACAATAAGTTTACGGTATCGTGAATCTGGGTGAATGAATAAATTGGTATTTTACAAGCTTATGTAATTGTCTGTTTTACAAAGGATTTTAGGTATTTGATTACTTAGTTAGATTCATTGTTAACTGGTTTTTTTTGTTGTTTAATTCCATAGCGTTGCTCAAAAATTGCAAAACATCAAAGGTATTGTCATTCAACTTCCGATTACCACTTCTCTTAAAGTCGAAGAATTTTAAATGGACTGATACAGAGAAAGTGAAATCGTTTACTTTTCAAAAAATGCCCATATTCTGATCGTTTTTAATGATTCCATTAAATGTTATTTCCAGTAGAGACGATTGCCGCTATAGCATGAATTGATGAAAACATCAGAAGAGGATAAATCGGACAAAAAATAAAAATATTCACTGAAATGGCGAACCAGTTAGCTAAAGAAGGTTCTAAAGGAGACTTCATGGATCCGGAGCCGTTTTGTGATTGCATAAGAGAGGGAATTGGGAACTGGCTAGATAGGGAACATCAACTCAAATGGAGGTCGACACAAGGGCACCTCCATACAAAGACTTTACTGAAGAAGGTAGACAAGGAACTCTCAACCAGGCTATTGAAACTGAGTAAGAGACATTTGAAGACAGTTAACGACCTGGTGACTGGACACTGCACCTTAAGGAAATATCTGCACAAAATGGGCAAAGTTAGTGAACCTATATGCAGGAAATGTGAACTCTATGATGAAACACCATCTCGCATACTCTGCTTCTGCGAGAACTTACTTGGGCTCAGACGGAAGCACTTTGGAGAGGAAATAATACAATTAATGAAAATCCCTCCAGTCAAATTAGTGGCCTATATAGAAGACACAAAACTTCTGGAATGGAAGTGCCTGGGATGTTGCATATTACGATTTCTTCACTCCAAACATTAGTTTTCCTTAAAATAAGTAAAGTCAAGTAACTATTTCAAAAAAATGTAAGCTTTAAGTTCGAAAATATTTTTCTGTACTATATTTATTTTCGCAGCTGTTGTTGATTAAAAAACCATTAAATTTCAAACTGCAATAGTGTTATTTGTAAAAGACTTTTCAAACAAAAAATATTTAATACTAAGTAATGAAGATGTTATGTAAATGGGTCAGGGTAAGCTCCTTTCTGATAAATCCTATACCCAAACAAACTCTAATCCTTGTGCACACGAACACTATATATAGAGAGGCTCTATATGTATATAAAGAGGCCCTATATATCTCCAAAAACAGTAAGTATATGTTAGTTACGACTGTTACGAGTAAAATATTATCTAAGGCTAGTTTTTAAAAAATTCCATTCTACTGTATATACTCCCAATTATTAAGAGTTAAAAAAATTAATAAAGATACAGAAGGTTATTACTGAGTTTACATTTTATTGGATCACTGTGTATTTCGATAGACATAAACACCCATTGCGTAGTTGGTGCACCACTTGCACGCGAACAGCTTCTAGTAAATCCTGATAAGATTGAAATTATGAATCAATTGAGCTTGAATTAGTTTAAGAAGAGGGGATGGTTGAGGTTGCAGCAAATAGGGTGGACTGGGATGAATTTTTGACGGATGAATTAAAGACAGATCAGTGGCGGATATATTTTCTAAAAATAAAATTAAAATTAAATAAGTTTTTGTGAACTTGTTTTAAAATATTGTTGGACAAAAGTAACTAAAAATTTGACTCAAATGTCCCTGGAAAATGTTTAGTTTAGAGGAAAAATTAATTCTACAGGATGTCCCAAATTGGCGAGAGTCTAAAAGACTTCTAACCGATTTCTCAACAAGGAAGAGATTCTCAAGCTGAAGTATATAATTTAGAGCATAATTTTTAGGTTATAAACCGATTTCAATTAAGCTTTTAGCGCTGTGTTCAGTATTACAGCTCCAAAGTGATCCCATTTTAATTTCATTGGTAATGGACATCGAAGATACACCAAGAATGAATATATTCTTAGGTTTATGACAGTCCCAAGACAAAGTAAGTATAATTATGTTCAAGGACGTACTACGCCTAACTATCACTCAAAATTATAAAATAAATATCTTTAAGAAAAGGTTCAATTAAAGAAATTTAATATTACAAACAAATTATTATTGGGACAATTTTTATTGAACGGAATAAATACCCTTTTGAATTAATTTATACCCTCCACCAGTGCTTTAGACTCGCACCGGTCGAAAGTGTAACGAAATGAACATTCGATACGGGGTGAATTACAAAAGGCAAATTCGCTTCTAATTCTGATAATATATACGGGGTGCGATGCGTTTTGGATTGTGACCGACACATTGATCCCTAGAGGGGGTAGCTATTAAATAATAACGCTATTGTTCACTTCCAACGTTTATGGTTTTGGTATTACATTTTAATGTTCGAGGGTATTGTGTTTGCGGATACGGTGGTGCAAGTGTGAATCAATGAAAAGGATCATCATGACGTAAACAAAATCATGAGCTATTGTTTTTTTTTCATATAATTTGTATACTTGAAATAACCAAAATAAATGAAATAAAATGTTTTCTGAAGATGGTTTTCATATAAACAAAAACGTTGATGATGAAATTGGCTTTATTTAAAATTGTCTTCTTATCTTTGGTTATTTTGTTCAAAGTATTGAGTGTTCAACTCCTAGGTCTAGGGGAAGGTTTCTCCAACAAAAATTACTGCAAAAAAGTTAAAAATCTTGAAAAATAGGGTGGTGCAACAAAGAGTACTTTAAGCTTTAAATACAGGATGTTTCAAAAATATCGTACAATAAATGCTTACAAACCCCTCGTACCACGTCACCGGCTTATTAGAATTTGACAGAATTAATACTTTTGATGTGTTTTGAAGAGACAAGTACCTACAAATAATTTTAAATTTGTATTTCCATCCCCCGAGAAGATATGAGATAAAATGTCTGTTTCTCTGCTCTTTTTAACAGCCTGTATCTCTCAAACTAAGAAGGTTAGAGAAAAGTTGTATTTTGGTATTTTGAATATTTCTTAACGATCTATCATGCCTCTTATTTCAGGACATCTTTTATATTTTTTACTGCGTTAAACCGACCTAGAGTTTTTGGAGTTCTACATAATTTTATTTTCAAAATGTCTCTGTTATAATAATCATATTTTCTCATTTTTCCAAAAAATAATAAAAATATCAATTAAAATAAGAAAACATATGTTAAATCTCCACGCTCCCCGTTTATAAAGTATAAATGGCTTTTTGAATGTGTCAATTAAAGGCACTTATACTAACACTTGTTTCGAGACGGGACACCTTGCACACACAAGCTCGTGCCAGTCACGTGCGCAGTTTCCCGTACACGTGCCGATTCACAAACCACTTGCCCTCATAACAAAAAGGGCATTTACTGATACCCTGTAGGGTTTGTACTTAAATCTACGGTTGGGTGCTGGGCGAAGGGCGATAAGGTTCAAGTTGAAAGACAGTAAATTATATGATTTTTATCTTTTTTTATCATTACTATGATTTTAGTAACTAAAAATAAACAAAGTGTGCCTAATTGAATATATTCACATGTTTATTGACGAAAGAAAGATCTTTTGGACCCTTTTTCAAATTTTATACGTAAATCATCTCGATTCTACATTTGGCAACGAAACACCATCAAAGACCTTTTAAAATCGATACCATTATTTAAACTTCAAGAAATATCTATACATGTATGTATGTATGTATGTAATTTGGGGTAACATTCACTGAGACCTAAAAGATCTATTGTGCCCCCTTACTTCTACTTAGTTTCTGAGGAGAGTCTCAGATACTAGTAGCTCCTTTAGTCCTATTTCCCGGAGGAATTTTAGGATATCTGCAGGCCTCAACTTAGGTAACTGTCCCTCTTCTATCCAGTAGTCTCCCAGGTACTGTGCCCTAGGATTCTGAAATACTGTGCAGTTCGCGAATATGTGGGTGGAGGTTTCTTCTTCCATTCCACAAAATCTACAAACTTCTTCCTCCACTATTTTGAGCTTTTTAAGGTGTCCATTCAGGCGACAATGTCCCGTTAGGATTCCTGTTAAAACTCTTAGTGCAGTTTTGCTTTGACTTATGCATTCATTTGATCTCAACAGGTTGTAGTCACCCAGAAGAATCTTTGATTGCCTAAGCCCTACTAGATCTTTCCAATTGTCAGATCTTCTCTTTTCTTCGGCTTTACCTATTTCTTCCAATATTATATTGGAGCTGATTCCGCAAAAGGGTTCCGGCCCCCAAAAGGGTATTTCAGTCCCCCTCTTCGCTAGTTCATCTGCTATTTCGTTTCCTTCTATTCCAGTGTGTCCTGGAATCCACAGTAAGGTGACTATATTGTTCTCGCCTAGTTCATTAAGTTTGCCTAGGCATTCCCACACCATTTTGGAACTGATTAATATCTATACATAGGCTGCTATTTATATTTTGAGCCTAATAATCAAAATACAGTAATTTATTATTAAAAATGGCTTTATTGTTTTTCGAAGTATTCTCCATGACGATCAATACACTTTTGCATGCGCTCGAACCAATTTTCGTAACACTTTTTCCATTCCGATTGAGGTACCTCCAAAACATGGTTTTTGAATGCATCAACAGCTTCTTCAGGCGCCGAAAAACGTTGGCCACGTAATTTATTCTTGATATGCGGAAATAAAAAGAAGTCATTTGGTGCCAAATCAGGGCTGTACGGAGGATGACCCATCAATTCGACGTTTTGGCCAGTCAAATAGGTGGTTGTTTTAGCAGATGTATGAGAACTGGCATTGTCATGATAAAGAATGATCCTTCGTTGTCGGTTGTTTTTCGTATTTCACGAAGCACTTCTGGCAAACAAATGGTTGTGTACCATTCAGAATTCACCGTTCTACGTTGCTCTAACGGCGCGACTGCCACATGTCCAGTTATTCCGAAGAAACAGGCGATTATTTGCTTCGAGGTGCTTCGCGCACGAACCACTTTTGTCGGATTGGGTTCGTCTTGGAAGACCCATACAGTGGATTGCTGTTTTGTTTCGGGCTCATATGCATAGATCCAAGATTCGTCACCTGTGTAGATGTTATACACAGCTTTTGATGCACCGCGATTGTATTTCTTGAGCATTTCTTTGCACCAATTGACACGAGCATCCTTTTGAGCTTTTGTCAAATTATGCGGGATCCAACGCGAACAAATCTTTTTAACAGCTAAATGTTCATGCAATATCTTATTGATGCTTATCATACTAATGCCCAAAGATGCCTCTATCTCGCGATATGTCACATGTCGATCTGGCTTTATCAGTTCGTGCACAGCATCGATGTTTTGTGGCAGAACAACTGATTTTGGACGACCTTCACGACTTTGGTCCCCGAGCGAACTGTGGCCACGATTAAATTCGTTATACCAGCGTTTAACAGTGGCCGAGGATGGGGCTTCATCGCCAAAAGTCGAAGTTAGTTGATCGATGCACTCTTGTCTTGATAAGCCACGTCGAAAGTCGTAAAAAATCATCGCACGAAAATATTCACGAGTTAATTCCATTTTTTCGCTGACACAAAATTTTCAAGTCGCTGTAGATAACACAAGTTATACTTAAATGACAAAAAGTTCTGAAGAAGGTTATGGTTAAAAAGATCAAACTTTCAATTGGAAACATCAGATGGCGCCTGTAAACACTTGATATGCCAAGGCTCAAAATATAAATAGCAACCTCGTACTTGCGATGATCTAACAAAAATATCATGTGACTTACCGTGAGGCTGAAACATCTTTGGTCCTTATATTGACAAATCTTGTGAACCATGTTAACGCTACAGATAATTAGAGAGCAACAGTTTTAAATTATCCCACATTTTCCATTCCATTTTTCCTTTCTTTACAACTCATTAAAAGAATGCTGTCAATACCACATCTGACTGTGCAAAAGTTGTAGCAATAAATCACTGTGCAGGTGAGTTATCAAGACAGAGTATAAGGAAAAGTCCATTGCTGTATCAGCTACATGAAGATTAACGATTCGGATTGCTTGGAAACCCTACAAGTGTAGGGCAGTTCAAACAGTTTGTTCCTGGCCAGGGCACCAGACCACGTAACTGCAATAAAAATGATTCACTATCTCGAGAAGGAATCTCGCTGGGAATAAAGCAAGAGTTCATCAAAGAGCGGAGTACCTACTAGTCCAAAGTTGGCGAACAGCCAGGATCTTTGATGTGCTCCTGACAACTCAACAACCACAGGCACAATAATATATAGAATTGGCAGACAGAACAATATGCAAATTTTGCCAAGAATATAAGGAAATTTCAACCCTTCCAATATATAGAGTACCTGAGATTTGGTCTGTGGGGTATAGTAATAAGAATCTCTAGCATAACATGAAGGCACGCAGAAGAGATCTGTAAAGGACGTAGTAGGGAGGCTCCTAGAAGTGAAAGTGTTGCTAAAATAGTGACCTCTATGTGGAGGATTCATTCTAGAAGTCAGAAGATTACCAAATGAGTCTAGTTTAATAAGAAATTATTCTGGGAGCACTTAAATGTTGATAGCTTCTTCTCAACAATAACAACGAGATGAGAAGACTCAAAAGGAACAATTATTTTTAGTTGGTTAAGTTTACTGAAATTAGATCGCAGTTGAAGAACAAATATAAGAGAAATGATACGTTGGCTTATATTTTGAGTAATATTCTTGTCTTGTGTCGTTACCAACTTACTCTTTAGGTTCAATAAAAGGGTAGGAGAAACGAGTCATATGTATTACGCGGGAGAAAAGTGTCTTTTTCCTTTTAGTAATAGTTTAGTTAACCAAAAATGTTTTCATTTGCATGTAGGTATAATTAGGGTGTCTAGCTGTCAGTAAAAAAATGAAAAACTGTACCTACCCAAGTGTTATATTTACGTTTTATTATTCAATTGAAAGAACCTTTAAAACAAAACTATCCTTAACGTATATGCATTCTAATTCTTATTAGCAACAATAAACAGCGAACAATAAAGTTATGTATGAATAAATAAATTTAATAACTTTACATAAGGTTGACTTTCTTGAAATTCCTATGAAATATTCGTATATTAATATAAGTTCCGCCACTTTGATTACAGTTACTGTGGTACTTACTACACAATAATAATTGCAGGACCGTTTCTTGTTACTGTAAAAATGTTTGACGACAATCCAGCCTTCGTGACATTGTTTTATATAATTTTTATGAATTTTTTTCATATCACTGATTCTACAACATAAACTGTGTAATGAATGAATGTAGATAACTGTTTATATTAACAATATACAGCGTGTCTTGATAAAAATGTAAACAAGTACTCAAGCTGCCCAAGTGTAAGAAAGTGTACCCAGTTTATTATTGACAAAGGGTATCGAAGGCAAAAGATTATCAGTTCCAAAATGGTGTAGAAATGCCTAGGTATACTCAATGAACTAGGCGAGAACAATATATAGTAACCTTAATGTGGATTCCAGGACACACTGCAATAGAAAGAAATGAAATAGCAGATGGACTAGCAAAGAGGGGGACTAACAGACCCTTTTGGGGGCCGGAAACCTTTTGCGGTATGAGCCCCAATGTAATATTGGAAGAAATAAGCAAAATCGAAGAAAAAAGAAATGAGCATTTGACAGATCTTGTAGGGCTTAGACCGTTGAGATCAAATGAATGCATGTCAAAGTAAAATTGCACTAAGAGTTATAACAGGGATCCTAACGGGACATTGCGCCTGAACGGGCACCTGAAAAAGCTCAAAGTAGTAGAGGAAGAAGAATGTATATTCTGTGGCATGGAACCCAATAAACATTTTCGTTTATATAATAGTAACCGTAAAGTTACCATCACTAATTTATAAAACTGCAATTTATATAAGCTATAAAAAACTTTTCGGCAAAATGCACTGATGTACTTGATTTTTTTCCAGCTATTAATCATAGTTTTATTCACAATTATCTTACAGTTAATAATTACCCCTATTTTAGGTTAACTTTTTACTAAAAACACAAAGAGAAAACAACAGTTACCCAAAGTTTCATAACGTATTTATAAAAGAACTTGTTACTAAAAGTTTCATAACGTATTTATAGAAGAACTTATGTATCTGAAGTTTTAAAAAGGTAAACAACGATGCTATTATAAAACTCAGAAACCATTAGTTTTATTACGGAAGTAACGGCAAACCTTATATAAATTTGTTATATAAATTGAGGTAAAGATTACTCCAAGTTTTATAACACAGTGATATAAATAGTTACAACACTTCATTATAAATCTAGAACTTACAGTAATGGCATAACACCCTAATAAACCTAATTTACTATAAGTGTTGCAATAAAACTACAAAGCATTTCCTTATAACCTTTATAAATACTCTATAAATATATCAGTTACTATAAGTCACGAAAATTGTTTATTGGGAAGAAACCTCCATCCACATACTCGTGAATTCAGAACCCCAGGGCACAACATCTAGGAGACTACTGGATAAAAAAGGAACATTTACCTAAGTTAAAGCTTGCAGATATTTTAACATTCCTCTGGGAAATAGGACTAAAGAAGCTACTAGTCTCTGAGACGTTCCTCAAGAACTAAGTAGAAATAAGGGGATATCTCTTAGGTCTCAGTGAATGTCACCCCATCATATACACATACCCCCTAACAACCAAAGGAGAGAACAAACGAACGAAATCGAACAGCCAAATGTAAGTTATTGCTATGATAGTGAAAAAAAAGTTTCTTTCATTGATCATTATAATCATTCGCATATATTATTCTTTTCATTAACCCATGTATGTCAAATTAAATAAACGTCCCAATTTAAAAAAAAAGCCTAATATCCCACTTCTGAAAGTACAGGTGCGTTTCTTATCAAAACTAACCCAAAGGATATTTTCACGGTTTGGTGACCTTTGAAGTTTCGATTTGAATCTGAATAATCACTAGCCATTGTCCTGGTTGTTTGGATTTTAGATCGGCATTTTGATTAAAAAAAATCGAATTAGTTATGCAGATGTGCGCCGGCAAGTGGTTGATAGGGGACAGATTTCATTATGTAGTTGGTATGATCGAGTGTACGAAGATAATAGGAATTGTAGGATGATTATCTAAGGTTGTGGTGTGGTGGACAGACAAGTGTTTTTAAGACTATAATTCACATAGGGATTTATTTTATTAATTCCAAATAAAGATGTAAAATTTATATTAATTTAAAAAAATAAAGATAAATGACGAATAATATTTACAGAAATATGGGTAAAATAGGTAATATAGTATTGGTAATACGGTTTTCCCTAGATTTAAGCGGCACACACTGATTCAAATGACAGTTTTCTGTCACATAGTATCATTCTTCAATTTTTCTGAACGATATTTATTGATTTCGTTGGTTCCAACCACAGAACTACTGTTTAGTTCTGTGGTTGTAACAATAATTCTTATGCGTATTCTTAAGGGACTAGTGAGAATCTCACCATGAGATTGGTGTATTGCAGAGTTGCCTAAAACAGGAGAGTTCCATATTTGTAGTATTTTTGAAGAGAAATAGTGAGATCTGCATTGTTTTCAGACTTCTAAATTGGAAACATTTAATTGTTCTGAATTATTTAATATCAGTTTTACTGTTATTATATATATATATCATGATGCAAGAAAAAAAGAAAAGACAGCCATTTCAGCTTGCACAGTCGCTAAACAAACAGCCATACTTTTCTTGTTTATTAAAAATTTGTGTTGTTCCCACAAGCTGAGAGGCTCCAGTTTTGCTGGCCCACCATCAGTACATGTCATTACTTCTCTGTTTTACCCTTCTTTCCCCGCGGCATTTTTTTAAATCTTGTCAGGTCTGAAATATATTGAAATACGACAAAACTGAACAAGAGGTTTTTTTAACGGTGTGTAAACCTTCCGCCACTTCAACTACCACAATTTTTTGGCAACCTGCTTGATAAAACCTTCCATAAATACCCAGATAATTAATTCAAGGTGTTGTCATATAAATTCAACCAGAATGAATTTTTGCTCATCAGTAGTATATTGTTTATCACTCACTGTCATTGGGATAAATAAAACATTTGTCTTAAACAGAAAATTAAACTCAAAACGAAAATACCAACAACACAAACTCTAAACTGAAATTTGAAACAATGCAATTCCGTGAAAAAAATAAGAAAAATCATGGAAGAAGTAGACTAGAACTCTGATGCAAATTGAAGTAATAAAAATTTAAAAATTGTTAATCACGCCGACCGATATCCAATACGCATGCTTCAGATTGAATATCTCTCGTTTCCCGCAACCCGCAGTGCACCAATCTCATGGTGAGATTATCTCTAGCCCCTTAAGAATATAGGCGCTAGTCCCTTAAGAATACGAGCCCAGTCGATGTAAATCTGTTTGCTCTGAATATTTTAACCGACTAGAAAGATTAATATATTATGTATCTGTGATGTTGTGAGGTAAATAAATCTCGTGGTGTTTTTCTTGATAACCTCTTGTGTTTTTTATTCATTCAATTTTGATTTGTCTATTACCCATGTCTGGCAAAAATAACCGATATTCAGTTAGAAGTTAGTTTATATCTATGGTTGGCCGAGACGTTCGTTAATAGCAATTTTCTCAGATTGATGCCGAACGTAAAAAAAAAATTATTTTTAATACAGTTGAACAACTCTTATTGGTAAATAACACAAAAAAATGTTAACCAACGTATCAAAAATAATAATGATATGATCGTGTACAGAAATAAGTTGTAACCTAATCTGTAATCAACAAAGCCACCCCAAAAATCAAAACCCAAATGGTCCATCCCACGTGTTACCACCCTCTGGTGTACCCTCCATCGCACCCTGTATGGACAACAAGTGTACATACACCGTAGGCCCTACATTAAAGGCACATTAACATAGGGCGGGGCGAATTAGGAATAAAGTTTATTTTGCAACCTGATAAAGGCATTTAAATCAGAACCGGATTTGGAAAATTGGCAAACTTTTTTTAAAGAAAATATGTGTTGGATCAAAAATGACAGAAATAAACCTAGCCTACTAAATCATTTATAAAAAGAAGTATAAAATTATTCATAATATGTGATCCAAAATAATATAAAAACTACCCATGTACAGTGGCGGTCATATACACTTTGCGCCATGAGCGATTGTCTGACTGTAAAAATACACGGTATGCTGACTTGTCGACTCAAATTGTACACGCTCTGCGCATGACGTCACCTTGGAATCAGAATCAGACATTGTCGGATGCAGTTATACGTGTTTAGTTTGTTTTTCCTGAGGTGTTTCGATTTTTCTGTGATAATTGATATTGTTTTATGCTAAAGCCAGTGTTTAAAATTATTATAGAGTTGATCCAAGTGTTTAACTTTATTTTACTTAATTTATAAGACCATAATGCCGGGCAGTGCCGTTGCTACATGCAAAAATACCAATCGCAATACGAAAGAAACGATATGAAATACTATGGATTTCCAAAAAATGAAGACTTGGCTAAGCAGTGGATAAGTGTTTGTCGTCGTTAATTGCGAAAGATGAGAACTGTATAATGTATGGTTTTCTACCTGCTTTGTCAAAGTGCCAAAATTTAAAATTCTTCTACAAGATGAGAAAAGTATTTTCGACTTATTTTATTTTAAAGTGTTTTTTAATTGTTAACTACACAAGGAGATAATTACACGAGAATGTTATTCTATTTAATTTCTGAACAACTGTGGTTGAGCACGGCCCCCGTGCCCCCCCCCCCTATGACCGCCACTGCCTTTGTAGTAGCTACCAGTTAATAGAATAAAACGAAAATGTAACTGATTATTTAAAAACTCTTGGTTCAATCATCTGGTCTATTAGAAATTCCCCTATTTTGGAAACTATTCGCAATTTATCAAACTCACTTAAATGGGCTGGCATCGAGGATGTGCGCTTTGACAAATTTGACACATGCGACTGATTGTCATTTTGATTAGTTAAGTTAAGATTACATTGGGAAAAAATTTGTACCAGTTTTATATGACGTACGCTACTCATAAAGGATACACTACCAAAAATTTTGAACATACACACCAACTGTTGAGTTTCAGCCACGTGGCTAAACATCAGCGACAAGCCACTGCATGAAAACACACATTAATTGATTGGTTCCTCATCACCAGTAAGATACTTCGAGACCTCGACCACTCAGCCTTTGAGCTTTTCGTGTTCTTGGCTGTACCTTATCAGGCTCAACAGTCTTTTCACTAGGTCCTTCTGGCAGAAATTCTCCTTTGGGTAGTCCAGTACTAAGAGTCTCCAATCACCAATGAGTATGTATCTTTGTATGTATTTTGGGGTAACATTCACTGAGACCTAAAAGATCTATTGTGCCCCCTTACTTCTACTTAGTTTCTGAGGAAAGTCTCAGAGGCTAGTAGCTCCTTTAGTCCTATTTCCCCGAGGAATATCCAATGAGACAGTGCTTCAGATTCGAAAATAATGTGTTCCATGCTCAACTGACTGATAGGCTCCTTTCTATATAGATATGCCAATTGAATGTGCTTCCTTAGCTTATCCCGTCGCTTTCCTTATCTGACCCCTACTTAGTAACAACTCTGAGGGTTTGTTGACCAGGAGTCTGCTGTGTTTCTGTTTTGGCACGTACCGACAGTGCGTCTGATATTGAGATTAAAAATTGTTTGGAGTCCGGTCCTAGCTGTATCGAATTCGGTTCATCATACTCGTAAGAGGGATGATGTTGATATACGGGGTAAATCCTTAATATAACCACCTATACATAGTGGTGGTGGGTGGTTAATAGGGATGAAGTTCAGAAGTTGTCAATTTTTATCAGTCACCGACCAACCACTAGCTTTATCACTACTTAATATCGTAAACCTGATATCCAACAACCTTAGAAACGTTGTCAAATAGACTTGTGGTTAACGTCAGGTGGACAATTTTTTTTTAAATGTTCCAGCAAGGTTTCTTAAGTTCTTCGTCGGCAAATATATCGTGTTATGTGTCTGGTTCTTCGGAATTATTGGTACCCGGTAGGGTAACTGCTGGATGTAGTATACCGCAAGGTTCAGTTAGTGGAGCAATTGAACCTGCGTTACTGGTGGGGCTGCCTGACGTACAACAGGTGAGTTTTTTATTAAAAATGTTTAGTTTGGTTGTTGTAAAATATGTTGATTAAAATTAATTTTGGTTCTGATCTTTTAAATTTGTTTTGTAATGTTGAACAAATGCGGTCTTGGTCAATCTTGAACTTTTGATAAATTTTTACTGGATGAAGTCGTGACTAAGATTATGGCTAACGTCAAGACAATCTCTTGCTAGTCTAGTTATCTTTCTCCATCGTTCTCTCGGTCTTCTTCTCTTTTTAGGTCTGTCTCATGTCCTGCCCATTTGTAGCCTTTGTGCTAACCCACAAACCACGGCCAGATGTTTTCTGACATGACCATAGATTCTTATGAGATTAATTTAAAAACAAAACGCCTTAACCTCAAAAAGTTCTTTCTCAGTTGAAAGCTTCATAAAATACAAGCTCAGCTGAAGTAAGTATCTCACTAAAATCTCAGTTCAAACTAAGTTGCTGAAGGTAAAAAGAATGGTCATTTTAAACTGAGCAACTAACTAACTAATATTCTTACTTATTCTCAGTTAATTTGGGTAAAAAGAATACTACTATTGTCTCTTCTCTATATCTTCTTTTTTTTTCGTCGTACTACTTCATCTTGTGGGAAATTTGGTTCCCGAAATTGTTGTTTCCGCAGCTTTTGTTTAATAATAATAAAATCCCACTGCTTTCGTTTATTTCTATAATTTTTTGGAGATGCTGCAACACTAATAGACCAGGGTAGAAGCGTTTAAAATTAATAAAAAGTGAAAAAAATAATGGTAGGGTGAAATGGAAAAGAAGGAGAATATTATAAAAATGTAAGGAAAAATAATTTACGGGCGATCTAATGTCGGGAAGGGGTAGAGGTGAGTTTTTAAGGGTAAAAAACGGTTAATCTGGATTTCCGACAAAACTACCAGTTCTATGGAAAAAAATTAAAGGACAAAGTTGAAGGTAATAGAAAGATCTAGTACTTTTGTATTTACACTTTTTTCACATAACCTCAAAATTTATGTGAAAAATTGAAAAAACCAAATATTTAGTTTTTTGTTTTTATCTTTTACAAAATTTTTTTTTGCGAAATTTGGTGAAAACTTACCTTTTTATATCCCAAATACACTGTAATTTATTTGATTTGAAATTTTTATTTTTCCACCTTATTTTGACTTAATATCGAAAAAGTACCCTAATTTTCAATCGAAAATTCACCCGTCAAAATATCAGCTTTTTTCAAAAAGTTGGTGTGCTTTCTGTTCGTTGGAATCTCTACTTTCCGATGGTGTAAAAAAATATATATATTACTATAGTAAATCTTCTCAGAAAACGCAAAAAATATTCTATACATTGTAAAGTGCAAGTTTCTTTCTTATATTCCACAAAAAATCGCTTAACAAACTCACTTTTCCACTAAAATGAGTGCGGAAAAGTGGACTTTTCCGCACGCTAGTAGAAAAACCTATTAATAATACAATTTATTAATATGTTTCATTATATTGTTTTTCAGATTTCCGTTAAAATATCTCCGAATGGTATGATCGAACTAGATGAGCAGTTTCAAACTATTTGGTCCCCGACTACTCATTGGCTGCGTGCTGTGCGTTTATCAGATGATTGTCACTCTTTCAACATTCAATTAAAGCTTCAATACAACAGTAACGTAAAGACCAATGCTGATCAAACACCGAAGCTAATTTTACACGCCGTAAGACCTATCGAACTTGGACAAGAATTACAATTATGGTTTTCTGAAGATGTTCTAGCAATGTTGCAGATGGCTTTTTTAACTCCCACTAACATACAAGGTAAACAATGTGTATCAAGAGCAGAAAGTAGTACTTTGGCAGTCGAGACAGAAAGTTGCAATCTGTCGAAACTACCAAAAGATTTTCCGCTCAAGTACACACAATATTTTTTCTACTATCACAACAAAATTAACTACTAGCTCTCTTTTATCTATAAATAAAATTAGGCGTGCGCCAAAGTTACTTTCTGCTTAAGAGCGCCAATAATGTCAAATTATGACAGCTCGCGGAAAATTAGTCGTGCTTCAAAGTTACTTTCTGCTTAAGAGCGCCAATAATGTTAAATTATGACAGCTCGCAGAAAACATCAACTTTGCAGTTGCTTTTCAAGGCACAAAAGACGACTTTCGATAGTGATGGTAGAAAAAATAGATTTTTTCATATTTAGTGGGGATTTTAATAGTTTTAAATGTTTTAGGTCAAAAAAAGTATGTATGTAACAGATGTTCGACGTTATATGAGTCACCTAATCCGCTAAAATTACACATTACGTTGGGTTGCGGTAAATTGTCTATTTCTACGCTTTGGCAAAGATTGTCTTCGGCAATAAATGATTCTATGAGGTCGTTGAATACAGAAGAAACGTTTAATTTTCAACTGTATTTCAAACAACAGTCTTTTAAGCAAAAAACTGCCATAGATTTGCGGAAAAATACGGAAAATAAAAATCCCGTTGAAAATAGACTCTATAGACCGTATCAAAATGAGCCGAGTGCTTTTAAACCTTTTAAAAAAGAAGATAGTTCTGGTCAAACTTGCGACGAATATCAAAAGGTAAAAATAATACACATTTTTCAATATATATTCCATAGAAAAAAACATTATAATATTACTATAGTTTGTTTACGATAAAAAGACGATGACGACGTTCTTAGTAACTTTTCTGCTTATCAGAATAAATATAAATTTACCAGCCGTAAATACAATTTTATAGGGCAATTTACAGTCTACGGGTTGGCAATAATTAAAGACGTCAGATCAATTGGTAAAATTTGACATTTATTGACATTCGATCATCGTGTTAGTAATCACAAGCTTTTTTTGGTGTTTTTGAATGATATTGATATTGATTGATATTGATATTGAAAAATATGCAGTGTGTAGTTAAGCGGCTTAAAATGCCCAAGTGGTTAAACTGTAAATGTAAAGAGATAGTAACATTTTTGTTAAGTTATTTTGGACGTCTTTTTATCGTAAATAAACCACACAAACTATCAACACAGAATACTTAGGCCACCAGTAAAACAATTCAAGTGTCGTTGACAGCTAGTACTAAATATAGAAACTTACTCCAAGCCCACCTGAAGTTGCAGTCAAAACAATATTTTAAAATTGACATTCGACTTCAAATCAGTAGCATAACGTTTCCACATTTTGTAGGTTAACTCAAAATTAGAGTATTAAAACATATTTGGGAATTCTTTGACGCTTTTAGAGTTATTTTCACATACACTAGATACTGGTATATGAAAATAGTTGGTATCAATAAGATATTCATACTTAGAATTAACGAGTGGCCTTGTTCGATGAAATCGTTTGTAACGCCAATGGTATGAAACGGTCGTTACCAGGCGACATAGATAAAGTAGACCGATTTTGGTTTCTGCGCAAGACTGTTGGCAAAATTCACGTTGCTTATTCTTATAAGAAATGGAGTCCAAAAGGGAACTTTTGTTTCGTTTTAGTGCTAGTTTTTTTGTAAAATATCTCTCTTTACATTGACTTTATAAAGATTATAACCTGTTTTAAAGAAATTGTATTCTTAGGTTTTAGACCGTACGTTGACTTCAGCTCCGTCGATACTTCCAACGTGTTTCGAATTAAGACAGAATCCATTGTACAATGATGAAGCTCAAATAGAAAGTCTAGTTAGCAGTTTAGGAAAATCGAGACAGGGTCATATTTGCCTTTATTGTGGAAAATGTTATTCCAGAAAATACGGATTAAAAATTCATATCAGGACGCATACGGGCTACAAACCTCTAAAATGCAAGTTCTGCAATAGACCTTTTGGAGATCCAAGTAATCTCAATAAGCATGTCAGATTGCACGCCGAAGGAAATACACCATATAAGTAAGTTCTGGTATTTGTATAAATTGCGTTTTAGCTGAAAATGTAACACTTTACCTTAGAAACGTATTAGTTTTACTTACCAACATCAGTTCTCCCTGTAGATGATGAAAATCTATTATATAAATATCTTGTAAATACATTTCTGACTTTTTTTATAGGTGTGATTTGTGTGGAAAGATTTTGGTACGAAGACGTGATCTGGAAAGACATTTAAAATCCAGGCATATGCTAGAAACTCATCCTGATTTGAATTTAATCGTACATTCACCGGAAACTAAAATGGATACCAGCGAAGAAGATTCTAAATCAGAAATTAACTGATATAGAATAATAGAATTGTATTTGTTCTTTAGATTAAATATTTTAAACTGTTTATGTCGTTATTTAATTTAATAGTACCACTACTAACTGCCAATCCCCATTAAAAGTTGAAGTTAATATTCTTACTGGCGGCCGAGCTCGTTAAAGAATCATTTAGCGCCTGGTACTTATATTTCCAGCATATGCTTATTGTAATATTGGTTGACTGTTTTTGATAATGAAAATGCTGGAGACACGGTGAAATCCAAGTGTATATCAAATGCTTTTTCTTATTACGATTCATGTGTGATTGTATTGTCTGAAAATATACCTACAACGCGTCCTCAATGAGTACACGGACATAAAATTATTTTTTTTACTTAATTACAGTTTTCTATAAAAATGGATGATTCCAGTAGTCCATTCAGTATTGCCACTACAAAGTTTTCAGGTCTAAAACGACTGACAGTTTCTTGGCCTTTTTGGGAACGATTCAAAGTCGAGACAGAAATAATTTTTGATTTCAAAGATTTCCAGATGACGCTGCTACTTGAAAAAGTTGCTTACAAATTTGCGTTTTTTTTCGTTGGACGCGTCGGTCGCATGAATTAGAACTTGCTCTATTTTCGAGCGAGAAGTCGCTGCGACTTGGTAACTTATCTGGTAGATTTTGTCGCACCAACCCAAAATTTATATTGGCTGCTACGCTCTGACATTGCTGTCACAGGATTTCTTCTACGTTTTCTTCTCGTAGAGCAGCACAGGCCATAATACTAATTACTGTTACTAAAACAAAGCCCTCAATGTTTTCTTCATCCATTCTGTTAACTTCAATACTTGATTTTAGAGAAACTACTCCTATTTGCTTTATTTTCACCCGCTAATGTTTTTCATACTGTGAGGTTATGAAACCAGAACTGTCAATTTTTTAACGAAGTTGGCAACACGCAACGTTTCCCCTATGCCTGGATGAGTCCCAGCAACAAACTATCGATGTGCTGATTGTACTTTTGTGATGCCTTTTGGTCAATATAATAAGTTAACAATAATATTTAAATAAAAGAATAAATTCCGTTGAGCTTCCTTTCCCCCTAGTGAAATGAATTTACAAGTCTCCTAAAAATAGATGATTATTAAATAATGTCACTAACCTACGGTTACATATATTTATAAATTAATGAATGTCAGTTGTCTTTAAAAATTGTCTACGACAACTTAGTTGCTTGTCATGTTTATTTATTTTCACTTAATGTTTTTATTACTTGTTATCCGAATTTATTTACTATCACTAATGGTGTTTGTTATTACACTTTGTTTACTATTCATAATTGTTTGTAAACTCACTCACACTTTTGATTCTTACACTTTTACAATTTTTAATTCGTTTTACAGTAAGGGTATAGTCTGTTTTTGTGTATTCCTTTCATCACACCCGATTCTAATTTGATTTTACAGTTAACCTCACTCACCTCTGTGACTGTAAATGGACCTATATATTGAGATTCAAATTTTTCCCTTTTTACTAAAACTGAATCCCCTATTTTAAAATCAACTGGATTAGCTACCTTACTATTTTGACTTTGTCTACTCAGCTTATATTTGATTAAATATTTCTCTGCTCTCTGATGAGCTACCTGAAGTTTATATTTTAACTCATTATGATATTCATACACCACCTAGTCAGAGGCCCTTCCACATCTATAATACAAAAATATCAAAGGATAATAACATCTATTATGTCCATTTTCCACGTTGCGACAAATCGCAGCGACTTGTTGCTGGGACAAATCGCTGCGTACAATCAGCACATCGATAGTTTGTTGCTGCGACTCATCCAGGCATAGGGGAAACGTTACGTGTTGCCAACTTCGTTAAAAAATTGGCATTTCTGGTTCCATAACCTCACAGTGTGAAAAAAATTAGCGGGTGAAAATAAAGCAAATAGGAGTAATTTCTCTAGAATCAAGTCTTGAAGTTATTAAGGGCATTGTTTTAGTAACAATAATTAGTATTACGGCATGTGCTGCTCTACGAGAAGAAAATGTAGAAGAAATCCTGTGACAGCAATGTCAGAGCGTAGCAGCCAATATAAATTTTGGATTGGTGCGACAAAATCCACTAGAAAAGTTACCAAGTCGCAGCGACTTCTCGCTCGAAAATAGAGCAACTTCTAATTCATGCGACCGACGCGCCCAACGAAAAAAAATACCAATTTGCATGCAACTTTTTCGAGTTGCAGCGTCAACTCGCACCGTGAAAAATGGACTTTACACTTTTTCTTGCAGCGATTTGTCCCAGCAACAAGTCGCTGCGATTTGTCGCAACGTGGAAAATATACTTAAGTCTTATAAGGTGTTATAATCATAGAGTATCTCTATCGTTATAATAGTATCTTTGACGTTTATGAAATTAATTAATTTCAAATATTTGATTTTTGACAATGTGTAACAATTTAAATTTAATGGTTAATAAAATCAATTTATAATACTGCGTGGTATCTAAAATAACAATCAATGTTTTAACAAACATGTTTCAATTCATCCTGTAAAGTCGTGCGTATTTTTTATAAACCTTGACATTAAATAAAGTCTACGTTGTTGAATATAAAATTCATTTAAAATTAATGTTTTAGTTGTCCCGTATTGACCGAAAATAAATAAGAATCGTGAGAGATATTTCATAGAAGCGTCACTCTACAGGGATTTCCAAACAAGTTCCTGTTCAACGAGCGTTTAATAAATCTTTGAGGAAGGTAAATAGTCTTATTAAAGGTATTTCCCTGACATTATCGTTCGTAATTTTGGCTCAGACGATAGCGTTAGTTTGTCGGTAATTCCAAATATTTTATAATCTAGATTTTATAAACAATATAAAGTTTTACTTGAAGGATACAATTTTTGTTAATTTTCCCCAAGAAAAATGTAATAACCGATTATAATGTGTTCTAGGGAAGCTTGGGGATGGTTTTAGAAACTTCTCGTTTTTTGCTATACATGGTTCCCAGGATTTCGTACCAAAATCTTGGAGATTATAGTACTTTATATAAAATATGTGCCTCACTACTTTCTAAAGTTAGACATGAATTTAGAAACACCCTATATGTATACTGTTACGAAATAAGAAAAGATTATCCCTGAAAAACAACAATCTTTCTAGCCTATTTATAGACTTAAAATTATCCACAACTGCCTATTGTAAATACAACAAAGAAATCAACATTATCTTCTAATGAATTTTCCAATCAATCACACCATCATAATAATATTATATATTTATTATGATTGGCGTCAGTATTTTTATTTGATCAATTTTTTCAATGAATTACTTACTTTAATGCCTTCTATTATTAACATATATGATTCTATCTATAAAAGATTACATCCGCTTTGAAACATTTTTTTTTACAATTACCAGTTACTCCATTAGAAGCTGAATTATTTTCATACGACCATACACATTACCGTAAATAAGTAACAAACAATGAATCACTGTTTCTGTATGTCTAGTTTGTAGGTGTTGCCACTTTGTATATTTTGGCGTTGATACATAAATTTCTATTCTTCAGATTTATTAGTGATGAGCAGTGGTCTTGGACTTGTTTTTGGTCTTTGCTAGTCTAAGGACGGTCTTGGTCTTGATCTTGGTTTTGCTCATCACTATAGAAAGGTATAGGGTAATAAAACGGGGAATTCCGTCCAGTTCGGCTCAATTTCGGTGTCGGCCATAGGCGTAGGTCTTGAAATAGTATTGTTTGTAATATTAAAATAACAAGTAATTGCGTAAGAGAATTAGGAAAAGTATGTTTTCTGGCCTGAAGTGTCAATATCAAAATATTGTGTAGGGATTACTTAGGTAGTAGATTATACAGTTACGTTTTGCGTTTAACAGGTACCGTTTAACCTTCTATTAGTGCCTCTGCCCAATTCCAACCCTATTTCAGATTCAACTTAACCATGCGCCGCAAGGTGCCTTTGCTGTTAAGCCGTAAATAGTGTTCACAGTATTATAAGATTAGTAATAAAATGGCGACATTTACACCAACGAAAAGATGTTCCAATAATTCTCCACTATCAGTGAATGAAAAACTTGTTATTTAAAATGTACACGATTGCATAAAATACGATTACCCGAAATTTACTGTACAAGAAACTGTCCACCGATGCTCCCGAATGACTGGAGTTGGAAAGTCCACCGTTTTTAAATTGTTGCTGGGGAGAAAGATAGCAGGCCAAGTGGAGCCTCCCAAGAAAAGTCCAGGCAGACCAGTAAAAGTCCTTGATGAAAACACCAAAAGTGTAATTCGAAGAAAATTATAAAGCAGTACAGAACAGAGCAGAAGAAAATCTTTTATCTTAATGAGACGTGGATTAATGAAGGTATACATTACCAAAAATGTGGCAAGACAAAAATATAACCAGTGCTCGCCAAGCTTTCATGGAAGGCCTGTCAACGGGTATTAAGGTGCCTTCAGGTAAAGGGAAAAGACTAATAATCGTCCATATTGGAAGCGAAGAGGGATTTTTAAAAGAAGGTTTGCTAAGCTTTCAGTCGTGTCATACGGGAGATTACCACGAGGACATGGATTCGGATGTTTTTGAAGACTATTTTGGTGAAATGATAAAATATCTTTCGGCTGATTCAGTAGTAGTTATGGATAACGCAAGTTATCATTCTCGACGCATAGTGAAGACTCCAACTTCATCTTGGCGAAAACAAGAAATTATTGACTGGTTAACTACCAAAAGTATTGAATTTGAAGATAATTTGATAAAAAAAGAACTATTAGCTATAGCAAATTTACACAAACATTTGAAATACGCTGTGGAAGATATAGCAGAAAAACATAGTGTAACTGTGCTGCGCACACCGCCATATCATTGCGAACTAAATCCTATAGAACTTATATGGGTGCAAGTGAAAGGATTTGTGGCAAGACACAACACGACATTCAAAATGAAAGACGTTAAGCTACTGTTTCATCAAACCATTAAGGAGGTGACACCATAGATAACCACCTGATAGATGGGCATTGAGTGACACCAGAGAACTGGCGAAAAGCAGCCCAGCATGTCATTAAAGTGTTATGTTTCTAATATTAGTGTAAAAAAAACACACTCCCGATAGTTTTTATCTATGACAGTACAGACTGACAGATTATTATGATGTATGTACCCAGAGCCTGAATAATAGTATATTATTTAACAAGCATATAATGATGGCTATTATTCACGAATGGTGCGTTTATGTCGCGAGCCGCAGGCGAGTGACATAAACACCTGAGTGAATAATAGCCATTATTTGCGAGTAGAATACTATATTTTGTCCACGACTATTAATTACTTACTTGTTAATACATTTTTTTTTCGATTTTTCTGGCAGTAAATTTAAGGAGAATATTTTTGTGCTGCTTCTCTTATGTGTGAAGGGGTAACATTCAATTCACTGTCTGATTCACTTTCCATATTAAAATTTCTGGTAATATAAATTAAACAACAGTATAGTTATTGAAATTAGCAATAAATATACAATAAAACGTCACTTTTGCTTTTGACATAATATCATACACACTAGATAAAAAACTGCATATAAAACGATCTACTCGTATATATTCAACAGCTTGATAAACCATCATATATATCTTCGTAGCCTGATGGTTTACGGCTCTGACTTGGTTAAATGAGGAATTTTAGACATAGGATCGAATCCCCGCCGCGGTGAAAATTTGTATATTAATAATCTTCAATATAATCATGTGTCATGTGACCTTTTCATTATCCACACCCATTATCCACACCTATTATCCACGGGTGCATAATGTACGTCATTATACTTGAAGAAACACACGTAAAATGTAAAAATTATCAAATAGTCGTGGACAAAGATAGTTAAGTGTTGTTAGAACCCCGAGTTTCATTTGTGAACATATTAATTGGCGACGAAGTGGTAACTTACTGTTTTTATGTATTTTTGGTAGCGAAGTATTTGGTTGCTGAAACTAGTTACTGTTACGTTACATTAACAGGCCAGGTAATAATATTCATTTTCTTAAAATGGCTATGATTGGAAGTATAGAACCATTTAAAGGTCCAGCAGGAGAGTTCGAGTCATATTTAGAAAGAATAGATCATCTCTTTAAAGTAAATGTGGTTACTGAAGATAGAATGAAGGTTTCAATGTTTATAACCTTGGCAGGCCCGGAAGTTTATCAGACTTTGAAAAATTTAGTTTCGCCGGAGAAACCAGGTGATCTATCCTTTGAGCAGATAATCACAAGGTTAAAAAATCACTATGCTCCACTGGTTTCTGAGATTTATGAACGATTTGTGTTCAATAAATGTAGTCAGAAGATTGATCAGAGTATTGCAGAATTTGCTGTAGAGCTACGTAAATTGGCTAGTTCGTGTAGATTTGGGCAATTTCTGGATGAAGCATTACGTGATAGGTTTGTGTGTGGAGTACGTACTGAAAGTATCCAGAGGAAACTTTTATCGGAAGCTCAACTTACTTTTACGAAGGCGTGTACTATCGCCCAAGCAGCAGAAATAGCCGAAAAACAAGTTCATAATTTGACAGGTGGTGGAACTTCAGGACTTAATTATTTGAAAAATAAGTCAAATCAAGTTTCGGAACGTAGTGACCGAGGAAGTGACTGTAGCAAATGTGGCAGAATCCATATCAAAAATAAGTGCCCAGCTGTTAAATGGAAGTGTTTTAAATGCAATAAGTTTGGCCATGCCAGAAATTTGTGTCCAACTAAAAATACAGTTGGATCATTGGAGAAGCAAACGTCAGATCAAAATGCTGTTTATCAAGAAGAAGTCAACAGCGATTTGTTCAATTTGAGTTTAAACATGATGGAAGCTGTAAGTTCAAGTGTAAGGGCTAATGATACTTCACCACATCAGTTGTCTTTAAAGGTAAATGGTGAAGATATTAAATTTGAAACTCTGACACCTGTTAGTTTTAAGTTAAATGTAGTTTCAGGGCAAAATATCAAAGCCCTGGGCGAATGCACAGTTGTAGTAGAATTTGCAGGCAACCAGTGTTCATTGCCATTAACTGTCATAGATTCAAAAAAGGAGTTTGTGCCATTACTTGGCAGAAATTGGCTCAACATTTTGTTTCCCCATTGGCAGAATAAGTTCTCTATCGAGGGTCAAGTTAATCATGTTGGTGTTGATGTAGTTGGAAATCTACAAAGAAAATATAAAAACGTTTTTGATCTTAATCTGTGTAGTCCTATAAAAAATTTTGAAGTTAAGTTTTGCATCAAAGACAAGGTTGTACCCGTTTTTAAGAGAGCTTATTCTATGCCATATGCGTTAAAACCCAAAGTGGAGGCTAAATTGAGACACATGTTGGAGGTACAAATTTTAAAGCCCGTTAGGTATAGTGAGTGGGCATCACCTATAGTAGTAGTTCCGAAGAAGTCAGGTGATGTTAGAGTTTGTTCTGATTTTAGAACCACTGTTAATAAAGTTATAAATGTAGAGCTAGATGTAAGGCGAAGTTATCGAATTAGGAAACCGCCTCAAAGGCTAAATTTATAAAGTTTTTTTTGTATCTTTAACATGTTAGTGTTTAGTACTAAGAAGAGGGAAAATGTTATGTTTCTAATATTAGTGTAAAAAAAACACACTCCCGATAGTTTTTATCTATGACAGTACAGACTGACAGATTATTATGATGTATGTACCCAGAGCCTGAATAAAGATAGTTAAGTGTTGTTAGAACCCCGAGTTTCATTTGTGAACATATTATAAAGAAGAGGAGAAAATGTGGGATCTTGACTACTTGATCGATCGGACCGTCGATCCGTTAATTATAACGCCAAGAGGAGATGACAGTTCCTCAGATGACGAAGAATATTATGATTTTTGATAATTTAATTTCTGTATAATGTATTTTTTGTATAATGTTCAATAAAAAACAAGTGTACCTAATACTATGTACATAATGCCAAATTCTTATTCTGTTAAAATTCTTTCCTTTTTACGAGTATCCTACCGGCACGCCTTTGGCACACTATTTTCAGTGTTTGTGAATGGATAACATTAGCTAAACCCATATACTGACCCCAATCCGGGTGGTACTACCTGCACTTGATAAAAAGAAAGAATTTTACAATGAAACCAATGCCAAACTATGAAAGTGGCTCTCTTTGCATACCCACCTAATGAGGTTTTATTACCCTATACCTTTCTGAAATAAGCAATAATAATTATGTGAAATATCATAATTTTTAAAAACTTAGTAAGAAATAACTACAGCTTATTAATAAGGACACCATCAGCTTTCCCTATATTTTTCTAATTTAAATTATTTCGTCCGTAGGAATAGTCTAGTTTTCTGTTTCTAAAAAGGTAGATATGGCAACATTCTTCGTAAAGCAAGAAACGTATAAAGTAAAAATTAAATACATAAAATCAGGGAGTGGTTAGTATACAATACGGGGACATATTCCTTCCATTTATAGCCCCATCAATGACACCATCAGATTTGCATACAGCCATAATCCTCGTGTTTAGATTTAAAAATAACGTTTATGTGGGCAGCGGGTTTTTTTTATATAAATTTTGATTGAAAAAAAAGAATTTTTTATTTATTTATTACTTTAGAGTAGTTTATAGTCGTTTTATTTATGGTTAATTGTAAAAAATTGCAGACACAATCATTATTTGAACGAATTACACTAATTATACGGTCGTAATATTCCAACTTCATGAATATTCCTAAAGTTTTGAATATCATTTTAATAAATTTATTCTGTTGTGGGTTGAAATGACATATTATGTGTTTTTATTTTTAAAATAATAATAATAAATGTAAATTGAAGTTTATATTTAATTAAATAAGATAAAAAGTAGGAAAATTATCAAAACAAAGTTAAAGGACCCCGCACTAAACTTATGGAAAACGGTGAAAAAAGCTGAAATTTCAAAATGATGCTTACACTATTATATTTTTTTAGGTTGGATTCCTGGACAAGGTATTTTTTTTAGGTTGGATTCCTGGAGTTATTTTGTACCTGTTTTTGTTTTAATTGACTGTTCTATTTATTAATAGTCAATATACTATTTACATCTTTTATTGCTGTTTTTATTTTAAATGTACAGGGTGAACAATGTGAACATCTAAGAACAGCAATATCTCAGAAAAATCGCTGGAAAAAATTTATTTTTTGAGATATGGCCGACAGCCAGCGTTCTTAGTTGTTCACCGTGTATTTGCTAATGAGGCACATATTATTCAGAGATTCAAATAATGTACATGATACATCTAAGAGAATATACTGTATCGTTTTTGAAATGTTGCATTTAGTTCATTGGTAAGATGTTATTTTATAGACATACTGTACTAGATGTTAAAAGGTATTTCTGTTACAGAAATGTTGCTTTTAGTTCATTATAAAGATTTCCTTTTGAGGAAGTTCTAGTAACCTCACAGTAATGTAAAAAGGCAGCGCTTTAACATCGCAGAGAAGTAGAGTTGTAACATCACAAAAGTTAACTAAGCTGGGCATAAGCGGTTGTAAAGATGTGCATGTGATGAAAACAAGAGGAAAAATGGGAAGAACATTATCACAATCTGATGTTAAATTAACAAGACTGTAACATTCATTTTCATAGTGGGATGTAGCCCATGCCATCTTGAACAAAAGTTACCAATTTTTATAATGGAATAGTCCACAATATGTGGTACAAATGACAAAGGTTTCTAGAATCAAAACTGGAGGGTATACAGAGGGTTATACTTTGTTTTTAGTGATTTTTATCGAAATTTCTTCGAGAAAATATTCGTTTTCCTGCAGATCCAATCCAGATACAATCGATGTTACTTACAGTACTTGAGAGGGCGATCATATTTTGCATTCGAACCAACCATCCAACTTGAAATATTTGGAAGATACTGGACGATCAAAAATATATTTTCAATTTCGGAAAAATGTATCTCTTTGTATAATCAGCTTCCACCAATATATTTAGCTGATTATTTGAAACTATGTAGCTAAGATACAGTGTGACCCATTTTGTTTGGAAGCACCCCTATAAAATCCGCATTTTTCAACCGATTTTGATTTAGTCGTTTTTGTTAGATTCAGTAACAAAAACTGTATTTGAGCACAAATTTTCATACCATAATAGCTATTTTCAATGCCCTCTACGTTAATTTTGCTTTGGCAAAAAAGACGAAAGTATATTAGGCATTTTTTTTTCTCAAATATGGCTACACCACTGGATTCAGAATCATCACAAATGTAAACTATCAAAATTTTATAAAAAAAAGTTTTATTAACGACAAAGTTACCACTACATGAATTTGGAAAAAGTTTTTTTTTTTAATTAATTTTTTACTAAGAATGTAGATACATTTTAAAAATGGCAACATGGTAAACAAAAACAAGGACTCAAACATATTGTACTGTAAAAATTCGAAGCCGAAATTTTAAAAGACAGGATAATAGGTCCATTCTTTTTTGAGGGTAACATGAATGCCAATAACTTCATGGAATTCTTGGAAGGTGAGTTATCCGCTGTGATTGACGAACTGCCACTAGCAGAAAGAAGAAATTTGATATTCAATTAGATGGTTGTTCTGTACACTATTCTAGGATTGTCAGGCAATGGCTTAACGAAAAATTTCCAAATGGTTGGATAGGACGCGGAAGCGAGTTAATCGAATGACCTCCTAGATCGCCCGATTTAACTATATTGGATTATTATCTGTGGGGTATTTTGACACAAAAAGTGTATAAGACACGTCCAAGGAATAGAGCAGAACTGTGTGACAGAATACGACAGGCGTGTGCTGGAATAACGCCACATGAAATAAAAAAAAGCGCTAAGACAGTCGCAAACGATACGAGAAATGTGTGGAAATTAACGGAGATCTAGTCGAGGCTACAAAAATGTAGAATTAAATTATTATTAAGTAGTTTAATAATTAAAATGTACTATTAGGTGTTAATTTGTATTTTCGTCACATCAGCACAATTTTACATTACTCTCAGAAGCTATAACTCCAGAACGGGTTAAGGTATCGGCGTCGAATTTTTACAGTGCAATATGTTTGAGTCCTAGTTTTTTTTACCATGTTGCCATTTTTAAAATGTGTCTACATTCTTAGTAAAACATTAATTAAAAAAAAACTTTTTCCAAATTCAAGTAGTGATAACTTTGTTGTTAATAAAACTTTTTTTATAAAATTTTGATAGTTTACATTTGTGATGATTCTGAATCCAGTGGTTTAGTCATATTTGAGAAAAAAAATGCCTAATATACTTTCGTCTTTTTTGGCAAAGAAAAATTAACGTAGAGGGCCTTGAAAATAGCTATTATGGTATGAAAATGTGTGCTCAAATACTGTTTTTGATACTGAATCTAACAAAAAAGACTAAATCAAAATCGGTTGAAAAATGCGGATTTTATAGGGGTGCTTCCAAACAAAATGGATCACACTGTATATATACAAATGTGTCAACGACTTGCTCATTAATCTGAATCCAAATAAAGTTGCGGCGATGGTCCAAAAAATACGGAGAAGGGATGTTTCGGAATAATTTTTTAATCATCCGTGAATTTTTTGTATTTTCTGATATAATGTAGATGAGTCTTTCTTGATGGTAGATACTGATAAAAATGATGATAGAAGGGAAGCAGACTTAATGAGCATAGAATAAAAAAGCGTGGATCTAAAGAAATTGAGAAAAATGCGAAGACTAAGAAGACGATGACTTAATTATGAAGAATTAAAAATAACTTTCGTTGTGAGGTGGAGTATATAGATATGTTGAAACACCAGGAGGTCCATATAAGTTCCGGAAAAGGTCAAGCTAACTTATCAACGTCAATTATTTATCTTTACATCGAAATAGGTCAACGTATAAATTAAAACAAAAAGAAAAGACCTTGCTTATACCGGGAAAGACACTTTTTCACCTTCTTTTTACTTTGAAACAACTAATACGTCATATACCAAAGAATATATTACAATATTAGTCATTAAGACTAAATTTTTGCCGGCTGCAATTCATTTTAAAGTGATAATGTTGATGACATTGAATAAAGCGATTCGAAAGAATATTAAGAAATGTTCTTTTCGATAAAATTAATATTAAGAAAAAAAGACCAATGTCAATATGTGATCTGCTTACGATTGTTATTTAAATTCGTGAATATTATTGGAATGTAATTTTTTTTTCGCCGAAATGCGCCTACGTGCTGTTGCGTAATAATGAAATCATAGGTAACAGGAAAAAAGAAAAAAGGTGAGTTAATTATTCAAAAAGATTGTAAAGTGAAGAAAAGTACCAATTATTAGCTCGTTTTTTTCGAAAATTCGGTTAAAAATTGAGTCAAAATTGCAGAATAAATCTGGAATGATGGATTATACTGAGTACGAAAAGTCTATTCGCGCCATACGATTTACATAAGTACGCAAAGGAAAGTATGAGCAAAACTACTTGAAAGAGAGAGAAGAATAATTGTGTGCTCAGCTATAAAGGACACTGTTATAGGTATACAGGGATACTCAAAATTAAATGAATCAATTTTTGGAGATGTATCTCTCGAACAGGGGGGGGGGAGTTTTAAGGGCAGCTTTTTATAACGTCAAAACCAAAAATCCATTTAATGATAACAATTAGTTATTTTTTAACATGAACAAGGGGGTCGGGGAAAGTAACAGGTGTCTGTATCTCAGAAACTATTTATTGTATAGCTTAGAGAAAAAAATCTGTATCACAAATTCGCATACGAGAAACTACTGGAAATTATTTTCAAGTTTGTTCCAGTACTTTTTCCTCTATCTTGTAAAATAACTGGTAGGGGTGAGTGGGAAAGCTGACTCAATAAAACTGTTATAACTTTTGAACCGCTTTATGAATTTTGATAAACTTTGTGTCATTTGGAAGAGAATTCAATGCCTAATAAAATATCATATAATTGTTTTATTCCAGTGGTTTTAACGGTCGCTGGGTGGCGGTAATTGAACAATTGTTTTGTTTTCAACTTTTTACGATTTACATAGGTACGCCAAGGAAAATATCAGCAAAACTACTTGAAAGAGAGAGAAGAATAATTGTGTGCTCAGCTTTAAAGAACACTGTTGCCGGAGGTAAATGTTTAGTTTTACCTAATAGTGCATGAGCTCGAAAAAAAGTTAACGATAACGAGACAAAAATATCATTTGTACAAATTAATCTGCGCTTCTGGCAACACCGGTTAAAATAGGGGGGCACTGAACACACCCCCAACTGTTTTTGGTAGCTGGAACTGAACACACGCCCATCGCTGAGCGCACAATTTATTCTTCTTTCTCTTTCAAGTAGTTTTGCTCATATTTTTCTTGTCGTACTTGTGTAAATCGTATGGCGCGAATAGACTTTTCGCAATCTGTATAACGAAATATACAGTTTGTATGACATGAAGAGCTACCAGTCTACTGGTAAGTAACAGTGTTAGAGGATGAGTGGGCTCAAAAAGGGTCTGCTCTAGATTTTCAGATGTATAGAAAGGAAAATTATAGATACAAGATGTTGTATGCTACTAGAAATATTCATAGCATTGTATTACAGTTTTCTATAACGAAAACTCGTTACTTATATCTAAATTATGGTTTAAAAAAATCTTTTTCAATCTGCTTATTCATTGATAGGTCAATGCCTTGAGTCGTGAGATGGTTGCCTATTCACTTTTCCTGTTAATAAAATTATACGCCACATACGACCGTTTTACAGTCCCGTTTGTATCTTCTGTTCGTTATCGATCTAAAATGAAAATATTAGAGTTTATTTTATCTTACAGTCTCCATCGAAATCTTTATAAAACAGTATTAGGTACAGTAATGTTATCCACAACCATAATTCTATGTTATTAACATAATAATATACTTGGTTAAAAATTTTAAATTATAGGAATTATTATAAAACTGTTTTAAAACAATGTTTGCGCATTTCTTAAATTATGTTTCGTTTATTCTAATTTTTATATAACCGTACATTAATGTGTCCTGTAAAATAGTCTGTAATGATCCTTAGCTGATTCCTTTACTAACGTATTTGTTTGGTATTTTTGTATTTTTTCTTGGCTCTCAGCTCTAGCAGCTTTTTTTTCTTTTTTAGTCAATATTATTATTTTTTCGTTTTAAAATTTTACGAGGCCCAGCTCCTATATAACTCCTTTCAGGTAGCGGCTCAAAAGTGTTTCTTTATTTTTGAACCCGACCCCTTTCGATCTGGCCAAAAGTTTTCCACTCTATTCTACCATTTGAAAAACATTTTGGAAATTTTTTCCAAGTTTTCTTATTCAATCCAAAAAAATTATGAATTTAAAAAAAAGGGCAATACCGATGTCCGTCCCGCGGTCAGAAAATTGAGGGTTTAGGAAAAGGGTTTTTAATCCCCGACCGATGTCCGTCCCGCGGTCAGGTGGATACACAGGTAGAATGGGCAGGGTAGAATATTATTCCTAGAATAATTAGTATGATTCGTGTATTATCGACACCCTTCCACAGACCCTTACCTATAAATAGAGGAATATTTTAAATAATATCTAGTAGTGCTTCTCGTTGTTTCGCGTGTGATACCGTTCGACTTTTGGCTTAAAAACGCACCACTTTAATTGGTTAGTGCTTTCGGTGTGCTCCAGAGACGTACCTGTGTTTTACCCTGACCGCCGGACGGACATCGGAAACACCGAAAAAAAAAATTAAATAAAAAAGATACCAAAAGGTTAATTTTTGAAAAAGTTATGTCTAATTGACAATAAAAAAAGCAATTTTTTTGAAAAATTCATCTTTTTTTGGGTTGAATGAAAGAATTTGAAAAAACTCTCCAAAATGTTTTTCATATATAATCGAATCAACATAAATATACCATAAAGTGGTTGTGGTGACACGTGTTACACACGATTTCAAAGATAATACCTCTTTCTTAAATTTTACATAAAATGGAATTTTAAAAACAAAAATTCAAAGAAACAATAAACAATACTTGTTCACTATTATTGCTCTATCGTCCACCAATAGTTTTTATACAATTTTATTAAGCTATTAAACCATTATTTAACACATTACGTTAATCCTGGTTTTGACAGTTCTGAAAACGATATTTATAGTCATATTTTTAACCACATACGATGGTACTTCGATAATATCAAATCCCACAAAATTCATTGAATTTACCTAACACAATAAGGGACTCACAATATGTTAAGAAGGTGAGGATCAATTGCACATAGGGTATTAAAATAATCTTTATTACGATGGTGAATTGAGCGGTAGATCAGAACAGGATGGAAATTCAGTCGTGATATTTGGTCATGGCGTTTTCTCAACAACAAACCTACTATTGTTATTAACGTTACCAGGCCGATATATAGCAAATAACGGATGAGGTTGAATATTGTATAACAACCGTGTCGTTCAAGATTTTTCGTAATCCCGCTGAAAAATTACAATTTGAATATAAGGAAAGAGCAAACCACGTACCTCGTAATTCTACAGAAAAATCCCGGAAATTTACCTGAAATGAAATGAAATTCTTTCAAGAAGGTCGTAGGGATGTTACGGAGGAGATTCAACTCTGATTCCGAAAAGTCGGAACTTCCTATTGATATTAGTATAAAACAAATATTTTCCGATAATTCATCGTAGCGCCTGGTGATGTCGAAGGAGTAAGTTTGTTAAATTGATTCTAACCTATGCATCAATACGACGCAGCAATACCGAAACTTCTCGTTTCTTTTTGTCCTTTAGAAACAACAAATGTACAATGCAGCCACGGGTCACTGTTTTCGAAGATCTTCGGCTTCATTACTGGCTCTGATTTTGGAGTAGGTAGATCTTCACACTGCTAAACGTCATGGTGGTTGGAAAATAAAAAAAAGGATATATTGAAGATTCACGAGAGAATAAAAAAAAATTTCGGCGTCAGTTCTTGAAGAAAAATCACCCGCGATTGTCTTGCACAAGAGGCAGAAAAGTTACAAATAAATGGAACATTGTCGACGCCTATATTATGTCCAAAATAAATTGCAAACGTTTTCTACACTTTGAATGGAGTGTCAGATTTAGTAATTTACAAGACCAGAAAGTAGTGTTTTTCAGGTTGAGGCAAACAAATACCAGGGCGAGCCGTAGGCGAGTCCTGGAAGCTTGGAGAGACCTAAAAAACACTAATTTCTGGGTGCGTGACTTACAATATTTTTTTTAAGACAGACACTTCGATATACATTTAATTCTTTATCGGATAATTCAAAATCTGAATTCATATTATTGTTAAATTTGTGCACTCGCGAAATAAGTTTGACATAAACGACAAATTAAAAATCAACGAACTGTCATCACTCGACAATATATCGAAACGTTGTTGTCTTAGTAACGAAATGAAGGAAGATTGTATTATAAAAGAGCGATTGGAAAAATGAACAATTACGTCCATTTTTCGGTCTTGATCGGCAAAACGTTATTTTCTTTCCGAAAAATTGTCCAGAATGTGTATATTTTCTGGTCGGTCTTAAAAAAAAGCTTTTGCTTATTTCAAACATCTATAAACGTCATGCTGACAATAAGCATAATCTCCAAGCAGCGATTTACTAAGATTTTAAATTTTAATTTACCGCCATTTTATGTCCAAATTGAATTTTTAAAAATTTAACAGTTGTTATCAAGCTATTACAATAAATAAGAGATCATTAAAATCAGTCCAGTAGCTTTTTATGTATATAATTAAATAATAACTGATGTGCAGTTTTCCGCAACCAATAAGTCTTCAATGGAAATAGCTCCACATCCTCGAGAATTCCGTTTATAATTTTTTTCAAACGTCCTAAACCACACTCGGACTTTACGTATAAATACATAAGATTTTTATAATAAGGACCAGTCTTGAAGTGGTCGAGTACAAACGAACTCATCGGCCATGAAACAACAAGTTTTATGTTGTTTGTTGTTAACAATCAGTGCTGGGACGTGTAAGTGAATCAATAAATTATTTATATCCTATTGCAAAGTGCGGTTTAGATCTCCAAAAATATCACCCAGCGCGAACAGTGTTAGAATTTTTAATTATCATCTTGTGTGTTTAGATTATCGTTATTAGAAAAGTTCACACTTGTTTTCAATTTCGAGTGAAATCTACAAAATTTGATTTAATTCTGAAGTAAATAAATCCAGTGCAAGTGTCCATTGCGTATATAGATTTGTTTAAAAACAAAATAGTGAAAAGCAGCATTTGAAGACATATACAAAGAAACAACTTTTTTTAAAAATTCAAAAAAGCTCTTTATTTATATAAAATCATTAAATTTTAAATTGAAACCCCCTAAAAGCGTGCGCCACAGAAACATATTAAATAATGTTACTGAGAATCGATTTTTATCCACTGCCAAAAATTCAGGTTTATAGAACGTCAATTTATAGGTATACAGGGATACTCAAAATTAAATGAATCAATTTTTGGAGATGTATCTCTCAAACAGTGGTGGGGAGTTTTAAGGGTTGCTTTTTATAACGTCAAAACCAAAAATACATTTAATAATAACAATTAGTTATTTTTTAACATGAACAAGGGGGTCGGGAAAAGTAACAGGTGTCTGTATCTCAGAAACTATTTATTGTATAGCTTAGAGAAAAAAATCTGTATCACAAATTCGCATACGAGAAACTATTGGAAATTATTTTCAAGTTTGTTCCATCAGTACTTTTTCCTCTATCTTGTAAAATAACTGGTAGGGGCGAGTGGGAAAGCTGACTCAATAAAACTGTTATAACTTTTGAACCGCTTTATGGATTTTGATAAACTTTGTGTCATTTGGAAGAGAATTCAATGCCTAATACATCGTATAATTGGATGATGCTAATTGAAAAGGAACCAAGTGCCACACAGGCAATTTGCGTAATCAGCGATCATATAAAATATCACGTTTTCTTGAAATTATTATATTCTCGTTAGTTTTTTTTTCAGAAATGATTGCCAGTTTGAAATAAAATAATAGTAAATAGTGTTTAATCTTTTTTCCAAGTTTCAAAAAAAATTTTTTATCACTTTTTTGGCTGATGGTTCCTTTTCAATAATCAAAGAATGGCGTTTTATTGCTTGAAAAAGATCCAAATTGCATGGTTCTGTTTAAAGAAAAGGGAAATAAGTAAATGGGTCTTTTCAAAGAAGGAACTTTATTTTTAAAAAATAATAGAAAAAGGAACTCATTCTATAAAAACATTATCATAAACCCTAAAACGCATCTTCAAAATCGAAATCTGTTTTGGAGCCAAAACCTTCAATATCATCTTCGAAGTTCTCGATATTTCTTATTCTGTAAAAATCAGTTGCATCTTTCGGGAGAAACTTCAGTAAAGTCTTGATGTCATCCCATTTTTTCTTTGAGATGGCTTTTCCTTCAGGGTAAAGCACTTTTAATTTTTGGAAATCAATAAGGTTTTTTTTGCCTCGGGTTAATTTCGAGATGTCTATTTCTTTAAAATTATTTTCGTCTGGTAAGTGTGACTCACATAAAAATATTGAATTTGGTTTCGACTTCTCAATTTTTATTATTTTTGTTTTCAACCAACTAACTTTCTCTTTATTGATAGTTACTTTTCTGTTTGAAATTTGCTTTTCAATATCTTCAGTAGAGTAGAAATCATCGGACTCCATTAGATTTATCACAAATTTATTATGTTTCTTGCAACTTCCGATAACAGACATAAAGTCTTTTAAGGTGTAAATTCGAACCTGATTTTTAAGGGCCCTTTCTATTTGCCCAAAATCTGTGTCGTTAGGCAAAAAGCTGTGCCCCGACTCAAGATATTTGAAACTCACTTTATTTAATGTAGGGTGCTGCATCAAAACTGTTTTTAACATTATCACAATTTTTATGTTTCGGTTTTGTCCCCCACAGCTGTCCGACCATAATATCAACTCTTCCACTCCTTTTTTAAGATGCACCTCAATAAATTTTTTTATACATGAGCCCACTTCTTGAGCTCCTCGCCCTGCTATCCCCTCTTTCCACAAAAAACAATATGGGGTATTTGTTGACCCTGAATGAATACCCTCGTTGAATATACTTAGTTGTCTTTTATAATAGACAATATTTGTTGGTAGTTTAGGCAATCCTAGAACCTTTTCCATATCGTAGCAAATGGTTTCGATAAGTGGGTTTGTAATTGCTTCTTTCAAATCTTTTTTTAGTTGATCTTGAGCAAGTTGCGCATTTTCAAGATGCTGATCATGTTGTTTTTTCAAAACTAGCCGTTGTTCCTCATCTTGCGCATTTTTCACTTGTGAAGAAAACATGTCACACTTATTACAGGTATCTTTCACTGGAGGTTTTCGCTTCAAATTAAAATGTTTATAAAATATATTTTTATAGAACTGAAAACTAACTTTTGGATGTTTATCTGCTATGTATAATTCGTACATTTTACTTTCTGTAAGGTCGTAAGGTAGAAACTTCGCTTCGGTTTCTGAACGAGAGTAATGAGAAATATAGGTAGGAAATTTCTTTATATGATTAATAATTTCGTTTATTGATCCTTCATCAACTTTTTTCTTCCCTCCAGATTTTCCTCGCTCATCTTTTATTTGGGAGCTGCGTTTTTTTTCTAACGCAGTGTTAACTCTCTTAGTGGATATTTGGTAAGTGTTTATATAAGTATCACGGCAAACTTCAACTTCTCCAAGCGTATAAACTCTGGTATATGATTTACCTGGTCCATTTTTAGCTCGTTTCCTTTTGATAGGCATTTCCTTAACTGTTGCTCCAATGTAACTCGTTTGCAAATCGTATGATGCTAAATCATAAAATTTATGAAAATACATTTCTCTTTCATCTGCTGATAATTTTTCACTACAGTTTTTCAGGCAGCTACATTTATAATCAGAACATTGTTTGGCTTCTTTCAATTTTCCTTTGACGGTGTAGTGAGTCTTGTTGGAATCTTTTAATTTCTTTCTCGTGGCGAAAGTCTGTCCAGGATATTTGTTATGTCGTCCTTTCTTAGAACGTCCTTTCCAAGCTTCTTTTTCTTGCTTTAATTTCTGCTTTTTCTCAATTTCTTCTTCATCAAATAGCAAGTTATCCTCACCTTCCTCCGAACTACTACCGGTTTCCGCTTCAGGAATAAAGTCGCGATCTTTGATACTGTCATCTGAATCTTCCTGTTCAATGATATCATATTTTTTGTAGTTATTATTTATATTGACATCATTTGTCATTTTTGTGTCCTCAGGAAGCCCAATTTCTTCAAGTAAGTCTTCATTGTTTTGGTATGGAATCTCCAAGTTATCTGTTATTCTCTCTGAAACAATAATATGGGCATTCTGTAAATTTTGTTACAATAAATTGATTGAATATTTCCATTAAAAGTAATTTTTACAATTATTATTCATCATTACCTGTTAAACTTGAATTATCAATAATAATTCTTTCATTTAATTCCTTAGAGATCGGAACTTCTTCAACAATTACTTCCAAATCATTTGTTTTGACCAGAATTAAATTTTCATCAATAACGTTATGATCTTGCATTTCCCCCATTTCACTTTTTCTTTCATTCTGCATGTTTTCAGTGTGTACTCCTGAAGTAATAACAATAAATATTCAGGTAATATAATTATTTATTTTTACCTGGTGAGCATGGCATAGGAACCTGAATTTCTTTGAGTGGGCTTTTAAACACCAGAATTTCCTTAATTATTATATTTGATCTTGATTTGGTGACACTTGAGTTTTCATGATTTTGAACTTGTGTCTTCAGGTCATTTGTTTTTATAATCTCAATGTCCGAAATGTTTACCCCTTGAAAAATATAAAAGGTAAGTATTTAAATTATATTGAAGTATATGCAAAATATTTTTTATAGGTATACCCTTACCTAGTGCATCTGCGCCTGTAAAGGTGTCTTTGCAAATCTGTGGTTGTTGTTCAGGTCCACATGTTACCTTAAAAACGTAAAATAAACATGGAATGAGTATTTTTTTTACTTACTTAAATCTTACTTAATAATATCTAGAAGGAACCAACCACCATATACACTCATTGATTCCTAATTCGCTTTATAATATAACAGTGGATGGTTCCTTTTAGATATCAATTATAATATATCATTTCGATAATAATAATTAGATATCTAGGACACATTATTATTCAAAAAGAATCACAAAATTGCTGGCTGTCAGAGAAGAAATTTTAACATCAAGGATATAAAATTAGTTTCGGAAATAATGTGAAAAATTTAATTTCTGGAGAATATAACCTCACAAATTCACTTACCGCATTGGAATCGTTGAATTTCAGTCTTTTCGGCTCTATATTGTGAGACTGGTCGTCCCCCATAAGTCGTAAAGCATTATCAAGAATTAGTTTAGCTCTTTTACTCATTTTTAATTCGACTCGAAACCAAGGAAACACAAAAATCACCACTCACTACTATCGCAAACATGAATGTCTAAAATTTAAAAGGAACCAAGTGACTCTGATCATTTTCTATAAACGGTACCGTAGTTGGATCTTTTTATATATTAGAAAACTGCTTTTTTGATCAAAGTCGCTTGGGTCATTACTCAATAGATGTCGCCAAAATTCCAGTAGGCGCTTGATACTTTTTACACATAATAAATGGATATCTAGCTGTCGTTTGGAACCTCTAACTCAATTTATGCAATTTGGCGCTTGGTTCTTTTTCAATTATCATCATCCAATTGTTTTATTCCAGTGGTTTTAACGGTCGCTAGGAGGCGGTAATTGAACATTTGTTTTGTTTTCAACTTTTTTGTGGGAATTTACTATTATTTTTTAATCATTTACTTAAAAGAGGATAGAATTTTAAATACTGAGAAAATGTGCATCTAAATATCGATTTTCTAAGTGAAGAATCGAGAAAAAATGTAATATAGCCTCCAAAAATTTGACACTTTTTCAAAAGAGGTTATCATCTCTTGAATCAATTCATTTAAGGAAATTATTTGTGAACTGTAGGTAAACTATGCTTAAAATTTTTATGTCGAGCTACATGTGGAAATATACACCCTATAGAAACAGTGGGACAAACTATATATTACGATAAATCAAAACCAATTCAAAAAATAAGTATCAACTGTCTCAAATTCACGAAGATACTTTCTGGCTCAAAAGTAGCCAAGTATCTAACAACATATCTTCTACTCCTGGTTCGAAACTTATTATTCCTTTTGTCAGTAGTCCTTTGTGTCGTCCTATTTACTTTTTAATTCATTCTGGTAATGTTTTTCCAACGTACTTTTATTAACTTCAGATTGAATTGAAATTGCACACTTATCAAGGACAATGCAATATATAAATAAGTTTATTCCAATATCCCGACCAGAATTATCAGGATTCACGATTATTCCATCATATTCTAAACTCTAGAGCTTCAATTTCCACTTCCGTCTATTTTTCAGTTTTTAAAGAGACGCAACAGTATGCACTTTGAGTAACAGATAAAAATATAATTGAATTTGGTCCCAAGTTTTTTTTCCGGTGATCTAAATATTTATAATTTAAAGCAGTGCAAAATATCTTTTTGTTGAACAATTTTCATCGAATATAAACGTATTCACTGCCAGCCAAAATCACTTTTCAAACACTAGGTAATTGGGAATTTCACAGGTATAAAAGTTTATTGTTATTAGCAAATCATTAAAATAAACATTTATTAGAGTTCCAAACAACCTTGAAACAGTTTATCCTTCGTTAAAGTAACACATTTTAACCACTAATCTAACAAATGATTAATTATATCTAATTTACATCTTGAATCTAAATAATAATAATGATTTTTATACAATAAATAAGAATTTTATATGTCTATGTGTGTTATAACGTGTTTTTTTCCTAAAAAAACATGATTTACCCACTTACACGCCTATGATAAGTATTTCGTGTGGGAATTTCCCATGGCAATATGCTATTTAGGTAGTTTTAGATGTCAATTATGGTTTTGTAAATTAAAATCTAATTGAAGCACGTGAAAACCCGGCGCATTCGCCATATTTTAAATTTTTACAAAAATTGAAATTAAATAAACTAATTTAAGGACTATTAAAAACAAAAATGATATTACTGATGATTTTATTCAATTACAGGTCACACCTATGGAGTCAAGGGTTCACTTAGCAAAAGTTACAGTAAGTGTTTATCACCAATAAAGCTATGAACGTTTGTAGCATTGTTTCCCAAACAATTAACAAATACTTTCTTTTCAGGCAGTTCTTCAGCGGCTGCATCTTCATCATGTGAGTTAAAACGTGATTTGAATATTGTAATATTATTTATAAAATAAAAACTACAGTTTCGAGACAAACTTCCCCAAATACATCTCAAACTAAGGTTCTCATTAATAAAATACAACTTAAGCATTAGTACTATTGAAAATATTCAATTTCAAACCAAAAATAAGCTTTTTTCAATTCAAATCAGTATTTTTTCGGCTTTATTCAGGAAAAATGTTATTTTAAAATAAGAAACAACGGCCTCTCAAATGTATTTCTTTACATATCGCGAACATAATTAAATTTCAAATAATCTTGAAATTGTCTGTCGGGTCATATAGACTGAGAAGTAGTTGTTTCTAACGATTTTGAAAATAATAGTATGAAACTAACCATTTACAGCGTTCAGCAGCTCCTTTTCATCAGGAGAAGATGCCAATCTAAACGATATTGCTAACTCCTTAAAAATAGGATCCCAAGCCGGCTCTGCAGCTTTTGCTCAAGCAGGTTCCGATGGAGCCAAATCTGGTTCAGGCGCTTTTGCAGGATCAAGTTCAGGTGCATTTTCAGGAGCTAGTTCAGACGCATTTGCAGGAGCAAGTTCAGGATCTTACTCAAAATCTGGATCTTACTCTGGTTCTGGTATTCAAACTGGACAGTCAGGATCAGGAGGTCAGTCTGGAAGCGCTGGATTATATTCAGGATCTGGTCTTCAAACTGGACAGTCAGGATCAGGAGGTCATTTTGGAAGCGCTGGATCATATTCAGGATCTGGATCATTTTCAAAGACCGGGTCGACGTGTGCGTCTTGTTCAGGATCTGGTGATGCTCTAATTCCAGCATTTGGTACAGGTACTGAAACAGAAACTGGTTCTTTCAATGGAGAATCTGCGATAGGACAAACTAAAGAATCGGTTGGTCACGGATCCAACCTCAATCAAGAAGATACCAAATTAAAAGCTGTTAACTCAGGTATGATGTAGGCTTCAGCTTAGAGATAGTATTATTTAAAAACATTTCACAATTTTTCAGGTTACAATTCAGCTGGTGGTAACGTTTTTATAAACGATTTTCAAATTCCTGTCGAGTTCCAGAACCCCAAAACAAAACCAGCTTTGCATAAAGATATCCATGGATCTCAATCAAATAGTTACAACGGAGCAAATTCTGGTTCGTATCAAGGATCAATAAGCAAATCCAAACCTTGTTGTCAAGGTCCTTTCCCTGGACCAAAAGGTAGTATTCATGATTTCAAACCAGCTCCTCCAGGAGGTGGAGGTCCTCCAGCTTGGGTTCCTGAAGAACAGAAGCCTGCTGTTATAACACCTTCACAACCTAATCCAATTAATACTGGCTACCACCAAGGTGCGACTAATACGGGAAGTACTGGTCTTTCTTCACAATTAATTCACTCCTTCCCAGGTTCTCCAGGTGGTATATACGATAGTAAACCAGCTGATAACAAACCTTCTAATCAGGGAGGAAATATACCTGTTTCAGTTATTCCAGTAGTGGTTGAAACACCTCAATACCACCAACAACCTTCTCAAATTCACGTACCTGGCAGTGGAGCTTCGAGTGTTATTGGATCACTACCAGGACCTACAGGCAGTATTCATACTAGTGTTCCAGTCGGACAAAAACCTACACAACAAAATTTTGTTCAACCAAGCCCTAGCTATGGTAACAAAAATCCTTTTCCATCATCAGATGTTATCAACAGCTTCCCTGGAAAACCAGGAAATATTCACGATAACGAACCAGCTTCTCCATGCGCTGGAGGACAATGTCAATCTAACAATAATGTCTACTATGGAAACGCAGGAGCTGTAGGTGTAGATTTATCAGAAAAGCCCAAAGTTCCGGATTGCTCTACTGGTCAATGCGACGAGTTTGGTGGTAAATTAGGTTGCCATGGTGATGCCTGCTTTGGACCTGGTAAAAAACCTTCGTATGCTCATATAGCAGGCTCAAACGCTGACAGCAATGCTCACTATGGAAGTGGTTCAATTAATATTGATCTCAGTAAACCGTCTACTGATAAATATCAACATGGGTTATGCAAATCTGGAAAATGTAATGTTCAACAGCCTGGACCTGAAGTTATTATTGTTGATGTACCTCATGTTATCGAACAAAAGCCTTATGAGAATCCTGCACCTGGACTTATCATTGTCGATGTACCACCCAGTAATATACCTTTCGTAATTGAGCAAAAACCTTATGATGAACCTAGTCATATTCCTTCTGGGAGTCAGCAAAATCCCAATGTAAATGTTTACCCTGCACCTGGCAGTATTAATTTTGGCGTAAACCAACCTACACCGACTTATCCGGGAACTCTTTGCTCCGGTATCGACTGTTTATTACCACCTCTATCTGGAACAAAACAATTTCCCAGTACTTCTAACGGAGGATGTTCAGGAGCTTATTGTATTGATATTATTACAGAACCTCAGGAAAATCCTAGTTGTACAGGAGAAAATTGTGGAAGCAAAGTTCCAAATTGCGTAGGAAATAGTTGTTTGAAAAATAACCAACCAAAAAATGTCTACCAGCATTCGAATTCTGGAAGCAACTCAAATGCACAAGCTACAGAAGGCCAGGAAAAAGTTTTAATCGAACAGCCAGTCGAAGTAGAAATTTCTTCCTCTCCAGGAATTACTGAAGGAGATGTACCAAAAGTATCATCAACCACCAGTAAGCCTTACGATAAAGGATCAAGTCATGATTTTCTCCTTCCAGGAAACAAACCTCCTCATCGCAACATAAAACCTCATCAACCCACATTGCCGAAGAAGCAATCCGACAAAACTCCCGGTGAAGGGTATTATACTTGCACTGGAACATCTTGTCCATTGCCTAAGCATCCAGGTCAAATAATACCCCATCAAACACAAAATGTTCCGTTTAACGAACCCAGCAAAATTCATCCTTCCCCAGGACAACAAAGTAAAATAAGTTGTAGTGGTGCTGGTTGTATACCACAGTCCAACGTACCAGATGGCTATACAGGAGCTGGTGGACATGATAGACTTTATCCAGGATATAACCAAGGTACAGTTATCCATAAAACTCAACCAAATTGTAATGGTAATGACTGTTCTACACCGCAATTGAAACCATTTAAAATACCGGACGAATATAAAGGTGACGGTATTCAGGGACAAAAAGAGCAATATCCTTTTGTTATTCCAGTGGTAGAGATACAAGAAAACAATCCTGTAGGAAGTAACTTCCATACTGGTGGGAACACTGGCAGTAATGGTAAGTTTTTTTTTCATTCAAAATTTTAAGTTGTTGAAAGTAATATTATTAATAATTTAGGTTTTGTGTCTGGAACGGTAGTTGTTGAGAAATCTGACGGTATCGAGATTCCTGTAGTTGATGTTTTAATTCCCGGTGGTAGCCAGCCTGGATATTCGTGCTCAGGCAGCCAATGTAATGGTCCTAAGCAAACAAAAGATGACAGATTCACTTCAGGATCAAATTCCGGATATTACCCAGGTTCCCCGGGGGGGCATATTCAAGAAAATGTTCAAGGAAGCGGATGCTTAGGCGGTTTATGTGAAAAACCTTATCCCAGCAGTTCTGGTGGTGGTTGCTCTGAAGGAAAATGTGTTTCTAATGGAGCTTCGTATGCAGGTGGAAATCTACAAAGTAATTTCCAAGGAAGTGGTTGTTCTAATGGAAAATGTGGTTCAAATGGAGGAGTATCAGGATCATACGCAAGTTCCAATGATGGAAATTTGCAAGGTAATTTCCAAGGAAATGGTTGTTCCACTGGAAAGTGTGGAACTGATCTCAATGGAGGTAGTTCATCAGGATCAGGAAGCTTCTCTGGATCAGGGAGTTATGGAGGAGGTTAGTGTTTATAATCATTTTTTTTATAAAAAATGGGCATTTTCAGTAATTTTTTATTGCTTTAAATTTGAGTATTTTATGAAAAAAATGTCCCTGTATTCTTTAATTTTTTTGGAGCTGGAATTCAGTCCTAAAAAGTGCGAGCTTTGAACGTGATATCACTCTTCCCTCCTTCGGGGCGTCCAAGAGCCTACGACCTTTTAACTTTGTTATAAAACTTTGTGACATTAAATTTGAAACAAAGCTGCACCAGGTGAAAAACTATCAAATAAACATAGTTGTTTTGAGATTTAAGCATCTACTGAAAAAGCCCATTATAAGTGAAACTTCTTTTGATAGGTGGTCCCATAAAAACTGGTGAAAATCTACAAGGTAACGTCCAAGGAAGTGGTTGTTCTGGTGGAAAATGTGGTTCAAACGGAGGAGTATCAGGATCGTATGCAAGTTCTTCTGGTGGAAATTTGCAAGGTAATTTCCAAGGAAATGGTTGTTCTACTGGAAAATGTGGAACTGATTTCAATGGAGGAAGTTCATCAGGGTCAGGGAGTTATGGTGGAGGTTAGTCTTTGTAACCATCAACTTTTTATAAATAACTATAAAAACTAAATATATTTTTTTATTGGAAAAGGAGGCTGTAAAAGTGGAAGGTGTGGTGGTAGCAGTGGCTCCTTTTCTAGTAGCTCCTCATTTAGTGGATCTGGTAGTGGAGCTCACAGTGGTAGTGGTTCTCAATCCTTTTCAACAAGTGGTAGTGGAGCTGGTATTGAAGGACTTCCACTTCTAAAAGAATTGATCAACCAGTCTATAAAAGGTGGAGATTTTCATACAGGAGCAGGAGCATTTAGTGGAGCTAGTTCCTATTCTGGAGGCGGATCTTCGTCCCACTCTTCCGGTAAGTAAAGAAATTCAGATTTAGTTTATTCATTAAAAAAAAAATTATTTTTTTAGCTTATTCCAGTGCTGGATCATTTGCAGCGAAATGAGAACTGTCAAATAGATGTAGGAATAAGATGTGCCAGATGCTTTAATTTGTGATGTAATTTTTAAGGCTATTTTAATAAATCCGAAGTGTCCAATTTATGTAAAATGTGATTTTTTATATAATAAATGTTTTGTAAGACATCCAGTATTTATAATTTGTAATAAAACTGTTATTGCTTATAGTAGTGCTATTTTTTGGTTCTTTTCGAAAAAATATAAAAGAAATACTTGTTCTTCAAAATAATGAAATAACAGCTAATACATGGTCGCCATTTCAGGTCCAAAATGTTGGTAACACGACTTTATTTAAATTCTAGCTGTCTAATCTGTCAAATATCAGTCGTGTCAGTTCAATGTATAAATCATGGCTCTGTAGCAGAATAGCGCTGGTCAAAATCGCGCTGGTCAAAAAAAGCGCTGGACAAAATAGCGCTGGACATAAATAGCGCTGGTCAAAATAGCGCTGGTCAAAATAGCGCTGCGCAAAAACAGCGCAGGACAAAATAGCGCTGCACAAAAACAGCGCTCCATAAAATAGCGGCGTTAAAAGATAATTATGCTTCTTTATTTTACTGCTATCTCATACATAAAAATAGACTATAGTACCGAATTAGCATAATTAGGAATAACAGATTTTTCATAAATTACAGTCATAACAATAGTTTTCCTAATTCAATTCGTCAATTCAACATCGCTTCCCGACCAGCTGATGGTGATCAAAGTGTTGGTAACTGTTTATAACAATATCAGAATATAAGGAACGGAAAACAAGTAAGAACAACAATCAATATTTTTCATCATACTTCAACACATATCGCTTCCCAACCAACTGACATAGATCAAAGTGTAAACAACTACTTGTCAGTGTCATATTTATTTAAGTCTGAAAAAATGCAATTTGGCAAGTCTCAGAAAGGAGGTGATACACTGACAAGTAGTTGTTTACACTTTGATCTGTGTCAGTTGGTCGGGAAGCGATATGTGTTGAAGTATGATGAAAAATATTGATTGTTGCTCTTACTTGTTTTCCGTTCCTTATATTCTGATATTGTTTGTTGTAAAGGAAAGTTGATGCTTAGCAGTGAAACTTGATTTTTCAATCACATCCTACTGTAACAGTTGATTTTGTAAGGATATTTCAACCGGCGCTATTTTATGGAGCGCTGTTTTAGTCCTGCCTGTTTTTGTCCAGCGCTATTTTGTCCTGCGCTGCTTTTTTCCAGCGCTGTTTTTGTCCTGCGCTGTTTTGGTCCTGCGCTGTTTTTGTCCAGCGCTATTTTGTCCTGCGCTGTTTTTGTCCAGCGCTGTTTTTGTCCTGCGCTGTTTTTGACCAGCGCTGTTTTTGTCCTGCGCTGTTTTTGACCAGCGCTATTTTGACCAGCGCTATTTTGACCAGCGCTATTTATGTCCAGCGCTGTTTTGTCCAGCGCTATTCTGCTACAGAGCCATAAATCATGGTGTAATAGAGTATTGTTAGTTTCTACGCGTCTATTCTCATCAATTGATTTGGCACATTGCAATATTACCAACATAAGTTAGGGACTTAGGAGTAGCCAACTGAAAACTTAGAAAAAACAATCAAGAATAATAACTGGTATATATATATATATATTGTAACATTTTGACAAAATCAGGTTTTTTACATTTTTAATGACATTTCAAAATTTTTCATTGATAATATTTTTATTGCTTAACGAACAGAAGTAGAATGCAGCTACCACCAGCCTGAAAAAAACAAAAAAATGTGTGAGATGTTGCTTTTATTAAAATATTCTTCATTGAACTTTTTGTCACATCAAAATTAAATTTTATTTGATACCAACTCTGCAGATTCTATATTCCAAATGAAATCTTGGTTGTATAATCAATAGGTAGTATTTTTATTGCAAGACAATTCTTTTAACATTGCTTTTTTCATCTTTCTCTTTATGCTAGTTATATTTGTATTCTATTTATTCGATTTTCTCTCCATAAATCTTCTTTTCAATCAACGATCGATGTGCAAATCTCTTGCTCTGTCCATTCGTCTAGTAGCCATTCAATTTTGAAGCATTATATAAAAAAAATCCTATTCAAACCCTTCTGTATCTGTAGAGTAGGGAGGGTGAGTTTAGACCCACAGCACTTAGGCTACTAGCCCCATAGTATAGAGGTGTTTCCTTGACAGTGACAGTGACCAATCAGAAATCCTACTGTTAAACGTTCAGCTAGTTCTGCAATTGTCCAAGTCGTCAGGCCGTAGGTTACACTGGGTCCTGAAATGTTTAGTCCAGCCGCTTCCTTGGCTAAAGAATCGGCAATGCGATTACCTTTACTCCTGGCGTGCCCTTTAACCCACTTCAGGATAATGTTGTTGTCTACCGAGGCGTTAGCTAAATCTTGGTGGCACTATAGTACTAGCCCTGATGTAACACGTTGTCTGTTCAAGGCTAATAGTGCTTGTCTGCTGTCAGTGCCGGAAATTCTTTTCCTGGTTAGTTCTTTTGTGGCGATTGAGATATCAGCCAATTCTGTTTGAACCACGCTGGTATTGTTTCCCATTCGCCACTGAATCCTTAGGATTAGTAATCTGGAGTAAATACCACATCTTTCTTTGGTTTTTGAGCCGTCTGTATATATGCGTATTGCATTTGCAGCATCTGTCTCTGCGTGCTGTTCTATTTGTTTATTTTACACAAACCTGGGTTCAATTTATTCAAACCCTTAGTTATATGTAAATTTAATTTTTAGTATAAAAAAAGTTTATTTACCTGATCCACCCCATCCGCCTCCACTGGAAACAACTTTAATAACCTTAAACGAGGGTGGTGGTGGAGGTGGAGCCCATCCAGAATTTACTACTTTAATTACTTTCACTACTGGGGGTGGTGGTGGTGGTGCGCTCACTACTTTTACTATTTTTACTGGTGCGCTTCCCCAACCGCCTCCCCAACCTCCTCCGTAACCGCCTCCCCAACCTCCTCCGTAACCACCTCCCCAGCCTCCTGAGTATCCACCTCCCCAACCGCCACCGCCGCTTCCCCAACCTAAGCTTCCACCTGAAAAAAAAATTGCTTATTAATTATTGAATATTTTCAAAAATGATGAAAACATCTTCAATAAAATTATACAAAGTAAATACTTTTCTTGGTTAAGAACCAAAAGGACAAGTGGATTTCTTATTAACAAAGATAATCTGATAAAAAGAGGACCTTTAGGGAGATTCCTTGGTCTACAGAAAGGTAAGGGCGGAAATATTTAAACTGTTGGTAAAATTAGGCTTTAACTTTCTTAAGAAAATGATTTTACTTACCGTGAATACAGGAGATGACTGATGCAATAAAAATAAGTCCAACAAATGCCTTCATGTTTATCACAGCTTCTTTAGCACTAAAAACTATACTGATACTAAACTCTCGATTTCGCGGATATTTATTCTCTTCCCGGTAAAAATTGCCTCCATACTGTTCCACGACGAGTCAAAAAAGATTACCAAATTCTTTGTATTTTGTATAATTCAGCTGTTTAATTGCAAATTTAACTTTATTAAAACTGATATTATATTGATTCTATTGAATATATTGACCCTATGTCATCGGGCCATATATATTCAAAACTATTTCATTTCATTTTACTTTGGTTGCATAACAATTTAATCCGATAGCAAATAGAAAACATTCAGACGTTTTTCTGTCAAATTTGTTATTTTATATCTTTATTTAATAGGCAGTATTATACAAACTCAATTCCTCGAAATAATAGCCATAAGTTATTTGGGAAAGTTAATCAAAACTAGAGGAAACAAAAATATACTGTTGACATATGATTTATTTTCAAAATGTGTTTCGATTTATGCAACAAGGAAATGTAATACTATTAGGTACTATTACTATACATTGTCCTCAAATCCTACCTACATAACCGACATTACCTTGTTAAATACCAAGATGAAACGACCTCACTCTATTCGATTAATGCCGGTGTCCCTCAGGGAAGCGTAATTTTTTTTTGGTAGCCGTTCTAGTACCGGGAGCACTGCAACCTGTTGGCTTATTGTACTCTACTTTCACCTTTATTCCACCCACCCATCCATTCCCGTACCCTCGAGTAGATGATATAGGTCAACTGGATGCATGCCATATGCTTCAGGTGGCACGTAGGCCTCTCCGAAGTTTGTCTGTCTCCTTGAGACCAATGCCTCACAGTCGGATAAAAAAATGTGGGTTACGGTCTCGATCTCCATGTCACAAAGTCTGCATGACCCGTTAGATAACCTGTAATAATTCTTAGCTTGAATTTACTGTTTCAACCCTTATTTCGTGGAATCTACTCATATTGTTTTAAATAAAACTAAAAGTTTCTAATTAACTCAACTTTAATGTTAAAAAATATATGAAAACTAAATTGAAATATTGATAATGATTTCGATATTAAAAATATCATCATCAGAATGACAGAAGTTATATTTGAAGTGATACCTACTTGATGTTCAATATTTTGGCTAGACCAAATAGTGACAAGATAGGTCCTATTGTAAGTTTGTTCCAACACATCAAGAAACCGTTCTTGGAACGGTGACGCGCATGTGAAATAGCAAAAATGCGTTCCAATCACGAGAAAACCGTTTAGCGAACTATAATTGTTTTGTTCCAACCCGATTTGGTATCCGGTTCAAGAACGATGATTTCGATACTTTACTGAAAGCAGGTATCAAGGAAACTGACTTGCGCAGTACATATAACCATATCTAGTTAGGTTAGTTGCCTTGATTTGTTGTTTTTTTATTTGTTGAATTTTGTTGGAGCAAACTTATTTATATTTGTTTGTGCTATCTGTTATAAATAAACAGTTTTTTACTTAACATGTACCATATAAACATAAAAGTATGGTTATGTTTGATACGTTCCAACCGTGATTTATTTTAGAATCGTTATTAGAACGGTAAACACTTGGCGACTGCGTAACAAATCCCTAAGAACGATATCGATAACGATTCATCAGGAACGATTACAATTTGTGTGTTGGAACAAACCTAGGTATCGTTCTTGACTGCTTGGGACGGCGTACAAACTGTACCTTCTGGAAGGGGTGATAAAGTTGATGTGTCCATCCCAAATTCGAGTTTGCGCACTTTACAGTACTTGAAACGATTCCAGAACGATTCATAAATGCCAATTGGAATAAACCTATTGTATACTCAATTCCTAGATATTTCGTTTTAACGTAGCACCAATATGATTGATTCAAGAAAAAAACCCACATTTTACAACTGAAACATTTGGATTTTGAAATCATATTTAGTTTCAGTATCTAGATTTTACCGACTACGGATCTGTTACTGTTTTTAAACACTAACTACTTTTTATTTCATTTACACCGGTCTAATATTACACTTTGTATAGTATGACTGCTAATTCTAATTTCTTTTTCCAACTCAAATATCACAATATTTACATTAAATAGAGATTTCCTGAAACTTCTATGTTCCTCGTACTCATAACCACTTCTGTAGTTATTGTTACTGTTATTTTGACAAATATTTCTTGATATTTGAGCTTTTTATCATTGTTATAATCCAGTTTTCCACCCTGAAAAACTACAACTGTAGGTGTATTTTAAAACACTCGAAAAATAAAACAGAAATGTAACTAAAAACAATCATTTATTAACATTTTAACATATTAATTCTTTTTAAATTTCAATTAACTTCTCACTTCAGTTTTATTTTGTCTAACGAATAGAAACATCAGAAAGTTACCAACCTAAAAAAAACAAAAATAAATTAATTGTAATACACATTTTAGTACAAGAGAAGTAACAACTAGAGTTCAATAAATCACACCATTGTACTGTGTATTATTGGGTTTGAAAACTGCTTCACCTGAATTGGACCAGTCTGGGTTTCCCCAGCCTGAATTTCCCGATCCTGGTCCTCCCCATCCTCCCCCTCCAACAACTTTAATGATCTTCACTGGCGATGGTGGTGGAGAAGGTCCCCATCCAGGTCCTCCAGATCCTATTAATTTAACTACTGTTGACGGTCCTGTAGGAGGTGATGGATAGTATGGCACAGGAGATGGTACCCATCCAGGACCTCCACTTCCTATTACTATTGTTGACGGGGATGGAGGAAGTGACGGTGCTGGCCCCCAGCCTGATCCTCCAGTTCCTATTACTTTAACAATTGCAGATGGCAATGAAGGAGGTAATGGTGGTGGCCCCCAGCCGGATCCTCCAGTTCCGATTATTTTAACCACTGCTGACGGCGACGGAGGGAAGGGATGTGATGGAAGGAAGGGAAGTGCTGGAGGACTACCTCCCCAACTATTGCCTCCGTAGAGGTTGCCAGCTGAAATAAATTATGAAATATTCAGTGTTTTTAAGAGATGTACTTAAAATTATTTAACAGTGTAATACGATTTTTTGATGAATATAAATATCTTACCCTGGCTGCTGGATACGGCAAGGACAATGACTAGAAGCACTAGGAATACCTGGAAATATAACATAAGCAGAATATTAGCAAAGTAACTCGAAAACAATAAGAGAAAGTGAAGTAAATTCTTCTCGGTTTGAGATGAAAGGAAGGAACAAATGAAAATGGTTACATAAAGAATCATATAGCTCCAATGGCTCATATTAAACAATAATATGATAGTAATAGTAATTTTTTAAATTATTTTTACATAAAAATAACAAATTTAATAGAAAGTACATTACCTTCATGTTTCTAAGTTTCAGATGAACCAAAAAACTGAACTGATACTGATCACTCGTCTTCGCAGAGTTTTATACGATATCCCAAAACAGTTTAGCCCCGTTAAATTTTCACGACAGGTCAAAGACATTATAAAATTTTTTGGTTTTTTGAATAATTAGACAGTTTATTTACAAATAATATTACTATCAATATCGATTTGATATTAAATTAAATCAATGGAGTGTCTTAATGCTTTTTAATTGTTTAGAAAAGTAGATTTAAGTGATAGAAGATGAAGCCGATTTCACTTTTTTTTGGTCGTTTTAGTGCTATCTGACACAATTTTGAAAAATAACGGTTGCTATTTTTTAATGAACAAATGAAAACCAAATTATAGAAATCCAGGGTATCTATAGTAATTATTTGAAGACAATCAATAGTTGGTGTATTTTTTTAAAAATCCTACACTGCTACTCGTTCATTTCTGTTAACAGAATAAATGTTTCACTTTCCAATATCCCTTTCGATTCTCAACATGTGGAAGATAAACTTGAATCGCTAAAATCCAACTCATTTAATATTTTAAAATCATGAGCCAAGGCTCTGTCATCCTATATCACCTATGTAGGAAACCCCCAGAGTTGACACAGTGGCCAAGCCTGGGCCAGTACTGGGAAACCTACCTTCGGTGTACTTGTATTGGCCTATGCATGGGCCAGGCTGTTCAACCCAAGCCTATAATTATTCGGGCTTGGGCCAAGACTAGATACCCAGCATTGTCCATTTACTGGGAATCCAGGCTTGGACCAAGACTGTTTACCCAGTCTTATCCATGTCTATGATTATCCGAGCTTTAGCCAAGACTGGGTAACCTAGCCTTTAGCAAACGAAAAAAATAGGAAGGATCGATTTTCATTCTCCCCCCTCGAGGGGAGCGGGCCGCTATAGGCTTTCCGGAGCCTCTTCAGCCAACATTGGAAGGAATAAGGATTGTTTTTGGTTCAGGGGATGGGAGTGAAGGGAATGGTGGTAGGTGCCTGAAAGGTGTGTACTGACCCAGCATTCGCCTATTGCTACGAGAAAACCTCTGAAAAAACTCATAGCAGGTCAGCCGGACCTGGGATTTGAACCCCGGTCCTTCCGAATGCAAGTCGAGAGCGTAACCACTCCACCACTCCCATTAAGACACCGCCACACCGTTAGGTGCACCTGGTTGAGGTCGGCACCGAGTAGGTACCTGGGACTTGCGGAGTAATTATCTTTGCTGCTAAAAAGCGGTCGTTGCTCAGTTCGAGAATTTACCCAGATAGATAAAATGTGTCTCTAATTTGTAGATTTAAAAAGTGCCCAATTCATGCACGCTCAAACAATTATAGGCACTTGTCCATATTGTTTACAAGGTCATGGAATCAATCATAGGTAGCAAAATGATTTCTTTCCTTCTTCAACAAAATATTCTTCCCTCCAAGTAGCATGGTTTCATACAAGGACGTTTCTTTTGCTGTGTAAATTATTGGACTATAGCTTCTAATAACGGTTTACCTTCAGACGTTATTTATCTTGATTTTGACCGGGTTTCCAAAGCTTGGATTACCACATAAGATTGAACACTATGGTATCAGAAGAACTGGGAAAGCCGATTTTCTCACCTCGAGAGAATTTTGTGTGCGCGTCCACACTACATTTTCCCCAATGAAACCTGTTTTAAGTAGAGTTCCGCAAGGATCTGTTCTGTGACCATTGCTATTTTTGTTATATACGGCTGATCTCCCTAAGCGTATAAAATATAACTGTTCTTTCTACGCAGGTGATGCAAAAATATATGCAAATCCTACAACAAATAATCTGACTCTTCTATAAGACTTTAAGTGTTGTTCAGACTGGTTACTACCCATAAATATAGATAAGTGTGTCGTCCTACATAGGTAAAAACAATCCTAATCTGTCTGAACCGGTTGTGGTCCGTCCAACATGCCAGAGTAATTGCGACGGATCTATTTTTGGATTATCTCGACCACCAGGTTCAGGAAAGTTGTTCAAATAGCAGGATACCCTCAAGCACTTACAATTCTGTACGCTCATTAAAGCAAATTTCTCCCCAATTAGCAACTGTACCACTTCTAAACTTCCTTTTTCTGGTCGCCAGAAAGAGACATGAAAAACGGAAGACAGAAAATGAAGAGAAATGTTAAGTTTAAAATTAATTAAAACTATAAACAATGTGGTGTAATATTTAATAAACGATTGTAATTTGTACATTATTCATCAATCAATGGTTAGCGAATTCAACATACTAACGAGCTCACCACCATCCACCTGAAATCAAAATTTTATTTTAAATATATAAAAAAATGCTCTTAGTAGCAATTAAGCATTATAAATACACACCTTTCCATCCTGAACTCCATCCACTATTCCAAGGACTTGATGAATACCATCCTGAACTGTAATTTGGTACAACCCTCACTACTTTAACAGTCCTATATCCTCCTGTATTCCAGCCACTGGAACTTCCCCATCCTCCCCAAGTAGGTGCAGCTAAAAATAGCAATAATATCAATGAAAATGAATATTGTTTATTCGCGTACAAAGTTTTTTCCCTAAGGGCTATGTGCCCCGACAAACATTGAATCACGCTTCTAAGTTAAACTTGTCAGTGATAAATAATAATAATGATAATTTTATGCTGGCCCATTAGCAAACCTGTATCTCTTCTTATGGGAATGCCTTTTCGTTAAGATCGTAATAGTTAATGGTGTTAATGGGTGTATGGTAGGATTAGAAAAAATAATTAAAAAGTCCTTTGTTTACTCCAACAGGATCGTCAGGATAACAATGAGAAGACAAGAAATGGCTTGGGCAGATGCTAGAATAGAAACTTTACCTTGGCAAATCCCAATAACTGCTAACAGCAAAAGAAAACAAACGATTGCCTGAAAAGAAAGAAAATGTTATTATGAATTTTAATTTTGGATGTACGAATTGTAGGTAATTTTTTTTATTTTATCCAATTTGTGAAATGACGGATAAAATTAAGTGTTTCACTCGTAATTTCTACCTCCACCGAGATACACTGTAAACATGTTCACTTCACAATTCAATATCACTAAAACTATTGATATTTCTTAAATTAAACGAAATTGTCACCTGTTAATTACCTTCATTGTATTTATCTTGACGGAGAACTGTAACTAATTTTAAGACAGAAAACTTTATATATATATATATACAAAAGTGAACTTGGACGTGGCAAAAATGGGTTTATGATCTGCCTAAGAATGTGTTTTTTTTAATTAAAACCATTAAAACCCGATGCGAATACGTTGTTGGGTAATATACTAGTTTATTCCATAACGCGAACACTTCTTGCAGGTCAACTTTGCAATTTCTGAACGATTTTATTTAGTAAAGTAGGTTTAATTGAATAATAAACGCCGGGTGTCCCAACAACAACAAACTAAAATGTGTAAAATACCCATAAAAGTTCTCTTTGTAATTTGATAGATGAAATCCGTCAAGTTTGAGTGAAAATACTATATTTTCATCTACTTAGGTATTTGACAGCTGAAATTCGTCCATTTTTAATCCAAAGTAATCATTTTCTGTCAATACAGACTATAGACATCTTGCTGGTTAACTTTGCAATTTCTGTACGATTTCATTTAGTAACCTAGGTTTAATTTAATAATAAACGCCTTGTTCCAGACAAATTAAAATGTGTTAATAAATTTTATACAAAGCAAAAAAACAAAAAGAGTCCACCTCGTTATTTGACAGATGAAATACTTCAAGCTCGAATCCAATACTATATTTTTACGATACATTCATCTAGACTCCGTATCATGTAAGAAGAACCCACCTGAAGTTGCAGTCGTATGCGCGAACTTGTTGTCAAAACCAACGCCATATTGTAAAATTGATATTCGACTTCAACTCAGTAGCGTAACGTTTTCACATTTTTTAGGTTTACACAAAATTAGAATATTAATAATGTATTATTTATCACTTATAATTACACGAGAGCTTTTTTTATCGAATTAAACTTGACATGTATCAATAAGAATTTTGTTGCCTGGCAATTTAACAAAAAAAAACTGCCTTTTTCTGGCAGTTTTTTGAGTTGAATTACCAAATGGCAACACAATTCGAATTATAAATGTCAAGTTTACTTCGACTCAAAAAAAAAGCTAGAGTGTAATTCGGTAAGACAATTTAATGAATATGTTAATCAATAAATTAAAAAATGAGTTGTAAATTAGTTTATTCAATTAAACGTAAAAGTACAATTGTTAAAAGCACAATTATTAAAAATAGCTTGATTTTCAGAACTTTCGTGTCTTTTGTTAATATTTTGCTGCATGCTAGTGGTAGTAACTGTTTCCTGGATGGTAGTACGAATGGAACCAATGATTTCTCTATCATCTAACTGAAGGTACGGTTTTAATGACGATGGGTTGCTATGTCCCGTAATTTTCACAAGTTTTTGTTCACCTATACCACTCCTGGACAATTCAGTTACGATGGCAGCTCGATTAGAATGGTTCCTAATTTTCACCCGCTTGATATCAAGTCCAATATTTTCCACTGAAGATTTGGTCCATTTAGATATTTCGTTGATCCCAATAGGAGAATTCTTATACCATCCTTTCGAATTTGTTTTTTGCCAGAAAGGATTTGGAGTTATGGACATATGGTTTCACGGTCTTCCCATAATTTGTTTAAACAATCTTACTGGACATATACAATCTTCTGCAGTGTTTGCTACCAACTATTCACTCTCGGCCAACTTCTGATTTCCCCCTTGTGCTGTCTTCGTAAACACTGGGTTATATTCAACTCTTCCGGTCTCTCTTCCACGGTTGTCTGTCTCGATTTTAAAATAGAATACCTTACAATTTGCTGCTTCTCCACCTCTCCAAGCCAATTCATACGCAGCAATTTTCTTTGGAGTAATACAGGTTTTTCTTCACTCCAGGACAGTGCCATTTCAAAAATTTCTCGTTTTGTGAGAGCATTAGAATTCACCTTCCTTTTTTCTGGGATTGCTTGTAAAATTTTGCGTTTTGTGTCGCGTGCATTTCTCGCTCTCTTAAACTGTATGTCCGTGAACGGAGTAAAAATTCTTTTATAAACTTTAAAGTACTTCTCTTGTAACATTTTTGCTGAAGTGTTCCAAATCGTCTTGACTGCACTCTCTTTTTAATCTTCTCCAATGTTCTTCTTCATGTTCAATGCCCAGTCACATAAAATATAAGCTAACTGTTCAGTGGAAGTCTCTGCAATGAGTTGATATCTTTTTTCCAAACAAAACATCGCAAATTGTCGCCAAATTGATGTCTACTTAGGTATTTGACAGCTGAAATGCACGAACAAAAGGTTTTTCACTTTTCTCAACAATTTGCAACAATCCTTACACATACTGAGTGTTTCTAGGCATGTGATTGTGGATTGCTTAATTTCAAACAATATGACTGAATATACAACTGACATGTTATAGTTGATTGATTGATTGATTGGATCAGCACACCAGTCAAAGGATTGAAGTCCTCGGCACCTCAGCCTTAAGGCTTTTTGTGCTCTTGGTTGTGCCGTTTATGTGAAGAGACCAGTAGCCCTTATCAGGCTCAGCAGACTTTTCACTAGGTTCTTCTTGGAGAAATCCTCCCTTGGAAATTCTAGTCCTAGGAGTCTATATCTCCAGTGAGATAGTGCTTCACAATCAACCGACAGATAGGTTCCTCCCTATATATGCCGATTGTACGCATGTGCTTCCTTAGAGTACAGTGACCGGTGAGTAAACCCGTCACTATCCTTATTTGGGCCCTGTGAAGGTTTAGTATTTCATTGGTCAGCTTCTCCGAGGGTTTTTTAACCAGGAGTTTGCTGTGTTCCTGTATTGGCACGTGTCTCCAGTACGACTGGTGTTTAGTTTGAGTCCACCGAGATATACATGTTATAGTTAATACATTCTCTATTTTTGATCAATATTAGGGTAGTAGGAAATGTGAAAGGTAAGGAGTTGACATATGACACACTATGTGTTGATAAACAAAAAATTATTTTGTATAAGTTTATTAAGAAAATACATGTTTTTAAATATTGTAGATAATAATACAATAATTTACATTATATATATATACAAAAATTTACAAGTTGGTGATTTTACTTTTTTTGATTCAAAAATTACGGCAGTGATCACAATTTTATTCATTTTTTTTTACTAAAATCAGTGAGTTGCGTGGTCGTAGGTAGCTTCCTGGTTAATTTCGGATACTTTACCACCAACCGCCACCACCTCCTCCTGAAAATAAAATAAAAAATTATAGTATTTGGATAAAAATTAAGACATTTCCAGCAAAATTAAACAAATTATTAGGTTAATATATAAGTGGGACTTACCTGATTTCCATCCACCTCCACCTCCACCTCCTCCACTGGACCATCCGCTACCACCGCTTGACCATCCACTACCACCGCTGGGCCATCCTCCACCACCTCCTCCACTTTGCCATCCTCCACCACCTCCTCCGGATTTCCATCCGCTTCCGCCACCACCTCCGTATCCACCGCCTCCGTATCCGCCGCCGCCGCCGCTTGGTACCAAGATTTTAATAATTTTCACGGTGCTTCCACCACCTCCTCCTCCTCCTCCTCCGTTCCATCCTCCTCCGCTACCACCGGACCAGCCACCTCCTCCGCCGCCGTTAGACCAGCCACCACCTCCTCCAGATTTCCAGCCGCTTCCGCCACCACCGGACCAGCCGCCGCCACCACCACCGCCGGACCAACCACCGCCTCCTCCGCTAAGGAAACCACCTGAAAAAAAATAAAATAAATAAGGAAAGTTGAATGAGTAAATTTAATTTGGTACGCCAATGGTTTACACCAAGTCCTTCCTGCATACTCTAGGCGGGCACACCCTGTTGAGATAATTATGTTTGCCTACAAATTACTACATTTATTTCTTAATTCTATAAATAGCAGGCATTACAAAACTTCTTTGAATCGGCATTTTTATTTGAGATTTGAACCAAGGAAACGTTTTGTAAGACACTGTAAATATCATCCTGGCAATTATATCAGGCTTCGCATCTTTTTTGTCGCCTTGTTTTGATATTTTATCCTTTGAAATTAGTATACGCCAAAAATAGAAAACAACATATTTGTTTAGCTAGATTCTAAAAACTTCTTATTTTTGTGGTATAAAAAGAAATGGTACATATTCTTCTATTTTATAAGTAGAAATTAAATGCATAGACATTGTATGTTGCTTACGTAAGAAATTAAAGTTTAAAGATACCATATGAAATGTTTATTTATAGTCATCAAAGATGAATGGGTAAAGGTGTTTGTATAATAATATTTAATAAAAAATAACCATGGGCGTAGTCAACGTGTAAATAATAAGAAAATATTTCAATTGAAGAGTTATTAAAAAAAAAAAAAGGATTTAAATAATGCATTGATGTTTGCAAAGGACAAAGAAAACAGACGAAAAGTTTTGAAATTAAAGTTATAAAGCAAAAACTTTAATTAAAAGTTGTAAATTCCACTTCTTAGTTTTGTATTGATCAAAATTTTCTATTTTACACACACGTTCTTCTTATTTCTTTATATACAAACTTTATTTCTATCTTCCGATAGATATATTTCAATTTCCTTTTCATCATAAGTGACATTAACATCCTATTTTACTTTTTTCAAATATAATTTGTAGTAATTTGTTAGAAAATAAAGAAAGTTTGTACTCTAAGAGGAAGAAACACTTTTTTCATACTGTTAGAAGAATAGTGAAAGGATATTATGTTTTATTTACGTAAATATACTATAATGACTTTTAAATTGAGCTCGAAAATGTGTTAATTTTTTTAAATTTACCATTTAAAGTGTAGCTAAGATCTTTTGCTAGAAATAATTTTACTTTTACTATTAGGCAATAAGTTTCACTAAAAAATACATTCTAATTAAGAATAAAATTGGGGCAATTTGTGTAATTATACAAAAGATTTATACAAAATAAATATAAATTTCATTTGATGTTTTGTTTATCTAATTCTATTGAAACATTAGGAAAAATTAGAGGTTTTAATAGATAGAAGAGGCTTGCTCTAAAAGTAAAGCCATTTATTGCCTTCAAAATTTGTAATTTGTTCCAAGGATCGTTTGAAAAAAGCTGTCAATGCTTTTTGGCAGGTTAGTTCATTTTGTCTTGCACCAAACAGTGAATAGCATCATTAAAAAAAAACTTTTTACTGATTGATTTACCTTTTACCTTCTAAAGCTACTTTCTATGAAGTATGTGGAAAACTATAAGTAAACTATGTTGAGAAATGGTTACCTCCATATAAAGAGTTTACAAACAAGGTAGACAAAAGAAACTCCCAACTAGGCTGTTAAATATGGGGGAGAGCAAGCGAAACAGTTCATATTAGAACACTCGCCAAAATTTACAGCAGATCTGATGGCCAAAGACAGGAAAACTGTTAAAGCTGTAGTGGGTCTGTTAACAGGGCACTGTAAGCTCAATAGGCATTTAAAGCTGATGGGAATGACAAACGAAGATACGTGCAGGTTTTGTCACCTAGAAGAAGAAACGGCGGAACACATTCTATGTCAGTGCGATAGCCTGGCAAATGTGGGGTTTTTTGCATTAGGCGAAGAAAAGCCATTGGCAGAGAGCTATATGAAAGGTTCAGTCTCCACTCTAATAGACTTTTTAAAAAGAGTCAGGCTGGAGAATGTAATCTAGAGTTTGAGACAATAGATCTGAAAAGGTCGCAGTGGATTAGGCCAAAAGCCACCTCATAAAATCTAATCTAATCTAAGCACAATGAATGAATAGATTGAGCAGGAAGAACTAGCAGAAATATTGTGAGACGATTTCGACAATAATAAAAACTGATAAAAATGATTTAATTATTATTATTTGGTAAATAATAAGGTAAATTTATGATATCATAATGTCTGATAGTCAAGCAGCCATTAAAGCGCTGAGTTCTTGTGTAATCAGTTCCAAAATGGTGTGGGAATGCCTAGGCAAACTTAATGAACTAGGCGAGAACAATATAGTCACCTTGGTGTGGATTCCAGGACACACTGGAATAGAAGGAAACGAAATAGCAGATGAACTAGCGAAGAGGGGGACTGAAATACCCTTTTGGGGGCCGGAACCCTTTTGCGGAATCAGCTCCAATATAATATTGGAAGAAATAGGTAAAGCCGAAGAAAAGAGAAGATCTGACAATTGGAAAGATCTAGTAGGGCTTAGGCAATCAAAGATTCTTCTGGGTGACTACAACCTGTTGAGATCAAATGAATGCATAAGTCAAAGCAAAACTGCACTAAGAGTTTTAACAGGAATCCTAACGGGACATTGTCGCCTGAATGGACACCTTAAAAAGCTCAAAATAGTGGAGGAAGAAGATTGTAGATTTTGTGGAATGGAAGAAGAAACCTCCATCCACATACTTGCGAACTGCACAGTATTTCAGAATCCTAGGGCACAGTACCTGGGAGACTACTGGATAGAAGAGGGACAGTTACCTAAGTTGAGGCCTGCAGATATCCTAAAATTCCTCCGGGAAATAGGACTAAAGGAGCTACTAGTATCTGAGACTCTCCTCAGAAACTAAGTAGAAGTAAGGGGGCACAATAGATCTTATAGGTCTCAGTGAATGTTACCCCAAAATACATACATACATACATACATACATACATACATACATACATGACATTTTAAATATAGAAAATAAAAATTTAAAAATGGCAATTCCAGGAAAACATATTAGAAAATTAAAGATCGGTTGTTATGTATTAGAATTGGAATGGAATAACAAACATTGGAAGTAATATTTTTTTGAAAATAACAAATTTGATTCATAAAATAAACTTAAAAATTCTCAAAGTCACATATTATTCAATAGAAGAAATCAAAGAACTGTACAGAAACAGTAATACAATTGTAAGATCACATGTTTTAAAGACAATTTTATTAAATACAATAAGTATTAATAGTAATACCGAATCTACAGCTTGAATGGTTTTGACTGGGACATAAAAATAAATAAATATACAATATATTTACAATTTTTTTAAATCAGATAAATATAAACTTCTAACGGCTATATAACAAAGAACCCAACGCTTTTTGTGATAACTTAAAAAGTTTCTTTAGTTTTAAATAATTATATATCTCTTTATACTCAATTTTATATAAATTTAAAAACAATTTTTACTAACCTTCTACATAGCTGGCAGCAGCAGCTATCACCAACAGACAAACAAAAGCCTAGAATCCAAAAAAATAAATAAATTAAATCACATCCCACAAAATACCAACACTATTTCTATTTACCTTCATGTTTAGTCCAAAAAATAGAACTAACTTGATATGATTCCTAATTCATTTTATGGGCATATATATATATTCGATAGACTAGAGCCTTGACCCCCCTCTATTTCTCCAGCCCTCAAACATTTTCTTACTTCCATCCCCATATCTTTCATATTTTAAGTTAATTACAGTAAATTATTACACTCTCTTCTGTGGATCCATAATACGGAGACGGATTCAGCCATCAACCGTAAAAAAAACAATATCTAGGAAGGTTTAGAATATGTTCAGTGCCTTGAAGCATCACGTCATTATTTAAAAAAATAGGAAATGTGATTAAACGAAGGTTGTTCAATTAGATCTTTAAAATTTGCACTGTTTTCAGTTTGGTTCATACTTAGTTCGTTAAAAAAGCTTACTTAAAGGTACAAAATCATTTTTCGGCGGAATTTATAATTTTAAAAAGCTTTTTCATACAATTCTGCAGTTGAATATAGTAATTTGAAACGTTTAAATTGTCAATTTAAGAATAGTTACTATTCAGTTTAGGAATTCGGAGTAAATTTTCAGCAAAAACTATGAATTTCAACAGTGTCAGTTCATACAATTCATGGTTTAAACTGGTAGTTTAAAGAAATCTGCAGTTTTAACAGGGAAATTAAGTAAATTTACAGCTTAACCTAGAAATTTAACAGAATTTACAATTCAAAGTCGGGATTTAAGGAAAAGTCCAACTTAAGCTAGCAATTCACAAATATTCACAGTTTTAAATTGTAATGTAAGCAAGCTTACAGTTTAAAGTAGGAAATTTAGGGAAATTTGCAGCTTAAATATGAAGTTTAACCAAATTGATAGGTTGAGCTGTAAATTTTAAGTGGCTCAATTCATACAATTTACAGTTGAAGCCAGGAATTGAGAAAATTTACCGTTTAAGCAAGAAATTAATCGAATATCCACTTAAACTTGAGATTTGTTTCCTTCTGTCTGTCCTAGGGATGTGAGCATGAAAGATAGGGTGATTTGATTTGGATCTGTATCTGTAGAGTAGGAAGGGGGAGCTAGGCTACTTGTGACCCATTGTACATCCTCCCGAGGAGTTGTCTTCCTAAATCATCGTACATCCTGTGATTTTAACCAAATCTATAGCTAAATCTGTAAATTTTGACCTCAGTTTACACAATTTTTAGTTTAAACTATAAATTTGTAGAAAGTTTCAGTTCTAGCTGCAAATTTAACCTAATTTCCAGGTCAAACTGGGACTCTAACCAAATTTATTACTTAAGCTGTGAATTTTAACACACTCAATTCAAATAATTTACAAGTCAAGCTAGAAATTGAAGGAAATATTCAGCTTGAAGCTGGAATTTTGAGAAAATGTGCAGCATATGTAGAGGATTTAACCAGATTTACAGTTTAAAGTGAGAATTTAAGGAAATTAGCATATTAAGCTTAAAATTTAACAGAATTTCCTTCTTATACTAGGTATTCAATCAAATTTACTGCGTAAACTGTAAATTTCAACAGTAGCAATAATTCAAGCTAGGAAATGTACAGTTTAAAGTGAGAATTTAAGGAAATTAGCATTTTAAGCCTAAAATTTAACAGAATTTGTTTCTTATACTAGGTATTCAATCAAATTTACTGCGTAAACTGTAAATTTCAACAGTAACAATAATTCAAGCTAGGAAATGTACAGTTTAAAGTGAGAATTTAAGGAAATTAGCATTTTAAGCATAAAATTTAACAGAATTTCTTTCTTATACTAGGTATTCAATCAAATTTATTGCGTAAACTGTAAATTTCAACAGTAACAATAAATCAAGCTAGGAAATACAGTTTAAAGTGAGAATTCAAGAAAATTAGCATTTTAAGCTTAAAATTTAACAGAATTTCCTTCTTATACTAGGTATTCAATCAAATTTACTGCAAAACTGTAAATTTCAACAGTAGCAATAATTCAAGCTAGGAAATGTACAGTTTAAAGTGAGAATTTAAGGAAATTAGCATTTTAAGCCTAAAATTTAACAGAATTTGTTTCTTATACTAGGTATTTAATCAAATTTACTGCGTAAACTGTAAATTTCAACAGTAACAATAATTCAAGCTAGGAAATGTATAGTTTAAAGTGAGAATTTAAGAAAATTAGCATTTTAAGCTTAAAATTTAACAGAATTTCCTTCTTATACTAAGTATTCAATCAAATTTACTGCGTAAACCGTAAATTTCAACATTAACAATAATTCAAGCTAGGAAATGTACAGTTTAAAGTGAGAATTTAAGGAAATTAGCATTTTAAGCTTAAAATTTAACAGAATTTCCTTCTTATACTAGGTATTCAATCAAATTTACTGCATAAACTGTAAATTTCAACAGTAACAATAGTTCAAGCTAGGAAATGCACAGTTTAAAGTGAGAATTTAAGGAAATTGGCATTTTAAGCTTAAAATTTAACAGAATTTCCTTCTTATACTAGGTATTCAATCAAATTTACTGCGTAAACTGTAAATTTCAACAGTAACAATAATTCAAGCTACGAAATGAACAGTTCAAAGTAGGAATTCAAAGAAATTTACAGGTAATTTATAAGAATTTCCAGTCTAAATTGGAGATTTACCCAAAACAGTTAAAACTGTGAATTTTAACAGACCTGCTGCATAGAAGTGAGAATTTAGGAAAGTTTGCAGTTTAAATTACATCAATTACATTTTTCACAGCTTTCAAGAAGAGGGAAGTTGTTTTTTTTAATTTACTAAGCGAAATTTCAATACTTAGACCATTTAGATAAATACGGACCTGTTGTCTTAATTCAAGATTTTAAATAGAAGAGAATGTACTGTAACTTTTAGCGGTGATTACAATTACCTGGGTAGAGCGATTGCTGAAATCTTCGATCTTCACATCCGATTTTACTACATTATTTGCAGTTAGTCCCGGCATTTTTGAAATCTTGTTTAGAAATTTTTTTTTCATTTACCTATCGCGCGTCTTGGCCTAATTACGCGATATTACAGATCAAGATTAAATCATTAATTATTTAATAATGCAAATACATAAATCCGTAATTAAATTTACGACCTGTTCGGGTTTATGATGTTTCTTCTTATTGCAACAGTATGTGTTTGTTTTTTTTCAATCTAATAGGGTGTTCATCTGAAAATAGAAACTTGTTAATGATAAGCAGTTCGTTAATAGAAAGGTAACAATTTACGACGAACCATTTTTTACCACCATTTAAAAAATTCTATTTTAAAAATTTCTTAAAATGTGCCTTTTAGATTTTGAGATCAAAGAGTTTTTAGTGAAAAAATGTATAAAACAAGGTGATAGCTTTTTGAATAGATGAGGCTTTTACTTGATGAAGATTCATACTTAACTATGAAATAAAACAACAAAATTTTTTGGTTAAACCTTCATTACAATTGAACTATGTTCAAATACAGCTTATATAAAAATAAAAATCCATTCTAAAGGTAAACATAATTTTAATGAATTAAGTGCTCAAATAAACCACCTTCCTGTGCCAGACAATAACCCAATCTGTGATAAAGATTTGATCTCATATCTCTAAGATTATTTGGCGTAATGCTGGCACAAACGTGCTGTATTTTCATCCTCGAAAAAAAGTCAACGATAACGAGACAAAAATATCATTTGTACAAATTAATCTGCGCTTCTGGCCACAGCGGTTAAAATAGGGGGGCAATGAGCATTCGGACAGTCTCGGGAAATAAGTATACACCCCTAAGGTGAAACAAAGTACACGCCTTAATGACCGCGCATAATTATTCTTTCTCTCTTTTTCAGCTGTTTTTCTGTCGTACTTGTGTAATCCGGACGGTTCCCATGTAATTTACGCAATCTGTATATTCAATTATACAACACCCAAATTCTATTCATCAACTATATTTAGACTTAAAACCAATCACGGAAGATTTGGTGCACACCTTGCAAAACTTGGTATTATTAGATTATCATCCTGTAGCTGTAACGAGCATTCTTATCGTGATCTGAATCACATCTTTTTTGGTTGCTCTAATAATGTCGCGAGATCCAAATGTTTAATTGAGTCGCTTGTGAAATTGAATTATGACCTTCCGCTAAATATTAGCCACATCCTTAACAATGCTAATAGGACAATATACGATTTGTTAATAAATTTCTTGAAGGAGTTCAATGTTACTATATGAATGTAGCTAAGCAATTTCCAAAATTCTGTGGCATATGGAGTAATTTCCGTGCCATTTGCCTCTCACACTCACACACAAGGTGATAGCTTAAGCCCACTGTTGTTTGTCATTATTATGGACAAAGTAGTGAAGGGAAAAAAAAGACAAGGAGGAAATCTGGACATGATAATAGCAAAGTAATGATAGTAAATGGAAAACAGCGAGAGGGGAGTAATTACCAGGAATTGAAATGTAATCACAAAACATTAGAAAGAGTAACAAAACCTATAACTACCTAAACGGTATTTTTGAATAATTTGAAGAAAACTCATATGAGCGCGTCTTCTTCAAAGGGCTGTAGCTCCCTTTGGAAGCATTTTCGGATTGAAGTAATTTGAGCTAAATCGACCTAAAACCACCTCTAGTAACTGTATAGAAAATCTGTATGAAGCGCTTAAGATATTATATAAGAAAATGTGCCCCCGAGGACCGATTTATGTTTTACCATTGGGCAATTAACGTGTTAAATAAACTTAAAAGTTCAATGGGAGGCGCCGAATTGAGCTCACTCTTGTTTTCGAATGGAACAAGTTATATTCTCAGTGAATGATTTCAACAGTTATTAATTTATGAATAAAATGTAAACAAAAATCGTAATAGCGTAAAATTAAGTAGGTCCTATGAAGAGATTATTGATACAATTTTAGTGAATGTTGGTAACTTTTATGTTGCTGTTGTACCTTACTTTCAAGATAATAAATATTTATAAAAAAATATTTACTTAACGAGACGTTTAAGAGTTTACATAGGCAAAATGGTACGTACTCAAGCCGACAAAGTAGCAGTTATCTTAATAACTGGTGAATCTGGAAAGAATCTCCATGAAGCGGAACGTTTATTTAATGAGAGATACCCAGATCGCCCTATCTCGAGAACTTATTTGAGGGAGCTTCTTCCCAAGTTTGAAGCAACAGGTAGTGTTCAAGATGCCAAACGATCTGGTCGATCAACATTTAGTGATGATAAAAAAATTGATATAGTTGCTGAAATGGTGGTAAACCCTAATTCGTCTTCAACTAAAGTTGCGTCTATCTGTGAAGTAAGTAAAAGTATAGTACAGAGAGTGTTGGCTAAAAATGAATTTCATCCATACAAGTTCAATGGGAGGCGCCGAATTGAGCTCACTCTTGTTTTCGAATGGAACAAGTTATATTCTCAGTGAATGATTTCAACAGTTATTAATTTATGAATAAAATGTAAACAAAAATCGTAATAGCGTAAAATTAAGTAGGTCCTATGAAGAGATTATTGATATATTTTTAGTGAATGTTGGTAACTTTTATGTTGCTGTTGTACCTTACTTTCAAGATAATACATATTTATAAAAAAATATTTAGGTATCTAATTGAGAAAATAAAAAAAATATTCAACTGAATAATTATGTGTGAGTTATTGAATTTCTATTGACATAAACTACATTGAAATACGATGGAAAGCGGCGATTACATAGTAGGTATCTACGCATTACCTACCGGGCGATCAAAAAGTAACTTAGAACTAAGAAAAATATAACGTACAATTCATACACTGATAAAAATGGTGTCTTGAACCAAAGTAGTCAACTCTCTTGACAAGAAATTATTAGCGACAAGAGAAATTATTTCAGCATAAGAGAATATCTCTTGCCTATATAGAAAAAAGTTCTTAGCTAAAGTAAGATGGTTCTCTTGAAAAAATGTCTTGAATCTCTTGAATATTTTTCCCTTCAACCAAGTATAGTTTGTTTTGCTTCAAGAGCTACGAAAATTATAAATATCACGGCATTCATTCAAGAGACATTTCAATTCTCCCAAGTACCTGGTGGAAATCCTCTCAATGTCTATGTCTATGTCTAATGTATTTGCTCTTGGACCAAGAAAGATTTCCTTTCGAAGCAAGTTCTAAGGTTCTTATGTCAAGAGAGTTGTTTTTTTTTTGTTAAAAATCTAGGCCTTGCCCCTAGAAAGATTTGCTTTCAAAGCAAGCTCTAAGGCTCTTATGTCAAGAGAGTTGTTTTTTGTTATAGTTCTACGGCATTGTCCCAAGAAGTGGATTCCTTGAAACAAAATATTTAAGTTTTGTATCAAGAAATATCTTACATACTAGTTTGAAGCTAAGACTGTAAGGACTTTGAACAAATAGATTAAGTTCTTCCGTGAAGGAATTTTAAAAACTTATGAAAAGACAATTAATCCTTTGGCTGGAGAAACCTCGCTCTTGGACCTATTCAAAAGCGCCAATTCTTTGGGCCAAAGGTATAATCTTTTCTTCCAAGAGTTTATTTTTTTCAGTGTACCATGTTTCTTATTTTAAATCTGATTCTGTTCTTTTTTTCTAATAACCCGCATATCTATTTAAAAATTATTTTAAAACATATTTGAGATCCTAACCACACTTTCAATCATTTCACATGGTATAGTTTGCGAAACTTATTATTTGTCCCTCCAAAAAGACACCTTCATATTTGAAATATATTTTAAAAAAAAAGAAGATTTTGGACACTAAGCAAGTAAATGACAGTGAATTATTGACTGGGCTATTTTTTATTAGTCCACTACGTACCTATTTTAGTGCCAACAGTAAAAATTAATGAAGAATCTAATTAGAATTGATTCTACCTATATCTCGATACATTGAAAAGTAAGTACCACATTTGTAGAAACCTATTTATTTCTATAATAAAAATTAATGTGATATAGTTAATATTTTTACAGAATTGCTGTTATTAAAACGGTAGAATGCAAAAAAATGCAAGTTTCGTAACGCAGTAGTGAGATCTATGGTTTGGTGAATCAAGTCAGTTCACTTATTGAGTACCTATCTGTGGATTCCAGGACACACTGGAATAGAAGGAAACGAAATAGCAGATGAACTAGCAAAGAGGGGGAGTGAAATACCCTTTTGGGGGGCCGGAACTTTTTTGCGGAATCAGCTCCAATGTAATATTGGAAGAAATAGGTAAAGCCGAAGAAAAGAGAAGATCTGACAATTGGAAAGATCTAGTAGGGCTTAGGCAATCAAAGATTCTTCTGGGTGACTACAACCTGTTGAGATCAAATGAATGCATAAGTCAAAGCAAAACTGCACTAAGAGTTTTAACAGGAATCCTAACGGGACATTGTCGCCTGAATGGACACCTTAAAAAGCTCAAAATAGTGGAGGAAGAAGATTGTAGATTTTGTGGAATGGAAGAAGAAACCTCCATCCACATACTTGCGAACTGCACAGTATTTCAGAATCCTAGGGCACAGTACCTGGGAGACTACTGGATAGAAGAGGGACAGTTACCTAAGTTGAGGCCTGCAGATATCCTAAAATTCCTCCGGGAAATAGGACTAAAGGAGCTACTAGTATCTGAGACTCTCCTCAGAAACTAAGTAGAAGTAAGGGGGCACAATAGATCTTTTAGGTCTCAGTGAATGTTACCCCAAAATACATACATACATACATCTATGGATGCAACTGGAACTTTTAGCGGTATCAGCCCCAATGTAATATTGGAAGAAATAGGCGAAGCCAAAGAAAAGAAAAGATCTGATCATTGGAAAGATCTAGTAAGGCTTAGACAATCAAATATTCTGATTGGTGACTACAACCAGATCGCCAGGGTAACAAGGGCAATGAAAAAGCTGACAAACTTGCAAAAAGAGGGTCAGAGGATACGCAGCCTGAACCAGGACATATTCTGTGCTCAGAGGGATCTTCTCCTCTCAGTTGTTGTAGCAAAGACGAACCTCCCGTTATAGTTCTATAGCTGATCCATTTTCTCATCCATATTCGTTTTTTCTTTAATATTTTGTCCTCCAACATATCAGTAAGCTCCTGTAGTAATAGAGCGGAAATTGTCTTGACACATTTTCTTTTAAACAGCCGGCTTTGCCCCACATTAATTTTTGTAACACACATTCTCGACAGACTGGACTGGACTCATGTAAACGACCTGGTCCAGAGCTGGCAGTGTCCTAGCTGGCGTGCCAGTGAGACTGGTGCCAGCTACTGGATACGTCTAAATCTTAATAGCAAAAGACAGTTATTACTTGGTAGTATTATTCGGAGACTTGTCAGACGGGCTCGGAAAAAAACCTCCTGGGTTAATAAAAAAATGTCGATACCGCTCTGTCTAGTTGTGATATTAAAATTAATTAATTAGCTCGACTTAATTTACATATTTGCTGTTAAATTAAAAAACGTTCATCAATTTACAACACAAGATGACATTTCTTGGTTTAATTAATACCCATAAATTTTATTTCTTTGTAGCGAAACCTATTCCAAAAGAAAAATAATATAAAGAGATAGAGATTGTACAGTTACATAATATTAACCAAACATAGCTATGACTAATTTTTGTTATAGTTAATTATTTTGATAAACAATAACAATGCAGTAGATACGATACTCACATGCAGGATATTATCCAAGAACTTATTAGTAATTTTAATTACTTTGTCGACTGAATTGAGTTTTGAAACAAATAAATTACCCAGCGTGTTGAAAGAATGCATTTCGGCATGAATTAAATGTCCTTGCAACATATTCTTTAAAGTTTGAATCTTAAAAATACTTGTTAATTGGATAGGTTAACCTCTCACTCGCACCTATTTATAATTTTTTTGATCACTTGGTAGGCAAAAAGTCCCACCAAAATGACCTGTCTTTTTTATAATAATATTTTTAACTATAAATACAATATCAAGTTGCCTCAAATATACTTTGCTGGCAAGGTTAACCCGACATCGTAAGTCTCACTCTGTATACCATCTGCATACTGTCGACAAGTCTTCTTTCATTTCTGACTCATTACTATGAAATATATTGAAGTTTTTATTAAGAAAGCAGAGTCCCAGTACCTACTGTACTGTTATTAAACATTAAACTACATCATATAAAAATTTCAACATTTTTTTGGCAAAAATGTTTTCATTATTATTTTTATTTAGGGGTTGATTTAGCCCAGCTACTCACCAGCCTGGTCTGTAATTTTTGAGATATAATAGGAAAGGTATACACTGTGTCCGTAAAAATACTTATTGTCTAGCGGCAATTGGTTTAAATGTAACACCCTGTAGTTTGTTACATTTTTAGATTAATCAAAATGAACTGTTTCCAAACATGTTTGGTACTTGTGGTCTAGCAGACAGAATATGAAAGAAATTATTTCTTATCAATTTAAAAAAAAACATAGTCGTCTAGTTTTTTGTGAAATGTCATTATTTGTTTAGTAATTTATTGATGTTCAGTGACAGTTTAGTACTACAATATTTTTGGCATTTTGAATATTTTAATTATTGCTTAGATTTAATTTGAAGTAGAAATGTAAAACCAAAAATTGAAATACTTATGATGATTGATTATGGAGACAGATCGCGAACTCAGATGGAAGTGTGCAATTTGTTTAATGATAAATATACAGAAAGACCTATAACGCGTTCAACAGTCAGTAAGATTGAAAAGAAATTTCGAGAAACTGGTACGGTTGAAAATGCTCGCAAATCAGGTCGTCCCTCTGCAAATGCTGATACAGAATTAGATGTTTTACTTAGTTTTGAAGAAGATGCGCACACTTTTGTGCGTAAAGTTAGTCGCGATATCGATGTTAGCAAAACAACGATACAAAAACTATTAAAGCTTGAAAAGTGGCATCCTTATAAAATCAAACTTGCGCAGAAATTAAACGAAGATGATCCCGATAAACGAAGAATCCAATTTTGCGAAAAAATGATGGATAAATGTCCCCGAGATCCTCTCTTGATACAAAACATTATTTGTTCTGATGAGGCCACTTTCATGTTAAATGGCGAGGTTAACCGTCAGAATTGTAGATACTGGGCAAAAGAAAACCCCCACTGGATGCGTGAGCATCATACACAATACCCGCAAAAGGTAAATGTATGGGCTGGAAATCGAATCATCGGACCCTACTTTATCGAAGGTAATTTAAACGGGGCAACGTACCTTGAGTTTTTAAGGGGGTATCTCGTACCTATTTTACGTAATTTGTTTCCCAGCAGACGTAATCCTGGAGGTTTTGATGAAAGTTTATGGTTTCAACAGGATGGTGCACCTCCACATTATGCTGTAGATGTTAGAAGGTATCTAGATGACATTTTTCCCAACAGGTGGATTGGTAGACGTGGACCTATTGAATGGCCAGCGATGTCACCAGATTTCAATCCTTTGGATTATTTTATGTGGGGCTATCTGAAGAATGTTGTGTATCAAACGAAACCAGCAAATATTCAAGAATTAAAACAAAGAATTCGGACAGCAATAAACAATATTTCTCAAGACACAATAAACAAGGTTCAACAAGAATTTGTACACCGTTTGGGTTACTGTCAAATACAGCGAGGGCTGCAGTTCGAACATTTATAAAGTCATGTATTTCATCATATTCTGTCCGCTAGCCAATAAGTATTTTTGATAATATTGTTAATTTAACTAATAAAGAATGTTACGCGTTACTTTATGAGCACACACAAAGTATTGTATTTTTATCCACCCTGTACCAATTGGAATCAACATGTGATACATTTTTGGAATCAGCTCAGCTAGAGTAATCCGAAAATTGAGACAAAATGGGGGTGTTCCATTTAAAAAAAATGACTGTGACGTCATTACTCGAAAGTAATTCACCCTGTATATTAGATTATTATTTTAAAATGAATTTGTTCCATACTTTACGGACACAGTGTATATAGGACAATTTTTCAGCCTGTCTCAAATACCTACCAAAAAATTGGTGCCAGCTCTTGTACTATAATTATTATAAATAATGTGACCAAATGAAACCGAAACAGTAGAATAGTGTTTTTATTTGTTACAATATATTAACGATGATCAGATAAGTATCTTATGTACCAAGAGTACCTAGTTGCGCATATGAATTTCAATTATTAAACAATGTTACAGAATTTACGTGAATTCGACGTTAAAATGTGTAAAATTCGTAATTACATTCAGTATGTTCATTCGAGTATTATGTAGCAACTTACGTGTCTGATTTCATTAAATTTCAAAGATGTTATAAATTTATGAAACGACTTTATGGTGCAATATAAATACAAGCATATAAATTTCAACCTCTCTAGGATCCTATGCAACCGTATTTCAGGCGGAAATTTACGCTTTAAGGCAGATTTAGACGTATCCAGTCTCACTGGCACGCCAGCTAGGACACTGCCAGCTCTGGACATGAGTCCAGTCCAGTCTGTCGTGAATGTGTGTTTGTGATCAGTTGCGTTACAAAAATGAATGTGGGGCAAAGCCGGCTGTTTAAAAGAAAATGTGCCAAGACAATTTCCGCGCTATTATTACAGGAGCTTACTGATATGTTGGAGGACGAAATATTAAAGAAAAAACGAATATGGATAAGAAAATGGATCAGGGATAGGACTATAACGGGAGGTTCGTCTTTGATACAACAACTGAGAGGAGAAGATCCCTCTGAGTACAGGTTGGCGTTACGTCTTACGTCAGAAAATGTTGACGAGTTACTGTCTCAGATAGAAAGCTCGATTCAGCATCAAGACACTGTAAACATTCGTGTTCTCGGTAAAGTTGAACCAACTTGAACGTTTCTATTTCGTTTAGTTTTTGGGTCGTTTTACTGCTGTCACTGTTCATTCTACAGAATGCGCCAACGAGGCATAACGTGTTTAGAGGTATCCGCAACACTGGCTCGGGTATTATGGGGGACGCGTGAGGGCTACTGGCAGCAAAAATAGACGAGCCCTCTATTCGAGACAGCACTGTCTGACAGCGCTGGACTGGCCCAAAAAAGTATTTACATGGGGCCACTATCACGCCAGTACTGGCGCCAGCTACTGGATACGTCTAAATCTGCCTTTATGTGTGGCGATATTGAACAATAAAAACAGCTTAGTCTTGCAATAAAATCTGTTTGTAGAGAGCTGAGTTCTTTGTATCTATATCTCATCTCCTCCTTAGCCTACCTTAATGAGTTTCCTGTAACTTACACTACCTTGAATCTATCTTAAAATTGTATTACCAGAATAACGAGATGCATGAACAAGCTGATGAGCTTGCAAAAAGATGGTGAGGGAATACACTGCCTGAACCTGCATCAGAGAGTCATGCCTGAAACGAACAGCGGATCTACTGACGCTGTTCAGGAACCAGCTGAGAATATTAACAGGTTTCATCTCTGATCGTGCATAAAAAAGGAACAGCTAGAGACAGGGGGTGGAGGTGGCGCTGAACTAAATAGCAAACACAAACACTCAGCTAAGAACTTGTACAAACTGATGCAGAGAACTAAGGTGCTAGATTCAGAAAATGTCTAGTTCTTCCTGTGCTCTATTTATTTTAGAATGAGTTGGTGTGGAAAAACAGTCTTGATTTAATTGGAATACCAATAGTAGTTTGTAGCAATGGTACACAGAATTAGCGATGAGCTAAATCTGCCTTGATCTTGCAGTCTTGGTCTTGGACTTACGATTTAACAAGACCAAGGCCAAAAAAACCAGTATCTCAGGCAGAGATATATGCAATCTTGCAATGCGCGAGAGAAAACAACAGGAGAGCTGCCGAAGGCCAGCAGATCTACAGATTGCGAAAAGTCTATTCGCGCCATACGATTTACACAAATACGACAAGGAAAATATGAGCAAAACTACTTGAAAGAAAGAGAAAAATAATTGTGTGCTCAGCGATACGCGTGTGTTCAGTTCCGCTACCAAAAACAGTTGGGGGTGTGTTCAGTGCCTCCCTATTTTACCCGCTATTGCCAGAAGCGCAGATTAAGTTGTACAAATGATATTCTTGTCTCGTTTTCGTGAACTTTTTTTCGAGCTCATGCACTATTAGGTAAAACTTAACTCTTTCATCCGGCAACAGTGTCCTTTACAGAGAGAATTCACATTTAAACTTTTACACGCTCATTGCTGAGCGCACAATTATTATGCTCTCTCTTCCAAGTAGTTTTGCTCATATTTTCCTTGTCGTACTTGTGTAAATCGTATGGCGCGAATATACTTATCGCAATCTGTATATCATGTCAGATAGTCAGGCGGCAATCTCAAGCCAGAAAGTGACCTCTAAACTAGTATGAGATTGCATCGAAGAACTGAAGACGTTAGCCAAACGGAATAACGTCAAGCTGACCTGGGTACCAGGTCAACAGAGTGTCGAGGGCAATGATAAAGCTGACGAACTTGCAAAAACAGGGTCAGAGGATACGCAGCCTGAACCAGGACAGATTCTCGGTATACCGAAAACTATAGCAAGACCTGGATCAGAGAACAACATGAAAGTTTCTGGGTAAACGTTCCAAGGCAAATGCATGGGAAAACCTTTATAAAAGAACCATGCCTGAAACGTACAGAGGTACTGCTAACACTGTGCAGAAATTAGCTGAGAATCATAACAGGTTTCCTGACTGGTCATGCACCAGTAAAGGAACACCTGTACAAATTAAAACTATACAACGGAGACCTTACATGCAGATTATGCGGTAGGACAGTGAAACATGTACTGTTTACATGCGAGACTCTTGATCGCAAAAGACGGTTATTACTTGGCCAACCGGAAGGAAACGCTGAGCTATATAAAAGCTAAGAACTTATACAAACTGGTACAGGGGACAAAGGTGCTGGACTTGAGAAAGCACGAGCAAAAATACAATAAGCCATTAGGCTGCAGTATTATCGAGGACTTGTCGGAAAGAAAATACCAAAGTGCAAGACTAAACTAAAAATTACAACAATCTATTTGACAAAGACCAAGACCGAGACCAAGACTGAATATGCAAGACCAAGAGCGGACAAGCAAGACCGATACCGATATAGTTACCAAGATTATCTTGGTATTGGTTTTATTGGTTCTTCCTTTGCTCATCACTACTCGGAATAATAATATCTTACTTCTTTCTGTTTGAATTTCACCTTCGCTATTGTCACTACCAAGAGAAAAAATTAGGGCTAGACTTAAGGTGGATCCTATAATATCAAAAATAGAGCAAACTCAACTAAGATGGGTCGGACACTTGACAAGAATGGACGAAGATAACATAGTTAAGCAAATATGGGAGGCAGGTTGGGACGGAAAGAAGAAAATAGGTAGACTTAAGAAAAACTGTCTAGAAATAGGTGACGTACTGAAGGAAAGAGGAACTTCTTGGGCGGAAGCAAAGAAGATAGCAGTAGATAGGAAAAGATGGAAAATATACTGCGGAACCCGCAACTTCGACAACTAACGGTACAAGCGGAACCGATATATATATATAGGAAACGATTTATGTGGGGATGTTACTGAGTTGGCAAATATTTCTAGTAATTTATATATATTGTCAGCCCCTTATTTGGGGGTTCTTCGAATCTATTTTCATTTTATTTACTTGTTGATCTCTTTGTCTATAAATATTGGATGATAATAAAACATATTTATCTCTCTCTTTTAAACAGAATTAATAATAGATAACTACCTACTTATATTTTATCCATATTCCACCTTTTACCAGATAAACTTTGAAATATTGCATTTGGTTAGCGGCTGACTGCAATTTACTTTTAATAAAAAAGAAAATTATTCTAATCTCACCTGTCGCTTTATGTGAGTAAATGTTGGAAATCAGATGTCGTAACTTTGATAATATCTTAACAAATCCAAACTTATAGGTACGTGAGAAAACGTTAAATAAATAGGGATTAATTATATAAATACCTACTGAGCAATTGTGATTTTATAATAGTGAGTGGAGATGCCTTATACGAGGAGAAATCGAAAATCTTTAGTATTTCAAATTGTGCTTTTTATGTCTTTACTAACACACTTTTAAACAAATTCCGGTATATGTTTACAATAATGTTTTATGTCGTTATTTAACCAGTTTATGTGGACACGCTGTGTATTGTTGTTTATTATATTTTCAATGAAAGAAAATATTTATTTCACAATCTCTTAAGATGTAACACAAGCTTCATAAAAAGTATGGTTGAAATAAAAATGAGTAATCGAAGAAGACATTTTTTATGAATAATTTATAATGTAAAGTAAAAGTTAACTGATATGTATCGAAAATCATAAAAGCTTCTAATAATCATTATTACGTAGTTATAACTATACCGATCTAATTCACTTTTGATCTTTATACAATTTCGGAAGGCGAACAAACACGAATCCGTTATCTTTTAGATCAACTCTCGCGATTTACTTTCTAGCATATAATTATGACATAATATTGGGTATCTAGATTTAAAATAATGTTACGTAGCAGTACCACACACTTTTCTTTGTTGTATGTACATAATTTCATCTTTTAAGTATTTTCGTATCACAAGAGTTGATTTGTTAAAATAAATACTTGAATCGATAGTTTGAAATTTTCTTTTCAAAACTTGTCAAGGTTTGTGGTGACTAATGAAAGATGGATATATTTAGTTCTATGGCTTATCTTTTTCTTGCATGTACCAGAAGAAGCCACGTGAAGTTTCAGTCGTAAAATTGACATTCAACTTCAATTCTGTAGCGTAAAGTTTTCACATTTTGTAGGTTAACACAAAATTAGAATCTACCGGCCTTGTCTGTGGATAATTTTTCCTTTAGATCAAATAAAACACACAACACTCACAGATAAACTAGGTAAACGTCTTAAAATATTCGACAGTAAATGATTGCTTGATACATAACCTCAAATGTCAATCATAAAATTGCTGTCGGCATGAAACGGTCGTTAGGAGGAGACATTTATATAGACAAGACCAATTTTTGGTTCCTGCGCAAGTCAGTTGGCAAACTTCACGTGGCTCTACGGAATCTACCAGAGAATTTTTTAGTCTATTTAGGGCCATTTGCACCAACTTCAGTTAAAACTTTTAAGTGACACTTAAATCGCTAAAGGGAAACTTAAATCTGCACCAAACGATAAGTGTCACTTATCAGCCAGTAAGTTTCCCTTAATTTAAGCGGTAGTTAGACCGGCCCTCAAAGGTATTTAAGTGACACTTAACCTAACATTTTTGGATAACGCAAGCGAAGAGCTGAGTTAAAGAAAGAGGTAATACAGTTAACAGAAGCAAACATGAGCCCCGGAAAATATGCTGCCAACTAAAAGAAAGGTCATCGCAACGAGCCAATCAGGAGCTAATGTTAACGATTGTTCAATAATAATTGTTAACATAATCGAAATAATATGACCGAGTGATTTTATCAACACATCAATTTTAGTGTCTGTATCAGTGTTGTCAATGCGAGAATAATAATTATCCGATTTTTACATGAAATTTGAAAATATAGACATTTAGGGCAGATTTATTTTTGGTCCAGTAACAATTTTTTATAGAGTTAAATTTTTAGCAAGTTTGACTTTGTTTACATATCTCTTGACAGTTATGGTATCGATATTTGATTATCGATTGTTAACACAAAAATACAACTACAGCGACATGAACACGCCCACCCAGGGCTTATGTTTGCTTCTGCCGACTGTAAGTCTGTGTAGGTTAGGTGCGAGTATGGAAGTATTACAATTAATACGTGACTTTGACGCGGTTGATGACGATATTGAAGTCCTAGAAATAATTGCAAATCAACTACCTCATAAAATCATCCATCAAGCTAATTTCCTTGAAAAATTTGAAACTATAACCTCTGACAAATAACCACCAAACCATGGAGACTAGATATAAGCAGCACAAACTCTGTATATAAAAAGTGTCCGTCGAAATTAGGAAGATTGTGGTGGCGCTGGGGAGGCTAGCGATTAAAATCATGTTTGACGTGTTAAATTTTAGGTTATGTAAATGGAGGGTTTGTTTATTTTCATTCGGTTACCTTTTATGCTTGGTTTTAGAAAATTTCAAGGAAAAAATAAGTATTTCCCGTAGCTGGTGCTATGTTTGGTTAAAGGTAAGTTTCTTCAATATCATTATATAGGCAATTGTGTTGCAAAATAGTAATGAAAACAATAAACCTAACCGGAGAGTCCTACATCAACCACTTACTGTTGCTCGAAAATAAGACAGGGGCTGAGGTGTGTAATTTTTTTTATTTTTAACTTTACTTCTAGTTGGACAACTTTTCACGACACACGTTTTTACATTGTAAATTTTTATAAAAACTTCTATAAAATGAACACTATTTTCATTTTTTGTTAGGTTAACTTGTTCAGCAAACTTCACTCTGTAAATTTAATCGCTAGCTACTCTCGCGCCATCTACTATTTGTACCTTACCGCTGGACACTTTTTCGAGATTTTTCCTATACAAGTTTGTGCTCCTTATATCTAGTTTCCATAAATAATCGAATGTTAATTGAGATATAGAATGATTGGTTACTATTTTTTATATTTTTCCACACCTCTCACAAAAATATATACTCATATTAAATAAATTTAAGAATATTATACAAGCCTTTTATTTATAAATAAACACCTTCAATTTATGCCTTACGAGGTACAAGCGAATAAAAAAGAACTGTCACATTGATTGTTCCAGCTACCTTTGAATAAAGAAAAAATCTACATGCTGGCAACATCAGAAAATTTTGTTTTGCAACGTCATCGTCTTTTTATCGTAAATAAACCATAAATACGTTATATCATGCCATAAAACGTCAAATATTTCAAAATATTCCACATAAATATAAAATTTTATTTCGACATTTGATTTCGAAGTGTTTTAATTTGAATTCCAAACAAATATTATTTCATTCAGGTGTTACACATTCAAGGTTCTCATCCCATTTTTTCTTAAGATTGAAACGCAATAATTGGTAAGGTTAATGATTTGTTTATTATATTAGACAACAAATTACACAGAGAAGGACCGATCTGCTCAATGGGAATGTTCGTTTATTTTTTGTTCCCACTTTGCTTCAAACTACCTTATTCCAGCACTTAATTGGCAAGATAATTTGGAAAATTGAATTAACTCTTCAAAAAAAAATAACAGCCTTGGCAACTGTAACAAAGTAAGAGGATACAGCATCTGTAGAATGGATAGAGAGACCTCCATCCTGATACATGCTAATTGTATAGCAATCCAAGGGCACAACAGCCAGGAGACTTCTGGATACTTACCTAAGTTAAAGCTTGCAGATATCCTAAAACTCCTCCGGTAAATAGGCCTAAAGGAGCTATTACTCTCCGATACTTTCCTCAGAAGAATGGGAACACAATAGATCTTTCAGGTCTCAAAGTATATCCCCCCAAAATGCATACATACATGCAAGAGGATATATAGTATACTATTTCTTGTTGTGGATAGCAATACATACTGGTAAACAAGGAAATTAAATAGCTAATGAGCTAGCCAGAGAGGCTGCTACCACTCTTTTTGTAGAGCTTGAGCAATCTTGCGGGATTGGTCCTAGTGCCTTCTGTCGGAGCTGAACATTTCCATAACTCTAGAAATGCTTTCCAGGACTGAACCAGTCCAAAATATCGCTCAGTAAGTAACTTCATTCAAATGCTGTGCAGAAGAGTTGATGAGACGGGAGGTGGATAACCACAGAAAGGCGATAAGCTCATATAGGACGTCAAATCTGGTGTGGGAGTGTCCCTAGGCCTTCACCAGACTAGGTAGTCATAATATACCCTAGCCTGGGTGCCAGGTCACCAAGGTATAAAAGACAATGAATGCTGACCGGATGTTGTAGGCTGAGGAAGAATATGCACACAATTGGACTAGCAGATGACAGCCTATGTAGGTTTTGCCAGGAAGAAGACGAAACCGCGTAGCACATAATCTGTGAGTGCGAAGGCCTAGTAAGGGTGCGGTTTCACCTATTCGGAGAAGAAAAACCGAAGGCAGAGAGCTACGCAAGGGAGGCGGTATCCAGGCTAATAGATAGATACTGTTAAGCTTTAGCAAAAGCCAACTAAGAATCCTCAGTGGTTGTCTCAAGGGGTATTATTAACTCAACCAACACCTGAGCTGCATGGAGCTGAACTTTCTGGCAGAATGAGACCTGCTCTTACTGGGATCCAAATAGAAGAGGAAGTAATCCCCTCTTTGAAACTTCAACAGATACTGTATTTCATAAAAGGGATAGGATTAGGGGGCTTAGCACAGAAAAGGTTACAACAAACCCAATTTTATCACAGAAACTGTGTTTGTTCTTGTCAATTTTGACAAATGCGATTTTTTCTTGAAACTGGTCATATATCTTGTAACATCCGGTAGAATATAGTACAGCCCCTCCGAATAACAAACATCCTAACTTAACTGGTTTCTGGATCACTCTGTATATTAAGAAATGTCTAAAACTGTTTTCCTAACGCTATGGTGTGAAAGAGTACTGGGACATCCTTTATATCTTTAATATTAATACACTAGAAGTGCACTGTCATGTCCAGTATTCATCAAATATTTTGCCATTGAAAGTAGGTGGGTATTAAAATAACATGAAAAAAAAATCTCATTGATTTGAATAAAGATTTTATTCAATGTAGTCCGATGCTGTTCAGTCGAGGAGAGTGAAAGTGTTTTGACCATGCAAAAAACATTGACCCATGAATACATTTGATCATCCGCTTAATATGTACCTATATATAATAGATATAATTTTTAATCAAATTAAAAACGTTCTAAGTCCGAAAGATGATTGTTTTCAAACAATTAATATTCGATAATTTATCCTCTTTGTAAAAAAGTAATCATGTTCACTGATGTTTACGTAACACAGGAAATGGAATTAAAAAAAAACAACAAACTTGATTTGAATGAAAACGGAAACGGATTGAACCGAGTTCAATTGCAAATTTTTGTTGTAAGTACGTCAGTCACTACTGATCTGTGGTTCAAATAGAATTTTACGTGAACGGTCCTCGAAGAGCGTTCAAAGGCGGTTCAAGAGGGTTTCGGCATTTGACGTTGAGTTGTTAACCTCAAAAAGTGAGGTTGAATATCTGATAATTCATTATTTCAATCAAAATGAACGAATTATTAGAAGAATTAACCAACGATGAAGATTTTTTACAAATTTTGAATGGTTTTTTACACCCTAGAAGACCGCAAACCTTTAGAAATAGACCCAGTCATTTTGAAATATGGTCTGATATTGAATTTAAATGTAGATTTCGATTAGAAAAACGAACTGTGAGATTTGTAATCGATCAGATCTCAAATAGATATAGTTCCAATCCAAATAAACGAAAATGAAACGAAATATCATAAGTAACATCACATCACACCATATAGGTTACGTATAAATAAGGTTAGGATATACGCGCCAATCAACACTGTCAACTGTCAGTCAACGATCAAGTTTGGCATGGGACATTAAAATTTCAGATGAAAAGCGTAGTTCAGTGCAACCAACGTGACCTGAACGGCGTTCAACCAAACTAATGTTGATCTTGCACTCTACAACGAAAACCAAAATGAACTCGGTTTAAAGTTGACTGGCAGTTCAGTTAAACTAACGTTCACCTGTGACATCTACAACCGGACCTTAATGCTTGAAAACATCGATTCAAAATTGCCTTTTGTATGAAAAATTTTCTCTTGAATCGATTGGTGAACACTAGAACATTGTAACTGTTCAATTGGTCCAGTCATGTGTATCTTTTGGTTTCAGAAAGTGGATTTTCACTACTTTTACTTTTATTATTGATAAAACGGAAACCAATAGATATCGAATAATATTTTTATACTATTAACGCCTTACAAAGTATTGAAAATATTTTCAAAAACGTGACCGTTCACTTAGAAGAAACAATTACTTCTCGCGCTTTATGCCCGGAAACCCTTTAAGTTATGCTATTGTAAATTTTTTTTCAAGTAGATTAGTCTTTTGAGAATACTATCCTAAAATTTCAGTTCAAACTTCATAGTTTTGTGGTTTTTACAAAACTTTTTATATTGAAAATGCGGATTTTCGAAAATTTCATGACACTATTTGAAGATGAACGAAGGATTCTATCAAAAAACTGACTGTCAGTCGATTTCTCGTCCCAAAAACCCCTTGTTTTTCATGTCGCAAAAATTTCTTGTTGTAAGGGGCTAAAATTTTTCTCCATCAATGGATTCTTGTTAATGATTAACAATAATTCTAAGTGAACAAACTAGGTCGCACCGTATTCTACCAATTTTGATAGTATTTGTTGTTATTCCCATTCAAAAAATTCTATTTCAAAAATTTCTTAAAATCCGCCTTTTACATGTCAGATGTCAACATTTTTGTTCTGAACACGCTCAAACATCTCAATAAAAGTGAAAGAAGAAGCAGCTGAAACACGGAACAGAAAAAAGAAGACTATCAACAACTTCACATTTAAACTAGTGACGTATCTGCATTATAAGTTGCATAATTCTACTAAATTTTTGTTTTCATTTTTTTTGTTAATCTAGAGACAAAATTTAAAATAATTTTATTTTTGAATATCCTATTTTCACTTATTAATATTACCTAATAAAACATGGGATCAAAATTTGAAGTTGAACGCCCTGTTCCTTTAAGGATTGACACTCCAACCGTTGAATTGTAGCAGTAACGCTTCATTTTAAGTTCCAGAGTTTGGTTCTTTATGTTATATAATGAAATTATTCATTCATTTCTTGAATTCCCAACTAATAAAAGAAGGACCTTTAAGAAAGAAAACGTACATGCTACTGTCATATTGATTTGATTCATATGAACGTGGTTAATAGAAAAAAATCACGAACTCAAACTGGAAAATTGTTGCTATAACGTGTTTTTGTTGAACAACCCTCGTACAAATCGGTATCGTTCCTCTTCTAAAATGAACTTATTCTATTAACCAACTGTTCTTAACGATATCTGGTCGTGTAGTAGTAAGTTGGAGAAGTGTATTTTGAAATAAATCATCCCAACAATAATTATTATATGCCAATCTTAATTGCAATCGTCCATTAAAGATTGTGCAAGCGGTAGTCAGGAATTGTTATTTTTTAACAGTCACCTACAGGACCGGTTCTTAAAAATAACTGGTATAATCGTTTTAATTCTGTAATACACTGTTATTACATCATACTTGGATTTTATTTGATGAGCTTTCACTACTTTAACCACACTATCTTCTTTGTCAAATAAATGTTTTTGTCCACGACTGAATGATAATGTTTATTGTACATTTTACACGTGATTCTTCAAGTATATAATAACGTACATTATTCAGCAGTGAATATAATATCTGTGGATAATGAACAGGTCACATGACACGGAAAAATAGGACCTATATTAATGGTTATTTATATACAAATATTCGTGAATAATCGCCACCATTATATGCTAGTTGAATAATACAATATTAGATCCTACAAGTTTTATAGATTTTCTTTTTTAAATATCACTCAGCTGTCATAGATAAATTGCTACCAATCTACACAAAGGTCTCGCCGTACAGACAACTGAGACTCAACTAAGCGCGCGCAACTTTTTTACTGGTAAATTCTTAGACTAGGGTCCAATTTACAGTGGGGACTCGTCAGAAAATATAGAAAATAGGTACTTATTTTTTTCTGAGTTATAGAAAAACTTTGTCCATGGTCCCAAAATAACTCGAAGTAGGATCCTATTTTTGACAGTAGCTGGTCGCGTGTAGCCGATACTTTAAAAACGGCCCTGTCTATTATTACTGGAAACGTAAGTGTAGGTAAGTACTAACTTTCCTTTGCAGAAACTGTCGTACAGGATATTCCAAATTGCTGTACTGCAATTATACTGCCAGTTTTGTAAATGATATGTTCAATGTCGAAACGAAATAAGTAATTGAATGTCCTTAATTTTTAACAACATATTCAGACCGTATTAACGATTTAAAGAACATCAGTGGAAAAATTTTAACTTTCAAAAAAGTTAACGTGGGAATTTATATAATCATATTTAATTAATAGCGAGCTAAAATAGTTTGATGGTTTTTGGTGCAAAAATATATGACCTTAATAGCTACCGAATATAAAAATATAATGATATTAGAAACGGATAAGATGTGAATATTACACAACGCATAAAAAGTCGGTACTGCGAAAATGTATTTGGTAAAAAAGCAAACTAGATATAACGAAAAATTCAATGTAGGTATACTGCTAAATGTCGGGGACTGTTTTCTGTGGCCCACACGTAATAGGTATATTAGAATCTTTAAACTAATGAGCCGAAGGTCCAGTATTAAAGAAAAATGATTTATTAGACATGATGACGTTATTCACTTTAAGAAAGTAGGAATTATCTAGAGTTTTAACCTTGCATTTTGTAAGAAGCGTAAACAGAATCAAGATCATAATATCCAAATTGATTCGAAGCAAGTTTTTTTAATGTTCAAATAACCTATAATTAATATTTATTTATTATAACGATGATCATTACTTCTAAAATTACCCTACAAAAATCCTTGAATGTACATTATTTTCACGTCAATTTATGAACATTGTTGGGTTTTTAAAGACATCTCATGTGGTGAAAGGATCAATTTTATGTTATTCAATATGTTTTTGAAAATTTGCATAAGTTGATAAATGCAATTCGTTTAAATGAAGTGGTTTAATAAAATAATTCAAAGTGTAACAAGTATTGCATACTTCCAGGAGTATAGTGATTCAGCTGCTAAATGGACCGGTGTTTCCAGTTTTTAACAATATTGTTTGAACTTGGCCCAGCAATAAGAGACATCTACTTTCGAAGGATGTCCTCCACCGGTGAGGAACTTCACCATAACAAATAATATTGTTAACTTGAATAAATCGCTGTCATATCATAAGAGCACGTGTTCGATGATTATATTGAATAGACTTAGTAATACATTCACAAATTTAATTTAATATAATATATAATTATATAATATATAATTTATAATATTATTCGCTTAAAATTGGTTTTTACCATAGAGAAATAATATTTTTTTGTCTATGGTTTTAATTTTATAAAGTTGGCAGAGACAAATGACATATGGCATTAATACCAATTTATAATTTATTATATTTATTGTATTTTTTAGCTACTAAACGCTATAGTTTATCCCCTTATCTAACGTTTTAGTGTTTATCAAAAACAAAAATGTAATTATATTTGTTGATAAGTGATAATCTATAATTTTAACTTTTATTTTAGCTATACTAGACAGACATTTCATTGAAATTAGCAGAGGATATTTTTTAAAATTAGTAAGAAAATTATTTATTACGTTTACTACCTATTTATTGATACAAAATAAAATCCTTACAATACAATGTGTATATGTTAATAGTAGCTATACTTTGAACTTATTTATACTGGGTTAACAAAATTTGGTTTATTATGTTTCTTGATAAATAAATGATCAGCAAACATAGTTTGGATTCTGTTGGAGTTTCCTAATGCCAAGAATATGTCTGAGACCACTGTAGAATTGCCTTGTTGAGATATGAATGTTCTACAGAATAAATCCAGCACACTGGGTAACCATAACATTGAGAATGTTAACAAACAAATATTTTGTTGCTTAGCCTTGTTAGAATCTCTATTTTTAGCGGTTGTTTCTGTTATTTTTGCAAACAATATAACAGCAAAGTAACCTATTATGAAAATTAGAAAATAATAAACTTTTAAAAACGTACTTATGTGAGAACACTCTGTTGAATCCTTTTGAGCTATTGGTTTTTGTGATGAAAAATATATTACTTTTGACATCATAGGTGTAAAATGAGTGGTCTTTTTGTCTACATTTTCTTTGACTTCGTTAACTATATTATAAATTTTGCTTACAACATTCTCCACTTCTGAAGTTACATTCACAGAAGTTTGTACTGGATCCATGAAGTTTTGATCTTCGGGGATAACTGTAAAATTTGCTATTTTCAGAATATTTTGTTCATTATCAAATACACCTATTTCAGTCTTTGTTGAAAAATAAAGAACTATAAGACTTAAAATTGGAAGTAACCACATGAACATTACTTGAACTGATACTTTATACTTTTGAAAATCTTCAGGAACTTTTGTTGATACTTCTGTGGTAGATTTAGATTGATTTCCTTTAACTTGAAATAATTTCAAATTAGGACCAGAAGTTGAATTTGGATTGTTAACACTGTCAACAAATATAGGACCTACAGGAGCTGATACATCATTTTTCTCACTATCACTAGTATCAAGCACATCACTGTTAATTTCTTCTTTGTTTTCCTCTGTATCTTTTGATTCTTTTACAACCTCACTTTTGACACACATCCTACATTGTAATGTGTTCTTTAATAACGTTAGCAAACAGTGTATAAACGAATACAGTAGCAAAGCGTTTTCAATAAAAAAATCATAAAAACAGCTATCCTCTTCAGGCTCAATTTTTATTTTTCTGCTACTTTTTATTTTCGGTGGACCATACTTCATGTTTGTTAGAGTTTTATTAAAAATTGAGGAGCTAGATAATTTTTGTTTGATAATTTCTTTAAGAAAGTTTTGATAGTTTTTAATGAACTGTTCGGTTTTATTTACTTCTGGTGCTAGTGTAGTTTTTTTAGGAATTACCACATTAGTTGATGTTTCTTCTTGATAATATATTGATTCTTCTGTACTCACTGTAATTACATTATCTGGAAACTGATTTGAGTTTTCTTCCATTGCTTCAATAAGCTCGTCTTCTTCATTGTTTTCTACATATTGTTCTTCTGGCTTGGTAGTAGTAGTGAAAAAATATTCAAAGGTTTCATTTCTCACTATTATATCATCTATTGTATTTGTAAAATTTGTTACCGAATTTTCAGAGTAATTTTTTAGCACAAAAACCGAATAAATATATAAAATTCCAATAGCAAGAGTAACTAATGCTTCAGATATTGCTATAATAACTTCACAGGTTCTTATATTTTCTAATAAATATCTTATAAAAATATAACCATAAACTAAACCCGATATGACTAGAGCAGAACCAATAAAAGCATATATTGGTAACATTGTTGCGTATAACTGACTGTTGAATGTCTTTACTTGTAAAGTTTTAAAATGTTTGTATTAATATCCATTTTGTACCCACATAATCTTTATAAGGTAATGAGGGTATGATAAACTATAACTGTATGATTTATCACATATGATGTACAGCTACTTCTAATTACACTAATACAGGTCAGTTATTAGTGTCCCGATTTCAACTTTGTAATTAAAATTCTAGTGAAAAGATTTTGGAATATTTAAAAACGATAAATATTTATTTATATAAGATAAATAGAGAAAGTAACACAATGCTTGACAGATACACTAAAATGGAACCATGAGGGACATCAATATATTATATTTATTTATTTATTTTAGAGATGGTTATCAGAAGACAAACTGATCCCATTCATGTTAAAATTATATGGAATGCAATCAGAACAGCCAACCACCATAGAGTATCGGCAGAAGTTGGAAAAATTACAAAATATATGCAAACTATTGATGATTATACCCCAGGCCGAGTAGAATTATATATAAAACAAGCTCTAAATGATAAATTAATTGCGTAAGTATTTTTAATAGAAACATATCAGCTAAATAGTATAAATATATCATTGTCTTCAACTGCCATAAATAACCTATCGACTTAACCCTCATTGTGTAGGCCCGATCATATTTAAACTTGAATATAACTATACCATGAATTTTTTTACAGACCAGTTAAAAAAAGTGATCCTTCTAGTCCGTATCAAGTGTACAAAATTCCAATACAAGATGAATTGGTAAGTTAAACGTGTTTTTAAATTAGAATAGCTTCATTACAATAAGTTAAATTTTAAATTTTTTGTATTGATGTAGCCAATACTAGATGGTAAGGACTGGTACTGCTTTGAATGCCACTTGGCTGGTGATATTATTGAATGTACAAACTGCTTTCGTGTATTTCATCAAAGTTGTATCAACTCAGCTCGGAGAAGGTTTGATGCCCAAAGGATATCCATAAACTTTGCAGTTCAAGTAAGTAAATGCTATTTAAAAAAAACTCATTTCACCATTCTTTTTAAGATTAATAATCACTTGATACAAGATAGACTTATAGTTCTGTATTTTGATGTAAAACAATCATTTATTTTCTATTCTGTAATAGGTACCTGTAAAATATAATCTTAATTTTAAGTGTATTGATATCTATATAATTTCGTAAGGTTTTGGAACATACTATCGATAAATATTGTTTACATTAAAGTAAATGTAGGTTATGATTCCTTTGTTTGTAAACTAAAATATTTTAATGGATTCTCTTAAAGATAAATAATTTTTAAAAAAACCGACTTTACTTTGAATTGAGTACCTCCTTCATTAAGCACAATGAAGTTGGATACAAAATGTATTTAAAAATAGCTATTCTATTTTACAATTGGTTATAGTAACTCCATATTTTCCAGAACCCTCCTTCTGATCCTACACAATCGGCTGGAACATCTGCATCTGATCCAGTTACAATAATCGACGATGAAGAACAGCAAAAAGAAAATTCTGTAGATAAAAGCAAATTAACGTTTGACAGTAGCTTGTGTTGCGTGTGTAACATACAAAGGATAGACAATTCATCTTTTATGGGTAAAAGTGAAATTAACTATTTATTGAAGTTTGTACTTCACAGGATTAGAGCATGGGTAAGAAAATAATGTTGAAAATTAAATTCATCAAAAAGTTAATTAACCTTTCAATTTCCAGCTACCAAACACTATAACTCGAACTATGGCAGCTGAAGATCACCCCGACTGGTTATCAGATAGCGAATTGACTTGGAGAGCAAATCAACTGTTTCGTGAACATACTGACATGTCTGTGATTGAAGTTAAATTGAATACCGAAACGTATACAATGCTCGCTGATTTTTTGGGAGACGTTCTGACAATTCACCATAATGTGACAATATTTCACGGAAGTAAGTTTGCTTACTTTTGACTATTTGACATGATAATAATCCTTGTTGGTGCCGTTTTCAGCTGAATCTCAAGAATATGGTGCTTCGGAACTTATGTTAAGAGATACATTACATGATTTAGCCGAAATGCGAAATTGCTTCGATTGTTATAAGCATAGTAATGAAAAGAGTAGTGCAAAATGGTTTTGTTTGCCTTGTAGACCTCCCCATGAATTAGTTTGGGCTAAGCAAAAGGGATATCCGTATTGGCCAGCAAAAGTAAGTACTTTCTAGTTCAAATTTTTTGTGAAAAATCGACTTTTTCCATTTTACAACCTCACTTGAATAATGTTACATAATATTTTTAGGTTATGAGAATTACTGATAGTAACTACGATGTAAGGTTTTTCGGTGGCAAATATGAAAGAGCAGTACTTCAGAAATCTTTAATTAAACCTATAGATATACCTAAAGAAAATTTAATGGTAAATTTTGGTAGGGTCATTTGAACTACTTTGTTTCTTTAACCAACATTTTTTTAGATTAAACCTTCAAACGCTTTTAATAAAGCATTTCAAGAAATGAGATACCATCAGAAACTATTGAATGATCCAATAGAATTGGAAAAATTATTAGCCGAGTCTAAACAAAAACGCAAATCGTTACCCAAACCGAAATCCACGTTACCCAAAACGCCGATTCCTAAAAAACCAACTAAGCCCACAAAAACTCCGGTTAGTAATAAACAGGTAAATATATTTATACTTTGTTGTCATTTAAAAAACTATAAGAGAATTGGTAAATTTTAGGAAAAGAAATCTACACCTACCACTTCAAAAAATTCTTTGGATACTTCTTCACAAGACTCAGGATTTGGATCGGGTCTTGGGTCACTTAAACGAAAAAGAAATGAAAGAGAAAGCGATTGTATTTGTAAGTAATTTAACACTATCTGCAATGAATCCTCAGTCGCCATTTTTAAAGAGTCGTAATATCATATACTGTCAGTTGTCAGATCTGATTTTATGACATATTTGTTAGGTTAAATTACTTTAAAACGCTGCGAATGTAACAGGTGATAAGAAAACGAGGGTTAAAAATAAAACACGTCTCCCATTGTGCTCTGTCTAGCCATTTTTATTATGTTCATATCAAAAGTATCCGGTAGGTGTCAGTATAATAGTACAATTTTTAGTGATGTTTTAATCTATTTCCTACAATGTTTACCTGTTTTTTCGCTTAAGGCACAAATGAATTCAAAATCCTTTGATTCGTTACTGGTTGAAATATTACACAAAGAGATCAACAATTAACTACTGCCAAAGTTAAAAAAACAGGTGTGTCGATGTGTCAAACAATAATTTGTATCTGTCAGTGAGATTAGTCTACTTGTGAAGTTGTCGAAATTTCAATGGTCTACAAACCGTGTAATTTTCTATTTCTTTAGATGGAGATGGTGCAGAAAATAGGAAGCAAAAGGTATCTTCAGATACAGAAGCAAATTCTACATATACCGGAAGCAATGTGATAGATATTTCAGATGGAGAAGAAGAAGAAGACTGTGCTGAATATTCCTATAGACAAAATAACTCTACAGATTCTTTCAAGTAAGATATTATTGTATATATACTCGGAACTGGTGTGTCTATAAAAGAGTTTTTTAATTATAAACATATTTTCTAGTAGCTTAAATAAAAGTGCAAAAAAAATCTATAAAGAAGCACGACAGTTCTTTGCACAAAATTTTTTGAAAAATTGAAATAAACCTTTGTATTATTGGGAACATGACAAATTAGGTCGCGCTGACTAGTGGTTAAAATACATACAGTAGAAACGGTGGCTGTTACGTCTGCAACAATATTCATATGAATCAAAACTTCTGTCAACTCAATACAAATAATCGTTATGATTAATATTCCAAAGGTCGGTCTTTTACGAATTGGTAGTTAAACAAGAAATTCAACTTTTTTAATTGTATTTATTTTATTTATATGGTTAACATCGACATATTTATTAAAACTATCGATATATACTGGGTGAATAAGTTACAAAGTCCAAAATTAATATTAAATAAGCATTGTAATATTTCCGTATCACAGCATTTTAGGTGTTATGAAATGTCAAAAGTTAACAAGTTGATAATGTATTATATTCGTACTTACCAATGTCAAATGGAATAAAAAGTCAAATTAGTTCTGATTTTAACAATAAATACACTTTCAATCCAAAAATTCGCTAAAAACAACATAATAAACTAATCTCGTATAACCTCAAAAATGCGGTAGTGTCAAACTCAACTTTTAGTACGATCAGTTACGTCAATTATATCGTTGTCTCTTTTTACGATTACTACGGCAAATTTAAAGAAACTATTACGTATGTCTCGTAGTTGATCTTTTGAAGAAGACAATCGATCGTACGTTATTATGTTTAATTTATATTGATAGAAGAAGATGGTATGTAGAAAATATTATGTGTTGCATAAATTGTAGATTGGGTCACGTGATGATAAAGCTCCACCGTTTCTACTGTACACGTCACCTGTCAGTACCCAACATAATTATTATTATTTGTATTCCAGTGTAGACGAATCTTTCGAACAGGTGACAAGTTCAACGGAAAATTTCGGAAAAATGTTATCGCCTCGCAGTGAATCTGGAATGCAACAACTGGATCAACCGTATAGCGATTCGGTGGAAAAGGTAAATAATATTTTGAAAGTTGTAATTGGTTCTGATTGATCTTTCTAGATGCGTAGGAAATTAGAATGCCTTCCTGATAAGAAGGAAATTATTAAATGTGCCATGGATTGCATGCAAATAGAAGTCGATAAAATAACAAATGACCATAATGAACATTTGAAAAGACTGTTTGAATCGCACAATCAACAAATATCTGAAACCAAAAAGAAACAGTGGGTAAGTTTTTTTATTATTATTAAGGTTTATTTATTACAGAAAAATGTGGGGATATTAACGATAATTCTGATCGCTGACTTTTGTATCACATCGACGTGAAAATTGCTGCAATTGTTACATTTTTTAAATGCAGAAGTCTTTAGTAGACCCCCTACCTACCTGATAATTATTTTTTGCAAATTCATCAACTTGAAATGTATTTTTGACAGCTACTTTCTTAAGAAGTTTTTTTCTTTGCAAAAATTTCCATCTACCATGGGCGCACGAAAGATTTTTTGTAAGGGGTTAATTTATTTGTAAAAATTTCCTTCATTCATAGGCGTACGATAAAGTTTTTATAAGGGATCAAGATAATTTTAATAATTTCTACATCATGTGCGCACGATGAATTTTTTCGGGGGATCAATTTATTTGTAAAAATTTCTGTATGACGGACATGCGATAAAATTTTATCAATAGTTCTTTATTTGAAAAAATTTCCATCTACCATGGGCGCACAATTACATTTTTATAAAGGATCGGTTTATTTGTTAAAACAACCATTCATCATGGGAGTACGATGAAATTTGTAAGAGATTCAAATATTAGCAAAAATTTCCATCTATCATAGACGTACATAGATTTTTTGTAAGGGGTTAATATATTTGTAAAAATTTCCTTCATTCGTAGCCGTACGATAAAATTTTTATAAGGGATCAAGATAATTGTAATAATTTCTATATCATGTGCGTACGATTAATTTTTTCAGGGGATCAATTTATTTGTAAAAATTTCTGTATGACGGACATGTGATAAAATGTTCTCAAAAGATTCAGATATTAGCAAAAATTTCCATCTACCATAGACGTACGAAAGAATTTTTATATTAAGGGGTTAATTTATTTGTAAAAATTTCCTTCCATCATAGGCGGACGATTAAATTTCTATAAGGGATCAAGATAATTGTAATAATTTCTATATCATGTGCGTACGATGAATTTTTTCAGGGGATAAATTTATTTATAAAAATTTCTATATCAGGGACATGTGATAAAAATTTCTTAAGAAGTTTTTTTCTTTGCAAAAATTTCCATCTACCATGGGCGCATTTTTATAAAGGATCAGTTTATTTGTTAAAAAAACCATTCATCATGGGAGTACGATGAAATTTGTAAGAGATTCAAATAGCAAAAATTTCCATCTACCATAGACGTACGAAAGAATTTTTATAAGGGGTTAATTTATTTGTAAAAATTTCCTTCCATCATAGGCGTACGATTAAATTTTTATAAGGGATCAATTTATTTGTAAAATGTAATATCGTGGATGAGTTATTAAATTTTCTGGTTTTTTTTTCAGTGTTTCAACTGTGAACAAGACGCCATCTATCACTGTTGTTGGAATACAGCGTATTGTTCCCAGACGTGCCAACAGCAACATTGGCAAGCTGAACATAAAAAAGTGTGTAGGCGCAAACGTTAAAAAAAAATTAATTTAAGTTTTACAAAATCCAACTATTGGTAGAATTGTTTCAGTTTTGCGTGATACTAGAAGGTATATTCTTTTGATTTTATTCGTTATTCACGTAATAATTGATAGTATTACCGTATAAAAACTTCTTTTTTTTAATTAACTGACTGTTGAATAAATGTCCTGGATTTTTTGTAATGGGTAACATTAATATTAATATGCACAGAATGTACCTCTTTTTAATATTTTGAACTTCAGCGTCAACCATTTAGTCTACTGCGGTGGGGGATTTACCTCCTGCGGGGCCCGGGACTAAGTCGAGCGGGGGCCTACTTAAGGGCGGAGAAAAACTTCAAATAACATTTTTTTCTGTATACGGGGCTCGCGAAGATACGCGGGGCTCAAGCCCCGGCTAGCCCCTCTGTTAATCCGCCACTGGTCTACCGCCAAAGTGAGATTATTGAGCTTTCACAATCATGTCCAGTATTGATTAAATAGCTCTCACAATAGATGATTTTTTTCTTTGTATACCACATATTTGTATTATAGATACGTTTTCGACTTGCGAAACCGTACTAAAAGTATGGTACCAGATCATACACAGCATCACAACTAAAAATTATAATTCCTAATAAATACATATTATTAATAGTTACTTATAATTTACACACAAAAACACAGACACTTTCTTGATGTCAGACCACCGACTAAAGAGAACACCTGCAACCCTCTCTCAAAAATAGTTATAGTTCAGTCAAACTATAAAAGGCAGTCGCTCGTTCGTGCTTTAAACAGTTTCGTTAATTAATCACCTTCATTAACAAACTAGTTTATTAAATAACTATTAACGATTATTAGTTGAAATTATAACATTAAATGAATTTAAAGCCGACAACTTGAAGTATGTTGTACGTCATCTATACCCTATGATATATGGTATATACAGTGTGACCCATTTTGTTTGGAAGCACCCCTATAAAATCCGCATTTTTGAACCGATTTTGATTTAGTTTTTTTTGTTAGATTCAATAGCAAAAACAGTATTTGAGGAAAAATTTTCATACCATAATAGCTATTTACAAGGCCCTCTATGTTAATTTTTCTTTGCCAAAAAAGATGAAAGTATATTAGGCCTTTTTTTTTCTCAAATATGACTACACCACTGGATCCAGAATCATCACAAATGTAAACTATCAAAATTTTATAAAAAAAGTTTTATTAACAACAAAGTTATCACTACATGAATTTGGAAAAAGTTGTTTTTTAATTAATTTTTTACTAAGAATGTAGACACATTTTAAAAATGGCAACATGGTAAACAAAAACTAGGACTCAAACATATTGCACTGTAAAAATTCGAAGCCGATACCTTAACCTGTTCTGGAGTTATAGCTTCTTAGAGTAATGTAAAATTGTGCTGATGTGATGAAAATACAAATTAACACCTAATAATACATTTTAATTATTAAACTAGTTAAAAATAATTTAATTCTACATTTTTGTAGCCTCGACTAGACCTCCGTTAATTTCCACACATTTCTCGTATCGTTTGCGACTATGTCTTAGCGCTTATTTTATTTCATGTGGTGTTATTCCAGCACACGCCTGTCGTATTCTGTCACACAGCTCTGCTCTATTCGTTGGACGTGTCTTATACACCTTTTGTGTCAAAAGACCCCACAGATAAAAATCCAATATAGTTAAATCGGGCGATCTAGGAGGCCATTCGATTAACTCGCTTCCGCGACCTATCCAACCATTTGGAAATTTTTCGTTAAGCCACTGCCTGACAATCCTAGAATAGTGTACAGAACAACCATCTAACTAAAATATCAAATTTCTTCTTTCTGCTAGTGGCAGTTCGTCAATCACTGCGGATAACTCACCTTCCAAGAATTCCATGAAGTTATTGGCATTCATGTTACCCTCAAAAAATAATGGACCTATTATCCTGTCTTTTAAAATTCCGGCTTAGAATTTTTACAGTACAATATGTTTAAGTCCTAGTTTTTGTTTACCATGTTACCATTTTTAAAATGTGTCTACATTCTTAGTAAAAAATTAATTAAAAAACCACTTTTTCCAAATTCATGTAGTGATAACTTTGTTGTTAATGAAACTTTTTTTATAAAATTTCGATAGTTTATATTTGTGATGATTCTGAATCCAGTGGTGTAGTCATATTTGAGAAAAAAAAATGCCTAATATACTTTCGTCTTTTTTGGCAAAGAAAAATTAATATAGAGGGCCTTGAAAATAGCTATTATGGTATGAAAATTTGTGCTCATATACTGTTTTTGATACTGAATCTAACAAAAAAGACTAAATCAAAATCGGTTGAAAAATGCGGATTTTATAGGGGTGCTTCCAAACAAAATGGGTCACACTGTACAAGAAAAATTCTTCTGTAAAAAAAGTACTTATCTAGGCGGGAGATACATCGTCGAAGGTCAGATATAACATTGACATTTTCTTTTTTTAAAGAATTAACAATCTTACCGTTTTATTTTGGACTTCGTATCAAAAATTCTATAAATAAATAAGAATCTTCACTGATACAAATAGAAAAAAGTTTAAATTGCGTAAAAGCACACGAATATTTTCACTTTTTTCATTGTACATACAAATCTTTTTTATGTTACTTTAGTTATTATATTACGTAATGGACGATTTTGTTCATTTTTAAGGAAAATTATACTTTCCCCATTACTTTTCTTCAGTTTGGTATTGGAATTACATAATAACTGTATGTATTTTTGTTTTTTATTTAACTCCTTTTTCCAAATTAATCCTCCACAAAAAAAGTAACCAGATCCAGTCAAGATATCCATATTACATTGTTCTTGTTCCCAAATTATTTATTTATGTTCTATTTCTTATGTCCATGTTTATTGTCGATTTTACAATGCCGCAGAAGGGTTCCAGTCGAATGAATGGCTTCGAGAGCCTTGTCTAGGAGACGTTAATTCTCACGGCTGTATATTGATGCCTTATTTCATTTCATCTACCCTTTCATTGCTTCTTTGTCCCCCTGGTACCTACCAAGTCTAACATAATCTTGTATCAGCCCCTTTCGCAATCCCATACTAGTTTAGAATTAACCTCTATGGAAATTGAGTGTCTTCAGTGCAGCTTCCACTTGGAAGGACTGGATTATTCAAGAACAGAACATACTTTTAATTATTCTAGAAGTTGATGCAGGGAATGATAAGTATTGTAATATATTTATTTACGACTAAAGCTTGTACATGTTATATTTGTATAAAATGGCTCGATATAGTTGAAAAATACAAAAACAATGAGCATCACAACAGTTAAAAGTACACTGGTTATTAAAATCGGTTACTTGTTCATAATTCAGGTATATAAATGATTAGAAAAATGTTTATTCATCGTCTGGCACTTCTACAAAGTTGAAATCTAAAAAAGCTTTGGTTATGTGATTGTGTTGTTCTAAAAATCTTAATTCTTCTGTTGTTAGTTGTTCGTGTAATTGTCGTAGAGCAGTCAAAATTTCAGCCTAAAAAAATTCTGTTAAGTATTCGGAATGTCTATTTTTTGAGATTCCTGCTAATCTATACTTTACTTTTCTAATGTTTTAATCTTTGCCAAAACGTAAATTTGTTATTGTAGATAGCAAACATTACGGATAGTAAGAACATTATTCATAAATCCAATACGTAGATAGGATGTCATAAAACTATTTACTGTACCTAACCTTGTGTAGTTGATAACAGACCTAATAATGTTTCAGTATTTTATTGCAGATATTAAAAGTAAGTTATTTTAAATCAATAAATAACAATTATTACCCACCTTCTGTCTATCTCTACCTTCCAAACTAAGCTTGTTAAGTTTGACTTCTTCATCTATTACAGATAATCTTTCCCTTAACTGCTTGGGTTCTTTTTTACCAAAAAGTCTGATAACTTCAGGAGTTTTGAAAGCTTTGGAAATGGCAGCTTGCGTAGCCTAAAAAACAATTTTTATAAACCAGTATTTTCATTTTGTTTTATACTTACTAGTTGCACTGCACTTAGTGCGCTAACGAGCGAAATGTCTCCTTTTACCAGTTTTTTCAAACTATCATTTAGTTCGTTGAGTTGTTCCATGGTTTCATTTTTCGTTTCTTCATATTCTTCTTTGTCCAAATCGTTCCTGCAACAAATTTATAGAATATTATAGGAAAAAGTTGAAAATTACCGTAGCTGTTCTAATTTGGAAAAAATCAAGTAAGAACAAATAAGAAACATAAATGCTTTAATATTTTGAATATGATTAATATATTGTACACGATCGATAAAAATGAACTTGCTTGCAATTTTCTAAATCTTGTAGTTGTTCTACTAATCTGTCCAATTGATTTTCTAAATTTTGTTTCAGTTTTTCAGTTTCAACTTTTCCGTGAGAAGTCATAATAATTAAAAGAAATAAGTCTAAATTCTTGACATTTTTTAATTTTTAGGTTAGTAGACCGGGGTTTGTTTATTTTGACATACTAGACAGTTCACATCTTCGCGAAACGATCAACGAATGATGTTTTTTATAGGCCAGCTTAGAAGCAATAAAATGTATGTTCAACAAAAGCTGGAAACTTTAGTGCGATGAAAATTCTGTTTAAAATTATTTTCCAGAGTCGACTTTTCGTTCATGTTTATTAATAGGTTATAAATTTTCTAAAATATTAATGATAAAATACAAGCGGGAGCTTTATAAGTACAGATAAAAACGATTATTTTAAAGGTAGGGACTGTAGTGAGTTTAAACCATTACTCAAGAGAAAAATTTTGGTGACATATACAATTTACGTATAAATAAAATGACTTATTTGTCAGTTACGTGGTCGTGGTGGTCTGATTTATCGTTGGAAGTAAAATGTTTAAATTATATTTTTGTTATCTCCAATTAGAAAATGTTTGACTGTAGAAGAAAAGATTAACAAAATATCTAGGTATTAACTTCTTGTAGAAAACTGAAAAAATTACAAGTAATGTGACAAATTTATTTTTATGTCGAATGACCCGACTATTCAGCTTTATTTGTACTAGAAAGAGATTGCAAGTTGAAAGTTTGTCCTTGATTAAATGAAATAGAATTTTGATTGGTTACCTTAGTTTAACAAAATTCCGTTAGATGTGCTTATGCGAAAACGTGAAAGCCGCGTGTCATTTTCGATAAAGTGAAAAACTTCTTACTTTAATTTGTATTATTTAGAGTGACATTTTATATGTGCAATTGAAAAATAAACATTCAGTGCTCCCGCTTCTTCCCCTTAAGGAAATTTAAGGTGAAATGAACAAGAACATCCTGTGAAAATATGTTTTTAGTTTAATATTCCGCCATTTTGGAATATTCTTAACCTTCTTCCATAGTTCAAACTGTTTAAATAGTGTTAATTTTTCTAAAATTCCGTGTTATTCGGTGCGTAAGTAAGTACGCTGATAGTGAAAATGCCAACAAATAGAATATGTACTTTTATAGAGTTCCAGTAATGTGTCAATGTTGAACATATGCAGATTATACCTAGAATCAGTCTGCCACGGCTGCTGTAAGGGACTTTGCGCCCTCCAAGGCTGAAATGAGCAGTAATCAGAAGCAGACGGCGGCAGGCGGGCCGCAAACACAAAGATTTACTTCATCTCCGTATCCTTTTTAAATAACCTAATACTAGTTACACCCATCTGTCACACCAAAATCAAAATGTCAAACTAGGTTTCCTGTATAACATTGATAATATTAATTGTCGACCTTAGCATCAAATATTTTAAATTTATCTTTAAATTAAATTCTTAAATTTCTTTTTTTATACGTGAAAAATAGGTATAATATAACTTATTAAATTAGTTGTAATTTGATCAAAAACAGTATACAGCTAGTACCTTATAAAATATTTTAATCATTATGAATAACCAACAAAAAATATTTTTGTATCATTTGAAAAAAATATGTTTGCATCTTTTTATTAATACATTTCATGATTTTGGTGCGTCAAGTGGTGGCTTGTAGCTTTCATTACTCAATAGGTGTATTGCTCAGAATCAGGTAGGTCTGACTACATTCACTTGCTTATACAGTGGTGTTAAGTTTAATAATCCATATGGCAGGATAGGTATCCTCGCTATTTTAAAATTTTGCAAGAAAATTAAAATTTTCAACTTGTTTGTGAATATTTTTCAAAATTCCGTTAGAGAAGTTATATTTGAAAATTGTAGTGACGTGTTTTTTTACTGGAATGTATTACATCATATCTGTGTGGAAAAATGTTTAATAACAATAATTACTGTAAGTGGATAAATATACTGCTTTGTATAAAGTTACATAAGCGTCGCTATCAGTATGGTACAAGAAGACATCATTTTTATGCCACGTTGTGTATATTAAAGTTTTGTTGAAAACTGACCTATTAATACCAATTTTTAGCGCCCCTTGTCAAAATTCTTGAACATTTTAATCAAAATCGGTGATTTTATATGTTTAATAAATGATCATTTTACTTTTTAATTGCAAATCAAACCCAGTAATATGCTCATGCACATGTTGCTCCCGTTGTAGATTCTATTGCGAAATTTAAAAGTTCCCCTACAGCGTTGCCACGTCAAACTTGTTTTTGTATAGAATACATTGAAAATTGTAATGGTAATGAGTAATGTGATTTTAAAATGATTTAACGCGTATCTGGAATGTTTTTATTCTATATTCAACTGTGTCATATATGTACATATTAAATATGTATATTTATTTAACAATTTCAAAAAAGAAAAAAATTTGTACAATTTTTTTTTTACTTAATTTTATACGAAGGCCAGTGTATTTTGTACTTCCTGCATAAGATCATAGATATCGACTTTGGCTTTCACTCCTATCTTAATTTTTGCCATGTTGTGTAGACTGGTATAACAACAATAATAGAAATAATTAGATGTAATTAATCTATGTACAGTATGTTTGTATATTGGGGTGACATTCACTGAGCCCTAAAAGATCTATATTGTGCCCCATTACTTCTACTTAGTTTCTGAGGAACGTCTCAGAGACCGGTAGCTTCTTTAGTCCTATTTCCCTGAGGAATTTTAGGATATCTGCAGGCTTTAGCTTGGGTAAATGTCTCTCTTCTATCCGGTAATCTCCTAGGTGCTGTGCCCTAGGATTCTGAATTGCTGTGAAATTCGCAAGTATGTGGTTTCTTTTTCCATGCCACAAAATGTAATTAATCTATACTTCTATGTACACATTTTTGACCACCACCTTCTTCTCATTTTGAAATAATTGACGCAAAATAATAACAAATAAATTTATTAAAAAAATGTTTTCATCTTTAGATAGTTTCCAGAACTCTAGGAATATTTTTAACACTTGGCAACATCGAAAGGTAGTTGCTAGGTTAGAAAATGATGGCGCATGTCCTATCAGTTCCTAGTGGCGATTTTAGGAACTACTCTACTGTCACAGTCGATATAATGGCGTGTGTCGCCAAAAACCTATTTTGACTTGCATCAGTAAATGGTTGATTTTTTAAATTATATCGGTAATATACACAAGTTGAAAAGGTTTTGTTCATTGTAAATTAAATATTACGAGTTAGTTACAAGCCACGGTAGTCCTATGGCCATGTGATAGTTCTTAACTAGGGAAATTATTTGTAAAACGCCCTTATTGATTTTTGTTGTTGGGTGCAGCGCGACGTGCTTGGCATGTTCGAGTTTCGCTATTTTCTATTTAACACGATAAAACTCTTTTTATAATCACCGTATTGTGTTCATTGTGATTAAGCAGAAGACAAAGCTTTATTATCGCGAGTGACATTGAGTTTCGTGGTTAATTTTTAGTGTTTATTGTATCCATCGCTAGTGGTTGCAAAAACCAGTGATGATTCACATCATGTTAGGGCGAAATTTTATAGAAATTTTCCCAAAAATACATTCAGAATCGTTTAATTTTCTCGTTTTAAATAAATCAAGACAATCGGCTATGTTTTCATTGAGGAATTAATACGTTTCATTGACTGACTGCATACTCTAAATTCCTTGTTTAATTATCCACCGAAAATGGTTTCGAGGTACATGACTAACGGCACCGTCAACGTTAAACAGGATGGCATGTGTCCGCTACCGCTGCATCATTATAGAATGATGCAACAAAGTAAGTCCTTTTTGCTAAAATTAGTTAAAAACATAGATTTAGTCAGTGGTCATATAGACACACGTGTGTAGTGGTTTAAGTGCGACCATGCTGTTAGGCCAATCATAGATGTTATGAACTATGCCAATTTTTTCTAACATGGTCATCATTTTTGATTTTATGGTAATTTTACAAGCTTCTGGAAACCATCAAGTTGAATAAATAACTTAATATGACATTAGCTCCTTGAAAATGTATCTACCAACAACTAACTTAATTGTTGATCCATTTTTTTAGTTTTATTGATTTTTCATTATGTACTGATCCCTGGGATTTGTATTTAATCTTTATCTCTATATTTGTTTCTAACTGGAAATGGGATTTTATTTTCCTTAACATTTTTCTTCATAATTGGATTTTTCATGTTTTGTAACTAGATAAGTCTAGTGGTGACCACTGATTATTTCTTTTCGGATGTTGTTATTGGGTTTTTAATTTTGATCTATAGGTATGCCTGTTTTTAGTGTGATATTATCGACTCCTATTCCCTTCCAATTTTCCATTTCATGTAAATCCTTATACTGCGAACACATTTACAGGTAAATTATATATTTCGCATTTGTTATAACTTAATTTTTATCATTGACATATTTAGTAAATGATAAAAAGTTTACTCTCTAAACTGTGCACTCTCTGTAATCCCAGTATTTATTGAAAATATTTCAAACAATAGTAAATCGGAAAATGGTTAAAAATCAACCAAAATACATAAAATAGTAAAATATAATGAATTATAGATATTTATAGTTGAAAAAAAGTATATTTAAGTGTTATGGGCTTTACACCAAAATTAGAAAGGTTTTTGATTGAGAATAAAATACCTATTTAAGAGTGGTTCCCATTCCAATGAGAACTGTGTGTGTACCACACAAAGAACGGGTATGAAAAAGTTTTTATCTGAATGCAATAGCCTCTTTTTGTTTTAGCAGATAGTATTGAATATCTCTGCAAGAGACTAAATATTTGTGAGAAAAATAGGTTTTTGCTTTGAATTTCATTCTGTCTGTACAGTTTTCAATTTAAGCAGCGTAAAATACAATAATCATCCAATTCAGAATGCGACTGAAGTAAATATCAATTTAAATAATACAGCTTCTCACAAAATACCTCGACCTTGTAACATTGCAACATCTAGGTATTCTTTTGTGCTGTCTCTGGGTGTGTTTTTCAATATTGCATGCAGTTTCTGAACCTTATTGCTAGAATTATCTTCTATGAGCTTCCAGTGACCAATTTTTACCAATGATTCTAATCTTAAACCTATTATTTTATTACTACCCTAACAGTACTTGTGTAAATTTCAAGATTTTCTGACCCTTTGAACTTGATTATTAAATAAATTTGATATTTATCAATAATAAAACATAATTATTTTTTTTATTTCATGGCAACTAGATTACACATCAAAATCTAGTAGGATTTTTTTGCAATTTATATAAATAAAAATACATTTAAAAAGGTAATTCACTTTTTTTCTAAAGCCTCTCTAACTTACTGTATTTAACTAAGTATATAATATAAATTTTAATTCTCAAAAGTCAAGGTGATCGTGCAATAACTTTATATTTCATTGCATAATACACTTAGATGTTCATTATTATACTTCAGTGACGTTAAGGATCAGCTTTAAATCATTTATTGGATAGTTTTCACACAGTAATTCATTTAAGTTAGAATCAATTATATTTTATTCATACATTTTATTGTACTTTGTATGTTACGCTTTATTGGATAGATCACGTTGAAGATACTAGTCTTTACTATTAGCATCAAACGCAGGCATATTGTATTTTTTTATAATGTATGTTATTTTGTATACAGTGTCTCAAAATATATCTAAAACATTGCATAATGATATCAATAAAAACGTGTGGACAGAGATAATAAGTTGTAGCATATTAAAACAGAACATTTCGATAGAATTTATATGATCTTTTGGGAAGGTCTATTCCATCTGTGAAGAATCTGGCCTCAGTGGTTTTGGTATTACTGTCCCAAAAGTCACCAAAGTCTTGATCAAACTTTGTAGAATTGTCAGGATTACATTTCTATTATTTTTTACCCTACTTAGCTTGTTCTTTTGAATAGAAAATTTTGTTTCTGGAAGTTTTTTTTTTCTGTTTTTGACACTAGGAAATCCATGTCCATTCAGCCAGTATCTAAGACACAGATGAGTCAAAGCTTCCCTAATCAATTATGTTATACTTATAAAGAAGAAAGAGTCGAAAGGATGGGTTTGGTACACAAACTTCACACCCAGGGGCCGATCAGGGTGACTAACAGACGGACTAAAAAGTTTATGCGTTTGTTGACGGTATTTGTTGCAGTTGAAAAATATGTGGTCTAAATCAGCCACTTCTAGACAGGTGTCACATTGATTTGACTCTTTGAGGCCTATCTTGTTAAGGTGCAGGGGGTAACAGGCATGTCCAAATTTTAAACGAGAGATGGTTACAATTTGGTGCCGATTATAACTGGTATTTTTGTGCCAAAGCTCATTGGGTATGATGGGTAGGATTTCTGGAAGTTAATCAATTAAAAAATTATATATATTGATCAAATGTGATCTAAAACCACCCTAAATAGTATTCTTATAAAGTTCAATCACATCAATCAAAAAAGGAATGTCTAGAATCCTCACTAACTGAATATCGTTCAGTGACCGGGCTAGGGAGCGTGTGCTCATAAAAAAATCAATAGTTTACGTCGACGTACAGCGTCATCATCGTCGGGATGAATTCCTCCCTCCCTTGAACCGTCGGAGTGTGTGTGCAGAATGCACCTCTCGTGGACGTCAAAAGGATAGCGATGTGGAAACTGTACGCGATAAAAAAACGGTTCCTGTAGGGACACAATATACCCAAGTTTAAATTTTTGTGTTTTCGGTAAAAGAATCATAATAAAAAGCTAAATTTTATGTAGGTAGGGTCAAAATTAGATCGATAAAATATACATTGTAAGTTATTAAACGATATTGGGAAAAAGTTGTGTACAAAAATGTAACGTTTCGTTCCTTAAAAAAAATACCGTTCCAATATCCATTTTCTCTATTTTTTATTGCTACAAGAAATCGAGGTCGCAGATCGGACTCTCCCGACGATCGCTTCCAGAGGACCTTGACCACTCGATATACCACCTACCCGCGCCTCCCACTTAAATTTTTCGGTAGATTTTGTCTATATCATGTCATTGAGTTGACGGATGGTTTCCGTTGTTGTCACCTCTTTAACAAAATATGTAAAAGAAATAATTTTCTTTACATGCTCCCTTTCAATATAGGAATGGCATTAAGTGTGAATCGAAAACGTTATTTTCATGAGAAAATTTAGGGTATTTATTAAAATTTTTCATTTTTTTGACGAGTCTGATAAGTAATTATCATTATAATACTTATACCTTAAAATATTTCAAAATTTGGAATAATGAACTTACAGCTGTTAATCAGATAAGGATTTTTTTATATAATTCCTTTTACGATATTTTAAAAATGAATTTTTACAGTTATCTCTTATCTCTAAAAACAACTGGATAAATACAATAGAGATAAACATATGGCTAAGACCGGCACTGCAAAGATTGCTTTCTGCGAATGTTGACGTCAAGTCTACGGTTAAAACCCAAGTCCGAGTAGATACACAACAAAATCTTTGTAGACATGCATTCTTTACGCGGAAAGTTTACGGGTGGGAATTAAACTCACTTTAAAAAAGACTAAAATCGCCTTAAAAAGAAACGAATAAACATTAAAAAAAATCTTTGAAACATTAATTAAAGGTGATGCACATAAAATAATATATGCCACTCTTGATAGACAAAATGCACTTTAAGAAAATAACATTAACCTATATTAAATCTGCTACAACATGAAAATAACAGACTTAACTTATTGTAATAATTTTCGACTCTAAAAAAACTTAATTCACTTTAAAATATTGTATCACGCTCTTTAAAAACGGTTTGCACACTAAAATGATAGATTGCACTTTGAAACGATAGATTGCACATTGAAACGATAGATTACACATTAAAACGATAGATTGCACTTGAAGCGTAAGTTTGTGCATTGAGTAATACAGTCGAGCGTGCGCGAAATACGACGTAACGACGATGTTTGCAGTTCGGGCTTTGGCATGCACGCGTAAAGCACTCGTATATGCATGCACGTGTAATAATGAGTACCTGTAAAGAATTTATCGTCGATGACTCTGAATCGGATGAATCTGAGTCTAAAAACGACAATGCAATACTTGCAAAACGTAAGCCCGCGAAAAAGAAAGTTTGGCGGCAACAAACGACCTTTAACAGGTAAGTCAAAGTGTACTGGCATGTTTAACAATTTACGCTAAATGCGTATCGTCAAAAATAAAAACAGTACGTGAAATAATAACCCAACCAAACCTACCCCTACCAAACCACCTTCGTATTTTTAGTCAATTTTTTTGTAGAATGAATTATAATAATTTTCAATAATAACCCAACCAAACTTACCCCTACCAAACCACCTTCGTATTTTTAGTCAATTTTTTTGTAGAATGAATTATAATAATTTTCAATAATAACCCAACCAAACCTACCCCTACCAAACCACCTTCGTATTTCTTGTCAATTTTTGAAGAATAAATTATAATAATTTTCAATAATAACTCAACCAAACCTACCCCTACCAAACCACCTTCGTATTTCTTGTCAATTTTTGAAGAATAAATTATAATAATTTTCAATAATAACCCAACCAAACCTACCCCTACCAAACCACCTTCGTATTTTTGAGATAATGATTTTTGAAAACAAAATTTAAACCCATCTATTATTAATAAACGCTTACCCTTTTCACTCGTCATAGAGGTGAAATTAATATTTTCCATGTCAAACAAACAAACAAAATCACAATAACGGACACAAATAAACACGTCTTACACTCTGCACTTCAGAAGACAATTGCTAAAAATAATCTTTTAATACCCACATGAAATCTACCTGTTTCGATAGCGGACCAAATTACGAAATCCCCAATCCAAAGTGCAATTCTGTTATTTCAGAGTGGATATATTCCAATCCAAAGTGCGATTCTATCATTCTGTAGTGGGTAAGGTTAAAAGTTAAAATGTACCAAATCCAAAGTGCGTTTCTATCTTTTTAATGTGATTAAGCATAAAGTGAAGATTTAACTAATGCAGAGTGTAAACGTGCAATTTTGTAGTTTGTAGGCACAAAGTGAGAAGTATTTTTCAAGAGTGCAATTATATATTCCCCAAAGGGTACAACATAAAAAAAACTGTTGATTTCGAACACATTTGCCGTTATTAGTTTTTCTTTTCCATAAATATGTCCGAATATTTGATTTATAAGTTGAGTTTAAAATAAATCCGAAGAAATGCGTTAGTTGTGTAATTAGCTCGGATTTGTACCAACGTCAGTGAATACTGATAAAATGTAGTATGTATAAAAAAAATAAATAAAAACCTGTTGCAGTTATTTCAGTGCCTTAAGGCAATAAACTTCTAACCTGCAAGCTGTCAAGTGTTTGAAGTTTGACGATTTTACCAATGACATAAAACAGTCTGTTTTATGTTCTAAGAATGACACAGATCACCTATAAATGGTATTTACGAATTGATGATGTCACAGACAGACGCCATTACTATTCTTGCGTTTTGGCGCAGAATTTAAAATGCATTTTTAAAAGGTAAATTTCTCCTTTAAAAACTTTTTTTCTCAGAGAAATAACATTTATTGTAGATAAAGTATATATGTAAAAAGATCGTGGAGTAGTTTTTCAAAATCAGTCATCATGCCTATTGTATAAGTTCTAAACATCGTTCATGATCCCACTCAATTGTTCAGTTTCAATTAATAACAAGAAATAAAAATTTTGTTTTATTATTTGCGTGACCTGTTGACAAACCGTCCACACCGAACTACTTCGCAAATTCAAAACAAACACAGTATCACGGCAAATCCTTTGATCTTTCCGACTTTACATGAAAACGATACAAACACACGCAAATGTTTGCAAGCATTTGCAGCCGTAGTACATACCAAACAAACACCGCGTTTAAAATCGTTTGTGAAGGTTTATAAACATTTTGCTTGTCTGGTGAGTACCCGCCTTTAGGCTTCACCAAACTGGGCTAGACCGGCGGCACAAGTGGCTTTGGTGCCGGCATAAAATTCAGCGGATATAAATTGGACTACTCAAAACTGTCTTGTCAGTTCTTTCATACATACATAAGTATAAGTTGATCTGTTTTGCTCAACAGCCCAAGCACTTGAACTGAATATTGTTTGTACCACTTCCCATGTTATCTACTTCCATTCCAGAAGATTTGTGTCTTCTTTGTAGGCCACTAGTTTGACTGGAGGGATTTTCAGTAGTTGTAATGGTTTTATTATTTCCTCTCCAAAGCGCTTCCGAGTCCATGTAAGTTCTCGCAGAAGCAGAGTATGTTCATAGAGTTCACATTTCCTGCTCATAGGTTCACTAACTTTGCCCATTTTGATGTTTCGTCAGGATGCAGTGTCCAGTCACTAGGTCGAAAACTGTCTTCAAATGTCTCTTATTCAGTTTCCATAGCCTGGTTGAGAGTTCCTTGTCTACCTTGTTCAGTAAACTCTTTGTATGGATGTGCCCGTGTGTCGACCTCCGTTTACCTATTTAGCCAGTTCCCGATTTCCTCTTATGCAATATTTTGTGATTCCACAAAACGGTTCCGGAGCTATGAAGTCTCCTTTAGTTGGCTGTCAGTGCGTATTTTTATTTTTTTTTCCGGTATATCCTCTTCTAATGTTTTCATCAATACAAGCTATAGCGGCAATCTTCTCTGCTTGAAACACAGTCGTATATAGACCAAGGCTCTTTCTAGGTCCTTTAATACCAGCCCCAGTATCATGGTTTGTTTTTTGGAACCATCGGTGAACCAGATGATTTCTCCAGAATTACCTGGGAACATCACCTGTTCCCTAGATGGGATGATGGGATGGGACTCGCTCAGTGAATATATATTATTCTCTGGTATCATGCTATCAAAACTCATGTGAGCTTGTATTATTTTATTGCATAGTACCCTCAAATTGATAGATTATTTTTGTACACAATCCAACAGATTCGAATTATTTTTCGACGTTTCGGGTACTTCTACTGCAAATTTTCCACTAAGGGTTAAAATATTAAGTCAAATCTTATATCTACATAACAAATATGAAACAGTTTAAAACACGTTGTTGGAAATATTGAAGAAAAAATAAATTTTTTTTTAAGTGGAACGTTTATTTACAGACTATGCAATTGTTGTTTTTGTGTTTTCATACACGATCATGTAATCTTCACCTGATAACTTCAAGGTTGAAGAAGAAACGAAAGAATGTGAACCTGTTTCGGACACACCCCGTATATACTTGAATTTACTTTCACTGGCATTCGATCAACCAGTTCGATGTACGGGGTTATCAAGTATAAATTAGCCAATGTATATTTTTGTTATCGCAGATATAGATATTATATTGAATATTATAAAACTTGTAGGATTGACATCTTAATCGCGAAAAACACAGTGGCGTACCATTGCTAAGGGGTACAAAAATATAATTTTTTTAACGCCCTGAATTTCATTTTAATTTGATATATAAAAAGTAGACAGTCTAAGAACCAGCAGTTTCGGTGAAAAGATCAATATTCGCATATTTTCTGAAATAACTTGAAAACTATTCATTTTTTGTGCAAAACATTTTTAATTTCAAATTTGCAGCCAAAATAGGACCTTATTTATTGACATACGCATTTTGCCCTCTAAATTTCAATTTATAATTTTCCTTTAGCACTCAATTTTCTGGCCATATTTATATAAATAATAACTTTTAAAAAAAATTTGTTTACTATAAATTGTTGATAGAAAATATTTTTTATTTATTACATATTACAATATTTTTCAAAAGATAAGAAGACTATAAACAATACATCTCGGTCATAACAGTTTTTCAGCTAGTTCATAAACACAATCATTCCCATTACATTTTGAATATCTAATATACCATGTGTAATGTGTATGTAACCAATAATTACTTGTTTGTAGCTAGAGACGAGCAAAAATACGTTAGTCATCCTTACTGTAAATATTTATTTGTAGAAATTCGTAGCACTTAAAAACATCAATTTGGGTTTTATAATACAGTGTGTCAAAAAAAATATGCAAAAACATGTTAGTTGATAATAATCAAGTATCTAGAATAATTACGTAACTTTACTTTTGAAAAGATCAAAGTAGAAGTGACTTTTTTAATTTAATAGTATTTGTTGCTTTGCAAAGTTTTTCTAAGTAGCTTAAATCGTTTAAACGTTTAAGAGTTTACATAGGCAAAATGGTACGTACTCAAGCCGACAAAGTAGCAGCTATCTTAATAATTGGTGAATCTGGAAAGAATCTCCATGAAGCGGAACGTTTATTTAATGAGAGATACCCAGATCGCCCTGTCTCGAGAACTTATTTGAGGGAGCTTCTTCACAAGTTTGAAGCAACAGGTAGTGTTCAAGATGCCAAACGATCTGGTCGACCAACATTTACTGATGATAAAAAAAATTGATATAGTTGCTGAAATGGTAGTAAACCCTACTTCCTCTTCAACTAAAGTTGCGTCTATCTGTGAAGTAAGTAAAAGTACAGTACAGAGAGTGTTGGCTAAAAATAAATTTCATCCATACAAGTTAAAAATGGTGCACCACCTTTCGGATGACGACCCCGACAGAAGACTCGAATTCTGTGAATGTATGACAACTAAAATTTGTCAAAACCCACATTACACAAAAACAATTTGTTTTAGTGACGAAAGTACTTTTTGCCTCAATGGAAATGTGAATACACAAAATGTAAGGTATTGGAGTGACACAAATCCTCACACCTTTCGTGAACAACATACCCAATTTCCAGAAAAAGTCAATGTTTGGCAGGTATTTTGGGAAACCACATAGTTGGTCCTGTTTTCCTAAATTCAAATTTTAGCGGTGAAGTGTATCTGGAGATGTTACAAAATGCAATTGAGCCGTTAATTCTTGAAATTCTGGAAGATAATCCAGATGAATTCGGCCATCTGGAAATAACATTTCAACAAGATGGTGCAGTAAGACGTTACCTGGATGAAGAATATCGAGGTAGATGGATCTGCCGGCGAGATTCTATAGAATGGCCACCTCGGTCACCAGATCTGACACCATTAGATTTTTTTCTATGGGGGTACTTGAAATCCAAGGTTTATACTACGGCACCAGATAGCATTGGCGTTTTGAAAGAAAGAATTATAGAAGAATGCAATGCAATTTCAGCTGACACATTCGAACGAGTACGACAAGAGTTTACTAATAGGATGTATTGCTGTCAGGAAGTAGACGGAGCACATTTCGAACACTTGCTATAAGAATCCATTGTTGATATTTGATTAACTAGATTTAAAAAAATAATTTCAATATTTTTGGTATTTATTTAATTTATCCGTCAAAATTAGTTTAAACCCAAACAAAATTAATATGGCTATGTAGCCAATGTCAATGCCTTTCAAACGAGATATCACTTACCATAAGGTCCTATTTAAAATTGGCCAGAGTGGCACTGTGACGTCATCTATTACTATTACGTCACCTGTTACCATTCGTAGAGAAGTTTACAACACTTTATTTTCACGTTCCAAATTTTATTAATGTAAGTGTAGCCGTTCAAAAGTTACGAGGGGGGGAGGGGACTTTTGAATAGCACTGTCTTATCCCCGTCGTACGTGTATAAATTGTATGACCTATTAAACTTTTAGGTCATATTATTTTGTATATTTATTTTGACTTACATTTTATCTAATTTTTTCAAGTATTTCTATTTTCCATTTAATAATAAATAGTTATTTATTCTCCTTATTTATACCTGTTTGGCGAAAATGGTCATTTATTAAATAAAACGCACTTTAACCATAAATAAGTAATTAGTTTTGTCAAAATATGTTTGGTACCCCTAATTATCGACTATTTTTACCTACTTTTAATTTTTCACCGTGGTAGGGGTAATAATATAAATAGAAAAATATAAATGGAGTCTTTAGTCTATCGAGAGTTGAGTTATTGTGTTTTTATTGAAAATTTTCCTTAATGGATAAATACAGGTATCAGCCTATACCGCCAGTCACCGGCAGCGAGTTTGAGTATTACAGTAGGTATCTTTTTTTTTTTGCTACTTCAAATCAAGATTCATCCATAAAAATATTTGTCAATATTTATAGTTATCGAGGCAACCTCAAAATACTAAAACAAGCAGTTCTGAAATTATTAATTATTTTCATATTAATTTTGAAAATACTCTGTATTGTTTTGAAACAAGGCACTGCCAAATATAGTCCTCTTTTAGTAAATTATTTGTATTTCAAATAATATTGGATATTAAGAAAATCAAAACTGAGTTAAGACTCGCCCTGTATTCAAATAAACAATATTTTTATCTTAGTCTAGTGAATATAAATACGTTTTTCCTTGTCTTATATAATTAAAACAAACATGCAAATCCAACCACGAAAAATAGGAGAATTCAAATATATAAACCGTGAAATAAACCAAAATTTTAGAAAAATATGTGGTACGTGAATCATTTACACCCGGTATATTGAAAAACATTTTTCATTTTTTTAGTATACAACTAGCGTATTCAAGGATTTTTATTAGTAATTTATTTTTTATTGAAATAATTTTCAAAATTAATTTGTTCAATGTCAATTTTTCTTGTTTACTTTTTAAATTAGATTATATGCGTTAATTTATAACGAATTATACTGGCATTGATTTTAGATAAATGTGAATTTATCCTTTTTGATTCTTTCTTTATATATTTTCTTATTTGCTATCTCAAAACACTAGTTTTTTCTCCAAATAATTTTACAATTATTAAAAATAAACTGACCGTTTATTATTGTATTATAGGACCTGAAGGGTATCCTGTGTCAGCTCCCCCAGGAGCGTATGTACAACCGCCGCCAAACCAAGGAGGGAACCAAGGTCCCAATCTCAGGGGACCTTCAGTACCACCTAACCAATCTTCGACACCTCCGAATGCAGACATTAAAGTTTCTACGTTAACGCAACAACCTTCGATAAATCCTATGGTAAGTACGTTTAATTCAAAGCATAATAGTCGCCGAGGTATAATGTTGGCACCTTGCGTTCAATTATTGGTTATAAAAATTAATTCACCATCACTCGACTCGATCACACTTCTATACAAACTGCAACATTTAAAGTAATAGTTGTCAAAATATACCTAATCCGTCTCTGGTCAGTTTTATTGCAATGGCAAGTGATCATATTGTGTGAAGACTGTTTTGTCCACGAGAACTAAATATACATTAAATTTTTTTACACAATTTAATTTTTAATTGTAAAAAATCAATTTCGTATATCTCACTATTCTACATAAGTTTTAGTACAAGATAACGATAAGATTTATCAAAGCAACGGTAATTAAGGTACAAGGACATTCGATAAACAATTATCTACGAATACTAAAAAAATTATCGGCAAAAACTACCTGAAACAACTGTAATTATTAACGTATATACTCCATCACAAGATATTTCGTTTTAACTTTACACCAACATGATTGATATAAGAGAAGAACCCACAATAGCACGTTTCTTCCAAAAGATAATGCCTAATAGTATGATTATTCTACAATTGAAATGTTTGGTTGTTAACAAATTTTAGTTTCTGAATTTTACCGACTTCGGATCTGTTACTATTTATTGTACAGTAAGGGATTTATAAACTTTTATTATTAAATCCTTAAGGCCAGATATCGAGTCAACAGAATATTGTGAAATATACTTTAGTTTCGGAGATTTTTAATTTTTATCTTTGACATTTACTATACGTTATAATCCAGGAAATGAAGCATTATGATAGGAAATCTTTTAGGGTAGGACGTATCGGAATGCGGTTTTTTGCGCGACGGCCGGATTGCATCCCGCTAAGAGCAGGTAGAATTTTTACCATCCGAGTTGCATCCCACGACCATCCGAATTGCATCCCATTAACCAATTTTATTTTAGCAGCAAAACTAATGTATGTTCTGATAATAACCAACAGCGTTGTCACGTTTACTTAATACTAAATAATACTTAATCAATTGTAACATTCAAAATGTTTATTGACACATAAACAAATGTTTACTTAATACTAAATAATACTCAATCAATTGTAACATTCAAAATGTTTATTGACACATAAACAAACGTTTACTTAATACTAAATAATACTTAATCAATTGTAACATTCAAAATGTTTATTGACACATAAACAAACGTTTACTTAATACTAAATAATACTTAATCAATTGTAACATTCAAAATGTTTATTGACGGTTATTGATGGTTGCATTTAAAAAGGGCTGACGCTTATACTTTACCAGTAGTTCAAAATTCTGATTCGTTTCGCAAAGATCGTAGTAACATTTTGTAGTTATATATTGTGTGATTTTGGTGAAAATATGGAGATCAATACGGTTTTAAGTGAAAAGGGTAAAGTTTTAATTGTTATTCAGGGGTATACATTCTGTTTTCAAAAAATGTTAGGTAAAGATACGGTGAAGAGGTGGCAATGTACAAAACGAAATTGTAAAGCTTTTCTTAAAACAAATTGTGTAAGTGATGAATTAATTGAATCGGTGTTAAATCACAACCACGAGAAAGTGCCAGCGGAAATTTTAAACAGACAAAACATTAGTAACTCTGTTAAATGTGCTGCTGTAAGTGACATGTGTGAAAAGCCAATGAAATTAATTCGGAATGAAATAAAAAATAGGGAGATAGATACTATAACAACTAAGGATGTAGAACGAATTCGTAAAAACATTCATAGTGCAAGATCGTCAAATGGTTTAATACAGGTTCCAAAAAGCGTAACAGAATTTCACAATTCAATTGAAGTAGTCCCCATCGTGACCAATAAAAATGAAAATTTCTTGTTGAGAAACGATAAAGAAAATAACATCATTCTATTTTCTTGTCAAACCAACCTTAATTTATTGTCTTCTTCTTCAGATCTTTACGTGGATGGTACGTTTCAGTATTGTCCAAAATATTTTCTACAATTGTTTACCATTCATGCTTTAAAAGATAATACCTATATTCCCCTAGTTTTCTGTTTACTTCCTAACAAACTCTCTTTCACATATTCTCTTGTTTTTCAATACTTAAAAGAAGAGTGCTTAAATCTAAATATTCCTTTAGCCCCTAAAACCATAACCGCAGATTTTGAAATTGCAATTCATAAAGCAATTTCAGAAACTTTTCCTTTGGCATCTATCCGTGGCTGTAAATTTCATTTGGGACAATCCTGGTATAGAAAAATTCAAGCGGTTGGCTTATCAGTTCCGTATCAAAATAAGTCAGGCCAATATGACGAAATTTCGAAGTACTTGACATACATCTTTGGTTTATCTTTTCTTGACCCTAAAGATGTTGGAGAAGTTTACGCTTTTGACTTGGCTGCAATCCAGCCAGAAAATGACAAACTAAGTGAATTTTGCGACTATCTTGTCGAAAATTATATAGAAGACAACGCGACATTTCCGCCACATATTTGGGCTGAACATTCAGAAACTCTTCAACGAACAACAAATGCTTGTGAATCTTTTCACTCCAGGTATAATAAATCCTTTTACTGTGCTCATCCAAACATAAATGTATTTTTAGATGTACTTTTGCAGTTTCAGATCGACACATACATAAAAATTAATAGTGTACACCTTATACCAAAAGTTCACACCAATGTATTAAAAAAACGAGATTTTATTAAAATGAAAATTAAAGAGCTAGAAGAAAATATAATTACAAAGTTTGAGTTTGTTAAAACAGTTTCGTATAGGTGTAAACCTAAGGTTTAGGGTATTTTTAGTTATTATTGTACCTTTATGTATGTTATGAAAGATTGAACCTCTTAACCTATAATCTACATAAAAAAATGTTAAGTGCAAAAGTTTATTTTATTTATGTTAACTAGATATTTTACGTTTAATACATTTTTATCCTTTTTATGTGTATCTTTTTATTTAAATTGATTTATTTCCAAATATATAAAATACAAATAATTACCTAAACTTTTAATCGGTACATTGATTTTTAAACTATATTTCAAGAATTTTAGCACAAATTGGCAACGTTGCGGCGCAGTTTACCTGAAATGGTGTTATTAATTAGTAAATACCTTTTTTCGAGGTGGGATGCAATTCGGATGTGACCTTTTCTTGGCCAGGTAAAAGTTGAATTTTTGGGATGCAATTCGGATCTCGCCGTTTTTTGCATTCGCTTGCAAAAATTATTTATATTATTTGTACCTATTACAAACCGAAAGTTGCATTGCTGCAGCCGAAAATGCATGCAAAAAATGCATCTTTTGAGAGGCATTTTGGCAAATTCAATAACTTCGTAAATAAGAGTCAGAATTGGCTCAAGTCGGGTACCCGGGGGGTTTTCGAGGTCGCTGATCACGATTATGGTATTCAAATTGACCCCCCGAACACCTGGAGCTCAGGAACGAACGTCATCTTCGGGGACTATCCCGAACTTTATAACGAGAGAGGAGAGAAACTGGACACCCGGGGGTTTTTTGGGTCACTGAATTCGAATATACCATTGGCGAACACCCCACGGACACCTGGTGGGCCCCAACATGGACGCGTACGTCATCTTCGAGAATTTTTCTGGAAATATCGACAATAACGAACCGAAGATCGTTATCGGGGCTTTTTATATTTGCTGAATCCTAATTTTATGTTGAAAACGACCACCCGAATACCTGGTGCGTAATAACCTGGCCTTGAAAGTCATCCCCGAGGGGTTTCCAGACACAATTGAAAAAGACCAACCAAGAATCTTTACTGGGGGTTTTTCGGGTCGCTGAATTCAAATATGGCACCGACGAACACCTCCACAGACACCTGGTGCACCCTAACCTGTCTCTTAACGTCATCCCCTAGGGGTTTCCAGACACAATTGAAAAAGACCAACCAAAAATCTTTACTGGGGGTTTTTCGGGTCGCTGAGCCAGGGTAGGGCGGTCCAGGTGTCTGTGGGGTGTTCGGTATATAGCTGGAAGCTTATTAAATTTTACAATTTGTGGAAGTTCTGATTTGACTTTGGAAAATTAATATTTTTGTCTATTAGCCATTCAATGATCTTTTGTTTTCTCCATGATGTGTTTGGCACCTTCTCAATGTGATGAGAATGGTAACTAGCGTTAACTAATACTATGACTCTGCTCAAAATATTACTCAAAAACGTCGGCGTTCACACCTTCATGTTAGTCTCCAGTTCTTTTAGGTTGGAATATTAAAGAGCCACCATCTAAAAACCCATTATCACTTCCAACATGAGTTATGATTAGACGTCGTCCCTTACCGGATGGACTTTTCAATCCTGTAGATAATACTTCCAAAAAAGCCTGTCGTGAAGATTGAATGTTGGTATCCTGCCATATTTTACTGATAGTGTAGCCTTCATTCACCCAGGTTTCATCAAAGTAAAATATTGATTTGCCTTCTGCACGTAATTTAGAAATTGTTCTTAGATATCTCCGTCTCCAATAAATAATTTCGTCAGTATCAACCAAAATAATATTCGTAATAAATATTTCAGTAATCCGAATGTCTCTATACCTTAAAAATAATAATGGGTACCCACCCCTGAAATGACCTGTTCTGACAGTTTTATTACACTGCATCGATTGCGATTTTACTGTAACATAAAGGTTTTGATGCTGTGTCTACAGTGTTTGGAATAATATTAACCACTAGGCTATAATTCTGAATATAAACTTGATAATATCGATAACTGGTAGGCGGAAATATATGTAAGAATCTTTTAAAAAATATAGATTGCGGACTGTTTGGTGCACCATCTTACGTATTAGAAGATAACAATGAATCTATGTTACAGTTTTCTGCAATTAATTTAACCACCTGCATTAATTTCTTCTCCATGTTCATAATTACCATTTGACTGCAACTATACTTTAAGGTCTGCACATACCTTTTGACATGAATATAAAGTAATACATGTTCAGATTCTTACTTAATTACAGTTTCCTGTAAAAATTGACATTTTAGTAAAGCCTGTTATCAATAGATCATTCAGGTTTATAATTAAAATGGAGACAATGCTGAAATCCCATCAATATATTAACCTTAGAAAATGAAATGTTAAGAATGCAATAACAGCGATATTATTTCATAAAAAGTTAATTCATATTAATTTTTTCTATTGAACTACTTTATGCTAAAGGGTATCAGTGAAAAAAAATATAGTATATTTTGTGATATTTGTTTTCTTGTCAACACCGTAAATATATCAGATCCATTACAATGTTGTCGTATATGCCACTCAACAAGCTGCTTTTAGATTAGATTTCGTATTCAATATGCTTATCAGTTACTGATTTGGCTTACGACATTGTGGTCTGTTGTCTGGGTTGAACATTTTAGGAAATTGGAATTATGTAGTGCTTGATATGCCTTAATTTTCCGTGGATATACATTTCGGTTTTTAGTTTTCTTCTTTTCAACAAGTATGTTTTTATAAGTAAGTTACTTATTTTTAAAACGATTTATTTTCGTCCACGTGGAAAATTATGGATAATAGGAAGATATTTTTGAATTATTTAGCTTAAAAGTTATATAATAGAAAGGAAAAAAATTGTACTTGTATAGCAGAAAATAATATGTCGTGATTTTCGAAACAGATGTTTTGAAATTGTAGACGTGGTAATTAATCCTCTACTGTTCAGTGTAAGTAATAATGGAAAGCTGGTTACCCTTATTTTCTGGGATATATATCCAAAATATATATTTTAATAATATATTCTATAATTTTGAAAATTTCACGCACTTTAAATTGAAAATTACAGCAGATAATCACTTTAAGATAATAATTTAAAATTATTAACGATAAAACGTCTACATTTTTTCAAACGCAACAAAAAAACAAAATTTAGGAGAAAATTGTTGGCCATTTTAAACCCAGTTGGGATATCGGGAACAGTAAACACAGAGGCGGTTAAATGTGCAAAAAATTCCCTATTTCAAGAAGCATTAAAAGTGCATTGATAAATTTGAAATATCATGGACCGTATTCAAAATTTTGGCCAAAACCCAAACTTGTCGATATTGTATTTTACGCTTTAACATTTTTGTTTCTGAAAATATACAAAAACTGTATTCAACTTTATACTTTATACAACATAAACTATTATAAAACGTCATTAGAATGTTTGCACAACGTTTCGTTTCCACAGGACCTACTTAATTTTTTTATTACTAGCTTTTGTAGTGTTCTAACAACAACATTGTCTCGTACAAGTTTGAGCAGGATTTTCTATCTCCCATTGTTTCCTAGATTCCAATTCTGGGACCATTTGAAATGGCCATACTGTATGTATTATTACTAAAATTGTAAGCAATTTTGTTCAAGAAATATACTCTACTCTACATATTCCATAAAAAGCAGTCTTTTCCACGAAACACAAAAAAAAACAATGCCCAGAACTTGTAATTTTTATATACAGGGTGGTGTCAAAAACTAACAGTACAGTTTATCTAAAGTCAGTGTGATATAAAAAAACCAACCTCACCATTGGTCGATCACCGGAAAGCGGTTCTTTGGATTATTATCAACAATTTCCAGCTGACATTTTTATTTGCCTTTTTTAGTTTGTTTCACCAGCCGTTCGACCACCAGGAGGTAATTTTTATGCAAGAGCAGCTGGTCCTCCTAGTCAACCACAAAGAATGCCGAGCCATAACAACAGGGTAAGTTTTGTTTTCTTAAAAATCCAAATTTATTATAAAATGTTTCCCTTGCACGCGAAAAAACTTGTTTTGGTAATATTGTAACTGAATAAATTAGATTCAAAAGTAAGAGATGTCACCATGGAACAAAAATATGGATCCAGAACAACAACTTGCTCTCATAGGAATGAGCTCCGATTCAATTTTAAACCTTCATCCCCATAAATATACCTCCTCTCTTTAATATATATTTTAATTTACAGCCTCAACAGGCCCAATTGTTTACGCCTACTCAAGCACCACAATATATGCAAGTAGCAACATCACCACTATACCTAGCGTCGACAAATTCCGTTCCTTATGCGTATAGTGGTCAACGACCAACCGGAACTAGCTTCGTTCCAGTTTATCCACATCTCTACCCCTATCCAACGCAAACGCAATCGCCGCCTGTTCAATGTAAGTATTAACCTACTATAGCATTAAATCAGTCCAATCTAGATATATCTGGCGTTAATTTTATCCTCTCATAGGGAGTATGGAAAAGAAGCCGGTCTAACTTTACCAAGAGGTGTTTTTTTTTCAATTCTGAGAACGCCAGTCCACCTAATATGATTAGTTTCAATCAAAACATATGTCATCGTATAGTTTTTTTCGAGAATGCTGAAAGCAACAGTAATTTTTTAACGACATTCATTTTTAATCTCTTCTAGGTATATTATTTACTTTGGTCAATTTGTTTGGTTTTCTTTTACACCCCTCACCTGCCAGTCTATCTAACATGATTAGTTTCAATCAAAAAATCTGTCAAATGTCATCGTAAAATTGGGGTACCATTTTTTCGAGATTGCTGAAAGCAAAAGTCATTTTCTAACGACTTCTATTTTTAATCTCTTAGATATAGCGTCGTCGTAGTTGTGAAGGGTCCTAATCCACAAAGTTTTAGAACTATTTAAAAAATCAGAAATATAATAGCACATGTATATTATCTATTATATTAGTACATAACTTCATCTTGAAATTTTTGCAGCCTATAATTTTTAGATAAAGAAAAACAAGCAAAAAACATGATATTTAATAAACCGATCAATTTAAATTTTAAATTATCTCAAAACTATGAATTGGTGGATTAGGACCCTTCACAACTACGACGACGATAGTCTGTTCATATATTCTAGTTGTTGTTGGGAGTCTAGTGCTTCCTCTACACTATTTATTTTGGTTTTCTTTCACACTCCTTACCTGCCAGTCTATCTAATATGATTAGTTTCAATCAAAAAATCTGTCAAATGTCATCGTAAAATTGAAGTACAATTTTTTCGAGATTGCTGAAAGCAATAGTTATTTGTTTTACTCATAAAAGCACAAGATTTAATGCCGCGGCTGGTGTTTCATAGCCGAGCGTAGCGAGGCTATGAAACCAGCCAAGGCATTAAATCTGCTTTTCTTCCGTGTGAAACATAATTTTTTCTTCAAATTTGTTCCAATTCCACGCAAAATCGACTTTTTCATATTTAAATAAAGCCAGTTTATTATCATCAGCATCTTTTTGAGTTTTCTTAATGTCATTGTCAATTTTAATAACCAGTTTGATTTAAATTATTACTTGGAAGGTTGCCTAGCAACGAACTTTTTCTGCCTAGGCATTAAAAGTACAACTTCTAAGCCTGCCAAGTGTCATTAAAAGGCCGCTTTTAATGTCATTTGGAGAAAAAAGTTATTTTCTAACCACTTCTATACTTAATCCCTTTTCATATATTCTAGCTGCTGTTGGGAGTCTAGTACTTCCTCTACACTATTTATTTTGGTTTTCTTTCACACTCGTCACCTGCCAGTCTATCTAATATGATTAGTTTCAATCAAAAAATCTGTCAAATGTCATCGTAAAATTGGAGTACAATTTTTTCGATAATGCTGAAAGCAAAAGTCGTTTTTTCAATATCTTTTAGATATAGTCTGCCTACTTAAAAGCTTTGGTAATAAAATCTAAATTTTCATTCATAAGACCCATAAAACGGTTAGGCTTCTATGGCATTTCTACCTTATTAATGTTTATTGTATATTTATTTCAGATAATTACTATCCACCAATGTTGCAAAGGACACCTTCCATGACGCCAGTAACGGTCTCTAATTCCAACACCACGCAAAATCCCATGCCAAACGTACCTCCTCCCATACAACCTAATCATCATCAATTCAGGCCACCGAAAACCAGAGCCCGCTTAAACGCCATACCTATAATTCATCCTGATACAGGTAAAATATTTTTACAAAAAAAAAAAACCGAAACTTTGATTACATTTTTTAAATTTTCCAGGTGCTGAAGTCGTTCAAGAAATGCTGGAAGACAGTCCGCATCCTCCGTCCGGGGATACGTCGGCGAGACAAACACCTCAACCGGATGGTAATCAAAGTCATAATAAAGAAGTACAAGCGGCATTTGCTAAGCTTGTTATCGAAGCTATTGAAAAAGATACTCGACCGAAGCATCAATCTCCACAACAGCCGCATCATCCACTTAACGTTCCCGCTCATCCTCAGGAGGACCATCATACGGATCACGCTTCGGAAGTACAACAGACGAATCACGTTGTAGTCGAACACGAAGCCGTTGGTCCACAAAGACACGTTGCGGGTCCTGTTCCTGTGCCACAAGTACAGCAACATCAGCTGAAGATGGAACATGTTGTGCAGTCCAGTAAATTGCAGGTAAAGGAAATTATTGCATATAAATTAACTTCTTTTATGAAAATTGTATCGTTCGCCCATGGTAAATGGAGTTTATTACAAATAAATGATCCCCTTATAAAATGTTTATCGTACACCAATGGTTAATGGAAGTTTCTAAAAAAAAAGTTTCCCTGTTATAGAAATATCATCGTACACCTTTGGTAAATGAAAATTGTTACAAATAAATTGATCTCCGCCCCTGGTAATTGAAAATTTTCTCAAATAACTATCTCCCTTATGAATATTTTATCCTCCACCAATGGTCAATGGGAATTTTTACCAATAAAATAACCCCATATAAAAATATCGAGTTTTTCACAAATAAATTAACCCATTATTAATATTTTATCGAACGTCCATGGTAGCTGACCATTTTTGCAAATAAGTTTATCCTTTTGAAAAACTCTATCGTACGTCCATGGTAAATTGTTTTTAATTAATTTATTTGAAATACTTAACTAACTATTCGTAGTATAAACCGAAACAAAGAGCTATTGCGAAAATGTAAGGATTTTCTAAAGTATAACAGGAATAATTATCCCTGTCCGCATCCCAGAGGAATCTGCAAGTACACAGTACGTCTTGATTATGTTTTTCTCCGATTGAAACCAGACTGATTATTTTGTATCTATCGAATTCCATTTGCTTTACTTTTGCTTTGATTGTGTTCGCTGCCCATTTGGCTTCTTTGCAACATTTTTCCGGTTCGTATCTGCGAAAAGGAAAAATAAAAATTAATTATTGGTTTGGTTTCTGTCTCTACCCTGTTTAAATTTAGCGAGGCTTCTGCTTTGAGTTTTCAAGGTAACTTACTTGAGATCACGAAATGCCTCTTCCATAACCGACTTCAATATTTTGTCAACCTTTTGACTGTTGAAAGGATTATCAGGATCAAGTTTATATGTATTCATAAAACGTGCTGTTCTTCTATCACCAGCTTCTCCAGTTATACTGCCTTTTCTTATATCTATCACTTCACCTGAACAATAAACGTTTTATTTACTACATAAAAAGAATCAAATCACCAACATACCTAACACTTCTTTGGCTTTACCAGCATATTTATCCATTTTTTCTGTAAACATCAAACTGCTACTTCTATCTGCTCCTATCGATCGTCCCTTAGCTATTTGCATGGAAGATGATTTTACTAGAGCATCGAGAGAATCCTGATCTACATCTAAAGCGTTCATCATTTCATTTTCGTAGTCTTCTTGTCTATCTCCAGATTTAATCTCCTCTTCTTCATTATACTCTTGAACCTCGTCATCTGGCTCGGTTATAACAACGTCCGGAAGCTCATGAAATTCATCCGGCTCAGCTGGAATTGATTCAGGTGGCGCACTACCTTTATCTACAGACACTCTTTCTTCGGGTGCTGGTGGGGGAGCAGGTTCAGGTTTCGTTTGAGCTTCTTCAGGTGCTGGAGGCCCTTGAGCTTCTTCTGGTTGTTCAGGAGTTGCTTCTGGTGATGGTTCGACGGGAGCTTCTGCAGTTATCTCGTCTAGAACGGGAGTATCTTGATCTGCCATTTTCTGTAATTTGTAATGTCAAATTGGCATTTGAATTATTTTATGTTTATAATAAACAATGTCTGACAAGCGGTCGGAGCATGCAATTCCCAAAAGGGATACTTCCCCAAACCTGATTTTTGCTCACATTCCAAAATTATCTCTGTAACTTCAAGTAGACATTAAATTAGATAATTTTTATATACGAGGTACCATCAATAATGTTACGAGAGTCATACTCAAAGTTGTTTATCTGAATCTCTGTTTATGTTTATTTTTTGTTTTAGGCTGAAGCCAAGGAGTTTGTATTGCCTCCGACAATTATCAAAGAGACACCAATAGTATCTGCGAATATTGATGCCGTTGAAGTGACGTTACCAAATAAGTTACCGAAAGTAATAGAGAGTCCCGTCAAAGGTCGCAAACAAAAGGAACAATCAGCCCGACCAGGCGATCATATTATCAAAGAAGTAGCCGTCGAGAAAGTGTCTACTGTCGCTTCTGCCACTCCTAACAAAGAGACTATTAGTGATCAAGATTCTTCCATTATAAAGGACGAGGTAAGTTATTTTTTCTTGGAAGACACGAAGGATTTTCTTAATTTTCATTGTTTGTTTTAGGTAAAATCAGTAGAAGTTATTTCCTCGACTTGTTCTATTCAAGCAACGAATCCACCTCAGGTATCTCTTGTCGCAACTAAGGAATTAAGTAGCGAAAAGCCGCCTCAACAACAACACAGACCTCCGGTAATTCAACAGGTACTATTCAATTTTTCATATTAAAAATTGTATTGTATTTAAATAGTTCCTGTTAAATCGGGGATTTTGGCTGGCTACTCAAAAAACCTTCCTATCCATTACAAAAATTTTCTTCTGATCTACTAACTTCAAAGTATTCGAATACTGTTCATTTTTGACTCTCTTAGGGGCCATCTTTATTTATTTCGTGTACAGTATGTACCTTATAGGGATGGTATTTGTTGTTAGTTTGTCTGGTTCAGTCCTAACATGGTTTTCACAATTCTTATTGCCCACTACTTACTGTTACACGTAATTATCTAACTAGGACATGAATCTCGCCATCGATAAAGCTATTTGTCTTCAGGAAGATGATTAATTAACTGTCTGTGATCTTTGGATATTGCCGGATTTGTTTAAATTAAAGTAATGTCAACTTTATTCCATAAGAGATTGTCGATTAGTTGTAACTATTCAAAAAGATACCTGAGTAATATTAGATTAACCGATACTATTGCTATTAGCTGTCTATAAAGAAAGAATTGTCATGAATGTCAATTATGTACTTCTGAAAATGTTAGGAAATAAGAAGGGGTTGACATCTTTTGAAAGATCTCTCTTTTTATCAAAACAGTGCCAATTTCAGCTTTCTATTTCAATTTAATGAATATTTTCAAACTGACTTCCTTGTACAGTCTCTTTTTTTATAAATATGGAAATAATGTCAACTTGTGTTCCATAAGAGATTGTCGATTAGTTTTGAACTATGCAAAAAGATACCTGAGCAATATTAGATTAACTGACGCTACTGTCAATCGTTATTAGCTGTCGAGGAGTTGATAAGGAACAAATTGTCAAGAATGTCAATTATGTACTTCTGAAATGTTAGGAACTACGAACGGGTTGACATATTTTGACAGATCTCTCTTTTTATCGAAACAGTGCCAATTTCAGCTTTCTATGTCAATTTAATGAATATTTTCAAACTGACTTCCTTGCACACTTTCTTTTTTTTATAAATATGGAAATAATGTCAACTTGTGTTCCATAAGAGATTGTCGATTAGTTTTGAACTATGCAAAAAGATACCTGTGCAATATTAAATTAACTGATGCTATTGTCAAACGTTATTAGCTGTCGAGGAGTTGATAAGGAACAAATTGTCATGAATGTCAATTATGTACTTCTGAAAATATTGGGACGTAAGAAGGGGTTGACATCTTTTGACAGATCTCTCTTTTTATCAAAACAGTGCCAATTTCAGCTTTCTATGTCAATTTAATGAATATTTTCAAACTGACTTCCTTGTACAGTCTCTTTTTTTTATAAATATGGAAATAATGTCAACTTGTGTTCCATAAGAGATTGTCGATTAGTTTTGAACTATGCAAAAAGATACCTGTGCAATATTAGATTAACTAATCGTTATTAGCTGTCTAGGAGTTGATAAGAAACGAATTGTCATGAATGTCAATTATGTACTTCTGAAATGTTGGGAAGTAAGAAGGGTTTGACATCTTTTGACAGATCTCTCTTTTTATCAAAACGGTACTAATTTCAGCTTTCTTTTTTAATTTAATGAATATTTTCATACTGACTTCGTTTATTTATAAATATGGAAATAATTTCAACTTGTGTTGAATAAAAGATTGTCGATTAGTTTTGAACCATACAAAAAGATACCCGAGCAATATTGGATTAACTGATGCTACTGTCATAGTAAGAATTAACTATCTAGAACTACTTTTCTCCCAACTGAATTTATCCTGAACAAATGCAAATGTCCTTTCAATTTCAAAACAATTCCATCACGTTTTCTATAGAAATATATCGATATCGAAGCCTGTAGTTCTTGGAGTAGTTGTTTCTCATTCAAAAAACGTCCAACTTTTATATAAAAGCTAATTTTAAGGGTAGATATCGTTTTACTAATATTGTTCTAGTTCAAGCTAGTGTTTAACATTTCCTGTTTCAAAAGAAATATTCCTTTTTTTCCAGGTTCATAAAAAAGATGCAAAGGAAATACCTCCAACAAAGGTTGGCTTGGAAAGACAAGATAGTGGATCGTCGGTTGGTAGTGCACAAAATATTTCCCAGGAAAGCGGTAAGTCGTCTGTTTTTATTGGTGACTGGAATATACAATTTTTTATCTATTAGGTACTAAATTAAACTGTTGTTCTCGAAAGCTGTCGAAAATTATTCTTAAAATATTGAATATAATAAATTTCTATTTCAGTCAACCTCTCTTCGGTTTCAATTATGTATTTACGAAAGTGTGATGTCATAGACTTTAAAGCTGAAAACATTGGCTTACAATGCCAATTTATTCATTATGATCATTAATATTTTAGCAGGGCGCAATTTGTATTGGAACATTTCTCTTATTAAAAGGTGTACGACAGGAAAAATATTTCCATATATAGAAAATGCGCATAAAATAGTGAATACTAGGTTAGGTTAAGTTAAGTTTGAGGGGAGTTTGTCTTTTTGGCACTCCACTCCAACTCGGTAAGTGTATTATGGCTTTAATACATAGTAAGTATAAGTTCTTTCAATTGTATCTATTGTTAATTTTAATCGCCATTCTATTAATTCATTAAATCTTCATTTTATTCTTTTTTTGTACAATTTCTCAATTAAAAACTTTATTTATCGCCATTTGATGTATTTATTCCTACTTTTAACATCAAAAATCTCAGTTACTCAATCAAATTAGCCTGTTTTCTCTACAGTTTTTAAAATAATCCATCAGAAATCGCGCTAGTGGCTAATGCTCCGTGTACCAGTGTAGCTGCGGTGGCGTTGATACGTAGGTACGCACCTAGGTTCCTAATAAAAATGGAATTAACGGAAGGTGATGTACCTGCAGCAAAATTAAAATTCACAGAAGTTAAAGATCATCTTGTTCGATATTTAAAATGATGTTTTGCTTGTGGTGGTTTACCTGTTTCAGGTAATAAAATTATATAAACGTTTCTTTCGGATTCTGGGTAGTGACAAATATTTAGCTGGGCATACTTACAACCACATTTAGAAAGTGGAATATTTTATTTCATAGAAATTCCAAATGGGTATTCATTAATTCTCACTTGGTTATAGTTCTTTTGATTTTCCTAGCTCTTTCCAATGGTCAGTTCTTCCCTTTTTTGTTCAACGTGGTAATTCATTTAATGTGATACATTTATAATACTAAATATTTTTAAATATCGGGAATTGTAGCCAGTAGTTATAAAAGTACACAAAATTCTTAGCCTGCTATAGAACCAAACAAAATTTCAATGTCAAAATATTTTATTACTCAACATATTCTCCTCTTAATTGGATACATTTATTACGGCGAACCTGCAACGTCTCTAGACCTTTCAAAAAAAATGTTTCTTCTATCTCTGCAAACCAGACCTCCACGGCTTTTATTACCTCCTCGTTGGAACAAAATTTACGACCTTTTAAACTCTTTTTCAGTTGACAAAAGAGATGATAGTCGGACGGAGCCAAATCTGGTGAATAAGGGGGGTGTTCTAGTAATTCAAACCCTAAATCACGAATGTTTTGCATGGCAACATGAGATTTGTGTGCAGGGGCGTTGTCCTGTAAAAACAAAAGACCTTTGGATAACTTTCTCTTTAATTGTTTCCCGTAGAGTGGTCAGTAATGTCGAATAGTAATCTCTAGTTATTGTTCTACCCTTATCCAAAAAATCAATCATGATTACTCCATGACAATCCCAAAAAACTGAAGCAAGAACTTTTCTAGCAAATTTTTGGATACAAAACTTCTTAGGTCTTGGAGAACCAAAGTGTCACCATTCCATCGATTGTTGCTTTGTTTCTGGATCGTGGAAATGTACCCAAATCTCATCCATAGTAACAATTCGGTTTAAGAAGTCTACATCGTTTTCAAATCGAGCACAGATCAAACGCGATGCTTCTACCCTTGCACGCTTTTGGTCAACATTCAAACATTTGAGGATCCATTTTGCAGTAATTTTTCTCATGTCCAAATTGACGTGAACTATATGATGAACGCGTTCGTATGAAATGTTCAGTGCTTCAGATATCCGTTTTAGCCCAATTTGATGTTCTGATAAAATCATGTCTTGAACTGCATCGATATTTTCGGGCCTTCCCAATCGGTCATCATCTTCAATGAAAAATGTACCTCTTTTGAAGCTTGCAGTCCAATTTTTCACGGTCGCATTGAAGGACATTGATCACCAAGGGTATTAAGCATATCTTCGTAAATCTGCTTACCTCTTAACCCTTTTAAATACAGGTACTTGATGATGGCTCGATAATCCAATTTTTCTATTTTCACAATTTCGGTGGACATATTTTTTCTTTTAATTTATTGCGTAACTCTGGTTTACTTTTTTGACGTCAAACTTCACACTGACACTTCTAATAAGTTATTGTTCGTTGCTATGGTAACGCAGTATTTTTTTACGCATGGAACTGGTCTAAGCTAACTAGATATCAATACATCTTCGTATTAAATTAACCGAAAGCTTTCACTAAAACTTTAAAGATTGTACTTTTACAACTACTGGCTGCAATCCCCGATATTTGAAAATATTTAGCGTTTAGATATCTTATAGTATCGTTTTTTTGTTGGTTGGTTAATCTCTTGAATGCGATAAGCGATAATACAAGGGATCCAGACAATTTATGTAAATTACGAATAATTTATTGTTCAACATTATAACCATGTCAAGTTTAAAGGTGATCTTCATTAAAAAAATATCCTATTGTTTCTCTAATATATACCTATTGTTACTTTTCTAAATTGACATACAATTTGTTACATTTCATTTCACGAAGCGAAATTTTGTTATTGGACACCCTTTAGAAACAATTTTTAATTGGCCAAATAATTTCTTATATATTTTTTGAAACTGTCATAAAAATTACGGTTTCGTTTGAGTTTGCTCTGAAACTTTTTCTTATATCTATGTCCAGTGGTCCTCTAACTAACTCGAATACAAGATGAACTCCTTCTCAGGCCACATATGTTTTCATTGATGTTTGTGGCTACACTTGAATAATCGCTTTTAGTCACGTAACTCTAAGTATGAACATACTATACCCATGGTACTTTTTACATTATAAAAATTAATCTAAAATGCGTATTAAATCAACAAAATGGACTGAAGCCTCTAGAGAAATATTTTTCAAAACAAAATCTTAATTTACCAAAACTAATACTAGTTTTTTGGGAATCGCTAATTTTAGATAATTGGTGCGATATAAAAATGTTTGAATACTATTTTTATCATAAAAAAATTGTTTCTCCAATATTATATTTAAAATCTACATTTTTGTTTGATCCGTGTAGTAATTCCAGAGATCTGCTACGTCTATGATGTGGCAACGTAGCGCATAACTCTGCAAGAGAGTCATAGTGAAATGGCAATAATGGCATTTTCTATTTAGTCTTTCTACGTCGGTCGAGAAGTGTAGATATTAAACGGGGCCTTGTAGTTAGCTCATTGTGCGCAAACGACTATAAAACAACAAAAAAAGCATGATCGGCTACTAAAATTGGACGATGGTCGAAGAAATTGTGAATTGTTCAAGCAATTCTCTCTGAACAATGATTTGCCGGTAATACCACGTGTTTCGTTAACAGTTCCAATTTTAAACATTGTGTTCAAACAGTACTATTATTTTTATACAAAATGTGTTAGTTTTTTTTGTTTGTTAAGTATTTGATACACGAGATGGGTCGCAAAAAGCGTAAGTACTTTATTTTATTTTGTTAGCCACTCTCCGAGGCTGTGTTGATTATTTTTAGACGGTGCAGTATTTATTTTTATATATGCATTTGTAGTCAACGTGATTTTCTTGATTTAAGATACCTACACGTTCATTTCTATGGGTGAATATTTTAAGGTTAGGTTGATGTGAGCTTTGTACCGAGTAAAGATTTCATGCAAGCGTAAATTTGTAACCATTTATAAATTTTTAATACACAAAATCATCTAGACGTTTTTGAATTTTTTTATATTCGTTCACATCTGATAATTTGTATTGAATATTTGGAAAAAAAAATTATGAAAAACTAGTTTTTTTCTAATAGAAGACCTGAAAATAAACTAACAAAATTCCAAACCAATGGCTTAATTTACGCTTTAGTCAAACCCATTTGTCACGCAACATAATTTACTGTCATTTAAATTGTTTGTTATGGTAATAAATATGATTTTTGAAACAAACTTGGGTGCAATAGATATTTGTATTATTAGTGCCACTTTTCCTAAACATAAACAACGGATGATAGTTAGACTTTAATCAGTAATAAGTTCTTTAAAATTATCTAAAATGTCATCGTTTTGTAGTGATGTTAAGTGTAGAATGCGGAGAGCAAGAGATAAGGTATATTTTTTTCGATTTCCAAGCGAGGTGACTATTTAATTGATCTCTCTATGCACCTCAATCTGTTGCTCTTGACTCTCATTGAAATCTCTGTTGATTGCTTTTTCCGTCACCTGACCTTTTAATTATTATTTAATTCAATTCAGAGACAGTTTACTGACTGCGCCATGTGATATGTGTAGTTTTTATTACCGGGTGTCCCAGAAGTTTCTGACCCATTTCAACTGTAAAAATCTCGGAACTAAGAAACGATAGGGAGGTGCGGTTTTCGAGGAACTATTTCTTTTTATATAAAGTGTTTTCAGTATAAATGTTTAATTAGTGAAATCGTATATAGAGTGTTTTAAAAAAAATGGTATCTTTAAATGCAAATATCGTCTATTTTTTTAATGAAACACCCTATATATTTTTATTCTATCTGAAAACTGAACTCTTCCCTTTTCTGAAAATGTATTCACCGAAGTTAAACGTTTGGTGAGGTGTTTCTAAAGAAAAAAATATACGGACCGTTCTGTTTTGGAGAAAAACCGCACTTTCCAATCGTTTCTGAGTTCTGAGATTTATACAGTTAAAATGGGTCAGAAACTTCTGGGACACCCGGTATTTAAATGAAATATAATATTACATTGACATCTAACTAATGTAAAGTTTCCTGGGTTTTATACTTTTCACATGTTCCAGTTGTTTCTGAATTCAGTTGTTCTTCTTTTTCTTTATGGATCTTTATATTCGCATATTCGTATAGCTTCCAATAACAGTCTCCTAACCATGTCATACTGTTGTCGAGACCACTGGGTTCATGGTAGTTGGGATCTAGGAAAAAATGGGATCTACACTAAAATCGGGTTGGAGAATGTAATCTAGACTCAGTAGTCGCAGTGGAATATCATTTTCTGTAATCTGTATTTTTAGAAATCATTTTAATCTGAAATTAGAAGAATAGTGTCGGGGAAGAGGTTTATAGTATAAACTACATGCGGAACCAGTTTAGAATGTCGTATTTTACCTTTTGCAATTGATTTTGAACAAACTTTACCTACACATTATACAAGTGGTCCCAAGTGTACAAACCACAACATGTAGTTCCCGAAACATGTTATTCTTATGTGAAGTATTTATCAAAGAGGGCATTGATAAAACTTGGTATTATTATCACAATAATAATTTTACTTAAGTATATTTGCATATTTTGTATATCCCCAACCGCAATATACAGAAACAATTGGAACAAACATGATAATTTTAACTCTTCAAGTTGCGTAATGCACATATGTTGCATGACAATTACAAGCAACAAAATATGCATATTATATGGCGTTTAAAATTCTGCATACTAATAAAAAATGGTGGTTTTACATCTGTTACGAGCAATAATCGTATTAAATATGTCAAAAATCAAAACACGTGTTCGTCGCCTTTGTCGAATAACCTCGTATACATAGGACAAACATATTGATTACTCTAATTAAGTGCTAATCAACATCGATTGTGAATTAATAGTAATTCGCTTATAATTTGAATGGTGGTTATGTATGGTGGAACAAAATGAAATATCGACGGTGGCAACGCAGCGTTAGAGGTGAATGTGAGGCGGCGGCGGCGCCTCGTACACTATCGTGTCATAGCCAAAATTGCACTTCTGTCCCCGCCGCGCCGTATTTCTACCGCATCGTCGAACACGGGCAAACGAACGCTCCTCGGCTCAACAACGAATGTTATCGAAGAATACCGATCTTACATAAGATGGCAGACAACCTTTTATTAAGCGTCGACCACATGGGTCGGACGCAACGTGGTTAACTCTTAAGAAATTACATTTTCACGGTAAAAAAAACTACATTACTACCACCGAGTGTTCAACAAAATCGAAGCAATTTACGTAGTGCGTTATAAAGTTTTTGTTCTATATGTATATTTATATTTTTTCGTCTGACCTTGCTCACCATACGATATTATAGCGGCTCGAATTTTGCGTTTATTGGGAATACTAATCTCTTGAAAAAAAAATTAATTAGTGTAAAGAAGAAAGACTGTGAAAGTGTAAAATATTTGTGATTTTAATTGATAAGGAAAGACCGCCGCTTTTCACGTACACCCACACATATGTACTCGCGGTTCATCGTCAGATCCAAGAATAGAATTATCAAATCTTACCATTATGGAAGACGATTGGACCACTGTAACTAAGGGTAAATTTTTTTAATGTATATAATTACCAGCTTCTTTCAACTGTAACATAGCCTTATACCGTTTCATGTAGCACCTTTAGAAAGTAGTAAGTCTAGTTCGCCGGGCTGCGGCCTTCATGCATATTTTTTCTGTTCCATTTGGTATGCAAAAGAGGCCTCTCGGGTTTGGTAATCTAGATAAAAGGGTTCGTTCTTTTCACTAAATAAAATTCAATAAACCCATTTTTGAACCACATCCTTTCGTTTATCGCAAATTTGTAGCGATAAAGTACAAGTATGGGGGCCCGCGAGTCAGATGTCCACACAAATTTTTCTCTAGCGAAGTCAGACTACATTTTATGAATGACAAAATGTAGACGATGTGTTCACTGACCTAGGGAATGGTGGAACAGATATTTAAAAAAAAACGAGGCCAGATGTCAAATAACTTTTACAATGTCGCCAGATGGTGCAATAGTTCCTTCCATTTGTACCTGAAGATGGATTCAAATGATTTTTTTTAGTAGTTTCGGATAAAACTCGATAGATTCCTTTTTGGACGACGTCCAATGCGGATTAAATGATTGCGTAGGTTTTTCAAACATTTTTCAACGATGAATCTTGTCGTGAACTACGGGTGTATGGTATCAAATTGAAGGCGTGGTACTTTTCACGATACTTTGTTCTTGTGGCACAAATTATACCAGTCTGGCATATGTATATATAGTATCTAAAAGATTAGTTTTAAATTACACAAAAAATAGTTGAAGGATCAAAAATCGATCAATATAACATTTAAAATCGAACATTTATTATGAAACTTTTTTGTCTCTTAATATTTTTTTGTAAAGGTACATCCACTTGTTTAAATGATAACTTGAATAATGAAAATATTAAACATATTACAAACAAATGCTAAAAAATCAAAAAAATTTAAAAATACATTCCCTAGTGTCCAGTTTTGATCACAATTCATGCTACAAAAAGTACAAAAAGCGATAAATAATTATTGCATAGGTATCTAGGTTTTATTACCTAATTTTTAACTTCAACTCCTTGTAACTTTTGGGTGCACTTTGTAAGTTGATATGAACTGATGTATTTGTGATTAAAGTATATGGAACTTATTCTTAAATCATTTAAAAATATCGAGAGATACGATTACGTCATGTGGGAGTTTTAGACATAATTTATAGATGCAATTGGAATTGAAATGTACGACATGTCCTCCTTAAATTTCAACCGTTTCAATATATTTAGGTGGAGCTCGCAATTACGGATAGTTACTCATCATTGTGGAATTTTTTTCTTAACCAACTGACCAGCATCACTAAAATCGGTAGTAACGAAATAATGGGAATAAAAAAAACATGTTCACTTTTATTATAAATATAATTTTCTAACATGGTTCCTGCATTAGAAATTACATTTTTCTACAATCTCTATTCAAAGAAAACATTACTGTACAAATTTTTATTTGCAATTCAGGCAATTCTCCATATTTCCACAAAAAAATGACATATGTCAAATTAGTTTATTTCACGCCCACTTATGGGAGAATAATTCAATAGTATGGTTAACTGCCGTGGCATTAGTTATCTGACAGCTGTCAACACTTTTATATCAGCTGTGTAAAACTGAATTGATTGACAGACGTATATGTCATCTGTCATCATACATATCTTGTTAATACCGACAATATGAATATATTATAGATTTTAATTGTTTATAGTTGGTAGAATTGTATTTATTTAATTTAAACTGATCTTTTATAGAGAATAAACAGACTAGTGGAGTTGAAAAAAAATTGTACACTTTCAACAAAATTTTATTAAATTTTTTCAATATAAATCAATCAACGAATTATTTTTAAATTATTTTATATAATAAAAAATCAATATGGACAATTTGTAATGAAATTAAGATCACTTTACATGTTAGCAGATAAATCTCCACGGGTTTTATTTTCGAAAATACATGTGAAATTATGACGAAATAATCAATAAATAACCTTGAAATATAAGCGGAGATAAAATAATTACTGTTGTAAATTATATATTTCAATATTATATTTTATGAAATATAACAAAATAAGTTGGCTAAAATCAAAAACATACAGGGTATCGCATTGAAAACATCTTCAGTTCCCGAGATCTTTCTAATTGACAGTTTATCGGTCGCACCCTGTAAATAAAATAAACTTTTGGATTTTTAAGTTAAATTTTTATAATTGCTTACTAAATAATTAAAATTCCAGAATTTCGAGCTTCAATATCAACCTTGTTCCACAGAAGGCAAGATGTTCGTCATTGTTTTAAAAGATTTATCTGACTGTTTATAATAAAAAGGATCATTGAATCAATACAATTACAAATCTATACAAATGTTTGTTTATCCTCAGGACGACTGTCATTAGTGTCAACTTGTCAGTCGGTGGACATGCCCTATTCAAATTGTTAAAAAGAGACACGTCTACACAAAGAATAAATACATTTGCGTTTTTGTGTCAAAGTTAATTTCATTTTTGATAAGAATTTAGCTCAATTACTTCATGGTTGAATGCGTCTCTGAATAGAAATCGGAAACAAATTTTGATTTGCTCTATATTTAATATCGTTTTATTTGGTCTTGTTTTATCACTGTAATACAAATTCCAGAAAATGTGGCTCGATTCTTGGGATTTATTCATAATTTTTTGTCGATAATGACATTTGTTACGTACGTCATCCAAATTGAAAAAAATTTTAATTAGCAACAAAGACTACAGATAACGGTGTATTTACATTAGGAATTTTTTACTTTTATCAGTGTTTTTATTCGTCCCGATATCATTTTTCGAATTTATTCGTATCGTCTCGTGTGTGGCGTGTCTTACAATTTCCGTTAGCAATTTGTGACTAATATTTAAAATTTTAATTATACAATATGTAGAAACATGTACTTTTTCAAAATTACTTATGTTACGATATTATATGGGAATTGCTATTAATTGGTAAAATTGCTTGTTTGTTTTACAACCATAAATTGCCTGAGAAAACTGATATTGTTACCCTCGCAAATGTTGAAACTACATCAGTACAAAGCTATAGAGAGGGGATAAAACTAAGCATTCTTGGTAGGAAAAAAGGGCAATTTTAATAAGGTCTTGGTTTTTATATAGAAAGTTCTGCACTTTTTTTCAAATCTAGTAAGATAAAGAACACTTGGAACAACTCACTGAAGATCTGGTTGCACGATGACTTGCTTAATATTGCACGCTGTTTGACATGCAATTCCCTTCCAATGCAACATTGCTGCCAAACCAACCAATAGTAGAAAGAAAAAAGTGTATAAAAAATTATTTATTGATACAGTAAATTTATTATTATGTAAAATGAAGGTAGGGAGAGTGAGAAAACCTCAGAGAAAACTACACACTGACATTGACAGGTATCATTTGATTGGAAATAGTTAGTTGGTTGGTAACTAGATTTCTCTCTAGAATGTCGCCTTGGATGCAATAGAAATGGAACCAAACCGATAAAATTGCAATTGCATCGAATTGCAGAAACTGATCAGCTGGGTCTCGACTTTTCGATAAAGAAATCTTGCGTCTTGCATTGCACTCTGTCAAGCGGCCTTTACAAACAAAATTAGTACACATAAAACCTCACAAAAAATAAAAAAAACTTGAAAATTCAAAATTGGGTATTTAAAAGGGTGGTGTTTAACATGAGAAAAAGTTTACGATGTAGGCATGCAATTTTCCGAAAAATCGTCGAGTGAACATTTTTGTTTTTGTTTTTTCGCTCCAATTGCTTAAATAATAAATATACAGAAAAACTTCCAAATCATAATTTGTAGCTGATGCATTTATCTACAAATTTTGTCTAAAAAGTTTTTCTGTAAATTAAAAAGTTTACGAGATAAAATTAATTCCAGTGGTATTCAATTTGTGGTTACGTGCGAACGGCCCGTGAGCCAAATTTATTAACCGCTCGACTTAAAAGTTAATAGTTTTGGGCTTATAACATTCTGAAAAAATAAATAAACTCATGTAAAATGTAAAGAAAGATCTCAACTTTTAGATAGAAATACTTTCAAATTTAAAAAAGTAGATTTTCTGACTGTTATATCAGTTTATTATAATTCCTATTTAATTAATACTTATCCCAGCGAAAATTCCTTTTGGATTTAGCATTGCAAATGAGCATAAAACATTATTATTATAAAAGCAAAGCCATCAATATTTAGAATTTTAAACGAATGCATCTTAAAAATCTGTTTTTTTTTGCATGCTTAATTTTACTTGTTTTTTTAGACTTCATTCAATTATATCTTTTTTCGAAATTAATATAATTCAATGAAACTTTACTACTAAACACTTTGAAGCATCTACTTTCGAAACTACTATACCGTTTTTCTATAAATATCAAATTTTTTTAAATAATAGACAATTATTTATTTTTTTTTCTAAATGTTATTGTTTATTTACTATCATAAAATTGAAAACATGAAATACTACTATGGAAATTTCGTATATATTTTAAAAACTAATGCAGATACAAAAAAAATGTTCAGACAAATTTTGTAGGTAAATGTATTAGCTACAATTTTTGATTAGAACATTTTTCTGTGTTTTCATTATTTAAGCGAAAAAACAAAAACAAAAATTTTCACTCGACGATGTACAATAATAGTGCGCATAATTTCGTAAATCATCAGCCTTGACATACGGTTCAGCTTTGACCCCGTTAACACATAATCTTGTTCGGGAATGATTTCTCGTTCAAAGCTCTGAAATGAAAATAGGTAATTTTAATTCAGATGTAATTGTACCCAAGATTAATATTCAACATTTTTCATGAGTAAAGTTATTCCTATATTCTCTGAATTTGATAATGAAATGGATGCGATTTTAATGTATTTTATTTTTATACGTCAATACGGTTGGAATACAGTTTGAATATTTATCACGTTAACGTCACTACTTTTTAATGAATTACTCGACAAAATTATTTTCCCACATTTGCACGTATTTTCTGATAAAATTGTTAAATTGAACTATTTCAATTGTTACGTTCAACAAGATGTAAAATAATATTCAATAAAATGGTACACGTAAAATGGACTGGAACTTGAGGTTTTCAAATGCCATAAGTTGTCTATGACATGTGACATATTTGTCTTCAACTGATTTTACACAAAAATGGATGCTGACAATGCAATGACAAATGACAGAACGATATGTCATTAACGTATAATAATTCCAGCGTTGTCAATCTTCGAATATGACGTGAAAAAAGAGATTTCCTGAACTGAATATTAAAGGGAAATGACAGTAGTATATTATGTGATAAGGGATGAAACAAAATCCCATGCCACACACTATATTCTTTATGTTTTAATGAATGTATCCAACCGGAACAAGATCACATTAAATACCTAAAAACGTCAGATTTAAAGAAACGAAATGTGAATAAGTTTGTTCCGATATCCTCGCTAGGATCATCAGGATTAGATTTCATATTAAAACTTTTATTTGCTGTCCTTCAACTTGTTTTTGTTGTTAATTATACATTTTTTGAAAATAACCTAAATTCAAGGATGGAAAACAGTTTCCATATTAAATTTTTTTCGTTCTAGACAAAAGTTGAAAAAAAATAACACCAGGCCATTAACTTCACAGTCGGTATTTTATTAAAAAAACATTCAACCAATTTATTTCCACGTTAATAAAATAAATGAATCGATTTTACCCACCGAGAAGTTTTTCCATGAATAATTTGTTTATACATAAAAAGCTAATGACTCGTTCGGGAATAGTGAAATATATAAACAAGTGTCTTAAATGTCAAATTTTTTGTGGGTATTTTATTGAAAGTATTTATTTTGTTACAGCTAAATCTAAACAAAATGCTCAACGGACTGCCACGAAGCAGCCTGTGGGCGGACAAAATAACAACCAAAAACCGATTCCCCCAGCTCAGGTAACTATACCTCAACCACAACCGGCTAAAGCTGCCAGCAAATCTAATAAGAAGAATGAACTCAACTTGAAGGGTGCTAATAAAGAAGGAACCGATATGGATGCCTTCAATGATAATGCACTACTCACAGAGGTAAGTTACCAAAAATGAGTCTGCAGCTGCAGATACTTTAAATTATCACATGAAATTTTGTTCATGTTCATAAAAAGCTGTTATCCACAAAATTTGTTAGTTTTTCTAATAACACGTTTGTTCCAACTGATTATAGTATCGTTCTTGGGTCGGTACAAAAACTGTACCTTCTGGAATGGGTGTTAAAGTTGATGTGTCCATCCCTAATAATAAGAGTTTGCTCACTATACAGTACTCGATAAGATTCCAGAACGGTTCATAAATGCCAGTTGGAACAAACCTGGAAGTTGAAATTACCATTATTAGGAAACAAGCAAAATATCTACTTTCTTAGTACTTTTTTAAAAATCTCAATCGTCTTTGAGAAAAACAACCCCATTTTTATTGAAAAAAGTTACTAAGTTTCTAGATGCTATTCCGAATTAATTGACTGATATATTTTGAACATTTTATAAAATTTTGTGTATTGAAAACCCTCCTTACTAATTTCTATTTTAAAAAATCATGAGAAGATCTTTCCAAGTTACATATTTTTCAAGTTCAAGGTCGTTAATTGGTTTAAGTGTATGAAACCATAGATGAGTATATTGCTAAAACATAAATCACCATAAATAACCTATTGTTTATATAATTAAATTTGTATTAACAACTATAAAACTTGATATGTTTTTGCCATTAATTATTCAGCGGCAAACACAAAAGGCATAAAGTACATACATTAAAATATTGTTACAATCCAAATGGTATAAAGTGTCTTTTTATCCAGGAGAAGGCTTAAGTCATAAATAAACACTTATCTTTGAAAATAAAAAATTTGACATATTTTCAAAATATATATTTGATTTGATGATTATTTTAATTTAAATTGTAGGTCTATTCTTTTGTATCAATACTGTGGTTGATGATCAAAGTCAAGTGAGTAGTTCAAGATATGAAAATGTGTCAAATTTTTGGTGTTCAGTGCCAGTGTAATTTACATACAAATGTATCGGTTTCAATTATTAATTTTATTTCTCTTTGTTTTTAGGAAATAAACTCAAACGTGATTCCTAACCAGACTGTTAATAATAATGATATAATAAACGCAAACTCTTTGCTGCCAACAACCAACGTAAATGTTATTCCAACTCAACCTCCCCTAGTTAGAGATGTAAATGTTGAAACGAACAACAAAATCGAGACGACAATCAAACCCCCCGAACCTGTTACCAAACCTATTAAAAATAAGGTGAGTAATTGAAAAAAATTAAAATTCAACTTTGAATCAAATTTACCCTCTTGAAAGCGACCGGAAATACAGAATTAGGGCGGAAAAGTTATAGAAAAGAAGTAAATTTTCATAATTTTATAGCTTTTTCTACTACCCTATACATTTAACGAAGCCTGCTGGAGTTTTTGATCCTTATTTGTACTAATAATTAACTGCTCTTAGCAATTCCTTCCTACAGAAGACCCAGTCATATCTAATCAGAATGGTATAAGATAGATCATAGTTTACTGTTAAAGACATTAGGTAAGAGGTCGTTGTCACAATCAGTTTCCACCAGAAATCTGCTACGCTCCTTATAAGCCTGTTTAATGCATTTGGAAACATGTGCAATTCTAAGTCTCTGTCTATCAAGCCTCTCTTTCCAGAAAGATATGGAGAAGAGGTAGTTCCAGAAAGATATGGAGAGGAGCTAGTTCCAGAAATATATGTGGAGAGGAGCTAGTTCCAGAAAGATATGGAGAGGAGCTAGTTCCAGAAAGATAAGGAGAGGAGCTAGTTTCAGAAAGATAAGGAGAGGGGCTAGTTCCAGAAAGATAAGGAGAGGAGCTAGTTTCAGAAAGATAAGGAGAGGAGCTAGTTCCAGAAAGATATGGAGAGGAGCTAGTTCCAGAAATATATGTGGAGAGGAGCTAGTTCCAGAAAGATATGGAGAGGAGCTAGTTCCAGAAAGATATGGAGAGGAGCTAGTTCCAGAAAGATATGGAGAGGAGCTAGTTCCAGAAAGATAAGGAGAGGAGCTAGTTTCAGAAAGATAAGGAGAGGGGCTAGTTCCAGAAAGATAAGGAGAGGAGCTAGTTTCAGAAAGATAAGGAGAGGAGCTAGTTCCAGAAAGATACGGAGAGGAGCTAGTTCCAGAAAGATATGGAGAGGAGCTAGTTCCAGAAAGATAAGGAGAGGAGCTAGTTTCAGAAAGATAAGGAGAGGGGCTAGTTTCAGAAATATAAGGAGAGGAGCTAGTTCCAGAAAGATATGGAGAGGAGCTAGCTCCAGAAAGATATGGAGAGGAGGTAGTTCCAGAAATATCTCTCATGTTTTTATTATAATAAGGAACCATTTCTGCTTAACATATCTATATTATCATCAAGATGCAACGAATGTTATATTTATTCTAAAAGTAAACATGCTAGAGTTTAGTTTGCCTATAGTCAGCAGTTCTGGAAGAATTTGTATTTCATCTTTTTGTAAGATACTCAATAAAGTCAGTTTATAGTCAGCAAGTAATAATTGGAACAAAGGAATTGAATTAAACGAATTATCTGCTGTCGGTTTTGTCATTATTGCAACAGTTTATATTTTAAAACCCAACCCTGTTCTCTGGAGATAACTCTTTTAAAATTTATCCTAAAGAAGTTAAAGTTGAACTTACCCCCGAAGACAAAATTCCTCTCTACTGTACCACAGTCCCAGCTCCTCTTAACTGTATTTATCTAAGTTAAGGCGGCGTTTAGTACTGTGATATCAAATTCTACATAACTTTGTTACTCAATGTTTTCATTTAGTTGACGTAATTATAGATGTAGATACAGTCGATTCCAATATGTTTTTGAATCCGATTTTTGAAATGTTATTTTAAATTTTTAGATCGATATAACTGATATTGTTAAGGAAAAGCCTAAGAATATTAAACCTTATAATAGTACGATAGAAGGTAGCGACGAAACTGATCGAGCTGCTGCTGCACAGTCGAATGAAAAGATGGTACAAGCCAAGAATGACGTAAATTCTAAAACTAGTGAGATTAGTAGGATAGAAAGTAAATTACCATATACTGACGGTAAGTAGTTATTGATTGGTGTGTTTTATTGACTATAAAAATTTAATTAAGATTGCATTTTTTATGATCTAAGATTAAGTCCGGTAATTTTACTTCAAAACCGTAAATTATATCATAGTTATCACTTTAGCTTAACATGCATTTTGTATTGAAGATTTTTATTTATTGCGCTCATCCTGTATAAGCAATTTAGTCAATTACCTACTCAATTTTTAGCCGATCTAAACATGTTTAATAAAGATTCGAGCATCTACGTTGACATTTTGATAATATTCGATTATTTTACACAGTCCCAGCTCCTCGTAACTGTCAATAAGTTATGACGGCGTTTAGTACTGTAAGATCAAAAAAATCTGCTTAACTTTATTATCCAATCTAAATAAATAGTTGGTATAATTATACATGCAGAAACAGTTTAATTGTCAAATAATGTTGTTATTATTTACCTATTATTTCCAAGTATCATACGATCCTGTTTTTTTTTAGGTCAATGGTCTCCCGCAAATCAAACGGGGAAAAAACAATATCCGCGAGATTTATTGATGGCAATAAGAGACTTGCCGGTATGTAAGGTAGCTCCTGATAACATTCCCGATTCTGTTTTGGCAGATGAAAAGGGGGTAAGTAATCAAATCCGACTATTTAGTATCTTAAAAATCGCGAGGCCCTCGTAATTTTCAGTTTTATTCGCCCATTGTAATATTTTCGAAGAAAAAAATCAAGTAAATTTGTTATTTCTCCCGTTTTCGTCAAAATTGATGAGGGTACATTTGAACTACTTGAATAAATCTCATTCAATGTGTTTGTTACTTCTCATTTTTTCCTCAAAATCGATAAAGGCACATTTGAACTACTACATAGAAATAGCTTTGCAATTTTTTTACCCATTAAATTGCTTTTATTATAAATTTTTTGTCCAGTAATATTTTATTTCTTCCTTTTACCTTGAAATTGTTAAAGGTACATTTGAACTATTCGAATTGAACTTCATTCAATGGGTTATTTCTCTCGTTTCTTCAAAATTGGTACATTTGAACTACTGAACATAAATACTGTAAATCCTTGCACAGATTTATTTGATTTTTTTTTTAATTTTGGGACCTTGGAACGCATTCCCTATAATCCGTTACGAATTACCGTTACATGTTTAGGGTTTCTGTACATATCTTCGCGAATAAGAGGGGGCTTTGCTGTTAATACAAAAAAGTACAATTTTGTAAAGTCGAATTTATTTTTAGCGGTTAAGTGACGGAAGACTGTCAATGGGCGGCAATAGAACCGATTTCAATCCAACCTTTAATAGTTATGGTAGAAATAGTTCCCAAAAAGGAGTAAGTATATATTTTTTCATAATATGGTGTGTTCAAAAAAAGCTCGAGCGAGACAAATCTTGAAAGCCATCTGCAAATTTTTGAGTGAAAATCGAATGGGATAAAGTTACGGATGTCTATCAGGATCATACAATCTATGCTAATTTTTATACACATCCTTTTTCAAATTTTAATGATGACATTTCTTTGGAAATTTTCCTAAATCCTCCATGTAGGTTTTTGATAGTGGGACTGATCAATTTCAAGCTGTCTAAAATTATTATCACCCCTCGCAAATTTGTTCTGAATTGTTTTTTTTTCTTCAATATTTGCAGACGTTGACAAATAGATTAAGCGCTGGTAAAATGGATAGAGGTAAAGGTAATAAGGGTAGTAGTTTGGTAAAACCTACAATGAAGGTTTCCATATCCGTAAGGGAAGAAGTTAAATTGCACGAATCTGAAAACGCTTGGCGACCTGCCAGACTTAACAAAGGAGAGCATCCCACGGAAGACGACAAGAAAACCGAAGAATTGTACAGGTTAGAAATGATTACTTCCTATTGTTGATAAGCTTATAAAATCGAAACTTTTTGTAATTTACGTGAGTGGTAACATTTTAGAAAAGTGCGTGGAATACTCAACAAACTAACTCCCCAAAAGTTCGAAACGTTGTTGCAACAAATAAGAAATCTTTCAATCGATACCACCGAACGTTTACAAGGTGTTATCGATTTGTTTTTTGAAAAGGCCGTCGACGAGCCAAATTTTTCCGTTGCCTACGCCAACATGTGTGGACAACTCGCTCTTCTACAGGTAAGTTATCCAAAATATATTTATTATTAAAAATATTAATATTTATCGGTTCATTTCTATTCTACAACCGATTATTAAATTAATTTTTGGTCTTTATCGCTGTACAATTTTAAAAAATGCAAACCCCTCGTATACGATTTATTAGAATGAAGGAATTGGCCGATTTTAATTATGTTGGTTTATTTTTGTTTCCCTACTGTTATTTTTCTATTTTTTAACTGGTTTCCCATATATTCTTGACATATTTTTGTTTTTTATAATTCCTCATAATTTTGCATTTTTTATTAATTATTTCTATGGTTTTCCATATATTTTTGATATTATTATTCATCATTATTTTTTTTTTTCGTTTATTTCTGTTTTTTAAGTATTTATTGATTATTTTTTATCATATTGAATTTTTTCAGTCAAAATCTTTGTTTTCCCTGATATTCTTGAAATTTATTAGTTATTTTTGAATATTTTGCATTTTTTATTTATGATTTTCCATATATTTGTTATTTTACCATTTTTTATGTTTATTTTCTGTTTTTCCCAAATAATTTTTCATTAATTTCGTTTTATTTTATTTTTATTAAATATTTCTTCGTTATTTATCAGCATTTTGCATTTCTGTTTATTTTATTTCTGTTTTACAGATATTTTTGATATTTATCGATTATTTTGAAATTTTTTTCTTTTAAAATCTTGTTTTCAGATATTCTTGATATTTCTTTGTTATTTTACCATTTTTTTTGTTTATTTTCTGTTTTCCCAAATAATTTTTCTTTAATTTCAATTAATTTCCTTTTTTTATTTAATATTTATTCGTTATTTCTCAGCATTTTCCATTTCTGTTCATTTAATTTCTGTTTTACAGATATTTTTGATATTCATCGATTATTTTTAAAATTTTAATTTCAAATCTTGTTTTCACAGATATTCTTGATATTTCTTTGTTATTTTACCATTTTTTTTGTTTATTTTCTGTTTTCCCAAATAATTTTTCTTTATTTTCCATGATTTTCCTTTTTTTATTTAATATTTCTTCGTTATTTCTCGGCATTTTGAATTTCTGTTCATTTTATTTCTGTTTTACAGATATTTTTGATATTCATCGATTGTTTTGAAATTTTTTTATTTAAAATCTTGTCTTCACAGATATTCTTGATATTTCTTTGTTATTTTACCATTTTTTTTGTTTATTTTCTGTTTTCCAAATAATTTTTCTTTAATTTCCATTATTTTCCTTTTTTTATTTAATATTTCTTCGTTATTTCTCGGCATTTTGAATTTCTGTTCATTTTATTTCTGTTTTACAGATATTTTTGATATTTATCAATTATTTTGAATTTTTTTCATTTAAAATCTTGTCTTCACAGATATTCTTGATATTTCTTTGTTATTTTACCAGCTTTTTGTTCATTTTCTGTTTTCGCAAATAATTTTTCTTTAATTTCCATTATTTTCTCATATATTTCTTCGTAATTTCTCAGCATTCTGCATTTCTGTTCATTCAATTTCTGTTTTACGGATTTTTTAATATTTATCAATTATTTTGAATTTTTTTCATTTAAAATCTTGTCTTCACAGATATTCCTGATATTTATTTATTATTGTTCATTTTGGATTTTTTTTCTATTTCATTCCTGTGTATTCTAGATATTTTCCTGTCTCTAAGGAACATTACTGTTTAATATTCCCAAAAATATTTCCGATAGATGGTACTTTAGCATTTGTCTGTGGAGAATGGTGACAACTACAACGTAAATACAAATCATTTGTATTTTGAATTTATAGCAAAAATTGCAGCATATCTTTAGATGTATCAGTAATAAAAATAGATAATGATAAAAACCAAAAAGTGTATAACCTAATAAAAGTTATATAACATGATGCTTTTAAGAAAGTAGTGGACCGAATTAAAATGTGGACACTTTTTCCAACTGACCAACTTCGCAATATTTATTTAACATTTTCCCATTTTTTATCGATTTTTAATACTTTGAAAATATATTTTCAGGTGCCAACAAATACCGAGGATAAACAGGATTTTGTAAACTTCCGAAAACTTCTTATTACTAGGTGTCAAGTAGAATTCGAAAAACAATCGCTCGATGAAAGCATAAGAAATTGTAAAATGAAGGAAATTGAAGAGTGCACGAATCCCGAAAAGAAAAAAGATCTCGAATTTGATCTGGATGAATACGATAGAAAATTGAGGATGAAATCGGTCGGCAATATTAGGTTTATAGGTAAGTTTTCTCACTGATTAAAATGTGTAGTGATAATATGTATTTGGATAAAATTACATGATGTTTTTAAGAAAGTAGTGGACTGAAATAATGTTGATACCATTTTTTTGCTGATAAATTTACCAAACTGCACCTAATATTATTAACAACAACAAAAATTGTAATGACATATTTTTTCATTTATTTTCAGGGGAATTATTCAAGCAAAACATGCTTACGGTAACTATAATGTTGAGGTGTTTAAATAATTTGTTAATCAACAAAGACGAAGAAAGTTACGAGTGCCTATGTAAATTATTGACAACAATCGGTAAGGAGTTGGAGACCAACAATAAGGTTAGCTTGGAGCAGATATTCACCCAAATGAAGAATATCGCAAATAAGAAGGATCCGGCTCATAAGATTAGCAGTAGGATTAGATTCATGTTACAGGTGAGTTAAAAGAAACAATATTGTTCTTAAGTTGAGCATAAATTTGTTACCAAAAATTGTCATATGTCTAATGACGAACACTATGAATATATACCACAGGGCTTGAATAATTGTTAACCGATGTTGAAATGCTGTGCTACAAACGTTCTTTACCGAAATTATGTGTTTTGCGCTCAACATATTGTATTAAACCATTCACATTTTGTGTATTGACCAAAATATTATCAAATTTCTAAACGGAAAACGAAAATTTTGAATAAAATCTTCCTCCAAGTACCTTGATATACATTTAATTTTATCAACGGTGTGTTAGGGAAGTATATAAAAAGTCTACGATGCAACGGAAGTTGTTTTTTTATTGGCTACTTCTTAAGAAACGCAGACTACAAAACATTTCGAATAAAATGGCATCTTTTAAAATATACCCCTTGTGGAGTTGCGCCGCATAAATGCTTTTTAGATCTGCTTTCCGGGGTGGATCAATCCTCATTATTTTCTCGCTTATTTTTTTACACAGTATCCTATCCCTCGTTTTTTCCTTCCATTTAACGATTCCTATCCTTCTCAAGTTCTCCTCCACTTCCTTCGGCAACTTAGATCTGGGTCTTTCTTGTCTTCTCCTTCCACCTGGCTCCCACTGTAACATTAAGCAAGCGATTGCGAGTTATTTTATTCTTTGCCTTTTTATTCTCTTTACTATATCTTCCCCGTTCATTTCTCTCTGTATTTCATGATTCATACGTTGCTTGTATTCATTGCCGCCAACTTTTTTTGGCCCTAGAATTGTTCTCATTATTTTTCGTTCCACTATCCTCAACTCCTCTTTCATCTCTTTGTGTCATTGTCATCGTTTCTGCTCCACACATTATCACAGGTCTTATTATTGTGTTGTAGATGTTAAATTTAGTGTATCTTGTTAATAGTTTCTTATTGGCATTAGCTGCCATTATTTTTTCGTCTATTTCTGATCTTCGTTCCCCATCACTGCTGATCGAACCTCTCAAATATTAGAATTTTTCCACTTCCTCAAATTCATATTCCTCTATTTTTATCATTCTGTTTTCACACTGTTTGCCAACTCTCATTATTATTTTTTCACCTTCTTTTGTAGCATTTGTTTCATGATATTCCTTCCTTTTTTCAGGACGTGATAGACTTACGTAACTCGAAATGGGTGCCTAGGCGACAAGATCTAAACCCGAAGAAGATCGATCAGATCCAAAAGGAAGCGGAGCAAGAACAATTGAATATCCAAATGATGAATTCGGTACCGATGTCGTCTAGAAAAGACGATAGAGGCGGTATGGGAAATTCTGGCGGACCTGGTGGTTCAAAAGGTGGTAGATCTAGAAATGTCCAAGCCGAAGATGGTTGGACAATGACCAATCGTGGAAAGGTGAACTTCACTGTGAAAAGCGAAATATTAAGAGGTGGCAGAGTTGCGGTAAGTCAGTGTTTTATCAACAGAATTTAATATCGGTTGCATCAAAATTGTCATTTGTCATCAACTATCATTTTGTTTTTGTTGAGTGACAGAACCAAAGACTTAGTTCTGTGGCTAGAACCATCGAAATATGTGTGGTGCAATTATTGTTGTCATCCCTGAATCCCCAACTTTTGGTGATAATAGCTTTGTTCACGGAGCTTGTCAGTAACAGTAAGTACACATGCGAATTTGAAGGGAATTGTCACGGACAGCTGGTGCGAACAAAGTAATAATTGTCATTTACCGTCAATTATTGCTTATTTTTTGTTAAATCGCATTACTAGTCTTTAGTTCTGTGGTTCGAACCATTGAAATTGATACTATTTTTAGTTCTGTGGTTCGAACCATCGATATGAATACTAATTTTATTTCTGTGGTTAGAACTATAGAAATAGATACTAATTTTATTTCTGTGGTTTGAACTATGGAAATTAATACTAATTTATTTCTGTGGTTAGAACTATAGAAATAGATACTAATTCTATTTCTGTGGTTACAACCATCGAAATGAATACTAATTTTATTTCTGTGGTTAGCACCATCGAAATAGATACTAATTTTAGTTCTGTGGACAGAACTATCGAAATAGATACTAATTTGGTATACAACTTACATTTGATATCTATTGTTAACCTCGTTAATCATTATTTTTTTTGTGAATTTCTTTGGAAATCAAATTACAATCTTTTTTATAATTTTATTTCAACGTTTCTGTAGCGTTCTAGCTACCGTTATCAAGAATAATTGTCACTATGTATGACCACTAGAATTTTATAAAAACTTAATTATTCTCGATAACGGTAGCTGCAACGCTGCCGAAACGTTGAATTGAAAATATAAAAACAAATTTTGGTTTGATTTCCCAAAAAATTAACATTTGATACACCAGCATAAGGAATTAAAACATGGCGGCACTGTTGTAATAACTGTTCAAATTTAGTTAATGACTAGACCAGACTAATTTTTGATACATTCTAGCCTACGCCCGACGAACCCCTAGGTGCCGCTAATATGTATAACAAGTGGCATATGGGATCCACTGTAAAAGCACCCTCCAATCAAGTTCCTAGTACCGTCAACATGTATGCTGCCTTAGAAAATATGGACGGCGATAGACGTACGAGTGAGTATTTTTGTTTATTGCGTCACCGACATGCTTAAGTAACGAATTGCGTGCTGGACTCTTTTTGTAAACAGTTAACGATAAAATTTTCATAGGAGGTTAATTTGTTTGCAAAAATTTCCATCAACCATGGACGTATGATGCAAATTTTTATAAGGGGATTTAATTATTTTCTAAAATTTGTTTTCATTTCAATTCGTTTATGACTTTCAGGTTCTCGTCACGGCCAAAAAGAAATTTACAATTCGAAAGGCACTAGCCTCGAACGTAGTAATTACAAATACGACAGTCGAAGTGGTTCGCGTTCGGGTTCCCAGCATCGTTCAAACGATAGTTCGGGATCTTCGTCGCAACGCGGCACGCCAGCTCCCATCTCGTTACCGCCGCAAATGGCCGTTCCCCGACCTCAACCGCAGCAGTCGACGACAACGGCAGCGCCGTCAGTTTCTGGCGCCGCTCCCGTACCAGCCCCCACCGAAGAACAATACGCCAGGCGAAGTATCAATAGTTTGGATGAATACGTTAGTGGCAATTGCAGTTTGAATGACTATTTTATCGATATTAGTAGTTGCGTACCGGTGTCGTACTATTCAACGATGGTTACCGAAAGTTATTTACATGTATTAGAAAAATCGCCGCAAGCGAGACTTAAAGCGGGTGAACTTTTCGCAAAATTAGTTGTTCAGGGTAAGGTACCTTTGGATAATTATTGTGCCGGGTTGGAGGATATATTATCACTAGCCGATGACCTTACAATTGATATTCCAAAAATATGGGATTATTTAGCTGAAATTTTAGGTAAGTTGTTTATTTTTTTTAATATTACAGATCCCGTTAGCGAAGTTGGGGTGGGGCGAATCGCTAGTAAAATATACAGAAATTATCTTGCACTAAATTGGTATTCAAATATTCGTAAATTTACAATTTTTCAAACGTTTTTCTTCCAATTCCTTGTTTATTAAACACTTTCGGCATTATACACGGATTTTTCGTTTAAAAGCTACCACGGGAATAAAAAACCGAAATGGGCGTCGTCAAGCGAAGCCTAGGCGGGGCGAGTCGCTAATAAAATATAATTTCTGGTCATAACTAAAGGTCGGATTTATAGGCAACAAAAACTGAAGAAAAAGGCGCTTATATAGGCAAATATTTTTATTGAAAAATGCAGAAATCTTAACATATAGGCTTTTAATTCCCTGGTTATTAATAATAAGTTATCAAGAGTTTATTTTAATATACAAAGTGAATTAACTTAACTTAACGTTTACAAAATGTTCTTCTAGAGATAGTTCCGGATATGGTCGGATCCAAGCACTTAACTCAGAAGTCATCTTTCTAAATAAACTCACAAAACGTCAAAAACTTTTTAAAATGTGTGTTCTTTACTTTTCTGTATACTCAACTAAACTAAACTCTGATTCAGTAACCGACTGTACAACTGATATAAAGGTGAAAACATTAGGGATTTCCCCTATTCGTTAAGCCTCTTCTTAATGTGCAAACTTTCCCAGAAGACCATTAACAAACAAACCATTGATATTTTATTACAGAAAGGATTAATAAAAAAATGAAGTACCGAAGGACGCACCGGAATTCGGTCCCGCTACCTGCGGAAAGGACTACCTGTAACGGATTAAATTCGAAGTGTGGTCACACCAGCGAAAATGCGATTTCGGAATTGGGTCCCATGTACCTACTATTTATTTAATTTGACTTTTATTTTCCTTCACATTTTTTTGGGCTTAGGACCAACAGTACATACTTATTGTTGTTGTACTGGCATGTTTAAAAATTTACGCTAAATGCGTATCGTCAAAAATAAAAACAGTACGTGAAATAATAACCCAACCAAACCTACCCCTACCAAACCACCTTCGTATTTCTAGTCAATTTTTTTGTAGAATGAATTATAATAATTTTCAATAATAACCCAACCAAACCTACCCCTACCAAACCACCTTCGTATTTTTGAGATAATGATTTTTGAAAACAAAATTTAAACCCATCTATTATTAATAAACGCTTACCCTTTTCACTCGTCATAGAGGTGAAATTAATATTTTCCATGTCAAACAAACAAACAAAATCACAATAACGGACACAAATAAACACGTCTTACACTCTGCACTTCAGAAGGACAATTGCTAAAAATAATCTTTTAATACCCACATGAAATCTACCTGCTTCGACAGCGGACCGAATTACGAAATCACCCTTTCGGTTTTGGACAAGGTCCCTGTAAGCAGGTAGCCTTTTTGCTAGGTACCCGGACCGAATTCCGAAACACCGGTACTGAATATGAATAACATCATCAGTAGGGTAGCATAAAAAAGCTTTAAAAAGGCGGAATTTACGAAAAAAAAATGCCAAATATACGAAAATTAAATAGAATAGGCAAAAAAGGCATTTTGCCCATAATCCGAGCTTTAGTCATAACATATTTTTTGTTGTTCTTTTAGTTGATTCAATAACAGAGGACGCCGTACCTCTGAAGAGGCTACACAAAATTTTCGGTGTGATTATCAAACAAGGACACGCCGATAAATTGTTAGCGCCGCTATTTAAATTAGTTATTAGCAATAAGGGATCGCACTACCTTCACAGCCAATGGCAATCGTCGAATCTACAACTCGAAGACTTCATGGATAGTTCGAAAATAGAATCTTTTATTAAGGACAATGTAAGTAGTTCCGTTTAATATTTCAGTTTAGATCTGTCACTTGTGTCAAATGTCAGACTTGAAGTAACACGCGCCAAACGCCAGCGACCGACAGTTGTTTACAGTGAAGTCTTCTTTTCGAATGCAGTTCCTCTTAATTATCGGCAAACATGGACCGATATAGTGATGCAAATCGGTGTCTACAACATCTCCTTAAGTCTTAAGTTTACCAGAATGTTGAACTTTTTTTATTTTTAAAATGTTACGGTATTCACAGAAACGTCTAATAATATTCTATACATTTATATTTTTTAGCAATTGGAATTTTTATTGGGCGGTGCGGTACCGGTTGATCCAAATCAATTGTCTTACGAGGATATTCTAACGAAATTATCACAATTCTTGGCAACTGGTAGAAATATCGACGAAATTCACGACTGGGTGATGGTAAGTCGGCGTTTTTAATGGTAAAATTGAAACAAATAGTTTATACACGCACATTTTTTTGCAGGCCAATTTAGGCGAAAAAGGCGTAGTAGAAAATAAATTTATCAGAGCTCTAGCCACTGCAATCTTCGAGAATTCGATCAACAAAAATAACAAATTCGTACCCCTCACGCTCGAGAAACACAATCATCTGCTGCACAAATACGTCGATAATAAACCGGCGTTTGAGCTCGAATGCTTGTATTCCCTTCAAGCTCTCATTCATAAAATGGAACATCCTAGAGGTAAACGAATTTCAGAGCGATCATTTTTTATTTCTCGATTTTAACGTCGTCAATTCCTCTATTTCAGGTCTTCTACTACAAATTTGTGATAAACTATACGAGTTAGGATGGTTTTCCCAAGAAAGTTTCATTGCTTGGGAAATTAGTCAAGATCCGGCTGAACAAGAAGGCAAAGGTAAGAGATTTTTTAATTAGATGAACTTTTGAATCGCACTGATAAAATCTAGTCTGTCCAAAAAAAAAACATTCATCTCGTTATTAGAATTTTTAAAATAGCTGCGCTAACACTGTCGATCGACTTGAGGTTAATGCTGTTTTACACGGCACGTCCAAAACCGGAAGAGATAGAATACATTTAAACAAACGGATACTTGAGGTTTAACCTTTATTCAGTCGACTACTTGTTCACACTGAGGAGTTTAGTCGACAGCAAAATGTAGGACGAAGACGACGTTTTGATGGTCTGCTCCGTTTTTATTATGATTGTGCAAAAAATAGGTTTTATGTCCCGACAGATTTTGAGTTTCGTTTTCCATCACTTTCGCTTTCTCCCATTCCATTTTGGCTCTAGGTATGTTCCGATATTTGCCGATGTTGATTGCCGAATGCCAGAACGCATCCAGTCTGTATTCAACAAGTCGACCAGCTTCGAACTTACCGACTTTCGACAGAAACTCATGTCGCTCGATCAAGTCGTCTATATCGATCGACAGGGTCGACGCAGTTATGAGTGACAGAAGTACCGTTGAGCAAATTTGAACATACCTTACTGTTTTTCTCCCTATTTTTCCGCTCTTGTCCCTTCTCTCTTTCACTCTCTTCCCCTTCTTCCACTTCTCGCTCTCTTCCCCCCCCCCCTCATTCTCTTCCCCTCCTCACTCCTCTTACTTTCTTCCTCTTCTCACGCTCTTCCTCTTTTCACTCTCTCTCTGTCCTCTCACTCTCTCTCTCTCTCTGTCCTCTCACTCTCTCTCTGTCCTCTCACTCTCTCTCTCTCTCTGTCCTCTCACTCTCTCTCTGTCCTCTCATTCTCTCTCCTCTTTTCACTCTCACTCTCTCTCCTCTTTTCCCTCTTATCTCCTCTTTTTACTCTCTCCTCTTTTCCCTCTATCTCCTCTTTTCCCTCTCTCTCCTCTTTTCCCTCTCTCTCCTCTCTCTCTCCTCTTTTCCCTCTCCCTCTCCTCTTTTCCCTCTCTGTCCTCTCACTCACTCTTTCTCTCTCCTTCCTCTTCTCACTCTTACTCTCTCCCCCTTCTCTTTCTCTCCTCACAATGTCTTCTCCTTCTCTTTCTCCCCTCTCTCTCCATCTCTTTTCCCTTTCTTCCTCTCTTCTCTCGCTCTCTTCCCCTTCTTCCTCTCTTCTCTCGCTCTCTTCCCCTTCTCACTCTCTCCCCCGTTCTCCTACCAATCACTTTCTTCCCCGTTCTCCTACCAATCACTCTCTTCCCCTCATCCCTCTCGCCACTCTTTTTTTCTCTATCACCTATAGTATAATCCATTTTTATCAATCTGACCTTGGAGACAATTTTTTCAATTGGATTAATGTCTGGGGAGTTTCCAGGTAACTTTAAAAGGACAAAAAGGTTTTGTCAATGAAATTTTACATAATCTTTTTCGAAACATGGAACGGTACGAATCCTGCCGGAAAATAGGCTCGCCAACTGCTTGAACTTTTTCCATTTCTCTAGGCTGATATTTCTCCAGCGTTCTCCCGTCCAATGAGCATATTTTTTTCCCATATTAGCCTATTTCCATCTTTGTTAGGAGCTGTTTCTTTTGAGGTCTTTCAGCTTCTTTTTTACTTTTCAAAGTCGTGTGCGAATTGTGAATTTTAACTGGCAGTATTGCTGAACATCATAGCTGGTTTTGCTGCTTCTAGAGGAGTTGCTTCCCCTTTTATAAGTCATTCTTGTCATTTTGTTGTCGTGTAGGTAATATTGAACTGTATTTATTCATCATTGTTTGATTGGGATTGAATGTTATTGTTTTATTTTCAGGTGTGGCCCTCAAGCAGCTAACGTCATTCTTCTGTAATTTGAAAGAAAACGATGACGATGACGAATCGTCAGGGTCGGATCAAGATACTGAAGATTAGCGATAAACTAAAGTGCCGGTGATAGTGGCATCAATATAAAATATAAAAAGAACATTATTAAATTTAAAAAATTATAAATATATGATAATTAAGAGGAACTCAACGAGTGATGGGTCGAAAACACATAAACTCTTAGTTAAAAAAATTTATACAATTGTTTATATTATATATATTATACATATTTAATTATATACTATATATAAAAACTGTTGTGAATTCAACGTGAGTGCGGGAAAAGTTAACAAAGTGCCCTCAGAATATTGAAAAAAAAAAATAGTAAATATACAAAGAAATGCGAAAAAGACAAAAAAAATTTTAAATTTAAGTACGGACTCTGTGAACGCTCATCAAATATTTTCAAGAGGAATCTGAACGGAAATGCCAGGGAGGATGATAGTAGAGTAACGGGCTCGGTATGACGCGGCCATTTCTTTTTAATCTTACAAAGTGTTTATATAAGCGGAAACTGTTTATCGTTATTAAAAGCAGTATCATGCGACAAATTTCAAGTTTGCATTGAAATCGTAATTAGCATGAAATGTCAAAATTGATTTGACACTTTTTCAAATTATCAATAATTATTGATAAACATATTATTTGGAAATATTTTGACGGATTTTTCATATTTCCGTTTTAATCAACATACAAGGGGAGCTTTTAATGTGGAATCAACAGGGATCATATATATCGCTGCTGATTAAATATGTAAGGTTTGTTGGAACAAACCAAATATTGTTTTTATTCAATACCGAGACATCTTCGAAGAATTTTTATCACGCAAACAACCTCCCACTAGTTTGCAATTTTTTATTGCTTATTGTGTGGAAAATATCTAAATTTTCAGCAGTTTTCAATGTCCCATACCATAACATACAGGGAAAGTTTTTGATGTGGAACTACCGTGGTCAATTTTTAATCACTTTGACCAATATTGGACTCCAATCCATCATGAACAGTGCCCAAATGAAGAACGTCAGAGTTTTCCGAAATTTTTCACTTTCCTTTAGAATTTTCTTGAATTATATCAACATACAGGGAAATTTTTTAATGCGGAACTACCGTGGTCAATTTTTAATCACTTTGACTAATTTTGGACTCCAATCCATCATGAACAGTGCCCAAATGAAGAACGTCAGTTTTCCGAAATTTTTCACTTTCCTTTAGAATTTTCTTGAATTATATCAACATACAGGGAAATTTTTTAATGCGGAACTACCGTGGTCAATTTTTAATCACTTTGACCAATATTGGACTCCAATCCATCATGAACAGTGCCCAAATGAAGAACGTCAGAGTTTTCCGAAATTTTTCACTTTCCTTTAGAATTTTCTTGAATTATATCAACATACAGGGAAATTTTTTAATGTGGAACTACCGTGGTCAATTTTTAATCACTTTTTCGACTAATATTAGACTCCAATCCATCATGAACAGTGCCCGAATAAAGAACGTTAGAGTTTTCCGAAAGTTTTCACTCTTTTGTAGAATTTTTTTGAATTACATCAACATACGGGAAGAATTTTTACTTTTGAACCAACAAGAGTCAGTTTTTAATCACTTTTCGACATATTTAGACTCGAGTCCAGCTCACATACTGCTCAAATTAAGAACATCTGAAGTTTTCAATGTCCTAAGGAAATTTCTTGAAAATATTTTACTTATATACAGGGTGATCAATTCAATTTAGCATACAAATCATCTATTTTCCTCGTGATCTGTAGGAAGAAATCTTTGCAGTTTATAAATATAGTGTGGATAATTTATGTTTTCGTTGATGAATATTTTCTTCTAAAAATCAATATACAGAGTGCTTCAAATGTAATAATTGAAATATCTGTTAATATTGTAAATAAACGGTATTATAAATATGTTTCCAATTACACTCTGTATATTACATATTTGTTTATAAATTGAACTGAGATTTAGTAAAAAATGATATAAAAACATTTATTGAAAATTTTATTTTGTCTATACGTATAAAATATCTTTGATCGCCCTATATAAGAAATAAATTGGAGGTATCTAGTATTGAATTTAAATAAAAAACTTCTAAGATCTGATCAATTTCAGACCCAAATATTAATCGACTATTAAAATGAATTCTTCACCGTATCCACACTAAAAGCTCACCTTGTATATACTTTGCATTTAAATAATGAATTGAATTCCGATTGTTTGTTTATTTTGTGTAAGATCGACAGTTTCCGCACTACACTGTATAATTGATTTATTTAATGTATTTATATGTTATATATTTTATATTTAAATAATTTTTATTGTTTATAATGTTATTTTAGCAAATATTATTTTCGTTTAGCCGTTTCGCACTGGGCCCCCCCAAACAGCGTTTTTATGTAAACGGCGTTCGCCGTTGATTTTTTTGTTATTGGTAAAATTTGTTATCTTTCGGTAGGGTAGTATGGATGGATGGATGGATGGATAAGTTTTTATAACGTTTTTCATCTCGCTGTCTTAGCCGTTTTTCTTTATCTTTTCCTTCAGTACGAATTTTAAGGAAAACTAAGTTATCGTGAGGATATTGTTATAATTGGATTACATAATTCTTAAAGAATACGATGTTTTTGAAAACAAAAAATAAATATTTGAGGAAGCATTTGTTGAAGTTTATTTTATTTTAAGTCTCGATTGAAATTTAAAATATGAAAATCTGGATAATTTATTTTATGGGTAATTTTAACACTAGTGGACGGAGTTATTCGAGAAGGAACCGAGTGTGTTTATCTTATTTCCTTTCTTGTAAACACCATCCAATTCATGGACGACACCAAAACTTGAACCAACTGCGTCAAAAATTTAAAAAAACTAAGAACAAACTAATCTTGAATTTGTTTATTGTTTTTTTTTATATTTTTCGACCGAAATACAGAAAATACGACTACTTTGCCAACAGTTCTTTGGATATGAATAAAAAACAACAGTAAAATAACCAAAAAATGCCACAAATTTAAATAAAAACAACCAAATGAATTAACAGCATTAGATCACGACTTTCGAGGTTTGAATATGGACTAGATATGGCCTCCTCCACAGAAATTTATGCGGGCATAAGACCAAACTCTAATGTCACACGACAAGTTTTAATCAATGAACCAATGGCCCGTCTACACTCTTACCACGTGCTTGCATATACATACCATTAAAATTTGTGCTTGAGGACGAAAGCGTACGAGCTTAAAAACGCGGTCTGCGCACTCGTTGACGATGTTTTACTTGAGTGCCTGGCATGTGCATTCATTCATTTGATTGGGTTGTGCTCAACAGACCAGGCAGTTGAACTGAATCTTTGGACCATTTCACCACAATTAACAAATATTTGAATCTTCTCGCCTCCTGTCACCGCGCATTGAGGCGAAGCGTCAAGAGAAACTTCTCCTAGTTGGTCCGAAGAGAATTCGTGCGTCCACCGACGCTTCGCTTCACGTCGCCATAGTGCGCGGGCTGCCATATTACTCGAGTGAAAAATCTACAATTTTCTTCGCAACGCTTCGGCTGAGTGCGCGTGAACCTTGAGAGTTCCTTGTCCACCTCGTTCAGTAAACTCTGTATGGAGGTGCCCTTGTGCCCTTGTGTCGACCTCCATTTTAGTTGGTGTTCTCTATTTCCCCTCTTATGCAATATTTTCTGATTCCCCAATACGGTTCCGGACCTAAGAAGTCTCCTTTAGAGCCTTCTTTAGCTTTCTGGTCAGCCTCATGTGCCGGCACCCATATTAGAGACACTTTGTTGTCTCTTGCCAGTCTGTTGAGGGATTCTTTACAGCTTGGCAGGGGCGTTGATATTTTTATTTCTTGTGGGGACAAACCAAAATTCATTAATTCTTAGTCCTCTCACCCACCTCCAACGACGTTGATGTATGACATTGGGTACTACTGATACTAATGAAAGAAGTCGCGTTTTCATGCGCATGTTAATTTTTAAATTTAATTAAAAAATATAGTAAATTACACTGCCCCATGTGCGTTGTCTTTTTTTACAATTTTGCTTTGTAGATTTAAGAAGGCAAGATTGAGCGCGTAAACGAGCCTTAAAAAGTTTGCAAGCGCATGTCAATGGGATAACTACCGGTAAATTTGAATCAAAAATTATAGCCAAGGTATACCGTTGACTCCTCGCATTCAATAATCAGTTACGGGTTGAGAACAGGTTCTAACTAGCAAATACAAAAAACAATTCAACTCAAATGAAAATATAACAACAAAACATAATAAGCTGAATAAGCATGAGCTTTTACTTGCACATCGTATCCATGGACGTACACATAGTGAAGATGCTCAAGACTATTTCTAATAAAACTCGTTCACGTGTTATATTTTTGTGAATATTGCCAGTTTGTAAAATATTTTAGCTGAATTGTAAAAATTCTTTCAAAAGCCAACCATTTATGTGGCTATACTGAGTAGTGCCGGTATCGGCTGTTGCTGTCGAACGGACGAGTGAAGGATAAAAGAAAAGGAATGTTGAAAAGTCTAGGTAGAAAGTTACCCTATGGTTGAAATGTGCTGAACAAGCGTTAGTAGCGTTTCTGAAATAACGATAATCTCTATTTTTGTTGCGATTGACTTGATAAATATTTGAGGGTATAACTGAATGTTCAAATAATATATAATCGGAATATGAGTCACTAAAAAAAGACTTCATTGATATAGTTTGTTAGCTATTTTAATAGCGCACAGTTGAACGATGTCAATAAGGGGACACTAAATCTGGATCTAATAAATAAGAATTTTTCGGTGACCAAGGATATAATTTGGTTTGGAGAGCTGTAAAATATTCTCAAAGAAGTAAACTTAAAAATAGTTGCCAAAAGTCTATTATAAATAATTATGTGGTAAAGTATCACCTAAACGAATCGACGCAACTGCCATTGTTACCAAACAGTCTTAGGTTAGTCCGTTTCTAGTTTCAAATTGAGAGTAGCTGCTAAAAGACTGAAGAAGGTGAACTCTGTAACAGAATAGAAAGGAAATTTCTTTCTATGCTAGGATTACAAAACAGTCTAACCCACAAAACAGAATAAAGGTTGGACTGTTTTGTGGGTTAGACTGTTTTGTGTTATTAACATAGAAAGAAATTTCCTTTCTACTCTGTTACAGAGTTCACGTTCAGGACTGTTTTCCTAATCAAGGAACGGAAGAAGAGGTTCGATTGAGTGGCCAACATGATCTCCCGATTTGTTACCATTAAATTATCTTTTTGTTAAACAACGCTTATAGCAATAAAAAGCCTTAATTGTATTTTAAAATTATGTGGCATTGAAGGAACATTTTAATTTGAAATAAAGTTTCTAAAATGATTTTTTTTAATGTAGATTATCTTACTCCTTATCGAGCATATGTTGAAACGGGCTGTGATAATAGCCTTTTATCAAGAATCAACTTAATATAGTTTAATGCTTCGAAGGCAATAATACGACGTGATAATATGTTAAAAACGTCTCGATTTTATAATATTTAATGTCAGTGTGTAAAATATTTTTTATAATGACAACATTGAATGTATTTTCCGCAACAAACTATTTGTTCCTTTTTAATGTCAATAAAGGTGTCGTGCAAAGCAATTTTTGGTAGGGACAACACTTGACTGTGTCATAGACATACAATTTATTTGCAAAAATTTGCATTTACCATGGCCGTACAATGAAAGGGGTTCACATATGTCGGCAGTCCCCTTAACTGCCTATTCCTTTTTTTCTTAATAGCACATTTCTTGCTATCTTAAACGTTTCCCAACAGAAAGATCTATCTTTTATCATCCCTGTGATATCCTGTCAAAATATTGTCATCCTTTTTAAGGGCCCATTGAAGTAAAGTGAGTGAATTTCAAGCATGAAGGTAAACGAAATTATGAGATTACATAATACTACTTTTTGGACTTTTATGAACAGAAAAAAATCTATTATAAAATTAGTGGTGATCTATAAATTATGAAAATGAATTAATATTACGGAGAGGTTAATATCGAGATCCTAAAATGTTTGTTTTGTGAAAAATCTTTACAAGTAAATCCACACGTCAAATAGTTTTGTAAAATTTACTTATACCGCCTATAAAAAAATTATCCAGATATAGTTTGCATATTTAAATTATTCACAAACATCTTAAATTTTGTTTGTTAAAAATAGTATATTGTTTACAGAGTAGGAAAAGCTCAACATTCTTGGACCACTGTTGGACAGAGTCAAGGAATGTGGAGGAATGGTAAACATACTCTGTCCAACAGTGGTCCAAGAATGTGGAGGAATGGTAAACATACTATTTTTCCGCAAATATTTTAAAATTCGACAGAATTCTGAAAAAATCGCGAATAATTTCATTCACAAATAAATAGAGCTTTGAAATTCGTGATAAAATTACTTGGGTTACTATGGAAACGTGTTAAGGTTGAATTGTCAAATTTGATACGCATATAAATTTATTTGCTGGTGTTCTCGAAAGTAAAGTGATGATGAATTTTCCATTTCTGGGACTCCTCCAGAGCTCTGGTTGAAACAGTGAATACTGCTTCATTTTCAATCATTTATGTAGAACACTAACAACTGTAAGGAAGTGAATAGGAAATCATGACTTTTTCTTCAAGAAATGTCAAAATTTCCTAAAGACTCTGCAGAGTTGTCAAACGTTAAGTTGTATGTATATTTTTAAATCGGTACAAAGACATATAGCAGCACATTTCAGTTTTCGATCATTGAATTTTTCTAGTTAGATTGTACTTTTTTTCTAAACGATGGATGAAATTATCTTGACCAGATCTTAAACTGTTTTGAGCGACTATAGTCTAGTCAGAAAATGGATTGCATTGAAAATATTGTATATTCTCTGACCGTTGTGTATATAGAATTCCTCGATAATAAAATGCGTTTAAACAGAGTGTTTTCCACTATCAGTGTTTTACTTATTATAATTAAAATTTTCCTACCTTGTTCCCATTCCTAGTTGCTGATTCTCCTGTAGACAAACGAAACTAAGGTTTTTAAAAATAATAATTGCGTAAATAGTGTAATATAGTGATATACATTTTTTGCAATTTTCAATATCAAACTTTTACATTTGAAATATGAAATTAGTATATAGGCAACCAAATATACACACGGTTGCTTTTTCAAATGTGTCAAGGAAATATTTAAAGTAATACTAGCAATAGAAGATTTTCCAACAGATATCGATTTCCTTGTAATTCGAATATGCCATGCATTACTTAATGGAGGGGCTTTAAATTTAAAACTTTATCGTTTACCTCCTCGTTCAAAGTAGGGACGAGACGGCACTGGTGATTCGCAATCTCAAATAAAAAATTATTGTCAATCGCCCTACACTTGTTTGATAAATAACTAAATAAAGTTCCACTAAGAATTAAATAGATACCAAACATCTCAAAAACCAAAAATTACATCATTGCTATCCTACAGTCATATTTTTGGTCCACTAATTATTTCGCCCCCTTAGTGCAACAAGTAGATAACTCGAAATCTATGCATTTTGAGTTATCCAGTTAAATCTGACCTATTTTCCATGCTCTTTTTAATGCAACAGCTAGATATCTTGTACAATCAGCCAGACGTGTTTTAGGAGTGACCAAAAACAGTTAACTCTCAATATTTACATTGTATAAGTAGACATCTTGAGATACCTAGTTGTAGCTCAAAACTATGAATTTGAAGTTATCTACTTGTTGCATTTAACTTTGTGTATTCCATACCAATACCGAGATCCATATAGTGAGAATTCACCAAACCACTACACCACAACCAAAATGATTACCTGTTTGATAGTGTATTAAAATAATAAAATGCTATAATTTTCATCTAGGTACACCTCCTATATAGTAGTTGCTCGATAAAAATATTTTCCATTGTTCACAAATGAATTTACTTCAACGCTAGTTCAATTGAATTTATTTCAGTAAAAAATCGAGATCAGGAAAAGTAAAATCGTATTTTATGTATAATATAATGTAATTTCGGAAAATGTAATTACTTATTTTCATCATTTCCGCAAGTAAAATAGTAAATACATTTTCTACTTACCGATAAATATCCTGATATTTATTACTTCCATTCACACACAGCACTGACTTTACTACCATTATCGATTTATCACTGCATTTAAAAATGTATTGACTCATACGGTAAGTGGATATTAACAACAAAAAATTGTTTGCTAGCCCGCAAAAAAGTGTACAGGGTCGGAGTTAGTTTCAAATGTATATAAAAATTGAGAAAATATGATTTTTGTGTTATAGAGCTTTGAGAAATTGATTTTCAGTACAAAGGTTAAACATTTGCACTTAATTTTTGATTATCTTTAAATTTTCAACAAATTCGATTCATTTCTTTTATAAGACAAATATATTTTCACAGGAGTGTCTTCAGTACAACGTTGTACTTCAACTGTAAAATTTAATGACAATTGGGAAAGAAACAATACACATTTATTAAAATTGGGCAACCACTTGCAGAATGATTACGGCTAAACAGCCACCTGACGAGCTTTTTATAAATAACCGAATTTTCTTCAATAAATTTTCAAGCATTTGGATTATGGATTTTTCCTTTAAAAATAACGTTATTGAGTCGAGATTCGTTTTCAGTATTTTGAAGAATAATAATGAAAGAATGGTCAACAATAAATTCTTCGGGAGGTTCAAGTACAAAAGCGCATCGTAACATTGTCATTACCATTCCTGAAATTAAAAGAAATCACCATAAGTGTATTGTAATTATTAACATCAAGAAGCAAGCCAATATTATTGGGTTAACAGATCAAATGACAGTTGAACCATTTAGCTCAACATCAATTTTTATACGTTAATTTTTGAACTGAAATTTGAGGTTTATGGAATTTGGATTGTTTTTAATCAACAATACATACAAATGTATTTTTGGTTCCTAACTATAATTTTCAAAAACGTTTCAAATTAAAAATGGGATTATTCGTTTAATATAATATGGAGGATGATGAGACACTGCAAAAGACAAGAATCGCTGGTCGTGTCAGCTGTTGCAGATTAAACACAATCACTCTGGATACCTGGATCAAAAAATTTCAATAGTTGATGGAAACCTGTCGAAGGAAATTTATTTTGAAGATAAAATAAAGAAAATATCTTCATTAATTAATTGTAAAAATAGAAAATTGAGTACATGATTCTGTTGAATTGTTGTGTTTCTTCTAATAAGTGAAATCATGAAGGGATGGTCGGTAATAAACATAACCATTAATTGAGTCAATTGTTAAATACTACTAAAAAAAAAATTACAATCTTTCAAAATATGGATTTTTAAGTAGCAACGGCAACTACATTAGATATTTTCGTTAGTTAGTTAGTTTTAGGTTTAGTAATTATTGTTATTTTTCTTACTTATTGTGTGATGGTCTGGAAGGGTTGAAAACGTTTATTCGACCCTAAATTCCAATATATTCTTTATTAAAAATATGTGTATGGAAATAATGAAGAAAAAAATAGAAATAAACGCTGAATATATTTTTGCGTTACTTATTTAATATAATATATGGATATTAACAATAATAAAGTGTATTTACCCTAAACTTTTGGTTCCTCCTAAATTATCACCCTTTAAAGTCATTATATAAGCATTTTTCCCATATATTGCCTTTGGGACGATATCGACTGTAATTTTCTATATTTACATGCAGTTTTTACACTTAAGTTTAGTAAAAAAAGAAACTAGAATTGTTAAGCATACAATTTTTTTTCAAACATTTAAATTATAGGATTTTTTACTCTTCCTTCAAATAGGATTTTGGATCCTTGTGGTTTATGAAGAAGGATGATTATAAACGGGTGATCAGCAATAAATTCCAGTGGTTCCTCGAGAAATATCATCGAGCACTTAAATGCCACATGCATAGCTAAAAAAAAATTTTACAAATAATTATTATGCAAGATATAAAATGTATATACCTACAGATTGCGAAAAAATTTAATAAGTCATATATGATGTACACAAGTACGACAAGGATAATATGAACAACACTACTTGAAGAATTGTTCTCTGTGTGAAACTCACAATTAGATCAGTCGCTTCTATGTTAACCGATGTGTTGCCAAATGTACTTACCTGTAAAAGTTATTTCCAATTTTTTTATATCGTTGTACACAACGGTTAAAAGTAAGAAGGGCATTTAACACACGCCCACCTGTTTTGGTAGAGTGGACTGATCTAATTGTGAGTTTCACACCACAGATAACATACTTATTTCACACAGAGAACAATTCTTGTCTCTCTCTTTCAAGTAGTCTTGTTCATATTATCCCCGTCGTACTTGTGTAAATCTTATGACCTATTAAACTTTTTCGCAATCTGTATAGCTTCTCTAGTTAGTTTTAAGCTGAGTAATTATTGTTATTTTTCTTACTTATTGTGTGATGGTCATATGGAAAGGCGGAAAACATTTATTCGACCCTAATTCCAACATCTTCTTTATGGAAATAGGGAGGAAAAAATAGAAATAAACTAAACAAAATTTAAACATTGTTTGCGTTACTTATTTAATGGATGTAAAGTATAAAAAGGTTTTTAAAAAACATTTAAATTAAGGGAGTTTCTACTCTTCCTTTAAAAAGGATGTTGGATCCTTGTGGTTTATGAAGAAGGATGATTATAAACGGGTGATCAGCAATAAATTCCTGTGGTTCCTCGGGGAATATCATCATGGACTGCGTTACCATAGTCATCATCGCTAAAAAAAATTATTACAAATAATGATCATGCAAGATTAAGGTATGTTAAGGAAGGATAAAAATGAACATAGTGAGATTTCAACTCAAATTAGTGTTGAAAATAAGTGTAAGATTTTTTATTTAATTCAACCATCATAACATCGATAGGTACAGGTAAATTTAAATATTATCTTAATATCGAGGATTTGAAATTCTTCCTGTAAATAGCACGTTATTAATAAAGGTTTCTTGATCCTTACTGCTCAGCAGTACCATAAAAGGATGATCGACAATAAATTCTTCGGGATCGGGGTCCGCACACATATAGCGATACATGACGGCTGAAATAATAAAAAAAATTAAACAATACATTTTTTTAATTATATGCTTCGAAAACCATGTAAAAAAAAAAGAAATTAATTGAAAGCAAAAAAATAGAAAAAGCAGATTTTGAACATAAAAATTGTCCCCAGTTGAAATATCAATTCAAAAACTATTCGGATATTTGTTAGGGCCTTAAATAGGTTGATTTAACCTCACTTACTACCTATATACAAAAGTGCATGCAAAAAAAGTTACATGGTGATTTATTTAAAAATTTAAATTCATTTTTTTAACGTAAATTTATGAAACACTATTATACGATAACCCATAAACTGGAAGTAGAATTTATTTTTATCTATTATGGATTTTCAGAGAGAGTCAGCACCCTTTTGACCCCCCAACTTTTTTTGAGGGTTACATTTAAAAACATTTGGAACGCCACTGGAATAAAACATCTATTCTTAAACTTTTTTCTCACTTTGTATTTCTTTGTAAGCATTTTAGTTTGGAAGATACAGCCACCCTTTTAAAAGTCAATTTAAAAATATTGAATTATTAAGCGTATTATTAATAGAAGTAACCCGCTGTATCTCAGAAACTATTCTTCGTTTTTCATTAAATCATTTTACGTAAGTTTATTCCAGAACTTTTTCCTCTATCTTGTAAAATAACTGGTAGGGGTGAGTGGGAAAACTGACTCAATAAAACTGTTATAACTTTAATTCCGCAGTTTTTGGGTTATCGCATACCCAAGATTATATAACACATTTTAAACGCTTATAAATTCTAAAACAAATTGCTTTCGCTGGTCATTTCCAAATTTGGAAAAGGTTTAATGAATTTGAATGAGATACCCCAAAGGTGAACGTGTGGTTTGCTGTTTCAAAATCCAAAACTTATGAAACATTATTTTAAACGAAAAAACAATTACTGATTTTATTTAGACATGCTTGAAAACTTTGTCTACTCACAGTTGGAACCAGTCAGAATTAAGTATACATGCAGTATATTTTTAGCAAGACGGTGCTTCTCCCATTATTTGTTAGTATCTTTTGTTTTGCTGTATAATATGTAGATATTTTCAAATAAGAAAATAGTAAATTACTTTTTGAACTTACCTTGTATTAATACATAATTTTGGAAGTACCCTGTACATTTTAATAATACAAATTTCCAAAAAATCATAAAAGTATTCCTTATGGGCGTGCCGTTAATTTTTAAAGAGAATTAAAACCAATCTTGACTATGTAAAACTTCGTCAAATATAACGGTGAGACCTTAATGCTGAACCACTTTTTATATACAGATTGGGAAAGGGCTTTTCGAACCGTACGCTTTACATAAGCACAAGGGAAATATGGGAAAAACAGCTTGAAAGAGAGAGAAAGAACAACTGTGCGTGGCCAGCGAGGGCGTGTATTTAGTTCCAGAGGCCAGCCGAACGTCCACTGCCCCCCCATTTCAACCGCTGTTGCCAGAAGCGCAGACTAATTTGTACAAATGATATTTTTGTCTCGTCATCGTTGACTCCTTTTCGAGCTCATGCACTATTAGGCAAAACCAAACACCTCCATCCGGCAACAGTGTCATTTTCAAATACAATGGCATGCGCTTCCAACGTGATCAACGTTTGTAGCGAAAAGACCTAGGAATAGCAATTTAAATGTGTAAAGTACACTGTTGCCGGATGGAGGTGTTTGGTTTTGCCTAATAGTGCATGAGCTCGAAAAGGAGTCAACGATGACGAGACAAAAATATCATTTTTTGTACAATTTAGTCTGCGTTTCTGGCAACAGCGGTTGAAATAGGGGGGCAGTGGACATTCGGCCGGCCACTAGCACTAAATACACGCCCTCGCTGGCCACGCACAGTTGTTCTTTCTCTCTCTTTCGAGCTGTTTTTCTCATATTTTCCTTGTCGTGCTTGTGTAAGTCGTACGGTTCGAAAAGCCCTTTCTCAATCTGTATTTACTTAATTACAGTTTCCTGTAGAAATCAATAAAAACTCGATTGTAATTTGCTGCAAACTGTGCAATAAACTAGCGAAAACTTAGTTCTACTCTGTCAAAAATCGTGTGCAAATATTGATGGCCCATCTACCAATCAAAACGGAAAACGTCTACCGCTAAAGCTGTTGTCAAGTGAGGATGTTGTTTTGGAAGACTGTATAGTGTGTTTCAAATTCGAGGCGTATCATTTAGTTCTCGAAAGCGGTTAGAAAAACGGTTAAATTGTAGGAATTAAAAACGTCAGATGGCATGACGTCAAAGGCAATAAAAAATGACAATGAAGAAGTGTCAACCGTTTTTGATATATTTTCAAATTGCTCTGCAAAAAAATAAAAACAAAAATTCGAGAAACCACTTATTTTAAATTATTTCAAAAACAAAACTTTCAAAATCTATCGCGTCAAAATATTGCTCCCTGAAATGCGCAATTTTGTCACAATTCAACCATTTTTATCTGTCTTACCGTTTTCGAGGACCCAATTATACAATACATGATTCCAACAAAAAAGCTTTAATTCATTTTTATATGAATATGAGTATTTTTAATATTATAAAATTTTAATTGCTTACAAAACCACTTATAGCATTAGTTGCCATCCTCCTTCAAATTGCAAATTCTTCCTTTGAAAAGAATATTGTTTTGCCTTGTTTTTTTGTCAGAATGTTGTAAAATAATTACAAATGGATGATCGACAGTGAATTCTTCAGGATCTGATGGAGTATGTAAGCTGTATCCGACCATTATCATTGCTGCAATTGAAAATATTGGTTTATTTTTATAGTTTATTCTTCAGTAGAAGGAGGCATACAATAATACACTATTTCCACAGCTACAACCAAAATAATATTATGATAGTGTTAGATTAAGTAGGTCTAAAGGAGTTCCGAGACTTCCCAGGATCTAAAACCGATTTCGGTCCACTTTGGTTAGTAGGGACTTTTGTTAACCGATTGGTAGGTCCCAATTACAGGCGAAACCGTTTGCTTGGCCTAGATTGAGAGTAAAAAAAACTAGAGTAACGAAAATATTTATTCTCCAGAGTTTTGTTTTTCAAAATAACCAAATTATATCAAAAATTATTTTGCATGTAGATTTATGACGATTCATATTTAGGCTCTTGAATTTTTCCTCCGAACAGTAGATTGCTTCCATCGTTTTTTTCTTGGAGAAATATTAGAAATGGGTGGTTTGCAATAAATTCTACTGGAGGAGGTGAAGGAGGAGGCATACAACACAACATGAATCCCATTGCTACAAATAAAATTTCAGTAGTTTAGACGTAACCACAAAAAGTTTTTAAATCAAAATTATATTTATATTATATACTTTTAAGCAAAAATGTGTATCTGCCAACTAGGTTATTATCCATGCATCAAAAAAATAATATATACGTAAAACGCAAATACAAGATATCAAATTGTTTCATTCGTATAGGAATACATTTTTATGATCTACTGAAAATCCATAAACAAAACATACCATTAAGACCAATTTGTAACACTATTAATTCCCCGTGAAAAAACTATCAAATCGTATATTTAAAATTACTTGAACCCCTTGCGGGACAAACAGGTTCATATCTTAAAAATAGCCAATATTTTTTAGAAAAGATTTAAACTTTAACGAAAACCATTATTTCTTAGTCAGTTTTGATGTAGTTATGCTTTTTACAAAAAACGTTCCAGTACAAAAGTAACGGAACTTATCAAATCAAAATTAGAAATTTATCAGAAACTTGTAGAAGGGACCAAATTGAGGGTAATAACAATAGAAGTTTTATAAATATATTTTGATAATGCCATGGGCTCTTGCCTTTCGCCATTTTTATCAAATATTTACATGGAACAATTTGAAGCCCAAATAGTAAATAATCAAAAATTAAAACAAATTGTCTGGTGGAGAAAGAATTCAGAAAATTTCAATATTCGAACTAGCTTTAAATCTAACGAAAACTAAACCGAAAAAACGAAGAACAATTTTCAAAAAACTACATATATCAGAAATACTGCGAAAAATTTTATTTAGGTGAAACATCTAGACCATTGATAATCCGAATAAATGAACACAAAATGTATATTGAACATAAGTTTTTATCCAGGTTTTTTTCGTTTTGTTTCATGACAATTAGTGGTATTTGAAGTTGAATAATTATACATTTACATTTCCTCAATTTTTGTAAGGTAATATACAGGGTGGTTCGTAAGTAATCGTCCAAACTGAAATACAAGATGCTCCGGTTCAAAATATTACGATCTATCGCAACTTCAATAAAATATTGTTAATAATAAAAAGGATAGATGGTGACAATCTTGAAATGTAAAATTTTTTTCTTAACAGTAAATTGAATGATTTTGGATACACAATATTATGTCTTAGTAAGTTGGAACCATATGGGAAACTGTTTTATTATTAATTTTAGGGAAAAAAAACAAATTCTTCATAAAAGATTCTGCATGTTTCAAAAAAAAAATACAATCATCAGATAACAATTTTTTCAGTATTATACGAGGTTTGTCAAAGTATATAAATTTTACTCAAGAGTAAAGTACAAAATTAGCATTAACTAAAAGTGGCTTTTGTTGACACGTTTTTGTTGCTCCTGTAATGATTGACATTATAAAATATTGATATAAGAAAATATTTATTCTAAAATTATAATTTTTGATTTTTTTAGAATAACCAAATTATATTAAAAATCATTTTGCATAATATAATAATAAATTTAAATGATTGTAGGTTTAGGAAGATTAATATTTGGGCTCTTGAATTTTTCCTCCGAACAGTAGATTGCTTCCATCGTTTTTTTCTTGGAGAAATATTAGAAATGGGTGGTTTGCAATAAATTCTATTGGAGGAGGAGGCCTACAATATAATATGTATGCCATAGCTACAAACAAAATTTCAGTAGTTTAGACGTAACCACAAAAATAATATTAATAATAATATAATAATAAATTTAAATGATTGTAGGTTTAGGAAGATTAATATGTGGGCTCTTGAATTTTTCCTCCGAACAGTAGATTGCTTCCATCGTTTCTTTCTTGGAGAAATATTAGAAATGGGTGGTTTGCAATAAACTTTATTTGAGGAGGATGCAGACAACGTAATCTGTATCTGATAACTACAAACAAAATTTCAGTAGTTTAGACGTAACCATAAAAAGTTTTTAAATCAAAATTATATTTATATTATATACTTTTAAGCAAAAATTTGTATCTGCCAAGTAGGTTATTATCCATGCTTCAAAAAAATAATATATACAGTATAGTTTAGAACGTAAAACGCAAATACAAGATATCAAATTTTTTCATTCGTATAGGAATACATTTTTATGATCTACTGAAAATCCATAAACAAAACATACTATTAAGACCAATTTTTAGCACTATTAACTCCCTGTGAAACAAACTATCCAATGGTATATTTAAAATTATTTGAACCCCTCGCAGGACAAACAGGTTCATATCTTAAAAATAGCCAACATTTTTTAGAAAAGATTTAAACTTTAACGAAAACCATTATTTTTTAGTCAGTTTTGATGTAGTTAGAATTTTTACAAAAAACGTTCCAGTACAAAAAATAACGGAACTTATCAAGTCAAAATTAGAAATTGATCAGAAACTTGTAGAAGGTACCAAATTGAGCGTAACAACAATAGAAGTTTTATAAATATATTTTGATATTGCCATGGGCTCTTGCCTTTCGCCAATTTTATCAAATATTTACATGGAACAATTTGAAGCCCAAATAGTAAATAATCAAAAATTAAAACCAATTGTCTGGTGGAGAAAGAATTCAGAAAATTTCAATATTCGAACTAGCTTTAAATCTAACGACAACTAAACCAAAAAACGAAGAACAATCTTCAAAAAACTACATATATCCGATATACTGCGAAAAATTTTATTTAGGTGAAACATCTAGACCATTGATAATCCTAATAAATGAACACAAAATGTATATTGAACATAAGTTTTTATCCAGGATTTTTTCATTTTGTTTCATGACAATTAGTGGTATTTAAAGTTGAATAATTATACATTTAAATTTCCTCAATTTTTGTAAGGTAATATACAGGGTGGTTCGTAAGTAATCGTCCAAACTGAAATACAAGATGCTCCGGTTCAAAATATTACGATCTATCGCAACTTCAATAAAATATTGTTAATAATAAAAAGGATAGATGGTGACAATCTTGAAATGTAAAAATTTTTTCTTAACAGTAAATTGAATGATTTTGGATACACAATATTATGTCTTAGTAAGTTGGAACCATATGGGAAACTGTTTTATTATTAATTTTAGGAAAAAAAAACAAATTCTTCATAAAAGATTCTGCATGTTTTAAAATATAAAATACAATCATCAGATAACAATTTTTTCAGTATTATACGAGGTTTGTCAAAGTATATAAATTTTACTCAAGAGTAAAGTACAAAATTAGCATTAACTAAAAGTGGCTTTTGTTGACACGTTTTTGTTGCTCCTGTAATGATTGACATTAAAAAATATTGTTATAAGAAAATATTTATTCTAAAGTTATAATTTTTGATTTTTTTAGAATAACCAAATTATATTAAAAATCATTTTGCATAATATAATAATAAATTTAAATTATTGTAGGTTTAGGAAGATTAATATGTGGGCTCTTGAATTTTTCCTCCGAACAGTAGATTGCTTCCATCGTTTTTTTCTTGGAGAAATATTAGAAATGGGTGGTTTGCAATAAACTTTATTTGAGGTTGAGGCCGACAACGTAATCTGTATCTGATAACTACAAACAAAATTTCAGTAGTTTTGACGTAACCACAAAAAGTTTTTAAATCAAAATTATATTTATATTATATACTTTTAAGCAAAAATTTGTATCTGCCAAGTAGGTTATTACCCATGCTTCAAAAAAATAATATATACAGTATAGTTTAGAACGTAAAACACAAATACAAGATATCAAATTGTTTCATTCGTATAGGAATACATTTTTATGATCTACTGAAAATCCATAAACAAAACATACCATTAAGTCCAACTTGTAACACTATTAATTCCCCGTGAAACAGACTATCAAATCGTATATTTAAAATTATTTGAACCCCTTGCGGGACAAACAGGTTCATATCTTAAAAATAGCCAACAATTTTTAGAAAAGATTTAAACTTTAACGAAAACCATTATTTTTAGTCAGTTTTGATGTAGTTAGGCTTTTTACAAAAAACGTTCCAGTACAAAAAATAACGGAACTTATCAAATAAAAATTAGAAATTGATCAGACACTTATAGGAGGGACCAAATTGAGCGTAACAACAATAGAAGTTTTATAAATATATTTTGATATTGCCATGGGCTCTTGCCTTTCGCCATTTTTATCAAATATTTACATGGAACAATTTGTAGCCCAAATAGTAAATAATCAAAAATTAAAACAAATTGTCTGGTGGAGAAAAAATTCAGAAAATTTCAATATTCGAACTAGCTTTAAATCTAACGAAAACTAAACCGAAAAAACGAAGAACAATCTTCAAAAAACTACATATATCAGATATACTGCGAAAAATTTTATTTAGGTGAAACATCTAGACCATTGATAATCCGAATAAATGAACACAAAATGTATATTGAACATAAGTTTTTATCCAGGTTTTTTTCGTTTTGTTTCATGACAATTAGTGGTATTTGAAGTTGAATAATTATACATTTACATTTCCTCAATTTTTGTAAGGTAATATACAGGGTGGTTCGTAAGTAATCGTCCAAACTGAAATGCAAGAAGCTCCGGTTCAAAATATTACGATCTATCGCAACTTCAATAAAATATTAATTATAATTTTTGTTTTTTTAGAATAACCAAATTATATTAAAAATAAATTTGAATGATTGTAGGTTTAGGAAGATTAATATGTGGGCTCTTGAATTTTTCCTCCGAACAGTAGATTGCTTCCATCGTTTCTTTGTTGGAGAAATATTAGAAATGGGTGGTCTGCAATAAATTCTATTGGACGAGGTCGACTACGCATACTACACCTCATTACCAAAGCTACAACCAAAATTTGAGTTGAATAAAAGTTACCACAGACACTTTTTAATAATGAACAGGTGAAAGAAAGTGAAATTTTAAATACTGATTTTAAATATTATTTTGAATTCAAATTGAAATTAAGTGCCATAACATATTTAGTTGTTAATTATTTGTTAAAATACCATTTACCATTGGCGTACGAGTGAATTTTTGAAAAAGATTCGTTTATTAACAAAAATTTTGATCTTCCACGGGCGTACGATGAAATTTTTTCCAAGGGATCAATTTATTTGTAAAAATTACTTTGTATATAATAATTATAAATGATTATAGATTTAGGAAGATGAATATTTGGGTTCTTGAATTTTTCCTCCGAACAGTAGATTGCTTCCATCGTTTTTTTCTTGGAGAAATATTACAAAAGGGTGGTTTGCAATAAATTCTACTGGAGGAGGCAAAGGACAAGACATATAACACAGCATTATTCCCATAGCTATAACCAAAATTTCAGTAGTTTAGAATTAAACACAAAAAAAATTTATAAATAAGTGCAGAATTTGTTTATTAGTTAGAAAAAAAAGCAGTATCGGCTTGTGTTGTGTAAACATTGTTTAAGACGTTTAAAACAAAATTCTAAGGATATATTAAAAATTAAACATTTGGTAATAGAACATAGGTATTCATTTAAAAATCTAAAAATTGTAATGTATAATGGAATGGTATAATAAATAAGGATAGTTAAAGCAGAATTTTATTTTTAAATTAGTTAGTACGGAATCCAAAGCCCTGAGATAAGAGTTTCTTACAAAAATTACCATTTTAAATCAAATAAATAATTAAACTTAAAATATATAATATAAAATAATCAGATAATAAAATCGTATAAACAAAATCAATATAGTATATACAGGGTGATTCACTAGTGAGATAATATCTTTTAAATCCTCAAAGATATTTAAATCAAATTTTGACCGATTGTAACCAGTTTTATAAGGGTCATATTTTAAAATTATTCGCATATTCCAAAACACCATGCCAGAATGTGCATTGTTTTAAATGGGACAGTAAAAAACACTGAAATAATGTTAATATTAATTCTCTAGTTTCTAAAATTTTAATTTTTGTTTGTTAAAACAATCAAAATGATATTAAAAATTACTTTGCATGTAGATTTATGACGATTTAGGCTCTTGAATTTTTCCTCCAAACAGTAGATTGCTTTTCTTATTTTTTTCTTGAAGGAATATTAGAAATGGGTGGTTTGCAATAAATTCTACTGGAGGAGGAGGCATACAACGCATCATCATTTCCATAGCTACAACCAAAATTTCAGAAATTTAGAATAAACAGCGAAGACAATTTTTAAATCATGGTTAGTTTGAATTATTTTAAAAAGTACCCTCGGGTAGAAGATTCAGGAAAGCTTGAGAATTTTGAAAAGACTATAATACGGGGTTGAGATAAAGTATGGAACCAAGTAAATATCTTTTAAACGAAAATAACGATATTTATGAAAGTTTGCAATGGAACAAAATGCATCTGATGTACATTTTTTTGTTAATAATATACTTCCGGTTTAACCGGAAATGCCACCAACTTCTTTAATTTAAATGGGAGACCCTATATATTTTTACAGATTTTGAAAGAGCTTGTTATTTTGAATTCATACGTACTGAGTTTAGTGTAAAAAAATTTGTAAAATTGAGGAATGTAGCACTTTAATCAACCTCCTTTGAGTTTTTTGCATTAGAGCAAAAAACTATTTAGATAAACTAATTGATGTTGTTTGTAGGCATAGTAATAAATAAACGAGTACTGTTCAGTACGTCTTTTGTTCTCCAAGTATCAAATTCTAATTAACGGAAATAAAATTTACAATTTAGGATGGTTCAATTAAGTGAAAAAGAGAGTATTGAAATTTCAATGATGTTCGGTTATGGTGATCGTGTTAGAACTCATGAAGAAGTGTGTCATATTTTTAATAATTTGCATCCGGTGAGAAATCCTATATCACGCTCAACAGTAACTAAAACATTACAACGTTTTAATACAACTGGGATGGTAAAAAATTTACTAAAACCTGGAAGACCGCTGACTGCAACGAACGAAACTGTTAAACAAGATATTGCAATCGATTTAGAAGAATCACCTCAAACTTCCACCACAAATTTGGCACTAAACCATGGTATCAGTCGACATTCTGTAGGAAAGATATTAAAAAGTGAACAGTATCATCCGTATTGGTACAGTTGGTTCAAGAATTGTCAGACGATGAATTTGACCGATGGCTGGAATTTTGCGAACGGCTAATAGGAGAATCCTCATTGGATTCATGAAGCACATACCCAGCATCCACAGAAGTTAAATGTTTGGATGGGAATTGTCGAAAATAGGCTTATAGGCCCATTTTTTATCGACGGAAACTTGAATGGTGACAAGTATTTGGATCTACTAAATAACGAAATTATTCCTGCACTTCAACAGAATGGGCAATTACCACAAAATGTTTGGTTTCAACAAGATGGAGCACCTCCCCACTATGATAGACGGGTTAGGGATTTTCTGGATGCGAATTTTCCAAATCGATGGATTGGACGTAGAGGATTCATAGAGTGGCCTGCTCGTTCACCGGATCTTAGCCCGTTAGATTTTTTTCTTTGGGGTTATCTAAAATCACGTGTTCACGTTAGAGGACCAACAAACTTACAGGAATTGAGACAAAGAATGTGAACTAATACGTGGAGAAGTCTTGGAAAGAGTGACTCAAGAATTTGTTAATAGGATGGCTTATTGTCAGCAAGTAAACGGCATTTTGAACATTTAAAGTAATTTTGTTTCTCATTATTCTAAAATAATGAAATGTACATCTATTGTACAACAAACAGTGAGTTATTCCTCGTTTTTACAAATTTTTTTACACTAAACTCAGTATGTATGAATTCAAAATAACAAGCTCTTTCAAAATCTATAAAAATATATAGGGTGTCCCATTTAAATTTAAAAAAGTTGATGGCATTTGCGGTTAAACCGGAAGTATATTATTAACAAAAAAATGTACATCAGATGCATTTTGTTCCATTGCAAATTTTCATAAATATCGTTCTTTTCGTTTAAAATATATTTACTTGGTTCCATACTTTATCCCAACCCCGTATATATACGAGAAGTTTCAAAGTGATATATAATTATTTAAGATAAAGATGTTAAAATAAAGTAGAAATGATTATACCGGGTTTAAAAAAAATTAATAGTTATTTTACACATTGTGTTTTATTATACAACTACAAGTACAATATTAAACAAATAGAGGATGTTATTAATTTAACTCGGGTTTGAATAAACGTCCGTTAAATAAAATTTGTGGCTCTTCGCCTCTTCGTCCGCATTTAAGTAAAATAACAAAATGATGGTTTGCTATGAATTCTTTCGGATCTGTAGGTATAGACATACATCGACCTTTCATTACCATCGCTAAAACAGAACAGGACTTAAACATTCAATATTGGAAATAAAAAAATAAATGGACTCAAAAACATACGTAGAAAAATAGCGACATAATTTTTGCAAAGAAAATTGTAGTTCAAGTGTACCAAAAACTAATTTTGTTTCGAAATTCCTTCTAGAATTCTTCCTGGAAGGTGAAATTAAATATGAATGTTTACAAATACTCATTATTTTTATTTCACAATATTTTTTATAAGTTTTACAAAAAACTTAGACCCGACCGGTTTCGATGTTTATACATCATTTTCAAGGAGTGGTGGAGTGGAGGTGATTTTTAAACATTGATATGTATGAATTTCACAGTGTAGGGGTTGAAACTATCAATTTGGTGAAATTAAATGCAAATTAGAAAAAGCAATTACAAAAGAAGAAAACTAAAAATAAAAAAAAGTGTCAACATTATTTTCTACAAAGACTATTATTATAGGTATGTTAAAATTTAAACCTGGTTTAGCGATGAGCGTTAATGTTACGTATTTGGTCGCTTAGATTCCATGGGTGTAGACGGTAGATTTTTTTTAAGAAATTTATGTAATGAAATTAAATTTATAAAATTCTACCTTATATTATTTTGTGAATTAGGAAAGCGAAAAAACTAAAATGTGTTAACTATTTAGAGACATTCTTTCTGTATCGAATGGTACGAAAATTATAACTGTAGCTTGTATGGTTTCAACTTAATCACAATTGAAAGAGGAGCAAGTTTTTATATAATTTCACAGTTTTTCAGCATACAAACTAAATAATTTAAGTTCATACCTACAAAAATGGATAAAATATAAGATTACAGGATAATTTAATAATAAATTTTCAAAATTAAACGAAATCAGGAGTATACATAATATAATTTAACATTAGTGACAGCTGTGACAAAATTTATATCGGTAGAGCTTTTAGAAATTTTGAAACTAGAATTTCAGAACACACTTTGACAACAAATATTCTGATTCAAATAATGTATGAGCAAACCAACACACTTTCGATTCAAATTTTTAAATTTTACATGTAGAAACTAAATTCCTTAAATTAAATCCTGATTTCTATTATATCTTGTAACGCACTATATTTTAGTATACCTACGGATATTATTCAAAATATTCATAACAAGGGGTTGAATATGCGACTATAAAACAAAATATTCAACTGATCTTGCGTTTTTACTTTAAACATTACTATAAATGGATGATCTACTTCGAATTCTTCTTCTTTAGATTTCCAAGATGAGTATTTGCGACGAATTAGGAAACCTACAAAATATTCAATAGATTCAACAAAGCGATAGGTGAAAAATAGACAACTTTTAAAAAGGCCCCGTCAATCGTCATTATTTAGATTCAATAAATTTTTCTATTTATTTTAGGCGGTTTTACAATAATAGTTGTTGAATAATATGTTTATTGAAGCTCGATGTGCTTCAATAATATTTTCAAAATTGCAACTATTTGAATGGGTTTTTTTTTTTCGGAATAATGTTTAGAATGAAAAGCCACATTGTGTGAATTTAATTCATGTATAAAAAATCGCATATGCCACAGTGCAATTGTCACTTTCACAGCGGCAAAAGTTAGCTTTAACTTTTACAGCGACAAATACACTAGTGGTTTTTTCACTTATTCATTTGTTCATCAATTATCGCGGTGTTGGTTACCAGAATAAATAGTTTGGAATGTTTGTCAACAACTTATTGAATTTTCAAGAACTAACAATAAGTCGAAACGGTGTGTCTACGAACGCAGAAATTAGTCAAATTGTTAATACTTGTGTGCCTACTAATACAGTTGCGACGCAATCATCAATCTGGCGACAATTTTCTACGTTTTGCGATGCAAAAAGATACACATTTAAGCCAGATATTTCCATCGAGAATTTGAATGTAATATTGCAAGATTGGGCATTTAATATGCGAAAAAGTAACGGAGAAGACTACAAAGGAGCGGTAGTTAAAACAATTTGGAACACCACCGTTAAAATGCTACAAAGTAAATATTATAACGAATTTAATATTGTATTCAACCCTTTCACCGATGTTCAGTTTAATTCATCACGAGCTGCACGTAATGCTAAACGTAAAATCCTACAAGCACAACCCGAAAAGAGAAAATGTAGTGCATCAGCTCTTAATAAATCTGAAGTATTTGCAATGGCCAGATTATATAACGAAAATGAACCGGAAGGACTTCAAAAGAAATTATATCACATTTTGGCGTTTGAACTAGCTTGGCGCGGAGGAGAAGCAGCTTACTGCAAAACCACTTATTTCGTATCTGAAATTGAAAATAATGGAAAAGAAACTGGACGTATCGAGTATAATCCTCTATTTTCGAAAACGAGACAAGGCGGCAACAATAAATTATGTGACAGCAAATGGATCACGCCTAATATTTTCGACAATTTCTATGAGCATAGAGCATACAATATAATTTTTGAAAAAAGTTAATTTATTCGCAGAAATTTACATCCAACATGGGCTTACACTAACATTTTACATGTTAAATTAAAGCATGCTTTCAATTGTCTAAATAGCAACAACTTCCGTTTTGTGGAAAAATGTCATTTTTGGTAGAAATTTCATTCTAAACATGATTTCGAAAAAAAAAAAATTCTATTCAAATAATTTCTCTAATTCTTGAGCATTAGAGTTAATCTTAATAAATTATTTTAACTGAACCAGATCCCATACTTTGACGGGACCTTGTCTATTAGACGCACAAAATCTTCAGAATAATTATTATTGTTAAATTCACATGCAAGTCAAAAAAAAAACATTCAAGTGTACTTTGGTCTAAAGATTATATACAGAGTCCAGCCGAAATTTTATTATCTGGAGACACAAAATCATTTCAAACACCTAAAAATATATTAAATACCAAAAATGTGCTATAAACCATGAGTAGAAAAGAGTGTTTCTGAAGCACGAAATTATAAAATATACCAAAGAAAAAACGGAACCAAAAAAAACACAAATTTTACGAATGTAGACAATACTACGTGTCCATAACCTACAGCTGGGGAAAATCGTAGTACGTGACGTCAACTGGTTTGAGCACTTTTGATATCGTTTAAAATAATTTGATATAGCACGAAACTTTGAACTATATTTACCAATTTTTGGGAACTAGATTTATCAGACCAACTTAATGATATTATAGATTAGAAAAATTGGTTCACTATTTTGGCTGTCATTTATATTTGAAACAAAGTTGGATAATGTAAAAAATAAACGTATTTGTCTACTGATAATGCCCATTATAGCTCGACAAATTTAGTTTGGCACTTGAAAATAAAATCGGATAGATAGATGCACAGTCTTCCAAGGGCTAAGTAGATTTGTCAAGTTTTTAATTCCCTAAATAAGCAACTATAATATATGGCATTTATATTTTTTAAGGTAGTTTTTTCGATACAGGTACTCGTACAGAAAGATGGCATCTAGTTTCACAAAAATTGTGTGTCAAACAGAAGGCTGATGAAATTTTTCTGGACTATTACACAAAAGTCAAATGAAAAAAAAGATACAGCAACCTTTTTTTGCCAATATTGATGTGGGTTAAAATTATTATAGCGGTTGGAATTCTGGTATTTGACCTTGGAATAAAATTTGATGGTCTTCTTTTATTCTACAGTATAGGTATCATTAACGCGAATGGATGATCTATTTCAAAGTGTTCTTAGTTCCATGATTCACATATATACGATGGCGACTCATAAGTTCTAAAATTAAATAGTAGGTATTTGAATTTTACCAACTATAACTTCAAAGGAAAAACGTTAGGAGAGATGAAGGCATATTGGCCTGGGAAAGAAAATAATGGAAAGAGTGGGTACAGGAGGAACACCAATCCGACGCCTGAGAAGGCATAAGGATAAGAGAAAGAAAGAAAGAGAATTGTTTCTCGTTTTGGGGAACAAAATTAGAAATGTGCAAACGCAATTATATAAAATTCAAAGGCAGTTTGATAAGTTTTCGTTAAAATTCACGTGATTATCTGCTTTTTAGAACTATTCTAGTACATTTTTGCGTGCTTACTAAATATAGCTTATTTTAAAATATAAATACACCTACCTTAAACAATTGAATCTTTTCCGATTTCTTCTTACACAAAAACACTTTTAAAAATATAAAGAAAATGACAACGTCTCTGATTCACTAATTTTTGTATTTTATTTTACCAGTTAAAAAAAATTTAACCAAAACATTTAATTGAAAAAAATGAGCTACTCTTCCCACTTTAAACTCATCTTTAGTAGATTTTAATATTATACAATTTTAAGAAATAAATTCCATGTGCTAATAAATAAAAATATTGTTTCAAAGTTTCATTTGAATTATTTTTAATCCGTAACCACTTTTTGTTTTTCAAGATTATCCGTCCTACACAATGAGGTTCAAGTGGATAGGTTATTTAACAATTATATTTTATTGAAAAAAAAAACATATCGGTTAAGCCTCGTATACGGGATTAAAAATGCGGCCTTCGAATAATACGTTTTTATAAGAGACTTCTTGAGAATTTACTAGAAGTATTATGAACGGGTGGTCGGCAATAAACGATTCTGAATGTGTGCCTTTTTTTTAAGTATCATCTTCTTGCCTAAAATAAATATAAAATCGTAGAACTTTTTGAATCTGTTAAGGGGGGAGTTCAAATATTTCTTAAGCACATTTTTAGTGATTTTAAGCCACCTACCCATTGTACAAGCGAAAATAAGAAAATCAACAACTCTTCTACCTCAAATGCAAGAATTTAAAAAAAAATGTCATCAAATATTAAAATTGTGATCTATTTGTATGTAAGACTATGGAATCACATCGATTTCTGGAACACTAATCACAAAAATTAAAAGGAATGTACCCCACGCCCCTTAATAGTGCTTAGACTCCGTTTTACATAAGAAGAAGCCACGTGAAGTTTGCCAACTGTCTTGCGCAGAAACTAAAATGGGTATTGTTTATTTGTCGCCAGTTTTGACATTGGCGTTACAAACCATGCCTTCTAAAAAACTTGTTGGTGTTAAAGGAAAAATTATCAACAGTCAAGGCAGAGATTCTAATTTTGTGTTAACCTTCAAAATGTGAAAACGTTACGCTACTGATGTGAAATCGAATGTCAATTTTACAATATGGCGCTGGTTTTGACAAGTACGCCCATACGACTATAACTTGACGTAGCTTCTTCTTATATGAAACGGAGTCTACATAATACTTGAACTCTCTCACGGTTGTTCTTACACTTAATTAAAATTAATAACAATTTTATTATAGACAAAAAAAACATCGCAGGTATATATAATTTCCCCTGAAACAAACCTACATGGAAGCTATAGATAATTATCAACTTCCTTCTGCAGATACCACTCATGGAAACCAAAAAAAAAGTAAAAAATATGCCATATTTTTATTAAATTTAAAACCCTATTGAAAGTGACAGTTAATTTATAAGCATTTGTAAAATGTTGGAAATAGAATAGTAAGTTTAAGAACATCGTATATCCCAAAAAGAAAACTGTATTAGTTGAAAATAAGGAATATCACAAAAAAAAAGGCTACGAATATTAGGAATTAAACAATAACTTGTGAACTCTCGATAAAAAAAAAACAGCACTCGATTCTATAAGACAAAACAAACGGGGCAACTCAAGTTAATCAAGCAGTATTAAATTTGTTAAAAGTTCTCTTGTACTGTATCAAGTATCGGTCAGTATCTGGCCATGTACCATGCACCAAAAAAGTTCTAACCAATGAAAATTTTTTTCCCTTTTTAGCACGACGCATAAAAATATATCTTCCCTAAAACTTAGATGTTTTCAAAAAAATTAGGTTAGGATATTGAATATATTTTTTTGGTTTTATTTATATTTTTTATTATACTAGTTTGTACATCAATAGAACATTTTCTACAACGTATTCATAGTCTAAGCAATTATTAATTTAAAAAAATCAACACAAATTGAATACTATTATGTATAAAATAATCACTCAAATACAGGGTGTCCCGTAAATATGTTTAAATTATTTGGAATTAATCTACAATTAAAAAAGTGTTGTATCGAGTTCAATAAAGAGTATTCAATAATGAATTGCAGAAAAAAGTGTTTAGCTCTGTTTCAAAAATATCGTACAATAAATGTTTACGAACCCCTCGTACCACGCCACTGGCTTATTAGAGTTTGACAGAATTGATACTGTTGATGTGTTTTGAAGTGACAATAACCTACAAAAAATTTTAAATTTGTTTTTCCATCCCCCGAGAAGATATGAAATAAAATGTGTATTTCTTCTGAACCCTTCAATATAGCCTATATCTCACAAACTAAGAAGGTTAGAGGAAAGTTGCATTTGGGTATTCTGAATAATTCTTAACGATCTATCATGCCTTCAATTTACGGTACTTATTTACTGGACACCCTGTATAATATTTTTGAAATCATCAAAGAAGGTTTTAGAAATGTTAGTGAAAATTTCAATTTCATTTTTCTAAAAAAATTATAGGTTATGTTGAAAAAATCCTTTAAATAAAATTTCTGAGAAAATATTTCCTAATAAAAAGTAGCGTTTTACCCAAAAATGCAATTTTAACTATTAAGTTGTTTCAAATTTCACTTTCAAGTTTTTAAAATCCAACCTCAATTGCATTTTCTTGCCTGTTAATTTTTTGCGTTATTTTTCACAAACAATTTCACCAGGTAGTAACTCTTGAATGCCTTTTTGACTTACTACATTATTATTTTGATCTGTCTACACGGTTTTTATTGAATATTCGAAATTAATTTAAAAAAAAAAAATTCTATTCAAACTAAACAATTCTGTAAAAAAATAGATAAATATTTTCATTTTTAAAATAATTTTGTTCTTCTAATTCGTGGGTGACCGATCGGCTGTGGTTTTCCATCCCTAAACCCTGAACCTGAAATACCATTTATTTACAATGAGGTTGAAGAGGTTGTGACCCCCTTTAGAGAAGTCCTTTCCTTGTAAGAAGAGTGAAATGAAGACCTTCCTCTTTTTTGTATTTATATTTATATAATTAAAATTATTTACTGTTTTAGTTAAAAAAACATTTTCGGTTTTCATATTTATTCCAAAAATCAGATAGTTTGTAAAGTCTGGCAACATGTGCACTCGTATCATTCTATTAATTTCCGCCTTATTGTGTTGAAAACAAATAGTCAAATTAATTGTCTAAATCTGAATTAACATTTTTTCCGAAATCTATATTTTTATTTTATTTATTTTGGATTTTTTTCACGAACAATTTATTTTATTTTACGATTTCAAAAAAAATTACCCATTGCTGTTTGTACAATTTGTATTTTTCACCAGGATAAATATTGTGTGGGTAAAAAAAACACCCAAAATAAAAATATTTTCACATTTACACCGAAAATTTCTCGTACTAAGGGTCAATTTGGTTAAAAATTAACGGCACGTTGTATTTGACGAAGTTTCCGATATTAAAAATGTTTGAATCTATACAGAATCAAGATTAATTTTCAACCAATATTTTGTACAATTGAGAATTGCTCCTTATATCCGTCAAAATTAATTGCAGAAGCGAGAATCGTGTGTTCGTCTCCTTTGCCGTATTTTTTCTTTGATATGGAGAACAATTTTATTTGGGACATCCCGTATATTATTTTGACGGATTCCGTACTACATACAAACTGAAAATATCGTTTTGTTTTTGTGCATTAGTCTATTGATAAATAAAAATATATATTTTTAATTGGACAACCTGTATAATCCCGTGAAAGATGAACAACCTTTATTTCTGTCAACTGAATATCAAAAATATTTTCAGCCTTATTACCAAACTTATTAGATTTCTAAAAACATTTAAGCGGAAATAGAATTCCGTTAAACACCAAACGTTATGCTATTTTCACTATTTTACAAGATTGTTAATTCGCCCTTGAAATAATATCTGATTGTGATTTTTTTCTTTTCTTGCTTGTAAAAATATTAGAAAAGGATGATCGGCTATGAATTTATCCCAATCAACAGCGCATTCTAGAACCATTTCCATGTCTGAAACAAAGACGTGAATCGGCCTATGTGGTTTTCAAACAAACAATCTAAAACAACTATACATGCTTACGCAATATTTACTATCATGTATCAACAATTGGCACTGGTGCACTATAAGGGAGCAATCAGAAAAGTATCTTCAGTTTAAGAAAAAGAACGGTTATTTAGATATCCAATATCTTGCAGATTTCGAGATATGATAGTCCAGTTCTTGAACTACAAGAGCCCTTTAAACAGGACATCACAATTATTGAACCAAAAGTATCAGCTATAACATGTGGGCTCCTAGAGTTTATTGAGTCAGCTACTTTTCCCAGTTTCCTTTTTATATTCAATCCTTTTCCAGTTATCGACAGTTTCCTTATTTCTTTTGCAGTTTTCGAGATAATGTGAAAGTTACCGACTGTTTCTTTCCATCTCTTGCAGTTTTCGAGATAATAGGTCAGTTCTAGAACTACAAGAGCCATTTAAACAGGACATCACAATTATTGAACCAAAAGTAACGGCTATAACATGTGGGCTCCTAGAGTTTATTGAGTCAGCTACTTTACTCAATTTCCTTTTATACTCAACCCTTTTCCAAGTAATAATGTGGAAGTTATCGACAGTTTCCTTCTATCTTCTGCAGTTTTCGAGATAATAATGTGAAAGCTACCGACTGTTTCAATCTATCTTCTGTAGTTTTCGAGATAATAATGGGAAAGTTACCGACTGTTTTTTTTTCGTCTTCTGCTGTTTGCGAGATAATAAACGGCTATTTCTTAAACTAATATTAGCTCCAGTCAACCAAATTATTGTTACTGGACTTTCCTATTACGGTCTGCTTTACTTTATCTTTTACAGTTTTCGAGATAATAAATTGGAATTTCTTATTTTGTGAGCTTGAAACCAATTCTCGAACATCGCGATTAAACGTCTATAGATACTCTTTTCGAGTTATTCCGTTTTCAAGATAATATGCAGTTTTCGAGATAATAAAAATATGCATTGTTTTAAATAATTATTTTTCAGGAAAATTATTTCTATACAATAAAAAAACTAAATGGTTGTTCAAATTTACCATCATAATTATTCAAATTAGGTGATGTTAGTGAAGTATGGGTGCTGAAAGGTGGAAACAATTGCCATTGTGTGTTGTGCAAGTATTTCCCTGCACATCTACTCAATCAACGTCTATTTGGCAGACAATAACGTCCATTTATGTCGATTAACTTTGATTTTTCCTCATAATGACTTTCCTAATCGAATTAGTGCTTTGGGATGTAACTCATGCGCATGCAAAAGTGTTCTGATCTTCATGAAGAATTTTTTTTGAAAAACTAACAAGACGATATTTTTGATTACCGAAATTTCGAAAGTTTTTTATATCCCTCCACAGAGGCTTATTGCAGCTCCTTCATCGACTCTAATTCCTTTTAAAACAAAATTCTGCAGCTTGGTGTAGTTAAAATGAAGTTGCATACATCAGTTATTTGGAAATTTGCAATATTTAGGTGTGTTTGTGTGTTCGAACAAGACAATTCTAATTCTCATGCACTTTTTTTTTATACACACATGCTGTTAGTTACCTTAATATTCGGGATAATTAATTTTCCCCGTAAGCAAGATACAATCTAGCCCTTGTCCATGTTGATTGCTTCGACTAACTAAAGCTAGAAGAAAAGGATGATCTGCCGCAAAGTCTTGCGAGGGATATTCACATCTAGGCTCTATTTCGATACCTGTCAGTTAAAATATATATTTATATTGTATACAGTACGAGGTTGGAACTTTGGTCCCATGGAAGCTTAACATATACAATAAGCGACAATGCGTTATACAAAAAAAAACAAGTATATTTGGTAGGGATACGAGTATATTAATACAGGAGAACATAATATGAGATCGAGGTGATGAAATTTTAAAACGGACTTGACACAGAACTACAGTTTAATAGGTAATACGATCCACACAAGTAGGACAAGGATCATATGAACAGCAATACTTGAAAGAGAGAAACAATGCTTTTTTTCAATGTAAAATTCATAAAAGCTGCTATTTTTATAATCTACTATATCAATTTGAATGAAAAAAATTAACCTGCATACAAAATTCATAAAATTTGTAATACAATAATAAAGCGCTTTCCTCTAGAACACGGAGTATCTAAAGAACAGTTTTTTTGTATCGTCAACCCAACCATACTTGACAACATCATGCGTATCAAACCAAGTTTCGTCCAAATAAATTATAGTTCTATTTGAATCACGGTACCCTTTTATTTTGCGCAAATACTCCTGTCTAAGTTCAGCGATACGACGAGATTCCATTATTACCATTCAATTATCTAACTTCTTATATTTAAATCCACAATTCAATAATCCCGCGCATCATCTTGGACTGTCGTTTCAAATGGTCTCCAAAATGCCATTCTAATTAATTATATTATAAAACTTACCCTAACGTCTACGAACAAATAAATATTATATTAATATCAATTCACTGACGCCACTACACCGTTAAATAGGTATTATATTAACGATACTTTTCTACACTAGATCACCTACACTTTCCTATAAATACATAGCTATAACAATTCACTAAACTCACTCAACCAAAAAATATATATTATATTGAATATTTCTTTAAAACAAAATTCACACCCGACACTGAATGTAACTACTGGATTATAAGTCGAACCACAACACAATCCCCCCGAAGACCGTAGAATTTTTTCTGCCAGAAACGTCAAACGGAGTATACTTCGGTTATTTCGTTATATTGCGATGAATACTGCAGTTGATGATTGGTTGTTTCGAAGTCTTGACTGTAAGTGCAATACGTTGCCAACTCTTCAAAATTTTCTTAAATATAGTAACATATAAAAAGTGGTTTTAATTAATTTTTCTTTTTTCAGTAATTTCAAGCGAATTGTTTTAATGTTTACTAATAAATGTATATTATGTATTTTTTTAAAAATATTTCCAAACTAGCTTTCTTATAACATCACGAACTAACAGTTTACTGAAGTAAGTGGAACATTTGGGTAGCGAAACCAATAATTTCAGAAAATATATCTGACAACATTGCTTTATTTTGTGGTCATTACACTGACAATAGTTACACTATAACATCAAAATTGATGAAAAATGCTGTGTTAAGGTCAGTTCCCTATAGATACGAAAACACAACGGTTAAAAAAGCACACCCACCTGTTTTTGTAGAGAGGACTGATCTAATTAGGAGTTCCACACATCGAATAATTATTTTCTCTCTCTTTCAAATAGAGTTGTTTATACAGTGTGACCCATTTTCTTTGGAAGCACCCCTATAAAATCCGCATTTTTCAACGGATTTTGATTTAGTCTTTTTTGTTAGATTCAGTATCAAAAACAGAATTTGAGCACAAATTTTCATACCATAATAGCTATTTTCAAGGCCCTCTACGTTAATTTTTCTTTGCCAAAAAAGACGAAAGTATATTAGGCATTTTTTTTTCTCAAATATGACTACACCACTGGATTCAGAATCATCACAAATGTAAACTATCAAAATTTTATAAAAAAAGTTTTATTAACAACAAAGTTATCACTACATGAATTTGGGAAAAGTTAATTTTTTACTAAGAATGTAGACACATTTTAAAAATGGCAACATGGTAAACAAAAACTAGGACTCAAACATATTGCACTGTAAAAATTCGAAGCCGAAATTTTAAAAGACAGGATAATAGGTCCATTCTTTTTTGAGGGTAACATGAATGCCAATAACTTCATGGAATTCTTGGAAGGTGAGTTATCCGCAGTGATTGACGAACTGCCACTAGCAGAAAGAAAAAATTTGATATTTCAGTAAGATGGTTGTTCTGTACACTATGTCAGGCAGCAGCTTAACGAAAAATTTCCAAATGGTTGGATAGGTCGCGGTAGCGAGTTAATCGAATGGCCTCCTAGATTGCCCGATTTAACTATATTGGATTTTTATCTGTGGGGGCTTTTGACACAAAAAGTGTATAAGACACGTCCAAGGAATAGAGCAGAACTGTGTGACAGAATACGACAGGAGTGTGCTGGAATAACGCCACATGAAATAAAAAAGCGCTAAGACATAGTCGCAAACGATACGAGAAATGTGTGGAAATTAACGGAGGTCTAGTCGAGGCTACAAAAATGTAGAATTCAATTATTATTAAGTAGTTTAATAATCAAAATGTATTATTTGGTGTTAATTTGTATTTTCGTCACATCAGCACAATTTTACATTACTCTCAGAAGCTATAACTCCAGAACGGGATTAAGGTATCGGGTTCGAATTTTTACAGTGCAATATGTTTGAGTCCTAGTTTTTGTTTACCATGTTGCCATTTTTAAAATGTGTCTACATTCTTAGTAAAAAATTTATTAAAAAACAACTTTCTCCAAATTCATCTAGTGATAACTTTGTTGTTAATAAAACTTTTTTTATAAAATTTTGATGGTTTACATTTGTGATGATTCTGAATTCAGTGGTGTAGTCATATTTGAGAAAAAAAAAATGCCTAATATACTTTTGTCTTTTTTGGCAAAGAAAAATTAACGTAGAGTGCCTTGAAAATAGCTATTATGGTATGAAAATTTGTGCTCAAATTCTGTTTTTGATACTGAATCTAACAAAAAAGACTAAATCAAAATCGGTTGAAAAATGCGGATTTTATAGGGGTGCTTCCAAACAAAATGGGTCACACTGTATTATCCTTGTCGTTCTTGTGTAAATCATAACTTTTTCGCAATTTGTATATGAAAGATTGAAAGTAGGGTTGAGGAAAGTAATCTCGACAAAATGGACCACAATAGATCTGAAAAGGTCGCAGTGAAATAGGCTAGTAGCCATCTTATAACATCTAATAAATAATCTACCGGAAATGGCGGACACCCTTGCATCGCCTATGATTTATGCGATCCGATTTAAATGATTTTCTATTCTTTCACATATCTTTAATAAAGTACTTGATATTGTTAAACCAATCGTGGATAAACTCGTAATGTATTTGTTTATTTTCAACACATTGTCGCTTATTGCACATATTAGGTTTGTTCATAGAGAAATCACAAACGGTTGGGAACAGGGCGACCCACGCGCAGTGAGTAAAAATAGTTCACAGAGAGGCTCTGCGCATGAGCCGTCCAGTTTCTAAACGTTTGTGGTAGCTCTACGAACAAACCTTTTAAACTTCCCTGTGACCAGAATTAACATTTGACTAAAACCTTGGCAAATGAGTAGAATAATAGACAGTTGGAAAACTGTATGGAACATGTAATTAAGGTGGAAAATTATTATATGTGTATAAGTACTAATGTGAAAAATAGATGAAAGTAGTGTTAGTGGCATATAATAGTAGGTATATATAAGTTCTAAAATAGTATTTTATGCAACGATCATGTAATGATAGCCATTAAGACACGAGCATGTTGTAGGATACGAAACGAGCCGCAGGCGAGTTTCGTATATAATATGCGAGTGTATTAATGGCCATTACATGAAAGTTGCATACAATATTTTTTCTACTCCGATTAATAAGAATTATTGTTTGTATAATTTTTCATAAGTTTCCTTGGATTTTTCTGGTAATATGTTTGTCAACTGCATTTTCGGCTCTTTCTCTAATTTCTGTTATAATTCTTCGTTATCACTCATTATTTTAACACAATTTAATTATTTAGTTTGATTAATTTTAAATATAGTTACTTTTGAAAATCAAAATTATTTGACAGCTGTCAAATTAAGTGTCACTTAATAGGTCTGTTCGCCTGCAATAAAAGTGTAGCACTGAGCTATATAATTTTGAAAAATTCAGGTCTATCTGTGAAAAAATGCGTGTAAAATTGCTAAATTTGGGACTATCTATGTATATTGCATTTGTATACTGCAAGAAGCATTAAAACATAATTAAAATAAATAAAATCGTATAGCTCAGTGTTACACTTTTATTGCAAGGAACAGACCTAATATAATTAATTTCAGAAATGTCAACCAGGTATCCATGGCTATATTAAATATTGTGCGAATGTCGCATTCCTATTGGCTTAAAAATCTGTATCATAATGAAAATTTGTATCATAATGAATATCATTATGATACAGATTTTAGTCTTTTAATAAGTATATTATAAAACAGGAGTAGAAAAAATTAATTATGTGTAGTAGGGCGTTTCTTTATAAAATAGTAGCATTTTAATGTTAAGCTTCATAGGCGTGCGCAGACTTTCTTATTAGGGGGAGGGGGGGCATTGAAAACAGTTTAAACTCGTCTATTACATTGTCATAATTCAAATTCGCCGTTTTCTCTTGTTCAATGAATAAAAAGAAAAGTGAATCGAGTCTCTGTTGTGACATGGTATTCCTCAGTTTTGATTTAACTTGAACCATTTTTGAGAACGAACGTTCACAAGAGCAATCATCAAGATTAACACCTTTAGGAATAGAATTATCAAATTTTATTACACTCAGTTCAGCAAGCAATTCTTATTTTTTTATTTTAAATGAAAGTGAACGTTAAAATTTAAAAAATTATAAAACGTTTTTAATAGATTGATATTTTGAGGAATTGGGATAGACCGATTAGGGTGGGCCATGTCCCCCCCCCCTGTAGGCACGCCTATGAAGCTTACGTTGTACCAATTCAAAAAATCCAATTGCTGATAAATAAAAGTACAGGCTCTGCCTAAGTGGGTATACTTTTATTCGGAATCTTCTATGTAATTTTATATTGTAAATTTAAATATGTTAATAGGTTCTTGAATAAAATTATTATTATTATTTAATTTATTTAGTTTGAATCATTTTTAATCCGACCCTGTAATCTTTTATCGCCTACACAATGAGGCTCAAGTGAATAGATTATTTCTGGCAGTAGAAGCCAAAGTCTGATTCCGGCATTAGAATGTGATTTAAAATAAATTCAGTAAATAAATAATAGTTATATCTAGAACGCAAATATTTCGTGTCCGAATATGGCTTTGGAAATAATTCATCCATTTCAATGTCAAGTGAATCACGAATGTATAATGCACGACGTACAGATAATTGACAATATTTAAAGGTTAATATTTCTGAACTGTAGAGTCGTAAACATTAAACAAGGTGTTATAATACTGGCTGTGTATCTCATAAACTAATAGATATTTGCATTAGTACAGTCGTTGAAGCGAAAATCATATACATATACATATGAAATTTTATATAAGGCACATCTTACCCTTTACTTCAAAAGTGACATAAACCCTACTGGCATTTTGTTTTTTTGGGGGGAAAAAATTAAGATTTAAGCTTTTTATTCATAAAAATCTTGTTCAAGTATAATTTTGCGTTATTGTTTATAAAATAATTTTCCATTTTTCAACCCTAAAAACCCCCCTTTGTTGAAAACAATGATAAAAAATTTGGTTCCCTAGTGATTATTTTTTAGAAAAAATTTCCACCCCCCAAGAAAGGGTGTCAACCCCAATCTTCTAAATATTTACCCTTCAAGTCGAAACCACTAATTTTAAATTTTTTAATAGAACCCTGTATATATTTCTTCAGTTTTTTATAGCCGACGGTACTTCATTCAAAAAGTTGGGAAATCGTTTTACGTACATTGTTATTTTTTTAACTTTATAATTAAAAATCAAACTCAATCTGATTTAAAATATCCAGTGTAGGTTATAGAAGAGAAATTCCGAATATATACTTACCCAAAATTAAAACTATTTTAGAATTTATACAATGAAAATTTATTGAAGCATCAAAATCCATCAAGTGATTTTAGTCTATTTAATAAGATGAAATCCTTGTAATAGTAGCTTCTAAAATTTTACAGTGTGACTAGAGATCCGCCGGCGAAACTATGAATCTAAAATTAGAATTTCTCCTGGAGGCGGAGGTTTATACCAAATATACAGAAATCCACCGAAAATGCTATAGCTTGCGCAAGCTCGGCTGAACATTACAATACATTCCTACTTTGCCGCCGTCCTGAGGGCCCCCAGTAGCGTCCATTTGCTGTAAAGACTTATAAACCCAAGAAAATAAATGGAATTATTAACACATTTATATACGATGATATCCTTACATTGTGTATTTGAAGAAGGGGAAGGAAATATAATCATTGCATTCACCCTTCCCCTTAAATTATAATAAAATATTACTAATCATGAAATATGACTTGTCCGCCTTTGGGCGACGGAAAACATATAATATTAGTTAATAACTCTGCCGCGCTTGCGTAAATTATGACATTTTCTGCGGATTTCTAGATACGTCATATAAACTACTTTCTAATTTTAAATTCATAATTCCGTCGACGGAACTCTAGCCACATTGAAAATTTCAGCTCATTGGTCGAAATTAAGTCTAGAAAAATGTTTTATTTTCAGTTTAAAAATTGTAAGAGTTATAAGCAAATTAAAATAAAAAAAGGCGTTTAGTTTTTTGCAAATTACTCGGAAACTATAAATGATAATCGAAATCTGAAAAAAAATTCTTAGATAGTAAGAAATTTGCAATAAAAAGTCCTATATTTTTAGAAGCTATTACAAGAATTAACACGTTTTTGAACTAGACTATTAAAAATGTGTCAGGTTTCACATATCTTCCACTAAATAAAATATTGCAAGACAAAGTTACTTTTATTACGAAAGGACGGTTAGCTTCAAAAACTTCTGGTGGTAAAGATGCCTTCCTTGCTTTTATTGTACCTAAAGAATAATACGATTGGGCTGAATTATAATGTTCAATTAAAAAAAATGCCCATAAACATGAAAAAAAATTTAGTTTACAATTTTAAGTAGTGCAGATATTTTAGTAAAAAAGTGCGTGATTTCGCCCATTGTAGTTTGATGACGATTATTTACAATAAACACATACTCCATTTATTTTATAAATAAAGGATGTCCCATTATAAAGTGGATTTCTTTATCAAACTGGATACGAAAATAAAAGTATTTGTTTTATAAAAATATAAATTGTGTCAGATATCGAAAATTATTGAAATAGGCTATAATGCTTTTGTTGCTAGTGGAGTACTATCAGTCCATGTGGACTAACAATTCAAGTAAATTTTTCATAGACCAATCGGAAGCTACATTACACCAATAAGAATCAATGGTTCGCTTGTGGGTAGGTCAAGATTAGAAATGATTTATGGCTTTTTCATCGTTTCGGCTTTTTAAGCCTCAAAGAGATATGTTAAATTTGGTTTCTATTTATTTCCTCTAATAACTAGATCACCAGAAATACATGCCGAACCCTCTAACAATGATGCGCCGCTGGTGAAAACCGTCTTATTGATTTGATTCGGATGTTTATGAGTTATGACGCAACGAGAAACATTCGTGACTTTTACAATAGTCAGTACGCCCTTTAACATTAAAAAGTTTTTTCTGGGATTACTAGACTTCTTATTAGGAGTTTAAATATGATATTATATTCGTTTTTGAGAGGTAAAATTATTTAAGCACACAAATCAAATTATTCTTTTAATACTTTAAAATATACATGTTTATATACAGGGTATTCAACAAATTATAGACAGGTTCCCAAAGGAAAATATACAAAAAAGCAATTCAGTATGTATATAACAGTCTTTAATAATATTGTCTGTTTCACAAATTTGCTTCTGTTTAGGATGAAAGTCAATGGCATCGATCCAATATTACTTTATTTACCAATATTTTATGAACAAACATAGATTTTTTTGGTTAGATTTGGGTTGTTATTTGAAGCTGAATGGAAACGTAACTTATTCAAGAGTTAAAAATTTGTTTCAAGACTTCAGAGATTTTAAATAATATTTCCATTTAGTCCAGTAAATAAAGACCGAGAAACCCCCCAACCTGCTCATCTCATTATTGTCGGACTTTTTTTTTGCAACCTGTAGGTATTCACGGGTAGATTACTCTCTGAAAATATGTCCTCCGCGAAATTTGCGGAAGGGGCTGAAAAATTTCCAATAATCCCAAAAATTGAGTTTTCCGCCGATATCTCCGGAAATATGACACTTAGAGAAGTGGGATTTTGCTAGGAATGGAGAGCAGTTTATTATCTACAAAAATAACCCTTATCATTTTTGTCAAAAGTTCAACCGTTTTCGAGATAAACGGGCCCAAGCGTACCTTGGATTTCGAGCTGCTGCGCGGCGTCTCCGTGAATGTAGGCATGGGAGGGCGGGCAAATTGGCCCATAACTTGAGTAAAAATGAGTCTTTTTTTCATGATTCAAAGTGCTTATGAAAGGAGGGACCTGTACCTATAACATCGTGTAACTTTTTCGTTTTTTTTATTTTCCAGGAATATTGAAAATACTGGCCAAATTTTATTTTTCCTGAATATTTGACCGCCCTTATCAATCCGTTCATATTTTTTAAATTAAGCGTAGTTTTACCGAAACCTTTTGGATAATGGGACTTTGATAGGTGGTGAATGTATTCCGAAAGAATGAATAAATAATGTTTGTGTATTTTTATAAACAACATGTTTTTCTTGGGACGTTTTTTTTTATTTCCGGAGTTTTCTGAAAATTCTCGGGTCTACCGCAAATTGATAAACTATGATTGGCAATATCGGTCTTTAATGCAAACCATTGGAAAGCTGAAAATGTCCTCTTTTCGATGGTTTTTAAAATTTTTTAGTTTTCCGGAAAATTTTTGCAAGCCTTTTTTTGCAAGAAATATTGATCCAGGGACAAAAATGATGGGGACCATTTTTGTAGGTAATGAACTGTACTTCATTTCTAGCAAAACCCCACTTCTCTAAGTAGCATATTTCGGGAGATATCGGCCAAAAACTGAATTTTCGGGATCATGGGCCATTTTCCAGCCCCTTTCGCAAATCCCGCGGAGGACATATTTTCAGAGAGTAATCTACACATGAATACCTACAAATTGCAAAAAAAAAGTCCGACAATAATGAGATGAACAGGTTGGTGCCTTTATTGACTGGACTAATTATACAAAACAATCTTGAGAAAAAGATTTGATATTAAATAAAGTAAGGGTTGATAATTTCTCCCCTTATAATGTTGAAAAATACCGGTGGTTAGTCAAAGCACAAAAATTACATAATTTCAAGTTTCCGTCTTTACTTAAATTTGAGAAAAAAAATAAAAGTTTACTAACCATTTTTTACAGATGGGTTGAGTAACTTTTGTCACAGAAAAGACACCATCATAATTTTAAGCAAGCAATCAACTCCTTAATGTTTTCGCATTAATTTAAAAACGCCCTGTACAAGTATATAATTATTTAAAATAAACAAAATGATTGAAAAAGAATTTGGTATTTCTACGAAAATAGAATTCACCTGAGAAATTGAGTTGAATGTGTTTATTTTGCCTAAACATATTAGACGAATTTACTTTCGTACTTTCTAAATCCCCAGCTGATTATTTGTTATCACATAGGATCCGAAACAAAATCTGTTATTGTTGATCCACCCCTTAAATTTTGTTACAGACCAATCATCATTGATTTTTGAACAATTACCCTTTTAAAACATTACGAGACACCCTATACAAAGTGTCCGTAAAGTATGGAACAAATTAATTTTTTGCTAAACAGACCATTTTAAGAGATAATCCTAAAACACGTCGATTTTTGATTTACCGTATTTTAAAATAATAATCTAATATACAGGGTGAATTACTTTCGAGTAAAGAGGTCACCGTCATTTTTTTAAATGGAACACCCCAATTTTGTCTCAATTTTCGGATTACTCTAGCTGAGCTGATTCCAAAAATGTATCACATGTTGATTCCAATTGGTACAAGGTGGACAAAAATACAATAGTTTTGTGTGTGCTCATAAAGTAATCCTGGAGTTTATGGTTTCAACAGGATGGTGCACCTCCACATTATGCTGTAGATGTTAGAAGGTACCTAGATGAATTTTTTCCGAACAGGTGGATCGGTAGACGTGGACCTATTGAATGGCCAGCGAGATCACCAGATTTCAATCCTTTGGATTATTTTATGTAGGGCTATCTGAAGAATGTTGTGTATCAAACGAAACCAGCAAATATTCAAGAATTAAAAGAGAGAATTCGGACAGCAATAAACAATATTCCTCAAGACACAATAAACAAGGTTCAACAAGAATTTGTACACCGTTTGGGGTACTGTCAAATACAGCGAGGGCTGCAGTTCGAACAATTATAAAGTCATGTATTCATCATATTCTGTCCGCTAGCCAATAAGTATTTTTCATAATATTATTAATTTAACTAATAAAGAATATTACGCGTTACTTTATGAGCACACACAAAACTATTGTATTTTTGTCCACCCTGTACCAATTGGAATCAACATGTGATACATTTTTGGAATCAGCTCAGCTAGAGTAATCCGAAAATTGAGACAAAATGGGGGTGTTCCATTTAAAAAAAATGACGGTGACGTCATTACTCGAAAGTAATTCACCCTGTATATTAGAATATTATTTTAAAATACGGAAAATTAAAATCAAAAATCGACGTGTTTCAGGATTATTTCTTAAAATGGTCTGTTTAGCTAAAAATGAATTTGTTCCGTACTTTACGGACACAGTGTATATAATTATAACAGAGATTATATTTGAGACATTGTTTACAGTTCTAATGTTTTTAAATAGATAATAGACACACTCCATCATTCCACTAATGATGGCACTTAACAGGACTCATTGATGAAATTTTTTAATCCTGTGATCCAAGACAGTATTTTTATCAACATTTTCCTGTTCGATTAGTGTAGATATTGTTACAATTCATCGCGTACGATGCTTGTTTTATATTCTGGACGGTAAATTTTTCCTTTAAATAGTACGTTTAAAATAGACTCTTGATTTTCGTTGGGTTCTTTTACGTTAAGCAGAATTAAAAACGGATGATCTGCCGTAAATTCCTCAGTGGGAGTTAGTGATCGTTTCATTATGACTCTGATTGCTAAAAAAATATTTTTTTTGTAAGTTGTGAATGTGAAAAAAATTTAATTAGTATAGAAAAAGCTTGCACCAAGAACAAAATGCCCAAAAATCTATTAAAATGTGTATATACACTACAATTGCCTGTTTTCAAAAAAAATAGGAGCTATTATTCGTACAGTGTGTGTCTACGGATGGGGAACATTTTTAATTACAAAAATGTCGCTTTTGATTAAGTTTTTCAAAATAATAAAAAGTAATGTAGAAAAAAATAGCAGCTATTTAACATTGCCATTGCTAGTGCAGTAATTGATAAGACTTTTTGGAAATAATTTACGCACCCTGTATAAGTCGTTTGATAAAGCCAGAGCAAACAAAAACTAAGACGAAAAAAAAACGAATTTACCAAAAAATATATTTAACGTCAACATATTCATCCAAATTCGTAAAAGACCGACCTTTGGAATTTTAGTCATAACGATTATTTCTATTGAGTTGACAGAAGTTTTGATTTGATTCATATGAATATTGTTGCTGACGTAACAGTCACGTGATGGTAAAGCTCCACCGTTTCAACTGTATTTTTGTCATTAAGGTTGGAGCATCACCCCAGTGAATAAAATATTTAGAAACACTTCCTCTTGTACTGAACTTTCCTTTTTCATGAGACAAATGAAAAACGGGTGATCCGCAATAAACATTTGAATTGGAGTCCTACTTCTTGAACACGTTTTCAGTCTTATAATTTTTCCTAAAACCACACCGAATTATTATAAATACTAAACATCAAAAAAAAGTTATTTATAGCGAACTGCAAATACGCCGAACCAACAACATCATGCTTCAAATTTTTATTTAAGCCAAACTATTATACACTAACCGACAAAAAAACTCTAAACCTAAAATTTTTAAGTTCGTCGACATCGATTTCAATTGTTTCTTGGCCAAATTGTAGATTACATTTTTTGGTATTAAAACAAACTCCAGAAAGGTTTCCAAAAATGTTAATAGCTTATTTATACAGGGTGAAAAAGAAACCAAGTATTTGTAGTCCAATTTCTCAACACCCACCATTTATTTGTTAGTCTTCTAGTTACTTTATATTTTTTTTCTTATATCTATTATAGCACAGTTTCTTGGAACAGTTTCTGGGAATACAGTTTCATGGAACAGTTTCCCGAAGCACAGTTTCTTGGAGTAGTTTCCCGAAGTATAGTTTCTTGGAACAGTTTCCCGAAGCACAGTTTCTGGGAACACAGTTTCCTGGTCTACAGTTTCCCGAAACACAGTTTCTGGGATGTAGTTTCCTGAAATACCTACCTACCTATCATGCATTAGTTTCTGGGAACACAGTTTCCTGGGCTATAGTTTCCCGAAGTACAGTTTCTTGGAACAGTTTCCCGAAGCACAGTTTCCTGGTCTACAGTTTCCCGAAACACAGTTTCTGGGATGTAGTTTCCTAAAATACCTACCTACCTATCATGCAATAGTTTCTGGGAACACAGTTTTCTGGGCTATAGTTTCCAGAAGTACAGTTTCTTGGAACAGTTTCCCGAAGCACAGTTTCTGGGAACACAGTTTCCTGGTCTACAGTTTCCCGAAACACAGTTTCTGGGATGTAGTTTCCTGAAATACCTACCTAACTATCTTGCATTAGTTTCTGGGAACACAGTTTCCTGGGCTATAGTTTCCCGAAGTACAGTTTCTTGGAACAATTTCCCGAAGCACAGTTTCTGGGAACACAGTTTCCTGGTCTACAGTTTCTCGGTCTACAGTTTCCCGAAACACAGTTTCTGGGATATAGTTTCCTAAAATACCTACCTACCTATCATGCATTTTTTCTGGAAACACAGTTTCCTGGGCTATAGTTTCCCGAAACAAAGTTTCCTGGAGCTCAATTTCCAGGAGCGAGTTTCATAGCAGCGCAGAAGCGCACCAGTCTCTTTCAGAAGAGTGTGCTAATTCTGTCCGTTTAGGATGCTTCTTTAAAGGAGTATACACAATTTTTTTCATGAATCAAAAGGTAGAAAAACCACTTGTTCTATCCGTGCAACGCATCAAGACCACAACAAGACAAGAAAAAAAAAGAGGTTGTATCCTAAGATCGTATGTTTTAATTGTTACCTAATTTTGATGACCATATTTTGTATAATATTAGTCGTTACTAACCCTTCTAGTTATAGTAATTTTTTTTGTAAACAATTTTTCAAATTTTTTATATCATTAACGCCCTATATTTTTTGTTTCAAAGTTCTTGGACAACGAACTTAATCAAAATTTTAGAGTTTTTTTTGCCGGTGAGTGTAGTTATAAACATTATTTAAGAAAAAGGTAATTTTGAAATAGACGTACCAAAAAAAACCTCCCTATATATAATGTCATCAAAATCGGTACAGTAGTTTAGAGGGAAATCATTGTGAAAATTCTATTTTTAAACATTATGATATCACCAATTTCTATTGAAAATCTGTTTTTTTTAGATTTTAATATCACTTAAGTATCTAAGACATATTTATACGTACCTGGAAAAATGATTACTGCAACTCTTCTTTTTATTCAATGAATATTTTTATTTTCAAATACTGTTATCAGTTCAATAGGCTTAACTGTATCACAAATGTTAAGATAACGTGTATCAGATTTCGTTTTAAAAATTTACCGACAACGTTTAGTAGAATCTGATTATCAATACGAACGAGATTTTTTTTTCAAACCTCTTGAATTTTCCGAGAAATTGCAACGTAAATTTCGAAAAAAATGCCTTAAAAAAACGTCCTTAGGATCCTTACCATATCAATTTCCACTTAACTCAAGATCTTTGTGATGGTTGATTTATCTGCCGCACACTGTATATTGAATATATAAATTCTAATATACAAATTGTAGGTACAGACCACTATTTTTCGACAGGATAACATTAAAGTCAATTCAATCTCCAAAAAGGAATTATAGACTGTCAAAAATAACAAGACAACAGACCAAAAATTATTATTGTACATTCCATAAACAATAGTACTAACAACGACTGGAATGCATCATAGGATCAAGAGAAGCAGATATTCACCTTTAACTGAGATTCTGTCATAAACGTATTACGTAGAAAACATGGAAACTACTCAAACTAAGACACTACAGATGAATACCAGCCAGTCATAAGAGCCCCCAAAGATAAGATGTAGCTTCAAAGGTCAAACTGGGCTTGGCCGGCGGCACAAGCGGCCTCGGCGCGGTTATAACGTTAGTAGACAATTTGTGCGCCATCTATTGTTTGTTATATAAAACGTTTTTGCATTGTTGCGGTGTTTCGACACTTTCTATAAATGTATATTAAAAAATTTCATCTAGATACTTTTGTACAACTTTTATATTTCGTTGTTAAAGTTTGTATTCGTTTTAAAAACAATCAAAAGTTAGTAATTAGTAAGCAAATTAAGTTAATGAATGAAGTAGCACAAAAAGAATTAAAATATAAACAAAAGCACAAGCGAAAAAGTAGTAAAAAAACAACATTGAGGAGCTCTGAAATTAAAACATTCTATTTTTGCCTAAAGAGTGATTCGTTTGAAACAAAACAAAAATTCAGTTAACTCCTTACGCCGTAGGCGAGGGGCGCAAGTCACCCGAGTGAATAATGGCCATAAATTGCGAGTACTATACTTTGTCCACGACCCTATTAAATAAAAGTCAAGTAAATAATGCGAATGTAGAACGGAAAGTAATAATTTGGTATTTGGTATTAACAATTCTAACGTCAAAATTAATAAATTTTTGAGTAAGTCAAATAATGTGACATATAGAGATGGGCGATACTGTGTAAAGTATCGATACACCGTACCGTTATAAATATAGTGTTTCAACAATATCAATATTAGAATATATCGTTATGAAAAGTATCAATACTAAAAATTTTGATATTTTATCCATACGATGTATTTCAGAAACAAATTTCCTAAACAAAATACGCAAATTTAATAGTTTATTTCATTTTGTACCCCCATCTCTAGTCACATAATGTACCGAAATGCTGTGTTTTCATGGCATGTTATTTAAATACAAAAGCGTGAATTATGAACCACAATTCATTCTAGTAGATATATGGGTACCATATACCTTTTGTTAGGAGGTAAAATATTGACTTACTATTAAGTGGCCGTGGACAAAATTATAAAAATAAACACCAAAGTTTGTTGCTTTATTATGAGGTTTACGAGGTTTAACACAAACCGACATAGTTTTGAATTAACATTAAAATAAGGCGTTTAAAAGTGCAAGTCGGTTAGTTCTTTATGCGGTCCACTATGTCGTTAAAATGATTTACATTAGTTATACCCGCCAGTGGCGTCATGACTTTTCTTTAGATGTATAGAGCAGTATATTAGTACAACTAGGTTTGCGGGCATCATTAATATTTATTTAACGACCAGTAAGTTTTATAAATATAATTTATTAGTATGGCATTTTAAAGATCATTTGAAACGACAGTCATATGGACATATAACTATTTAACTGCTTACTAGACATTTCTCATGAAAACTTACTAAATAATTCCTATTATTACATTTTTTGTTAAAATCAGCAAAAACATTTCAACGCCTGTTCAACATCCTGTTAACACGAATCTCATATTTTATTATATTCAGCATTTTTCTAATTCTATTGTTTTATAATTGTATATATTTCAAGTCTACAATCTCTTTGTAAAGCTTATTACAGTTTCCTGTAATATTGTCGTATTTAATAAACAACAGATGTCGAAAGAATAATTATTTATATTCAACACTCTATAAATTTTTGAAAAATTATATTTTTCAAAAACAGTGGCCGTTCAACTAAGAAGCAACAACTACTTCCCGTGCAATATGCACCGCCGGATATTGAATTACACTCCAAAGTCAAACGGGGTTGGTATATCTACAAGATATTTTAAAACCAACCATTCTGGTTTGCGATTAGAACTACTGTCACAATCTTTACATTTCCGTTACTGGAAGACATGTATTGATTGTGGGAGGGCGGGCAAATTGGCCCATAACTTGAGTAAAAATGAATCTTTTTTCATGATTCAAAGTGCTTATGAAAGGAGAGACCTGTACCTATAACATCGTGTAACTTTTTCGTTTTTTTTTTTCAGGAATATTGAAAAAACTGGCCAAACTTTATTTTTCCTGAATATTTGACCGCCCTTATCAATCCGTTCATATTTTTTAAATTAAGCCTAGTTTTACCGAAACCTTTTGGATAATGGGACTTTGATAGGTGGTGAATGTATTCCGAAAGAATGAATAAATAATTTTTGTGTATTTTTTATAAACAACATGTTTTTCTTGGGACGTTTTTTTTTAATTTCCGGAGTTTTCTGAAAATTCTCGGGTCTACCGCAAATTGATAAACAATGATTGGCAATATCGGTATTTAATACACACCATTGGAAAGCTGAAAATGTCCTCTTTTCGTTGGTTTTTAAAATTTTTGGCTAAGTTTTTTAGTTTTCCGGAAAATTTTTGCAAGAAATATTGATCCAGGGACAAAAATGATGGGGACCATTTTTGTAGGTAACGAACTGTACTTCATTTCTAGAAAAATCCCACTTCTCTAAGTAGCATATTTCGGGAGATATCGGCCAAAAACTGAATTTTCGGGATCATGGGCAATTTTCCAGCCCCTTCCGCAAATCCCGTGGAGGACATATTTTCAGAGAGTAATCTACACATGAATACCTACAAGTTGCAAAAAAATCCGACAATAATGAGATGAACAGGTTGGTGCCTTTATTTACTGGACTATACAGTGTAAAACATTTTTTTATCAAAAATTTTCAAATAATATAAAAATATAATAGATAGAAATAGTTTTGTTTTTAATTTCCCTCAATATGAATGAAATTTCAGAGCTACTCGTTAGTTAAATGAAAAAATTGACTTACCAGTAGCTGCTGCAGCTTCGGCACCTTCCTCGTTCACTTCAATAAAAGCTTTGTGTATAACTTTGCTGACCTTTAACGGTTCAGGGCTTTTAAGCATGCCACTGAAATCAGCGTCGTTCGTAAAGATTACGTCAAGACCCAACTGGAAAGAAAAAATTAATTATTACAAATTTCATGACACTATTCGAAGATAAAAGAATGATTTTTTCGAAAAACTAAAGGTTTGTTCCAACAAGCTTAAGAACCAGTTCTGAATTTTACTGAGTTTGCGTAGATTGAAATTATCGTCGCAAATTTCAATCTACGCAAACTCAGTGAAATTCCGAACTGATTCTTAAGCTTGTTGGAACAAACCTAGTCAACCAGTCGAATTCTCGTAAAATGAAAATAAAGAGTCTGAAAAAAAAAACTCCTACTGGAAAAACATTACTCCAAATAATAGATAACAAAAAAAATAATTCTTACTTTTGTTAAGGGTTCCTGCAGATCAATGGTGGTTTCGATCTTAAATTTCGGCAGTGCAACTATCACTTCAGGTCTGTACATATTCTCTGTAATCTTGGTAAGATCCGTTTTAGCCAACTTAGCCTCCAGCTCATCGATACCGCCTCTCTTATTCGGCAAAATAACAATCATGCTCAGATCCCTATTGGTGTACGGCATTTCCAATACCTTAGCGTCCAACCCTTCATCGTTTTTGAAGTAGAATTTCTTTTTTAAATGCATCATCTGAACATCAATGGTATCAGTATCGTTCAAATAGAACTTTTCTGTTTGTGTCGACTCAGGTTTAAATGGTTCTGCCCATTTTCCTTTGAAGTAAATAGCGTTTACCAAAACCAGACGAGTGTCTTCATCTAAATCACCAGGATTTATCAAATCTTTGATTTTATCTTTAGTTTTTTTCTCCACCCAAGCGTTGATGGTTTTAGCTGCTGGCACTTTATCCTCGAACTTAATATTCTCGACTTCAGAGAAGAAATGGCTGACCACTACATCCTTAAAACTATCCTGTAATTCGTAACTTTGTTTCAAGTACACTTTGTTAGCCATCAATAAAGTAACGTCTTCTACGGAGTTTAATTTTGTCATGGCATCTTTGTAGCCTTTGGCTAATGTTTGTATATCGGAAACTTGTAAAGCTTTCGTAAAAGCTTCTTGGGTTTTGCCTTTGGAGCCTTGCGCGGCCAAAGATAGAATGGCGTGAATACTTATTGGCGAGAAGAATATATTTTTGCCTTTTTCTTCGGCGAATATTTGGTAAGCGTTTCTTGTAAACAGACCGTTTCCCTGAAGGACGGCGAGTAGGTGTTTGTTTTCTTCAGCCATGACAGTTGTTCGAGTTGTCAGTAGAAGAAGTTGAAAAAATGCTGGAACAAGGTAAGTGGTCAGGTATAACAATATCTAATATATGGTTTCCTAATATAATAATTATTTAAAGTTAATTTCCACAGTAATTTTAACACCCTGTATTCAATCTTGATGACGCAAGTATGTATGTTGGACAAAATTAAAAGTAAAGTAATATTAATAAGCTTTATTAAATAATGGAGAGCGACTTTTGAATCATACTGTAGGAAAAATGATTAAACTTTATTAGGTAAATCATGAAACTCAAATTTTAAATCACCCTATAGGTTGAACGATCAAGTACAGCTTGTCAAACGTAATAAGAGACCTGGAAATGTGACAAGCTCTATACAAGAGCAAGAAATCTCTAAAGGTAATTTCCAGAGTCTGAACTACTACCTCTTTCACCACTTACGTTTATTTATTCTCTATAATGGAAGTAAAATTTTATATCACCCTGTGTTTTAAACAGCATTCAAAGAAAAATTCAAATCTGGACACTAATTTTGGTTCATCCTATAAGTTTATCTGTCTAAATCGAATTAAATGCGAATTTTGAATCGCAATTTATATTAAACACTATATGAAATTTGTATTTGATCAATAGCCCCCGTAGTATTCAATTAAATAAAAATAGACCACTTTTGCTTTTGATTCTCACCGCAAACACAAAAAAAGTTCTTTCTATTTTTAGTAATCGCATTCTTGCATGTTAAAATATTTGATCTCAATCATAATATTACAAATTTTTATCGATCTAAAAATAGTTCGAAGCCAACACTTACAAACTTTAAATAAAATCTAAAAGAATTTCAAATAGGTATAAATCTTATAAAGCCAGATCTTTCCTGGAGTTGCAGATTCAAATATTTAATCAAAAATTTACATTTTTCCGTTTTAATAATAAAAATCTATCTATATTTAGTAACATTTTCAGATAAAAGCATGAAAAAAAATAAACAAACTAAAGGTTAAAAAAAAATTAAGATTACTTATTTTGGTAAACACAATCGACTATACCTACCTAATAAAATGTGTTTTCAAGGTTATACAATATTAAGTACCGAAATACACAAATTGCTTTATTTTTAGTACCTATTCGCGATATCGTCTATAAAAAATAATGCAAATAGCTACATGCACACGATCGGTATATATTTAGAAATAAAGAAGTAAGTACTAGTTTTTAAAAGTTGACTTTATTTTGGTATAAATTATCCATTTTAAATCCACATTTTCCCTAAGAACTCTTGGTGTACACCAATGGAGTTACACCCACTAATAATATTTTGCTATTTTTATAAACTATGTAACTGGTATTCGTAAATTCAAAAAGACTTCAAGTGCACGCCATATAATAAAATAAAATTCTTGAAATAATTTGAAATGCTAACCAAAATTCTCCCACTATCGATTTAATGCACTTGCCACTTGCCACAAAAAAAACCATAAAAAATGTAATGGCATTCCATTTCACTTTTTTAAGTATAAATAATTAATCGTAACAACTAGATTTTAAGTTATCATTAGAAACGAATCATTTAAATGAGTTATTGAGTTACCTACTTATGATACTTGAGACTTACCCAAAAATAATATCTTCGGATCGAATATAACAAACGCGCTTGCCGACACAAAGTTGAAAAGATAATGAGAAATAATTATTCTGTTCAATCGATATAAACGACTCCCAAAATCTTCAACCTTGACCAATCCCATATAATCTATATACGAAGAGCAAAAAATTTATTTTGAAACAGCTAAAAAAAAGTATAGAAGTGTCAAGTGCAAGTACGTGGAAGTGGAAAATCGATATGTGCCGCATTCAATACTCAATCGAGAACACTTTCGATTAAAGATGCTTTCGAATGTTTGATTCTGGCTACAAATCCGCAGCCCGGGAAATAATTTTGTAATAATTCCAAGACACTGCTTGTATTTTGAATATATATTTAAAAAATTACACAGCATCCTCACACATTCATTCTTTAGACATAATCCTAAGCAATGCAATCTTCGACAGACTGATTTATTATTATTTAAAACCATTCAGAATATTCAATGCTTTTCAGTATCAGGAGTATATAGAATCGATTTTTCTCGATTATATAATTGTTTAGTTAAAAGAAGATGACATGACCTTGACTTTTCAAAAGAAGTTTTTGTAATTTTAATTAAAATGTGTGAATCAGATTGGCTTCTAAGTACCCTTAAACAGCGCTAAAGTAAAGCATTAATGCAAAAAGTTGATTATTTAATTCGGTTGTTTTTTTGAGGTTATGATAATTCTACACCGGTACAAGTTTTTTCATTAATATTTATAATGAGTGAGCTTACAGAAACGACGTCTTGTCCAATATGTAACAAAGACTTTCCATTAAGTAATATTGAAAATCATGTTAATCGTTGCATGTTTTTGAATTGTCCTGAAGATCAACAAAAACGTAAACGTTCCCCAAGTCCTATGTCTCAATGCACACAACCAAAAATAGCACTGCTACAGAAGTCTCCAAGACATTCTAACTGTGAAAAGTTTGAAAGTATAAAAAAACCTGTAGATAAGGTAGAATGTTCCAGTAACAATGAAGTAAAGTTTTCACCAAATTTTTCATTTATAACTCCGTTAGCTAAACAAGTTCAACCAAAAACTTTAGATGAATTTTGGGGACAAAATCAAGTTTTAGGAAAAGACTCAGTATTGCGAGATTTACTGGAAAAAGCAGAAATACCAAATATGATTCTCTGGGGCCCTCCAGGTTGTGGCAAAACATCATTATCAGGTATAATAAATCAAATATGTAAATCAAATCCTAGCAAACTTAGATTTACTTCCCTTTGCGCTGCAAGTGCAGGAGTAAAAGATGTTCAAAATATTATTACTGTATCGAAGAATGAAATGAAATTTGGAAGAAAAACTGTTTTATTCTTGGATGAAATACATGCTTTTAATAAAAGACAACAGGATACGATGTTGCTAAGTGTAGAAAAAGGAGAAATTATTTTGGTAGGTGCAACTACTGAGAATCCTTCATTTTCTATTAACTCTGCCTTGTTAAGTCGATGTAGGGTAATCGTAATGGAAAAATTAGAAAGTGAAACTTTGTATAAAATCCTCGAACAAGCTGCAGTTAAATTCAATATTAATATTATAGAAAAAGATAATGGTTCAAAGTCAAATGGCCAGTTGAGGTAAGTGCATAATATATGATGGAGTTAAAAGCAATTAAATTATTTTAATCAAAGAAAATTATTATCAATTTGCAAAAGAGCATTGAATTGTCACCTCCTTATATCACCTGGTTTCATAAGAATTTTTGTAAACTTTGTAGTTCAAAAAGCAGTGTACTTACCCTAATAAATTCTTGTCAAAACGGGTGCTTTTGCATTACAGCCTGAAATCCATTATATCTCCTCTCATGCTCGCTGCAAGATTTCACAGGTTCCTAATCTTAAAGTAAAGTTAACGTTTGTGCCGCAAGTGACGTATATCGAACAGTGGATGGAGTGTAATAACTTGAATAAATGAATTTTTTTTAGTAAATCAATAGAAAATAAAGCTTTACAATGGCTAGCAGATATTAGTGATGGAGATGCAAGAATAGCTCTCAATAATTTCCAATTGGTTATACAGCACAATGAAGATGGTAAAGTGATAAATATTGATGATATCAAAGAAGGAATGAAGGTAAAATTGATGTTTGTACAGTAGACACCTTTATATCTTGAGACATCCTCCATCCATCTAAACCTAACAAGTTTCTGAACTGCATCTCACTAATCTAACATTGTTCCTTATCCAATCAAAGTTCAATATATTCAAACAATCATCATTCAATGTATGTATGTTTTTTTATTTGTAGAAATCTCACATGTTGTATGATAGAAAAGGCGAAGAGCATTATAACTTAATATCGGCAATGCATAAATCCATAAGAGGATCTGATGAAAATGCTGCTCTATATTGGACAACTCGAATGATTGTAAGCGGAGAGGATCCCAGATTTATTGCTCGAAGACTTGTTAGAGCAGCCAGTGAAGATATTGGTAACATATATTGTTCGAAATTAATATAAATAATGTTTAAAATAATATTTTTAGGTAATGCAGATCCCAACGCGCTACAATTAGCCGTATCCACTATGCAAGGCTGTCAACTTCTTGGTATGCCTGAATCAGATGTATTATTAGCACAATGCGCCATTTATTTAGCTCGAGCTCCAAAGTCGAGAGAAGCAGATAGTGCTTTGGCCAAAGCAAAAAAATTAATCACTAATCACAAAGGTCCTCAACCGTCTGTACCGATGCACATCAGGAATGCACCCACAAGGCTTATGAAAGAATTAGGTGAGTTGTACAAAGTGTCAGAGAATGCGCAGAGGGTTTTCGAAAGAAAAAAAATTTGTATGGATAGTCGTGGAGAAAGTATAGTATTTTACAAGTGTAGAATGGGTATTATTCACTTGGATGATTCCAAAACTCACTCGCTCGTTTTGGAAACTTCATCAGCGTGAATAATAGCCATCATTCTACACTTGTTGAAGAATTTACTAAATGAACATTTTTGAATTAAATTAAAAGATATGGTGCATACTGCGGGGATGACACTGTATAATAGTTGGGATTTTAGTAAAATTTTCGTTTTTTGCAGGTTATAGTAAGCTCCAAAATGGTGCCGAATTTATTTTTATGCCTCCAGAGTATAAAGATGTTAATTTTTTTTAAAGTAAACTTATTTTTCGCATCGTTTCTATTAAATAAATCTGTTGAAATTATTTTATTTTATTTGAATTTAAAAATGTAGGTTTAGTAGGGTGAGCCTAAAAAACGAACCTATCGAACTTATGGCTTAAAACGGACCTATAAATTCGGAAAAAATTTTAGCTCAATTTTAAAAGGTATCACTGCCATTTTAAATTTCACGTAAAAATGCTTTTTTATTAAAAGTGCTCTAACTTTTGAACGGTTTGAGATAAAAAAAATTTCTTTGCAGATTCCTGTAGGGTAATAAATTCTTTAAAAAAATCATCCCTGGTTCGGTTTTTGTAAAGTCAAAAATTTGTATGTTTATGAGCCATGAAAGTAAAAGAATAAACGAAAATATTCCTTTTTAGTTTTACAATAAAAATTGATAAATATATACAGTTTTTTTTCTTTTTAAACAAATTTACTGTATCAACAATATTATTTCATTTCAGTCTAAGTTCATGTAACATGAACATTTCTATTCAGAAAGCCTAACTGCGTATTTTCGTTTTTCTTTTTCGACTTTCATGATTTTTTAAAGAATTTAATGCCCTACAAGAATATGCCAAGAAAAATTTTCTATCTCAAATCGTTCAAAGTTTATAGCATTTTTAATGAAAACAAAATGTTATATAAACGGGAAATTTCAAATGGCTACCGACACCTTTTAAAATTAAGCTAAATTATAATTATATATGTCCATTTTAAGCCAGAAATTAGATAGCATTAGATAGATAAGCAGCTGTATCTCGGAGATCCCTTAACTTTAACCTTACAGTGAAAATTATTGTTATGAAAGTGACAAAAAGATGTTTCAAGCTTGTAAAATGTCCGCTAGGGGGCGTAGCACTAATTTAAATTACAAAAAAGTAAATTTTCTCTAAAATTTGCCTAATAATTTATACGATATACTGAAAATTCATGCAAACAAATCTTATTACTATAAAGCCGGGTCTACACATCAGTGCCAACGTGTGAATCGACAAATAGCGTTGGTATTTTTATGTGGTGTCGGTTTTTTCGCATCCACAACAAACTTAAATTGCGGCGATCATCCCCTAGGAGTGGGACACATATTGATTTCGAAGATATGCCATTCTGTATTCAAGTCAAACATTTTTTTAGTTAGAAAACTTTTATATGCATATTATAATACATGAACATGATCTTGCCAAGGTTTCTGGAGCTTTCGGCTGTTCTCATCTAATTTTCTTGAAGGGGAAGGGTGAATGCAATGATTATTTTCCCTTCCTCTTCTTGAAAACATTGTTATTGGAAATTAGTGATTGAAATAAAAATTCCTGTAATCTCTATGTCTTTTATTAATAAATTCTGTAATATACAGACCAAATTGCTACAACTTGTCGCCCACTTGGAGATGACAAATTAAAGAAAAGAAAAAAAAATTGTAAATTTGGTACAATGAGTTTATCAATTCAATTATTCATTCCAAATAAGCATAATAACGGAAGACGGAAAAAGAAAATAGAATTGCCGTCAAGTCCAAATACCTTCGCCAATTTTTATCGACGAAAACGCGTGTTTTTGGATAAAAATTCATTCTTGGTAGTTGGTTTGAAAATATTTTCTCATTTTATAAAATAAAAATTGACGATTACATTGAACTCGAATTTAAAACAAAAAACGATACAATATCTGTACACATAGATATTTAATACCTCCTTACGTACACGAAATTCACTAAATTAAAATTTAAAAGTCACTATTTAATAATTTAACCTTAAAAAATATAAGTGAACTCTCCCCCCCTAAGCTTCGAGACGATATCAATTTTTTTCTAATTCATAATTGGTCGGTTGGAAATAAATAAAAACCTTCCAATTAATCGGACTACTCGGAAAAAATCAGTTAACAAAAACGCAGATTGTTTACATCGATACATACAGGGTGCGGCAGATAACCTTCGATAAGAAATATCTCGAAAAATTATAATCAGTATGGAGGCTTTACTAAGGATGAACAATTTAAAAAATATATTGCCTTATTTTTTTATTACATCGAGAGTCGTTCTTCAATTAGTGTTTTTACCTGTAAAAAACAATAATAGAGAAATTTACGAAGTTTTGTGCCTAAAATTGTCAAAAAATTACAAAATATCGAAAGATTTTTGACAGAGGAAGAAATGTAGTGAAATAGATTCAAAATTCATCGCCCCAGATACGGCAAAACAATTCAAAATTGCAAAAATAAAAATAAAAAAATGATGATGAAGAGTTCACGTTTTTGCACTTAAAATAGTCAAAAGATCGAAAGATTTTCGACAGTGGAAGAAATTTAGTGAAAGATGTGATACTTTAAACATAAAAAAACAATAATAACGAAATTTTAAAGTAGTTTTTGTGTTTAAAATCGCCAAAAAATAACAATATCACGGGTTGAGTTGTCTTCTCTCATTTTAGTTCCCCCTTCCCAGTCTAGAAACGGTTTTTTATATCATTTGTTCATAAAATGTAGCTAATTGTAAGTTTTTAAATAGGCACACTGTACAGTAACAAAGTATTATTCCGGTCCGGAAAAAATATAGCAATATTTTCACCCTCCATACCATTTTTCACCTCTGAATCTTTCTAATCGACGATTCATCTGCCGCACCCTGTATATACATGTATTCGATTTAAAATTGAGTCGCGCTTCCCGCAGAATTTCTTTCTTTTTTTGTAAACTGTTATTTCAATTCACTAAACTTCCAATAAAAATAATTAATTCGTAGAGACATTTATATTTGACGTAAACAAACTGCGATGAGAGAGGGTTGATTAAATAAAATCACGATCACACAAGGAACAATCTAATATATTCAAATATACAGTGTGGTTTATGCACGTAGAATGGAATGTGTCAAAATTTGAAAAAAATTAATTTTTTTCATGGAACATATTGCACACATATTAATTAAAATTTTTTGAGCTGAAAATTAAATAATTGTTTTTATTAACAACCTCCCCGAGGTGATTGTTTTTTTTTTTCTTAAATATGTATTTGACGATAAATAAAAAAAAATAATTTACGTACAAATCACACACATACACGCTTAATTTTGACATTTTGAATGAAATGTCAGTGCTCGACTTCAATAAGCATATCGCTGATGAATGAATATTACGATCGGTGGACAATTTTTAAATGAAAAGACAGTAGTTGGTGGTATTTGTTCAAAGAATAATTAAATTGCAGCTAATTACACTTTCTGGTTACCTATTTTTTTTTTACCTTTCGACGCTCGAGTAAAAAATAACAAGAAATGGTATGGGCGATTATTAGAGGGTGAATTTTGTGGAGAAAAAAAAAATAACAAAATATAGTATGGGCGATTATTGGAGGGTGAATTTTATGGAATTAAAAAAAATTAACAAAAAATGGTATAGGCGATTATTGGATGGTGAATTTTATGGAGAATTAAAAAAAAAATAAGAAAAAATGGTATGGGCGATTATTGGAGGGTGAATTTTATGGAGAATTTAAAATAATGACAAAAAATAGTATGGGCGATTATTGGATGGTGAATTTTATGGAGAATTAAAAAAAATAAGAAAAAATGGTATGGGCGATTATTGTATGGTGAATTTTATGGAGAAATAAAAAAAATGACAAAAAATAGTATGGACGATTATTGGATGGTGAATGTTATGGAGAATTAAAAAAAAATAAGAAAAAATGGTATGGGCGATTATTGGATGGTGAATTTTATGGAGAATTAAAAAAAATAACAAGAAATGGTATGGGCGATTATTAGAGGGTGAATTTTATGGAGAATTAAAAAAAAATTAACAAAAAATGGTATAGGCGATTATTGGAGGGTGAATTTTATGGAGAATTAAGAAAAAAATGACGAAAAATAGTATGGGAGATTATTGGATGGTGAATTTTATGGAGAATTGAAAAAAAATGACAAAAAATAGTATGGGCGATTATTGTATGGTGAATTTTATGGAGAATTAAAAAAAATAAGAAAAAATGGTATGGGCGATTATTGTATGGTGAATTTTATGGAGAAATAAAAAAAAATGACAAAAATTAGTATGGACGATTATTGGATGGTGAATGTTATGGAGAATTGAAAAAAAAAAAAAAAAAATGGTATGGGCGATTATTGGATGGTGAATTTTATGGAGAATTAAAAAAAAATGACAAAAAATAGTATGGGCGATTATTGGATGGTGAATTTTATGGAGAATTAAAAAAAAAAAAATGGTATGGGCGATTATTGGATGGTGAATTTTATGGAGAATTAAAAAAAATGACAAAAAATAGTATGGGCGATTATTGGATGGTGAATTTTATGGAGAATTAAAAAAAATGGCAAAAAATAGTATGGGCGATTATTGGAGGGTGAATTTTATGCAGAATTAAAGAAAAATAACCAAAAATGGTATGGGCGATTATTGGAGGGTTAATTTTATGGAGAATTAAAAAAAAAAAAATGGTATGGGCGATTATTGGATGGTGAATTTTATGGAGAATTAAAAAAAAATGGTATGGGCGATTATTGGATGGTGAATTTTATGGAGAATTAAAAAAAAAATGGTATGGGCGATTATTGGATGGTGAATTTTATGGAGAAATAAAAAAAATGACAAAAAATAGTATGGACGATTATTGGATGGTGAATGTTATGGAGAATTAAAAAAAAATAAGAAAAAATGGTATGGGCGATTATTGGATGGTGAACTTTATGGAGAATTAAAAAAAATAACAAGAAATGGTATGGGCGATTATTAGAGGGTGAATTTTATGGAGAATTAAAAAAAAATTAACAAAAAATGGTATAGGCGATTATTGGAGGGTGAATTTTATGGAGAATTAAGAAAAAAATGACGAAAAATAGTATGGGAGATTATTGGATAGTGAATTTTATGGAGAATTGAAAAAAAATGACAAAAAATAGTATGGGCGATTATTGTATGGTGAATTTTATGGAGAATTAAAAAAAATAAGAAAAAATGGTATGGGCGATTATTGGATGGTGAATTTTATGGAGAATTAAAAAAAATGACGAAAAATAGTATGGGCGGTTATTGGAGAGTGAATTTTATGCTGAATTAAAGAAAAATAATCAAAAATGGTATGGGCGATTATTGGAGGGTGAATTTTATGGGGAATTAAAAAAAATAACGAAAAATAGTATGGGCGGTTATTGGAGGGTGAATTTTATGCAGAATTAAAGAAAAATAACCAAAAATGGTATGGGCGATTATTGGAGGGTTAATTTTATGGAGAATTTTAAAAAAAAAAGTATTGTAATGTCTGTTGGTGGGGAAAATTGGAATTGATTTTAATAATACTGTGTTTTTACAAGACACCATAGCCAGAGATAACGCCAACTTTGCTGTATATTTACCATACAAAATTGAGGCGGATTTCTGTCAAGTTTTATCGTACCGTGTGTAGCCGGCTTTAGCTGCAGCTTAAACCGATTCACGATTATTAAAAGTATTCAAAGATAAGCCTACTGTTCAAATTGTTATTGCGGGCCGATCGATAAGAAACATTTAATGACCTGATTACATCAGGGTCATGACATTTAGACAAATAACGGATAAAATGTCAAATTATATCAAATCTACAACTTTTAACCGTCAATATAATTCAAAATTGTTGCATAACGAACAATTTTTAATTGACATGTTTTACACGACACCCGAAAATGTTGATTTTTTTTATGGTCACATAAATATAATAATTACGTCAATTATAAAATGATTCAACTTAATATTTTCCGAGTATCCTTTTTTTTTATATTATTTATACTAAACCGGGGTGTCTAAATAAAATTTAAAAAAAAAAAGAAGAAATTATAGCCGAACTTTAAAACCTGTAGTCCGGTCCTGCCATATCGATGGCCCATCTGAATTTGTCGCGTTGCGTCTTGTTGTAAATCTTTTCGATGGAAACGTTGTATTTTTTACACCACGCTACGCTTATTCTCGGATCCAAATAGTTCAGTTTCGAAGTACCGAGGGCGATGGTTTTGTTTTCGTCTCTGTCGGTCTCTTGGATTTCCAATTTTACCAACTGCTCTTTCAGACGTTGCAACGTCTTCTTTTTCTTATCGGCGACTATTTTCTCTTTTACACTGCCGTGTTTGGCTTCCCGGACGGCATCTTTCACCTAAAACAAACATTTTTCGCACTTACAAAATATCAATGGAAATTTTTTGGAAATAAATTCAAAAATTATAGATGATGGAAGGACATTTTTACCAATTAATTGACCCCTTTTAATAATTATGTCGTACGCCTATGATGGAAGATAATTTTTACAAGTAAACTGACCCTTTAAAAAAACTTATAGTACGCCTATAAAGAATGATAATTTTCACAAATGAATTGACCCCTTTTGAAAATTTGGTCGTAGGCCTACAGTAGAGGTAAATTTTTACCAATAAATTGCCCCTTTTAATAATTATGTCGTACGCCTATGATGGAAGATACTTTTCACAAGTATATTGACCCTTTTCAAAAATTTTATAGTATGCCTATGTTGAATGATGATTTTCACAAATGAATTGAACCCCTTTGAAAATTTGGTCGTACGCCTACAGTAGAGGTAAATTTTTACCAATAAATTGCCCCTTTTAATAATTATGTCGTACGCCTATGATGGAAGATACTTTTTACAAATATATTGACCCTTTTCAAAAATTTTATAGTATGCCTATGTTGAATGATGATTTTCACAAATGAATTGAACCCCTTCGAAAATTTGGTCGTACGCCTATAGTGGAGGTAAATTTATACCAATAAATTGCCCCTTTTAATAACTATGCCGTACGCGTATGATGAATGATGATTTTCACAAAGGAATTGACCCCTTTTGAAAATTTGGTCGTACGCCTACAGTAGAGGTAAATTTTTACCAATAAATTGCCCCTTTTAATAATTATGTCGTACGCCTATGATGGAAGATACTTTTTACCAGTATATTGACCCTTTTCAAAAATTTTATAGTATGCCTATGATGAATGATGATTTTCACAAATGAATTGAACCCCTTTGAAAATTTGGTAGTACGCCTATAATGGAGGAACATTTTTACAAGTAAATCAACCCCTTAAAATAATTATGTCGTACGCCTATGATGGGAGATAATTTTCACAAATAAATTGGCCCCCTTTGAAAATTTGGTCGTACAACTATGGTGGAAGTGAATTTTTACAAGTAAATTACACCCTTAAAACAATTTTGTCGTACGCCTATGATGGAGGATAATTTTTACAAGCAAATTGACCCTCTTTAAAATTGAATGATATTTTCACAAATAAATTGACCCCCTTTGAAAATTTGGTCGTACGCCAATGGTGGTGGAAAAGTTTTACAAATAAATCACTTTTTTTTTAAATCTTCACAAATAAAATTAACTCCCTTACAGAAATTCAATGTACGCCTATGATGGAAATTTTTGCAAATAAATTAGCCCCTTTAGAAAATTTTGTCGTACGCCCATGATAAATTGAGAGATATACAATAAAAGTTAACCCCCTTGTGAAATTGCAAACGGAAATTTGTACAAATCAATCAATTCCCTTTAAAAATTTCATAGTACACCCGTGGTAAATGGAAATTTTTACAAAAAAAGTCAACCCCCATTAGAAATTATACGGTTTATGGTGAAAGAAAATGTTTCCAAATCAAATAACCCCTTTCAAAAATTTCATCGCACGCACATGATCAATTGAGATATTTAGAAATAAATTTAACCTCCTCGAGTACGACTATGACTGTAGGTAATTTTTACAAATAAATGATCCCCTCATAAAAATTTTTATCGTTGCCCATTCTCAGCACTCACATGATACAGTCAAGGCTAAAAAAATTGCACAAACCTGTCGTTCACCATCTTTAATTGCATCCCTTTTGGCGGCTATTTTTTCCTTCAACTTTTCCATTGATTTTTCGTGACCTTTCGGCACGGACCGTTGATGGTTACATAAAATAGCGACTGCTCGATTGGCTCTATTATAGGCTAGAATTTTTTCTGCTTCCGAATCATCTTCGTTAGTTAATAAATCTAATTGTTGTTGTAGCGTGAACGAGGCGTTATACGTACGGAATACCTACGCAAAAAAAAAAAGATTAAACAGTCAATTTTCAGTTGAAATCGAAAAAAAAATCTCACCTTAGCCGTGAGACCTTCCATTAATTCGTTGAGATGTTTGTTCATAATTTGGGTGTTGAGTCTGTCGAATAGATCGTCGCCTTCCTTTTTGTTTTCCATAAACAGTCCAAGATTTTTAAATACTCTTTTTTCTACCGGTACTTCGTTATAATACCTAAAAAAATTGTGATTTCAACAAAATAATTCAAAATGTGGACTTCTCATAGATTTTTTTGTAATATATAACTATATTTTTTTTAAATTTTAAGTTCGTTGATTCAGGACAATTATTATATTTTCTTAAAAAACTTTAAAAACGTTTATTTTCAAATTTTAAAAATCATATATTCAACACCCTTGAAACAAACCCTTTCGTTTGATATGCAACATAATACTTTTCGAAAAACGAAGATCTCTTTAAATTTGTTTTACACCTTCCGATTATTACCGCATGACCGGACAAAACAAAAAAATTAATGAACATCCACAATTATTTGGTACACATGTAATACTCCAAAATAAATTTCTATAAAAAGCACGAAAATTTCAAATTGCAAAACCAAATTAAAAAAAAAAATGAATCAAAAAACAAATGAAATAATTATTAATAATCTAAAAAGTAATTATTTCAATGAATTGAACTCACCTAATGGAATCTTTTCCGAGAAAATCAAAAACAACTACAAATTCCTTGTCATCTTTTTTCTCGTGTAATTCTATGTGTTCTACTCTAAGAGAACAACAGCCTACAGTGTCTGCTTGATCTTCATCTTTCTCATTACCAGCTCTCAGTGCCAATCTATCTATAAAGTAAAGTGCTACAGCTCTTTGCCTAACTTTCATTTCCTTAGATTTCCAATCCTAAAAACAAACACTCGATAATTTGCTGAAACTGGTTTACTTTCAAAGTTATAACGAGAAATTTTTAAAATTAGTAAAACTGTTCAGTTGTTAGTTACAATATTATGTCAAAAAATCAACAAAACTTTGTTAAATGACTTGTGGTTCTAATATTGGAATAGCTTTTTCTATACACCATGTATATTTACACACATACAAAATTTCACTGTCAAATAAATCAAACTTTATAAAACATGAAAAAAACAGTAAAACCGATACATATTTTTCTTTAAATTATTTACAATATTCTGTTGAATACCCAAAACAAAAACTAATTAATAATCATAACAGATCCAAGTTCCGAAAAAGTGTGAAATATATAAAAATACTTACTTGTGTATACTGATTTCTAATCTTATTAATAGATTTGTGAAGTTTTCTGGCGGTTTCATATTTTTGCCAATCCTTTTCGCCCTTAAGTTTAGAGCTAGGATTTAACATGATGTATTTAACTTGATTCTGAACGTTTTCCGTCCAAGACACCAACCATGTGACAGTATTGACATGACGTACTTCCTTCCATTTGTGACCTGGTGGAGCTACTGGAATCTTTGAATCTTTGCTACAGTTGATGATGATATCTTCAGCTTCGAGACGTTTCTTCAATTTACCCATCTTGGGATGTTCACCTCGACCTGATGAAATTAATCAATTTAATAATAAATCAATTTTTATGACAAATTAAGTAGTTACCTCTAAACAGACCAGGAGGCTCCAGTCTGAAATTACCAATCTTTTCTTTATGTCCGTCTATTGTACAAAAACCATATTCTTTAACTAAAGCTTCATTTTTTTCTTTCAATTCCTTTTTCTCTTCTTTACTTCTGCTTCTGTTTTTTTCTGCTACGTCCAAAAAATAAGCATGCATTTTCTTAAAATTGCACTTTTTCAAATCAAGTATTAAAGCTCTTTCCTGGTCATTCATAGTCTTTCTCCAGTCTTTAAAAAAATTCTTATTAAATACTTCTTTGGTGGTATAGTCATGATCCAACATCTTAGCATAAAAGCCGGCTACCTCTTCGGCAAGTTCTGATAATTCGATTTCTTTCCCGTCATAACTGAATTTCACATTTTTTGGAAGTCGTTCATAAGGTGGAGCAAATATGGGACCTTTATGTTCCAAGAAATTCCATTTGACACCATCATCTTTCTTCTCTTCCTCCCACCTAAAAACATTTCAAATGTTATTAATTTTCAAAAAACAATTGGCCAAAACAAGCATCAGGCAATACACAAATTATGCTGTACTTTTCTTTGAAGATACTGGAAGATTGTAAATTTTTATTATTTAATAATAATAACCTATGTTCAAGTTCACATTTATATCAATAAAAAGGTATAGCAACAACAAAACCATGTTAATTCATTCCAATACCAGTTAATTTCAAAATCACTTTCACCCAAAAATATAACCTAACCTAACATATTTTAAAATATAAAATACACCTCTTTAAGACAGCTGCAGTTTGATTTAGATCATCCACCTGGCTTCTGGTACTTTTTAGTCCACTATAAATAAAATTCTCACTTTCTACCAGTTCTGGCCGCGTTGCCTTTAACCTCACTTTATAAAAAATATTGTTCTTAATTTCAAATGTATGTAAACACTTGATCAAATTTTTAAAAATCTGTTGATTTCTGTATTCGAAACACACTTTTTTGAGCATAACAATAACAGCATGTAAAAGAAAATAAATCTAATTTATCTTCATCGATTTTCAAGAAATAAATTTCAAGTTCGTGACATCAATGCACGCTGATGTGACTGGGGAAGGGGATCACGTCAGACCGTGTCGTTACACTACTAATCGCTGTTGCCAAGTCTTACAATGTTTTCACTGTTTTACTAATTTTCCTTGATTTATTGATTATAAAATTGGTTTTTACGATAATAATTGGATTAAAACTAAATTTGTGATTGTAGAAACTTTTTTTTCCAGAACGCAATCGTAATTTTTGCTTGAAAATAATTTTGTTTAATAAAAAATCTTAAACGATGAATACATTTGAGAAAATAAGAGAAAAATCAAAATACGTTACAATAATTTAATAAATTTAAACTGTACTCACCACTTCCAAACTTCCTGTTGCTCTTCTTCTTTCTTTTTCTTTCCCTTTTTAGGACTATCACTTTCTGTCTTTATCTCCCCTTTTTTCACCTTCTTATCTTTCTTCTTTGCCGCTTTTATCGCTGGTTTGTAACCATTATCTTCATCGTCCTCATCTTCGTCATCATCATAGCTCCTTTTCTTTTTCTTTTTGGATTTCTCCTCTTTAACTTCTTTTTTGTGCTTTTTTCTAGCCGTTAGTGGTATATCGTCGTCGTCATCGTCATCATCTTCTAATTTTCTTTTTTTGGAGTTCATACGTGCCGACTGATTATAAACGAAAAATAACTTCTTTAAGTTTCTTGTGGCATTACTTATTCTTTTTTCTCTTATTTTTTTTTGGGAATCAAACCACAATAATGTTTTATTAACAAAATTTCCAAAATAAGCGAAAAAAAAAGCGCTATGCCAATAAAAACGTGCACTTCACTGGATTCCATTTCTATACCTTGTTTTTAAACTAAGAGGAGCGATTTGAATTTACGTTGGCATTTCTGCTGCCTAGTGATTGGTCAGATTGCCACCAGTTTCACACAGCTCTTTTGATACGACTGACACTGACATTTGTCAGTTTTGTGTTTATTTATAAAAAAATAGTCATTAGCAGAGACGTCTTTAGTTCAATCATTAGTACCACGTTTGTTGTTTATTGTTTATTTTCAACAAAGTATTATATTTTACCCAAGGTATTTGTTATTTTTATTATTTATTTCCTTTCATGAAAAAAATTCATGCTTCTTTTTTCTTGTTAATAATATAAGTTTCACATCAAGTCTTACATACATTGCTATATACTATATTATGGTATTTTTCGATAACAAAACTTCAGTTCACTTTTAGTTTTGCTACAGCAAAGCCTCAAATGTTAAAAAAAATTTAATCATACAGTTGCATTTTTATATTAATACTCAAATTCTTAAAACATTTTACATAAACTACTTATTATAACCTTACATCTATTCACAATAATGTGACATTTGGTTACTACTTTCGCAATGACCTGTGGCCAATCATCATTCTATATTTAGACATGCATTGATCCCTTATTGGCCACGACAACAGCGAGTAGTACAATACATATTTCACGTAATTTTAATTTAGTTCAAAAAGTTTGAACACGACCCTTTCGGAACACACTCCCAATCTAGTAACTTTTAGTGGTGTGGTTGAGGTTTCCTAAAATGCTCCTTCTAGTTTAAAAACAAGGTATAGTGGACTACATATCGTTAGAATGTCATAAAATAAAATATTTTACCAAAGGTGTGATCTACTATGAATGGACCTTAATAAAATTTGACAACAAAGTTTTGTAGTCTCAAACTTCAAAATATTATTGATTGTCTAGATAGAGACCAAAAATTATTCATTCATTCATTACTAGTTAATTTTGACAACGGTAGCTGGAACGCTACCGAAACGTCGAAATAAAAAACATTATTGTGGTTCGATTCCCAAAAAATAAGAGAAAAAACAAAAATAAGTCACCATCGATAGAAAAAAAACTATCTTCACAGCTAGGTTTTAAAAAGCGGAACACTCCAAAGCAAATGTATAGAACCAGGGCCGAAACTCTAAGCTGGTCCAACAAAAAGAACATTATTTCCCACAAATACTTGTATGGTCTAATTTGACATAAATCAATGTATTTTTAGCTACATAGTATTATCGACAATCACATGGAACCAAAATGTACAACAAACAAAAACTATCAATGGTTAAGTTCTAGCATGTATCCTACTTTTTATTTCAAGTATTGTATGATTAGATACTTTCTTTTCCGAAACTATTAGTTGCCAAAGTTTTTTTAGTACACAAAAAGAACTAAAACAAATTTTTAGAAACCTTTAAAACGTTTTGACACTTTAAGAAACTAAATATTTAGAAATGAGTGCCAGTGAAAAAGCAGTAAAAGAAAAGTAAGTCATTTTGAATATCTGGTAGTAAAAATGACATATAAAAGCAATGACCACATAGAAATAGACAACAGCCAGCAGAGTCTTGGGATCCCTGGGAAATTATACAGAAGTTAAGCTTGAGAGTTAGGAGCTATGGGTTTTTTATGCCTATAATGATGTTATCAATATAACCTTCGTAATTATGTTAGAATTCAACCATTAATATATTATATGAAATAGTATATAAACATACCAACTGACTTCGGTTACTCTGTAATTATAAAAATATGCAATTAAATTGGGAATTTACAAATAGGAACATTGTTGGACAATTATTTAAAACCGTTTTGTCAATAATTTAAGCAATAACTGTATATTTATCTGTATTTTGCAATGCGATCAATATTGCATATGCAATTCCAACATATTTCTCAGATCTGGAACTGCAGTTGTGAAAATTTACGTTACTTACCAATGGCATATCTTCATCACTGTTTTCTTCCGTTTCTTCTTTGATTTCATTTTTACAAATTGTCGTTTTCTCATCTTGACTATCTTCGCCGACGCATTCTTCGCCAGAGAAACTTGATTCTTCTTTCTTAAATTGTGACATGTTGTAGTCGCAACTACTAGCTTGTGAAAAATCTGCTCGGCTACCCTCATCAGCTTCATCCAGACTGCTCAGAGGATCATCTTTAATAACTAATTTGTCCTCGTCGTCGTCAGTACTTAAATTACCCTCTTCTTTTACAGCTGTAAAGTCCTGTTTGGGCCGTTCTTTTAGCTTTTTGATTTCTTCGGCTTCCTCTTTTATCCTTCGATTCTCTTCTTCTGAAATATACGTTTAAATAATACAAACAATCCTAATAAAAATGTATCTTCTACATTATACAAAGTACATACCTACCTATAGAATATTCTTGTAGAAGCATTTCAAGATATATTTGAATAAGGCACTAAGAATTTCAAATGTTGCAAAAAAGGAGAAAGGATATTTTTTAAATGTGACATATTTGTTGTCAGTAGACAGATCATATTGTTTATCAATGTTTCAACATCGAAATAACAAAGTTACTTCATAAAATTAATAAAAAATAGGAATGCAACACATATTTTATGCTTAGTCGATACATTAAAATGTTTTTATTTTTATCTTACTACCATAAAATCAATACATTAATTCTAAATTTTGAATGTATGTACATAAATCAAATGTGATTAATGATTAAAACATGTGATTTTTTAGTGAAGGGTATTGCTACATTCTTCCAAATAAAACAAAAGTGACTCACCTAAACTTTTTTCCTTCTCCAATTTATTTTCCTTGCTTCTGTCCTTCCTATCTTTATCTCTTGAACTGGAATGATGCCTATCTTTCTCATGTTCTTTATCTTTTTGCTTATCTCTAGAGCTGCCATGTCGATCTTTTTCCTTATCTTTATCCCTGTGTTTATACTTATCCTTGTCTCTATCCCTTTCTTTATCTTTGTCCCTCTTTTCTCGATCTTTGTCCCTAGAACTGCTTTTGTGCTCCTTGTCATGGGAGCTTTTATGTTCCCTATCTTTGTCTTTGGATGAATTCTTTTTATCGTCTCTGTGTTTATCTTTGCTTCTATCTTTATCTCGTTTGTCCTTTTCACTTCTTTCTTTATCCCGGTCTCTATCTTTGTTTGAAGACTTATGGGAGCTGCTGTGACGGTCTTTCTCTTTTGAACTGTGATGTCTGTCCTTATCTTTATCCCTGCTATAGCTTTTATAATCCTTGCTCCTACTTTTTTCTTTATCCTTATCCCTTTCCCTATCTTTATCTCTATGTTTATCTTTGTGTTCTGATTTATGGCTCTTGTGTTTCTCTGAGTAACCGTTTAGGCCATTCACATGGCTTGAATCACCGTTTTTCTCTTTGTTTGCCTGTTTACCAATATAATTTCAATAAATATTTTAAAATAAAAACTACAAAAAATTACAACTGAATTGTTCACTAAAATATCCGAAAATCGTGGTTATTGATAGAAAAAATGTGGTTATACTCAAACAGTGTGCACGCTTTCACACAAGTCGATACGTGGGACTTAGTTTCTGACGCCATTTTCGGACTTAGAAAATTTTCGCATCACGCTATCAAGTCACCTATAAAGTGACTTTAATTTAGAAAAACTGGATATTTCGTGAAGGTACAAATGTTACAAATAAAAAACTAAGCTTAAATATGTACTTACCAGACTCGATTCCCCATGAGTAACAGAGTTTTCGACTTCCATTCCGATACAGATAGAACAACTAAGTTATAACTTAGCCGCTACGAGACCGATCAAGAGAATGTCGACGGAGAAAGCAACAAGCAACGTTTTCCGTCTAAGTGCTAAAATTTGCTTGTGCGCAGACTCGAACGAAGGCAATAACCTTTTACGCGCGTAAATTTAAAATTATATAAAATAATTTTATTGAGGAATAGTGTGAAAAGTTTAACTATTAATAATTTCAAATAGTATTGTACTTCTATCACTGACGCCTATATCAAGAATTATTTCAAACTACCTATTTTGATTGTGTAAGTGTGCAAGCGAAAGCCTACGTGTGGTTTTTGTTAATAAGAAAATTAAAAATACAAATGGTTAAATAATATAAAGCAGTTCGTGTTAAGTATTATTTTTCAAACAGCAATATACGTTCCACTCAGAAAAATATAATATAATTATATAAGTATTTGACAGGGGGTACCTACATACTTCAATATCAGTATTAACACTTTTGTTCATTTAGATATTAAATAATATGATCAAATAGTTTTGTTGTAGGAATTTTGTGAATTTTAAAATTATCTAAATTAGATGACTTTTATCCAGAAAATTAAAAACTCTTAAGGTCAGTGCCATCTGTCGTGACCATGATGAGTAAGTATTATCAATCGATAAAGCAGAGGCGACCAATTGAAAGCAGAGATTGAAAGACCAATGACCATAGACAAAATATACAATATTTCTCTATGTGAAAGACTTTACAGATCAAAGTAAGGTTATGACAGACTTAACTATTTTTAATATTTGTAAATATTTTTCTTTTACCGATATTTAGAGCATGGAGAACTGACAGTATAACAGAAATGGATAAACTACTTCATACTAATATAAAAACAGTAATGGATCCATTAAAATACTTGCATTACATTTGTTTACACACGTTTTTTTAGATCTCAAGATTACTTTTACAAGGTACTATCAAACCTACAGAACTAACAACCTTGGCCTTAAAAAGAGCAGAAAAAATTACACAATTAAATCCTTTCATATCTCTAACATCAAATGAAGCTCAGCTTCAGGGAAAACAATCGGAAGAACGATTTGATGATGGAAAACCTATTTCAGAATTAGATGGTGTGAGTATAGCAATAAAAGATAATTTCTGCACAAAAAATATTAAAACAACATGTGCTTCAAAAATGTTAGAAAACTTTGTGCCAACTTACAATGCTACAGTGTGTGAAAGGCTTTTTGATGCTGGAGCCGTTTTAATTGGAAAAACAAACTTAGACGAATTTGCAATGGGAAGTGCTACAATTGACTCAATATACGGACCTACAAAAAATATTTGGAAACATAACAGCGAAGATTTTTTTCTATCAGGTGGTAGTAGTGGAGGAAGTGCTGTAGCTGTTGCTTCTGGTACCTGCTTTGCGTAAGTTGATGTAAGGTATTAAATTAGCCAATTTACTGAATGTGGTTGTATTATTATTAAAATACTATTATTTAATTTTTTAGAGCCCTTGGTTCAGACACAGGTGGTTCAACTAGAAATCCAGCTTCATTTTGTGGAGTTGTGGGATTGAAACCTACATATGGATTGGTTTCACGCTCAGGACTAATTCCATTAGTAAATTCAATGGATGTACCTGGTATTCTGGCAAGAACTGTTGATGATGTAGTGTCTGTGCTTAATGTAATTGCCGGTTTTGATGCAAAAGATTCCACATCACTTACCAAACCTTATAGGAAAATTAGGTTAGTTGATACGTTATAATGTGCTGGATTTTAAGACTAAATGACAATACTATATCTTATTTAGATTCTTAAAATCCATTTTAGGTTACCTCCTGCCACAAACATGAGTATTAAAGGTCTTAAAATTGGTATTCCTATTGAATATAACTCAGAGCATGTTAGCGAAGAAGTTTTAGATACTTGGAATGAAGTTGCTGCTTTGTTACAGTCTGAAGGAGCAATAATCAAAAAGGTAATAATATTAAAACAATTAGTTATATATAAAATCAGGTTTTCAGGTCTCTATGCCAAACACCGAATACAGTATTGCTTGTTATTCCATTTTAAATCAATGCGAGGTAGCTAGTAATATGGCTCGATACGATGGCATTGAATATGGTTTCAGAGCTACTGAAGATTCATCTACAGAAAAATTGTATGCAACTAGTCGAAATTTAGGTTTTAATGAAGTCGTTAAAAATAGGATACTATGTGGAAACTACTTTTTACTATCCAGGTAATGTAAAAGAAAATATGATTTAACCAATTACAAAAATACTCTTTAATTTTTTTAGAAACTACGAGAAATACTTCACACAAGCTCTAAAAATACGAAGATTGATTTCAAACGATTTCCATAACGTCTGGAACGACGTTAGTTTACTCCTGACGCCAACAACTTTATCAGAAGCGCCCTCTTATAAAAGTTACATTGAAAACTACGATCCATACAAAAACGCCTTTGAAGATTTTTGTACCCAGTGTGCAAATATGGCAGGCAAGTAAATTTTTCTCCACAATCTGATATTGTTAAACGCTATTATTTTCGTAGGCGTACCAGCAGTTTCGATACCCATTAAATTATCCACAAACGGTCTTCCTTTGGGTTTACAGTTAATGGGACGTAATTTGAGTGAACCGATGTTATTGGCAGTTGCTAAATATATTGAAAACTTAGTAAAATTTCCTCATTTCCAATATGAATCTTGAAAAACTTTTATACAATTGTTAAGTTATGGCCTAAAGTAAGAGAGAACTGATTTATTAAAGATGAGAATAAACGAAAATGTTATTTATATGCTCTAGTTTTATTTAATCTATACTTACCCAATTATTTTGCCTATTCCAAGATCAGATTATGGGATTCCCCTATACGAGAGAAAATTACGCTTTATTGTAGTTACTTTATAGCGCGAACAGTGTCAAATTATGATAGATTGCAGAAAACATTAACTTCCCAGTGATATTTGGATGACGCTAGCCTATTTTGGACTATTATGCTCTGGTAAAAACTAGTGGGGCCCATCTATCGCAGAGCTCTTTCCCATATTGCCCAATCTGTTGGTAGATTTTCAGAATATTCACCATTTGATTGTATTACATACAAGATTTGAACCGTTTTAAACAATATAAATTGGCTGCAAAGCAGGAAACTAGTAAAAAAAGGAGTATAAGTTTGTACTGTAAAATGTTTTACTTTGAAGTAGGTACAATTAAACAAACGTGAAATATAAATAATACATTCGACAGATGTAGATCTAAACACCTATTTATCAAATTAAGTAAACAACTTTAAATTACAAAAAATATATATATATAGAAGAGGATATCACAATCTATAAAACAAATTATTCAATACCTATACTATATTCACATTGGAAAATGAATGTAGTGGGTGTCTGATTAGGTTAGGTAATCCTCTGTATTTCAGAAACTATTTATCTTACAGCTTAGAGAAAATAATCTGTATTACAACTCGCATACGAGTTTTCTACTCCACCGCTAGAGGGTGTAGTTCTCAATAATATCACAAAAATTTATATTTTTCTATAATAAATGTAGGTACTGTTATTAGTACCACAAAATTCAAATATTAGATCATTTTACGTATGTTAAAACCACTGGAATGAAACGATGATATATTTTATTAGGTCCTTTCAAGTGATACTAAGTTTGTCAAAGTCTATATTAAAAGTTATAACAGTTTTATTGAGTCAGCTTTCCCACTCACCCCTACCAACTATTTTACAAAATAGAGGAAAAAGTACTGGAGCAAATCTCAAGTATCAAGTGATCACGAATATTTAAAATTTGTGGTACTATAACGGTACATTTATTATAGAAAAATGATCTTAATTAACGCTAGCCATTAACATGTTCATCATTGTGAACTACGCCATCTAGTGGTAAAGTGGAATTTCCAGCAGTTTCTAGTATGCGAGTTTGTAATACAGATTGTTTCTCTAAGCTGTACGATAAATAGTTTCTGAGATACAGCGGGTTACCTCTCTAAATCAGATACCCGTTACGTAACAAATTAATTTTGCAGCAATTATAAATTAGTAATCAGAGAATTCAAATTAAATGTTTATTAAATCTGAATATTAAACTAGAAGTTGTTATTGAAGCTACAAAATATTTTTAAAAAATCAAATTTTTTACAAGCAACCAATCCATACTCTAGATAAGGCACTAAAGAGATGAGTATTTTCATCCGCCATTTTGGTGCCTGAATTTTATTGTTTTGTGTTGTGTCGAGTTGACATATTGTGTTGAAAATTATTTGATATTGAACAGAACATTCAATTTTACCAACTTTCCTTCATACTATTATCACCAGAAAATTGAGAAAGTGCAACGTCTCTGAGTAGAAATACCGAATCTCATGCCAAATACTTAACCAACACAACAAGGCACCAAAATGGCGGAGGCGAATACCTATGTCTACAGCGCTCTACTCTAGATTGTTTTAAATTAATAGTACACGCACTACTATGAGAAATACCTTTGACTTTTTGGTAAATTACCGTAACTTGCTATTATTTTGATGCACCGTGATTTATAGTAGCGAAATTGAATAAAATGAGCGTATTTTGAAAAATTTCCAAGATATATCGCTACAATGAACTGTAACAAAAATTAAACTGATCGTGAGGTCGATTCAAATACATCAGTCCGCTAACTCCAATCTAGGATCCTAAGCAAGCATATTTCAGAAGAAAATTTACGCCATTGCTTCATGTGTGGAGAGATTGGAGGAAACCAAGAAGAATAAAAATGTTTTCGGACAACCAAGCGGCTTTGAAACAGGTGCTTTCAAAACGCTTGGCTGTTCACTGTGTAACGTCGAAATTGGTATTAGAGTGCCAAAAAAAACTCTTCTCATTAGAGTATCGCTGGTTTGGATCCCTGGCCACTCTGGCATGGATGGCAATGAGAAGGCAGACTCTCTTGCAAGGGAGGGTGCCGCACGTATTTTTATCGGACCAGAACCTACAATTGGCATCGCAATAAGTTTCGCCAAACAAACACTAAATACCTGAACAGCAAGAAGAGCTTTAGACTTCTGGTTAATTCAAGGCTTTTATACATCCTTCGAAGAATGTCTCCAAACAAATGTTAAAATATAGCAGGCATGAACTACGTGCGTGTAACAGGCCACTTTCATTTGAAACATCATATGCTAAGACTCGTCTGGAAGATGATGAAACAGCAGAGCATATAATTTCTGCCTGTCCCGCTGCGGCTCGAATCAGGTATCTGATGTTTGACAGGGCTTCTCTCGCCCTCAGACCAGAATATCATTCTCAAATAAACTAATCGGCTATGTTAAGAAGCTGAATTTGTTTGGAGAAATCTGAATAGGTATGAGCCACAATAGAGTCGCCCTCTCGCCACAAACCTAATCCGAAGCGGACAATCCGTAAAAAAATTCCTTAATTAAAATATTACTGGGTCGTTTACATTCGTCAGCCGGAGGACAGTTTAAGACATCTCAGATCGGGCCGAATTTGATATCCTCCTTAGTTTTGCCTGAAGCATGCAAAGGATACAAGTAAGCAAAAATCAAAGCCGGAGCTTCGCCAAAAAGGCTGAAAATTGTTGAAATAAAAATATCTGATAGTGATCAAACGAGACTTAGCGGCATATCGGGGTAGCTGACATACTGTTATTCAAAATAGTTTATTCGGTGTAGTTGGGGAGTACACGGTATGTACAGAACAAATAAAAAAGCCGACAAGGGCGACGAACTTCTGCAGTTGATTTTGGACAAACCTTAACAACTATTAGTCCAATCGGATCGGCACCGAAACTGTGATTGTACTGATGTATTTAAATCGACAAATAGAGTAAAATATCAGTATCGAATGAATAGAACTGAATAAATTTATTTTCTTCCGACGTCTGTATGATACTGTTCAAAAAGACATCGGTTCTCAAACTGTTCGGAATGCCCCCAATGAGAGTTGAAACCAAAATTTCCAGAATTTTCAAAATAAAATTATTTTTTTTTAAACAGCCATTTTATTCGACAATTTTGAGGTTATGTAAATAGCTTGTTCATACAAAAGTTGTAGATTTTGTTATTACCTACAATTTTTTGGACAAAAAACAGTTTTTACCCCTTTCAACCTCCACTCTCCCAAGATTGTAAACATTCAAATCGTGCATTCTCTCCCTGATTTAGATATGCCCTCTTCAACTTTGTTAGAAATATTTTTGTAAAAAGAGGCCTAGAATACCTGTCAATACTATCCACTGACTTACTTCTTACCATGGTTAATTAATATCAACTATAGTTCATGCAATATAAATCCTGTTCCACGTGAACAAAGTAAGTCAGCAGAGACGTTCGATTGTATTGTGTCATTAATTTGCTGCTGTCACTTTAAACATAATAAATATTGAAATTTATAGATCGCATGTTATTAAAAAATATACTTCCGTAATATCAAATACAACTCGTTGGTTAATTAAATGGCAGTGACTCTAGTCCCGGCGCAGAGAGCCAGATTACCGTCGCGACGGCCGGGACTTTAGAAGGGGAAGGGAAAATATAATTCCATTCACCTTTCCTCTTCAAGGAATAAATATTATATATATGAACGCCTTTAGCTAAGCGGTGTCGTTAATGGCGTTCCATGCCCTATAACGGATTAGGTAAAGCCCGTGTACCGCGCGTCGGTATTTTAAATAAGTCCCTACGACGGGAATAGAGTCACTACCTAATTAAACATTAAACAAAGGCAAAAATCCGCATTGTTGCCGCGGTTAAAATGGTTTAGTTCCAATTTGACGTTTAGTTACCCATGATTTGACGTTTTATAAGAAAAAGAATAATGAATATATCGCAAGGACCATTCAGAAGATATTTATATTGTTCATTAAATTATTCAATCCTTCAATATGTGTGTTTAAGGCGTCTTTTGACATTTGCTAGATGCTCATACTATTTCAAAAGCTTGGCAACGTAGTCCAGTTGTGACAGAAGTCACGTTAGACGGTATTTATATTGTATGAACTATAAATTTGTTTCCAGATGTGAAATTATTTGCAAAAAAAAAGAGGTAAGAGGAAATGTGTAATTGAAATGTGAATGAATTCTATCCAGTTTGTGAAGAATGTTTCTATAAAAATTATAAGGTAATAAAATAATTGAGATCCCCTCGTTTGTCACGAAATCGAATGTATAAAAATATATTTATAGAGAAGGGTAGAAGCCTTTAAAAATAATAAAAAGTGAAAAAAAATAATAGTAGGATGAAACCCATTGGAAAAGGAGGAAAATGTAAAAATGAAAGGAAAAATAATTTACGGGCGATCTGAGGGAAGGGGAAGGGTTTTTAAGGGTAAAAAACGGTTTATCTTGATTTCCGGCAAAACTACGTCATATGGAAAAAAGTCAAATGACAAAGTTGTAGGTAATAAAAAGATCTATAACTTTTGTATTTACACTTTTTTCACATAACCTAAAAATTTATGTGGAAGTTTTTGGTTTTTTATTTTCATCTTTTACAAAAAAATTATTTTTTTTTGACGAAATTTTGTGAAAACTTACCTTTTTATGTTACAAATACACTGTAATTTATTTGGTTTGAAATATTTATTTTTTTAACCTTATTTTGACTTAATATCGAAAGAGCACCATAATTTTCAATCGAAAATTCAACCGTTGGCGTGCTTTCTGTTCGTTGAAATCTCTACTTTCCGATGGTGTAAAAAAAATGTATATTACTACAGTAAATCTTTTCAAAAAATGCAAAAAATATTGTAATGAATAACGTTTTCAGAATCGAATTCGAGTTTTTTTCGATTTTTTGCATTATCTGAGGAGATTTACCATAGTATTATATATATTTTTTACACCATCGGAAAGTAGAGATTTCAACGAACAGATAGCACACAACTTTTTGAAAAAAGCTGATATTTTGACGGGTGAATTTTAGATTGAAAATTAGGGTGCTTTTTCGATATATAAAGTCAAAATAAGGTGAAAAAATAAATATTTCAAATCAAATAAATTACAGTGTATTTGGGACATAAAAAAGGAAGTTTTCACCAAATTTCGTGAAAAAAATATTTTTTTTGTAAAAGATAAAAATAAAAAACCAAAAACTTGGTTTGTTTTTTCAATTTTCCACATAAATTTTGAGGTTATGTGAAAAAAGTGTAAATACAAAAATTACAGATCTTTTTATTACCTACAACTTTGCCATTTTACTTTTTTCCATAGGACCTGTAGTTTTGCCGGAAATCGAGATAAACCGTTTTTCACCCACAAAAACTCACCCTCTTCCCCTTCCCGACCACAGATCGCCCGTAAATTATTATTCCTTTTATTTTTATAATATTCTCCTCCTTTCCCAATGGTTTTCATCCTACTATTATTTTTTTTTGGTTTCAAAAATTATCTACCCTGGACTATTAAAAAAAATACTGAAATTAAAATGTATATCTAGAAAATGATCAATTAGTGATTTTAAGTTCGTATACGAGGTAGATTTATTGCCTGACGGGCAGTTTATCAAAATATTATACAGATTGTCTCGCACATTGTATAAATAATTATAGACGATTTGTATAATTTTATTTTGTTTTTATACGCCCCCCCCAAGACAATATCTACCAAATTATAAAAGAAAAGAAAACGTCACCGACAAATTTTACTTCCTAATAAAAATTTTCAGATATATATTTTCCGAAAATCTCATTTTTGACAGCTCAAAAATTGATATAGTCGAAGTGAGAAAAATTTCAGACTTGATTCTCTTATCTATCAAAAACAAAAAAAATTATATTACAACAATATTTAAACATTTTCTATATTATCAACAATAAAAAGACTTTACCGATGGTTGTTTTCTACATACGTATACCGGATGGAGACAAGTGACGTTACTATTTGACATTTTATCTAAAACAGAATTGAAATTTATTTACTGTAATTTCCGCCTCTTTCACCAACTACTATTTTTTTCTCACTTCATATAACAAAACTAAAAGTGCGTAGAAAGCTGTCAAGTCCTCTAATGTTCATATTATTTGTGACATAAATACATGGAAATAGCTTAAAATCTAGGTGTTGCTCACATCCTTACATATCTAGGGTGTGTATTCTTTCAATGTTTCCAATTTTTGTTTTTGTTCTGGGGTTTCATCTGATGCTACCAATAGAGTAAAACACAGACCCATCGTTAGACTATTTACCTTTACGCCAGATAATTTGTTTACCTAAAAATTAAAATGAATATAAAAAGTTACAAAATACATATTATACAGGGTGATTTATTGTGGAAAATAGTAAAAATTGTTTCTTAAACTCTTGAATTTGTTGTTAATTTGCTGTTATCAAAATTTGTCGTTAACATTTCTTCCTTACTGGGCTTGAACATGTTCCACAGTAAACTCTTAAACCCCTTACAACACCCTTCATGACCTAACCAAACAAATAATACCAAATGTCACGAGAAACAATGAAAATATAAATCAACAATTGAAATTTTATAAAAACACTAAACATTGTAAATATAGTAACATCTGACTCAACAAAATCCACTTGTAATGCCAACAAAGAGTAGTTTTTATGACAAGAGTGACAGTTAAAGTCTATCATTCCAATCATAAGATGTTTGCAGATTTTTCAACGTTGTGAACATCTACATTGGTTTATTAAAACAATGTATACACCTTCAAAGCATAAATCTTGAAATTTAAAATAACATTTTAGCTTGATTCTTGACCAATAATTCTTGGAACTTTTGGAAAGTCACCATTTCATTTGTCATTATGTCACTAGTTATGTCAGATGTCAGTGGAAGAAGTAATCAGAAGAATATATAAGATATACAATGAATTAAAGAACTACTACAAAAGTGTAATGGAAAATAAACGTAGACGATTAAACGAATATCAATAAAAACAAATAAAACCAACATAACTAGTGACAGAAATGAAGAGGTGACTTGCTAAAAGTTCCTGGAATTATTGGCAACCGATGCTTTAAACATTCAGCAAAAACGTCATTTTAAATTTAAAGATTTACATTTAGGGGGTTAATTGTTTTAATAAAGTAATGTAGATATTCGCAATTATAAAAAAAACTGAAAAAATCATGTTTCAAATGGTAGACATTAACTGTCATTCTTGCCATAAAAACCACTTTTTGTTGGCCACACTGTTCTTAAACTGAATTCATCTATTAAATTATCATACATGTCCACAAGTACAAACATTATTATAGATGTCAAAGTAGTTTTTGCTTACCTCCTTTGGTGTGGTGCTAGTTTTCTGCATATCGCCAAATCCCAGTTCACCATAACAGGGCGAAGCACCCCAAGCTATAACCGTCTCATCCGCCGCGACAATAATGGAGGTCTGTCCTGTGCCGATATGTTTAATATTCCAACCGGCAAGATCTTGTATGGGTTTTGGATACATGTTTGCTTCCCCGGTTTTTTTGGTTTGACCGAACATAAAGAGTCCATTAAATTCAGTTACTGCTAGAGAATAAGTTGATCCACAATGCACTGAACGTACGCCTCTGGATTGGCTGTCAAAGTATTTTATTAGACGAGGAACCTAAAATATTGAATCAATGTTGTATAGGGGTGATATTCACTGAGAACTAAAAGATCTATTGTTAATTCAATATAAAAATTATACATACCATTTCGTCTTTTTGTTCAGCATGCCCCAATCTTCCAAAACCACCGAATCCCCACGAAAATGCCCTTTTTTTGCTATCGATGGCTACCGTATGGTTTTGTCCACAAGAAAAATCAACTATTTCAGTGACATCTACTGGTGATACATGCCCGTCTTTACCCTTCTCAATATAAAGAACTATTCTTTTTGGACTTGTTTGATAATTGAAACACAATTTTGTGCTCGTTTTAAAGTACTTTCCGTCTGTATTGTGGCCCAGTTGGCCATATTCTGGCAGTCCAAATGAATGCAGACCGCCTTTTATGTCGAGAATTACAGAAAAATCGGCACCTGCGCCGACCTGAAAGAAAAGAAAATAGATGAGAAATAATTCACGGGCTTTTATTGTTTATACTTATTTTGGAACATTTTGTTGTAATTTTTCAATAATTAATTTAATGAGTTGATAAATTGTGAAATACTATCGGTATCCATAGAGAAATCAACACAACCATTATTATATTTTATGTAGACTCAAATAAAACATCATCGAGTTGATTTTGTTACATGTATTTACCTTAATTATTGGAGGTCCCCTGTAATTGATTCTTGTAGGTACCAGTACCTGAGGCTGTAGATTGCCTATACCGCATTGTCCTGATCTATTGTCCCCACAAGCATATACTGTCCCTCCATCTGTTAAAAATAGTGAATTGTGTCGACCACATGCAGCACCTGACCGAAATAAATCCTAATCAATTTCTTTTTAAATAAAAAAGAGAGTAGATTCAGAAGTCCTTTAAAATCTATTAATAACGATACTTAAATATACTACCCAGTTGAAACTTATTCAAAACTGAAACATAACTATGGGAGTTTAAGAATAATTACCAATGATATTCATATTCTCCAATCCAGGTACCAATGTGGGTGTTGTTCTTGTGTTTGTATCATCCAAACCTAATTGACCATGAGTGTTTCGTCCTAATGTCATTGCTTTGCCATCTTCTGTAATCAGGATGGAATGTCCAGCTACACAGCCACTTACTACCAAACGAATCTAAAAATATTCTTACTATTAAAAAAAAAGAAAATACTACTACAAATTCATAGCAGTTCATTTTTTGCAAGAGAAACTAATGATTTACACAATCAAAGGCTTTGTCTTGAATCTGTATATTTAAAATTCAGTAGATGTTTGCTTAAATATTCATTGTAAATGCCTATAATTTCAACAACACATTTTTTCATGAAAAGTTTTAAACTTATTATTACAAATAGTATAAAAATATGCAACATTTCTCAATACACAACAGGTGGGCATGCTAGATCTCAACAAACTTGTTTCTTAATTAGAATATTAACAGTTTAATATTTGTCAATTGTACCTACAAAAATTGTATTTAATATTTTTCCATTAACACTTTAGGTTAAATAAAAATCTCCCGAATGGTTGAATATTTAATTTTATCCCCAAGAAAAATTAGGAATGTCAAACATACAAAACATTTTGATTGAGGAAATATATTAAGTAACTCACCCTTAGGTCGGTGAACCTGTGGGGCCAATACAGCATAGGTAATACTTTCTGACCTTTCACTTCTCTTTTGCCCATGGTGTCCCAATTAATATTGCCGAAGAAAACTAACTGACCCGCGGGTTTGATCATAGTGTTTAATAGCTCCTTAGGCAAAGGAGTTTCGTCGACGTCTCCATGTCCTGCAATTAGGACTTCGTCAGGTTGAACATTATTTTCATTTCCACTGCCATCACTTAAATCAGAATCCATGTCTAAATTCTTTTTGTTTTTTTTTCCAGCCGCCTTCTTTGAAGGGGCCCTCTTTCTTTTGGTAGATGTGGACATCGTACAAAGAGAAAGGTTAAGCGTTAAAAACAACGTTCACAGTGCAAACTTCACGTACTTTATGTATTTCTTCTCACTTTAAAATCCTTAAATTCTCTCCAGAAAAACTTTTAAAATGTTGTTTTTAAACTATGAAGACACTAAATTAGAGGTAGATGCGGAATTTCAGGTGACCGGCTTCTTAGCAAAAAGCAAAATGGCTAATCATCTAACGAAAGCGGATACAATCCAAACCAAACAACCAGTGTTTTTTATTAACGGCATTTTATGATGTTTTCATCGGAACAAATCACTAGACAAATGTTACCAACATATATTTTGGAAAATAAAATTTTTCAAAATAGCTTTTAAGTAACCACCGGCTGAACGTTTGTCCTAGCTAATAGCTTCGCCTTTGCCATAAGCTCAAATTCCCATTACATCGAATTTTTTTATTTCCATTTTTAGCTTACGAGAATAAATATTATATCTTATTTTAATGTAATAATAAACAAAACAATACTTCTCAAATAACATAAAATAGTATTGGAACTATTTTTAAGGTCCAAAATTGTGAATTTTAATCCTAATCAATAAATACTCTTTTGCAGCATGAATAACATTTTCATAGTTTAAGAAAATGCTAGCGATATCTGTAACTCATATTGACTTTAAATCAACAAGCTAGATGACACTACTATCTTTAAAGTTTTGAAAAGAAACAGCAACTTTTTATTATTTATTTTATAGTTATGAATAATGGCTTGGGATACATTTTTCTAGGTACAGTGTATAGTTAAAACATGTCTTGTAATGGTTATTAAACCAGCAAGTGTTTTAGTATGGCCTATTAACAAAGCGCGATTGTTATTCGCACTTTTAATACGCGTTAGTTGGAAAAGTTTTCTATCGACTGTACGGAATAAATTTTAAATGTTTATTTCAAATTTTATAAGTAAATTTTACAAAAATGTATTAGTGTATGTTTGGCTGCCTATACCAATAATAAAAACTGATTTTTTAATACCGGTCATTATGAATGATTTTGTGTATGTTTGGTTGCCTATGCCATAATCGTTTATTTATAGAAAATAATTCACCATTAGAGGTAATTAATGAATGATTTTGTGTAGGTACCTACTATGAGTACCTACTTGCATTACCACAGACCAAATTACATTAGTACAGCTCAAAAATGCACAGTCAACGGAAAAGTGTATATATTTTTCTATTATCCATCAACGCTAATACCATTCAACTAAAACATTTTACGTATCGATATAAATATTATCTTTGATTATCTTTCATATTATCTACTTCTAAAATTAAAAGACCCTCCACCAAATTTAGATACACATTAACTGATTTTATCTAACCAATAAACCTGAAAGGGGAAGTCGAGATCTCTCTTGAAACCACATCACATTTAATTTATGAGCCATTTCAAAGTTTCTAATTTAGTCTCTACTGCATACTATAAATAACTAAATCGATATCAATTAAACACGAATTCTATCAAGGCACTAGTATCATTATTACTTACATGAACTTTCTATTTCCTTCTTCCTGTTTTAAAAGGTTATATCTACCACCTTGTACCCGGCTCTCAATCCCTAGCCTAGTTTGTCAGCCCAACGAAAAATCCCTTATACGCCGACCTTGAGGTAGGTACTTCAATGCCACCAGAATATATGGCGATTTGAAATTACTACAAAGTTTTCGATGTATAATGGATTATAACATTTCCTGAAATATTTTTATATAGAAACAAATTAATTTACTAGGTTTTCGAAATTAGCCTGGCTGTCACTGACTACCGTAATAAAATATTTCCACTGTATAAGCTAGGAAAACTATGCCCTTTAAAGGAAAAAACGAAATTAAATAAAATACCTTAGTTCTTCCTCATTTTGTGAATCAGAGAAACAAATTTAAGTAAAATATCCTGTCGTACACATAAATCAAAATTACAATAAAATATTTCCCCTGTATAAGCTAGGTAAATTATCCCCTGTTAAAGAAAAAGAAGAAGTTACTCTTCTTCTTTCCGTTAATAGCAGAAATATATGAAGGTAAAATATCCCTTCTAATACATGTTAATTGTGTGGATATATACACTGCTCGCCAAAATTATACTGAAAATATAATTTACAATAACTATTTTCTTGTAAATTCTTAGAATATCCTGAAAAATTTTATTTATGAATTTTTTTTAGAACTTTTCTACTTCCCCTGTATACTGAAAATTTCAAAAAGAATAGAAAAACGTTTTTAAAAATAATCTATCTTCATATTCTTAAATAGGGCGGCCAGTGTATATTTAATTCACATCGATGACACACACCTGTTTATGTCTAATAGAGTGACTAATGAATATCTTGCTTTCAGTAACGAATTAATTTTTAGATCGGACGGTCGTGTCGGGAGTGTATATTCGTAGTTAACGGGAATATAAGTGTGTTTTCGAATTTTCGGGAGTGTACGTTTGTTCGAAATTATTTTCGGTAGTGAAACTGTGTGTGTTTTCGAAATTTTCGATAGTGTTCCTAAGTGTAGTTCGAATTTTTGGTCATGATTTCCAAGGATTATAATTTTATATACAAGGTAAGTCTGTATTTTATTATTTAGTAGTTTCTAGCAATAAATAAATGATCTATATATTTAATCATTTTCTATGTAGGTACTTTTTTTCAAAAGACATAGGTAAAATATGTTGGTTTCTCTATTTTACCCGTATATTATCCTTTCTTTATTTACTAGTGTATTTAAAAAGGTTTTTATAATATTTTGGATCTTTTACAAATAATTTTCAAACAAAAATTTTAACCGATTCATAATTTATCAACAAATTGAGTACTTTCTTATTTGATTTTGAAATAGTTTAACACATCAAACAATAGAGTAAGACATATTTTTAGTTATTGTATATACAGGGTGTACCAATCTTACGACAAACTTCGGTATATGGGTTATTTTAAGAGATATCAAAAAATGTTACCAACAAAAATAGTAGATGTCTTTAAGATCCATATTTTGAAATTATATCGAACTATACAGAGTGCTGCATAACTCCGTTACAAGCCAAACATATGATTTTTTAAATGAGAACGCCTGTAAATTATATACCTTCTTCTTCTTTCAAATGGAACACTGTATTTTATAGCAAAAATAGAATCTTGTAGCTAACTTTAACCTTTATCAAGCGTTCCCTATACCCAAAGTTTATAAAAACATAGTTATTTTGTAATATTTATTGTAAACTATAATTATTGACCTAATATGTGAAAGCAATAAACACGTTGAATGTAACAAAGAATCCTAAATAATAATAAATTTCAATAAACAATTTATTCTAAACAAAACAAGCCACCAAAAGTATAATCCTAACCATAATATTAATTTAAATGTTCAAAGTGTTCACCCTTAACATCAATGCAATGCTGCAAATGATTGGCGAGCTCGGTCTCCCGATTTAAAAAAAGTGTATTTCTTTTATTGGGGTCTTATAAAAAATGAGGGGAGTTTTATAAACATCATTATTTATAAGACCCCAAAAAAAGAAATACACTTTTTATTAAATCGGGAGACCGAGCTCGCCAATCATTTGGGCCCCCTCTTACAGCATAGCATTGATGTTAACGGTGATCACTTTGAACATTTCGTTTAATATTATGGTTAGGACTATACTTTTGGTGACTTGCTGTGTTTAGAATAAATTGTTTATTAAAATTTAGTATTATTTAGGATTTTTTGTTACATTCAACGTTTATTGCTTCCACATAATAGGTCAATAATAATTATAGTTTACAATAAATTTTACAAAATAACTATGTTTTCATAAACTTTGGGTACATATAGGGAATGTTTGACAAAAATTAAAGTTACATAATCGAAGATTCCATTTTTGCTATAAAAACCCTGTATTGTCGGAGTAAGCAGTCACAGTGTAATATTATAAATATTTGTTTAAAGGACCCCGCACTGTTTATAATTAAATTGGTTCTCGGTGAAAATGTCTGAATTTTTAGTATATTGTAGTATTCGATGTACTGATTGAACGTGCAGAATCGCAAAGTTCGTTGATGGATAGATATTGAAATACAGGGCGTTCAAATTAAAAATCAGTAAATTTTATTTAATTATTTCCTCGGGATTTGAAAGTGCCAACCGCATTTTTTTTCGCTCTTATCATCAAAGTACCTTCTTATTAGTAAATATCATTCAGATGGTGCAGATTATATCATTATGTACAGAGTGAGAAATAAAAACATTTTAGTAATGTCTCAAATTTCGATGCAATAATGAAATATTTATAAAATTATTTTGGCATGCAATATACTATTTTCATTCCATCATTAATCACAATTCATACATTTCGTACAGGGTGATTTGAAAAATTGGTGAAATATATGGCCGGTTCTTTCGTACACATCCTGTATATATATTCAAGTGAATTAACATCCTCCGAAGATAGCTGATACCGTATAAACATGATCTCGTTGAAAATTTTCGATGATAAAAATGATAAAATATCAAAGTTTCAGAAATCACCCTGTAATTCACGATTAACCCAGTGAAATTCCTTTATCATTATTTAATATATTCATCATTCTCTCCTCAACACTTTCCCAAAAATTCAGTTTCCTACTATGATTATTTTCATAGTTATTAATTATTGACGAGTTGAAGGAACTTCGTTCACGCGTACATAATTCTACTAGTGGCCAAGATATTAAATTTCACAAATAGTGAAACGTGAGAATGTGGAGATCAAAATAAATGTAAAAGAGGGTGAATATTAGAGATAACAATCATATCAGATATATTAATTTAATAATAGGGTGAATATTAGAGATAACAGTCACATGAGATAGCTACAGGTTTAAGCTTTGTCGGAATAAAAAACGAACTATCTGGATAAAGTGAAAATGATTGATAGAACGCTTTTATTTCTAGTAGAATTATGTACGCGTGAACAAAGTTCCTTCAACTCGTCATGCAAATGGTAATAAGTTTCTCAATAATTAATAACTATGAAACTAGTCATAGTAGGAAACTGAATTTTTGGGAAAGTGTTGAGGAGAGAATGATGAATATATTAAATAATAATAAAGGAATTTCACCGGGTTAATCGTGAATTACAGGGTGATTTCTGAAACTTTGATATTTTGTCATTTTTATCATCGAAAATTTTCATGATATATCCCAACGAGATCATGTTTATACGGTATCAGCTATCTTCGGAGGATGATAATTCACTTGAATATACAGGATGTGTACGAAAGAACCGGCCATATATTTCACCAATATTTCAAATCACCCTGTACGAAATGTATGAACTGTGATTAATGATGGAATGAAAATAGTATATTGTATGCCAAAATAAGTTTATCAATATTTCATTATTACATGGAATTTTGAGAAAATGTTTTTATTTCTCACTCTGTACATAATGATATAATCTGCACCATCTGAATGATATTTACTAATAAGAAGGTACGTTGATGATAAGAGCGAAAAAAAATGCAGTTGGCACTTTCAAATCCCGAGGAAATAATTAAATAAAATTTATTGATTTTTAACTTGAACTGTATTTCAATATCTATCCATCAACGAACTTTGCGATTCTGCACGTTCAATCAATACATCGAATACTAGAATATACTAAAAATTCAGACATTTTCACCGAGAACTATTTTACCTATAAAAAGTGCAGGGTCCTTTGTTTTATTCTAATTTGAATTTCTTTATGATGTACCTAATTTTTTGTACTGTAAACACTACATTGTTGTACTGTTTTTTTAAATTTTTATTTTATATTGTGGATAATATGTAAACAGAATTAGTTATTTTTGACTAAATAAAGAGATATAATTCCGGTAAATGGGTTATTTTAAGAGATATCATAAAATGTTACCAACAAAAATAGTAGATGTAGAGAGTGCTGCATAACTAGGTTACAAACCAAACATGTGATTTTTTAAATGAGAACTTCTGTATATTATACCGAATTCGGATTGCTCTCATTTTTTTTAAGCTTTTGATATAGGGTTTTGCTACGTTTTACAGAGTCCTTCAAAAGATATGGACACGTTTACGTGAAAATCGTAGGTAAATCATCGCTCTGTAGCTTACTGTATGTACGTTGAAGAAAAAAAATGTATTTTGCCTAACAGAGTTTCATAATATGATGCAATATCTCCGTATTCTATTAAATTTTAATTATTTTCCTTTTTGTATACAGGGTGGACGGTAACTCGAACCTGTCATTTTCTTTCTTCTTTCAAATGGAACACCCTGTATTTTATAGCAAAAATGGAATCTTCGATTAAGTAACTTTAATTTTTGTCACCCAAAGTTTATAAAAACGGAGGTATTTTGTAATATTTATTGTAAACTATAATTATTATTGACCTATTATGTGGAAGCAATAAACGTTGAATGTAACAAAAAATCCTAAATAATACTAAATTTTAATAAACAATATATTCTAAACACAGCAAGTCACCAAAAGTATAGTCCTAACCATAATATTAAACTAAATGTTCAAAGTGATCACCGTTAACATCAATGCTATGCTGTAAGAGGGGGCCCAAATGATTGGCGAGCTCGGTCTCCCGATTTAATAAAAAGTGTATTTATTTTTTTGGGGTCTTATAAATAATGATGTTTATAAAACTCCCCTCATTTTTTATAAGACCCCAATAAAAGAAATACACTTTTTTTAAATCGGGAGACCGAGCTCGCCAATCATTTGCAGCATTGCATTGATGTTAAGGGTGAACACTTTGAACATTTAAATTAATATTATGGTTAGGATTATACTTTTGGTGGCTTATTTTGTTTAGAATAAATTGTTTATTAAAATTTATTATTATTTTGGATTCTTTGTTACATTCAACGTGTTTATTGCTTTCACATATTAGGTCAATAATTATAGTTTACAATAAATATTACAAAATACATCTATTTTTATAAACTTTGGGTATAGAGAATGCTTGACAAAAATCACATAATCGATTATTCCATTTTTGCTATAAAATACAGAAAGAAGAAAGAAAATGACAGGTTCGAGTTACCGTCCACCCTGTATACAAAAAGGAAAATAATTAAAATTTAATAGAATGCATCATATTACGAAACTCTGTTAGGCAAAATACATTTTTTTTCTTCAACGTACATACAGTAAGCTACAGAGCGATGATTTACCTACGATTTTCACGTAAACGTGTCCATATCTTTTGAAGGACTCTGTAAAACGTTGCAAAACCTTATATCAAAAGCTTAAAAAAAATGAGAGCAATCCGAATTCGGTATAATATACAGAAGTTCTCATTTAAAAAATCACATGTTTGGTTTGTAACCTAGTTATGCAGCACTCTCTGCATCTACTATTTATGATATCTCTTAAAATAACCCATATACCGAAATTTGTCGTAAGATTATATCTCTTTATTTAGTCAAAAATAACTAATTCTGTTTACATAATATCCACAGTATAAAATAAAAATTAAAAAAACAGTACAATGTAGTGTTTGTTTACAGTACAAAAAATTAGGTACATCATAAAGAAATTAAAATTAGAATAAAACAAATTTAAACAAACATTTCTAATATTACACTGTGACTGCTTACTCTGACAATATATAATCCTTTAATGCCCTTTTAAAAGAATTTACAGATGAAGTTCTTTTAATGTATGCTGGTAAACTATTGAAAGAATTAATAACTTTGAGAAATCCAGGGGTGGCATTCTGTTCACACTAGCGACTAGACTTGAATCGTTCTTGTCGATAAACACATTCCGTTCACCAAATTTGGTCGTTTTGGCGCGACAAATAGTTCTAAAGCGATCGCCAAATTTCTGGTACCTATGGGGTGTCGGCTACGTGTGTAAAACGAAGAGGAAATGTTTTTTTTATGTGGCATCTCTATTCTCCTTTCCTTGTCAAACTATTAATGTTTAGTTAGGTTATGTGCTTTCTTTTTTTGAAATTTTGCATTATTAATTTGACTTTTATGTTAATTATATTAATATTCTTAAAGACAGAAGCGAGTTTTATTTCAAAGTTCTTTGTCTAAATTAAAAAATAGTAAAATTATTACTGTAAAATGTTGCCAATTCATTGCTGTTGCAGTCTTTGTTTGCCATCAAGACCACTAAACTTATATGTGATTATTTCAGGGTGCTCAGGGTGGTCTCGTGGTATTCAGCAGTCAAACGTATTATCCTCATTTTGTTTTATTTTAATGTTTAAAATACGATCACAAATTTTAACTCTATTGAATATTAACTCAAAACCGAAAAAATAAACAAATCAAATTAAACATTTATTTAATTATTTTTTAGTGTTGCCATACGGCATAAAAAAAAACCCTAAAATAACTCTTAATATCCCTATATTTTGACACAATATCGACTTCTTTAACGAATGTTTCCGAACTTAATTTCGATCGCTGAACGGAATCGCATTCGGCTATAAAGTCGCAAGCGACGTCGCTTAAAAAGCGGTCGCTAGCTTATATGAACGGAATGTCACCCCAGAGTTGTATGCACTTTTCTCCTACACAATTTTCCTTATTTCTTGTGTTATAGTTATGTACACCAAGACAATTAGATAGCTTATCCTGCTATTGAACAGTCGGTTACTTTTAAAAATTTATTAAGAATTTATTCTGTATTTATTTATTTTCCAAACATTTTTTTCCAAAGATAAAGGATAGCTATGTTCGTTGTTTCCTATATCTCCCAACATATTATTATCCTCTCTACTAGCAATAAATAAATACACTGTATTTAAAATATTCTGAATCTTTTACAAATAATTTTCATACAATAAGTTTAACCGATTTATAATTTATCAACAAATTGATATGATAACTTATTTGATTTTGAAATAGGGTACATGTAGGGTGCATGTAAATAATTGCATACAGCTGACTATTAACATGTATTATATAAACTTGGAATATTGTTACAAATTATGTATAAGAATTTAAAACTGTAAGCTATATTGATTTCCATATTTTCCCAACTATTATCACTTCTTCATATGCGTTTTTCGAAAAGACATACGTTAGTATACCTTTTGGTGAACATATTATTGAAAATGTAGGTCCTACCTACTTACATGTAAATATTTTGTTGATATTTGACATATAATTTTTTATAATTGTTAAGTTTGAATTTATTTGTTCCTGTTTGTATATTTTTATTACGGCACTTTGCTAGTAAAGACAAACTTCTAGCAGGGTGCAGCCGGTAGAAAACATCCTGTAAGCCGGTGGGGAATATTTTCCGTTGGTTGTATATTTTTTTGACCGATTGATTATATTTTCTGCCGGCTGGGGTCATCTTCCAGCCATGGGGGACAAACTTCCATCCACGCAAGGCAACTTTCAGCCTTAATTGCTTAACTTTTCAAAAAATCTATCCAAGTAAGCGATGTCGTTCCTCATTTTTCTAAGTGTTGCACTCCGTTTCTCTTAGGAATTGCTTATTTTCTCAAAAGACATAGGTAAGCTATGTCGTTCCTCATTTTTCTAAATATTGTCCCCCATTTCTCTTAGGAATTGCTTATTTTCTCAAAAGACATAGGTAAGCTATGTCGTTCCTCATTTTTCTAAATATTGTCCCCCATTTCTCTTAGGAATTGCTTATTTTCTCAAAAGACATATGTAAGCTATGTCGTTCCTCAGTTTTCTAAATATTGTCCCCCCTTTCTCTTACTATGTCGTTCCTCAGTTTTCTAAATATTGTCCCCCCTTTCTCTTAGGAAGTGATTATTTTCTCAAAAGACATAGGTTTAAGCTATGTCGTTCCTCATTTTTCTAAATATTGTCCTCCATTTCTTTTAAAAGTTGGTTATTTTTCCAAAAGACATAGGTAAGCTATGTCCTTCCTCATTTTTCTAAATATTGTCCTCCATTTCTTTCAAAAGTTGGTTATTTTTTCAAAAGACATAGGTAAGCTATGTCATTCCTCAATTTTCTCAATATTGTCCTGCCTTTCTTTCACAACTTGATTCTTTCTTCAACAGACATTGCTAAGCTTTTTATTTTACTTGTCAAGGACGCCACATGTAACGGCTTGGTTGCTTACGATTGACTTTTTCCTTCACGGATGCACGCAGTACCACACTGTGGGAAAGTGCCCGTTCACTAGGTTGTCGGTCAGACTCGTTTGCAAAGCGGGCGGTCATCCAGATGGGGCGGGTGCGCTTAAGTGTTTTCCGTTTGTTGAATGGGTATGGGTTAACAAGTTGGGGAAATTGTTGCCCAGTATGGGCTATCAAAATATCGTAGAAACCAAAGTTGTTACATGCAAAATGGCTAATTGGCAGCTTCTGACTAACTACTAACAATTTTTTTCAGCGCTTCCTTTTCAGCATACTAACACTCTCTTACAGGCTTCAAGATTCCATCGGATTTTTGTTGAATTTTTTAATTTTGTTTGATTTTCTGTTCTAGGAATGTTACCAGCGATGGATATGCTCTTCAGAATTTATTTTGAATATATCGATATATTTAAACTCCCAGATAGGCCTATCTCAGAAATTATAAAAGAATTTAGATAATTTTTAATTTTCATTAATTTACTTTTTTGTTCCAGGATTTCTTTCAGGAAACCCTAAATTTAGATAATTTTATTTTAATTAATTTACTTTTTTGTTCCAGGATTTCTTTCAGGAAACCCTAAATTTAGATAATTTTTTTTTCATTAATTTAATATTCTTTTCCAGGATTTCTTTTAGGAAACCCTAAATTTAGATAATTTTATTTTAATTAATTTACTTTTTTGTTCCAGGATTTCTTTCAGGAAACCCTAAATTTAGATAATTTTATTTTAATTAATTTACTTTTTTGTTCCAGGATTTCTTTCAGGAAATCCTAAATTTAGATAATTTTTTTTTCATTAATTTAATTTTCTTTTCCAGGATTTCTTTCAGGAAACCATAAATTTAGATAATTTTATTTTAATTAATTTACTTTTTTGTTCCAGGATTCCTTTCAGGAAACCATAAATTTAGATAATTTTTTTTTTCATTAATTCAATTTTCTTTCCCAGGATTTCTATTAATAAATCAAAATTTCTATTTTGATTCATTTTATATTATTTGGTAAAGTAATTTTTGCATGTTTATTTTCTTAATTGCATGGGTTTAATTATTATGTGCATGCTCAAGCTTGAGTGTGGTAGGGGGTTGGTGAAGTAGTGGTGATAATTGAGTGTTAATATGTTAATTTTAATTTATCTTTATGCTGTATAATTTGTGTTTGGATATTTTTGGTTAAAATATTGTAATAAATGTATTTAAATATTAATATTTTGTTAATATTTGACATACAATTTTTTATGATTAATGTTGATTTTGAATTTATTTGTTTATTGTATATTGTATATTTTTATTACTGCACTTTGCTAGTAAAGACAAACTTCTAGCAGGGCGCAGCCGGTAGAAAACATCCTGTAAGCCGGTGGGGAATATTTTCCGTTGGTTGTATTTTTTTTTGACCGATTGATTATATTTTCTGTCGGCTGGGGTCATCTTCCAGCCATGGGGGACAAACTTCCATCCACGCAAGGCAACTTTCAGCCTTAATTGCTTAACTTTTCAAAAACCATATCCAAGTAAGCGATGTCGTTCCTCATTTTTCTAAATATTGTCCTTTATTTTTTTTAAACGCTGGTTATTTTTCAAAAGACATAGGTAAGCTATGTCGTTCCTCATTTTTCTGAATATTGTCCCCCATCTCTCTTAGGAATTGCTTATTTTCTCAAAAGACATATGTAAGCTATGTCGTTCCTCAGTTTTCTAAATATTGTCTCCCCTTTCTCTTAGGAAGTGATTATTTTCTCAAAAGACATAGGTTTAAGCTATGTCGTTCCTCATTTTTCTAAATATTGTCCTCCATTTCTTTTAAAAGTTGGTTATTTTTCCAAAAGACATAGGTAAGCTATGTCCTTCCTCATTTTTCTAAATATTGTCCTCCATTTCTTTCAAAAGTTGGTTATTTTTTCAAAAGACATAGGTAAGCTATGTCATTCCTCAATTTTCTCAATATTGTCCTGCCTTTCTTTCACAACTTGATTCTTTCTTCAACAGACATTGCTAAGCTTTTTATTTTACTTGTCAAGGACGCCACATGTAACGGCTTGGTTGCTTACGATTGACTTTTTCCTTCACGGATGCACGCAGTACCACACTGTGGGAAAGTGCCCGTTCACTAGGTTGTCGGTCAGACTCGTTTGCAAAGCGGGCGGTCATCCAGATGGGGCGGGTGCGCTTAAGTGTTTTCCGTTTGTTGAATGGGTATGGGTTAACAAGTTGGGGAAATTGTTGCCCAGTATGGGCTATCAAAATATCGTAGAAACCAAAGTTGTTACATGCAAAATGGCTAATTGGCAGCTTCTGACTAACTACTAACAATTTTTTTCAGCGCTTCCTTTTCAGCATACTAACACTCTCTTACAGGCTTCAAGATTCCATCGGATTTTTGTTGAATTTTTTAATTTTGTTTGATTTTCTGTTCTAGGAATGTTACCAGCGATGGATATGCTCTTCAGAATTTATTTTGAATATATCGATATATTTAAACTCCCAGATAGGCCTATCTCAGAAATTATAAAAGAATTTAGATAATTTTTAATTTTCATTAATTTACTTTTTTGTTCCAGGATTTCTTTCAGGAAACCCTAAATTTAGATAATTTTATTTTAATTAATTTACTTTTTTGTTCCAGGATTTCTTTCAGGAAACCCTAAATTTAGATAATTTTTTTTTTTTTATAAATTTAATATTCTTTTCCAGGATTTCTTTCAGGAAACCCTAAATTTAGATAATTTTATTTTAATTAATTTACTTTTTTGTTCCAGGATTTCTTTCAGAAAACCCTAAATTTAGATAATTTTTTTTTTCATTAATTTAATATTCTTTTCCAGGATTTCTTTCAGGAAACCCTAAATTTAGATAATTTTATTTTAATTAATTTACTTATTTGTTCCAGGATTTCTTTCAGGAAACCCTAAATTTAGATAATTTTTCTTTCATTAATTCAATTTTCTTTCCCAGGATTTCTATTAATAAATCAAAATCTCTATTTTGATTCATTTTATATTATTTGGTAAAGTAATTTTTGCATGTTTATTTTCTTAATTGCATGGGTTTAATTATTATGTGCATGCTCAAGCTTGAGTGTGGTAGGGGGTTGGTGAAGTAGTGGTGATAATTGAGTGTTAATATGTTAATTTTAATTTATCTTTATGCTGTATAATTTGTGTTTGGATATTTTTGGTTAAAATATTGTAATAAATGTATTTAAATATTAATATTTTGTTAATATTTGACATACAATTTTTTATGATTAATGTTGATTTTGAATTTATTTGTTTATTGTATATTGTATATTTTTATTACTGCACTTTGCTAGTAAAGACAAACTTCTAGCAGGGTGCAGCCGGTAGAAAACATCCTGTAAACCGGTGGGGAATATTTTCCGTTGGTTGTATATTTTTTTGACCGATTGATTATATTTTCTACTGGCTAGGGTCATCTTCTAACCATGGAGGACAAGCATCCATCTACTAGGGGCAGCTCCAGCCACAATTTTACTTATATTTGTATATACACTGTGGGCCGAAATAAAGGAGTACATTTTTTAATTGAAAATATTTTTTTTGTTTTTGGGCGATTTATTTTCTTTTTGCAGGGATAATAACCTAACATGTCCTCAACATGACTGTGCATTTTAAAGCAAAAATAATGTACAGGGTCGGACTTATAAAAAAAGTCTTAGCTTAAATTATTTTGCCATAAACAGATAGTTTTAACTCGTCGTGGTACACCCTGTATAGTACCTATCATAATATAATCTGACTTTCCGTTATCTTTGAGAGGATACACTATGTTTAATTTTGACTGTATTAATAAAATAGGAACATGATATTCTCAACAATGTATAATATGATGGCATGTTGTGTGCTGATTTAAAAAAAATATATTTAGCTACGTCTATGACCGTTCGTGTATCTTTGGGAATTGGCTGCTAATTTTTGGCTGCCAAGTTCACTCCGGGACATTTTTCACGTGGATGACGTATATCGTGCGCTAAAGTTTGCTTACATTTTCGGCAGCTTGGGTTTGAATTTAACATAATCCAATAATATACTATGTTTATTAAAAAAATACTTTTATGTTCAGAAAATTCTCAAAAATTCCTTTACTTTTAAGAGATAATATATTATGCAGTATAAGTATATGGAAGAGGATCTGATGTTATTTGTTTAAAGAGTCACTCTATATACCATAATGCGCTCTCCTTGGTGTCGAAACGTGCAGGGCACTGTAACCTAAATACCGTCGCAAAAATTGGGTTAACGAGCACATTTCGAAGGGAAAATCATTGAAAACCCATCAAACGAAAAGCTCTCGACAACACTTGCATTTCTGCACTTTCCCCTTTCCATTGTAGTCGGGTGAAAACATCGCGGCGTGCATGTGGTTTTTGCGAACGGTTCTATTTCAGTGATTATTTGAATTTGTGTCATTAGGTGAGGCGTAAAGACAACTTTTCTTGGCGATTCCAGTTTTTTATTTTTATAGAATATAAAATAAAATTTTTCTATAATTACGAGGGCGCAGTTAAAAAAATCCACTCTTCTTAAAAATTTAATAAACTTAGTTTGTAGATAGTCTATAAAATATTTCGAAAATTCATAATAGTCAAAGTACACATGAAACCTCACAAAAAATACAAAAACTTGAAAATTCAAAATTGGGTATTTAAAAGAGTTGTGTTTAATATCAGAAAAACTTTAAGATGTTAGCCATGTGATTTTCCGGAAAATCCTCGATTGAAAATTTTTGTTTTCTCGCTCTAATTGTTTAAATAATAAATATACAGAAAAACTTCCAAATCAAAATTTGTAGCTGATGCATTTATCTACAAATTTTGTCCAAAAAGTTTTTCTGTAAATTGAAAAGTTTACGAGATAAAATTAATTTCAGTGGTATTCAATTCGTGAGCCAAATTGATTAATTTTGGGCTTATAACATTCTGAAAAAATAAATAAACTAATATAAAATGTAAAGAAAGATCTCAACTTTTAGATAGAAATACTTTCAAATTTGAAAAAGTAAATGTTCTGACTATAATATCAGCTTATTATAATTCCTATTTAATTAATACTTATCCCAGCGAAAATTCCTTTTGGATTTAGCATTGCAAATGAGCATAAAACATTATTCTTATAAAAGCAAAACCATCAATATTTAGAATTTTAAATGAATGCTTCTTAAAAATCTGTTTTTTTTGCATGCTTAATTTTACTTGTTTTTTTTTAGACTTCATTCAATTATATCTTTTTTCGAAATTAATATAATTCAATGAAACTTTACCACTAAACACTTTGAAGCATCTACTTTCGAAATTACTATAGAGTTTTTCTATAAACATTAAATTTTTTATATAATAGACAATTATTTACAATAAATACTTAAATCAGAGGTCTTTCAACAAACCTTCTATAACTTTTTATACCGTTTATGATATTATCTAAAAATTTGTGAACTTTATAATGAACCTATTAAGAAGTGATCGCGATACAAAAGAACACACCTATGGCTCAGGTAAGAAAGAGAAGGGAGCACAAATAATGGTGAAAAAGCAGGTGAGAGAGCGGCTTAAAAATAATAATAATAACAACAACAACAACAATAATAATAATAAAATATTAACAACAAAAATATTTAACAAATTACATTAAAAATAGAGGCTGTTATTACAATAACAATGAAAATAATTCACGTGGAAAATCGTATGTATCTTTGTGAAAAATGCAGATACAAAAAAAAGTTTCAGATAAAGTTTGAAGATTAAACCATAATATTTAAAGTACGCTATGTTATATAATTTAATTTTTCAATTTATTAATGTTAATTAGAATAATTTGGTAAAAAAAACACTTTTTAGTAGAGGTTTACGTGGAAAATCAATAATAATACATTAAAAAAATTTAAAAAAAAAATTTATTTTCAATTTATTTGTAGATACCCCATTTTAGAACACATTTCATATGAACATTTTTTTTCTAAATGTCATTGTTTATTCACTATCGTACAATTAAAAACATGAAAATGTTCAAAAATACTTCTAGGGAAATATCGTATATTTTAAAAACTAATGCAGATACAAAAAAAATGTTCAGACAAATTTTGTAGATAAATGTATTAGCTACAATTTTTGATTTGATCATTTTTCTGTGTTTTCATTATTTAAACAATTAGAGTCAAAAAACAAAAATTAACATTTTCACTCAACGATTTTCCGGAAAATCGCATGTCTAACATCGTAAAGTTTTTCTCATGTTAATCACAACCCTTTTAAATACCCAATTTTGAATTTTCAAGTTTTTTGCGGTATTTTAAGGATATTTTGTGTACTTTACACTCGGCTATAAAAAAGAAGAAAATAACCTCAAAAATAGATTTATAGACAGAAACGTCAACTATAAGTGTCAATAATGGAGGAAATTTTCAATATTTTTATTTGGCAACTCCTTAAAAAGAGTTACCATTAGTTAAAGCCAAATACAAATCTAATTTTTCTCTTTTGGGGCCTTTGTGGTTAGAATATGGTTATAAAAAAAACTTCCAACTTTCCAGCGTCTCAAATTAAATGTAACATTACCAATTTCGTCAACTTTATCAACGGTGTAGTTTCAAGTATCCATATTTACTTTGTTTTATTTAAAAGCGAATGCTACCGCTGCAAGACCAATATTCCAAATCAACAAATTTTCCAAAATGACGAAAAACTGATCATCATGTCACTAGGCAACAGTAGCCGAAGCGGTCATCTGTTGCCTAGAAAATCCAAGTCTCTATCACACTTCAACGTCATTCACAAAAGTCATAAAATGGGAACTGAATTACATGGAAAAAAAGAAAATACAACAGCTGCAGATGGAGGCGGAATACAAAATAAACCAGCTATAGTTTCTTGTAATCCAATAGTTCCGATTCAATCATCTTCTCCGGTACATAGGTATGTTAAAATATAGTCTTTCAATCCTTACGTACATATACAAATTTATTCGAATTGAAAAACGACAGACTTTAAATTTACTTTGAAATATAATTACTGTGCTTATTCTGTTTTTTTTTTCAAATACAGACAGGATTTTGGCAACCAAACATACACAATATTATGCAATTTTAGAATAGGCAACCAAACATACAAATATTTTACCAGCATCTTTTACTGTAAAATTTAAAAAGAAATGCCTTCCTTATAATTTACTTAAAATATTATTTTTAAAACTTATTTGGACAGAGTCACTTCAGCCGACAATCAAAAAACACACAAAGAAGATCATCCAAATAGTCTGAGCAATAATAACAAATCCAATAGCTATGTCGAAGGGAAGTACCGCCTTATTGTTACGTCAGATAGACTCTTACAACTTCGAAAAACGATGGAATTAGCTACCAGAGATCACAAAATTTTTACTATAAGAGGTAAATCTCAAAATAAGATAATATATTTCGTAGGCAAGGTTGCCACGTTTAATTTGATATCTTTAAAGCTGGTATTTAATTAAAAGTATTGATCGTTGTGAATTTGTAGGTGGTTGGCCTATTATTAGAAGGGAATTGTTAAAAAGAAATTGGGTGGAGAAAGTCGAACCGGCGGTAAAGCAAAAATTTTCCTCGGTTGATGATGTTACAAGTAATTTACCAGCTAAGCAGGACTGGGAGTCTACACAATCGTATGAAGAAAAATGTGAAAAAACGGTTTGTAGAAGCTTCGTTAAATATCAACATATCTTCTGTACGTTCCTTGTGGTATATCCATTATTATTTTTTGGAACATTAAACCACAATATCTCATTCGTTTTTCAACAATTCGGTTTAAATGGAAACCCTCAGACTCTTTTGATGATTTTTTTCAGATCCTATCGAGAATGTTACAAAATTATGACGTAGATTTTTATTGGAGTATGAGAAAAGAACAATGCGACTTACAGCATAGAACAAACTCTTTTAAATTACTTAACAGATTTAGCAGATCTCTTTATGCATCTAAAGAAGGACTAGCTCTTCTGCTACAACAGTCCTATTGGTACAACGAAAGCGGAGTTGCCAGTATTAATTTTCCCCGAACATACGTACTGGGTAAGTTGTATTCAGATTCAATAATTCGAAGTTTGACAAACAATTTTTGATTATTTTCAGGATTTCCGGATCATTACAATTTCTTTATCGATGATTTTAGAATGACAGCTTGTTTGGGTCTTTTAAAATGGTTTGCCGAGACTTACGAAAACGGTGACAAACACGACATTCAATCAGCCGAAGGAAAAGTACCGTATGCAACTTTACAATTTGCTGTAGATAGGTAATTGTTTATCTACATTATATTTACAAAATGTCGTAGAACAAGTAAACTCCGTAAAGGTATGACAAGTGACAGTTAATTTAAATCAGATATAAGTAACCTTACTTATCTCTGTTTTGTTTTTGTCATATGTCAAGTTGCTGGCTGCCTCATAGAACTCTATACTACACCCACAGAATTACACCTACAGTTAGCGCACTCTCACAAACTGTCTGCTGAATTTTTTCGGATATTCTCATAATGATAAAATAAAAATAAATAGTTTTTCGTAGCTTAACGTGGTGGTATATTTGAATTTACTGTATTTTATTTCAGGTGTAATGATTATTTGGGTAAACAAAAACATTTGGATATAGATAAAGAAATGCCGCAAATTTGGGATCACGAATGGGATCAATTTTTATCCAACTATTATAACATCGTTCATCAGGGTGGATTTTTTATAGATTTTTCCGAATCATTGACAAATGCTTACGGTCAGTATTTTCCACACAAAAAATATACAAATTTAGTAGATGATATAAGGGCTAAGAATAATTATAGTAAAGTTCTTCCAAAGTTAATGTGATGACCCATATTTTTAATCCCTTTGAAGGAAAAAGCCGCCCAATGGCGTGCATATAAATTTTTTATAAATTCGAATATTGTGAAATAATCTACTATAACAATTTGAATGAAAAAAATTAACCTGCATACAAAATTCATAAAATTTGTAATACAATAATAAAGCGCTTTCCTCTAGAACACGGAGTATCTAAAGAACAGCTTTTTGTATCGTCAACCCAACCATATTTTAAAGGTGGGTGTATATCCTCATACAGTTTTAATTATAATATAATTACCATTACTACTATTTTATTACATATTAAGTTAAAATGTATTTTATTTTATATATTTATTCATGTAATAAAACCGTTAGGATTGTTTGAATAACAAATAAATGAATAAACACTTGACAACATCATGTGTATCAAACCAAGTTTCGTCTAAATTAATTATAGTTCTATTTGAATCACGGTACCCTTTTGTTTTGCGCAAATACTCCTGTCTAAGTTCAGCGATACGCCGAGACTCCATTATTACCATACGATTATCTAGCTTCTTATATTTAAATCCACAATTCAATAATCCCGCGCATCATCTTGGACTGTTGTTTCAAATGGTCTCCAAAATGCCATTCTAATTAATTATATTATAAAACTCACCCTAACGTCTACGAACAAATGAATATTATATTAATATCAATTCACTGACGCGACCTAACCACTACACCATCAAAAAGGTTTTATATTAATGATACCTTTCTACACTAGATCACCTACACTTACCTATAAATACCTATAACAATTCACTAAACTCACTCAACCAAGAAATAGATATTATGTTAAATATTTTTTTAAAACAAAATTCACACCCGACACTGAATGATACTAATGGATTATAAGCCGAACCACAACACAACCCCCACGAACACCCTCAAGACCGTAGAATTTTTTCTGCCAAAAACGTCAAACGGAGTATACTTCGGTTATTTCGTTATATTGCGATGAATACTGCAGTTGATGATTGGTCGTTTCGAAGTCTTGACTGCACGTGCAATACGTTGCCAACTCTTCAAAATTTTCTTAAATATAGTAACATATAAAAAGTGGTTTTAATTAATTTTTCTTTTTTAAGTAATTTCAAGCGACTTATTTTAATGTTTACTAATAAATTTACATTATGTATTTTTTTAAAAATATTTCCAAACTAGCTTTCTTATAACATCACGAACTAACAGTTTACTGAAGTAAGAGGAACGTTTGTGTAGCGAGTCTAACAATTTTAGAAAATATATCTGACAACATTGCTTTATTTTATGGTCATCACACTGACTTTAGTTAGAGTATACTTCATAACATAATCCCTGTTCTGGCTCGAGCGGCTGATGTCTGCCTGCGCAGGTACTCATTCGTAACCCCCTATAGGGTGAAGATCCAGAATAGAGAATTCTGGGAAAGGGAGGGAAATTCACAGCCTCATAGGACCGTCTGGTACACAGATGGTTCATGCTCCAGCGATGGGGCGGGGGCTGGAATTTACTCCAGGAACCCAAGGACACAAGTATGTGTTCCATTGGGTAAGGGTGTGTCTGCATATTATAGGCTGAGGTATACGCTATCTTGGAATGTGCGCAGATAAACCTAGACAGAGGTTATACGGATCGACGCATAACCATATACACCGACAGTCTGGCGGTAATTAAGGCTCTGAGTGGATATACCATCAACTCAGGGCGTACTCAAGACTGTTATGACAAAACTTTTTTTTCAGCCAACGTAAAATCGACTCTGAAAGAAATGCGATTGTATTGGCCCCAATTCGAAATAGACGGCAAGAAAAACATTTGGATTTTAAAACCCGGCAATAAATGTAGAGGTAGAGGGATCTGTTTGGTTAAAAATATCACCGACGTGGACAAAGTAATGAATTTAAAAATGAAATACGTCGTGCAAAAGTACATAGGTAAGCGGCAAAATTGTTTTCGAGGTTTTTCTTAAAAAAAATCGTTAGTACTTTTCAGAACGGCCGTTGATTATATACAATACGAAATTCGACATTCGGCAATGGTTTATGGTAACTTGCACTCAGCCTCTGACGATTTGGATGTACAGGTAAAGGCCGGTTCTACAATCCGAGTTTAAGCCAAGCTCAAATTTGAATCTAGCTTAAAGGGGATATTCTGCTGTACAAAATAAAGCTTATACTTAAACCTATAGTTTAATGTAACTTGACATGTTTGACGTTTGTTGGCGGCTTAAAGCGAGTTTAGAGTTACTTAACCTCAAAAAACATTTATTTATACTTGTCACCATTCAAGTTTCCGTCGATGAAAAATGGGTCTATAAGCCTATTTTCGACAATTCCCATCCAAACATTTAACTTCTGTGGATGCTGGGTATGTGCTTCATGAATCCAATGAGGAATCTCATTTGACCAATACCTTGAGTTATGGCGATTAACTGTTGCATTTAAACAAAAAGTTGCCTCATCGGAAAAAACTATGTTAGAAGCAAAATTGTCGTCGACATTATAGATGTCCATTAGCCGTTCGCAAAATTCCAGCCGTCGGTCAAAATCATCGTCTGACAATTCTTGAACCAACTGTACTTTATACGGATGATACTTTTCACTTTTTAATATCTTTCGTACAGAACGTCGACTGATACCATGGTTTAGTGCCAAATTTGTGGTGGAAGTTTGAGGTGATTCTTCTAAATCGATTGCAATATTTTGTTTAACAGCTTCGTTCGTTGCAGTCCGCAGTCTTCCAGGTTCTAGCAAATTTTTTACCATCCCATTTGTATTAAAACGTTGTAATGTTTTAGTTACTATTGAGCGTGATATAGGATTTCTCTCCAGATGCAAATTATTAAAAATTGAACACACTTCTTCATGAGTTCTAGCACGTTCACTATAACCGATCATCATTAAAATTTCAATACGCTCTTTTTTACTTAATTGAACCATTCTAAATTGTAAAATTTATTTTCGTCAATTAGAATTTGACACTTAGAGAACAAAAGACGTACTAAACAGTACTCGTTTATTTATTACTATGCATACAAACAACTTCAATTAGTTTATCTAAATAGTTTTTTGCTCTAAAAAAACAAAGGAAGTTGATTAAAGTGCTATATTCCTCGTTTTTACAAATTTTTTTACACCAAACTCAGTATGTATGAATTCAAAATAACAAGCTCTTTCAAAATCTGTAAAAATATATAGGGTGTCCCATTTAAATTAAAGAAGTTGATGGTTAAACCGGAAGTATATTATTAACAAAAAAATGTACATCAGATGCATTTTGTTCCATTGCACTTACCTGCAAATTTTCATAAATATCGTTCTTTTCGTTTAAAATATATTTACTTGGTTCCATACTTTATCGCAACCCTGTATATTTAGTGAACCTTTTTTGGTGGAAATGGAAAAATTATTATTTTTTAAAGTATTTTTTAAAAGGAATCAACCTATTTGTAAAAAAAATTTATTCACCATGGGAGTACGAAATATTTTTTAAAAGGGATTTATTTGTCTTTTTCCTTTCCATATGATTTCTCATCTCTCTCCCCTCTTATAATATTTGAAACTAACACAGATATTCGACGTTTGTGGTATGATATTTTAAATTTTTCTTATAGAGACAGTTATTTGCGATTCAGCGGGCAAACTTTTAGCCTGGACAATTTTCACGAATCCCTCCATTTAACAAATCATGCTGTGCAATGTAAGTACACTAATATGCAGCAGAGAGACAAAGCTTTACCTGACGATAACATGTGGGATTGTCACACATTCAAGGCTTATTTAAAACAAATTGGATGCGGCGAAAAGTGGAATGAAGTCATTTATCCAGGTCAGAGATTAAAAAAAAAATTTTTTGAAAAATTAATGTTCCAATTATTGTACGAACTTCATATTAGTCTGATGATGGTAATTATTTACCGAAACTAGTTGTACAAGTGTCTCTTTGAAGTTAATTATACTTTTATTGTTATGACTTTCCATAGGTATGCAAGAAAGTATAACTTGCGCTATGTTAGCTAGTCAAGATACGATGGATAGGAGACAAAACACTTTTGAAACGTACGGAGCTGATTTTATGTTATCCGAAGATTTTACGCCTTGGTTATTAGAAGTTAATTGTAGTCCAGATTTATCATTTTCCACTAGTGTTACCAGCAAACTATGTCCACAAGTTATGGAAGATATAATTAAGGGTAAATATACAACTAGTACACAACTACTAATGTTATAAATGAAGCTAACTGTTTCTATTAGGTTTGTTCCCAAAGCGAGTTCCTAACTGTGACGAACATATTGAGTTTGCGCAGTTAACAATAATAATTGTTTCTTATTTTAAACTGCTCAAACTCAGTCTGTTTATAACAAGTTAGTAACTCGCTTCGGGAACAAAGCTACTGTATTCTCAAAACATAACCTCAAATCAAGAGTAGACGTTAAATTAAGCCTGATAAACCAATTTTTAGCACTAGTGACGTTAGTTTGAATTTGATATTTAATTATTTGGTATGAAATTAAATATAAAACGTTTCTTTGGATATATATTTATATTTTTTAATAACATACGATCTACAAATTCCAATATTTACCAAGTTTACAGAGACGAAACGTACTGATTGACAGCAGCAAACGAATGAACTGAGTCAAAAGAAACAACGAGATTTATTCCCTTTGAGGACTTGCAAGTACATTTATATTAAGGTCTATAGGGGTACTAATTTCTAAAAAAACCTCTAGACGTGTATGTGTTTTTTGTGTCATATCAAGAGATATCTCAAAAAGAGCTCATATTCCTAATTAACGGATTTTTCGAAAATATTTTGAAATAATATATAGGATGCCACAAAAAACTGGTAGTCCTCAAAGTTGTGTTTTTTAGATGGATCACCCTGTATTCGATTGTACTTTGGAATTGGTCGCTTGAAAATTATTTTTCTATACATGTATTCTCATTTTAGCGTAGTCAAAGTACACAAAATATCTGTAAATTCAAAATTGAGTATTTAAAAGGGTTGTGATTAACATGAGAAAAACTTTACAATGCTAGGCATGTGATTTTCCGGAAAATCGTCGAGTGAAAATTTTTATTTTTGTTTTTTTGCTCTAATTGTTTAAATAATGAAAACACAGAAAAATGTTCAAATCAAAAATTGTAGCTAATACATTTATCTACTAAATTTGTCTGAGCATTTTTTTTGGATCTGCATTAGTTTTTAAAATATATACGAAATTTCCATAGTAGTATTTTTGAACATCATCAATTTTCATGTTTTTAATTTTATGATAGTAAATAAACAATGGCATTTAGAAAAAACTGTTTCATATGAAATGTGTTCTGAAATGGGGTATCTACTAATACATTGGAATACATTTTTTTTTTTAAATTTTTTACTGTATTATCATCGATTTTCCACGCTCTCTCACCTGCTTTTTCACCTTTATTTGTGCTCCCTTCTCTTTCTTACCTGAATCATAGGTGTGTTCTTTTGTATCGCGATCACTTCTTAATAGGTTCATTATCAAGTTAACAAATTTTTAGATAATTTCATAAACCGTATAAAAAGTTATAGAAGGTTTGCTGACAGACCTCTGATTTAAGTATTTATTTTAAATAATTGTCTATTATTTAAAACATTTGATATTTATAGAAAAACTATATCTAAAAGTTGAGATCTTTCTTTACATTTTACATGAGTTTATTTATTTTTTCAGAATGTTATAAGCCCAAAATGACTAACTCTTAAGTCTAGCGAATTGAATACCAATGAAATTAATTTTATCTCGTAAACTTTATAATTTACAGAAAAACTTTTTAGACAAAATTTGTAGATAAATGCATCAGCTACAAATTTTGAATTGGAAGTTTTTCTGTATATTTATTATTTAAACAATTAGAGCGAAAAAACAAAAATTTTCACTCGACGATTTTCCGGAAAATTGCATGCCTAACATCGTAAACTTTTTCTCATGTTACACACCACCCTTTTAAATACAGAATTTTGAATTTTCAAGTTTTTTGTATTTTTTGTGAGGTTTCATGTGTACTTTGATTAGGCTATTTAGGTTTCCACTAAATTTTTTGGTTCTTTATCACCCGCCAAATTTTTGGTACGAATTTCTGGGTATTTCAGATATTTTTTTATTTGTTCATTTCAGTGGTTATAGATAAAAGAAAAGATCCGAACGCAGATACGGGTATGTTTGAATTGATATATAAACAACATTTTCCAAGAACTCCCCCTTATTTGGGGATGAATCTTGCTGTGAGAGGTAGAAAAATTTTCCGAAGTCGGACCAAAATTAAAGATAAAGAGAAAATCGAGAAGGAAAAAGCGTTGATGCGTCTCAGAAGACAAGATTTTGTAAAAACGGAATTTATCAGGTGAGTTTTAACAATAAGGAATTTAAAAATCAATATACAGGTTGTCCCAAAAATATTGGTCATAAATTATACTACACATTCTGTATTTTCATACATTATGCTTAGGGGTAGATTACACTATACGATTCGCAGGACTAACTGTATTTTCCATTTAAATTCGATCTAATACAAATTTTGCTTTTTTAACTCGTTTTAAAATTGTTTCCAAGCACGAATTAAATAATTATTTTTTTATACAGGGACAGTCAAATAAGAAAGATGCTTCCATTGCCCAAAGCTCTACCAATAAGTAATTACAAAGGGCCAGTGATTGCGGATTTCATAGAAGATTTGCAGAAATCTTCAAACACAATAGATACCGGCGTTGATTTCATACCAGTCATAAGATCCGAACCAAATAAGAAAAAATACGATTTCGGCAAAATTGACAACAGGGTATTGCGCAGTTGCACGACTAAACATCAAAAAACAACGGGAAAAGCCCGGTAGGGCTGTTCTTACTTCAATAATCACAAAATCCTCGAAATTTTCTTTCTGATAAAGTTGTTGGTACTGCATCTGTCAACAATGGTACAAATAATTACCAACAATTTATCGAGAGTTTGTTATTTGATAATTTCTTATTAAAAAACCCAGTTCGCAAGTGTTAAAATCATTAACAAGATAGAGCTTCGGGGGTTAAGACTTTTTTATTAGAAATTTCCTTCTCTTGAAGAATTTTTTTTCAGATTTCGTTTATCTCTCATACTTTATAATATACAAAGCAAAAATGGTTCTAATGGTGTGCAAGAATCTGGCAGGGAGAAGTTAGGACTGTAACTCGAAAATCCTGAGCTGGATGTACACTGCTACAGTGACTCCAATTATCACTTTGGAGCCATTGCGTTGAGTAGCAGAACTAGCCTATGGACGACGAGAGAAAACATCTCCAAAATTCAAAGACTAGTATGTATATGTATTATAGGAGCAACGAAAACATGCCCAACGGCAGCCAAGGAAGTGATTCTCAACCTTACACCACTACATAGGGTGGTGGAAAGTGTTGCAGAAAGAACAAGATACAGACTAAGTAGAGAGGGAAGCATTAAGAAAACCACCTCCTTACTTTTTACTTTGGTATGATGAAAAGGTATAACTTTTCAAAGCAATTCTTTACGGAATTAAGAAACGAGAAGGAATGGGATCCAAATACCACTACCTGACATGGAAAGAATGCCATTCTATGGTACAAAGACGGCTCAAAAGCAATCGAAGGAACTAGGATAGGAGTGTACGGGCCAAAAACCAAACATTTTGAAAGCTTGGGAAAAATCTTTCAAGCGGAAATTCACGTCATAAGAAAGTGTGCCCAGTTCAATATTGACAAAGGATGTAGAAGGCAAAAGATTATCATAATATGTTGGATAGTCCAGCAGCCATTAAAGCAATGAGCTCTTGTGTACCAACATGGTGTGGGAATAACTTTGCATAATCAATGAACTAGGCGAGAACAATATAGTAACCTTACTGTGGATTCCAGGACACACTGGAATATAAGGAAATGAAATAGCAGATGGACTAGCAAAGAGGGGAACTGAAAGACCCTTTTGGGGGCCGGAACCCTTTTGCGGTATCGGCCCCAATGTAATATTGGAAGAAATAGGCAAAGTCGAAGAAAAGAGATCTGACCATTGGAAAGATCTAGTAGGGTTTAGACAATCAAATATTCTGATGGATGACTATAGCCCGTTGAGATCAATACCTAAGGCCCGGTTTATCAATAGCCAATATTATCCATCAGTTAAGTATCCGCCGGATAAAAGTAACCAGCAGATAAAGTTCCAGTTTGTTTGGAAGCGGTTTATCAACTCGTTTGTTAACTGACAGATAATGAAAGTTGGCAATGCTGACGAATGAATGTAAGCAATCTCATTGGTTGTTACAAGAACAAGGTCATGTTACATCAATTGATATTTTTGTTAGGTTATTGGTGAATGTTTATCCATAGGTTTATGTGTTTTTATTTTTCTTTCTTGAGTTTTTGGTTGTTGATAAATATGAATTTTCTGAATGATTATACTCTGGAAAGCGATGAGGACGAGAATATTGTGCAAGTTCTTTAGTACGAAAGTTAGGGAAAGAGTGGACAACTTCGAAAAGTGGGATGACCAGGATTTTCATGCAAGATTTAGGATGAAATAGAAAAGGATTCTTTTCATTGAATGTCCAGACTGTCTCTTCTGTGAATCTGAAGATACTGGATATAGTTGCACGTTGGCTTGGTGCATCTCAAGACCAACATGTATTCGACAACTTCAATTTAAAAGCTAAATTCGAAAATAATGAATTTGGTAATGCACTTTTAGTTGGAGACAGTGGCTATGCGAATACCAGATACCTGATAACTCCATTAATAAATACCCATGATGAATATGAAGAGTTATGTAACGAATCAGTTTGCAGAACAAGAATTTGCAATTTTTAGAAGCAAATTTGTCTCCTCTGCTGTGAAATTGCATCTTCTCTTCTTAGTAGTACTAGTACTTTCCATTTTTCTTTATTTTGCTCAAAACCCAAGTAAATTTGACACAACACCACAACGAAATCAAAACAAATTGACTCTACCGAATAAAGTGAGGTTATGTAATGGACCTTAACCTCCAGATATCGACCATCCGCCAGCTGAAACTGTTATCCTGTTGTTGATAAACCGACCTTTCCAAAGTAACTGGTAGTTAGGCATTAACTGACGGATAAATGGCTTTTGATAAACCGGGCCTAAGTCAAAGTAAATCTAGCAGGGATCCTAACGGGACATTGTCGCCTGACCGGGCACCTGAAAAAGCTCAAAATATTGGAGGAAGAAGAATGTAGATTATGTGGCATGGAAGAAGAAACCTCCATCCACATACTTGCGAACGAATCCTAGGACACAGCACTATAGGAGATGATTGGATAGAAGAGGGACATTTAACAAAGTAGAAGCCTGATGCTGATATTCTAAAATTCCTCAGGGAAACAGGACTAAAGGAGCTAATAGTCTCTGAGACGTTCCTCAGAAACTAAGTAGAAGAACAATAGAACTTTTAGGTCTCAAGTAAACGTTACCCCATCATACATACAAGAATTAACACGTTTTTCAAACTTGTGAACTGGGTAATAAAATCTATTCGTAAACAAGAAACTATTGAGGATTATACAATTTTTGAATTGGGAACGATCCTTGTCTTTTAAGATATTCACGTCGACAAATTTACTAAAACTTCAATATTTTCTGTTGTAGAGCAAGTCGAAGCGTAAAAGAAAGCAGTAAATTAACTCCACGAGCTTGTAGTACGACGAGTAATTGGACCAATCTGAAATTAACATTAGAGGATTCTGCCTGTCTATTAAAAGGGACCAATCGTTTATTTAAAGAAAAAAACGCTTTTAATGACTTCAATAAAAATTCTTATAAAAATGTAAATATCAATGTGTTTGATCTGAATAAGATGCTTAAAAGCATCGAAAAATAAATACTGTATACATGGTGGTCTAAAACTAATGGTCCACCCTGTATACACACTTTTTGATGAATATTAAGTGTAAGTTTAAATGTTACCAAAAATGTTCAATGTGCTTTGTTTAATAATAATATGAGTATACCATTAAAATTGTAAGAAATAACATAAATAGGCATTTAAAAAAATATTGAACACTGCCAAACTTATTTTAAGGTCCAAAATAACACATTTGTTTCATCCGAATTGATTACAGTGGCATGTCAAAAGTTGTCGCGGTTCTGTAAACATTTCTTGAATTGATAGGAAGAAGTGGTTAGGACAATGAAAATTATTAAAACTATTGGAACTACAAACGAAATTCGTTTAGAAATAAAAAGATTAATAATCCTTCTGTTTGTTTGTATATATGGCGTTGTTGAGTAGTTTTAGGTTGAAATAGTTTAAATTAAAAGGAAATTTTATGTCGCTTTTTATTTGTCAAGACTACCCAAAAAAAGTTTTTAAATTTTCACTTTCCTTTGAATTCGGCGTGAATATTGAAGTTAACCTTAATTTTTAAAATCAGTTCTTACTGGCCTAATTTTACATAGGTAAGTAGGTATTTAATCTATTATCAGATTAAAGACATTTCAAAATTGTTAATTATTTTATTCAGTACGGCTCTGACCCATCATCATTGCTCAGGAGCAGCAATATATAAATCAAATATAATCGATTGTCTTCTTCACAAGACCAACTACAAGACATACGTAATAGTTTCTTTAAATTTGCCGTAGTAATCGTAAAAAGAGACAACGATATAATTTACGTAACGTGTATAACTGATCGTACTAAAAGTTGAGTTTGACACTACCGCATTTGAGGTTATGCGAACCCAAGTAACAATTTGAATTTTAACTTGGTATACAGGATACCTATAAAGCTTATTTTATTCCATTTTCATAAAACTTTTTTCTCTACAGGATACTTATAAAGCTGTCACAAGTAAGCTTTAAGAGAAAAGGGAGAATCCTAAGAGGGTTTTCAGGAGTAATTTGAAAGATCTTTTTAAAACCTCCTAGCTGAATTTTGAAGCCTTGCATAACGTTTTAAGAATAACCATAAAACTTATTATTGAAACTTTTATAAGAGTAACAAATACCAGAACTGCTTTAGGAGTGTGATAAAGCTGAACGATAAGAGCATAATAAGACTAAATTTATAAATTATAAATGTGTTTGCTCTTAAAATAGTTTAAAGAAAATCTTTCATAATATTATTCGGTTTTATGGTACTCTTATCTCCAGTTTATTTCCAAAGATGTCCTAAACATAAACAAATTATTTGAAGAATGTATTCTATAACATAAATGGCTGATAAAATTATTTCCAAAAGCTTACTGGTTCCATAAATTTTTAAACGAACACTACTTTTCTGTTAAAACTTAGTATGATGGGACATATATTTTGACGCGCCAGGTGAAATATTGATTTTTATAAAATTAAAAAAAAAAGTTTCCACAGTAACATTTTTTTACTGCTATTTTTGCAAGTATATCTGTTAATTTACTTATGTTATATTATATTATATGTATGTTTACAACTAATTTACGTTGCAACACTATTTTTGTTGTTTTCTTTAATCAAAATTGAGAAAAAGTTGAAATATTTTCTATTGAAGAAATTATTAGTAGTGGCTAGTAAATCATCAGAAATCTGACGGAACTATAAATATTTGTCAATGGTCGTTAAAACTGAGAGGAGGAAGGTAATTTAATCGGAAGTGTTTGTTATTAAAAAAAATGTCGAAAAATATATTCGGTCATTTCCACATTCCGACACCCCTAAAAGCCGCCCCCCATCCAAAAATTTTCTCGTAGTACAATTCGACTCGACATAAAAAAAACACATAAACCGAAGTTTCAACGGTAGGTAATACAAATATTCTTACAAGGCATGGGCCTGAGGACTATTATCTTATTATAAAAATAAGCAGAAAAATGTATAAAGATTAACTTTTGTCAAAAAATCGTACAGAAAATAAATAGTCCTCTGCGTGCATAGAATAATATTCATAATAGTTATTCTCTTTGAGCAATATGTATCTCTTATGAACGATTTCAAATTTGTGATTTTATAACGGTAGATTAAAATAAAATACAATAGTTGGGAGCAATAGCCACTACCACAAAAAATGTCGACTCCCAACCTTCTAACGCCAGAACGAGTAAAAACCATTTGGCATAAATTTAAACCTTCTTAAAACTATTTACTCTAAAAATGTATTTATTTTATGCAATTTTAAGGTAATTTTGACTAAAAAAAGAATGTATTAAATCAAGAGAACAACCAGTTTTTTCTTCCACAATTCGAAATTGCATTATATACAATCAGTGGTTCAAAATCGTTATTTAAATTATCAGTAGACATCAGATCACAAATTGTATTCACAAACGTTTTTACGACTAGTTTAGGTTTAAAACTGTTTTTTAATTTCTTTCCACTTACGGTGAAAGTTACCACTTTTTTTTTAATGGTATTTATCTAAAAACGTTGCCATTTTGTGATATGGTATAAAAACATATTCACTAATTCGATTACTTAAAAAGTTGGGTTACCTATTGAAGAGTACTTTTTAAAACCATACTGCCGTATTCACCTCTTAAATTTTACTTATTTATACCAGTTTTAAGATTACAACTCTTAAGTGTTGATTATCTAGAAAACTAAGCATATTGCACTTTTTAAAACTAGCTTTTAAAACTTTCATAAGGGAACTACAATCAATCTAACGTTATTAAAACAAAATGATCTCTAGGACTATTATAAGAGTAAACTGCCCTATCACTATAAGTTGTAAGATACTAATAGGAGAGTAATAAGTATACAATATTTTTAAGATCATTTGGATTTAAGACTTACTTTAAAGTTGTTTTTAAAGCTATACTATAAAACAATATTGCCTTTAAGTCATAAAAGTATATATCATAATATTTTTAAAACAAGAGTATATAATTCTGCTTTTATAAAACTCTAATAAAACATAAATAAAACTAGCTTGACTTAAAAATGTTACTTGGGAATTTAGTTTATTGTCTTGTTTTTAGCGAATTTTTGGATTGAAAGTGTATTTATTGTTAAAATCAGTTCTTGTAAGAACTAATTTGACTTTTTATTCCATTTGACATTGGTAAGTACGAATATAATACATTATCAACTTGTTAACTTTTTTTCGTAACACCCAAAATGCCGTAAGGACGGTAATATTACAATGCTTATTGCTTATTTTGCTACTTATTAATTTTAGGTATAGTCAGAGACAACCATATATAGTAGTCGAAATCTCATTTCTATTTTACTTTGCTTAAATCTGTGGTTCGAACAAATTTCGACTTGACAGAGTACGCCATCTCTTCTAATACAAATGAAGCTTAATTTAGCATGTTTCAATGTCACTACGGATGATATTGACCATAGTTAGTCCTCTATTTAAGAGAGGGCGAAAGTAGTATTACATAGTTTAATTTTTTTTTATTTTAAAGCTCGCCAATGTTATTATATACTAAGTCTGACACCTACTAACTTTAAAATTATAAAATTATTGTCAGAGTTAATGTCAAAAGCATAAGAGTTGGTGTCTCCGGCCCATTTCAAATGGAGCCCTTGAATCTATCTAAATTTTTTCGTGGAACGTAAATATCAGGTAAAGATAATGATTAAAGCTAATATTTTAATAATTTTTTATTGATTTTTTCCTCGAATATTTGTAGTTTTTCTTTCTCTCTAATAAAGTTTGTTTATATAATTAGACGTGGTAAAGTTGAAAAATCATTTAGAAACAAAAGTCTCTAGATCTATTGGTAAGAGTTGAAGAAAAAATGGCTTGCAATACAACTGAAACCAAGGATAATATAACAAACGAAATATCACCTGACTCTGATTCAAATTGTACTTTGGATAAGGTTAGTAACATAAATAATAATTTTTCACACCAATTCAAGCGTTTAGATCAAAAAGTTGGCCAATAATTTTCTTCTAGATCGCACATGACATGAAAAATGTACTTGAAGGGGTTAAGAAAAATCTCACACACTTTCAACTAAAACAAGATTCGTATTCAGACGTAGTTCCCGAATTAGAAAACATGATAAAAAAGGATATGATGAAATACGAGAAAAATAACGAATCACAAGAATTCGATAACGACGGCGTCGAGATGTACGTACAAGAAACGCAGGACACATTTACTGCCACTGAAAAATTGTCATCCGTAAATAAATCGAACCCCAGAAAAAAAATAGGAAATTCTAATAAAAAGTCAAACAAAATGAATATTAAGTCGGATATAAAAATAATGAGCAAAAGGGAGGATAAAAATTCGCAGGAAAGCACCAATAAATTAGTCACTTTAAGCAAAATAAATGTCCTTAGTACACGAAGTGACTTGAGGCGCAATCCAATAAAAAAAATTATAGAAAACAAGAGCTCAAAGGTGAAAAAACCCAATAACGTTAACGAAAGTCGAAGTTCGTCGCCTTGTAGCGCTGGAGGATCGTTATCGAAAATAAAAATGACGTAAATGATCATGAATATTCCAGTTTAAATTATTATTCATAATTAAAACATTTTTATTAGATGTGAAACCTGTGGTACTACTTTGGGTTCTCCGAGAGGCAATAGAAATATTACATCGTCTTCATCTAGTGCTTCTACCGGTAAAAAAAACTTTTCGTTAGCCGCCATAAACACAGCTTCTACTTTGTTGCGAAACTATTCGATCGGATCCGGATCTAAGTCGGTTAGACCGAAATCAACGACAAGTTTTCTACGGTAAGCATTAAATAGATTATAGATACATACGACATCTATTCCAGGCTGCGAAAGTTCACAAAAAAAGGAAAAGTTTATTACAGTTTACTGTTATATATGACGAATTCCACCGTTTTAACGGAAGACATCTTGTGGTTGCAGCGACCGTTGTCCACCTATCGGTTTTATACGAATAAATAGAAGCTAACTGTTATTTTAAAAGGAAACTGTAACTTAGAGTTTGGACAGGTTTATCTAAAATTACAGCAATGGTATATTTCTTCTATCTTTTTTAAGGACTCGAGAGAACGAGTACACATATAGGTCTAGTATAGTGAACGAGTAAACAGTGACACTTATAAACGTAATCTTGTTAATCTACCATCTCAAAGTTACAGTTTCCTATATAAATTACAGTTAGCTTCTATTAGTTCCTATATAAACTTATAGGTGGACAACGGTTGCCGCAACCACAAGATGTCTTTCGTTCAAACGGTCTATTGTGGAACTACACCCATGCTTAATCTCTAAAGAGATGTGATGAAATTAAGGGTTGCAGTCTTGCCAGGATCACCCTGGGTAGCTGGAGTCGAAAAACCAATTTATAGACAATTTCATGTCGCAAAAATTTTTTTTTGTAGGAAATTTTGAAGCAAGGGGAAATATTTCGCGATTTAAATTGCTCTCTGCTATCTCCCTTAATGCTTGGAAATATCACCTGAAAATTCATATCTATATGTAAAATGTTCCCCTGAATCGAATGCCGGAGACTAGAACGTTCTATCTCTCCAATTAGTCTAATTATGGAAACATAAAGTTTCAAAAAGTGGATTTTCGAATATTTTCACGATTTAATTTGCTCTCTGCTGTCTCCCTTAATGCTCGGAAATATAAACTCAAAATTCATTCCTATATCTAAAATCTTCCCCTGAATCAATTGGTGAAGACTAGAATGTTCCATCTTTCCAATTAGTCGAGTTATGGAAACATAAAGTTTCAGAAAGTGGATTTTCGAATATTTTCACGATTTAATTTGCTCTCTGCTATCTCCTTTAATGCTTGGAAATATGAACTCTAAATTCATATCTATATGTAAAATGTTCCCCTGAATCCAATGGCGGAGACTAAACGTTCCATCTTTCCAATTAGTCGAGTTATGAGTATTTTTGGTTTTAGAAAGTGGATTTTCGAAAATTTCATTACCTGATTTGAAGGCGAAAGAATGATTTCATTGAAAAACAAACTGTTCCAATCGATTTTTCATACCAAAAAATCCCCGGTTACCAATTTATAGCCAATTTCATGTCGCAAAAATTTTTTTTTGTAGGAAATTTTGAAGCAAGGGGTAGGTATGGAAATATTTCGCGATTTAAATTGCTCTCTGCTATCTCCCTTAATGCTCGGAAATATAAACTCAAAATTCATTTCTATATCTAAAATCTTCCCCTGAATCAATTGGTGAAGACTAGAATGTTCTATCTCCCCAATTAGTCGAGTTATGGATACATAAAGTTTCAGAAAGTGGATTTTCGAATATTTTCACGATTTAATTTGCTCTCTGCTATCTCCCTTAATGCTTGGAAATATAAACTCAAAATTCATTCACATATCTAAAATATTCCCCCGAATCAATTGGTGAATACACCTGCCGATATAAGGGAGATGTCTCCTAGTGACCTGTCCACCTTCCTGGAAAGGACAGGATGGACTATGACCTAGGAAGACAACTCTTCGGGAGGATGTACAATGGGTCACATGTGGCCAAACTCTCTCTCCCCACTCTACAGACAGAGAGGTACAATATATCACAGTTAGGAATATTATACTGGTCGACTTTTCAATATTTTTCAGTATCCATAAAATTATAAAAACATTTTGAATACATTTACAGCAAAAGACTATGCATTTCTCCAGGTAATATCGACCGGAATGTATACAATCCTTTAGCTCAATATAAAGAAGAAGTGGATGCAGCCATTAGGGCAAGAAAAACCTTCACTGTCAGAGGTAAATTGAAACATGTATAATAGATAAATCTTAACAGGATGTGATGTATCATATATTTAAACTTGTTTAATGCGTTTTACGTGATTGGTTGTTTCAATGGATAGGTGACAGTTGACAACATAGTAGCTGCTCTTCCCCTTCTCGAAAAATATCCAAAACTTTGTTTTCCACGAATAAAATATTGGATATATTACAAAATATTGGATATTTTTCGTGGAGAGGAAGGGAAAATGCCATGATCAACTTACTTATAACTTATTACACCTTCCAATTTTAAATATGCATTTAGGTTCCTTCATGGCAGTAAGGAGAGCACTTATTCGCAGAGGTTGGATAGAAAAAATGGGTACCACCCACAGAGACTTAACGACAGAGGAATTGAGAACTTTCGCCCATAAGGCCATTGTGGAACTTTTAGATCTTATTAGACAAAGGCACCAATCTGCGGAATTATGTAAAAAGTTGATTCGATCAAAATTATTGTCCAATCATCAGGTATGATGTATTTCAAAAATGTTTTTAAAGCTTCACTAGTGCGGCACTGCACACCAACTCTGTGGCGCCGAGGTGTGCCTAGCAAATAGATGGCCCACTCTCCTGAATAATATTAATCACTGTCATTCTAGTTGATCAACTTGTCGCTCCAGCGCTGCTGCTAGAAGTAGCGGGCTTTTTAAAAAATATATTTAAATCATTATTCTTCTTTTTTATTTTCAATTGTCATAAATAGTGCGTTCTAATCTAATTCGCGGAAATTTTTCCGATAGTGGGCGCTGCAGTATATGTCAAAGCTGTCAGTGGAATAGGGAAAACAATAAACAAATCCATTTCTGTTTTTTTGTCCATTTGATTAAATTTCGAATTTTGGGCGATAAAGGTGTTTTGTGAGAGATGGTGCTTGTTAAAATTAGTTTGGTGGACATTTTAAAATACATTGGAGACAGAAATCGGTCGATGGTAGAAGGCGAACAGGTTTTCAAAGCATTAAATAACACAACATCAAAATATTTTATTGAAATGAGTGAAATTACCTTTATAATAATATGTTTCTAAGCAGTGCATGATACACATTGACAAGTATTCGAAAATATGTTTCCTAATTTTTAAAATGTTTTACCACACTGCATAATTTTGGATCTGTTGGGAAGTTAGAGCAATAATATACCTCTTGCACTTGCTGTTAGAGTCTAAATAAGTATTCTGATAAAACAAATTTCACCAAACTCTTCTAGAAATCAGGAAAACGATAATAATACCTTGCTCACTATACACATACTCTAATGGGGATTTGGTTTGTTTTCTCCATTCCAACGTTGACGGTAGGTGTCGCACCCTTTGCTCGTTTTCGCGAATACATTTTCATGCATCAGTGAGCTGGATAATGTAGTAGTTCACACTATTTTTTTCAATCGAAAACATTATTATTGAGGGATTTCATGAAAAGTGGAATAAAACACTGGTTAAATACAGTATATTTATTTATTACAAAAAATATATCAACAAATCAATTATTTACAGAAGTGATGTAATGATGAATGTAGTTTATTTTTGATTATATACAATAATAATTATAGGTTCACAAGACCTAGAAAGACTGCTAGCAGCTCCACTTCCAGTAACATGCCTTGTAGTGTTAATTCTTCATAATTTTAGGTAGACTTATATTGGGGATTTAACTATAACGGTTTTAAGGAATGTACTGATCAAAATAAATTAACTCTTATCAATAAAATACGATGGACTTCTCCTGCCTACACTAGCAAACAAGGTTAGTAGACTTATAGCAGGAATCATAGATATAGTGGTACAAAGCAATGCCAACAACATTTTACGTCTGTTATTTAAACGTGTGGTAAGTGGAATTTAGCTGAGCATATAACAAACAGGTGTCTTTGTGGCCTACAACTTTGTTATTCGAATTTATTGAGAAAAATCTTTTGTGTTTTAAAAGCTTTTTCATAACTTTCTATATTATATAATGCTCTTCTTTCAGAATGGAAACTTCTCGCTTTACCGCAAGTTTAAATAACATACGGAAGATTTCGGCATCGCTTGTTTGCATCTCCATATCTATTGTTCGTACTATACCAATCAATTCCACATTCTACCAATTTGTTTACTTCTGTTTTAGCTTTGAGTGCTGCTTCTAGAAAAGCCATTTGGTATCACATACCGGGCGTAGCTAATTTGAATCATCCTCGCAGTTACAGACTCGTCAAAGAAGGTGATGCAGAGGAATTTGTTAAAGATTTCTATTTGACAGCAGCGATGTCTCTGTTGAAATGGATCAAGATGGCAAATGATACACAACAGTCTCGCATAATGAGTACGTCCGGAAAAGTACCAATCAAATTTTTCGATTTTGCCATCAACGAATGTTATAAATTTATTAAAAGAGCCACGCATCAAGGTAAGTGTTTTTTTTTTCCGTAGATTTCAACAGGTTGTAAAAGGTGTCATTGATTAGGAAGGAAAAATGAATGCAGCTGAGAAAGAGGTTTGTATATTTTATCTGGTAAATTTGGGTTGTCTAATGAGAAACTGTTACCTGGTGAAATGTGGCTGTAAAAGTTGTGGGAAAGTATCATTTTGGACCACCTAAAACGACCATGGCGAATATCGTTTATATAATCAAAATTTTTTTATGAAAATCTTACATAAATTTACTGGTGGTAATTGTGGTATGTTCTAGTCATACTAACACACTAAAAAAATTATTTTAGACATAGATCACGATATAAAAGAAGCCCTATCGCCAGAATGGAACATGTTTTTAGATTATTTTTATAAAATAGTTCATGTCGGTAATCATTTCAAACAAGAAAATAACGTAACAGGTAAACCAAATTTTCTATGAAATCTTACCTCCACAGTTTCCTTGTTAACTCCATAATACACCCAAAATTGTTCAATTTCGTTATATATTAGGATAGTTATAGTTTCCAGTTAGAAAGTTATTAATTTTCTTCTTTTTTTACCACCTCTCTACTGGACTCGACTTCTATGGTCGTAGTCTATTTTCAGGCGTAGGTCGTAGTATGTTTCTTCTTATACTTTGGCATCCGAATTATTTCAATAACAGATGGCGCCAAACGCCAACAAAGTGTTTATAAAATATCAAAAAGTACTATGGAGATATTGAGGAGAGAATAGAAGAGGCAAACAATAAAATAACGTGGCTAGAGTAATCAAAGCTATGTGATAATAATCACATCCAGCTGTCAGTTTGGAACACGTACGTGCAATATTCTCTTTTCTCTTGATAAAATTAAGTATAGGCAACCAAACTGACATATTATTGGCGTATAGTATAGGCAACCAAACTTATACACTTAGTAAATGTAAAAATTTTTATGTTGCATTTCGATATTGGATAAATTCTTATTAAAATCTATTTAATATCAGCCCCACGTTATTTTTTCGCTTGCCTCGTCTATAAATAGTGGAGGCGCCGTTAAAATATCGCCCTCGCCTAGAATTAGATCTAGTAAGAAGGGCGTCTTTCATTTTGGAAAAGCTTAAAGATCACTGGCCGTTTCTTGATATGGATGGTTTAATGAACATTTGGATACTGAAACCGACTAACAGTTGCCGAGGACTGGGAATCCACATGTGTAGGACCTTAAATTATGTGTTGGACACTATAAAAGATAATCCTCATCGACGTTATATCATTCAGAAGTATATTGGTGAGTACTGAATATTTTTATGGGGTCTCTATTAAGTAGGTTATCTATGGTCTCTATTGCCTTTGACACTCTTGACAGATACCCACTATTAATTTAGCATACACCACAAATACATTCGGTTTTTTTTTATTTTTTAGAGCGTCCAATGTTAATATATAGTACAAAATTTGACATACGACAATGGTTTTTGATTAGTAGTTGTTGTCCACTTACAATTTGGATTTACAGGTAGGTGAAAAATAAAATTGTAAAAACAACTAAAAAATATAATTTTTTCTTAGACAATGCTACTTAAGATTCAGTTCACAGACGTATAATTTGAGAAAACTTCACGAATCCATACACTTAACCAATAATTCGGTGCAATGTAAATATCAGAATCACACAAAAGATTTGAATTTACCGAGTTTCAACATGTGGGATTCTATTCAATTAAAAAATTATTTATCTGGTAAATAAAAAAAAAGATACTGAAAAGAAACAGTCGCCGAATTTTATCGTGTTTCAGATATAGGTTATCCTAAAGTATACAACGATATAATTTATCCTGGCATGAAAGAATGCATAGTAGCGGCTGTTTTAACGCACTACGAAAATATGGATACCAGGCATCACTCTTTTGAATTATACGGAGCAGATTTCATACTTACCGAAGATTTTAAACCTTGGTTATTGGAAATTAACTCTAACCCGGCACTTTACGCTTCTACGCCAATTACAGCCAGACTGTGTCCGAGAGTTTTAGAAGACGTTATCAAAGGTAAAGCTTGGGCTGAACACAACACTTTTTGAAGTTTGGATAATCAAAACAAAATAATCATCTGTAATTTTTGCCCTTTTCAATAATTACTCTGCAGTATAATTTTGATATTTCAACATCTGAAAACCCCATTAGATAACTAAAATAACGGTTTTTAAGGAACATGCTTATTTTTTATGAAAAATACTACTTACAGAGTCATCTATATGTCAGTAGCGGAACCTGTACACCTTTAAAAAGTTCCATTGCAGAAAGTTTTTTGTTTAATTTACTGATTCATATTTTTACCTCCAAGTTGTTCACAAGGTTTAGCTAGTTTTTAGCGTTTGTGTAGCAATCACGAACTTAGGATCCATGGACTTCTAATAGTATAATATGTTTTCCATATATCCAAAATGACTCCTCTTTTTGCCTACACATGGCCGCCATGTTGTGCTAATTTTAAGTTGGTATTAATAAGCTACAGTTCATATGAGTTTTCCTTAAATTCAGGATTCAACGGTAGTTGGTTGCGCGAAATTAGAATTTAGCTGGATGAACTTTTACGAAACCAAATGTTTTTCGTTCTGTCAATTTCTTTTTCCTTTGTCCCGTTGTTGAACTGTTATTTGTGACAGTGACAGGAGTGGCATCAGGTCACATTTCGCAATTTTTGCATTGTATTTGATTGAGTTGAGTTGAGTTTGATGTTTGTGTGTTAAATTTTTGATTATATTTTATGTTGGTGTTTTCACTTATTAATAGTGGTTAATTAAATTTTGTTAGTAGGGTTATTTTAGTAACGTAGTTAATAGTATAGTGTTATTTATAAGATCTAGAACTCTAGGAAACTAGGTACAAACTGTGCTAAAATGCCTTCCTGTTTTGTACGAGGTTGCTCAAACGCTACTTACTTACATATAAATAATAACATTTTTGCTTTATTTCTTAAGCCGGTCCTGTACGAATCACGTGATTCAGGCTGGCCAAATTGAAATTAGCACAACATGGCGATACCCGTAAGGGAGTCAAAACGAATATCTGTTTAGAAGTCCATGAATCCTAAGTTTGTGGTAGCAATATGAATCGTTAAAAAAAAATGCAAATTTCAGTTATTGTGGATAACGCTCGAGATAACACTGCAAATACTGGAGGTTTCGAACTTTTGTATAAAGGAACAGACACCAAATGCAAACAAAAAGAGTTATCAATTAACGGTAAAAATATAAAAATACAAAAATATAGTGAACAGAGTCCGATCAAAAGCAAAGAAAGCAATATTGTAAGAAAAGTATTATCTACTAGCAGTCCCCAAAACAATTCGGAATTAGGAATAGGTGAGTTAAAAATATGATCTTACAAGTAGGTAGCGTAAATCTGTTTTCGTAGGAATGAAAGAAACGTTGGAAGGATTGCTAGATCTCATCCAAAAGGAGCGAGAACGAAGAGAAGAAAAGCTTTTAAATCGTGTAGTAGCTTCCGTGAAACTTGACAGTGAAATCCAGACACATGACACAGATAAGTATATTGTATCAGCACCGAAAATGGCAGAAGTGGCGATTCAATCGTGAAAACAGTATTTGTAAAACTCTAAAAATACAAACTCTATACAATAAAAACTTTTTTTTATATAAATTAGTGAATCATTGTTTACACGTCACTTTTTTTCTTTATTTTCAACCATTCTAGTTTTGTATGTCAAAGTTAATACTACGTTACAGCTTTACTAGATGGCGTTGTTCGGCTATCGAAGTATTTGGATTCAAACAGTTGTACCGAGAAATTTAACTTTGTTAAAATGGTAAAAAAAAACTCTTAATGTACGTATATAAACTTAATTGGGTATAAAATAATGAAAAAAAAAACAAATTGATTATCTTTATTTATAATTACACAAAAAGTTGAGTATAAAAGTATCGTAAAATATAAAAAATACACAATAAAGTAAAACCTTAATACTGAAATAACAAAAATAATTTGTCCCTATTTTTAAGTCCATTTGAATATGAATAGGGAATAATACAACTATCAAATAACCAATTGACAGACTGTATTTAATTCCTATGAATTAATTTTGTTTATAAACAATTTCAACGTTATCAAACACTGATTAGGTACTGACATCAATGGTAGATATATCGAACATTCTTTTTGATTAAATTTATCATTTATTTATTTTTAAATTTCCTATTTGTTATCTATCTTATACATATTTGGATTTTATCTGTCGCTGATTATAATTTATTTTAATTATTTTATGAAGAAATGTCTCCTGACCGTCTAAAAAATTCAGCCACCAGTCAAAATCATTGACAGATTTGACAGAACTAACCATCGAAACCATATAAGGAGATCGAACTCCAAGTATATCAATTTTTGGTAATGGTAGAGGGCGCCAGTGTCAATACCATACCAAAAACATCTGACTGCAGAACCATAGACAATTCTCTATGTGCAGAACTGCCAATCATGAGCCTTACATACACTTTCAGCTCATGGTATTTTATTGGTTGCTAGCTCATTTGACAGTACGTTAGAATGTTAGGCAAGTGAGGTTAGGGAACATAAATGAAAAATTTTATGAGTAAGAAATCCATTTTTGTCCCTGTCTTAAAAAATATCGAAAACTGTGATCGTTTGGTGGTGAAATAATTAGTTCCATTCTGTGCTGCTGAATGTGTTTATGCTTTTACGTGATGAAAAATACGAATATCGTCGTATCTTCTATTCTGTATGGAATTTTTTAAGACATTAAAAGGCACAGCACAGTTATAATGAGTATAATAAGCGTTTAAAAGAAAAATTTAGAGAATTAAAAAGACACACGGCCTTTGTGCAAGTAAGTATATTCTAAAGACGATTCTAAAATAAATTCAAGAAATAATGGATGATATCGCATTTGCAATTCGCGACGCCGAGTTAAAAAACAAACTGCTTAAATAGACGATATTGAGGACAGGTTTTGTCAATTTTTCCGTTTGAGTTAGTTCTCCTTATATAGTCTCCATGGAACCAATATTGGTTTAAATTAAACCTTAATATTTAGTTTGCAGACAAAAATTTAACAATATATGTATAGACCACGGAGACTAGACGTCTCCAAGGTAAAGACTGTGAGCAAGTTACTTATTTTTTACGTTTTTTTTGGGACACGTAGTATAGTTTGAACATAATTTTTTCATACACTTTCCGTACTGCGGATGAGCTCAACTTGTTCTCTACCAAAAATTGCATGTTTATTAAAATTTCGATACAAATTAATGATTTGAATAATTACGGACATTGTTAATAATATAACAATTATTGACAGTAAAACGAAAAAATGTGTGCTATTTTCAGGCGATTTTTGTAAATCACTTTGTTGTTGTGTACCGAATTTGTCCATTTCCCGATAAAAAGTTGTGTTCTTAAAGCTTTTGTTAAGAAAATTAAACATGTTTGTTTTTTCGAAATCATTCTCGAAAAAATCCTTAGATTTTTCCAACTGATTTAAATATTTCACGAAACCGCTGCTTTTAAAATCGGTATTAAAGTAATTGTAAATGCTTCTGTTGAATTCAAACGTTGAATTTTCACTTGCACGCAAACTTTCCAAAAATTTATAAAAGTGACTATTAGAAAAATCATCGTTAAAATATTTAATAAATTGAGATTCATTCAAACTGACATTTCGAAGGCCTTCTAAATATTTATAAAAGTTGCTATCTTTAAAATCTTTATTGAAATAATTATACATAAAGCTTCGTTCAAATTCGTGACCTTCAGTTTTATCTAACTTGGAAGAAATCGCATTTTCTAAATAATTAACAATACCTTTAATTTTTGATTCATCATCGTTTATATCAAATTCGTATTCGTCGCAAGAAATGCCATGAATATTGGATCCTACTGTACTACCACCTCGGTTAATTTTACCTTTTAAAACGTGAATTGCTTCCACCAACTCATTACAAGCTAAATTATTTTCATCCACATCTATCGACACTAAATTCGGCATGTCCAGCAACATCTGTTTACTGTCAATACTTCTTATATTGTTTTTATTTACTAACAAAATTTCCAATGCCGATAGCGAATGTAAATACCGTTTTAACGATGTCAAGTTATTATTAGAAATATCTAAATACGCTAATTCTTTCATATTATCAAACATACCATAACTTAAAGTTTTCAATTTATTATTAGACATGTCCAAATGCGTCAACTGCTTAAGATTCAGAAACAAACTCGAAGATATAAAAGTTACGTTATTTCCAGACAGATTTAAATACGTTAATGAATTTAATGTAGAAATATTATTTATATTTGTTTCAGTCAGTGAATTATAGCTAATATCTAACTTATTGAGAGAATCACAATTCAAAGGATTGGTTAATAAATAACGAATCTGATTAAAGCTAACGTTAAGTTCAATTAAACCTCGATAGCATACATTTATAACAGTTAAATTATTTTTCGACACATCTAATTTATTTATTGATACAACAGAATTGTTTAAAACCACTTCAGATAAATGATTGTCGCTTAAATTAATCTCAAATAGATTGTAATTTTGACCAAGGAATTCATCATTAAATCCATACAAAGAATTATGTGACAAGTCTAAATAATTCAACTTTAGTAAACCAGTTAAAAAGTGCGGATGAATTTGCTCTATGTTATTATTAGAAACATCTAAAGTGGATAGCTCTAGTAAAGAATTAAACATTCCTTGCGGCAATTCTACTAATTCATTATGGTCCAAGAATAATTTTTTTAACGTTGATAGACCTGTAAAAGCTCCTGGTTGTATCGTTTTTATATGATTACTGGATAACTTTAGATATAGAACATCTTCAATTTGTAAGAAATCTGCTGATTTGACAACTGTAAAATTGGAGTTTTCAATTAGTACGGTTTTTTTCCAATCCCTGTTCCACTCAGAATCCTTACTAAGGGGAAGTGTAACGTTTTTACAGGTATAAGTTGCTGAAGTGGATATTAACTGTCGATTACCGTAGTAACTATGTCTTGGACCATATTCTTCATGTTTATCAACTGAACATGTAGTAGATACACTAATATTTATCCACGTTGATAGTATTGTAATGAAATACAAGTAACTGAAATAAAAGTTGAAGATTTTTAAAGATCACATAAATATTTTGATATTTAGTTTACCTACTTATGAGAATAAGGCGGCGGACACACTGATCAATTCAATCAAAATTGGAATAATTGAATATCAAATTCAAACTAACGTCAGTTCTAAAAATTGTATAAAATATGCTGGCTAAAATGCGCGCCGTTGCCACGATAAAATTGGTACCTATTGGGCGGAGTAGAATTCAATGAGACCTCTGGCGGAAAAAATTGTAATTGTCGCAACGAGTAAAATAATTCGTTTTGCATTGTTTTTGTATTATATTTAAGTTAACGTAATTACCGTAAATTTGTACTTTATCTGTTTAATTTTGTGTCAGTGACAAGCTTAAAACTGTGTTTTTCTATTCAACTCAACTGTCATCATTTCTGAGGTAATATTCTTATAATAATCAGAGATATTATGGAAGAGGTTATGTTATTCTATTTTTTGTTTTCATTGTAGATCAAGTTTGATTGCAATATTTTGTACCTTTTTTAAAGTTTTATAGGTACTTTGATTTATGTCGCTGCATAATCGAAACTGTTGTGGATTTGGTTGCATTAGCCGTAAAGGGAAAAATCCCGATTTATCTTTCCATAAATTTCGTCCCATGTGAAGAATGGTAAATATTGAAAATACGTTTGGAGTTATGGAAAATATATCTCAAAGAAAGGCTTGGGCAACGAAAGTAAAAATGGGGAAACCAGTCACAGATAGTATGTCCGTGTGTTCTTTACATTTGAAAAGGGAAGACTACTATAGTCAAGGTTAGTACCAAGTGTGTAATAGTTATAAGTTAATAGTGGATGGTATAGTTTATATTTGTAAAGGTGAACAGTATATAAATGAGTAACATATTCTTCAGGTCTTGGTAAGAAAAAGTATCTTCTTTTAAATGCAGTACCTTCCTTAAAACTACCACAGTCAAGCCATGACCATGACCATTAGTTCATAAATTTTGCATTACGTTTGTACAAAAATAATTAAACTCAATTTCAAAAATAATAAGTGTTTTTATTTATTCAATACATACAGTATTCACAATGAAGAAATCCAAAAGGTAAGTCACAATAAAATATACAAACATTAACATAATTAACACTCCCGGTAACACTTAAAAAGTTGAACATACCTATTACTCCAAAAATAAAAATATTAGGAGTCAAAATTTAGTTTAACAATACAAATTACTAAAGCACAATCAAAGAAAAAGCAAAAGTTTTACAAAACACACACTGAAAATAACTAAAACAGCAAAATAAAACCACTTAAACATCAAAGGGCTTATACGACAGCTGATTTGTTTTACTCGTTGCTAAGATGACATTGACATTTCAGAGCGCCATCTATCGAATTCTACTTTTCCCAATATCAGGTTTAATTTGACGTCTACTCTTGATTTGAGGTTATGTTTTGAGAATTTCAATTTGCTCATTTAATGTTTCGATTCTTTAATTTGCGAGTTACTAAAAAACAGCAAAGAACTGTGAATATATTTCAGAGGCCGTGAGCCGTGATGAGTTATCAAAGTAAAGAGTGCCTCCAAAAAAACGTATAAATAAAACTGTTAAAAACACTGCAATAGTTGATGCAGTTGCTATTCATTATACTGTTTACATCAGGCATAAAGCAAGTAAGTATACGACTAATATACATTTTATTATCCACTTTGTTATACCCATTCAACAATTTTTATGTGATTCTGTTATATTGTTTATAATGCTTAGAAATTATATCTGAAAATGTATTTACAGATAAGCATGTTACTTCAGTTCAAAGAAAAACAATTATTCAATGTAGAATGTCTCTGAGTAGTTTAATAAAATATGATCCATACCTACATAATATACTTATGTGTAATGTTAGTATGCAAAATTATTTTTTTATAGATATATTGTACTTCAAGCTAAAATAAGTTTTGTTTCTATCACACATAACATGGAGACTAACTAACTAACATGAATAACCTATTCTTAAGTTATCTGTGGTTTCTTCTTCTTTTTCATTTTTTGAAATTATCTGTAGTATAACTAGCTTTAGCCAAATAAAAAGAAGAATATTAGATAAGCTTTATTTGACGTTTACTATAGATTCTTGGCAACATAGTCCAGTTATGACAGCTATGACGTACAAGTACATTTATACTAAATAAAGAATACTATTCTTGCCTGTAACAAATAAATAAGCAAATAAAAAACCGAAGTTAGAAGTTCGAAAACAAATTCCTATTCACACAATATGTCGAGTAAAATTAGAGCAAGTTTGAATGTCAAACACCTCGACTGGACGTGACAGCGAGCGATCTAACCGTGTGACAGTTCTCATAAGGTAACGTTGGTTTGATTTTTACTTGATTCAAATTGATCGACATAACTCATTCAGTGTGCCCGTTGGCTAAATATTCTAAAAGATAGAGCAGGTCAGCACTAGAGATTTTGAGTGCCCCGGGTAGGTTTAAAATTCAGCACTACCATCATTTTTGATTTCGATAGCCATAAGTTGGCTATTAATATAAAACCCTCCCCAATAAAAAGTACAATAAATATAAAATAGAACATTGTTTTTTATCAGTAGCGATAAAACAATGCCTATTTCATCAGTCAGTGTAAAGTTCTTTTCTGATTGAATTATTGTGAGATCGATCCGATAGTTTTTGTAAGTCGATAGACTTTTCTACTAATTCAATTATTTTTCGCTGTCAGTTAAATACAATAAAGTTTTTATAAGATAATTTCATTAAAAAATAAGTATTTACATAAATGAATTTCTATTATGGTATAATTATTAAAAAACTTACTCTAAATTATTTCTCATTTCTGTTTTGTTAAAACACAACAATGAACAGCGATAATGATGACACAGAAATAAAATTTAAAATGACCAAATTGAAACAAAACATTTTATCTTAATTTTACGCTGATAAGCTTTTACATCATTTTCCAAAGCGATTACCCACTGCAAACTTCCATCCTACGATAAACAATTATCGAATTAACAACATACCGTTTCTGGGAATCACACATACAAACAAAGAGATCCTTTTATCTCGTGACCAGCGCAAGCTTGTTTGTGTTTTCGTTTGGGGCATTTTATAATAGTTTTTAATACACGTTAGGTGCTACATTCACTCTTCCGTCAATGGAATAAATAAACCACTTTTAAAAATTTTATCGTACGCCTATGAGAAAGGGTAGTTTTCATAAAAAAATTAATACCTCACAAGAATTTGATATTACGCCCATGGCAGATGGACATTTTTGCTGATAATTTTAAAAATTTCATAATATGCACATGAATAATTATTGATCCCTTAAAATGTATTGAATAGAAATGTTCAACTAATAAATGAATACTCTTTTTTAAGAATCATTTGACAACAAAAAATTCGTAAAGAATAGACGGTGCCACCTATTTTTCAGTAGCCCAACTAAATAGGCGAAAAGTTTGTAATTTAGATTGACCGAGTTGTATAAAGAAAATCCAGATTTCTTGTATTTAATTGGGGGAGATTTCAACTGCCGTCTTGATGCAAAATGTGAAACTTTTTTTTCTTTTTTTTGTTGTTTACTTTTATAGTAACTTTGCTGCATTTATTATGTATTTATTTAATGACGCTGTACCAGATTTCTTGCTATATTGATTTATGAACTAAAAATGCGTAAAGGATAGATGATGCCATCTATTTTTCAGTTGCCCGACTAAATAGGCGAAATGGAAACCTGTAAAGAAAGGGAAATAAAAAACAGACTTGAATATGTCACAGACCACAACCCGCGCAGGTTACAAGACCTTGAACGAAAATATAGTTACAATCCTGTTCATCGGATGTCGCTAGTAGTCTGAGTAGGCAAATATCATAGCTCACGATTGTAATGCTGGTTGCCATAATCGGGAGTTCTCTTGTTAAACGAATCTAAAGTGATGTCGCTGCTGCTGTTAAGATGTGGTTCCATTAGTTAGTGATTATCATTGTTATTGTTAGTTGTGACTTGTTTTTGCTTACCGTTGTTTGTACTATTTACTTTTTTTTATTATTGCCAGTTGTGTGTGCTACTAGCTACTATAGGTAATAGTGATTATAAAAATAGACAAAATGCCTTCATTCAAAAAGTGTTGCGTTCCTCATTGCGTTAGTGGGATACAGCGTTGTTCCTAGGAAACATTTTTTGGTACAAAATTCCACGCAAAAACGTAATAGAATGCTAAAAAAGGTAATAGATTTTTATTTTTCTTCTTCTTTTTATATACAATATAGAGGGGTTTATCAAGTGATGCCAACTCCTTGGAAGTTAAATTGCTAGATATGATTTTTTTTGTATATAAATTAATTGTGGTTTGTAGTTTAAATTTCTATGTACTTCTAAGTGTTAAGATACTTTGTTAGATTTGTATTATTGCAACGAATAAATAAAAAAAGAAAATTTGTAATTGTTTTATTTTTTCCGTACTCTCACGTTATTCTTATTTGGTTTGAATTTCGCGCCATCGTTGGATTTGAATTTTGCGCCATTCTTTTTACTTTTGACGCAGAACAACAGATGGATCATGACGCTCCTAAAATTGTAAGTTGCCTACTAAGCAGGTGCCAGAAACTACTAGCGACATCCGATGATCAAGAATAGAACTATATAATGGGTACGACGCTCTATAACTGGCGTGGGGTGTCTATAGGGTAAGTGGTCTGTGGAATATGTTGTGATGCCATTTATGAACAAAAAATTTGTAAAGAATAGACGGTGCCACCTATTTTTCAGTAGCCCAACTAAATAGGCTAAATGGAAACCTATAAAGAAGAGGAAGGGAAAATAAAAAAAATACACTTCAATATGTTGTAAAATGCACATTTATATATTTCATAGAAACAATAAAAATTCAATTACATGGACTTTTTTCAATATTAAAAAAGTTGTACTTGTATGTTTCCTATTATGTCAATATTACTATATATTATCACTTAAACATTAGATACAAAAAAAAAGTAAATTATATGTCCGTCTTTACACGTTACCTATATCACTAGCTATAAAACCGGTTTTAACGAAAACGACAATTTAGGCCTCGAATTATTCTTTCCTAAGATTTTTTTCTGTTCTTCTTTAGTCCTTTTTTCTTGTTCTTTTCTTAGTCTCTGTCTCTCTTCGTCGATTTTCCGTTGTTCTTCGATCATCGCTAACCTTTCTTCAGCCTGTAACAATAAGACTTATTTTAAAAAAAGAGGAACTGACAAAAGGGATTAATATTGATATTGAAAAGTATACAATTGTGATATACTTACCAATTTTTTCTGAGCTTCTTCAATCTTTCTCTGATTCTCTTCAAGAATCTTCTCCACCATTTCTTGCTTTTTCCTTTCTTCTTCCTATAAAACATTAAATAAAAATCAATAACTGTTATTATTAAAATTATGTCCTGACCCAGCTTCCAATCATTCCAGACTTTGACACCAAATTGAATGGTTTAAAATAAAATTTTCGAATAAACAACAAAATTTAGTTCAAAGCCACCAGAAACATACATAACAATCGGTGCCAAAAATAATGAGTTTTCGCATTCAAATTATTCACAGCATATGAAAATGATTTCTTTGACCATAAGCTTATGACCAAAAATTAACCTATATTTAAATACCTAGAAGATTTAATTACAGCAAAACTCATTATTTTCAATTTTTGTTTCAGATTAATTCATCACAATTTAAAAAAAACAAGTCACCTTAATTTTTTTCATATTAAAAATCCAAAAACAAACTGATCAATTATTGCTGGGCATGGACTTTTGAGGTAAATACAAATACAGGTTCCTGTGTGGCAGGTTTAAGATAAAAAAAGTTACACACTTCAAAGTCAGCTAGAAACATCACTATCATAAAAAATAGAAATAAGTGTTCATATGTTTCCAATGATTTAACATTTTCATACCAGTTTTTACATTCGAATCAGTTAAGAATTAACTATCCTCTATTCAGATTTCATTTACGTCCGACGTAAACAAAAGCACGTGGAGATTTTGAATCGCTATTGACAGACCAACAGAAGAACAATCTGGATATTTATTTACCAAATCAGAAAAAATTTCAAGTGATATTTCTACGTACTTTCGAAGGTGTATAAAAAAATTTTGATAATACCTGAGCCGCGAGGCCGCGTAGTGGTCCATCATCGAGAGCCGCCAAATTTCTGCCATTGCGCTTCATTGTTTCAAGCACTGTGTTGACCACCCTTTAGCTTACAAGCTATTGGCATATATTAAATGACATAATTTTTCAAGACTATTATGTAGATACTGATCTACATTCTATCAGCTTTGAATTTCTTCATTTTGTTGAGTAAATGTATTTTTAATTTGTTTAGTTAGAAAGTTTTTTTAATAATTAGGGTATGGAGTATTGCCGACATTCATAAAAGGCTGTTCGATAAGTTAATAAGTGAATTTTATAATTATTACTTGTGAACGAAAAAAAATATCTTAACTAAAATTACACTACAAAGCTGTAAATTATTACAAATAAAACAATAATTTACAATATTAAATGATGCTTTTTCAATAACCCATATAAATGCTTATAATCAAAAATTGTAAAAAGACTTGTTTTATTATAAATATTGTTTGTTGATAGGTGTCAAATAATTTAAGCTTCAACCCTTTTCGAGAAACAATAATTTAGGTTGAAAGTCCCAAGATCTGACGTTAAATTTCTAAGACTAAGACCAAGGAAATGGGCAAACTCCATTGTATTGATGGAATATGATGTGATTATTTATCTTACAAATACAGATATATGGAAATGGTACAAGTGTCAGAAGGAGCAATTGCAGATGATATAGTCATTGTGGCTGAAAAAGAGATTGAGTTTCAAAAGAACTTGGAGATTTGAAATGGTGCCCTGGAACAATATGGGATGAAAGGAACATAAAATCGTATAGATAAGAGTAGACAATGTTATAATTGAACAAGTAAAAAGCTATCTAGGTGTACAACTACAAAAGAATGGGAGACAGGAAAAAGAAATAAACAATAGAGAGCAAAAAAACATTACTACGTAATGAACCAGGCTTTTATAAACAAAAAGGAGATATCAATGAAGACAAAAATAAATGTATTTAAGACCATAAATAGACCAATTCTGATGTTTGGTTGTGAATCATGGACACCAACGGCAGACAGAAGAGCAAAATACAAGCAGTAGAAATGAAATATCTGAGAAGAGTTAAAAAGGTGATAAAGTAAGAAATACAAAAATAAGAAAGGATCTAGAAATAAAATCGACGCTTGAATATATTCAATCAAGACAGTTGGGATGATGGGGACACCTACAAAGAATTTTAAATTCCAGACAAATTAAGCAAGTGTGGGAGGCAAGAAATGTAAATAAGAGAAACATGAGACAGTAATGTTCGAAAAATTCTTCAAGAAAAGGGACAATCATGAAATGAGGCAAAAATATTAGCAAGAAATAAGAAGGAATGGGCCAAGTTTGTTCATGAAGACATTACAATAACAACATAAACATTACGACCAAATATAAGAAAAATATGTATTGTTAAGTAATGAAATGTTTTACCCTACTCCATTGAAAAATGGTATTTGGGTTATTCCTAGATTTAAAAGTAACTAAGATGTAATTAAATTTAGTTGATAAATTCTGGAAATACTTGAACCAGTCATTTTTACAGTTTTTGCATCTATTCTCCATACCCTATGAAAATTTAATAATCAAGTTTATTATAGGGAAAAGGATAAAGGGTTCATATAAGATGTTTTATAAGAAAAGTCCATAAAATAAATGAATCCAAATATAAAACACATTTTACAAAAATTAAACTCTCTATTCATAATTAAAAATCCGACAAAAATAATAAATAGGTACAATATTCTTTCAGTTCAATAAAAATACTGTAGGATAAATGAAACTCTTACCTCCCGTCGTTTCTCTTCTTCTTTTAATTTCTCCCGTCTTTTCTCCATATCCTCCATCATTTCTTTCTCCATTATTCGTTTGGCTTCTTCTACCCTTTTAGTTACTTCTCTCTCTATCTCATCTTTCCTTTTATCTAATTCTTCTTCTACTCTCTTTTTCACTAATTCTTCTATCCTCTTTGCAGTTTCTTCTTCAATAATTCTTTGTTCAGCCTCCCTTTGTCTTCTTTGTCGTTCCATTTCTGCTAATCTTTCAACTTCATCCATTTTTCGTAATTTGTGCTTTTTGCCAGCGTATCTTTCAATTCTAGTTACTTCATCTGAAACTTCACTACTGGAGGTAGACGATACAGAGTCGGAACGTTTACTAAAATTAAATTCAAATGAATTTCAAATTATACCACCACACGAACAGTTTTATAGAACATTGTAAATATCCTTTGAAATGTTCTTCACTTTGAAATATAAAAATTAATATCATTCCTGTGGAAAACAGTGGGGTGTAGTAGTATTATCTAACAGGTATACAAAGTTATTGTAGTAGGACAAAGCCAATCAATTACTGTTCAAAATATAAAGACCGTATTCAAGGACACAACGATGTTAAAATGTATTCTTCTTTTCTATTGCTATGAATTCAATAAATATACTTATTTATATATTTTCCACATGTATTCAGAAAAATTTTGAAGTTTGATGTTATGTTTCTAGATTAATAAAAGATATGCTTACCGTGGTTTAAGGTTTCTATCTTTCAATTTTTCTTTTTCCAATCGTTCAACATTTTTATAAGTACTAGAACTTTTTTCCCTGGATTTACTCCTTTTATGATGCTTACTTTTGTGATGCTTTCTTGGTGAACGACTTCGCGATCTAGACCTGCCCATTTTTATTGTTTATGAAATATTTATGGGATTTATGGGTTTTTAACAATCAAAAATTAATAATTATATAAGATATCTATGTACCTTTTAAAATAAAATTAGCTAATTATAATTAAATGGAAAATTAAGTTAAATAATATACTAACACTATACTCTACCACAATGTCACTTTTTGGTAGATGTCAAAAATTATTTTTGATTGACATAAACATATCCGGTAGGATGTGATCCGTAATTTTTAACATATTGCCTTTTCCGAAACTCGCTTCAGTAAGCTTAAGAGATATGGCAAAAGCTCGTTGTTTTGAGATGACTGTCATTCGCCCTTTCGATTTTTGAGAAAAATTTCGTTTCATTTAAATCAAAAGTGGAGATATCAGGATACATTTCCTTTTATTGAGTAAATTCGGATCAGCGCACTGATGTGAGGCCTTTTTCATAGCAAGCTATGCAGTTACTACCTACTGGTCTTGGCTCAACAAGGTTCACAGTTAAACCATATAGTTCGGCTTCCAAACCAAGAGAGGGCTTCAAAAACATGGTTTGACATTTGAACGTTGAGTTGCTTATCTATCTTTTTATGTCTATGGTTTATACACTTCTTTATCGTTACGAAATTTGTCTTAAAAATCGAAAGGGAGAAGCGACATGAGTCTCTTAACCTTTTGTCATCTCAAAACAACGAGCTGTTGCCATATCTTTTACTGTAGCGAGTTTCCGAAGAGGTCCATAGATAACATACATAGATAGGATACTCCAATAAGGCTTCAACCTGAATTTACACACCATCTAGCGCCTATGAAGAAACCAATTCGAAAAAATAGCGGCACAGTTCATTTATGTTAACAAAATTTAAAATACAAATGAATTCTGAAGACATTTAAATACTTTATGACCTTGATTTTGTTTCATTATTGTTGCCTATCGTCTACCTATGTTTATAATTAATATAACTTAACACTTTCTTCGTACAAAATTTAAAATAAAATATATAAAAGGTTTATTAAATAAGAATAAGGAGTAATACAGAATCTACAGCCTGATGTTTCGCTAGAGCACATTATTACCTTTACAAACTTTAGAAAAATAGAAATTTATGTATATTTTATGAGTTGTAAAAGTACTTACCACTAAAATCTGAGGAAACTAGAAAACAACAAAATACAATACAATTCATATAAAAAATCACTCTGAAACGGAAGGATGGGTTTATCTTATGAAAGACAAACAATTAAGATTAATTCATTAATGCAACTAGAAACAAAGAACATAGATAAATACTCTTGAAGGTTATGTTATGAATGCAGGTATGCAACCAAAATTTAAAACATGTTTGGAAGAAATTAAAAACATGGTTTGACCTTGGTCATATAATTTACTACCCCTTGATTTTTTATTAGAAACGTGAAGTTCGGTTGCCTTGAAGAATTGTGTAAGTAAAATCAATAGTGCCTATTTGTATTACTGGTTGTCTAAGTAAGACGAATAAGCGTCGCGACGTCAAAAATTGCCGACGGCGGCGAGCAATCGACATTTGTGTATTTTTAGAGTAGAAAGTGGAGATAACCACGTTATAGTAATATTAATTGGAATTATTATTTAACATATCATCTAAAAATGATTAGAACTAATGTAATTAGTCCAAATAATGTACCATTAATGCTGAAAAAGCGTTGGTGTTGTTGATGTTTGCTAAAAATATGATCTAGAACATTATACGGGTGAGTTAATCATATGTATTTTGGCCAAGAAGAACTAGTTAGCTATTTCGGTAGGTTCAGGAACCTTTTATTTCGTATGGATTTTATTTTAATTTTTAAACAACTTTAAATATATAATAGTCATCGTTATTCATAGAAAATATTTGTTAATAATTTGACTTGAAAAAATCATAGCAATAACTACAAAATATATCTTATTATCTAAGTGTCTTAACATTGAATAGTAGCAAAATCTACAGGGTGGTAAATTTAACATATTTTGTCGATTGTTACGGAATTTATTATAATTTGGGTTTTTCCGGGTGAGAAGTGAAAGCACATTTAGAAATTTAGTTAGTTTTTCATGCTATTTTTTTGGATCTCTTTTAGACAATGGCTCTTGTTATGCTACCTAGTGACCTACCATGGTGGGATTCGGTAAAAAGGTTATTAAAAAAAATTGCAGACACCAAAAATTCCATTGATCTTACTGAGAAGATGCAAAAAATATATGAATTGTGCAAGTAAGTTAATCCTATGATATTTATAAATACATTTCAAAATATTTCGTTGCTTTCTTTAGTGTAAGTTTAGAGCCGGATGAAGAAAAAGTAGATCCACACCAATTTGCCGGTTTAATGAATTTTTTAGATAACGATTTAACGAATGAGGAAAGAAGCGTATTTTTTTCAAAAACCTTACCGAACCTTGCGGCTAGAGCTTTGAAAATCAAAGAATGCAGGCCAAAAAACGGTTTACACTTCAGTTTACAACAACAAGGTTTGTAAAATATATATTGTGACTCCTTTCTTTTACTTACTTCATGTTCATAGGCTCAGGGACTATTTATAGTTGTGAGTAAAATTAGTTTGCACTGTTTCACAATAAAATTACAGTATGCGGTCTCTTTGAGGATTAAAAAGCCATAATTTCTAGTCTTGACCTATCTACAAGCGAACAATTGATTCTCATTGGTGTAATGTAGCTTCCGATTAGTCTATAAAAAATGTACTTGAATTGTTAGTCCACATGGACTGTTAACGGCCCAGGGTGGGTTTAGTTAATTTCTGTTATTTACGAAATATTATGTTCGTAGATGTTGCTGTTATTGAGATTTTGTTTTATTGACTTTATTTGTTGGTAATATTTAAAATTATTGCTTTTTGGCGACCATTCGAAGAGGAAGATATTGTTATAGGCTCCGCCATTGTTTCATGTGTGGAGAGATTGGAGCAGGCCAATCTCATACATAGAACAATAAAAATTTTCTCGGACAGCCAAGCGGCTTTGAAAGCACTTAGCTCTAACCGTGTAACGTCGAAATTGGTACTAGACTGCCAAAAAAGACTCTCCTCAATAGGAGAACTCAATAAAGTATTGCTGGTCTGGATCCCTGGCCATTCTGGCATGGAAGGAAACGAGAAGGCAGACTCTCTTGCAAGGGAGGGTGCCGCACGTGTTTCTATCGGACCGGAACCTACAATTGGCATCGCAATAAGTTTTGCCAAACAAACACTGAATACCTGGACGGCAAGAAGAGCATTAGACTTCTGGCATAATTTACCAGGATTGGTTCATTCAAAGGCTTTCATACATCCTTCGAAGAATGTCTCCAAACAAATGTTAGACTATAGCAGGCATGACCTACGCTGTCTAACAGGCCTTTTAACAGGCCACTGTCATCTGAATCATCATATGCTAAAACTTGGACTGTCGGAAGATCCGACCTGTCGTCTTTGTCTGGAAGATGATGAAACAGCAGAGCATATAATTTGTGCCTGCCCCGCCGCGGCTCGAATCAGGTATCTGATGTTTGGCAGGGATGCTCTCTCGCCCTCGGACCTGAAAAATCATTCACCAAATAAGCTAATCGGCTTTATTGTTAAGAAGCTGAATTTGTTTGGTGAAATCTGAATAGGTGTGAGCCACAATAGACTCTTGCGAGTCGCAGTGGAGGGCCTTATAGACCCACTCACCATAAACCTAACCTAACCTAACCTATAGGCTCCGAACAATAGAAGATTAAACAGACGTGTATTATTCTATGCCAACATAAATAATGTCAAAGTTTATTTATTTATTCTGTTTGATTCGATGTCGCAGTGAATTGATTATTGTACGAGGATGTATTGATATCTAGTTAGCCCAGACCAGTTCCATGCATAAACAAAATATTGCGTTACCATAGTAACGAACAATAACAGTTATCGGAAAAACTGCTAATCATCGGAAAAAGAGAGTACAGAAATCGCTAGTGCATCGGGATACTGCAATAATGAAAAATTTGTCTGAAACCGGTTCTGCTTCTGCTTACAGGTTTCTTTATCTCGCCGACAAATTGCGAAACGGTTAGGCAAATTAACTTTACTCACAACTATATAAAAATTTTCAATAAATGTTAATAAAACTTTTTTTTGTAGCTGATAGCACAGAATTGGAATACTCATTAGTTTCTTCACTAATCGCAAACGCATTTTTTTCGACATTTCCAAAACGAACGCCCAGAACTCATCCGACCTTACAAAACTTTAATTTCGCTGATTTTTTCAAAAGTCTCAATAACACTACACAAAAAGCAAAGTTAAAAAGTATATTATATTATTTCGAATGGCTTGGAAATAACGAAAACTGTTCGGGTAGGATAAAAATATTGAGACAGGCAAGTCGATGAGTTACACATAACCATAATATTTTGTTATATTTTCAAAATATTTTAGGTGATGAGCAGTAAAGAATGGCTGACAATAGAAGACTGGTTAGAATGTAATTTACCTCTATGCACATTAAAAATACGACACGACGGCAAGTTAGATCGACCAGAAGAAGAATGTCTACAAATATGTTTTTCAAGTGCCAAAATTGGAGGGAACGTTTTAAGTAGTGGTTTCACTCAGGTATAGTTTGTCTCAAAATATATCTTCCTGGCTTTTCCCGGCCAGACGGGACCTAATGCCAGTCGAGTGACAAGGCAAGGGTGGGCCATCAGGAGTAAATGAGTTTTGTATCGGGTGTATGATGGCTGCATTAAATTCATTTGGCAGTATTAAATATTCCGTTTTAGCCTGCGTTTTCTAGTATTATAAGTTATCATTAATTTTTTTCGAAAACACTTGTCATTAGTTGCAAAGCAAATTGGGAAAAATGTGTATGATGGTTTTGTAAGTAGAGGATTCATTAAACAGAAAGCTTTAAAAGAAACCTGCTTATTTACAAAGACACCAGTATCCTCTATAAAGGATATTATTAACAGTGAAAAATTAAGTGGAAGAAAAAAACGTAGTGATTTTCAATCCCATCGTCTGGACAATGACCAACTGGATATAATAGGAAGAAAAATATATTCCCTCTATGAAAGCCAGATTGTTCCTACTTTGGACAATCTAAAAAGGAAGCTAGAAGAAGATGACACTAATATAAATATTAGCCGGGCCACGCTCCATACAGTTATTGGTAAAATGGGATTCACATATCGTAAAATGGACAAAAAACAAGTGGTAATGGAATCGCAAAGATTGTGCACTTGGAGATTCAATTTTCTTCAGGATATTAAGAAGTACCGATCCGAAAACGGATCTATAATCTACCTGGACGAAACATGGTTTGATACACACGATACAGTATCCAAAGGATGGGTTGATTCCAGTAAAAACTGTAGGACTAAGGCACCTTCAAACAAAGGAAAGCGCATAACTATTATTCACGCTGGATCAGAATAGTTCCGAATTGTCTGCAAAGAATATTAAGGATTCAAGCTTGGATTATCATGAAGATACAAAAGCAGAACTTTGACTTATGCGTTGATTTGATCTGAACGGGTTGAAGTAAGTAGTTGAAATTTGTCTTTAATTTTGTAGGAATGTATCAACTTGGTGACATCTCCGGAATTGCTAACGGTACTCTTAAACGTAGAAGCATTAGAAGATAACGAAGTTGTTACAGTAGAAGGCGTGCGGCACATTTCAAGAATTGTAGATCCCAAACATCGAGCCTATTTAGAAAAATTCGATAGACCACATGATGTATGTACATTTTTTTGATCAAAAATAGTTATTTGTTTAACCCTTTCGAGTCTGTCGGTACACTATCAACCTCAAAGACCCCCAAAGTTTGGTGGTGCATTTGTATCATCTCCCCATCACTTCTTATAAATAAATTTGATCGCCACCGACATTAAACCACTGAAAATCTAACCCTTAACCTTTGAAACAAAAACTTGTCTCGAACGGGTTGACTAGACAGAGAAGTAACAGATTCACTGCCGCCGCGGCTAGCTCCGCCTCAGCAATGAATAACCAAGGCATTAATAGTATGGCGGATTATACGTCGATTCAAGGAGCAAAAAAATCGATGTCTTTGATTTTTCTGAAACTTTGAAATCATATTCCATTTGCGATTTCATGAGACACGTGTTTTTTCTTTCTTCCAAAAAACGTTTTTGGAGCCCCTTAGAGCCATGTCAAAGTATACATCGTAAAGCTGTTATTTCGAAAACTAAAAACTACCTTCTGCAAAAATGGTCGCTATTTCGGCCCGTATAATCGTATCGGAACCGTTTTTTTTTCAAAATGTACATAATTTAATCAGCTTTATTATGATTTTTCTGGATTTCCAATATCTTGGAAAAATTTTCCGGAAATTCGGAAAAACTAAAAATTCGATTTCTCAAAAATGCCCACTTCGATTAAAACGAATTTTCGATATGTTATTCTCGAATATATGAGCTATTTTTGGGCCAAACCGCAATACATCAACTTTTTTTTTTCCAGAGATACAGCCTTGCAAACACAAAATGTCATTTTTTCACTCTTTTTGACTTCTAGCGCTTTTCAGGTACGCCCAACGATAAATTCAATAGCGCAATATTCAACAAAATAACCCTACCACCCCGCATCATGTCCATAATTTTTCTCATAATTCTAATAATGTTCCTCCAACGTTCAATAATTGTACTAACAGTCAAATACTTAGTGGCGTAGCTATGATAGGGCCAGGTGGTGCAGTGCACCAGGGTCCCGGAGCTCGGGAGGCCCTCTAACCTTAGCTTTGAATGAAAAAAAAAAACCTTTCCTATACCTATAACAATTCACTAAACTCACTCAACCAAGAAATAGATATAAATATTTCTTTAAAACAAAATTCACACCCGACACTGAATGAAACTGGATTATACACCCTCAAGACAATAAATTTTTTTATGAGAAAGTGGTCAAAGTGAGTATACTTCGGTTATTTCGTTATATTACAATAAATACTGTAGTTGATGATTGGATTGTTTGGAAGTCTTGAGTGCACTACGTTGCACCAGGGCCCTTGTCCCCCTAGCAAAGCCACTGCAAATACTGTAAATATATCAAATTGATTTTAAAATGAATTCTGCAAAATGTACTGATGTTTTAAAAATATAAATTAATTCCTTATAAACAATGTGTTTTCAATAATTTATTTAGAACACTAACAACTGTAAGGAATAGCTGTCAAAATAATAGTGTAAAACTATTAAAACGCTTAACAAATTAGAAAATCACTTTCCAAAGGATAGACCGTTCACTAGGAAGCAACAACTACTTCTCTTGCTATTTGCCCCGCAGACAATGTATTACAATTGATACAGGAAACTGTTATCAAGTAAATTATATTTCCTTACAGTAAGGCCCAGTCTTTCCAAGTACGAATAAAGTGGCCAATAACTAACTGGAAAATAAATTTATTAGGAAGTCTTATTCAACAAATAAAGTGTAAATGTCTTTCAAACTGACTTTAACCATTGATTTCTTATTCGGTGAATTAACATAACAAAAATAATTATTTTAACGTTGGCTGCAATAAAATTACAATAACTAACTTCATAATATGTGTAGGGAAAGATAGTTTCATGCACAATGTGTATATAATAGAAAGTGATAGACAATTGTTATGTTTCGCGGACGCGTTGTAAGTTGCCAAATAGATTTTAGGCTAGCTGTCACCTGCTTGACAGCACTGAAATTAGGATTTCATGTAAGTAAATATTTAAATAATTGCTGAAATTGTGTTGTAGTTGGGGCCCTATCTCCTCCAATAAGTTAATCACAGTTTCTTTAGATAATCGAAAACGGCGTAAAAATTCTTTATCATCCCACATCTTTCAAAGTGGTCAATACGTTCTCTAACCGTATATGGGTGACGATCTGGGTTTAAAAAATCTACAATTTCTTGTATCTCTTGATCTTCGATCTCCTCGAAATCATTAAAAATATCCATTTCAAAATGGATGTGACAGTTTTTATTTAAACTAGGTTAGAATCGCCAGCACCATGCCAACACTTTGAAAAGAGAAAAACTCAATTCGTAGTTAATCGGCATCAGTCGGTTGTTATTCACAACCCGAACAACTTTATTTCGAACTTAAACCTCCTAATAACTTAACTGTAGAATAATGCTATATATTCTGCGAATATGAATTATCCAATATTGGAAAGACGAATCTAGTTCTTATTTGATAAATATATATTATTCACAACTTTATTCGGACTTGGAAAGACCGGGCCTAAGGAAGTGAATGGGAAATCTTGACTTTTTCTATAAGAAATTTTGTAAGGAATGTCAGTTAGGCAGTAAAAGTGTTACTTCTATGATCACCAAAACTGACGTATAATGTTAATCGGAGAAAAATAACATTTTTTTGTGGTTATGTTTTAGCTGACAATATGTTGTATAGATGCGGAAGATTACACCAAATTACCAATAGGTCAATACGAAGAAGATAATATTTTAAGGGAATTGAACAAGTGCCTATTAGGATTCCAACAAAAACAGTTAGTTAAAAGCGATAAAGAAACTCCATATCATAATCGTAGAAGATTATCGCCTATAGGAGAATCTATGGGTAATATTCATGATATTTTCTAGTTATATTGATCAACGTATCAATTTGGGACATCCTGTACGTAAAAAATTGTTGATTATTGTTGAGTTTGTCAAAATCATATTTTTATTTATAACTATGTTTTTTCGTATCTCCGTACGACAAAATAATTAAATGTAGTTAATTACTTTGTACAAAATTCCATTTACCATAGGCGTACCATACATTTTTTAAAGAGGATCATTTTTTTTGTAAACATTTCTATAGTTCATAACTTATAAATATCAACCCACGTGCCAAAAAAGAAACGTTCGCTTGAATTATGTCATTCTTTTGCTGCTGTCAATCAGGTGTGTTTTACAGCCTTAATCCTGATAAATATTGAAATTTATAGGTCGCATGTTATCAAAAAATATGAAAATATGCTTAAAAAAAGGTTTCGTAATTGATTTCATATGTAATACAACTCGTGGGTTATTTAATTATTAAACTCAAACTAACATTAGTCGTACTAAAAAGTTTATATGTTGGCAAAAATGCGCGCTGTTGCCGCGATTAAAATGGTTTATCTGGTACAGTTGACGTCTTGACATTTTTAAGGTTATGTTGTGACAGTTTAATATTGATCATTCAATTTTTCGATTATTTCATCTCCTTGTTATAAAAAACTGCGAAAAACTGAGTAAATTTTCACAAGCAGTGACGAGTTGTCAAAGTTAACGTATAAATGAAACTTAATAACACTGCAATAGTTGATGTATTTACTATTCATCTATTCCTGACTATTTACAGCATGCATGAAGCAAGTATGTATGTATGTATGTATGTATTTTGGGGTAACATTCACTGAGACCTAAAAGATCTATTGTGCCCCCTTTACTTCTACTTAGTTTCTGAGGAGAGTCTCAGATACTAGTAGCTCCTTTAGTCCTATTTCCCGGAGGAATTTTAGGATATCTGCAGGCCTCAACTTAGGTAACTGTCCCTCTTCTATCCAGTAGTCTCCCAGGTACTGTGCCCTAGGATTCTGAAATACTGTGCAGTTCGCAAGTATGTGGATGGAGGTTTCTTCTTCCATTCCACAAAATCTACAATCTTCTTCCTCCACTATTTTGAGCTTTTTAAGGTGTCCATTCAGGCGACAATGTCCCGTTAGGATTCCTGTTAAAACTCTTAGTGCAGTTTTGCTTTGACTTATGCATTCATTTGATCTCAACAGGTTGTAGTCACCCAGAAGAATCTTTGATTGCCTAAGCCCTACTAGATCTTTCCAATTGTCAGATCTTCTCTTTTCTTCGGCTTTACCTATTTCTTCCAATATTATATTGGAGCTGATTCCGCAAAAGGGTTCCGGCCCCCAAAAGGGTATTTCAGTCCCCCTCTTTGCTAGTTCATCTGCTATTTATGAAGCAAGTAAGTATGAGTTTAATATTATACTCAATCAACTGTATTTATTGTATTCTGTTACACTATTCATAATACTTAGCAATTATATTTGCACAATTTATTTACTTATAATCAATTTCACTTTAGAAATGTTACTGCTGCAATTGGAGGAAGAACAATTATTTAATGTAGAATGTTCCTAATCATAGTTTCCTAAAATATGACACACATCCACACAGTGGATTTCCAAGAAAAATAAACCACAATATGAATTTGTTTTTATTAAAATGAATCTTGAATTTTCCAACTATTTCATACATACCTTTTTAGGCTCAGTAGGTTTTAAAATAATAATTTCTTACTTAGTGCTGTACTTTTAACATACAAATAAAAGTTTTATACAGAAATAAGTTCAAGTTTGTTTATATACAGTAACTATCAAAAACTAAACCTAACCTATAGCCAAATAAAAAGAAGAATATTTGATAACTTCATTTGACATTTACTAGATTCTCATACTAGTTTAACAGCTTGGCAACATAGTCCAGTTATGACAGAAGTCACGTGGGTTGATATTTATAAGTTACCAACTGTATCTGTAACTATTTGTTAAAATTCTTGTTTTTACTATGGGCGTACGTTTGAAATTTAAAAGAGGTTCATATATATTTGTGTTTTTTTAAGGTTCCAATCAGTCCGACTGCCTAAACATACCTTTAATAACACAGCAATCGTGTAGTACGACTCACAGTGGATCCTTGTCTCCATTACCCGACAATAATAATTTAGTAAACGACAGACTTTGTGTTCAATTAGAAATGGAGAGAAATCTACAAAAGAGAAGTAAAATAATCGATTCTATAGTGCACGGAAGGAGAGGACGGTCTGTATAATCGATTCATTATTTGTTATATTTTCTGATCAAAAATATATTTTTAGATTTATTGTTTTGGGTTCTTCGGGAGAATGTTTACCTATAACGAGACACCCAGTAGACGATGAAACGAAAAGTGAATACGACAGTTGCGAATCATCCGAAAGTGAATTTCTCAGTGCCAAAACTAGTGTAGATGATGGTAAATATGCAAAAAGCATCTATTTACTGTAAAAGTCACGAATGTTTCTCGTTACGTCATAATTCATGAACATCCTGTACCAATTGGAATCAACATGTGATACATTTTTGGAATCAGCTGAGCTAGAGTAATCCGAAAATTGAGACCAAATGGGGGTGTTCCATTAAAAAAAATGACGGTGGCGTCATTACTCGAAAGTAATTCACCCTGTATATTAGAATATTATTTTAAAATACGGTAAATTAAAATCAAAAATCGACGTGTTTCAGGATTATTTCTTAAAATGGCCTGTTTAGCTAAAAATGAATTCAGGGAAGTATGACGTAACGAGAAACATTCATGACTTTTACTGTATCTATATTATTTTTTCTTCCAGTCTTATCTGATTAAGACTAAAGAAAGAGATAGAGAAAATATTACGTGCACTTGAAAAAGGTGTAATTTTTTGCAGGTAGCGAAGATGAAAATTTCCATAAACGTTATAGCATAGATTTAGAAACTCCGGAAAGAAGAAATGTATTTGCTCAACGATTACGTGATGCTTTACGGAAAGAAGTGTCGATAAGCACGCCATCTACCAGTGAAGAGTCTAGTTACGCCGTTGGCATATCGGTAACGGGATCTAATTTAGAAGACGGAAACATTAGGTAAAATTTAAAAAAATCAGATTGAAGTCTCAGCTTATATGCATGAATTTATATAATTTTAAATATAAAGTAAATAATATGTTATAGTTCTTCCAAAGTTAATGTGATGACCCATATTTTTAATCCCTTTGAAGGAAAAAGCCGCCCAATGGCGTGCATATAAATTTTTTATAAATTCGAATATTGTGAAATAATGTTAATCTACTACATCAATTTGAATGAAAAAAATTAATCTGCATACAAACTTCATAAAATTCGTAATACAATAATAAAGCGCTTTCCTCTAGAACACGGAGTATCTAAAGAACAGTTTTTTGTATCGTCAACCCAACCATATTTTAAAGGTGGGTGTGTATCCTCATACAGTTTTAATTATAATATAATTACCATTACTACTATTTTCTTACATTTTATTTTATATATTTATTCATGTAATAAAACCGTAAGGATTGTTTGAATAACAAATAAATGAATAAACACTTGACAACATCATGTGTATCGAACCAAGTTTCGTCTAAATAAATTATAGTTCTATTTGAATCACGGTACCCTTTTATTTTGCGCAAATACTCCTGTCTAAGTTCAGCGATACGCCGAGATTCCATTATTACCATTCGATTATCTAACTTCTTATATTTAAATCCACAATTCAATAATCCCGCGCATCATCTTGGACTGTTGTTTCAAATGGTCTCCAAAATGCCATTCTAATTAATTATATTATAAAACTCACCCCAACGTCTACGAACAAATGAATATTATATTAATATCAATTCACTGACGCGACCTAACCACTACACCATCAAAAAGGTTTTATATTAATGATACCTTTCCACACTAGATCACCTACACTTTCCTATAAATACCTATAACAATTCACTAAACTCACTCAACCAAGAAATAGATATTATATTAAATATTTCTTTAAAACAAAATTCACACCCGACACTGAATGATACTAATGGATTATAAGCCGAACCACAACACAACCCCCCCGAACACCCTCAAGACCGTAGAATTTTTCAGCGAAAATTGTCAAACGGAGTATACTTCGGTTATTTCGTTATATTACGATGAATACTGCAGTTGATGATTGGTTGTTTCGAAGTCTTGACTGCACGTGCACCTACGTTGCCAATTTGATATTAATTTACCCAAATTCTTTGATTTTTTGATAATTATTTTTAAAATGATTAATTATTAGAGTAAGAAGAGGAGGATCTACTGGATTTGCCTTGAGGGAAGATTCTCTAGATGATCATTTTTTAGAAAATTCCTTGAACAAAGAAAGGGAATGGATAGATAAATTTAGGACTAAACAATCTTCAGTACTGAACAAAAAAGAATCAAACAAATCTTCAGAATACAGTTTTAGCACAGAATATAGGTAAAATGACAAATAAAAATAATATAATTAAAAATTACAGTGAGTTAAAAATATAATCATTAAATTTTGTATGTATCTTTTTTTTTTAGTTCGGAATTAGAAGAAGTATACGATCAATTTTCAAGATGGTTAGAGTATCCACTTTTGGAAATGGAAAAAGGTACCAAAAAAGAGTTGGATACAAGAGAGCTTGCAGTCGTTCGATTTGCAGGTAGGCAAACAACATATGTTAGTTTTTCGGAAAATTTTAACTAATACCAATACAATAGAGCAAGACGCCATTTTTTATCCCACTAGTATATACAACGCCCTAGCCGAAATACTAGTAGGGACGTTTCCAATAGCAATCTGGTCATGTAGGCAGCCACCATTAAATAGACCATTCCAGAATGACGTAACTGACAGGCGACCATATTGCTGTGAGCCGTTATTATGTCATGGTCGGTCTATGACCGACTTGTCAAAATCAGATGATCTGGAATGGTTTAAACAGTTTCAACATTTTTATTTTAGGTTCAATTTTGAAACGAACTTTAAGTGAATCTTTTGTTGGTGTACCGGTTCCGATGACAGAAACATGTGATACGAACTCAGGTACAAACGAAGAATATTCTACAAAGAAAAACAAACTTGTACTTAACGCTAAGAGTCTCAGTTTAGAATTAGCTCGACAGAAGCATCGCTTAGCTGCACAACTTGTAAGTATATAATATGTATAGTTTGTAACTTATAAATATCAACCCACGTGACTTCTGTCATAACTGGACTATGTTGCCAAGCTCTTGAAATAGTATGAGAATCTAGTAAATGTCAAATGAAGTTATCAAATATTCTTCTTTTTATTTGGCTATAGGTTAGTTTTATAGTTTTTGATAGTTACTGTATATAAACAAACTTGAACTTATTTCTGTATAAAACTTTTATTTGTATGTTAAAAGTACAGCACTAAGTAAGAAATTATTATTTTAAAACCTATTGAGCCTAAAAAGGTATGTATGAAATAGTTGGAAAATTCAAGATTCATTTTAATAAAAACAAATTCATATTGTGGTTTATTTTTATTGGAAATCCACTGTGTGGATGTGTGTCATATTTTAGGAAACTATGATTAGGAACATTCTACATTAAATAATTGTTCTTCCTCCAATTTCAGCAGTAACATTTCTAAAGTGAAATGGATTATCTGTAAATAAATTGTGCAAATATAATTGCTAAGTATTATGAATAGTGTAACAGAATACAATAAATACAGTTGATTGAGTATAATATTAAACTCATACTTACTTGCTTCATACATGCTGTAAATAGTCAGGAATAGATGAATAGTAAATACATCAACTATTGCAGTGTTATTAAGTTTCATTTATACGTTAACTTTGACAACTCATCACTGCTTGTGAAAATTTACTCAGTTTTTTGCAGTTTTTTATAACAAGGAGATGAAATAATCAAAAAATTGAATGATCAATATTAAACTGTCACTACATAACCTTAAAAATGTCAAGACGTCAACTGTACCAGATAAACCATTTTAATCGCGGCAACAGCGCGCATTTTTGCCAACATATAAAGTTTTTAGTAGGACTAATGTTAGTTTGAGTTTAATAATTAAGTAACCCACGAGTTGTATTACATATGAAATCAATTACGAAACCTTTCTTTAAGCATATATTCATATTTTTTGATAACATGCGACCTATAAATTTCAATATTTATTAGGATTAAGGCTGTAAAACATACTGATTGACAGCAGCAAAAGAATGACATATTACAAGCGAACGTCTCTTTTTTGGCACTTTTATCACGTGGGTTGATATTTATAAGTTACGAACTATATTTTTGTTTTTTTGTTGATTTTTATTATTTAAAATATAGCTCAATTAAGTTGTTGGAAGCTTCAGAAGTATATCAATTGGTGTGAAAATTTTTAATTTTCTTTATATATGCTGGGTTTTAACCCAATTTGTATAATTTTTTTTTAACAGAGTGGTGATTTAAATCCAGATTCTGAAAATAAGAATGTAATAACAAATTGTGATAATGAAGATTCAGCTTGTAGTTTAACAAAGACTAAAACTTGGTTTATTAGTTGCGTTACTGAAGCAATTGTACAGACTTTAGAAGATATTTCCGTTAATGTCAATTTGTCAGAAAATGAGGAGGTAAAAATGGCTTACTAACAAATTAATAACAAGAAAATTATATACGTTTACTAAGAAAATCATAATTAAAGAATAAAACTACTTATATTATACAGAAACGTAATTTTTAAAAGAACATACATTTAAAACCAGCCAAGTGCGAGTAGGACTCGCGCAAGAACCATTATCTATAAAAACGGCTAAAAAATCACGTTTGTTTTACGGGATCCCCCTTAAATATTTATTTTATTCTGTTTGTAGTATTTGTTGTTATAGCGGCAACAGAAATCAATCATTTGTGAAAATTTCAGTTGTCTAACTATCACGGTTCATGAGATACAGCCTGGTGACAAACTGACGGACAGTGAAGTCTTAGTAATAGTGAATATCGAATGGGGGTATATATAGAGGCCAAAAGATCCTTATACTCTCTGATACTCAGGCATCACTAAAATCTTTAGCATATCCTCAGATCAGATCTAGACTGGATTACAAAAACTAATAACCCTTGCTAACCATAATAGAGTTACTCTTAAGTGGGTCCGGGGCACAAGGGCATTGTAGGAAACGAAAAGGCAGACATCTTACCAAAGCTAGGGCCTGATACTGCATTCACTGGTCCTGTACCAGTATTTGGGATGTCTAAAACTGCTGCACGTGGTTGTGTATCTCGGTGGACTCAAACTAAACATCAGTACACGTGCCAAAACAGGAACACAGCAAACTCCTGGTCAAAAAACCCCTGGAGACGCTGACTATTGAAGGGCCAGATAAGGATAGTGACGGGTTTACTCACCGGTCACTGTACCCTAAGGAAGCACATGCATACAATCGGCATATATAGGGAGGAACCTATCTGTCGGTTGTGCATGGAAGAGGAGGAAACAGTCTCTCACATTATCTTCGATTGTGAAGCATTATCTCAATGGAGATTAGACTCCTAGGACTATAAAATTCACGGGAGGATTTTTCCAAGAAGAACCCAGTGAAAAGACTGTTGAGCCTGATAAGGGTTACTGGTCTCTACACATAAACGGCACAACCAAGAGCACAAAAAGCGTAACGGCTGAGGTGCCGAGGACTCTAAGCCTTTGACTGGTGTGCTGAGCCAATCAATCAATAGGGTTCGTTTTTTACCCTTTGGGTACGGAACCCTAGAAAACGGTTCTTTTAACATAATAAAAACCTGTACATTAAAATTGTCACCTGTCATTTCAAGGTTGAATTTAAAGGATAGCCGTATCTAATGATCACAAAGCGCATGCTTACATGTCTAACTAACTATGGTTTTTCCTTACTGTGGCCAATAACTTTTTGATATTAATGCGAGTGTCGTTTTTTAAATAATATCTCCCAGTAAACACAGGATATCCATGTCCACGATTGGTCCATATGGACACGGACACAGAATGGACGTCCGTTTGGGTACATTCACTGGACCTTCAGTTCTCGTTCACCACTGGACGTGAAGATTTATTTGAAAGAATGGACGTCCATTGTTCATCCTTTGGTCGAATCGAAATATACACTCATTAAAAATGTACTGCTACTCGAATAATGTTTTACACTCGTAATGAGTACCTATTATATTTTTAGTTTCATATGTAATGAAAAAAAAAACGAATTGAAGGTTAGGTTAGACCAGCGCGGATAATGAAAATGTCTATTTGTATCCGATTTGGAAGGAGGAAGAGTGAATAAGGCTGAACATCACGGTTTCATAAAAATGAATAATAATTTGATGTTAGACTGTGTATACAGCTCTTGTACAGAATATATCCAGTTCATGTCCTAAATGTATGCAGTTCATGTCCTTAATATATAGTTCACGTCCATAACAAGTACATGGGATGTCCATATCCTATCCTGTTCATGTCCAAAACGTATCCAGTTCAGGTCCATGAGATGTCCACAGTTTATTTATCATCTTCAGTGAATGTCCATATTTTTACAAGGTATATCCATTCTTAGTACGAAACCACGGGATTTTTGTTGCAAATGGATAGGATATCCTTCTGGACTTGAACGGATATCCCTTATGTCCAATGTGGATATCCATTGTATGTGTTATCTGGGCTTACTCTTACCTTTCAGCAACCAATTGTAAATATATTTTTACAAGAAAGTTGACGTAAATCCTAAAGTCTGTGCAATGTATCTTGACCAGACTTTGTCTATTTTTTGATAACCCATTAACCTATTTATTTATTTCATTTGTTGCTTATTATATTTGCAGAATTTGACAGCTAAACATCGGAACTAGTAAAAAAGCTAATACAATTTTCTGGTAGCTTCTTAAGTAGCAAACTTTTTAATTTCAGCTCTCTCAGCTTTCTGAAAAACCTAAAAATGGCCTAAAGGCTATTTCGACAGGTAACTGGGGCTGTGGTTCATCCCACAAAGGAGACGTCCAGCTTAAGGTGATCATTCAGTGGATGGCAGCAAGCGTAGCCGGTGTACCGGCTCTTATTTACTGCACCTACGGTCATCAACAACTAGCTAAACTGGACACGGTTTGCAGGATACTCATAGACAGAAAATGGTCAGTAAGAGATTTAGCCGAGGCTACTTTGAGATATTCTAATAGAGTTATACAGGGAAAGGAATTAAGTGGAACTTTGTTTGAGGAACTTATTGGTATGGACAGAACAGTGCAATGATAAAAATTATTTTTCGTACAGTTAAAATGAAACTTACAAAAATAAAGAGTGAGGTGTCTCTAAAAGTGATCAAAATCCATATATAATAATAAAAAATAATGGAACATTTAATCTAAATTAGTAGAACTATGACTGAGACCAAGAAAAGATGTGTTTTTGTATGATTCAAAAGTTTTTTTGTTACTTTTCTTCAGATTTTTCTTTAACCTTCCTTCATCATCTCATAGAAACCTCCAGTATATTTAGCGCGAGGAGAGAAGCTCGCCAAATATTTGTCTCTAATGCTCTTGGTATTTCACCAACTAAACTACTCTTTGACTCAAATGTATCATATCATTAGATTTGACTACTTTTAGAGACAATAGGGCAAGTGACAGTCGCCCTGATGACAAACAAACGTTTTTTTTTACATCACGTGGTTCTTAATGGTTATTTTGATCGTGTTTGAATTTAATTTTTACTTCAACATTAATTGCTTAGCAATTTTAAAAGCTATATATGACTGTTTATTATTAAATCAATAGAAAAAAACCAAACTACATATCTATCCAAATAATTGTTTATCCTCAGGGCGACTGTCATTAGTGTCAACTTGTCAGTTGGTGGACATGCCCTATGAAACAAATTGAACAATATTCAGCTGGGATATTTCTTGTTGAATATAATTTACCAGTGAATTTGCATATTTTTGTACAATTTTTCTTCATAAAATCGTTTACAGGGAATAATTAGGTAAAATATTGACGTACAATATGACACATGGCAGCTACCTCGTACATACTGTATACAGATCAACGAACCCACCTCTAAGTGTATCTTGGAAGCAAATCAAAATCGAAACCAAGCAATGGAAAACTTACAACAAAGAAAGTGGGGTTAAAAAACGATGTACAGCAATGAACAAACTAGTTCCGTTTGCTGCCTTTAATGCCAGAGTTTCACACAATATGAGTTTGCATCTTATAGAAGCGAATGTTTGTTAATATCAACGATAATAATGATATGTATTTTGAAAATATTGTACTTCAAACGCGTTTTTAACCGATTTGTGCCCTGTATACGTTTTGAAAAAGCCAGTGCCTATACTCCTGTGCACGGTCTTCCTACTTTTATACAAATATTTTTTGAAAATAATATGGCTGCCTAAAAAGTAAAGTAATGACGAATTTTAAAAACATAGAATAACCCTAAGGAACGGGAAGTTTGTTTATTTGTCGAAGATAAAAAGCTAAGGAAAATAACCGAGTTTCTGATATTTATACGTTTATGTAGTGCTTAGTCTTCTGCACAATTGTCAAAACACTTACTTTTTGGTCAGTTTTTTTACGAGTTATTTTTAAGAAAGACAAATGTATTTATAGGATTGTTTATTACAAATTTTAATAAATAATACAACAGTTAATGCCTTTTATTTTTAATTAAAAGAAAATACCTCTCATTCTTCGTCCTACTCCTTGTCTATCGTACAGGATATTGAATTTGTTCACAAACTGGTTCAAGTCATTACAGCCTTTGGTAAGCGTTCCCAAGTATGTCATTAGACCAACATCATTACATTGCTGAAAATAATATAATATAATAGAAGCAACAACTTTTTACAAAATTATTGTGTATTACTTACATTATAAAAATCTTGTCTAAATCTAGCTCCATCAATAACGGGCAATCTGTGACACAAAGAATAAGCTTCCCTGAGTATTTCATGATTTCTTGGCAACTGTCCATTTTGTACAGCTTTCATATATTCCAAAACCAATTGAACTCTGGAATGCAGCATCTTAATGGCACTATGCTGTGCAGTGAGATGTTCAGCTACCAAGGAACTTTCACCAGAGTCAGTCGCAGACATTCTTGCTACATGATCAACACCAATACGTTCTGCTTCTTCTGTAGCTAAAGTATATGTGAGAGGAACAAATAGCATTGTTGCTTCACCATTTACTAAATCTATCACAGATTCATAAAGATTTACTGGCAAATGCTACAAGGAATAATAGCAGATAGAATCTTGATGAAATATCAAACTTTTGAATACTTACCTCAATGTTTTTATCGTAAGGATTAAGCTTTAACATGATAGGTGATTCATTTATCTCACAAATCTGTTTATGTACTTTAATATCCATACTATTTGGTGCATCACCTGTGGTATACCAACCAATAAAATCTAAATCACTAAATACTTGTTTAACTGCAAATAATACATCAAAAAAATGTAGTTCTACTTAGAATTCCAGGTATTAAAATGTGAAACTTCAATATTAATTTAGTACTTACATTGTTCTTCTTTCATGTTGTAATAATCTTTATCAATAACAATATCACCTGCTATAACACTAAACACTAGTTCAAATGAATTCATTACTTCAATATTTCTGCCTTTTTGTTTGCCAATCAATGCTCCAATTACTAAAATATTGAATAAAATAATGTAAGTTGAGCTTATTCTACTTTAAGGTTAAGAATTTTTGAAATGGGCAATCACAACTATAATAATACATTACCTTGTTGTACAGCACCTTCCTGTGCTCGTTCCCTAGTCCAATGTTCAGACACATTCATAATTACAAGGGGATGTAGAGAACAAGTAATTGATCCTACCGCTCCTGATGCCATTACATTTTTGCTGCTAACATCTGCAGTAGTGTCCATAGATGTTTTAGAACTTTCTGTAGTTGATACAGTCTCTACTTCTACCTCCATTGCTTCTTTCCCTCCGCTCATTTTGAATTATATATGTGTTTATAGTTTTTAACTTGTTTCAATTATTGAACAAAAGTGAAAATATAAATATAAATGTTAAATGTCAAATGTTTGAATTGAAACGTCAATGTCATTCTGCTACCAGTTTAGGCGATTTCAAAATGTTATACGTTTTTTGGTTATAAAATAACCATTGCTGTCGAAATATTTTTAATGGCTAAAATTATTTTCTGTATAATACTTTATCTTAAATATATGATTCACTGTGATTTAGCTTGTGTCTTGTACGATAAATACATGTTCCAACAAATTGCCACAGTTTGAGCAATTAGCACTTGATATTGCAGAGGTATTAATCCAAAATTAATCAGTTGTGTTAATGGCCATACTTTGTAGTTAGTTATTAAAATATCAGTATATTTTAAGCGCAATTCTTCATAAATATGATCCCAAGATTTAAAATTGATCAAATTCAATACCACAATAAATATAGATAAGGAAACCGGCGCAAACACTAGTTGATCTAACGAAACCTTCTTAATGGTAACCAGCTTTTGACTGCCTCGTGTAACGTTGGTTGCCAGAAATTTATACCATGTTGCAATAATTGGGCCCTAAAGAAAAACATTAGATATCAAATAAGTATTATTTTTCTGGTAAGTACTCACTACAAAGAATATTCCTAATGAACCAAATTTAAGTGTTCTGCTAAAGCTTAATTCACCAAGGGGTGTCTTCTCTACTACATTTTGAGCTAATACATCACCGATAAGCATTAGGCCCCCCGTTTGTACTGATTGAACCATTGTCAGATGGTCCTTTACCATTCTTTGATAAAATCTTAAAACTGTCTTTACATTACTGCTCATTGCTTTGAACATTTTTACTGCAAATATGTGTTTTCAAAGTTTTATATATTGAGGTTAGAATACTATCGTTACATGTCAATAATTTGAGTTGGTATAGATTTTTGTGCCTTTTAGTGACTTTTTTGTGTTTTCACTTATTATTTACCAATGAAAAGTTTCGTCTGATTCCGTTATTTTGTACTCAGGCTAGAAGTAATTCACATGTGATTGATCAATAGTAGTTGTCATGTAAACTATTTTTTGTAGATGTTTTTAAATACTTGGGTCCCATGTTTTGTCAATACAGATTATTTCACCGTACATTCAGACTGTACCGTCAGTACGTAAAGAAAACTAAAACTTTCACGTTCAAACAACTTACAAAACAAAATCTATTGAAAGGAGTTCAAATTTGTTGTATAGCCACAGCAGCAATGGACAAGAAACTTGAAACAGTTAATTTAGAAGAAGACATTACTACAGCATTACAAGAAGGAGAAACTTCCATAATTGAACTGATGAATCAATTGAAAGATTTCGTAATTGTAGTTAGTAAAGAATATAGAAATTGCCTTTTAAAACAAATAGAAATTATTCAAAAAGCTTCAGACGTGGGACCACTTTCTGAGACATGGGACGACTTACCTCAGTATCGTGCTTTAGCTTCAGAATTACTTAATGAGTTGACTGAATACTGTACCATGTTTAACGTTCTTGATTCTTTAGCAAGAAACAGCTCTACTTTTTCAAAAAGTAATACAGATATTTTTGGCAAGTTTGTGGAAATACAGAAATATATACAAAAAGAAGTTGATCATAATAAGAAAATTGAAAAAGAGCTGCTAAAAATAGTAACAGATTCTATAGCACACGAAGTAATGGAGGATGATGCTTAGTATAAATTAATTTAATAATTTTTTGTTGTACACAATTATTTAAAATACAAACTATATGTTTAAAATTTTAAAAGTTGTTTTAATTTTTTTATTTTATGTATTTACATATTTTAAACAATTATATCGCTTCTTTGTATAATTTGGTTTTAGACAGATAGTCCATTGCTTTATATTCCTTGAAACACACGGTATACTGCCTTCCAAAATAGTTCTTCCTAAAAGGGATATAGATAAATCATTTTTTCAGATTGCTCAGCTAAACATGAGTACCCAAAAGGGCAACTCATCTCGAACCCGACCTCAGAAACATAAAAACCGCTCAGCTTTCAAAAACAGTCTTCATGATACCAACCACAGAACAAAAATGATCAATTCCATACAAGTAAGTGATGTGTGCGTTCGCTGTAAAGATATAATTGAGTGGAAAATAAAATACAAGAAGTACAAACCACTTACACAACCAAAGACATGTAACAAGTGTGGGATGAAAAACGTTAAAAAAGCATATCATGTAATGTGTAGAGAATGTGGAAAAAAATTGGGAGTTTGCACTAAGTGTTGTCAAAGTAAAGATATTGTTGCTGAATCTTCGGAAAATGATCAGGTAATGGTTTTATTTGAAAACTTTAGATATTATATGTAAATTATTATGATTTTTTTTTTAGTTGAAGCTAGACAATGAACTTAAGGCGTTGCTACAGTCACTTCCAGAAAGAAAACGACGGACATTTTTAAGATACATGGATAAAAAAGGGAAAGAAAAAGAAGATAAAATTGTTGATAAATCTTCCAAAGACGCTGCAGCTGAAGATGATAGGAAAGATTTATTAAACAAATTAAATTCCTTAAAAATGAATGATGAAGATGATGACTTTGATGATGATTTTGGTGATAGCAGTGAAAATGGAAGTAATGATGAAGATAATGATGTTTCTTAGGGTTATATATTAAGAAAATATATCAAAAATAAAACAATTTGAAAGTTATTTGTGTATTAATTAAAGTGAGATAATTTGTTACAAACATAAAATTATTTTTAAAACGTGCTTTCGATAAATTTTACCTGAATTCTTATTCAACATCTTCTATCTCAAATATCTTTTCCAGTTTTTGTTCCTTCTTCAATCATTGATAATTTTTGAACTTTTGCAATACCATATTGCGTTTTCCAGGATATATAAGCATTCCAAAACAGTGCTACACATTGTACTACCAAAACTTGATAATTTAATGGTACAAAATAAAAATTAGCTATCTGTATTGCTGGCCATAGTTTGTATCCTGTTAACAAAATATCGGTATACTTTAAACGTAATTGGTCTTTAATAAATTCAAAATCTCTTCCTTGTAGACCATTTATTAATGTAATTAAAGCTATTTGAAAGGGTGGTACAAATAAAAGTTGATCAGCTGCTACCTTTTTCAAAGCTATCGTTTTACCTTTGTCTCCTAGTGTTCTTGATAGAAATTTGTACCAAATTGTTACTGTTGGCCCCTAAAAATAAAAAGCTAATATTGTAATAAAGTATGCAGTTAGGCTAAACAGAACCTAATTCAACTGACACATTAAGGTGATGAAAGATTATACTAACTTACTATAAAGCCAGCTCCTAACACTATAAAACATCCTGTCCGTTTTACATCAATATCTCTTGCAGATTTCTTCTCAGCAATCATTTGTGCTATTACATCTCCAGCTCCACACAAAATTCCAGACTGCAAAGATTGTACAAAAACGAGATTATTTTTTAATAATCTGCTGTATAAGTTTATAAAGCTATTAACTAATTTCATCTTGTTTAACTGATCTATTAATTTAGAATTAACATAATTGTATAAAAATTTGTTTTCAAAGAAAGGTCATCAATTAATAACCTCGTGTATTTTTCTTATAATAGTTTATAGCTTAAATAGCGTAAGTTTATGCTATTGATAATATTAATATAGATAATACGAAGTCACACATTTTGCTTTGATTATTTTGAATTTATCAACATAACCTCAATTCTTTCTTCTCTTTAGAAACAGAAGATCATAGAATAATACTTCAGAAGATCACAGCACACCTGTACTTTACTACGATACTATCTAGCTATCGCGAGGATGATGTCATATTCGACAATAGAGATGGGCTTTCTAAAATGTCAGGTGATAAATAACTAGTAGATCAGATTGAGAGTTTATGGTGCATAAAACTGGATATTATTAGCTGTGCTAGTATAAATAAATATAAATGTGAATTTTTTATCTTGAAATCTCAAATGGCGTGTATTAAAAATAAAAAATAAAAGGTAATTAATTCAAGAATGAAGTGGAAAGTTCGAGAGCTTTGATGAAAAATAAATAAATTAATACTCATCAAACTTTTTCGAAATTGATTGCATCTTGACGCGACAATATTTTTTAGTAGAGAATTTAATATTGTGGACCCTATTGAATATACCTAATTTGTATGTACAAAGAATACATCAAGCCAGAGAGATCACGATCACGAAGCATGAATAATGTGCTTTATACTGAGAATAATTCTATGTACTATAACAATATTCAGCGAACACTACAATTTCTAATAATTGGTCTGTAGTAGCATGCCAAAAGGTTTACTTAGTTCAAAGTATTTAGATAAAGTTAACAACTTTTCATTCAGTTTTAGAACCATCTAAGTTACCGATAACCATATTAAAGATAAAACTTTCTTAAATCTCTTTTATATCTCTCCTTTATATTCTTGTTTTCCGGTTAGACAGAAACGTCTTATTTTTCTGATAGTGCTTTGAGCATTGACGGTACTGTTTGTTTTTAATTAGGAATTGCATCAACTGATGCAAGGAAATTCATATTTCTGTGCACCTGAATCTGTTGCTCTCGGCTTTCGATGGAATCATATAACTCCTCTGTTGATTGCTTTTCGTCTATTGATGTTTAATTATTATTCACTGACTGCGCCATGTGCTATTTATGAAGTTTTTATTTAAATAAAATACATATTATTACGTTGACATTGTTCTACAAAGTCTGTTTGAGAACCAACTGACTTACAGCACGTGTCAAAACACAAGGTTCAACTCCAAATACTCCAAGAGGGAATAGAGCTTTCCGAGAGAACTCATATTTTATCTTTATTTTGCTTGGCCACTCTGCCACTGCAGTGACAAAAACAAACTATCTGTTCTCTCGGGAATCTTCACGTTCGACAAAATGTTCCTACGTATTTCATGTGATGGGAGTGGATTTGTGATGTTCGAGCAGTATCTTCGAAATCTTGAATGTTCGACTTGCAAACGAATGAATTTATCAGTTGTATCAGTCACACATGGGAGTAAGCGAGTAGAGTCTTGCGCAGAACATCAGAAAAACAAATAAACACAAACATAACCTGTGGATATAGCGAGATAGAAAATCTTAGCGATCATCATACTTAGTAAGTTATTCGATAAATAATACTACTGAACAAAAATGAACCCAGATGAAGCTTTTATGCATCAAATAATTGATGATTTGCAAGATGCTAAGGAAATGGCGGAAGATACGACAAGAAGGTTTTCTGATACACAAAATGGTAATAAGCAAAAACTACTCTGTAATCTTCTTCTTGTCACGTACTTTTTACATTATTCAACACTACACTTAACCTAAAAAATGACATATAAGATCTACAAAGCTGTTCGCCACTGTGTTTGGAAGATATTGCTATTTGAATTTTCGAGTACCGTTGGATTCGTGTGAATTCATTCGTACGAACAAAATCCATTCGACGTTCTCGCGAATAGTCGAACGTTCAAAGATACGGATCCTGATCGGTTGTTCCCCAGAACAAAATGGTCGACCTGTCAAAGTCATGTGTTCTGAATTAGTCTATAAACAATCTAGTTAGTATATAACCTAATTTTTTGTCTTGGTTTTTGTTAAATCTAACTCATTTAATAATAAATAATTAATTTATAAGAACATCTTGAAATTCTTGGGTAAGAATTAGAAATTTTATTTGAATTGTTAAACAATAGTTCGCTGTTGACAATTTATTTGTGACGCCAATGCTTTAAAATCAAAAGTTAAGCTATCGTGCATAAAAATCTCTCATCGTTTAGAGGTTCCTTGAGGTTTCGTTTTAGAAGAAAGGCTTCCAAACAAATCGCTCAAATTCATCGTTGTCTGGTTCAAACATACCTAAAGATTTAATTTAGTTATAGGGTGTCCAACTTCAAATTTTGACCTCATATTTTTTTAGGTAAATGGGTTATATAAAAATAAAGTTATTAATATCTACTTTTTCTACTGATCAACAGAAAAAAATGTAAACAAAAATTTACTAAAATTATGCAACTTGTAATGCAGATACGTCAGTAGTTTAAATGTGAAGTTGGCGATAATCTTCATTTGCTGTTCTATGTTTTAGTTTGTTCATGACAAATAAATAATAGTATGTTTTGACGTATATCACTGTCGTTTAACTTGTTAAATTTAAAGCAACGAATATAGTAAGCAATTCTGTGTACTCAAATAGTAAAATCGTTAAACGTTAAAACCTGTAAGTTCCGATCGCTCGGAAGGGAACCATTTACAGATCGTGGATAAAAGAAATTCTAATCGGTGTTCTGTATCTTTCCGACTTTCGATCGGTAATTAACGATGGGACTATAACTTCACTTCAGACTATATCAGATATGAAAGTAGGAAAAAAAATATTGGAACATACAGAATATAGGAAAAGTAGGTTTCAAACTGCTAGAAATGCAGTAAAAACCATTTTGTAACAACTTGAAGAAGTTAATTTAAAAATAAGGAAGATAACTGATTATTTCAATTATATAAGTATATATTTATTAAACATATTGTCGTTTTTAATAAACCAACACTAAATGCAAACAACTCACTGTCAATCTATCCTAAACTTCTTCTTTTCTACTTCAATTTTGGCGACTACACTATCGTATGATAGTTATGTTCCATGTTAAAATTTGTGCCTAACTTCAATTCATACTAGTGACATAATCTAAAACTACAAAATTAAATTTGATTGATGAATATGAATATATGTTTCTTTCAAAGTCTTCTTCGCCACAGCATGTAAATGTATTTATTGAGGACCATAAAATGGAAAATTTGTATCGATCTACACAACTTTCAAATTTAGTAATTAAAAAAAAAAGCACTGGGTAACTATTGCGCTCTGTTTCAATAATAAAACAATGCAATCATAAAACAATATCGACGAGGATAAAACAAGGGGTCGTAAAACAATTTTTTTTTGAGCGAAGAATAATATGATTTACGTACACTTCTCACACCACACGTTTATTGAATGGACCAGTTTTAACTGGGCCTGTATTGTTAAGGGAATAGTGAGAACCTTACCAAGAGATTGGTGTATTGCCTAAAACATGAGAGCTTATAGTGATAGCTGCATAGCTGTCAGACTTCTACGCTTGGTAAAGAACGTTTCACACGTTTAGTAACAAAAGTTTATAGATCCCTCATTGAATCAGAGCGCTCCGTGGACGTCCGAGGTCGGACGTCCATCCATCGGAAGGATGGACGACGGTGTGGCCCTGCCTTTAAGTCCTTGATTAGCGTTTTCGTCCACGTTCCCTTGTTCTGTACCTCCCACCTCCATCTCCATTTGTCCCGTATTTCTTCCTGAATTGTTCGCTTCTGTTCCCTGCCTTCCTTATATGTATCCTGCTCCGTTCCTCCACTAGCAGGTCTATCGGTGGTATACCCGCGATTACCAGCAAGGCCACATCGGATGTCGTCCTTTACGCTGAGGCTACTCTCAGTGGTATTCTCCTCTGGATCTTCGTAGTTTCTTGTTTTGATCTTGTTTTTGCGTTTCCTTGACTCGCACTGGGGCCCTGGAGTTCCTTGTTTAGGCCCGTCCTTATTACCAGACTTCGAATGGCAAACTTCAGGTACTGGGAGAGTTGTGGTTTCCTTGTTGCACCATTCTCGAGACAGCTTTTTTGTTCAAGTACTGCTATTTGTTTTTTGCAGCTCCTTCGCTATGTCACGTCTGCCTCTTCATTGCCCTTGTGATCTGAGTGGCTTGTTACCCAGGCTAAGGACAATCTATTATCATTGCCCAGCTCTTGTAGCGCCTCCAAGCAGAACCCTGTACTATTGTTATCGGTTTAACGACTACCTGCTGTGGGTTTTGGTCTTAAATAAATCATGTCAAAACGAAATATCTTGGAACAAAGTATTTTGTTCGAGAATTATACACTTTATACTCCTTTCTCTCTTAATACAGTAGTAAAAGTTTCACCAGAATTACTTTTGTTAAATTCGAGTTGATAGCAGAACGTTATGTACATTTTTAAGAAGAAAAAATAATTATTCAGTACATTTCGTTGCTAACGAAAACTTTCTCCTTTCGAAACGTAAATTGTGATTTCAATTTGTTACATCTTCTATACATATAATTTCGCTTTAAAACTGGTTCGTTATGTTTTATAACCGCTCCTTTTAAATACAAAATCAGCGTTCTTAGCATAAGAAACTTCTTTCAACTTATGGCGAGGTTTAATCGACTTTGTGAGAAGTTTGTTAATAAACATTATGGAATCTCTTAAATTCTTGTTGGTACTAGACAAACAACACTTAGATGCATCAAACTAAAAGATTAGACTTTATATACGAAAAAAAAAGAGTAATTTTACTTACAAGATAATAAAATTCTCTAAATTTTGATATTTAGTGCCAATAACATTCAAAATTAAGAGCTTAGTACACAAGAAATATAATGCAGCCATTACTGAACTTGACAGGTATAGAGAGGGAAGATATTAGCGATGCTGTTATCAGATGTGGATACTACAATTTATCTGTTCTGTTGCAACAACCAAACGCCCTTTAACGAAATTGATTAGAAATTAATAATTGTAGATACAGTAGTAATATTTTTGTGGTTAATTCGTTTTCTATACTTATTACAAATATGTTTCCTTTACATGAACATCATTAAATACGACAGGGTTGATACTGTTAATGACATGTATCTACATTAGTAGTTGAATATTGTTAATCAAAAACTAAATCGAGTGGACAATTAATTTTTCCAGTCTGTTGATGCGTGGTATTGGAATTTTCTAAAGTTACCACAAACAAATTTGATTACGTATATTCACAATTTGGCAGTAATTAAGTTTTTAAAAAAAAAACATGATAATACTGACGTCCAAAACTATCACCAACACATAGATGATAGCAGCCGATATCTTTATTATCTTCTAGGTGACAGTTAAGGTAGGTACACTGAAAAAAATGTTGCATTCAGTACACTAGCGCAGTTTGTTAAGCATAGGCAAAATATAGCCACTCCCAGTAGTGTGCAATGTAAAGAGTAAAGATTGCAGAGTACATTCAGTGAAAGTATAGTTGAGTTAAGCTGTCCTGTATCAATATTATTATTAATAATGGCTGTTAAATCGAAATTAAAAGTTTTAACAAGTCAAACTAGAAAATTTTCGCATAATTTGGGCAAATGCAGTTTGTTTGTTGCCTCCCTGGCAATTTATATTGTTAACATTAGAAAATGTACAGTTCTATTAGAGCTACCATGACATGTGTTCAATAGACCAATCCAGAACATGTAAAATAACGTTTTAGCTGAATCCTCAACGCATCGGTGGCCAATAACTTTAGGAGCTTTTAGCAAGTCAGCATTATGTCACTATACCTTGTTTTTAAACTAAGAGGAGCGATTTGAATTTAAGTTGGCATTTCTGCTGCCTAGTGATTGGTCAGATTGCCACCAGTTTCACACAGCTCTTTTGATACCACTGACACTGACATTTGTCAGTTTTGTGTTTATTTATATAAAAATAGTCATTAGTTCAATCATTACTACCACGTTTGTTGTTTATTTTTAACACAGTATTATATTTTACCCAAGGTATTTAGTTCAAAAAGTCTGAACACGACCCTTTCGGAACACACTCCCAATCTAGTAACTTTTAGTGGTGTGGTTGAGGTTTCCTAAAATGCTCCTCCTAGTTTAAAAACAAGGTATAGCTATGTCAGATGTCAGTGGAAACGTAATCAGAACAATAAGGAGATTCAACTAACTAGAAATACTACAAAAGTCTAATGGAAAGTAAATATAGACGATTAAAGGAATATCATCAAAAACAAATAAAACTGACATCTGACATAGCTATACCTTGTTTTTAAAGTAAGAGGTGCGATTTGAATTTAAGTTGGCATTTCTGCTTCTTACAGATTTGTCAAATTACCGCTTGTTTTACACTCTATTAAAAATAGAAAGATCTGTCCTAACCAAATAAAACCTTCAGCATATTATTTCAAATAAAGACAGAAAGACTAAAAGATGCAGCATATGAATAGGAGCAATAGAAAAGTGGATGAAATACAATCCACACTCTTTATTTTTGAACATATTCCAATTACACTCTTCTCAATGTTTACACTTTGGCTTGACATAACATTAACATTATACTGAAATATAAATATAAAAGCTAATGAATAATTCAAAATTAATACAAAATCATAATTATGTAAATACGATCTATTTCACCAATAAATAATCAAAGTGATTGATATAACAGATTGATTAAAAATAACAAAAGTGGAATAATCCGGAAAATGAATCAGGTTAACGCGATTACACTCCATTGAAATTGAGTTTTAACGAATATATTAATTATTCTTTATTAAAATTAAGAGAGTGTGAGAAACCTATCTGAAGCTACACGGAATCGGTAAGGGGTGAGGAAACATTACCGATTTCATTCATAAAAGTACCAGTGGCGTACGGTATTTTGTAAAAATATAAAAAACATTTTATACCTATATAAAATATAATTTACTGTTTACTAAGCTGTTCAGAAAAAAGTAAGAGTTTTGGTAATGTGTTTAAGCATATGTATCTGTTCCTACCAAAGGAGTACGACAGGCGAGACGGATTTATCCTTCGTACATTCCACGCCACTGCATACCTTATTCTTTATGAAGAATGTTTTTCTGAAAGACCCGTCACATTTTTTTAAGTTGAACCAAGTCATCTATCAAAAGTGACCACAGTAGTGAGAATAGTACTCCGCCTTGTGGTCACCCCCTGAAAACCTTGAAGCCGATGATCTCATCCTGAAGAGTTGTGGTGTTTGTTCTATGTGTGAATCAATGAAGGCTTGTAGAAGATGTTCAAATGCTCCTTTGATGTCGATAAATATGTATATATACCAATGAAAAATTGCTAAGGTCGCGTTTTTGTCATTTTTCTGTTGAAGTATATGGACAATTGCCTACTCTGCGAATACAAATTTATACAGAAAATTGTTCATTGACTATTGGTTGTAAAAAAACTTTATTTATTATTCGTTTCAATTTGCTTTTTTTCGAATAATTGTTGTTTGCTTCAAAAGCTAGATTTGTACACCACAACAATTTAAATTGGTTTTGACGGGTAATTTTGTGCGTCGTGCAGTGTCTCTAAATACTTTTTAGAATATTTCAACTGAATGTGTTCAAATAATAATTGACCTACTATAATATTATATTCTCTGAGATAGTTCAATAGACCTTTATATACTCTTTTATCCACCTACTTTTCCGTTCCTATATTCACATTTAGTACGTCACGTAGACATATTTAACGACCGTAGACGTCAGTAAATGGCTCGCAGAGTAAGAAAAGTTTACTTTTCCTATGATTTTCCAATAATTTTCTTGTAAATTTCGTTTATCCAAGCAAATTGTCATTTATTGTCACACATACGTTTATTCAAATAGTAATTTTGTATGAATTGAGAGACTAGACACTCGCGTACAGGGTTCGTTGTTAGTTTAGATCCAGTTTTAATAATAACTAAGGTGAAATAAAGGGTTCAACGTCAGTACTACTCATGTGTTTCTTTATTCTCTCACTTGTATTAGGTATTCATTTCTTATACAGATACATGAAACGAGAAACGAAACGGGATTTTAAGCATTGTATCAGAAATGAGTTTGAACTAGTCGACTATTATTATTTCGTCCAAATAGATAATTGCTAATAAATATATGTATACTTACTTACAATTTCCACACAAAAACACACACACACTTTCTTGATGTCAGACCCCCAACTAAAGAGAACACCTGTAAAGTGTTGCCAACATCTCCTCTTTTATCGGGGTATACCAACGCAAGATAGCGGGGCAAAACTGGTTCGTTGGGGGGTACTTTGACTAAAAAATTCAATTTATCATTTCTATATTTTTCTTTGAACAAACATATTTTTGTGAGATTTTTATGATTATTTTATTAAACTCCTGCATAGTACTGTATTATTCTGACGTTGACATTTTGCATATTATATAATTGTTTATTTAAAAGTATTTATAATTTGTTTTTTATGACTGCAACAAATAAATAACACAAAATAATAACTTATACTTTTATTTATATATCATAAAATATTAAATAAAAAACAACAAAATCTGGAGAGGGAGTCCATGTGTAACAAGCTTCGTTACCAAGTAACTCCTTAGTATGCAAAATACTGCAACTTTCTCTAAAAAGATGAAGCCTTTGGTGATACGATTACCAATAAATAAACTTTTGTGTTGTGAGCGGGGTAGATTTTGTTGAGGGGAGCGTGGGAGTGAGATATTTTTTAAAAGGGGTAGATCTACCCCGTACGGGTCAGCAGTGGCAACACTGCCTGTAACTATCTCTCAAAAATAATTATAGTTCAGTCAAACTATTAAAACTATTAAAAAACAGTTTCGTTTATTAATCGCCTTCATTAACATACTAGTTTATTAAATAACTATTGACGATTATTAATTGAAATTATAACATTAAATGAATTTATCGTCAACTAAGTACCTAAGCATTTTAAATAATTATAATATTGACTGGGTATATTATAATATTGACGGTATATTCTTAGTCTTGAGTCAAACAAAAAGCCGGCAACTTTAAGTTCGCACTATACCTTTTACGTCAACTATACCTATTCAAAATAAAATAAATTCGTAGAGAAATCAAAATGTACACGCTTCAGAATGATTTATTTTTATGCGGTTTTAAAAAAAATGAAATTTATCGGCACAATTTTAAACGGGCTCAAAATTTGATAGAATTATATTGCGAAAATTGTCCAGCATTGTGCAAACATTACACCGAATCAGCTCAGAGATACAATATTATCTTTGTTCAATAGATTCGGTTTTTGTTTGGCTCAACAAGAAGGACTATTTGATCCTTTCATTCATTAATTTTTTAGTTTTAACATTTTAAGTTGTTTTGTTTTAATTTAAGGAAAATAGCAGGTGAAACGAAATGGGACAAAGTAAGGAACGAAGAAATCAGAAACATAACAAATCAAGATTGGATTGGAAAGAACAAAGGAAAAACTTTAGGAGAGATGAAGGCATTGGCCAGGGACAGAAAAGAATGGAAAAAATGGGTTCAGGAAGAACTTCAATCCGACGCCTAGAAAGGCATAAGGATAAGAGAAAGAAAGAGAGAAAGTTTTAATTTAAAGAATCTTATTTTGTTTTATTTACGAATTCATTTTTATTTTGGAAGCCGTTATGGCCAAAATAAATCAAAAGACACTTGATTACTAAATCACACATACGCACATAACTAACAAATATTGGAAGGGGAAGAGGCGGGGTTTCTTACAGTAGCTCTGAATCCAGCTGTCCAGCTAAATACTTGATATTTATTGAAGTAGATTTATAGAAATTTTTTGTTGGTGCACATTGCATGTATCTGTATCCTGGTACACAAAAAATATACAGGGACGTCCATATATGAGATAAAAAAAGCTAATAATAACCACAATCATTTACAATGAAACCAAAGTCATACAATTGTGAAAATATTTAGTTTTAATTTTAAAAAAATGTATCAGAGATACTAAAGTTAATTATTTATTTAATTAGTTGTTCAAAGCGAAACAATTCCTTTTAAGAAAATATTAACAAGTTAATTTTTAGGTAAAAAGTGGGTGCAATTGTAATTAAAAAAATTGTATAAAAGCCAGACACATTTATAAGCTTTTTTCCAAATCGTGCAATTCATCATTCCCTAATTTTTTTTGTACCAAAACCGCCCCGCCCCCATTTAGCAAACCATCACCATCCGAAGAATACCCTCCTGGCCATCCAGCATCGCGTCGTCAGATCACTGGCGCAGGTCCGACGCCTTATAAAGAAGCTCTTCGACGTCCCGACGTTCGCACTGTGGGGCTTTCACATCGACGCAACTAGTCAGAAGTGGGCCGAAATTAAAGCGGGAAAAAATAAAACTCGAGTATTGAACTTTCGTCACGTTTCGTCGTTGCACATTCCATCCCTAAGTTTTTCTAGTTTTTCTTTTCGAAATTGTCTTGTTCGAAGACTTGGGGAAGTTGTCTGTAGACGACTCCGCACACGTTTCTCGAGGGCAACCTGTTGATTGGAGCGATAAGATCCTCATTTTTGAGTGGTCGTCCAGCAGCTTCGGTAAGTTTATTTTCTATTTTTATGTAAATATTTGTGGTAAAAGTGAAAAGTGTTTATATTAAGTATTTGTTGAGTTTAGTTGGGTTTTTTTAATCACAAACGCGCAATTTTGAATAACAAAAACTATATGACAGCACCTGTTTTTTGAGTTTAATCGAGGCAAAAGTTGACAGTTTAGAATTTGAACAACACAAATTTACCCAATATCAATACAAACCTCGAGTGTAATTCGGCAGGACAATTTAATGAATGAGAAATTTGGAAACATATCAATGCAAACTTTATTTATGAAACATTAAAAATAAACACATTTTTATTGTAATGTACAATTATTAAAAACGTAATTATTGAAATTCATACTAGGAACAGTGATATCGCTGCGGGTGCCACAGCTAATCGTTTCTGTAGAAGATGTTGAAGTTTTTTCATTTTCCAAACGAATTGATTGAATAATGCTTGAATGATACTCTTTGTCAACTTGTAAGTATGGTTTTATTGATGATGAATTGCTGCGTGTCCTGTTATTTTTATCAGAGCTTGTTCTTCAATTCCGCTTTTACTTAATTCGCTAACTGCTGCCGCTCGATTTGAGTGATATGTAATTTTGACACGTTTGACATCTAAACCAATGCGTGGCGCTGAGCGATTAGTCCATTTGGAAATTTCATTAATTCCAATCGGCAAATTCTTGTACCAACCTTTGGAATTTTTCTTTTCTCAAAAGGGATTTGGTGTAAGAAATACTCTGTCCGAAGATATAAAAGTGTTTCGTTTTTCCATTAACTTTTTGAATAAACGTATTGGGCAAATATCTTCGTCGAAAATATTAGGCGTGATCCATTTGCTGTCACATAATTTATTGTTGCCGCCTTGTCTCGTTTTCGAAAATAGAGGATTATACTCGATACGTCCAGTTTCTTTTCCATTAATTTCAATTTCAGATACGAAATAAGTGGTTTTGCAGTAAGCTGCTTCTCCTCCGCGCCAAGCTAGTTCAAACGCCAAAATGTGATATAATTTCTTTTGAAGTCCTTCCGGTTCATTTTCGTTATATAATCTGGCCATTGCAAATACTTCAGATTTATTAAGAGCTGATGCACTACATTTTCTCTTTTCGGGTTGTGCTTGTAGGATTTTACGTTTAGCATTACGTGCAGCTCGTGATGAATTAAACTGAACATCGGTGAAAGAGTTGAATACAATATTAAATTCGTTATAATATTTACTTTGTAGCATTTTAGCGGTGGTGTTTCAAATTGTTTTGTTCTTTGTAGTCTTCTCCGTTACTTTTTCGCATATTAAATGCCCAATTTTGCAATATTACATTCAATTTCTCGATGGAAGTATCTGGCTCAAATGTGTATCTTTTTGCATCGCAAAACGTAGAAAATTGTCGCCAGATTGATGATTGCGTCGCAACTGTATTAGTAGGCACACAGGTATTAACAATTTGACTAATTTCGGCGTTCGTAGACACACCGAATCGACTCATTGTTAGTTCTTGAAAATGCCAAACTATTTTTCCTGGTAACCAACACAGCGATAATTGATGAACAAATGAATAAGTGAAAAAACCACTAGTGTATTTGTCGGGAGTAATACCACAAGAGCTCAGATTTAGCCGGATATTTTTTGTGGTTGTTTTCGAATACTTACTTTCATTGGCAATTTAACGAGAGCTGTTCTGACAAAATCACGAGAGCGTAGCTCGAGTGATTTTGTCAGAACAGATCGAGTTAAATTACCTACATGAAAGTAAGTATGAGAAAACCATCGGAAAAAATATCCTGCTAGATCTGAGCTCGCGTGGTATTTGGTAAGACAATCCCATGAATAAATTGATTCCATATGGAGGAATGAGTTTTTATTGTATTTTCTGGAGTTGATTTTTCAATCTCCCTTACTATTTCTGCCTCGCAAATATTTCCAAATCTCGACATACTTTTTGGAATTGTTATATGCTGTTTAATTCTTTCTGTTTTTGACATTTACAATTGTCAAACTGATGCGACGCCCAACTCTTGATAAACAAACAGTAAATGCTAGCGTTGCTACGGTAACGTAATTTATCCGATATTTTTATCCACTTGCAAATTCTCTTCCTTCCTATTTAGCCGATAGCAAACTACGATTTTTGTATTCACAAATGGGAATTTTTATACATGAGTGGGATTGTCGCTGTAAAAGTTAAAGCTAACTTTTGCCGCTGTCAAAGTGACAATTGCACTGTGGCATATGCGATTTTTTATACATGAATTAAATTGTCAATGTAAAATCGTTTTGATTGTACATTTATTCATCATTATGTCTGCAAACTATTCACGTCGGTTATTCGGTATAACAAACTTTTGAAGATCATTTTAAACGAGCCTCGTTAATAAACTTGAATTTTCCAAACATTAGCTCTTTCAAAATGCCAACAAACCCGCATAGAAAACGAGTTAACACTGAAAATTTCCCGAAACTGAGCTAATTGGGAGCTTGGTCAAAGTTAACTTGTAATTAACGTAAAAACGTTGTTATTTAGATATTCGAGAATTCGAGTATAACACCCCTCTACGTTTCCTCTTTTCCTCAAGACCCTAACAAAATCTCATTGGATCGCATTAGATATTTAACCGTGGAATACAGATAGACATGAGGGTTTAAAAGGTTTTCAACATTTTTCACGTCCGTATTCATTAAGTTTTTATAAAAGTAACAGTGTTTAGGCGCTGTTCTATTAAAGGTTTTTTTTTTAATTTAGTTTGTAGCCACGGAACGGTGGTATGCTACCTGCAATACATATTATACAGGGAGTATATAATCAAATACCTTTCGTGGACAAAAGTTTTTCATTCTCTTCTATTTTTTGCTAATTGTTTTCCCTCTTTCCTTTAATATTTCCGTCTTATTAATAAATCCAGTAAGTATTTTTGGCGTTTTCTGTTCTTTCCATAATATCCCTATCCTGGTTACCAATCTTGCCGATTGTTGTTCCCAACTATTTAAAGTAGGTAACTTATAACCAGGGCCGTCTTTAGCTATCTCGGGGCCCTTCGAACTTTTGAATTTGGGGCCCCTATTCCGATTTTTGAAAATGGCAAAAAATACAACAATCATTAGGAACAGAATTTATTTATATAAAAACTAACAAAATGAAACACACAAGCCTGCACAAATAAGTTACCTTTATTTATAGGTTATATTAATATTTAATAGTTATAAGTCTTATTTTAAAAGAACGTTTACAAAATGAACCAAAATGATTATTTACATAGATGCAAATGGCTTCTTCCTCGATTTTTTAAGTGCAAAAAAATAGCGATCGATCAAGGATAAGCAGAATAATAATATCTGCAGAGGCGTTATGTTACAAAGACAAATTAGCTTCCACAAATAAATAATAGATGGTAGGACAGTGGTTTATATTGAAATAATTATTATTTGAATATTATTTCATTTGAAACCTGTGAATGAGGGATGAAGACAGAGGCCGTCGGGGGCCCCCTTGTGACAGGGGGCCCTGGTTATAACATTTATGATATTTTATTTTATTTTTTTGAATGATCGGAATAATCAACAAGGGAAAATTTACACCGCTACAAACGGAAACGCCCTCCATAATAGACCGATCTAGAATCTTGAGATGGCTATTGTACCTTTAATTGATCTAATTAACTATGTTTTGCAGCCCTATGAGTATATATTTGTATATTCCTTAGCAATCTAACTGAATTAGTGAATGGAGCTATACATCGGCGACTTCTAGATGCCGGCTCAAATCTTGCCACTAGACAATTATTTGATTTTTGTTGTACGGAGGGAGTGTTAGATCAAACACAGGATGTATAATGGTCACAGTAGAAGTTTAAAAGTCATTCGATTTGTTGTAACGTGAGGATTTAATCTACAGAGTGTTTTATTGACAATATTGAACTGGGCATACTCTTTTAAGGCGTGAATTTCCACTTTCAGAGTGTTTGGTTCCTGGCTCGTTCCTTCTATTGCTTTTGAGCCGTCTGTGTACCATTGAATGGCATTCTTTCCAAGTCAGGTAATAGTATTTGGATCCCATTCTTTCTTGTTGCTTAATTCCGTAACGAATTTCTTTGAAAAGCTATACCTTTTCATCACACTATCTTGTGGCATGTCCCAGGTTTTTTTATTTCTAAGAAGTAAGGAGGTGGTTTTGAGGAGCATGTGTACCAAACATAAAAAAAATATACAGGGTGATTCGTTAGTTATTATCTCACGAATAAATGAGCAAAATCGACAAAACATCCTGTATATCCTTGTTATTTATTTTTTAAGAATTGGTATCACTGTTTTTGTTGAGAAATTAATCTATTTTCGATAAATTATGTATAAACGTCTTTCAATGACCTCCTTGTTCACTCTTTGCTATTTTAATTGCAAATTTAACATACATTTTCTCAAATAAACTCACAAAGCTTTTTCCTCTCAACTTTCTCACCCCGATCCTGATTTCTATTGCTTGAAGTTAGAGGTAGAAATCTCTCTCGCCTCTTGAAATATAATATCCTATTCGCAATCTGTAATGGTTAATACTTTTACAATAAGATTTACACTTTTTGATTTATACACAAAAGGTTTCCGCCATATTGTTCCCAAGAAAATCAGTTCGTTTCAAAAATAAGTAAGATTTAGGTACCAACAAGTTGAAAAACACTTTTTTAAAACGTAGGTAGATTTTTATGAATTCATAACTTATCTAAGGCAAAGTTTATATACAACTTTTAAAGGGGTTTAGAACTTTTGTATTAATATCTTCTGTAAAATATACATGTTCCTGTGGTGTATTCATTTTTCTTTTTCGTTAATTTATTGGGACATTAAACCACAATAAATTAATCAAAACGAACTAATTATTTGGTTGACAGTTCGATTTCAAGTTGATGTATAACTTTAATCTTATTTTACTAAGACTCTAATTATTGTAAGCCTAGATTAAATCATTCTAAATAAATAGATTGCTACAAATAGTAGACGTATGCCTTGAAATTTATGTTTGTTTAACATCCTATTAATTAAATACGAATTAGATTCAATGGCAAAAGTAAACGTTAGCTTAAATTAAGTAAAACATATTATTTAGTTTAATAGATAGTTACACTTGTAAACTATTTAAAATGGTGAGATCCAGGTAGACTTATATGATCTCGTTTCTTCACGATATTTACGGCACACAAACAGACCAAATATTACATTTGAATCAAACTAATAATTTGATTAAAATGTACATTTGACAACGGTGGAACCTACGAAACACTGACATTTTGCTCCTTGAGATGGATAAACATTTTTTGAACGATAACAGTGTTGAAAAAGAATTACACCTCGACCAAATTCATTTCAACTCTGAGATGCGCAAACAAAGAAGCGAAAGGGAGATATCTCAGTCCCGCATGTACACTCGGCGGAAAAAGTTTACTTAATTAAATATTTCCTAAATAAAATCCTGAGAATCTGGCAATAAATTCCATTTTAGTTATTAACTGTGTAAAAAATGAGGATTTCAATTTATATTTCTGAATCGAGGAAAATGCACAACTAAATAAAATTCTATTTTTAATAAACCTAATTTCTACTGTAATACTAACAATTATTGTTACAATTACAATTGTTTCTGAACACAGTGTTGTCAAAGGATCGATTGACTTCAATTACAAACTAAATATTATATATATTTAAAATGGCACTGGGTACACATAAAAACGAAATTTATTCCACCTTTTTACCTGATTAAATTGTTTATTCTTGTATATACCAATTGTGGACAATTCCTCGTGAAATTCTTGCATATAGATCATCTATTTTTGTCCTTTACCACGTTGTGCCTCCAATGTCATACATTTAAAAACATTATGCACTATTTCACGACTTTGTACACTCAAAATCTTGTGTTTTACAAGCGACTTAAATTCCATATTAACATTCCTACGCGGACTGTACCACTATCGGTTCAAATGGATCTTTACAGTGCAACGTTCTGCCTAGAACTGGTAGCTGCCGACATTGTCGTACGCGTGATCTACCCGCATCCGAATCTCACGGTTGAAATGAATTTGGTCAAGTTGTAATTAGGTTTGTTCCAGCACGCGATGAAACTAATTCGGGATTGTACTGCTTATGCGCCGTGTCAGTTTAGTATTCCTGTGCCTATTTTTGAGAACTAGTTCTAGAATAGTTCGAACAGTTCTTGCTCTTGAGCAGGTATTTCAAATTCTCTCTTATTTCACGCAAGCGCGGCGCACGTTTCAGTTTTGTATTGAGGTTAATTTTATAATAAATCAACGAACGCATACGATCTTTTATGAATATTCTGTGATTATATGTAAATATAAGGTGAGGGAGGAAGTTTTTCTCTCACTTTCGTATATTATTTACTTCAAATATAATCAATTATAGGTTCAGTACTTTCTCAATGTTAGAATTTGTGTTTAGTTTTTAGCAAGTCTGATATTTCAATATCAGGCTGAAGTTATAGTGAGATGTCATCTGACTTTTGAATCTGTTGGTTATTAATAATTGCGTTCCAGCACCAACAAATTCTTAGTTAGCTCGACTTATTATTTGAATTGTCATGTGCAGTAAATCCGTTCAAATTATGTGCTAGAACTATCCTACAACTCATTGCTGGAACAAACCTATTGCAAACTTTTCAATCCCAGCTAACTCACAGGGTTCACTTAAGATTTTCTAGATTATTAATCTTACATTATTGGAAGATCACATTCCTACCAACTTGTTAATTATTGTCTGATCCCTGTATAAGTGTCCCTGTCGGACTTTATGCCGGACAAAGGAAATATTTATGTCTCATAAATCACTTTCTACAATTGCGGCAAATCTAAAGGAAATCGTCCATGTGGATTATGATTGATAGCTGTCTTGATGAAGATATGAATCAGTTAGATATATTAGTTACACGCCAGAATTTGCGTCTAGTGCCTGACTTTGCTGCGCAAGCGCACAGCTATACTGTAAAATGGAAAAAAGGTCACCCATGCTGGAAATCCAGCCGTACTTTTCTTGCTAGACAAACTGGAGAGGAATTTATGTTGTATGACGCGTGGATTTTTAATAAACCAATACTTTTTGTCTACTTAATGTATTGGATATTTTTCGAGAAAAAGGAGAAAAAATACCATCAATATTACCATGCATAACATTTTTAAACAAGGAGAGTGAAACATTTTATATGGAATAGAAAGTTTAAGTAAGACGAAACTGTAATTATTAATGCAGATACAAAATGTAAAGCTAAAATATCAAATGATGTTTACAAAAGCGTGACGTCATGCGCTTCTGCGCGGTGTTAATTATTTCAAATGATTATTTAATTGATTCCTAAATACTTAGTAAAATTTTTCTGACACTTATTTTGCTTTAAATCATGAACGATACAAAAAAATTGATTATATAATCAATAAAATTGTAACATTTCAATAAAACATCGGTCTTATCTCACGTGTTTTGATTTGATGTTTTAGAAACCGTTCATTTGTTTCCTGTTGGCTTACTGTTGGTAGTTTGCTAGCAGTGGGTCTTCAGTAAAGGAGATTTAGATAAGAAAATTTATTGGAAATAATGACGTGTCTATTCAAAGTTATTGTTTCAATAAAAGTCGTTGAGTTTAAAATAACCATGAAGAATTGAGTGAATTGTTGGATTTTATATACGGGGAAAAATAATATGTTTACGAAAAATTATGTTATACTTACATAAAATGGATAATTCCAGTAGTCCATTCAGTATTGCCACTACAAAATTTTCAGGTCTAAGACGACCGACATTTTCTAGGCGTTTCTGGGTACGATTCAAAGTCGTGACAGAAATAATTTACACTGTTAACTCTTCTTAAAGTACAAACTGTTACGTTTACTTTCACTTGGGTGTACTAAACTGATGTCTTGTGGGTTACAGACCGACAACAACATTGCATCGATCAATTTTTAGCAAAATTAAGTCGTGATATATTTGTACAAAATAAAAAAATGACTCGGGGTCGCCTCTGGAGCAAAGGGAATGTTCGTGAACTTATAATGAAGCAACAGGTGTGTAATTTAGCAATAGAAACGTCGAGAGTTTTGGTTAAGAGAACACTCTCTGCGGTTTTAACGCTATTTTATAGATCCACAAAATAGGGGATGGATGAATCTATGTCTTGGTTCTCGGATACTGTCAGATATTCAATGGGAGACCTCAAGAGAGTGATTGTTAGAAATATGTTGTTCGATGTAAATGATAAATGTTTTACCAAAATGGAAACGATCGGAGTTCGATGATGTTAAAATAAAATAAAAATTGCTTTCGAAACGTTTTCTTCACTCCGATTGAGATATTTCCATAATAGAGACAGTAGTATCAAAAAAAGTTTGCTAATGCCTAAAGAATCCTTAATCCTTTTAATTAGAAATCTAATATCGGCCATTTACGAAATTCCATCGGCGAACTTCTTAACTAAATTTGGACATCTAAGATAAGTTTAGTTTAAATCGTTTCTACTACATGGTCGCCATTTTAAATGCAGTATATAGGGGTAAAACAGTTTTCTCTAAAGTTAAGTTTCAAATGTCAGTTTTATGTCAAATTGTGCTGCTTATTTCATTTTTCGGCCCTATATTTATCGATTTCGATGCTTCCAGTCTCACAAATAACCTGGATTCTAGTTATAAATAAAATGTGTCTGTTACAATTAACATTGTGTTCATTTTGTAGAGTTTCAACTTCAATTAAAATATTCATTTTTCGTATCATCAAGTTTGAAAGTTAAAAGTCCACTTTTCTAGAGAGAAATTTAACGCGAAAACTTATGGAAAGGTTCAAACTTGCTTATGTTTATGCTGCTTATATTTAAATGTTCTATATACATATAGGAGACTTAAACAGAATAATTTGTTGATTCAAGACTTAGGTACTCTTTTAACGTGGTTAAAGCACCCAAGCGGGTTTCCTTTTCAGCTTAATCCTCTCCTGTTTCTTATCTTGTGAATGCCTTCGCTGCCTCAAGTGGAAGCATATTCTTAGCATTTTTTCTTTTTAGAGTCCTAGTTCCACTTGTTAAAACTGTCCTTAAATATCATTCAGAAAAGTTTCTTCAGGACTTTGGCTTAGATAGATCTTCCTCCTAGGTTTGAGTTTTCTTTGTTCCTATTGTGACTGGTTGCGAGGTTTTCCTTGTTTGCTTGTGGCATCGCTTACAGTTTCCTAGGTAGTTCTACCAATAAGAAATCAATTTAAATTAATTTGTGTTGATATTTAAGTTGTTTTCCAGCTCCAGCAGTTTCTAAATGCTGTAAAATCTTTTTTTTGGGTAAAAACAACCTGATAAACTACTCTACACGTTTTTTCATGGATCTGCTGAGCTTGTTTGTTCTTTGGAATGTAGCTGATTTCTGCGGGATCCTGGAATAATTTGTTTATTAATAGATTCTTTATCGGTATTTAAGACTTTTTATTTAGAAAATTTAAATCAAAACAATCATATTTTCCCGCTGTATTATTGGAATTTTCCTTTTCCTTTTCTGTTTCAAATCAGCTTAAGCAAGTTTACACAAAAGATGAAAAATATTTTATGGAAAATATTGAAAAGTTCACGGAAAACAGAAATTTCTTAATACAACTTCCTTTTAACTTCGTGACATCAAAATAAAACTTCGTCGACACATGAGTTCCGACATATCTGGCAAATTTTTCCAATATTTATCATATTTTTTTAATGTTAAATTCAACAAATTGTTTTTTCTTTGATGTTGTCTTAAAAGAAATTGTATTCATGCAGAAAACTAGATTGAGCTGTGATTGTGCAAAGTTGACACGACTGTTGGTGACCTACTGGCGCCCAACGTGGGGCGACAATATAAAACCCATCGCTCTGAAAACATTTATATTATCAACCTGTGTTATAGTACTTAAGTAAATAAACAAACACAATTAAAAGTTGAATTTTTCCATTGCCGACAAAAATAACAGTGAAATAGTTGTATCAAACCAACTAAGAGAGGAAATTCGAAGTTAACAAGATATATAAGAAGATTTCCCGTTGAGAATTATTGTTATAGAGATTTTACACGGCGTCGTTTCATGTTTAATTTATTTTATATGTACGCAATAAGAAAAAGACATATATATTGATAGATTGGAGTGAAGTTAGTACATACCATGCCACGCTCTAGCCACACCTTTACAACGAATTTTAATTTATTTTTGCTGGTCCGGAAGGATCTGAGTAAAACACTGATGTATTCATCTTCAGAGAAGGTTTTCGATCTTCAGGTGAGTGATAAGGTTTCTGGAACTCTATAAAAAGATAATTATTATGCAAATATTTAGAGGTTTCACATTTCGATCTCTTTTCCAGATATTTTTTCGTCATTCTTCTATTTGTTCTGAAGTAGCGTGTACCCGTACTTGAAACAGCTTATCTAGGCGATCATTGTACTTGGTTCCTCTCAATTGCCCATCCCTTTATGTTAAAAAATACATCTTTCTGGATTGTGCGTGATATTCAGACATTTTTATTGATGTACAGACTTAATTAAACGGTTTTAACTCAATTGCTGTATGTCCTATATAGTCATAAATCATTTTGATGACATGTAATACGAGAACAACAGCTTATAGTAAAATAATTTCAAAAAATTGATATGTACATAATTAATCTGCATATATTTCGAAGAGACAGAAAATCTACTACAGAGAATCGGCGTAAAGTAAAAAATCGTTATTGCGTATCCTGAGGCTACGAAAAAAATATTCAGGCGGGTAATCTCGGTTAATCTGCATTTTGATAGAAATGAAATATCAACAGTATTTATTATGTAATCTCTTCTGAAGTGAAAAATTTAGAAATATTTTGCAGTACGACGATTCTGGATGGAGTAATTAACGATTCTACGATAATTGCTTAAACAAAACTACGAACATTGTGTGATATTGAACAAATTATTCACTGAAAACTACTTTATGCATATATACAGGAACTCATTGAAAATTAAGCAGGATTTTCCTGTTTGCTTATGAGCTAGTTTGTGGCTACTCAAGATATATGCCGGAAGGAGACTCTTTTCAAGCTAGGTCTGCCCCACGTTGGGCGCCAATTTGTAACTTGCTGTTTCGCTTGTGGGCTAGTTAGTGGCTACTCAAGAAAGACGCAAGAGGGAAAGTGTTTTCAAGGGTGATTCGACTTCATGCTTGTGCTGCACTAGGTATGCCAGAGGGTTGTCAGAATATAAGAAGCTTTATGGCTTGGGAGGTATCCTTGAAATTGTGTTTACCACAGCAATTTAGGAACAAAGATTAAACGTACAAGGAAATATGAGCAATCAGGAGAGTTTGACAGGCCTTCAAGACAGTCGATAGCGAAAAGGAGCTTTGTTCGTGGCGGTCAGAGGAAGTTCGGCGCTGCTAAAATGGAGGGGGCCGTTGGCAGATGACAATTGTCTTATGGTCAGGGTTTGGAACTTTGCAATATAAATTTTACAAAGGTGAAACAGGTCGATAGACATGTTACAGTGTATTATGTTAAAATTTCTACGTTTATACCTTATCTACTCGTATATATACGAAAAGATATTTCGTATAAACTTAAATTCAAATCGCTCCCTCCAAAAATTTAGGGTTTCTCGCAGAAATTCTAGGTTTTCCGCCTAAAATTCTGGTTTTTCGCCAAAAATTTCAGGTTTCCCGCGATGTCTTAGGAATAATAATAATACTAAATCCTATTTTTGAGCCCAAAAATTTTTGGAACGTGAAATTTCAGTGGGAAACTTTAAATTTTAGCGGGAAACCCAGAATTTATGCAGGAAACCTAGAATTTCGATAGAAAACTTGAAATTTTGTGCGGGAAACCCGAACTTTTTAGAGAGAACCTGAAATTTCAGCGTGAAACTTGAAATTTTTGCCAGGAAACCCAAAATTTAGGCGGTAAACCTGAAATTTTTGACGGGAAACCTATAATTTCAGCGAATAACTTGAAATTTTTAGCGGGAAACGTAAAATTTCGTCGGAAAACCCGAAATTTTTGGGGAGAAACCTAAAATGACGGTGGGAAACCTGAAATTTCAGCGAGTGTCTTGAAATTTATGGCGGGATCCCAAAATTTAGGCGGGAAACCTGCAATTTTTGGCGGAAACCTAAAAATTTTGGCAGGAAACCTAAAATTTGGGAGTATTTTTAAAGAGAGGAGAGGAAAAGGGTTCAAATTTAAAAATTATTTTCAAATATTCAGAATGTTACATAATTATTATGTTGAAATAAATTAACAATGTTCACAATCAAACCTTTCAACCTCACTTTAGACCACCCTGTATAATAAATAAAGACGAAATAACGACCTGGATAAATCGCCACAGCTAAATTGTGTTGTCAGTTTTTATACATCCGCGATCAGCTTTCAAAGCTCGAAGTTGTATTAAAAAAAATATGGCAAAACTTCAAATCCCTTTTACGGTCACGTACAACAGTTCATTTCACTTATGTACAATTTAAAGTCTAACAATAAAAACATTTTCATTTTATTCACGGATATTTGCTCTAATAGAAAATTACGTCAGATTTTTCCATAGTAAAATGGTTTGACTAGGGATCATTACGTTAGAAAACTAATCTCTTTGTGCTGCAACGCTCAAAATTGCATTATACAATGATCGATTGTGAAATTTGTAAACTTTTGACGAGAAATAATGAACCCGTTTTAATGGTTTTGTAAAACAAATAAAAAATAGTGAAATTTAACCATCAAAATAGAAAAATAACATTGATTGAATAATAATAAATCGTCATATACAAAGAAGAACAATAATTGAGTGAAATTATATACAGGGTCGTTAACGAACTTAAATCGAATGCGAATTCAGCTAAAATCAAATTGCAAACGTCGAATTTTAATACCATTCAAACTAGAAAAGCTCCCTTAATTCCCACGGAACATTTCAGTTACATCCATAACTCGTTTATAGAAATTCGGTGTTAATATTTCGCCAGCTATCCTCAGCAACACATTTCGACGGCTCGCAATAACACACTATTTCAAAAATTATCATGTGTACGACGCTTCTTTCGACTTCATTTTACAAACTTTATCATAATATATTATTCCTGTCAAAAAGAGATGGATGTTTCCCGAAGTACATCATCAGAAGACGGAACAGACAGTTGATTAAATCAACTGTCAGAACAGGAAGATGCAATTTATGTAAAAAGGAATAATATATATATATATATATATATGTTTGCTCCCACAAAAAAATAAGTGATGTTTCTGATAGTTGGCAAACCAGAAATACATGTTTACAATTGATCAGAATTATTGTTGCCACATCTGACAGATTGTATTGATCGCTGCATACATTATTAAGTATCTATTTTTCGATAAAAGTTAGAAGCTAATTAGTCACAAACTAAATCAAAAATATTATAGATGAAAGGTAAACCAGCAAGCGATATGGATCAGATAATATATTAAAAAATGCAGTTAGAATAAAAATGACTGCTTTTACGGCGCGTTTGCCAACTGTAAAAGTCGCATTAAACAATAGAGGTTCAGTCTAGGGTCAGTATGGCCAACAAAAAGTTTTTTTTTCTGATAAGATTGACAGTTAATGTATACCATTCAAAACATAGACTTTTGTCATTTTTATCATTGCGAACATCTATATTATTTTATTAGAACAATGAATACACACCCAAAGCGTAAATCTTAAAATTTAAAATGGCGTTTTAGCTGAATACTCAACGCATCGGTGGGCTATAATTCTACTAACTTTTAACAAGTCAACATTTCATTTCTGTCATACGAGGTTTGTTCTTACAAGCATCACAGACAGTCCTTGACAATCCAGATTCGGCGCAAAGCCTCGAAAGCGTTCCTACAAATATTTCTGAAATCCGCGGTAGTGTGTTCACACACGTTTTGTGGATAGTCTGCAAACTGTCAAAACAGTTTGCGGATGTTACAAGTAATATGTCCGGATCATGCGTAGTGTTTTTTTAACATCAAATAACTTTTGACATTTGTTATATTTGTGTTGTGATTATTTGTTGAAGTTTATTTTCTCGGCTATCGTTATTTTAGAGAAGTTTATATTTAACAATGAGTGATTTTGAGACATCTGATGATTCAGAACTCGTAAACAAAATTTGTAGTTAATTGAGGTTATATTCCCTTTCTTGCCACAGATCACTTACCTGCTAGGCTAGCCCATATATTTTCAATTGTAAAATGTTCATACAAACTGTTCCGGATCGACCAGAAACAGACATGCGTGTTAACATTAGTTTGAGAACTGTCTATTATGTGTCAGAGATTTTAAAATCATGTTTGACGTGTTAAATTTTAGGTTATGTAAATGGAGGGTTTGTTTATTTTCATTTGGTTACCTTTTATGCTTGGTTTTAGCAAATTTCAAGGAAAAAATAAGTATTTCCCGTAGCTGGTGCTATGTTTGGTTAAAGGTAAGTTTCTTCAATATCATTATATAGGCAATTGTGTTGCAAAATAGTAATGAAAACAATAAACCTAACCCGAGAGTCCTACATCAACCACTTACTGTTGCTCGAAAATAATACAGGGGCTGGAATGTGTAATTTTTTTATTTTTAACTTTACTTCTAGTTGGACACACATTTTTCACATTGTTAATTTTTATAAAAACTTCTATAAAATAAATACTATTTTCGTTTTTTGTTAGGTTAACTTGTTCAGCAAACTTCACTCTGTAATTTTAATCGCTAGCTACTCTCGCGCCATCTACTATTTGTACCTTACCGCTGGACACTTTTTCGAGATTTTTTCTATACAAGTTTGTACTTCTTATATCTAGTCTCCATGGATTAAACGAATATCAACAAAAACAAATAAAACTGACATCTGACGTAACTAGTGACAGAATAACAGAAATGAAATGGTGAATTGTCGAAAGTTCCTAGAATTATTGGCTACCGATGCGTTCAGTATTCAGCTAAAACATCATTCAAAATTTTAAGATTTGGGAGTGTATTAATTGTACAAATAAAGCAATATAGTTGTTCGCAATGATAGAAACCTGCAAAAATCTTATGTTTGGAATGGTAGACGTTAACTGTCATTCTTGTCAGAAAAACCTCTTTTTGTTGGCCACACTGACCCTAGAACTGAATTCCTCTATTGTGTGTATTAGCGACTGATTGAATTACGTCAGTGATTGGTGGATTGCTGTAAATCAAGCACCTCTGGTAGACTACATAAAAAATTTATATATAGCTGACGAAATAATAAAATCAGCACGATCCATTAGATGGTGGAAAACACCTTTTTGGTTTTAAAGCATTTTTATAGATTTCAGGAAATAAAACATAAAAAAAATGTATTTTATTCATCAGATTTTTTTCGATAAAGGATCGATAAGTCGGTTTAATTCGATTTTCTTCCAATTACGATGTTTTTGGCGCAACCATTTAAAGTAAAAATAGATCGTTAAAATAAAATATGTTAAATTTTAAATTGAAAATCGTAAACGTGTTTATATTCATTACAAAAGCATTTTTTTTGCTTTTATTATACCAGAAAGTGTGAAGTGGTGTAGATGATGAATTTTTTCTGTCCCAGACTATTCCTGTGGAATTAGGGGCACGTGTTTGGGTTTATCGTCCATTGTGTGCTTGTAATAATATTAATAGTTAAATAAATATACATATTTAATCATAGATTTAACGATTTTTTTTTAAATATTCCTGCAATGTTAATGTTTTTGAAGGATTTGATAAAGAGGAAATTGGGAAAAAATGTTTATCTAACAACTTCTGGAATGGGATTTTTTGGCATGTCAAATCTACTAGTTGACTCAGTTTTTTTATCAATTTTAAATTATCTACACCGCAAAATAGCTTCAGGAAATTTTCGAAAAAATACACTATCAATATAAAAAGTCATGTAAAATCCACAGAACCGCGGATATTGAGGTGAAATTTCAACATAGCACTCTAAAAATACGAATCTACAAGGAAAAAAAATCAAGTATGATGTACGCGTAAGGGTCTTTATTTTACAAGTTATCAAAGTGAGGGTAGAGAAGAAAAAATCGGTAGTATAAGTATATCCATAAAATCGTTCTTACACGTTTATAAAAGAACAAAATACAAGCCGTAATTGCATGAAAGTATTTTAGATTTTCCCTTGAGTTTTACGTTGTCAATTCCCCTTTCTACATTTTCGACATTTCTACATTCATGTGCTTTGGTTCAGTTATTAGTATTGACGAAATCTGCTATTAGTATCTGCATCTTTGACAATTATAAGAAGAAGAAGGACGTTATAGTTTGTCTCAAAGTATATCGTCTTGGCCTTTGCTGGCAATCATAAAATTAATAGGCCAATTGCAATAAATCATATGGCAAATAGCTGCTGTAGTTCAGTTGTTTACCAATTCATTTATAGAGGATATTGGTGTTTTTGTTAATAAGCAGGTTTCTTATAAACCTCCTTGTTTAATGAATCCTCTTCTTACAAAACAATCATACACATTTTCCACAATTTGCATCAAAGGACAAACGTTTTCGACGCAACATTGCGAAAAAAATTAAAAAATACTCGTATAGAAAGCTCTTTGAAAACGCACGCTAAAACGGAATGAATTCAATGCATACACCCGATACAAACCTGATGGCCCGCCCTTGCCTTATCTCTCGACTGTTCTTGGGTTTCATTTCAGGTAAAATTCTTTTAAGAAGGTCGTAAATGGTTGTATTCAGATGATTGCAGGCAAAAGCGAAGAAGATATATTTTGAGACAAACTTACTTTGCTTTATTAAGAAGTTTGTTACCCATTGTATAACACAAAGGGCAACCATTTATGTGGCTTCACTGAATATGCCGGTATAGGCTGTTGCGGACCAAGAAGGGAAAAAATATATACATATACAATGTATATTATACATACTGGTATTTGTGTATCAGACGAATGTAGTAGGAAATTGGAAACTGGGAACTTTGAATCCCACTGAACGTAGACGGTTATGAAATGTTATGTTTTGGTGCTAAGGGAATATAACGTTAGGCGCTGGTTCTTTTGGGATTCCATAAGCTAAAAGGTGAAGCGGCGCATTTATGACAAATTTGGATTTGGATGCTTGCTTAGCGCAAAAATTAAGTTGTCGAGGGAAATCATAAAAACGTTTAATCTCTTTGGGTAAAAATTATTTTTAACACATAACATGGTATATGCCATATAACTGAAAATATTAATTGATTTACAAAATTGCTTTTTTAAAACTACTACTAAAATCTTTAGCATGTCCTCAGATCAGATCTAGACTTGTCTGGGACTGTACAAAAACTATTAACCCTGGCTAACCATAATAGAGTTATTCTTAAGTGGGTCCCAGGGCACAAGGGCATTGTAGGAAACGAAAAGGCAGACATCCTAGCAAAGCTGGGGTCTGAGACAGCATTCACTGGTCCTGAACCAGTATTTGGGATATCTAAGAGGAGGAAACAGTCTCTCATATTATTTTCGATTGTGAAGCATTATCTTACTGGAGACATAGACTCCTAGGATTAGAACATCCAAAGGAGGATTTCTCCAAGAAGGACCTAGTGGAGGCTGAGGTGCCGAGGACTTCAAATCTTTGACTGGTGTGCTGATCTATCAATCGATCAAAACTACTTAATTACAAATATAGAAATATCCCAATTTTCCTACAACTCACATGCAATTTCTCCCAAAAAGTTAACCTAATCCTTTTATTCATTATCCTGCCAAGTCAATGCTTCTCTTTTAGACTTTACGTTTGATTTATAACGAAATTCTTAGAAGTCGTTAAGAGATTCAATTCGGATACACATTAAAGCAGAAATATCCGAATAGATTCACACAGTTAACTGTGCGTTAAAATCCATTTAGTAAAACATTTTTTGGTATAAAGTTTCTCCTAAATAAATAAATCAGTTAGCTGTTAACGAATCGATGCGGAAAAAGGTAAATTAATGTTATTATACATCGTCGTAGGCTGGGTGTTTAAAATCTGTACACATGGGAATATCTGTGACCCAAATATTAGCAATGAACACTCCCTAAACTTTTATAATATGTTGTTCACGTTGGTAGCTCATTGCTTTATAAAATCGGCCAACCATTTATGTGGCTATAATAAATAACTATGCCGGAATAGTCTGCCGCTAGATGAGGAGTGGATAAGATTAAATAATTCTGGATATCACATCAGGAAGAAATACTTAAATATATCGGTACAGTACAGTACGTTGAATAAGCCACGCGACTGTCGTTGAGGTTTGAAAAGTCAATTGCTGAAATGCTAGTAAAATACCGAAATGGTGATCTCGAGTATAAGAAGTGAATTAATTGGAATATATCGTATAGATAAAATATCAAAAGTTTTAATATTGATACTTTTCTTAACGATATTTTCTAATATTGATATTTTTAAAACAGTATATTTAGAACGGTACGGTGTGTCGATACTTTACACAGTATCGCCCATCTCTATATGTCACATTATTTGACGTACTTCAGAAATGCATTAATTTTGACGTTAGAATTGTCAATAATACCAAATTTTTACTTTCCGTTCTACACTCGCATTATTTAATAATAAAGAACAAAGTATAGTATTCTACTCGCAATTTATGGTCATTATTCACTCGGGACGCAAACGTCACCCTGCGTGAATAATGGCTATCATAAGATGCTCGTTTAATAATATACTATTTTGACTCATATATTTTTAATTATAAAAAGTAATATATAATAATATGTATAAAGCGTTGCCTATATTTAGGTGCTATCAGTCGAGACTATGTTATTTTTGTCGCAAAGGAAGGAAGCGAATAAATTTTGACAAATGAAGGAACTAATCACTTACATTTCTCATTTTTTCTTTTCAAAACTACCTTTATATAAAATAATGTCAAGCAGCTTCCTTTGGGATGAGCCTGCTTAAGAGCTAGGGATTAGAGAACACGCTGTTACCTCCAATCTAACATGACAGTCAAGTGTCTGCTTTCGTCGAGGTGATGCTATTTACCAACGAGTGATAATACACGTTTCTGGCATGTAACAAGCCAAGAGATGTTTTAAGAGTAATTTCTCTAATTGAATACTTTATTTTCAAATATTTACCCCAGAGGTAAACTATAAAAGCAACATTTAGCAAATTTTACAGGAGAGTGGTTTAAAGTTTTACTTTTGACCAAAATGACGGTTATTTTTTAATTAGTGTTTCGTTTTTCGTAAAAATTGGAACAAATGAACGTCTTAGTATAAGAAACAAAATGCCAAAAGCAAATTTTTTTTAATATTTCTGGTTTTAGTACAGTTTACCTCTAAAAAAAATTATAAAAAAATTGGAGTTGATATTAAAAATTTCAGCAGATGTGTCTTTAGAAAATGCATAGGAGATCGTATGTTTTTTTTCTGATCGTTTTGTGATAAATTCGTATTAAACTTTTATTTATTTTTATTCTATTCAGTAATAAAACCATAAATTTGGTGAACCTACCAAAGCAAAAAATTTAAAAACTCTTTACAATAATAAAGTATAATAAAAAAAAATAAGAATAAGGCCTCAGTGACCTATCCAAATACTAATTTTCATTATCCGGAATATTATTATTATGAGGAAGATTTTGGGAGAAACCGCGAAACATTTTTGGCACCCACTTTAATAAGTTTTGAAGATGATGATGACTTTTTCCCCAGATGATGACTTTTTCCCCAATAGGTTTTGGGTGCATTTCTAATAACTGGTATCTTGTCTGGAAACGCCACAGACTTCCGTGTATTTCGGTTTATGTCCAAGACTTTAAAATCTTCTTTGTCAAAAGAAGTCTTGCAGAAAACAGAGAATTTCCAGTTCTAACGTATCGGGCTGTTTTGATGGAGATAGTATCTTGAGTTTTGACGTGCGGTGGAGATAGTATCTTGAATTTTATACCAAATCCACCTTTAATTGATATAGTACAGCAACCCAAAAATACTACCTCCTTTTGATATAGTTTACATCTCAATTACTTTGTGACTTAGTACAGTTTATCTTTGGTTTTTTCATTACTCTGTTTGGATTTGACTTTAATAGTATATTACGTAACAAGAGTTGTAAGTAACCCGTTACGCAGCGGCGAGTGCGTAATGGGATGATAACTCGTGTAACGTACTATACTTTTTCTACGCCCATCTATTTTCTTCTGAGCGCTCATAATTTCATCTTCTTCACTACTAACAGACATAGACGTAGGTAAAGTTGAGAAAATGTTCGGATACTATAATTTGTTACAAAAATTGACAGCATAAATGAGATGACGATTATTTCCACATCACGAAAAAGCGAATTATTATTTTTTTTGAAATTGTATAAAGTTGTGCCGACATTTAGGGGCATCACTGTTTTAATCTAACAAGTAGTTCACTAATGCTAAGAGCTTTTATGTTTTTCAATTGATTAAAAGTATGTTAATAAACCAAATAAAGTAGTACGTAAATAAAACATTGATTGCAATTTGATTCAACAAAAAAATTTAAGTTTTCTTATCTAAACGCACGTGTATGTTATTAGATTTTCATTACGTGCATGTTATTGTTAAATGTCACTACTAAATTGCGATTTTTGACGTTTAATAGTATATTACGTAACAAGAGTTGTAAGTAACCCATTACGCACGAAGTGAAAAAGTTTACGCACGAAGCCGCACAGCGGCGAGTGCGTAAATTTCACGAGTGCGTAATGGGATTAAAACTCGTGTAACGTACTATACTTTTTCTACGCCCATCTATTTTCTTCTGAGTGCTCAAAATTTCATCTTTTTCACTACTAACAGACATATCCGTAGTTAAAGTTGAGAAAATGTTCGTATACTATAATTTGTTACCAAAATTGACAGCATAAATGGGATAACGTTTATTCCCCTATCCCAAAAATATGAATTACTTTTTTTGAGATTGTAAAATGTGTTGCCGACATTTAGGGGCATCACTCTTTTAATCTAAAATGTATTTCACTAATACTAAGAGCTTTTATGTTTTTCAATTGATTAAAAGTATGTAAATAAACCAAATAAAGTATTACGTAAATAAAAATTTGATTGCAATTTGATTTAACAAAGAAATTTAAGGTTTTCTATCTAAACGCACGTGTATGTTATGAGATTTTCATTACGTGCATGTTATTGTTAAATGTCACTTACAAGGAATGTTGTCAGTGCGATTTTTGACGTTTACAGACATGGGCGTAGAAAAAAACATTTTTTTCTGATTCCCCGTAAAAGTTATCACTAAAAATCCGATTTTCGTAAAAAATGGATGTAGTATAGTTTACCTCTGGGGTACAGAAATGTAGCAATACAATAATTCTATGCATTTTAACTCTTGTGAAACGAAGCTGTTGAAGAAACTTTTACTTATCGATATTTAACGTCTATGGAGAGCTAATTTTTTTTTAATTTCATTTTGGATTTAATATGAAACCTTAAATAAATATTTCCTATAATTACATAAATTTATAACACAATTTTAAGTATTTAGAGGCGGCTAAGAGGAAATGAAATTCCATCCGAATTAGCGGTTTCTTCCTTTCCTCTTGTATTTCTCATCCCTTTGGGAATTCTAAGCAAATTCATCAGATTCGTTGAGATCGAAAACAATTTCGGCTTCCAATTTTAGGTGAATATAGTCAAGTGATTATATGATTTTTTTTTTACTTATAGTGTTCTTAGGTTGACGGTTTTTTAATTGTTTCTATAGTCAGTGGCGGCGCTACTTCTACAACTACAATATTTTTCTTAATTTCTCTATAAAATTAAGGTCATTATGCTTACCATATAAGTATAATATATTTTTAAAAAGAGCCCATTGAGGACTACTTGAAAATATGATAATATACAGGGTGTTATTCTTTCCTTCTGTTATGCCTGCACTGTAAGTTACTTTTTAACCAAATTTAGAGAATGATTTTAAATTTTTCAACCCCGATCTACTTATCGCATTTCGGATTTAACAAAAAAAAAAAAGATCCTGAATATTATTCCGAAAAACTTTTATTTCGGTACCCACTTTATAGCTAAGCTTATAATCTTTGAATAATTTGATTTGTTTAGCATCTTTAATAAATCTCAGAAATACGCCGTGACCGGAAAAACATTTCTTACTTTATTTTAAAAAGATCATCTTATTTTAATTCGAAATGGATGGGTTTACATAGTGATGAGCGATATCGTGATTGTTTATATCAGTTATTTTAAAACGTGACGTGATTCTAAAACCATTTTTCTTTGAACTTAACCACGAAAACCGGGGTAACAATACCATGACGTCACGGTTAACTTTTATGACGTAACGGTTTGTGGAAACCGTGAAATAAACAAACACCTAACCTCAAACTCTATCAAACTATCTCAGTGAGCAGGTTTGTGTGGTTGGTTAACTGTTACGTCATGGTTTGGAATACAAGTCGAGGAATATTGACTGGTTAACTTATAGTTAACCTGGTTTGTGTGGTCAAGTTCAAAGAAAAATGGTTTAATATTTAAATATTCTATTTTGAGTATACGATAGGAAAAATGTATCCATATTCATACATAATATTTTGTTGTATTCCCAAATTTCCCTACTTAGCTGTTAAAATGTTCTCAATTTCCTGTACCATTTTTTCTATTTTCTCATTTTTCCAAACCTTTTTTGCCTACAAATTTACTAATAGGAATATTTCCTACGTGTTATCAACAGTGGCACTCACCATTCAAAAAAAGGAAAGACGTAATAAAAAAAGTAACATCTATTGAAAACAGTCTCTTGGGCTTATTGTGGATTCTCCTAATGTTCTGACTACAGCCTATTCAGCCAATCCGTTCCCTGTATTAGCTCATACAGGTTCTTTACTGGTTGGTTGTAGAAGTCTTCTGGAATCATTTGGGGACTTCCATATAGTTTCTGCCTCCTGTGGTCCAGCGTCTCACAGTTGCATAATATGTGCAGAGCTGTTTCGGTCCTTTTTGCATCTTCTGCATCTAAGGTCTCCGTTATACAGCCCTATTTTGTTCACGTGCCCCTTTGTGGGAAAGTGTCCCGTAAGAATCCCCGTTATGGTGCGTAGTTTGTTCCTGCTCATTGAGAGCGTTTCTTTCGCTACTTTTCCTGATGGTTCTTTTATGAATTTCGTATTCTTCCAGTGTTTTTTGTGTTGTTCTTTTACTCACCCTTCTGGGGATGCCCACAGATGGTTCGGGTCCGTTCATCCGTGTTGACGTTCCTGCTCTTGCAAGTTTGTCAGTTTTTTCATTGCCAGCGATTCCTTTGTGACCTGGGACCCACTCCAGTGTTACACTGTTCCGAGTCGCCAGTCTTCTAAGTTCTTCGCCGCATTCCCATACCAGCCGAGCTGTTACCTTAGAGCTCTGAAGTGCTTTAAGAGCAGTTTGACTGTCACTGTAGATCCTGATCTGCCTGTTGTTGTAGGCTCTCATATTATTTGCTCTTGCACATGCAAGTATAGCATAAACCTCTGCTTGAAATACCGAGGCATATTTACCAAGCGAGACGATTCCTTCATATTCGCTCGGCTTGCTTTATATACCTGCTCCGGTACCGAGCTCATTTCTTGATCCGTCTGTATACCAGATTCGCTCTGCTGAGCGGTGGTGCGTCCTCTTCCTCAAGCTCCTTTTGATCTTTGATGACAACCTCAAAGTTCTTGCGAAAGATATATCTGGCGGTCATGTGGTCTGTTGGCATTTTAAAAATGTCTTCATCCACGGAAACCACGCTTTACTAAAAAGACAATTTTTGAAAGGAAACTTTAATTAAGTAAATATTTCACATTTGTCTACAAATATTTCTGCGTGTGTTTAAATCGGATGACATAAAGTTTAAAGTTCTGTTTGCAAAATTAAACATTTTAATTGTGCCGTCTATTAATTGGATCTAACACTGTTTTCTCTGAAATGCAAACAAACATAAACAACACGGATTTATTCGGTGTTACGGAAAAATAACTACAAACTGGACTTCTGATTCGAAAAGTCAACTTTGAAATTAGTTTAGACAGATTTCAAACTAGTTTGAATAATATTTGAGCAAACTGACGCATTTGGTACATATTAGTTTGATGATGTGGGGGTATGGGAGAGCCCCCGCCAAATCCAGCGATTACTTACTTATATTTTTTGTCTGCATGACAAATAGACCATGGATCATGTTTGACAGGGACGCTTGTGAGTAGCATCGCATAATATTGTTTTGACAGAAATTCGTTTTAGACTAAAACAGTCTCAAAAAGTTCTGATTAAAGTGAAATGTTTGTGATTTTGATTGTTTTTATCACAACCAAAATTCCCAAAAAGTATTTAATAAGTCCGTACTTCTCACTTTCGGGTTTTCCTGTATACAAAATATTGTATATTCATTTTTGCTGATTTTTTTCCATATTTGTCCATCATCTGAAAGTGTGTCATTTAAATTTAAGCTCCAAATTTTCATTATTATGGCCTGTATGATTTTTTGTCTTAACCAGTGTAATTTCCTTTTTTTTTCCTATGCTCGACACTATTCAGGATATAGTAACAGCCAAATAAAGTTGCGTTTACGTCATCATTGTGAACATTCGCAGCGTTAATGAAAATCATATGGAAATTAACAAAAAATAACTGAAGTGATTCAAACTTGTTTGAAAATAATTAACTAATAACAAGTTCTTTGCATCGGCTATTCAGCTGTTTGGACATTTTGACAACCAAAGAAGAAAATGCTTTTTTGTTTTGAAAAACACAGTTTTGATGATAATAATATGTACTACGTTACACTCGCTGTACACAACTGTGGTGAGACCCATGGGTTAGTTTGGTGGCCAAAAACAGATCAGAAGAAAGCTGAATTGGAGCTATCAAAACTTCAGAGGCCTGCCTGCCTATGCATAATAGGTTCTATGAGAAGTAGCCCGACTGCGGCAATGGAAGCAATTCTCAATCTTCCGCCTCTTGCTTTGCACGTTAAGGCGGAAGGGAGAATGGCTGCATACAGACTGGAATGCAATGGGAACTGGCATGAAGGAACCAACATCCATTGTCATTCCAGTATCACAGATGTTATCTCGAACTCGCTTCTTGAAATGAAAAATGACAACATGCTGGCCACCATTACGACAACCAACCATACCATATCCAGCGAAGCTGGGTGGGTTGGAAGCATGCAGTTAGTGGTGTGGTACATAGAAGGATCTAAGACAAACATTGGAGCAGGAGCCGGAGTCCAATAGCCACGCATCGTTAGGGAATCTTGCATCTGTATTTACGCTATCGACATGTGTTTGCAATTGAATATTGAAAGGGGGTATAGAGGGCAAAAGATCCTTATACTCTCTGATAGTCAGGCAGCACTAAAATCTTTAGCATGTCCCCAGATCAGATCTAGGCTGGTCTGGGACTGTACAAAAACTATTAACCCTTGCTAACCATAATAGAGTTACTCTTAAGTGGGTCCCGGGGCACAAGGGCATTGTAAGAAATGAAAAGGCAGACATCTTACGAAAGCTAGGGTCTGAGACTGCATTCACTGGTCCTGTACCAGTATTTGGGATGTCTAAAACTGCTGCATGTGGTTGTACATCTCGTTGGACTCAAACTAAACATCGGTCGTACTGGAGACACGTGCTACAACCGACTATATAGCACAAATTGAAGATCTCTAAAATTGTATTCGCCTGACCATCGCGCACCCAGAGCTCAAGTCGCTAGCTAGATTTGATGACTTGTAAGTATATACATTTCTCGATAGAAATGAAGCCACACATTCAATATAATTACCTTGATGGCGTAAACGCAGCTTTATTAGGCTTGCAAATAAAATACACTCTAGATACAAACCAATCAAAAATGTGCTGAAAGTTAATTAACGTTTTACATCTTGGATCATTTTTTGATCTAGATCTTTCGGCGGTAATCCATAAAATCTAAAATGTTCTGTATCCTTCGTTTGGAAAGCGTATACGTGAGAATCTTATAGATTATATCCTACCCTAACATGTGGTGATTTTAAAAATAATCCCTATACGTTGAGTGTGTGTATATATTTTTTCCATTCTAGTTCTTCGTAATACTTTTGAAAACATGTCTGCAGTTATCAGTTCGAAGTTCGGTGACATGAAACATGCGATAAATGTAAAAATGTCCAGTTCAATTTCGGCTTTTCACGTTGAAAGAATACAAAACCGTATTAGGAATATTTTACAGAAAGTCGGTTGGATTTTAATAAATATATAATGCGATTTCTACAGTCGTAGAAAATATTTTTAGGTTAGAAAATGACATGAATAAAAATTTTACATGACGTCTTCAAATAAGTTCATTTTTATACAGTGCGTCCAAAGAGTAACAGTTTTTTTTTAATGAAACAACTTTTTTCTACAATCGATATTTGACAACGCAAACGACATCTTTTTCGAGGAATGTCACTTTGTCGCTTATAAGCGATTAAAGGCCATTTGCACCACCTTCAGTTAAAACTTAAATGACACTTAAATCGCTAAAGGGAAACTTAACTCTTTGCACCAAACGATAAGTGTCACTTATCTGCCAGTAAGTTTCCCTTAATTTAAGCGGTAGTTAAACCGGCCCTTAAAGGTATTTAAGTGACACTTAACCTAACATTTTTGGATAACGCAAGCGAAGAGTTGAGTTAAAGAAAGAGGTAATAAAGCGAAGTCTGTGTAGGTGTGCCAGTATGGAATTATTACGATTAATACGGTACTTTGACTCGGTTGATGACGATATTGAAGTCCTAGAAATAATTGCATATGGACTACCTCGTCAAATTCCTACATGTCCTGATCATTTTCGTGATTTTGACGATTTGTCGTTTTATAAAAGATTCCGTCCTACGAAACCTACTGTTTTACATTTATTAATATTGATTGAAGACCAATTAGAATATCCATATGATCGGTAAGTTGGGAGAATCTAACCACTACACTTTGATGTGTCTATTTTTTTGAAAGCAGATTTCGCAGTTTCTAGTGCCATTTATAATCGTATTGCAATTCAGAGAATCTACTTATAATTTATAATGATAAATAAACTCCAATGTTAAAATGTCATATACCTGGAAATGTTATTGTCACTTTGACATCGATAAAAAAGGTGCATCCTTTTTTATCGGATAAAAACTTCTCTTCCTCAATATCTAGTAAGCGGACGTCACTTTTACACAATGACAATGAGTCGCAAGTTTGGTTACTTATAGTTTCACAGCAATTACGTGTTGGCAAAACTGCAAAAACTGTCAATTAGTCTGTCAGATTTTTGAATTTTGAACATATAGTGCTTTTATTTTGAATCGGTGTGGTAATTATTTAACTTTGTTGTATTAATAAAGATAATTATTGTTGTTGTTCATCCATATATTCTGTCGTTAATTTATCTTGCCAAAAAACACTCGAGCTTTTCTTTTATCAGATAAATTTCTCTTTAACTCAAAGTTTTGCCAATCACTAAATTCGCTCGAAAAACTGGCATTAGATAAAATCGCTCCACCTTCGGTGTCGCGATTTTATCATGTCAGTTTTTCTCGTAAAATTAGTGATTGGCAAAACTGTTTCGTTGCAAAGAGAAATTTATCCGATAAAAAAAAAGCTCTTGTGTTTTTACTGTTGATAAATAAACTCCAATGTTAAAATGTCATATACCTGGAAATGTTATTGTCACTTTGACATCGATAAAAAAGGTGCATCCTTTTTTATCGGATAAAAACTTCTCTCCCTCAATATCTAGTAAGCGGACGTCACTTTTACACAATGACAATGAGTCGCAAGTTTGGTTACTTATAGTTTCACAGCAATTAAGTGTTGGCAAAACTGCAAAAACTGTCAATTAGTCTGTCAGATTTTTGAATTTTAAACATATAGTGCTTTTATTTTGAATCGGTGTGGTAGTTATTTAACTTTGTTGTATTAATAAAGATAATTATTGTTGTTGTTCATCCATATATTCTGTCGTTAATTTATCTTGCCAAAAAACACTCGAGCTTTTCTTTTATCAGATAAATTTCTCTCTAACTCAAAGTTTTGCCAATCACTAAATTTGCTCGAAAAACTGAAATTAGATAAAATCGCTCCACCTTCGGTGTCGCGATTTTATCATGTCAGTTTTTCTCGTAAAATTAGTGATTGGCAAAACTGTTTCGTTGCAAAGAGAAATATTATCCGATAAAAAAAAAGCTCTTGTGTTTTTACTGTTGAAAAAATACAGTACATTATGTTTTATGATCCGACCTTCATATAGAGGCGACCGTTGGCAGATGTCAATTGTCTTACGGTTAGGGCTGGGAATTGGAAGTGGCTAATGAGTCGACGAACGAGAATTAAATAAGGATTTGCGATATAAACAAAAAAGTCGATAGACATGTTACACGTTTACAAAGTAACATTTATTGAATCAAGCATTGTAAAATGAATGATTTAAGTACTCCCAGAAATAATGTTAATGTCTAAAAAGTCTGGTGTCACAAGAAAAATGTTGAGAATATTTCGCTTGAAAAGGTGCTTTTAGCCTATTTTAAAGATCAATCAGAAGACGAAAAAGATTATGGAGAATGTTACGAAGCACGTTGATAATAGGCTAGCTTATTCTCCCGTATACACGGGTCACTGCTTTCGATCCTCGTCTTTATTGTTGGCTGGTTCCGGAGTAGAGATCGTCACACCGTTAAACGTTGTGATGGCTGGAAAAGTGACACAGTTGCTGAAGGATATAATATAGAGAAATTACATGAAAATAAATTTCAGTTTTCATTGTTGGAGAAAAATCATCATCGAGTGTTTTACCGATAGTCTTCTTCTCACAAGAAACCAAAAATTGATATAATTATTTTTATTACCGTTTAACTAAGAAGCAACAACTACTTCCCGTGTTACATGCAGCGACGGATATTGAATTACAAAGTCAAACGGGGTTGTTATATCTACAAGAGATTTTAAAACGAACTATTCCGGTTTGCGATTAAGCAGGACGCGCACTGAATCCGCTCGACTCGGATCGACACAGAACGTTCGGTTCGGCAGAAGTTGCCATACCAAGGAATCTACGCCGTAGTCGAGTCGAGTCGACCGGTCACTGCCGTGCCGATCCGAATGAGTGCGCGGTGATATATTGAGATAAGAACAATGCAAAACGTTCGGCAATGCTGTGCCGTGTCGATTCGAGTCGAGCGGATTCAGAGCGCGTCCTGCTTTTAGAAGGGACCGGTTTCGGCGTTGCTGCTTCTCAGTTTAACGGTCACTGTTTTTGAAAATTATTATTTTCCAAAACTGTATGAAGCGTTGGAATAAAAATAATTATTCTTCGACATCTGTTGGTTAAACTCTTTGTTAAATACAACACTATTACAAGACACTGTATTAATCTTTAACAAAATGAAACATTTTTCCTGTATACTTTGTCCATCCTGTAAATTTCCAGGGAATAAGTAACTTTGTTAGTAAGCTTATTTATATCATATGAAATCACGGTTACCCAATCAACACCTATATTAGATTCCTCGTGCTCCATCAGGTACAAATTCAAATAACTCCTTAAACCCTTGATACCAGCAGCGAGTTTCAGGACAAATTGATCCTTATAACAATAAGATTAAAGAAAGGAGTCTTCGGAATTGAAAAAAATATAGTAAGGATCCTACGCCCGTCGGTTGTTTTCTTGTGTATATTTCTCTTATTTTCATTCAACTTTTGTTTTTCTTGGATTTTTCTTTTCTTGGTAATTTAAAATCAACCGGAAAATTAGAAAATAATATCACGTCTAGGGATAATCTCAGACGGATATTTTGAAAGAAAAGAATTATTTTGAATCTCAGTAATGATTTCTTTGGGGAATGGCATTATAAGTTTATTTTTGTTATATTTACAAGCGTTTCAGCCGTTGGTGATGGGTAATAATGAAGATTTTTCAGCTTTTATCTCTCATTTATAGGTTCTATTCCAGTTTTAATGTGAAGAAGTCTATTTTGGCGGGTTTATTATTATGGAAAATTGTAGAATCATTTTTTATTCTAAAAAAAAAATATGAAATGTAGTATACTCAATATCAAAAAAAATCACGAAAATTACAAATATTAAGGACAACAATAAATAAACCTGAGATAATTTCTTAAATGTTTCATACTTTTTTTTTGAAAATATAGGATTAAATCTAGCAAATACCACACAAAAACCAATAAATTACAATAAGAAGGAAATTATGAATTGTACTTCCCTCTTTTTTGCACCCATTAGTATTGTATTGTTTTAACTTCAAAATACTTTAAAGGTATGTTTTAAAAAAATAACTTGTCTATGAGCTACGATTTTCGATATAATTTCCACTTTTTTAAACGAGAAAATTAATAACGTACATCACTTAGTCGAAAAATAATTTTCATAAAATAGTTTAAATGAACCCTTTCGAAATATACGCTACTGTTCGTTGTACTTTCCCTGATTTATGTTGCAACCAATAATAATGTGTGAAGGCTGGTCTATCTTTAATACGTCATTGAATCTCGCCTAATTTACGATCTGGTTAGCTGGGGTGGAGTGGCGAAGACACTATAACATTCTCCAGGTTTCGCAAAAAAGTTTTCCTACAACCACTATGCAAAACACGCTTTTCTACACAAATTTTTATACGCAAAGCAGGCCTTTTCTTAGTTCTTTTGATAACTGTTGGAAAAGTAATGCGAAAAGTACACGCTATGGCACTTTTCCGCACCGAAATTTCAAACAAACCTATGACCTGTCAACTTTTTTTGACATATCAACATATTTATTATACTTAGTGAATTTTTGGGTGTACAAATTTTCAATTTAAACCAAAAATAAGTAAACTACTTATTTGATTATTTATTTATTCATTGTTCACTATTAAACATACACTAAACTGATTTTTCTATATTAAATTTTCATTCTGTATGTTCTTTCTGTTCAAAGTTTTAATAAAATACCTATATAAATTTCTGTTTTTATTTCATTAATAAATGTGATTGTAGAAAAAATATTGTGTACAACTTGTACGCAAATCACTTTTCTTACTGCGCTCGTGGGAAAAGTGACGCTTTGCGCACTAGTTGTACAAACTACTATTCTTCAAAATCCTTGTTGGAAAAACGAGATACAGCAGTGACCTTCTACAGATTGCGTAAATTACTTTGGAACCTGGGCCTCGGATTACACAAGTACGACAAGGATATATATGAAAGAGAGAGAAAGAATAATTGTGCGCGTCATCACTTTGTTTCATCTTAGGGGTGTATACTTATTTCCCGAGACTGGCCGAATGGTCCTTTACAGAGAGAATTCACTAGTTGGTGGTATAACGGTGGTAGGTATTCAGTATGCTCCCAACATGGAAGGAGTGAGGGTGTTGAAGAAATAAAAAAATACAATCGTTATTACGTAACCTGTACATCTTAAAATTCATTTTTGTCAACATGATCATTTCAGACCAAGTTGACAATTTCTAACTACAATAGGATATTATTTTAGCCATTGTAACTTGGAAATAAAACAGCATTTCTTGAGAGAACCATAATTAATAAACTAAAAATCCCTTCCATTAATAAATTAAATTGAAAAAATAAAATAAGTAGATATAGGTACCTACACCTATTCTAAACATAAAATATAAACTTCCTGAAAAAATAAAAATCCATTCTAAAGGTAAACATAATTTTAATGAATTAAGTGCTCAAATAAACCACCTTCCTGTGCCAGACAATAACCAAACCTGTGATAAAGATTTGATCTCATATCTCTAAGATTATTTGGCGTAATGCTGGCACAAACGTGCTGTATTTTCAATTCTCGTCTGTGGCCCGTATAGATGGTGCCGACCTCGGGCGCCATCGAGTATCTCCGGTGGCGCTCGGCTTTCATGCGAAGCGCGCACGGTTCTAAAGCTTTTAACCTTCTATACGATATCATCAACGTGTGCAGAGATTAGCCCAGCGTAAGCGTGCTGGGCTCTTAACACAGAGGTACCAGGTTCGAGTCGTATCCGAGTCAAGATATTTTTATTTTTATTTTCTTATTGTTTTTTTCAAAAATTGACTAAAAATACGAAGAATTTTTCGATTCGGATTAGGGTAGGGGGTAAGGTAGGGTGGTTTTGGTTGGGTTATTATTGAAAATTATTATAATAATCTGTCAATTACACAATTCAATTTTTCGATTCGGATTAGGGTAGGGGGTAAGGTAGAGTGGTTTTGGTTGGGTTATTATTGAAAATTATTATAATAATCTGTCAATTACACAATTCAATTTTTCGATTCGGATTAGGGTAGGGGGTAAGGTAGGGTGGTTTAGTTAAAAAAGTGTATGGAAAGCGAGGAGATGTTCTTTTCATAGAGAACGACACGGGGTGTTTGAACCGTGCGCGCCCCGAATGAAAGCCGAGCGCCGGAGATACTCGATCGGCACCACGTATACGGGCCACAGACGAGAGTGTATTTTCACCCTCGACAAAAAGTCAACGATAACGAGACAAAAATATCATTTGTACAAATTAATCTGCGCTTCTGGCAACAGCGGTTAAAATAGGGGGGCAATGAGCATTCGGCCAGTCTCGGGAAATAAGTATAGATACACCCCTAAGGTGAAACAAAGTACACGCCTTAATGACCACGCATAATTATTCTTTCTCTCTCTTTCAGCTGTTTTTCTGTCGTACTTGTGTAATCTGGACGGTTCGGATGTACTTTACGCAATCTGTATATACTGAAACGAAAATATTAGACGTTTTAAAATTATACATTAATTTTCAATAAAATTAAACAGGTACACAACCTCAAATTGTTGTTTTTGTTGTATCAAACTGCAAACGTATTAACTGTTTTTAATTTGGGGGTATCAGAGGGACTCAGTACGAGGTATGAATAAATAAAAACATTTTGTTTATCTAAAATAACAGTTCACGTAAATTTCCCACTTTTGTTAAGCTTTGCATCAATATTCAACATTACACACTTTCCCACGGTTGTTGATCGATAAACGTTCGAAATTTCGTTTCGACAGGTGACTACGAATCAAAATAACAAATGACTCTGTCGAACATAAACATTATTTTCACCTTAATCTTTAGTTACGTAACTTTTTTATATTTAGGGAATGGGTAGTAATTTATCACCTGTTCCAATCAGATGTCGCGATCTCGTACATTCTTTTATAACACCTCTACTTTTGTCATACCTACAAATACGATGAACAATGGAAGATGACAAAATATAATCAGTTTAGTAGCTATTTTTCATCTGAATAATAGGTATTTTTATTTTCTCTTCACAATTATCGAATTTCCTTTAAATATTACCGCCTCCAATAAATAATTTCTTCATCTTTCTCTATAAACGCTTTTCTCGAACGTATTATTGTTAAATTTTTCCTTTCTATTAACATTATTACCTGATTAATTTGAAAATAAATTAATGAAAACAAAAACTATCACAGCAACAATTAAATTTTTTTAAGCCTCCAGCTTTTCATTCCCCAACAACAGAACCTTGTATGTTCTAATTTATTCTTGAAGCCATGAACTAAATAAAATTGTAATTCAAATGAAATTTAAAATAAAGAGAAACATTAAACATTTTGTTATTTAGCAACAATGACCAAGCAGGCAAAATAAAAGAAGGCAAAATAAGTACGAGTATAGTTTTAAAACTTTTTTTGGCAGGATTTTCTTGAAAATCAAAATGCAGACAAAAGGTGTGTTCTATATTGTTTAATAGCTGTGTCATTATTCTCGCAAACGTGATTTGCCGTAATCCTCATTTTCGGTTACTTCTGTATACAAAATATCGTAGATCCGTTTCGGCTGATTTTTTTCCATATTTATTTATGGTCTGAGAGTTTGTCTCGAAAATTTCAGCACAAAATACCCATTATTATGCCTTTTATGATTTTTTGACTCATCGCGTGTTTCTTGTACCACAACCTTACCTCGAATTTGAATTTTGAAAATTCCAAAATCAGAACCGTTTTTTTCCGACACTTTTATACATGGAACTTGTCTAATTTAGACCGGTAGATTTCCATAACAATTTTCTAAAGTCACTAATCAAATTTTATTTACGAAAATTGGTACCCCTCACTTTCGGGCACTCCTGTATACAAAATGTCGTAGATATGTTTTGGCTGATTTTTTTCCATATTTATTTATAATCTGAGAGTTTGTCTCGGAAATTTCAGCTCAAAATACCCATTATTATGCCTTTTATGATTTTTTGACTTATCGCGTGTTTCTTGAACTACAACCTTAACTCGCTTTTGAATTTTCAAAATTCCAAAATCAGAACCGTTTTTTTCCGACACTTTTATACATGGAACTTGACTAGTTTAGACCTGTAGATTTCCATAACAATTTTCTAAAGTCACTAATCAAATTTTATTTTCGAAAATTGGTACCCCTCACTTTCGGGCACTCCTGTATACAAAATATCGTAGATACGTTTTTGCTGATTTTTTTCCACATTTGTTTATCATCTGAGAGTGTGTCTCGAAAATTTCAGCTCAAAATACCCATTATTATGCCTTTTATGATTTTTTGACTTATCGCGTGTTTCTTGGACTACAACTTTACCTCGCTTTTTGAATTTTCAAATTTCTAAAATCGGAATCGTTTTTTTCCAACACTTTTATACATGGAAATTGACTAATTTAGACCCGTAGATTCCCATAAAAACTTCCTAGTCCCAAATCAAATTTTTTTTTCGAAAATTGGTACCTCCCACTTTCGGGTTCTCCTGTATACAAAATATCATAGATATGTTTTTGCTAATTTTTTTTCATATTTGTTTATCATCTGAGAGTGTGTCTCGAAAATTTCAGCTCAAAATTCCCATTAATCTGCCTTCTATGATTTTTTGACTTATTGCGTGTTTCTTGGACTACAACCTTACCTCTCGCTTTTTGAATTTTCAAATTTCTAAAATCGGAACCTTTTTTTCCAACACTTTTATACATGGAAACTGACTAATTTAGACCCGTAGATTCCCATAAAAACTTTCTAGTCACAAATAAACATTTTTTTTCGAAAATTGGTACCTCCCACTTTCGCGTTCTTCTGTATACACAATATCATAGATATATTTTTGATATTTTTTTTCCATATTTGTTTATTATTTGAGAGTGTGTTTCGAAAATTTCAGCTCAAAATACCCATTATTATGGCCTCTATAATTTTTTGTCTTCTCGCTTGTAATATTTACCTGTTGCTTGGCCTGATATTAATAATATCAAACAGATAGAATTTCGCTTAAATGTTGTACCTAAATTACTACTTAAAGTTATTTGTTCGCAAGAAATTGTTTAATTCTCTCACAAAGGTTAAATGTATTGAACGTGTAATTCCGAGTCGATATTCATACGTCGTAAGGGCTTTTCAAAGGGATTTACACTCTACTGATCATTTATCCATCGGGGTTTGAATTCTGACAAAGGAGAATGAAATACATATATTAATAGATGGTAAAATTATTTTCTGCTTTCCCTTATTGATATTTTTTAGGTCACTTATTAGCATTAAGCTTTATTATAATTTTTATAAACAAATCCAATTGAACTCCATTGGCTAATAAACAAAAATATTGATTTCAAACATTATTTAGTTTGAATCTTTTTTAATTCTACCTTTGTAACGTAACCATTAATTACTTTTTAAAGATGATCGGTTCTACAAAATGAGGCTTAAGCGGATAGGATATTTATATTTATGTCAGCAGAAACCAATGATATATTTTTAACTAACCTTTATAGTTGTGAGCAAAATTAATTTTCATAGACCAATCGTAAGCTATATTGTACCAATAAGAATCAATTGTTCGCTTGTGGATAGGTCAAGTCTAGAAATGATTTATGGCTTTTTTATCCTCAAAGAGATCTTGCCGCATACTGTTATTTTATTGTGAAACAGTGCATACTAATTTTACTCACAACTATACAGAGTTGTAATAAATCCTTATTAAAACTTAAAATAAATCAAAGCTAAATTGTAAACCACCAAAAACACTGTACGTGATTATCCAATTTATCGCTATCCAAACGGAAGTTCACGTGCCTAATCAGTCTTAGACGGATGCTGGTAATCCATTGTTACTTCGTGAAACAGTTGTTTATTTTCTCAGTTATCCTTCTTCTTACTTAATAACTTTTTGTTATTGTTTGGTCTACGTGTATTCTCGAGTTGTACCTAATCCCGAAACTTCCAAAGACTAGAACGTTCACTAAGAAGAAACATCTACTTCTCGGGCTATATGCTCCGGCAGACAATGAATTACACTTCCAAGTTAAACGGGGTTGGTACATAATGCAAGATATAACCAACAATTATATTGATAACACGCTTTATTTAAATATGACAATTGTTACGAATAGGAAAAATGTCTTTTATCACTTATCATAATATTCTTTCTCCACGATCATCACAGAATTTGCCAATTCGTGGCTCGTGGCTTCTCACGCTCGCTTTTGGCTCGTGCTCGGAACTTTCCACTTGCATCGAATTTTCATTCAAACCTTGTTACAGAATATATACTATTCTTGACTTCGAAAAATCTATGGTTTAACATTCTGAATCGTCCTGCATATCCTGAATAAAATTGAGCCTTAAAATACCTTACCAGCTTTGTTATATTTAATTATAAGATGAATAAGCGAAAAGAAAGTTCCAGAGTTGTGATGAAAATTCGAAAATGAAAGACGGGCCTTTGCGATGGCATGCTCCTTTGAGTGAATGCTTTGTAGAAATTTCTTGCACCACAAAGGCTAAAGATTTCATTGTGTTTGTTTGGTCGTTTATTTGCTTGAAATTCACCGGAGGTCTCAGTTACACCACAAGGATTTCACCTGTGGCTACTAATTCCTAGGTAATTCTACTAAGAATTTCGGAATCACGATTCGTCAAGTAGGTTAAACTAGCAACTAGGAAATATTTCCATGTCTAAATATACGTTTGAATCGGTTGAATTGTATCAAAAACTATATTTTAATTAATTATTATTTGGATTTGTGCATTGAATATATTGAACATTTTAATATATTTTTGGGATTGGTTGATGTATGTATGTATGTATGTATGTATTTTGGGGTAACATTCACTGAGACCTAAAAGATCTATTGTGACCCCTTACTTCTACTTAGTTTCTGAGGAGAGTCTCAGATACTAGTAGCTCCTTTAGTCCTATTTCCCGGAGGAATTTTAGGATATCCGCAGGCCTCAACTTAGGTAACTGTCCCTCTTCTATCGAGTAGTCTCCCAGGTACTGTGCCCTAGGATTCTGAAATACTGTGCAGTTCGCAAGTATGTGGATGGAGGTTTCTTCTTCCATTCCACAAAATCTACAATCTTCATCCTCCACTATTTTGAGCTTTTTAAGGTGTCCATTCAGGCGACAATGTCCCGTTAGGATTCCTGTTAAAACTCTTAGTGCAGTTTTGCTTTGACTTATGCATTCATTTGATCTCAACAGGTTATAGTCACCCAGAAGAATCTTTGATTGCCTAAGCCCTACTAGATCTTTCCAATTGTCAGATCTTCTCTTTTCTTCGGCTTTACCTATTTCTTCCAATATTACATTGGAGCTGATTCCGCAAAAAGGTTCCGGCCCCCAAAAGGGTATTTCACTCCCCCTCTTTGCTAGTTCATCTGCTATTTCGTTTCCTTCTATTCCAGTGTGTCCTGGAATCCACAGTAAGGTGACTATATTGTTCTCGCCTAGTTCATTAAGTTTGCCTAGGCATTCCCACACCATTTTGGAACTGATTACACAGGAACTCAGCGCTTTAATGGCTGCTTGACTATCAGACATTATGATAATCCTTTGCCTTCTATATCCTTTGTCAATATTGAACTGGGCACACTTTCTTATTGCGTGAATTTCCGCTTGAAAGATACTTGGGGTTTTTCCCAAACTTTCAGAGTGTTTGGTTCCTGGCCCGTACACTCCTATCCCAGTTCCTTCTATTGCTTTTGAGCCGTCTGTGTACCATTGAATGGCATTCTTTCCAAGTCTGGTAATGGTATTTGGATCCCATTCCTTCTTGTTGCTTAATTCCGTAACGAATTTCTTTGAAAAGTTATACTTTTTCATCATACCATCTTGTGGCATGTCCCAGGTTGTCTGATTTCTAAGAAGTGAAGAGGTGGTTTTCTTTTTAATGATTCCCTCTCTACTTAGTCTGTATCTTGTTCTTTCTGCAACACTCTCCACCACCATATGTAATGGTGTGAGGTTGAGAATCACTTCCATTGCTGCCGTTGGGCATGTACTCATTCCTCCTGTTATGCATATACAGGCTAGTCTTTGAATTTTGGAGAGCTTTTCTCTCGTCGTCAAAAGGCTAGTTCTACTACTCCACACAATGGCTGCATAAGTGATAATTGGTCTCACTATGGCAGTGTACATCCAGCTCAGGATTTTTGGGTTACAACCCCAGTTTCTCCCTGCCAGATTCCTGCACACCTGCAAAGGACAACAATAAATAAACCTGAGATAATTTCTGAAATGTTTAATACTTTTTTTTGTAAATATAGGATTAAATCTAGCAAATACCATACAAAAACCAATAAATTACAATGAGAAGGAAATTGTGAATTGTACTTCCCTCTTTTTTGCACCCATTAGATTGGTTGATAAAGTATACTCGTTCTAAAGTCAATTGTGAAGAGATATTTTTAATCCCATTGTCGTACCAGCTCGGAACCTAAATACCTACATCTAACATCAAACGAGCGGCATTAAAAACGTATTAAGCCGGTTTTTAGAAAAAATTATTATTATGCCGCATTACAAAGGAAAGAATTGAATGTTCTGTGACTGATTTCATGAGCTCATTATCATCCCTACAATAGTATAAACTGCGAAATTTTTTGTAGCATATAATTTGCTTGGAAATAAAATGGATTCTAAAGAAAACATTAGCGAGGACCGAAACTTTATACATAAGACAGAGTAATTATCAATTATCTTATTAAAAATGATCTTTATTTAGTTTAAAACTTGTCACTTGAAATGGGTGGTACTTTAACCTCCAATTATTTTCACATTATGGGATTAGTTACAATTTAATTTCTTTCTATTAAAAAATGCACAGAAAATCTCTGTAAAAACACTCAAAATCAGAGAAAACTAACAGGTGAATTGGTTTTCTCAACGCCAACAAATAAGAAAATAAATCGAGTAATTTGATTGCAAATAGAATTGCTTTTAGTCTAATGGACACACCATTGAAAATATTTATCTGAATTGTGCTTTTAACGACTTTCATCTGAAAAAGGAAAGAAAACTAAAAGTTTTCTATCAGAGAATTCAGTTTCATAGCTTTTTTTTCAATATTACTGTATGTCTGGTTGCCTATACTAAAATCGTTTATTAATAAGGATCATTAATGAATGATTTTACTGTGGCGTATACGTTTTTTTTAACATAATTTAAATTGTCAACCGAAATATGTACTTTTAAGATTTTCTAGATTCATCCAACGTTCTTTCTTAGTTACACACCCGGTATATTAACTAAAATCTACATTACATAACCTCTATTTATTTTTCTTTTAAATTTCCTTTTTTTGCATTGTAATTAAAATTTCACAATTAGATGCAATTTATATCTACGTGTCCTCGAGGATTATAGAACAACAGGGGATGAAAGGTTTAGGTATGTAAATAATATTAAAAGGTCGAGTTTTTAGAGCTGGCTAGCAAAAAACAAAGCATTTATTACACCTACAAAAACACCCGATAAATTTGGTGCAGTAAAAGTTAACAGGTATTTTGATAATAATCATAGATATTCAAGGAACAAAGTTAAAATTAATTAATTGTCCAAGAGATGGCACCAATTTTGGGTTGGTATTTGAGGCAAGCTGAAAACTGGTCTTATACGAGGATGTATTGATATCTAGTTAGCCTAGACCAGTTCCATGCATAAACAAAATATTGCGTTACCATAGTAACGAACAATAACTTATTAGAAGTGTCAGTGTGAAGTTTGATGTCAAAAAAGTAAACCATAGTTACGCAATAAATTAAAAGAAAAAAGATGTCCACCGAAATTGTGAAAATCGAAAAATTGAAGTATCGAGCCATCATCAAGTACCTGTATTTAAAAGGTTTAAGAGGTAAGCAGATTTACGAAGATATGCTTAATACCCTTGGTGATCAATGTCCTTCGTATGCGACCGTGAAAAATTGGACTGCAAGCTTCAATAGAGGTAAATTTTCCATTGAAGATGATTACCGATCGGGAAGGCCAGTTTCTGTGTCAGTCCCCGAAAATATCGATGCAGTTCATGAAATGATTTTATCAAAACGTCGAATTGGGCTAAAACGGATATCTGAAGCACTGAATATTTCATACGAACGCGTTCATCATATAGTTCACGTCAATTTGGATATGAGAAAAATTGCTGCAAAATGGATCCCCAAATGTTTGAATGTTGACCAAAAGCGTGCAAGGGTAGAAGCATCGCGTTCGATATGTGCTCGACTTGAAAATTACTTCTTAAACCGAATTGTTACTATGGATGAGACTTGGGTACATTTCTACGATCCAGAAACAAAGCAACAATCGATAGAATGGCGACTCTCTGGTTCTCCAAGACCTAAGAAGTTTCGTGTCCAAAAATCTGCTGGAAAAGTTCTTGCTTCAGTTTTTTGGGATTGCCATGGAGTAATCATGATTGATTTTTTGGATAAGGGTAGAACAATAACTAGAGATTACTATTCGACATTACTGACCACTCTACGGGAAAAATTAAAGAGCAAAGACGCGGAAAGCTATCCAAAGGTGTTTTGTTTTTGCAGGACAACGCCCCTGCACACAAATCTCATATTGCCATACAAAAAATTCGTGATTTAGGGTTTGAATTACTAGAACCAGATTCACCAGATTTGGCTCCGTCCGACTATCATCTTTTTCCTCAACTGAAAAAAAGTTTAGAAGGTTGTAAATTTTCTTCCAACGAGGAGGTAATAAAAGCTGTGGAGGTCTGGTTTGCAGAGCAAGAAGAAACATTTTTTTTGAAAGGTTTAGAGACGTTCCAGGTTCGCTGTAATAAATATATCCAATTAAGAGGGGAATATGTTGGGTAATAAAATATTTTGACATTGAAATTTTGTTTGGTTCATAGTAGGCTAAGAATTTTTCAGTATATCCTCGTATATTATACCCCAACATGAAATTGCAGACCTGGCTGGTGAGTAGCGTGGCTAAGTCAACCACAAAATTCTTAAAAAATGTTTGAGGCAATTTGAAATTTTTATACACATGCAAACTTTTCGACCGAAAAAAACACACTTTCTAAATATTCATTTTACAAAATTTTCATATGCCTTTTCGGAATCTACGGAGTCATATTGAGAGATTTCTATGATCAAATATATGCAAAATCACCCAATTATAGTGAAAAATAAGAAAAAGTTTGAAAATATAGGATTTTTCGAAATTCATTTAGCTGTAACTTCCAGTATGCAGCTTTGATCGCATTTTTATGCTGAATTTCGTATTCTACGGTGTCGCTTTAATAAAAATCCTTTATCAAAAGTGTAGGCAAACATGCGGTTTGGATTTTGAAATTTCCACATATTATATCTTAATTCTCGAAATTTGTTCACGGAAATTTTTATGAGATCCCAGTAATTATAGAAAATTTAATGCTGAATCGAATGGCGTTGACTAGAACATAATATGAGGTCCGGTTTTAAAGCACTAAGCAAAATAATCGAAGCATGTCAATCTCTGAAATTTAAGTCCGAAATTTTGCACGGTTACACTAAAAAAATCGTAGAGACCTTAATAATTGGAATATCGAGTTGAAATTTGAAATAGATACTCTCAAATAGTGGTTGAATATGGAAAAAAATCAGGAGACTCGTATATACGAAATTGTGAATACAGGGTGGAAAATCATTTTTTTCCAAAAAATTAAAACTTTTCTAAATTCTTTATTAGCGACTTTAGGAAATTTTTATACGGATTTTTGGGATTTACGGGTCCAAATTAGTCAATTTCGATATAAAAACAAAAAAAATCTGATCCAGAAATCGAAATTTTTACATGTAAGAAAAAAGAATCCAGGCGAAATGTAATTTGTCAAATAGTTTCTTTACCTTATTCATCATGTATGTTTCGCGATTTTTACAATATTGTACAAGGTATTTATTATTAAATTAATGTTTGTTAATAGTAGATATAAATGCATGTACAGTCAGGTGCTTTAATTACCTTTAAAAAGCTATTAAATATTATTATAGTTATTAACAGGAACACTAGGAAGGTGATAACGATGGTTACGAAATACAAATATTTGGTACACTAATGACTGTTTTATACCATAATTCACTGGAATATTGTATATACAGATTGATAAAAAGTTTAATGGGTCATACGATTCACAAAAATACGACAAGGATAATGTGAACAACACTATTTGAAAGAGAGAGACAAGAATTGTTCTATGTGTAAAACTCACAATCAGATCAGTCCCCTTTACCAAAACACAACGGTTAAAAGTAAAAAGGGCAATGAACACACGCCCACCTGTTTTGGTAGAGGGGACTGATCTAATTGTGAGTTTCACACATAGAACAATTCTTGTCTCTTTCTTTCAAGTAGCGCTAAACTAAAGTCACATAACCTAAAATGCGGCAGTGTCAAACTCAACTTTTAGTACTATCAGCTATACACGTTATAGTAGGGGAGGCCGGTACGCTAAATTTTCAGTTACTAAAGCGTCATGGGGACCGATTAGATTGTGAAGATTTGGGCCTAAAACGAAAAATAATTTATGTTCACTTTGCCATTTTAGTGGGGAGGAGAGCGTGTGCTAATTTTCATAAATGTTAAAAAAATCATTCACATAAAAATACTCGAGCGCCTCAGACATTCACGGTGTTTACTCGCTTTGTTTTTCTAACAACCGAGAGATATTATTCTGACGAGTAATTAGGGGAGGATGGCTGTAGAAAAGGGTAGAAAGAAAAAAAAAAAAAGAAGTTATTCGAGCGTGTCAGATATTCGAACGGAATATTTAGAAAACTCAAAAAAGTGTCCTATTAAAATATCTGACGATTTGGATGTGATCAAAAGTCATGGTGGATTTTTGAAAATGTTAAAAATAAGTGACCTTGAAATACTCGAGCGCATCAGATTTTTACACAAACTGTTTAACTTGATGTTCTAGTCGTCCCAAATGATAATCTGACAAATATATGAAGGAATATTCTTAATCTGGAAATTTGAAGGAAATTTTTTTTTCCAATTTCTATGTGGAATAAATTATTACGCATATATGTAGGTGTAATTTTATTATTATTTATTAATACAAAAATAGATTAAAAAATATAAAAAAAAATTTTTTAATCTTCATCCTCACTGGATTCATCTTCAAAATTGATTCCTCCATGGTCAATTTCTTCTTCATTTTGTGTTTCTGTAAAAAGGAAGGGTTATAAACTTTAAAATTTTCTATTTCTTTTGTATTATAGTATTAAAGAAAAACGTACCTGAATCAAAAGTATCTCCTGATACGTCAGGTGTTATGACAATATCTTGGCGGCAGATAGTAGTGTGGGGATGGTGCGAGAGAGTAAAATATAAAGAAAGAGTGAGAAGGAAACAGAGGCGCGGAGTTTCAATCCAGGTCTCAGCAGCTGTACGCACCACACTTTATTCATGGTTTAAGCTACATCGCCCCATGAAAATCGTCAGATTATTTTTATTCTGTAATTCTTACAGGATTTCGTTCAAAATAAAAAAAAAATTAATCGCGCTCGAGTATTTCATAGTGACGTTTTTTTTTACAATTTTGCCACTCACCCATTTCCTTATGCCACGCTAAAATCATCAGATTATTGAAATATATTCTGTTCTGTATGTATTTAACTTACCTGGCATTAATCTGACGCGCTCGAGTTTTTCTGAGGATTGATTTTTTTTTACTAATCTGACGGGCTGTCCTCGGAGCACGCCCTTATATGAAGGGTTTATATATGGTAGAAGTACATTACAAGGAATAAGGTTTCTCCTCATATAGTTTTCTGACGCGCTCGAGTAACTCTTCAAATCCCCTCTTGGGCTCCCCTACTATTACGTCAATTATATCGTTGTATCTTTTTACGATTACCATGGCAAATTTAAAGAAACTATTACGTATGTCTTGTAGTTGGTATTGTGAAGAAGACAATCGAACATACGTTATTATGTTTGATTTATATTGATAGAAGAAGATAGTGTGTAGAGAATATGTGTTGCATAAATCGTAGATTGGGTCACGTGATGGTAAAGCTACACCTATAACTGCTGTCACAGCCTCCATTCTATAGACACGGATTACTCAAGAATTTACAAGAACACTCTGATGATCACTTAGGGGTAAATTGTTGATGTACCCAACAATAAATCACCTTCTCGTAATTTAATCTACTAAAAGCACAAGTTTCAGATTGTTAATAAGAGAATCTGACGAAGCTTAGATTGGCTGTATTTTAGAAGAAATACCGACTACCTAAAATATCTCTTGATACTAATAATGGAAATTGTTATATTTACAATAATATGGGAGATTTTATTGTCAAAGTATTCGAATTTTTTAACCACTGTCACTTTTATAAAAATATATTCTTTAGCCAAAAAAATTTCAGTAACTGGCGATAAGAAAATATGATTAATGTGCTATTAAAAAAAATGTATCTAATCATTTTTTCAACTCGGATTATTGAGTATATCTATTTTTCCTTTTATTAACCCATTGAATTATATTTTAGGTTGCTCTGAATCAACATTAAACAAAATATCAGTTTCATCTACTTCGTTACACTTTGACGAGCCCATCTCTATCGTCGAATGTTAGGTTAGATACCCTAGAAGCTTGTCAAGTGTCATTGTTTGCTTCTGTCTAGAACCACAGAACTAAACACTAATAATAAGATCACAAAAAAATAGCCCTATTGTTGAAGCCAACGACCCCGATTTAATATTATATAACTTCGTATCAAAGTATAAGTTGAAAGCTCATCATATACAGACTAGCGAATAACTCGGTAAGCCCTTAATCTTGGACTTAACCTGCCGGATGGAAATGTAGATTTGATGAATCAAAACTTATATTATGTATTTTGTGCGAAATTGTATTCAGTAACAAAACAAATTAAATAACTTTTGTTAACTAGATTAGTATTGTAATTAGAAAGTTTCTTAAGTTAATGTCTCAACGAAATTTATATTTAAAGAAAAAATTGGTACCTATTTACTATGTTCAACAGTGAAGTGCTATTTATATTTTAGACTCTAGTGTGTTTTTCGCAGAGACACAAGTACCTTCACGACATGAACCACAAAATACGTGTTGTTTCGAAAGATTTGACAGCGTTCTGCGCTTGCTACGATTAGTATATTTCGACTTCTTTGGAGATTTTATCATAGAAATACTACAGATAGAGGCAACAAGCCATAGGCAGCAGTGAAAGTGGGAATGTCCGTATGAGCTCCGGTGAAAGAGAAAGAGGCTTTTCTGTCTTTATCTCTGTCTACAGTATACACGCCAATATAGAAAGACAGCCTGAATCTCTGACTTTCTATCTCTCCCTTACATGCTGACGGGTTTCGAGCTGGCTTGTTGCCTCTATCTGTAGTATCTCTATGGATTTTATGCCCATATTTATAGTCGAAACTCAATTGGCCAAGCTCTACTCAGGACTCGAGATTGAACGCTTATTATAGTCAGATCTTCATGAATTCTCGGCGAAGAAAAGACTCAAGACGTATCTCAAGCGTAAACTTAAAAGTAGTTAGGTTTTCTATGTTGGTCAACATGAAAAATTTTAAAAAAGAAGAAGTACTTTAAAATTGTTTGTGTATTTTATGACAGTTGTGACACATTTGTCGTGGATTTTGATACCGTAACGCTATTTTGATTATTTTTTTTATTGTTTGTGTGTGAATTTCGTACTTTTTTGGACTTATTATTTACCTTCGTCAAAATTGCGACAACCAAAGGAAAAATAAAATCATAAACGATATTTTTTGGAAATCTATAACGTATTTGAAATTCTTCCGCGTTAGTTGCAGCTTTTCACAAGCTGTGGGTCTCGAGATTCGACTTTAGACAAAAAATTTAACTTCAAATCAACTTGATGACATACCTACCGAAATCACTAACGTCTTACATCACTAGCTATATATAACATCTTCTATAAGTTCCTTGTGGCATTACTTGTTATTTTTTTCTTATTTTCTTGGGAATGAAACCACAATATGTTTTTCTATTTTTTATTTCAACGTTTCGGTAGCGTTCCAGCTACCGTTGTCAAGATTAACTAATAATGAATTAATGAAAAATTTTTTGGTCCCTATCTGACACAACGAAAAAAATTTGACAACTAGACAATCAATAATATTTTGAAGTTTAAGACTACAAAACTTTGTTGTCAAATTTTATTAAGGTCCATTCATAATAGATCACACCTCTGGTAAAATGAGAAATAAAATATTTTATTTCATGACATTCTAACGATATGTAGTCCACTAGAAATGGAATCCAGTGAAGTGCACGTTCCAGGAACGGTTTTTATTGGGATAGCGCTTTTTTTCTTGCTTATTTTGGAAATTTTGTTAATATAAACGCGTTTGTTGTTACTTTTTTGTGTATGATTATTTTGTTTTCAAAATATGTATAACTCAGTTTGGTGATTTTGTGTATTGAAGTGTGTATCGATTAACAACCATTCCAAAGATAAATCATAAGAAAACCTGGATAAAAACTTATGATGCTATCCTGATAACGCCGGTAATTGATTATTGGAAATTTCTCTTTCTAACATTGGTAACCAAATTTGACTACATTCGGCTGAAATACTAGCTACACATTTATCTGAATTTAGTTGTATTAAAGCACTTTCTTTGATTTTTCGTCTTTTATTATTGGGCTCTTTCAATATTATTTTTGTCGAATCCCATTGAATTTTATGCCCCTCTTCCCAAGCATGTTTGCAAATACCTGACTTAAAGAACTCCCTATCTTTGATATACTTTTTATGTTCATTTATTCGGACTTTCAATGGTCTAGATGTTTCACCTAAATAGAATTTGTCGCATTCACAAGATATCTGATATATGCAGTTTTTTGAAGATTGTTCTTCATTTTTTGGCTTCGTTTTTGTTAGAATAGATCTCAACGTATTGTTAGATTTGAAACTAGTTCGAATATTGAATTGATTACCAATTTTCCTAATTCTTTCTGATAAACCCTTAACATACGGTATTGTCAAGTTTTTAAAAATTATGTTAGCTGAATTATTAATATTATTGTTATTGTTATGGGGTATTAACAATGAGCCCTTCTCTATATTCTTAATTTCCTTATTCACAAATTCTGCCGGGTAATTATTGGCATTTAAAACATTTTTCAGCAAAGTTTTCTCCTTTGTGAATTGACTATCGTTAGAACAAATAATTTTGGCCCTATCGTATAAAGATTTTACTATACTATACGATAGGGCCAAAATTATTTGTTCTAACGATAGTCAATTCACAAAGGAGAAAACTTTGCTGAAAAATGTTTTAAATGCCAATAATTACCCGGCAGAATTTGTGAATAAGGAAATTAAGAATATAGAGAAGGGCTCATTGTTAATACCCCATAACAATAACAATAATATTAATAATTCAGCTAACATAATTTTTAAAAACTTGACAATACCGTATGTTAAGGGTTTATCAGAAAGAATTAGGAAAATTGGTAATCAATTCAATATTCGAACTAGTTTCAAATCTAACAATACGTTGAGATCTATTCTAACAAAAACGAAGCCAAAAAATGAAGAACAATCTTCAAAAAACTGCATATATCAGATATCTTGTGAATGCGACAAATTCTATTTAGGTGAAACATCTAGACCATTGAAAGTCCGAATAAATGAACATAAAAAGTATATCAAAGATAGGGAGTTCTTTAAGTCAGGTATTTGCAAACATGCTTGGGAAGAGGGGCATAAAATTCAATGGGATTCGACAAAAATAATATTGAAAGAGCCCAATAATAAAAGACGAAAAATCAAAGAAAGTGCTTTAATACAACTAAATTCAGATAAATGTGTAGCTAGTATTTCAGCCGAATGTAGTCAAATTTGGTTACCAATGTTAGAAAGAGAAATTTCCAATAATCAATTACCGGCGTTATCAGGATAGCATCATAAGTTTTTATCCAGGTTTTCTTATGATTTATCTTTGGAATGGTTGTTAATCGATACACACTTCAATACACAAAATCACCAAACTGAGTTATACATATTTTGAAAACAAAATAATCATACACAAAAAAGTAACAACAAACGCGTTTATATTAACAAAATTTCCAAAATAAGCAAGAAAAAAAGCGCTATCCCAATAAAAACCGTTCCTGGAACGTGCACTTCACTGGATTCCATTTCTAGTGGACTACATATCGTTAGAATGTCATGAAATAAAATATTTTATTTCTCATTTTACCAGAGGTGTGATCTATTATGAATGGACCTTAATAAAATTTGACAACAAAGTTTTGTAGTCTTAAACTTCAAAATATTATTGATTGTCTAGTTGTCAAATTTTTTTCGTTGTGTCAGATAGGGACCAAAAAATTTTTCATTAATTCATTATTAGTTAATCTTGACAACGGTAGCTGGAACGCTACCGAAACGTTGAAATAAAAAATAGAAAAACATATTGTGGTTTCATTCCCAAGAAAATAAGAAAAAAATATATATAACATATACGTTTTAGTTGTATCAGATTTGATAACTGACTTGTTCGCTAATAATGACTACGTTGTAAGGTAAGCTTTTAAACTAAAGTACACAGGTGTATAAACGTTGCTAACGAACTACTCAACAAAGACGCACTTTCGGGGACGTTTGACGGGATTCTTTGATTGATTTTTCCATTGTTACGATTGGTGTTGACATAATTTATTGGCTTTGTTTGGTTAGAAACCTTTTGTTCTCGTCAGGATGTATACAGGGAGATTTAAGACGTTAAAAACAAGAACCAAGAGCTTTGAAAGGAAAAAAAAACAATATTTAGAATCTTATCAACAATCTTTTTGTTGTTTTGAGGATTTTTTTCATCTTTACAACTTTATTTTGACAGCCAAACATTTCAGTAATAAAATAATCATACTATTAGGGCCAGTTGTACATTTTAAGTTCACCAACAGTTCAATGTTGACTGTGGTTTAATGACAAAATTAAAGTTGTACAAATATCGTTCACTGTTGATCGACAGTTCATAAACAAGATTAGTTGAACGCTGATACGTTGTCGGTTCAAAGCTTGATCTCATTTTGTTGATATGATTCTAATATTATATTATATAAAATGGATTTTTTGGGAGAATTAACTACTGATGATGAAGATTTTTCGGAGTTAATTGATAACATAGAAAATCCATGTTTATAACCGATTTAAGTTTACAATTTACAACCACGTTTATAATATAAGCAGAGATAGATCCTAACCATTGACATATAAATATGTCAATGATCCTAACTAACCAAGTTTATGACAACAGAAAGTTATTTTATAGAATCACGAAACACAGAACCGTCGTGAATAAGCCATAATTCAGTAAAATAAATGTCAAGGATAACATGTTCTCTGTTTATAGAACTACCAACACTAGAATTAAATCATATCATTGCCGATCAGTTGAACTAAAGTCAAAGGTTTGTTCCAACAAGCTTAAGAATCAGTTCGGAATTTTATTGAGTTTGCGTAGATTGAAATTATCGTCGCTAACAACCCCATTATAACTGAGATCACCAGTGACTAGTTATTGATCTACTGATGAACGTTGTTTCGTACAACTCGGCCTTAGGCATTATCTTTTCGCTTTTCAAAAAAACGCGATGGCGTAAAGCACGGGTCAGGTTAGGCTGGCTACCAGTCGCTGATAATCAGTGGCTGACAGTAACACCAGCAATCAGCGGCTGGCACCCCGATCACATTGAATACTCGCCTGGTTTTTAGTAGCTCATTTCTAGTCGTCATGTCGTCTGTAGGTCCACGTAAACGAGTACTTAATCAGTTATTGAGGATGTGCGTGAACGAGCTATGTATAAAAATGGTTAACCGCAAGAAGAGACGTTGGTGGTGTAGCCCTTGGATTCAAAGAAGGGAACAGTTAGGAGCACCTTCAAGACTCTTCCAAGAGTTAAAAGAAGAGGACCCAGAAACGTCTTACGAATGTCACCTGCTAAATTTGAAGAATTGCTGGAGCTAGTTACATATATTAAAAAAGAAGACACTACATTTAGACAGGCGATTCCAGTTTACTGTAAGCTTCGGCTTTCACATTTCTATTTAGATATTCCTTTGAAGAAATTTCCAACAAACACGGAAAGTTTGGAATACATTTAATAAGTCAATAACCTGCTTCCCTGACCACTTTAACTCAGTCATTTCTTAACGTTAAATTAACAATATAAACAATTAACACTGAACAAAGAGAGCCAAATCAAACATGTACACATTGAACCACGTGTTGCACTAGTCGCCGCTGGCTTGCCACTGTGGTGGTGAGGGGTGGTGAGGGGTGGTGAGGGATGGTCAGACTACGCTGGTGGATGGTGCCAGCGGGTACGAGTGATCACGTGACCTGCTAGAAGCCGCTGCTTGGCTGCCAAAAGTTGAACATGTCCGACTTCACCATCCGCTGACAAATACTCGCAGGCTGGCGATGCCATCTGAGAATTTTGTGGTCACATTAAGCTGATAGTAGCGGCTGATGCCAGCCTAATGTGACCCGTGCTTAAGTTGAAACGAAATATGTTGGAACCAAGTATACAATGCAAATATTTTCCTTCAAATTCAGCAAATACTAGCATATTAAAATACCCCTTTTGAAAATATTTATTACAGTTGGATATTCTTGTTAATAAACGACTGGAATTATTCACGAGCAAACATTAATTATGTTATGTTTAAACATGGATGGATAATTGTTTACTTGAAGGCTACTACTATTGAAAATCTTCTTTTAGTGTTTTATACTTAAGAGTGATTTTCAAACTTATTAAAAGCTCTTTCTATAAATAGATAAAGCTTTAGTCTTTGCTGTTTATTTAAATGTTTTATCTTAAACAAAGTAAAGTTATTAAAAAAGTTGTATTATGGTTGTATTGTTGTACAAACTACTATTATTGGTTGGCAAATTAATTTTGGCAGTTGACGATGCGCTAGAAAGCCATACGCAGTTACCGGGAAGATCAGGCGACGTACATTCCGCATGCAAAGTTTTAAAGGTTGTGAGGCTTACGAAATCTGCCAGCGAAGTGAGCTCTTGCAATCCGCATACGAAGTGTGTAAAGTTTTACTTTTTTGCACTAGTGAAAAAAAGGATATAAATTTTTTATAAATACGAATATTGTGAAATAATGTTAATCTACTATATCAATTTGAATGAAAAAAATTAACCTGCATACAAAATTCATAAAATTTGTAATACAATAATAAAGCGCTTTCCTCTAGAACACGGAGTATCTAAAGAACAGTTTTTTGTATCGTCAACCCAACCATATTTTAAAGGTGGGTGTATATCCTCATACAGTTTTAATTCTAATATAATTACCATTACTACTATTTTCTTACATATTAAGTTAAAATGTATTTTATTTTATATATTTATTCATGTAATAAAACCGTAAGGATTGTTTGAATAACAAATAAATGAATAAACACTTGACAACATCATGTGTATCAAACCAAGTTTCGTCTAAATAAATTATAGTTCTATTTGAATCACGGTACCCTTTTGTTTTGCGCAAATACTCCTGTCTAAGTTCAGCGATACGCCGAGACTCCATTATTACCATTCGATTATCTAACTTCTTACATTTAAATCCACAATTCAATAATCCCGCGCATCATCTTGGACTGTTGTTTCAAATGGTCTCCAAAATGCCATTCTAATTGATTATATTGTAAAACTTACCCTAACGTCTACGAACAAATAAATATTATATTAATATCAATTCACTGACGCGACCTAGCCACTACACCATCAAAAAGGTTTTATATTAATGATACCTTTCTACACTAGATCACCTACACTTTCCTATAAATACCTATAACAATTCACTAAACTCACTCAACCAAGAAGTAGATATTATATTAAATATTTCTTTAAAACAAAATTCACACCTGATACTGAATGATACTAATGGATTATAAGCCGAACCACAACACAACCCCTCCGAACACCCTCAAGACCGTAGAATTTTTTCTGCCAAAAACGTCAAACTGAGTATACTTCGGTTATTTCCTTATATTGCGATGAATACTGCAGTTGATGATTGGTTGTTTCGAAGTCTTGACTGCACGTGCAATACGTTGCCAACTCTTCAAAATTTTCTTAAATATATAGTAACATATAAAAAGTGGTTTTAATTAATTTTTCTTTTTTCAGTAATTTCAAGCGACTTATTTTAATGTTTACTATTAAATTTACATTATGTATTTTTTTAAAAATATTTCCAAACTAGCTTTCTTATAACATCACGAACTAACAGTTTACTGAAGTAAGAGGAACATTTGTGTAGCGAGCCTAACAATTTTAGAAAATATATCTGACAACATTGCTTTATTTTATGGTCATCACACTGACTTTAGTTAGAGTATACAATTGTGTAAAATCCCTTTTTTGACTCATTTGATCGTCCAAAAAAGTTACTTTACACACCTGTCGCTTAAATAACTATTTTTAAATGATAAAAGGTATAAAAGTAATTGAATCTGACTAATTCCAAATCTAGCTTTTAAAAAAATGCAATTTCTCAACTGAAAAGTCGAGTAATAGAAACTTCTAGGTTATTTAATTTTCAATTTAAATATTCATCAGCACGGAATTTTGTTTTAATTTTCAACGATTTCAAATTTACCTTAAACATTAACTTTGATTCAGAGCCAAAAATATTTAGCTTCAAAATTGAATCAGTTAATTAACAAAGCTAATTCAGAAGGTAGACGTACTTTCTGAAGTTAAATTCCAATTTGAAGAAGTGTCATCTTTAACTTCTATAATCGGGAGTGCAACGAAAAATCAAGCACTGAAGCGTTATGAAGCAACTGGAAAATTATATCGTTGAACGTTATCCTTTTTCCACTTCTATTCGTCTACAGTGAAAACGTACCAATTTCACGAAACCAACAATGAGGGTTGGGGGTTAACTAGACAAAATCTCTGCTATTCATAGCCGTATTTTCTCCTAAACTAGCTGTTAACTGTGGTATCATTTACATACTCAAACAATGGAAATGTAAATGGAGACGGACGAAACCTCGAAGACTACGAAAAGGATTATTTACAAAATACTCGATGCAATTACGGGAGATATACAAAAAATAGTAGATTGGTTTACGTTTTGGACTCTAGTCCCGGCGCTGGGACTTATTTAAAATACCGGCGCGCGGTGGTAGCCACTTTTAACGGATATCGAGACGCGGCTCCCTGGCTTATAGGATATGGAACGCCTTAAAAAGCACCGCTTAACTTAATGCGTTCATATATGAATATTATATTTATCCCTTTCTTGAAGGGGAAGGGAGAATGGAATGATATTTTCCCTTCCCCTTCTTGAAAAACATTGGTATTAAAAATTTGGCAAAAGTTGCCGGGAGAACGCGGTAAAAGTCCCTGTGCCGGTACTGAATTTATAACACGGCCACCGCGTCGGAAAGATTTTCAGAAATCCCTGCGCCGGGACTAGAGTCACTGCCGTACGTTTTTTCCAAGTTAAAATAAACCTGGATTTACTATTAAAGCCTTTAGTTTATACAAAATTAATTCAAAACCTCTTTAAATACCTATAGAACACACTCGGTATAAATAACTACATCTCTAACAAAATTTCAGCGGCAAATGTTAAAATGGACATCGTCGGGATAATTGTAACTATTGACGGACCTTTCTCTTACATTTAGAAGGTATTATTGTGGTGGTTTCACTTCGTGAAATTAAGTCTTTTGTTTCGGAGAAAACGTACAGCTTAACATTGAAGAAAGCTTTAAGCATAGTCTATACCTTGTTTTTAAACTAAGAGGAGCGATTTGAATTTAAGTTGGCATTTCTGCTGCCTAGTGATTGGTCAGATTGCCACCAGTTTCACACAGCTCTTTTGATACCACTGACACTGACATTTGTCAGTTTTGTGTTTATTTATATAAAAATAATCATTAGTTCAATCATTACTACCACATTTGTTGTTGATTGTTTATTTTTAACAAAGTATTATATTTTACCCAAGGTATTTGCTATTTTTATTATTTATTTCCTTTCATGAAAAAAATCGATGCTTTTTTCTTGTTAATAATAATATAAGTTTCACATCAAGTTTTACATACATTGCAGTACTATATTATGGTATTTTTCGATAACAAAACTTCTGTTCACTTTTAGTTTTGCTATACCAAAGCCTCAAATGTTAAAAAAAAATTTAATCATACAATTGCATTTCTATATTTTCATTTATACTCAAATTCTTAAAACATTTTACATAAACTACTTATTATAACCTTACATCTTTTCACAATAATGTGACATTTGGTTACTACTTTCGCAATGACCTGTGGCCAATCATCATTCGATATTTAGACATGCCTTGATCCGTCATTGGCCACGACAACAGCGAGCAGTACAATACATATTTCACGTAATTGTCAATTAGTTCAAAAAGTCTGAACACGACCCTTTCGAAACACACTCCCAATCTAGTAACTTTTAGTGGTGTGTTTGAGGTTTCCTAAAATGCTCCTCTTAGTTTAAAAACAAGGTATAGTAATTTATGTATGTTAATTATACAATTGCATTCAATCTCGTTAAGTTAGAAGAAGATTATAGTCTGTAACGATACTGATGTCTAGCTCGCAAATAAGTACATTTTAATTTCGTTTCATTAATGATACTCAGAAAAAAAGTTACTATTATTTCCACAGACAATGGTTTGTTATATCTATGGTTATGTTATGTCTATGGTTATGCTATATCTATAGTTAGGTTATGTCTATAGTTATGTTATATCTATGGTTAACTTATGTCTATGGTTAAGTTATGTCTACGGTTATGCTATGTGTATGGTTTTCAATAATACCAGGATTCAAATCTACTTTATTACTTATTATCATCGACCAACGTTTTTTGGGAAATCTCTGTTTTCTCAATTTTTTAAATAGATTCTGTTTTCCAGAATTACCTGTTTTGCTTTTCGGATCTTATTTCCAAATCCAATATGGACAAGCATAGCATATATACCCACCAATTTTACATAATCTCATTGTTCATGGCAGAATAACAAAAAGACGATGCAGCTCCCATACATTCATTGAAAAAAAAAATCTAAAATAGGATAAAAATAAATATTTAAACGTGTTTGGTATTCATCCTATTCGGTATGTGCGTACATCAATCTTCGATTGAGTTTTTGGTTGATATCTTTAGTGACATCTTGGATGTAATATATAACGTATTCCTATATTGCCAATACATAATTTTCGGATGTATATTATGCCGTAGTAAAGTAGAATATAAGGTGCCTGACATTTTCTATACCAATTCTACGATATTTAGTAGGAACGGGTAGGTTTATCAATGTTTAATATTCTTCAAAAATTTGACAGACAATTTATGACGCGTACATACTAAATGCGTGTATTATGATGAATATTATATTGTTTATTAATAAGCTTATCGGACGAGTCCACTTCAAGAACTAAAAAAAGAAGAAAATGACACACAGATATTTCCCGGCCAGCGTTGTTCCTAGGAAATATTTTTTGGTAACAAAATACCACGCAAAAACGTAATAGAATGCTAAAAAAGGTAATAGATTTTTATTTTTCTTCTTCTTTTTGGGTTTATTTAGTGATGCCAACTCTTTAGAAGTTAAATAGCTAGAATTTTTTTCGGTGTCTTTTTTATTCCTATTACAGAATATTATAATAATTACTTCTCTTAGTTCTCTTTCAAACGGGAGGGATGCTTTTAGTTTTATTTGTACGATAGATTCATAGATTGCCAACTGCTCAATCAAAAATTTAATTTACAAATCAGACAAAATGACAATATGCGACATGACACATTAATTTTACCACCATTACACCATTCTAATTTCTTCTTCTTCTTATAAATTGCAATGGCCTCCCATCATTTGTATTCTTCTCTTTTGTCAATCTTGGCCCTCACCTGTTCTGATCCTGTGCGCAAATGCCATTGCCAAATAATTCATGAAAAGGTAATAGATTGCTATTAAAACGTAATAGGGTAATAGATATGGTTAAAAGGTAATAGATCTATTACGAACGTAATAGCAGGAACAACACTGTTCCCGGCTTCCTGCAGTTCATTTATGCAGCTAAAAAAAGGCATTCTATTGTACACGTGTAAGATAAAAAGCTTTTAGTAAAAGAAATGAAAATTGGAAAAGAGCGAAAAGCAATTCACGTACGTTTAAAATATCGTTAAAGATAGTCTTGTCTTTGATGTGATGTGTAAAACGAGTGTTTTATAGCGAAATATGTGAAAATAACCAAACATTCATTAGGTTCACTGCGCTATTAAAAGCGCCAGAATGCACCGCAATCTGAAAACAATATTTTTTGTATGCAATAAACGAGGAACAGTTAAAGTAACAATATTATGGTTCTTTTTTAATTCAAATTGCCACTACAAAGTTTTCGGGTCTAAAACGACTGACATTTTCTTGGCCTTTTTGGGAACGATTCAAAGTCGAGACAGAAATAATTTTTGATTTCGAAGATTTCTCGATTTTCCCGAATATCTGAACTGGACTATTAACGTTGTTATTGAAAAAATAAAATAATCTAGGGGACTTAGATTTTCACGTTTGTTGCATGGACGAACCCTGTCAATTCAATGTCACATGTCTTGTTTTTGAAATCAACTTCGGTTTCGTTTTTTCTCGAACATGAATCAAATCTAAGTGAGTAATTTGTGATCTAATCTAGTATATTTTGTGGTCAATTGTTGTCTTAGCTTGTTTTACATTGTTTTCAAATGTCAAAAACAAGACATATGCCATTGAATTGACAGTTTCGTCCATGCAGCAAACACGTAAATATCCAATTCCCCTAGGTTTTTTCATTAATTGCCCGGCTCAGATATTCGAGAACATCTAGAAATCTCTGAAATCAAAAATTATTTCTGTCTCGACTTTGAATCGTTCCCAAAAAGGCCAAGAAAATGTCTTGTGTAGTGGCAATATTGAATGAACTACTGGAATCATCCGTTGTGAGCACGTGGGAAGAGATACGAGTTTGTAAATACTGCCACGCCCCTTTATGCGCAATAGGGCATGTCCACCAACTGACAGTTGACATTGACAATCGACAACGTCGAAAAAAACACTAAATCAGAATTAAATAACTATTAAGATCCACGTGTTGACTGTTGAGCAAATAACGCTTGTTTATCATCACGTGATCTCGCTCTATGGACAGCGGCTTAACTCATCAGTTGTTAGAGGAAAGGTCAGCAAACATCGCAGAGTACTTTCTCTTTATTCTGTTTTAGGTTTCTTCATCTGCTTGACAAGCAGTATGTAGTTTATTTATTCGTGATTCACCCTTTATATATCAAGGTTTAAAAGACATTAAAACAGTGTAGCAAACCTATAAAAACACATTTATTATAAAAGCATTTAGATAACGATATTTTTACGTTGCATTATATAAAGATTTAATAAGTTATGTTTAGTTATAACATAAATAATTGAATATTGATTTATATTTTACATCTACAATAAAGTGCTATTTTATAAAGTGAATGATGTAAACAAACCGTATCCTATTTTATCAAAACCAACTCCCGCTGATATCATACACATTAATGCTAATAAATTTTTATCAATATTGATATTTGCTGGGTTATAAAAGTGGAAATATCTAATTGATTTAATCCATTTTTACTTTATATAGACATAAATGTCGAGGATAGTAAAAGATCCTTTAGATATAATAAAACGTAATATAGAAATTGATTATTTTGTACATTTTCATTTCCTTAGTGTTATATTACAAAAACATTATACGGATATACAATATGGCTTTATGAAATTTTATACGTATTTGTCCAATTTAGTATAGTTAAAATGATCAAAATATTGAAAATACTGTAATTTTAAGTAAAGTCTGTTAATACTCATTCTGTGAAAACTTACAAGAGTATGGGACCATATTTTTAAGAGACTATAGGGAGAATCTCACCATGAGAAGGGTGTAATACGGGTTGCCAGAAACTAAGGAGATTTAATCTCTCATACCATCTCTCTCCGACCATAGACGTGAAACAGTTGATTATAGTATATTATTAAACGAACAAATTATGATAGCTATTATTCACGCAGGGTGTCGTTTGCGTCCTGAGCCGTAGGCGAGGGACTCAAGCCATAAATTGCGAGTTGAATACTATTCTTTGTCCACGACACTTGATTTCTTTGTTAAATAAAATGTAAGTAAATAATGCGAGTGTAGAACGGAAAGTAATAATTTGGTATTTGGTATTATTGACAATTCTAACGTCAAAATTAATAAATTTCTGGATTACGTCAAATAATGTGACATATAGAGATGGGCGATACTGTGTAAAGTATCGATACACCGTATCAATATTATAAAATATCGTTATGAAAAGTATCAATACTAAAAATTTCGATATTTTATATATTTTGGTCAATAATAAAACATTTCTTGCACTCAATCTCAAAATAGGTTGCCGTTTAAACGTGTATCTAGAAAATAACTTTTTGCGAATGAAAAACTTATTACCGTATACCAGCAGTATCACATAACCACCTCGTTCTGAGACAAACCCACCACTATAATGAATGGAACAGAGAAATATTAATAGAAATTTCAGGACATGACGAAAGGGATAGAATAGAGTGAAATAGACAACTCCAATTAACCTATTTTTGAACACCTGCATGTTATTAAACGGAAAGCGGCATTAGAAGGTTATTATACCGGCGTTACAAAGAAAGAGAAATATTTTTTTTCGCTGTGTAATTTTAAATATGAAATAAATTGCTATATATTGATATATTTATTTAAATGATATAAAAATAATCAAGAACTATAAAAATTCATGCCGCCTTAACTCTTTTTTGAACCCTAATAAAAAAGTTTAAATTGATAAATCACTAATTAGAACCTTTTTACATAAAAAAGCGAGAACTCGATTAACTACCGTTTTTAAAATCCTTCTGGAAGATATGAATAATTTAAGAGTTGTTTTTAGAAAGTAACGAAGCTTCTTACGAAAAAAAGGGGAATATTAAATATAAAGTGTCTGCCAACTCCCCACAGAGACTGGTAGATTAAAAGTTGCTTCACTGTTTTTAATAAGTATAAGTAATATCACACCCTTCGTTTACCCTCTTTAACAGATGAGTACATTTTTATAGCGTCATGTGTAGGCTGTTTTACAGTCTGCAATTACAAAGTGTTCTACAATATTAATATTTTGAGATTATGAATATACTTTCAGTGAAAGATTTGACCCATTTATTGTGGAGAGAGGAAAGGAATTAAAACTCGTCCTAGATAATATCCACACGTTGATTTTAGCTCTTATACAGTATAAAGAGAGTCTTTAGTACCTACCAGGAATGAAAATATTTAAAATATGGCTCCTTCATTGGGTGATGCGCAAATGAGCCAATCAGCATAAAGAACCTACTAGGGGAGTAATATCCAATCATTAGAATAATATGTTCAAGACGCTGCGTTCGATTTTCTTGCTACAACAGCTGTTGCAGCTTTTTCAACTTCTAAAGGAAAGGAATGAGACTCAGATTCGCTCATTTTTAGCGACAAAGTTGGCAGATCTGTTATCGGAATTATTTTCACAAATATACAGTGAGGGATTTAACTCCTGCGGGGACCGGGACTACATCGAGAGGGGCCACTTAAGGACGGAGAAAAACCTCAAATAACGTTTTTTCTGTATCACGGGGACCCCGAAGATACGCGGGGCCCGGTGCTTAAGCCGTGAATCCGCGCACTGTCTATATATTTAAGCTTTTTTCCCATATTGTATTGGTTATCTCCATAGAAACAAACCAAGATATCTTAGATACTATCTAGCAGTAATAGGCCAGCGTGGACATAATTGATACATCCTGTAGAACAATTTAGAATAAGAATCAATTGAGGAATTCTTATCGTTGGAAGTTTAAATTGAATCTCCATTCCTTTTATCTCTAAAGGAAGTTTATTCAAGAATGCATTATAACGTTGTGGCACTAAATCAAAAAAAGCTTTTTCTGGAACGATATGGTTACTACCTCGCACTTTGGAGCTCTCCTGTATACAAAATATCTTAGATACGTTTTTGCTGATTTTTTTACATATTTATTCATCATCTAAGAGTGTGTCTCTAGAATTTCAGCTCTAAATTCCCATTACTATGGCCAAGAAAAAGAGAAAAAAAAATAACTGACTTTTCATTGTTTAACATTTTTTCTTTTTTCTATGTAGGATCGTATAGGTATCTTATGAATAACTTATTATAGAAATTCAATTTCAAACTGTTAACGGTATATTGCATTGTTAATCGCTAGTTTGATAGTTTTAACGTAATTAGATGCGTTTATGGAATCCATTTAATAGCCGTTAGAATTCAATTCCGTTTACTATATATTGAGAGGAGATCAAAGACAGACGTTTATTGACTGTAAGTGTAGCTGTATGCAATTTATAAACGACACCAAACTATTATCGTAGCATTTCCGGAATTATAGCGTCCAGCTGAGATACTGTTTGTCTATATTTATTCCATTGTTCTACTCTCCATTAGTAATGTATAAACACACAGATACGAACTGACATCACTTGCTTGATCCATTGGTTGTGAAAAAGTAACAAGCAAGAATGAATTTTTGACAAACCAGAGGCTATAAATTACATTACATAAATCAAATGTCACTTTTATGTCAAATAATATATAATACAGAACTATTGCATAGTTCTGTGGAACTATACTTACATTTAAAATTTTTATTATAGATTTGTTCGTAGTGCAACGACAAACGGATGAAAACTGGTAGCAGTTCATAGAGTCGTACAGATTCCAACCGTTTGTGATTGCTTTACGAACAAATCTATAATAAAAATTTAAGTATAGTACCACAGAACTATGCAATAGTTCTGTGTTATATAGAATTTGACATAAAACTGACATTTGAAATACCAGTACTGGGACTCATCACACTATAGAACTCTACTATTGACTCTATTCACACGTCTTTTGTTGACGATGGCTTCATAAAAACTTCAATATATTTTATAGTAATAAGTCAGGAATAAAATACTTATCGACAGTATACAGAGTGAGACTTTCGACTGGAATAATAGTACTGTAGAAAGTTAACGGTAGAATCTATAGTGTGCAAACTGTATAGAGTCCCAGCAGGAACTGTATTCTTTAATTTTTGGGAGAAAACTCTCCCAGGAATTGGCGTGGTGGTGGTGTTTGTTATATTCTTGAAAATGTAACCGGTAATTTTAAACTTCCCGTCTCTAACCCGCGAGAAAACAAACATTTCAAAAACGTATTTCTATTTTCTTAGGTCATGCTTACCTGTCAGTTCCCAAGCGAACATTTAACATCAGGTTTCCTTTCTTGTAAAGTCTTTTCATCCAAATTACTCTCCAAGAACGATGCAAATTAATATTTCTCCCAACTTGAGGTTGAAAATTCTTACAAAAAAAAAACGATTGGTAGGTATGGGATTTGGTTTATTTAAAACGTCAGGTAAAAATAATACTCCACATTTTATGAAGCCTTTATTAAAGGAAAATTTACAATTTATTTAAATAACGGTTAAAGCTATAAGATATAACCAAACTTCTCGGTGATTAATTCATTGGTGTATCAATTGACAAATCTTGCTGGATATCATCAGTCATCATCTCTTTTGTATCAACGTGAAGTCGCATATGTTTACGAAGAGTTGCCGCTAGAGAAAATCTTCGACTGCAGATCCTACACTCGTACGGCCTTTCACCAGAATGTGTACGAAGGTGTACCTTAGAAATAAATGTACATATTTAATGTCGCTATTGTCAGAGCACTATATAAATATCAGAAGTAATTCGAAACACTTTTTTGGGGAAAAGAAAATACCGGTTGATTTTTTCATTTCATTTCTTACCATTTCCGCAAATACGTATCGAGAAACATTTTTAAATTACACCCATATATCACATGTACATCCAATGGATGTCCATCGGTCATACAAGATTAACATTATGGACGTCCAGTCACGTACTTAGAAACGTCCAATAAACGTCCGAACCTCACTGGATTTAACATCCTATGGACGTCCATTGAGGACTTCCGATGGACGTCCACTAAAGACTTCCGACAAACGTCCATAAAGGACATACTGCAGTATAGTAATTTTGTTGACGCCTATATATGTTAAAAAGTTAAAAATTATTTGTTAATAAAATAAATATTGTCCTACAACAATCTACACGCTCATGTGTTGATCTCTATCGGGAAATAATAAACAAAATTGAATTTAAAAATCGACCGGACTTGGCCTTTTCACAAAAAAAAAGAGGATTACCCTCCCTTGTCAATGGATTATTCTAAAAAGTAAAGAAAAACGTCGAACGGAGGCTTTTAACTTTTTGTATTTCAATGAACCTTCCCTTGTCATCAATCTACATTAAGAATGCTCTGGTAAGGCGGCAAACAGAATGATTTCAAAACAACCTCGCTCACATGGAAAAAACTACCGTTAGATACCGTTTTCCAGCACTTGCACTTGCTCATACTACCGAGCCTAAACAAATACTCTTTTTGAAAATATAAAACGTTTAAAATGTCTCAAATTGACTGATTTCAAAAAATTTTGCTACTCCCATTGAGCTAAAAACGTTCAGCATCCCAAATTCGAACGTTTACCAGTCAAAGAAACGTTGTAATTCGTCTTTATTAGCACGGAAAATACGTCGAGATATGGCTAGGATAAAGAGCAAGTTCGAGTACGATAAGTAAAGTCATTGAAAGTTTCCACAGTTTACCGCTTTAATCAATATATTATATTAAACATTTTTAACCATATCCATGTTACAGCTTACAAAACTAGTAGGTGGCGAGAAAAAACGGAACAGGACTGGGACTCTGCAAACTATAGAATTCTACTATCGACTCTACTCACACGATTTCTTCATAAAAACTTCAATATATTTCATAGTACTGTCAGGAATAAAAGAAGACTTGTCAACAGAATACAAAGTGAGACGTTCGACTGCTGTCGACTGGAACAATATTAGTAATAGTACTGTAGAAAGCGACTAGTAGAATTCTATAGTGTGCAGAGTCCCAGTACAGAGTCGGATGAAGGAATTTGTGGATGGGATTCATGTGATAAACACAGGTTTGCTTATTTTCTATATATTGTAACATGTGTAGATGAAGGGGATCAAGCTTATTACCGTTACACTATTACTCAACTGTCTCTTGTCAATCAGATGATACTTGACAGCGCAATCAGTTAGGCAAGTTTTAGTGACTACCAATTAAGTTTTTAGCGATATATCAACATCGGATTTAATCATTTTCAAGTTCGAACAGAAAAACAATTACCTTCAAATGAGCTACTTGGTCGAACCTCTTGAAACAAATATGACATTCTTTTCTTTTAACTCCCGAATGCATCCTCATGTGTCTAGTTGCTACGTTCGCTGGAAAGGTTTTGCCGCAAATGAAACACAAGAACGGTTTACGTTTGATCGTCTCGCCAGGCTTTCGATTGTGACTTTGCAGATGTTTATGTCTAACAGAAGCTCTATGGAATGTTTTACCGCAAAAATGACACATGTAATTTCGTTCGCCGGTGTGAGTGGACATGTGTTCTCTGAGCAAAAACGCAGATTTGTAGGATTTTTCGCATACGGTGCAATCGAATTTCTTTTCTACGGGATTTCGACACCTAAAATAAAGTCAGCGCTCTAAGTATGCGTCTACAGGAGGCGGTAAAATCATTGCTGCGTTTTACTTCACAAAAACCGTCGATTAGAAAGATCTAAGATGTAAGACGATCTGAAACGATTTCCCGTTCAAAGATTCCAAACATATCCAGCAAATTATAAAATCGATATAAAATATTTCGTAAATTGAACACATTTTTGTAAATAACCCCTTTTTAAAAATTTCACTGTACGCTCGTGATAAATAAACATACTTACAAATAAATCATCTCCCTTATAAGATTTTTAGTGTACGCCTATGATGAAAAGAAATTTTTCCAAATAAATCAACCCCTTTTAAAAATTTTGTCGCGCAAACTTTGTAAATGGAAATTTTTACAAATAAATTAACTCCTTTATAAAAATGTTATCATATAGATACAGAAATTTTCACTAATAAATCGATCCCTTAAACAATTTTTAGCGTGCGCCGATGATAAAAAGAAATTTGTCCACATAAACAAAAATTGTATCGTTAAACTTCCAAAAAACGCACATGATACAGTGGACACGTCATAACGCGACCCAAAGTTTTTTCCTCCACCTTTACCTTTTCAAATGCCTATCTCTCTTCCACTTTTTATTAAAAACAATTCCACAATATTTACAAGTTAACTTAATCGGTTTTCGGGCGACATTAACTTGATATTTCACTTTATCGTCTGTAGTACAAGTGTGGTTAAGCATTGTACAAGCAGACTCGAATTCTTGATGACATCTGTCACAAGTAAATTTCACCCAACTGTCACTATCCAATTCAGTTTGATCTGGAACAAAAATACACCTGAGGACCTAAAAGGAGGAAGAGCACAAGATTTGTGTTACCTCTATCATTGGTAGTGTCGCTGATATCCTTATAAGTTTCAATTTCAAGTTCTGACTCTAATTTGCTCCAGAAATCGAAAGATTTTGTTATTTTTTGTTTAAATTGGTAAACTTTTTCTATATCGTCGATACAACTTTGACAGATTACGTGAGATTCATCTATTACCTAAAATAATTTTATAAAGGAGGGTAGGGTGAATAAAAAACACCTTTGACAGGTGCTAGATTCAAGTGATCGGTTATCACTGTTAGTTGTCAAATGTCAGATGTTATTGTGTATCTAATTTAGACACTACAAATTAAGTAGTAAAGTAACAAATTTGAAATAGGAGACAACAGAGCTGTGTCTATCTTGGCAATAACTGGCAAAGAGAGGAAAAACTGGACATTATGGAAGCTCAGAGTTTCCTTTTTGCAACTCGATAAATATGAAGGGCATGTATTACCAAAAGAAAACTTACCTACAAAGATAAAAAATGTTCACATAAAGACAACAGTTGGGCTAAACACTGTATCATCTTGTGACTGAGCTTGTTAAGAATTGTCAACTTGTGATCTTCGGATCTTACACATGATTTGTATTCCAGGAAAATAACAAGTAAAGAAATAATTCAAAAACATCAATTAATATGATACTCACATCGCTCAAAATGACAGACAAGTGACAACTGTATGGGGATTGAAGCATAGAAAGGAAGGGGGGAAAAACAATACTTACAATATCTTCATTAAGAATTTCACCAATTTTTGTTACATAACTTTTTTCTTGAAAATTAGTATTGCTAATTTGAAAAAATATTTTAGGCAGGTATCGATTATTTTGTAAGCATATCAAACAAGTTTTAATCGCTCCTAAGTTGATCTAAAAAAATTCTTTGTATAACTATTTTCAGTGTTTATTTAATGTCAGTGAGCTTACCTGATTCTGATGTATTTCGGTCTCCAACTGAAAATCAATGTCAGGATGAAGACTAATCAAATGTTTTTTCATATTTGAAGTTGATGTTCTATATCCGATTTCTTTATCGCAGAGATTACAAGAAGCTATACACTCATCTGTTTTTTTTCTTGTAAAATGATTCCAAACTTTCGAATAATGCCTCCTTTCTTTTTTTATGTTTGGCTGGGAGGATTCTGCGTTTTCAATAGTACTTGTATAATCATCTAATGCATTTTCATTTGGGTCTTGTGAATCAGTTGATTGTTTAGATGCCTAATAAAAGTATACAAATAAATGTCAAAGTCAAGTGACTAAAATAAATATAATAAGAATTTACAAGAGCTATATTTTATCTACTATAACGAATTGCATGGAATTGAAAAAGTAATTATAGTTAAGCACACATAAAAGAAAAGGGGCGTTCGCGGACCACGACCCTCGGAATTTCCCTATTTTTTTTTTATTAGAAAGCCCTATTGCTATAGAACAGTACCTACAACCAAAACTCACCTAATTTGACATTTACCTTTAGATAACATTAAAACGTGCGTGGACACCTTTTCAAGTGTGTGGTCACTTTAATACTTTGAATTGAACATTTACATCAAAACTTAAAAACTACAATACAAAACAGTGTTTAACTTTTGTGAAAACGTTTTATGAACAAACAGGAATTAAACATGATCAAATTTGTTAATAAACTATTAATAATAAGTAAGGAATTAGAAGTTTTATTGTATAGAATTTTCTGATTGGTCGAAAATAGGTTTAAATTCTATAACAGTTGAAAGAAGGAAATATGGCGGAGCGTCTGATGCTATAATATGGATTTTAATATTACTTCATAACAGTTTTCGAGGGTGACGCTTTCAGTTTTATAATGTAAAAGATACACAACATGTATCTCTAAAATATTTGTAAATTTTTCATGAATACTATCTCCAGAGTTACAAAATCATGCAGAAAAGTGTTGTGTTGCTCTTATAGTTGTGAGTACCAGTGAAGTTGTGCAAGTTTGTGTTTTCTGTGAACTCAAGTCCTATCAAATATCATGGTTAAAGTAAATGGTGTACCTTATTTATCAAGACAGAAGAGAATATAAAATATTCTTCAAAGTTTGCAAAGAAAAGTAAGGTTAGTTTTAGAAATTTAAAAACTTTTTTATCGTGTTTGGAGTATCTCCATTTTCACTTGCTTGGAGCACGAACGTTTTCAAGTTCATCATTTCTCGTAATTTGATTATTTTCTAATTGTGGTTAATTTTAAGGTTAGCTTCACAAAACTTAAATTTGAAATCGAAACTCTAGATACCTAGGTATATCACCTTCCATAATATTTGGAACGTGATGCAGATTTGATTATGTTTCTCACCAATTTAATTTATCAATTTATATGTACACTGTTAATTATTGTTTTCAACGTTTTTCTCAAAACCGAGGTTGAAACATCTTTAAATTGTTAGCTCCCTCTACAACTGTAGATCTAAATTAGCTTTTTTAATCGTTTTATTGATAGATGGCGTAATGAGATTTTGTTTAACTTTTTAAATGTTTTTATTGATTAGATTTCATATAAAAACATGTTTAATTTAGGAAAATCAATTTTGTTTTTAAATTCATACGAGTAACGGAAGTGAGAACTGCCAGCTTAGCCCATCCTACGCTCCTGTAAAATTTGTGACCATCTACATCAGTATCAACTTAGGTGACTTTTATGTCCGAAATTTAAAAAATAATATTAATAAGGCGCTTTCTAATTGTATAAAAAAAAATTTCGAAATTCTGAGGGTTGCAAACTTGACAGGACCCAAAAAGAAAAGTATTAACCAAACAGCTGTTTCAACATTTTATACATGCAATTAAATTAAAAAAAAAAATTTACGTGTATCTCCATATTTATGTCAATATGAGGATGAACTTTAATCAAATGTTTTTTCAAATTTGACGTTGTTCTATAGCGCAACTCCCTCTGGCAAATGTTACAAGTGGCTATATATTTTTTAGGGTCGCTTTGTGTAAAATAATTCCATAACACCGAGTACTGTCTAGTTTTTGCATTATTACTTTCCTGATAGCTTGAACTATCATCATCTGAATCATTTTGATCGATTTCAGTTTTTATATTATGTAACATTTCAGTGTTGATATTTACCTGAAATATTTTTTCCATAAACAAAAAAAATCAAACAAATTTCTATATTTGAGGTACAACAAAGCTCCAAAGTGGTCGCATTTCATTTCAGTGTTGATTTCAAGCAAATTACGTATGTGATTATTTTTAATTTACGAAATAGCCTATATTTGTAAAACCTAGACATCTACAATAACTTTGAATACTAAAATCTTACTTGATTTTGAGATAGTTCTTCGTCCATCATTATTTTAATATCTACATGCATTATACTAATATGTTTTTTGAGGTTAGTGATTGAAGTTCGGTAGCATAATTCTTTTCCACAAACATTACACGTTGCCAAATATTCATTTGGTTTATTTCTAGTGAAATAATTCCATATTGCCGAATAGTACTTGCCTTTTTTTGAACCATCTGAGTTTTTATCACATGTAAGAGAACTTGGAAATTCTGATTGCAGAACCTATAATTTGATGTTAAGGTACGTTTAATTTAATCATACTTTGTTTTTGGCACAACAATAGTTAATAACATGGTGCGTAACTGGTTAAAGACACAGTTAACGATTTGTGCTGTTAATCCCAAAGACATATTATAATATAGTAAATTCATGGAAAAATATGTCTACTATATAAACACTTGCCTTTTATTTAGTTAATAATCTAATTAATTAAAAATAATACCTGATTTTGGTCTTGATCACCTGTCAAATTTATCTGAATGCGTGGATGTTTACTGTTAAGATGTTTTCTAAGATTCGTTGTGGTACTTTTGTAACATAATTTCTTTTTGCAAATATTACAAGTTGCTAGATATTCATCAGATATACTTTTGGTAAAATAATTCCAAAGAATCGAATGTTTTTTTAACTTTTTTTCATTGGGAAATTCTTGATCATCGTCAGTTTCACTGCTATTTACATTTGGGACTGTATCACTTTCATATGGATCAATTTTAACCTAATGGAATCAACATCATACTTTTGATAAATAATATTAATCACAATTAGAACTAACCTTAACTTGTTCTATTTTATTTTCCATTGATATATCTGGGTGTTTTCTCTGAAAATGCCTTTTAAGATCGTTGGTTGTGCTCTTATAGGAAAACTGTTGATTACAAACATTACATGTAGCTATAGAATCGGACATTGAATGTATGGTAAAAACATTCCAAATTTGTGATCTCCTGGTATTCATATCAACATTAAAATTATATTTTTGAATATATTGATCATCATCAAAATTATCCTCATGGTTTTTAATTTTATTGTCTTCAAGTTCTTGTTTAAACGGTTCTTCAATTAAAAAAACTTGTTCCAGATCATGACGAGTGTTCTAAAATGTGTTAAATCGGCAAAACAATTTCAATTAAATCAACAGGAATAAGAAAAACTAAGTAAATTCAGTGAAAAAAGTAACTAACCGTTAAAACTTCAGGATGTTTCCTTTTAAGATGTCTTTTTAGGTTAAATGTAGTAGTTTTATATGATAATTGCCTATTACAAAGATTACAACAAGCTGCTAAATTAGAATCGGATATTTTAGTAAAGAATCTCCATACACAAGATGGAGTTCTAGAGGAATTCTGTTGGTTATTGGAAAATTCTTCAGAAGAATCATTCAATATAAATTGTTCTTCTTCACTATCTAAAGACTCTTTATCACTACCTGATACAGAACTTCTTTTTTCACTTCTCTGTATTTTATTGGGCAGTTGTACAGGGTGATACTTTTGTATATGTATTTGTAAGTCAGTTTCAGATATAAAATTTTCTAGGCAAAATTGACATTTCATTGATGTTTCCTCGGAACCTTCTAAGTACTCAGGATGTATTCTTTCTAAATGTTTTTTAAGATTTGAGGTTGTCTTATAAGAAATCTCCTTGTCACAAACATTGCAAACTGCTGAAAAACCACTTGATGTTTCTATTTTTGTGAAATGTAGCCACATGCTTGAAACATTTTTATAATAACGATCTACAGTTGAATTACTATTATCCTCAGTGAAGGATTCAGGTTCTTCTTTAGGTTGATTGCCATCACATTCATCTTCAATTATAATTTCAATTCCTTTTGGCAATAGTTCGGGTAATCCTCTGTAACAACTTAAATTTTAAATATGTGTAGATAGCTTATCAATTAAGCAAACATTGTGACTACCTTCCTAGTAATCAATGACAATACCTATTCTTAACTGTAATCTATGAATAAGAACTTACATGCTTTTTTGGGCTTCAATATGAATGGATGTATTCAATATTATATTAATTTCAGGATGCTTTCTCTGAACATGCTTCAATAAATTTGTAGTTGTGGTTCTAAAAGAAAACTCTTGAGAGCAAATGTTGCAAATAGCTATACCTTTATTTTCCTTGGATTCGGTAAAAACATTCCAAACAGGTGATCTCCGAGTAGACATTTTTAATATAACCGGGTGATTTTCTATGAAAACTTAAAATGTAACAACAACTACACTATAAAGAAATTATTTATTTCTCTATGAAATGAACTACACTTTAACCTTCATTTAAACATCAACAAAATTATGATAGAGTGACAAATATGACATAACTGACAACCACCATTAACAGTGATGATATAGCTATGGCGGAACAACGGAGAACTGCGATTGATAACTGTTAGTTATTCGCAATCGAAGCAAAACTCTTGCGCAAGATCTAAAAACTGTACACGTTTCTGTGTTCGCCCAGAATTGAGAGCATTTGACAGTAGCGTCGCTTATTCAAAATTAAATATTTATTATTTTTGTTTCTAAAAGGTTTTGTCGAGACGAACGACTCAGTGTCGCCCCCTAGTGACGCATTTCAACACAAACGCTTTTAATGTATTTGCGAGTTTTTTAATAATCCGTAAGTCTAATAGGACTTCCATTTGTGCTGTAGAAGTTTACCTTGCTGAGTCTTCAGTCATCATACCGAAGAAGTTTATGTTATGGCGAACTTTACCGCCTTGTATAGTCAAACAGATTTTATACCCCACTTTCCACAAAAGCACTATCTGAAGTGTGGTCTCAACTTTCTTTATTACCTTTTCCAATAGCTGGTTCCAGATAACTTTGAGCTGAGTTTCTCCAATTTTTCCTCATAGTCTTCTTATTTTATTTTTCTATGCTATAATGACTATGTCATCGGCATATCCCAGGGTTCCACAAAAAAAGTGAACGCCCCCTATAGGCATCCTCTAGCTACATAAGGTGTTGGTGGGCTTCCACGGTAACTAGTGGAATCCCTGTTCCTTTGGGAGCCCTCTCAAATACTAGTAGAAAATCTACGTGGGTCAGCGGGATATTAGTTTATTGGTGCCATAACTATTGAATGTGACACTTGAATAACTTGACAACTATACAATATGAATTAATAATGAATCAACTAATAAATTAAATAATGAATGTTGTCTCGTCTGTTTCATCAACATATATACTGTCCTAAGTCACGTCTAATGTAAATATTAAAATATTACGTGATATTTATCTGACCTTAAAGAGACGCGTCCGGTCTGCTTTCGTTTTCAACTTAACCTTACCACAGTATATATACTTACGACCAGTAGCGAAACTCCGTGTCGGCACCTTTGATCTGGGATGTGCATTTTGTATGACCTTGAAACTGGCGGCCATGTTGCTGGTGGTGATTCGCGCGCCAATTTGAAATACTTTTGACTGGCGCCAAAAGAACGATAACTCACATTTTTTTATTTAAAAACAGACTAGTAGGTAACAAATAAAAATTAAAACAAAAAGGTGCTTATAAATATATTGTATTTTATAAAATTATGGTATTTGCAAACACGGTAATTAACATAAAACGGTAATTACATACTTGTTTAGACATTACAATGGTTTAAATAATTAAGTTCGAAATTAACACTTAAAATTCACTAATCAAATCATCAACGCAACAAAACTATAGAGATAAATATGAACTATGAACAAAACACGCAACTGACGTAACAGCTGGTTTGACGACGCCATATTCTCGGAGGTGATTTTAGGGACATGCGCATGAAAATCTCAAATCATGGAGACTAGATATAAGGAGCACAAACTTGTATAGGAAAAATCTCGAAAAAGTGTCCAGCGGTAAGGTACAAATAGTAGATGGCGCGAGAGTAGCTAGAGATTAAAATTACAGAGTGAAGTTTGCTGAACAAGTTAACCTAACAAAAAATGAAAATAGTGCTTATTTTTATAGAAGTTTTTATAAAAATTTACAATGTGAAAAACGTGTGTCGTGAAAAGTTGTCCAACTAGAAGTAAAGTTAAAAATAAAAAAAATTACACACCCCAGCCCCTGTCTTATTTTCGAGCAACAGTAAGTGGTTGATGTAGGACTCTCGGGTTAGGTTTATTGTTTTCATTACTATTTTGCAACACAATTGCCTATATAATGATATTGAAGAAACTTACCTTTAACCAAACATAGCACCAGCTACTAGAAATACTTATTTTTTCCTTGAAATTTGCTAAAACCAAGCATAGAAGGTAACCGAATGAAAATAAACAAACCCTCCATTTACATAACCTAAAATTTAACACGCCAAACATGATTTTAATCGCTAGCCTCCCCAGCGCCACCACAATTTTCCTAATTTCGACGGACACTTTTTATATACAGAGTTTGTGCTCCTTATATCTAGTCTCCATGTCTCAAATCGTGAGTTTCGCTACTATATATACTGTGACCTTACCTTGATACTTTTAATGTTTTAAATAAACTCACTTATTATTTTGAAATTTAAATAATTTCGAATGAATTTAATTCTGGTTTTTTTATTGAATGCCAAAAGGCATCACAACAGAATCCTCTATTATTGTGTTCCTTCGTTTTCTGTTGATCCAAGGGGAAACTTTATAGTTATAAAATTAAAATTCAAAATAAGAAATTAAGCAATTTATTTATACTAATAACTAATCTAAATTTCACTTAATTATAAATTACAAATTTGATACAATATTATTAAAATCATTAAACGATACACTGGTTACCATCCATGTCGATTTCTTGCGGCGCGTGCGCGACAGCTGTCAAAATTTGTAACCCATCTTCGGTTACCATATCTGTATGAGGAAAACTGGTTTCAAGATTTTTCACTAATTTCACAAAATCTCCAGAACCAACGTGAAGTCTCATATGTTTGCGAAGACTAGCGTTCAAGGAAAACGTTCTCCCGCAGATCATACAACCGTACGGTCGTTCACCCGAGTGAGTGCGAAGATGGACCTAAAATTGAGAAAAAAAAATTCCTTGCTAGAATTTAACCTACAATATTTTTACCTTCAGATGCGTCGTTTGGCTGAATTTTTTCAAACAAATATGGCACTGATGTCTTCTCTCGCCGAGATGAACCCTCATATGTCTCGACGCTCCGTTGCTGTAAGGGAAACTTTTGCCACATATCGTACACAAAAATGGCGTTTTTTTAGATTTTTCTCCCGGTTTCGCGTTATGGCTACGCATATGTTTGTGTTTCGATGACGATCTCTGAAAAGTTTTTCCGCACAAATTACAACTGTAATTTCGTTCTCCCGTATGCGACGCCATATGTTCTCGAAGATGGTAGGCCTTTTTGAATATCCTATTACACAAGTTACAACCAAATTGTTTGCTAGAGTTCGATTGGCATCTATAAAAAGAAAAACACTAATTTTTTTAAATACACAATTAATTACAACTTACATTTTTAAATGTTTATTCAATTTCCATCTGATATTAAAAGCCTTTCCGCAGAATTCACAGTAAAACGTTTCTTGAGAAGTATCCTTCTTCAGAGATGGTTTGTCTTTCCTAGATTGTTGCCGGCAGTTGTGTTTAAGCATTACAGACGGAGAAGGAAACACTTTATTACACTTGCTACAAGTGAATTTCGCCAAGCTTTCGCCATCTTCTAAATCACTGAGGTCTGCATATACAAAAAGTATGGTATGTTTTAAAAAATACGTGCACAAAATAAATGCAGGGCAACTGCACTGTCAAGACAAAACAAGTGCTGTAAAGCTATACTGTCAAATATCAAATAAACTAAACAAGTGCGGTGTAATTTTACTGTCAAATGTGGAATAAATTAAACTAGTGCGGTGTAGTTTTACTGTTAAATGTCAATTAAACTAAACAAGAGCGGTGTAGTTTTACTGACAAAGTGTCAAATAAACTAAACATGTGCAGTGTAGTTTTACTGCACTGGTACAACTGACGGAGGATATCCGAGGTGCCTTGGACAACCAAGAAACTGTAGTATGTGCATTTTTGGACATAGAAGGAGCTTTTGATAACACTCCACATGAGGCTGTCAAGAGAGCATTAAATAGAAGAGGTGTAGACAGCACAACATCCAAATGGATGTCGGAACTGCTCACCACCAGAGTAGCAGAGACGAGAACGAGCAAAGACATTGTCTCCATCTGCACAACCAGAGGATGCCCACAGGGAGGAGTAGCATCCCCATTAATGTGGAGTCTGACGGTTGACGAACTCCTCTGTGGTTTGACAGACCTCGGAATATCCTGCCAAGGATATGCCGATGATATTGTCATAACAGCCAGGGGAAAATTTGAAAACACCCTTTGTGACATCATACAAAAGGGTCTGAACTATACAAATAGCTGGTGTAGGCAAGTGGGACTCAGCATCAACCCCACCAAAACCATCTTGATAGCCTTCACTAAGAAAAGAAAACTCAACCTCAAAACCATTAAACTTGATGGGAACGACGTTGAATGGAGACAAGAAGTCAAGTATCTAGGTTTGACTCTAGACAGCAAACTCCTGTGGAACAAACACGAGAAGGAGATTACATACAAAGCAAAAATGGCTCTAATGGTGTGCAGGAATCTGGCAGGGAGAAACTGGGGTTGTAACCCAAAAATCCTAAGCTGGATGTACACTGCCATAGTGAGACCAATTATCACTTATGGAGCCATTGCGTGGAGTAGTAGAACTAGCCTCTTGACGACGAGAGAAAACCTCTCTAAAATTCAAAGACTAGCCTGTATATGCATAACAGGAGGAATGAGTACATGCCCAACGGCAGCAATGGAAGTGATTCTCAACCTCACACCATTACATATGGTGGTGGAGAGTGTTGCAGAAAGAACAAGATACAGACTAAGCAGAAAGGGAATCATTAAAAAAAAACCACCTCTTCACTTCTTAGAAATCAGACAACCTTGGGATATGCCACAAGATGGTATGATGAAAAAGTATAACTTTTCAAAGAAATTCGTTACGGAATTAAGCAACAAGAAGGAATGGGATCCAAATACCATTACCAGACTTGGAAAGAATGCCATTCAATGGTACACAGACGGCTCAAAAGCAATAGAAGGAACTGGGATAGGAGTGTACGGGCCCGGCACCAAACACTCTGAAAGCTTGGGAAACCCCCCAAGTATCTTTCAAGCGGAAATTCACGCAATAAGAAAGTGTGCCCAGTTCAATATTGACAAAGGATATAGAAGGCAAAGGATTATCATAATGTCTGATAGTCAAGCAGCCATTAAAGCACTGAGTTCTTGTGTAATCAGTTCCAAAATGGTGTGGGAATGCCTAGGCAAACTTAATGAACTAGGCGAGAAGAATATAGTCACCTTACTGTGGATTCCAGGACACACTGGAATAGAAGGAAACGAAATAGCAGATGAACTAGCGAAGAGGGGAACTGAAATACCCTTTTGGGGGCCGGAACCTTTTTGCGGAATCAGCTCCAATGTAATATTGGAAGAAATAGGTAAAGCCGAAGAAAAAAGAAGATCTGACAATTGGAAAGATCTAGTAGGGCTTAGGCAATCAAAGATTCTTCTGGGTGACTACAACCTGTTGAGATCAAATGAATGCATAAGTCAAAGCAAAACTGCACTAAGAGTTTTAACAGGAATCCTAACGGGACATTGTCGCCTGAATGGGCACCTTAAAAAGCTCAAAATAGTGGAGGAGGAAGATTGTAGGTTTTGTGGAGTGGAAGAAGAATCCTCCATCCACATACTTGCGAACTGCACAGCAATTCAGAATCCTAGGGCACAGCACCTGGGAGACTACTGGATAGAAGAGGGACAGTTACCTAAGTTTAAGCCTGCAGATATCCTAAAATTCCTCGGGGAAATAGGACTAAAGGAGCTACTAGTCTCTGAGACTTTCCTCAGGAACTAAGTAGAAGTAAGGGGGCACAATAGATCTTTTAGGTCTCAGTGAATGTTACCCCAAAAGACATACATACTGCCAAATGACGAATATATTAAACAAGTGCAGTGTAGTTTTACTGTCAAAGTGTCTAATGTCAAATAAACAAAACAGTACGGTGTATTTTTTCTTATTTTCTTGGGAATCAAACCACAATAATGTTTTTTTATTTTTTTATTTCAAGAAAATAAGAAAAAATAACAAGTAATGCCACAATGAACTTATAGAAGATATTTAGTACGGTGTAGTTTTACTATCCAAGTGTCAAATGTCAAATAAACAAAGCAAACGAGGTGTAGTTTTACTGCCAAATGTCGAATAAATTGAACTAGTGCGGTGTAGTTTTACTGTTAAATGTCAATTAAACTAAACAAGAGCGGTGTAGTTTTACTGTCAAAGTGTCAAATAAACTAAACATGTGCGGTGTAGTTTTTTCTGTCAAAGTGTCGAATGTCAAATAAACAAAACAAGTGTGTAGTTTTACTGCCAAATGACGAATAAATTGAACTAGTGCGGTGTAGTTTTACTGTTAAAGTGTCAAATAAACTAAACATGTGCAGTGTAGTTTTTTCTGTCAAAGTGTCAAATGTCAAATAAACAAAGCAAACGAGGTGTAGTTTTACTGCCAAATGTCGAATAAATTGAACTAGTGCGGTGTAGTTTTACTGTTAAATGTCAATTAAACTAAACAAGAGCGGTGTAGTTTTACTGTCAAAGTGTCAAATAAACTAAACATGTGCGGTGTAGTTTTTTCTGTCAAAGTGTCGAATGTCAAATAAACAAAACAAATGCGGTGTAGTTTTACTGTTAAATGTCAATTAAACTAAACAAGTGTGGTGTAGTTTTACTGTCAAATTGTCAAATGTCAAATAAACAAAACAAGTGATGTGTAGTAGTACTGTCAAACGTCGAATGAACAAACAAGCCATACCTGAATGGTTTATGTCGTCTCCATCATTATCGTATGTGTCAAGTTCGGGTTCTGGTTCAGCTTTACTCCAAAATTCAAAGGCTTTCGATACTCTTTCTCTAAATTGAATAACTTTTTCCAAATCGTCGACGCACGGCAGACAAATTACATGCGATTCGTCTATGACCTGTTAAAATTTTGAAAAAAACATTGTCAAGTAATTGGAAATTATATATTTTGTAGGTACGTACCACAGACTGATTCATAACTTCTTGTATTTTCGTAATGTAACTTTTTTCTTGTTCAGTATTTGTGTTATTGATCTGTATGAATTCCCTAGGTTCCGTTTGATCGCTTTGCAAACAAATTAAACATGTTTTCACACGAACTTCCGGTGTATTCTATAAGAAATATATTTTTTTTATATGAAGCCTGCAATTTAAATTCGTTAACTCACTTTTTCGTCATCTTCACTTTTCATTTTAACATTAGGATGTTTTCTATCTAAATGTTTTTTCAAATTCGATGTTGTCGACCTAAAACCCAGTTCTTTTTTGCATATATTACAGCTGGCGACGTACTCCCCTGGTTTTTTTCTCGTAAAGTATTTCCAAATTTGAGAACGTTTTCTCTTTGTATTACCATCCGAAGAATCTCTATCGTCCTCCTCTCCTTCGGTTTTGTGGATACGTGAAGTCGACTCAACTTGACCCATGGCGGTATTTTCCTAATGGAAGTGATTTAATTATAGGTCAATGACCTTTCAAGTTATGTACCTTAACAAACGCTACTTCTAAATAAAGTATAACTTTTCCAACTTTACATTCCAAGTATATTAAATTCGTATATTACAAAAGTAAAATGAATATTTCATTTATACATACCTCTTTGACACATTCAATTTTAATATCAAAAGTAACATCGGGATGCTTCCTTTGAAAATGTTTTTTAAGATTATTAGTTGTACTTCTGTAACAGAATTCTTGATTACAAACATTGCAGATGGCTACACAATCAGAATTTGGTTTTTCGGTAAAAACATTCCAAATCTGTGATCGTTTTTTGATAGTAGATGTAATTTTCGTATCGGCTACCTCATCGAAAGTGGGTGAAGGTCTGAAATCGGGATCGTCATCGTCAGATTGATCTAAATTCCAAAAATCATTTTCGAGTTCATCGGTGTTACTGTCTATTTGTTGATTCGGATCATTTGTGTTATTATCAATATTTGGAAATACTTTAGTGTTATCTAATAATATTTGTTCGGGTTGATGTTGATACTGTCCTTCGATTTCCTTTTCTTGTAGCTCTTCACTTTTGTTTTGATCGAATTCTTCGTTTGATTCCTGGTATACTTGTTCTTGTTCGTCGGTTACATCCTAAAAAATAATTTTCAACTTCTATCTATTCAACGATCAAGGTGGATCAAGCAACATCAACTAAACTAAAACTAATTTAAGATTTAAATTAAATTTAAACTAAGAATTGTCAGGTGTTCATGCAACATAAAGTAGGTGATCTGTTGAATCCTTGGAAGAAATTTGATAGATAGAATTTATTGATCTTGCAATATCAAATGATATAAGACAGGTTAAAACAAAAAAGTAAAATAAATGAAACGAAGTAAATGTTGCAGTTCAGACAAAAGTATTTTCAAAATACTCCTCAATCTAATATGGACACATATCAATGAGATAGTTTTTAGTTTTCCCCAATATCTTTGAAACATTGTGGGAGACTATTATAAAGCTCAATTCCCATTACTATAGGTGATTTCTTGCAGATTTCTATGCGCTGGTAAGATATAAAGAAATCTGATATATATCTTGTGTCATGTGCATGAATGTCACTATTTCGTAAATACTTGCTTTTATTTCCATGAACTGATGTGCTTAAATCCAAAATATAAAGGCCATACACAGTTAAAATTCTCAAATTTATCAAAACGGGTCGACAGGTTCTTAGTTGAAAGTTGGCCATCTTATTTAAATCTTAATTTCTTGCATGAACATCTACATTACATTACATGGTTTTACTAGTAGTTTTATCTTCTTAGTTTTAGTTTTAAATTAATCTAAGTTTTATTTTTTGCTTGCATGAATCCACCTTTAACGAGGGGTATATTTATAATCAGCTTGAAATATACAGGGTGCACAAAAAAATGTTATGCAACTAAATATAGGTCATATAAGTAAATTTGCAGGAGTATACTTTTCTATGTTTCCTTCACTTACCACTAGTTGTTTATGTTTCCTATAAACATGCTTCTTAAGATTACCAGTAGTTGTCTTATAAGAAAACTCCTTTTTACAAATATTACAAGAGGCTATAGAATCAGAAGCAGGAATTTTAGTAAAAAGTTCCCAAACTTTATACTCACTTTTCTCAAAATTTAAAACTATATTAGAGTTATGTATTTCATTATTGTGAGACAATTCTTTACTTTGATTATAAACAAAATTTTTATTTCTTTCACAATGTACCAAATGTTTTTTAGGGTGCTTTCTTATTATATGTTTTTGAAGATTGTTAGTGGTTGATTTGTAAGAAATATCTTTTTTACAAAATTTACATGTAGCTTTGGTTTCTGAATCTGCAACTTTAGTAAAAAATTGCCACATTCTAGACCTCCTTTTTGTACAAGTGGCATCTACATCACAGTCCTGTTTTTCATTAAAAACTTCACTATTTTCCTCCCATTCACTTTTATTTTCATCATCACTAACATCCGATTTTTTCGAATGCTTTCGATTCAAGTGTTTCTGAAGATTTCCTGTACTACTTCTGTAAGAAATGATCTTTTTGCAAAAATTACAAGAAGCCTTGGTATTAGAATCTTCAATTTTTGTAAAAAATTCCCACATTCGCGATTCTCTCTTCCCTAAAGGCTCTTCATTATGAGAATCTACTTTATCCTCATCTGAATCACTACTTGTATCATAGCTATCTGATAATTCTTGAAAATGCTTTCTATTAAAATGTTTTTGAAGATTTCCTACAGTAGATTTATAAGAAATTTCCTTTTGACACAAATTACAAGACGCAATACAATCGGATAATGGTATTTTCGTGAAATATTTCCACATAGGAAATGTTTTGTCAGGACTAGAAGATTCTAGAATATATTCTTCAGAATGTAAATTCTCAGAGGTATCATTTTGTATACAATGTTCAGAATGTTTTCTATTTACGTGCTTTTTGAGATTATTAATAGTCGATTTATATGAAATACTCTTTCTGCAAAAGTTACACATTGCTATGGAGTCAGAATCAGATACTTTAGTAAAAAATTTCCAAATAGGAGACGAATTTTTACGAGAATTTGTTACTAAATCATTACTATTACTTTCATCGCCACTAGATGTATCTTCATCAGAATTATACGCTATAAAAGTAGGATTAGTTTCATCACTTACTGCTTGTAATTCTGGATGATTCCTATCTAGATGCTTCTTAAGATTCCAGGTAGTTGTCTTATAAGAAAACTCCTTATGGCAAACAATACAAGAAGCTACACAATCTGAAGATGGAAGTTTCGTAAAATAATCCCATAGTCGTGGTATCGGTTTAGCTGTATTCAATACTATATAATTGCAATCTTCAGGAACAGGTTGCACCTCTACTTTAAATGACTTTACTTCACAGGCAGTTTCCAGTTGTGTTCCAATTACAATTTCAACTTCTTTTGGTAATTGTCTACAATAAATAAAGCAATAGATTAGTTCTGTCAGATTTTTGAGTTATTTATTTTTATACTCAATTAAAACAATTACAAACTTACTCATCTTTCTGCTGTTGCATGGGACAGTTTATATCTACACCAGGATGCTTTTTCTGCAGATGTTTCTTTAAATTGGTAGTTGTTGATCTATAAGAGAATTCTTGAGAACATAAATTACAAGTGGCTATAAAATCAGATTTGTGGGTTTCTGTAAAAACGTTCCAGATTGCTGAACGTCGAATTGTCGACATTTTGATATAATAAATATTCTAATATTGTTTTAAGTTATTAAAAGGCACAAAAAATATCATTTCGAAAATAACAACAAACAATTGCTGACAAAGTGACACGCTAATAAAGACGGATGAATTTTGACTTTAATGACACACAGTTTAGCCAACAGTAAAAGGTGGCCTTTAAGATAACACGTATTCAGTTCGTATATTTTGGGAAACTATAGAGTTGGGGAGCGGCTGAACGGTCATCGATCGAAATAACGGAACATGCGCGAATATAAATCAAATATTTCAATTTAAATTATACGGATGAGAACACAGTTTAATAAATAATTATTAGATTTATCAGATAATTATGATAGGTTAAATAAATAAACAGTTTATTTTTAATAAATATATCTTAAGAGTTATATAAAATCATGTACAAATACGTACAGGGTGTCTAAAAAATTTTTGAGTGGAATGGGAAATTTACTGAAAAAACAATCAACTCTCTTCGTTTCTTCTGGATGTATAGATACACTGCTCATTATTCCCCAGTTGGAGAATAATCTTGATTACGACTATATATGCCATTATCATAATGTCTGATAGTCAAGCAGCCATTAAAGCGCTGAGTTCCTGTGTAATCAGTTCCAAAATGGTGTGGGAATGCCTAGGCAAACTTAATGAACTAGGCGAGAACAATATAGTCACCTTACTGTGGATTCCAGGACACACTGGAATAGAAGGAAACGAAATAGCAGATGAACTAGCAAAGAGGGGGAGTGAAATACCCTTTTGGGGGCCGGAACCTTTTTGCGGAATCAGCTCCAATGTAATATTGGAAGAAATAGGTAAAGCCGAAGAAAAGAGAAGATCTGACAATTGGAAAGATCTAGTAGGGCTTAGGCAATCAAAGATTCTTCTGGGTGACTACAACCTGTTGAGATCAAATGAATGCATAAGTCAAAGCAAAACTGCACTAAGAGTTTTAACAGGAATCCTAACGGGACATTGTCGCCTGAATGGACACCTTAAAAAGCTCAAAATAGTGGAGGAAGAAGATTGTAGATTTTGTGGAATGGAAGAAGAAACCTCCATCCACATACTTGCGAACTGCACAGTATTTCAGAATCCTAGGGCACAGTACCTGGGAGACTACTGGATAGAAGAGGGACAGTTACCTAAGTTGAGGCCTGCAGATATCCTAAAATTCCTCCGGAAAATAGGACTAAAGGAGCTACTAGTATCTGAGACTCTCCTCAGAAACTAAGTAGAAGTAAGGGGGCACAATAGATCTTTTAGGTCTAAGTGAATGTTACCCCAAAATACATACATACATACATACATATATGCCTAATTCAAATAATAAGAGGATTAAACAGAAATCTAAATGATATGTTTGAAACTTTGAATACCTACTGTAATTATTCGGAATATGCTACATGTGCATGTTAATGCAACCAAGTGAAGTTCAAATTTTTAGATCATTTGAAGTTTGATAGATTCAATGTGATGGCAACATTTTTGCATTTACCATAGCTACTAGGTTTATAATATATTTAAATACATTTTTAATATTATTATATACAGAATATGAATGCATAGTTTTGTGGGAGATTTATTTTGATCATTATATAATAGATGTCGTTATAACCTCACAGACCTCTGCAGAATTCAATATTAAATATTCCCAATTTACTTTTTTGTATCGTTACATAATTCTATTAAATCATGAAATAAACGTAAGCCACTGGTTAAATAAAACAAATTTTTACTTATAATTATCTTTTCTTGAATTGTTTGTTTGCAAAATGTTTCATACAGTTCGTAAGTAGGTACCTTTAATTATATGAGGCAAAGAATCTCTAAAACAAACAATGATAATAGTGATTACTAATTCTTGATATTGTTCTTTTATGGCATTGTACATATTTAAAACCATTGAAAAGTGTAAGAAAAAGACATTTTTAAATTATTTTCAACCAAAAGACGAAAAAAATTGAGTTTATATAAATAATTCATCTGGATCTAATAAGTGTCCGCAACCATCATTACAGTTTCAACCGATACAAGGTCTTTGTCCCAACAAAATTAAATTTTTTCTTGAATACTTACTGACAACTCAAAGTAAATAACCATAAGCTCAAATTTATAGTGGGATTTGCGTATCTTTTATGGCTAGTAACATATGTTTTCGTTATTACCCACTTTTATTAAAACTGTAAATATTTAATTGGGCTTAGTAGCTTTTGCTGAAATAATAAAATGACTAATGTGTCCGGTATCGTTAAAAATCCTGACGTAGCTGTCAACAGTCGAGGTGAAATGAGTTGTAGCTTATATTTATCACTCAACGGTTATAGTAATCCGCAAAAAAGGCAAATATTGACGATTCCAAATAAATCCAACGGAGAGTTTTCATTGTAAAATACCTACTAGCTTTTTTTATAGGGGAGGGGGGTAAAACTTACCAAGACAACATGTTTTGAAACAAAATTTTATTAATAAAAAACAAAATGGTTTAAAAAAAACAAAAAATATTAGTCTAATCAAATAAGGATATCCTACCAGCCTACATTTTATATAATCATCGGGGGGGGGGGGGGGTAATTACCCCCCTTAAATGAGCCCTTGTGTACCTAAGCCTTTTTTAAAATACAGTGTGATTGCAACGCCCATCAGTAATATCTTTTAATTGACATTATTTGATGAACCTCAAATTCTAGCTGCTTTAAAAAGGTCGGCAGATATTTTTATTTGATATACGTCAGTAGCGAACATTTTTAGGAGGCTACAAAATGTTGATTTAAAAAATTTTTTTTTTCGGACTTTTGGTTACCACACTACTGTAAAGAGTATCTCTTGTAAGACCTAAAGGTGAATTTTGAGTAATGTAATTTCACCGGTGTCTGAGATGTACGTAGTCAAAAATTATTTTAATTTTATTTTATAATTGATGTTTAATGAACTCCAAATTTTGGTTGCCAGTAGTGGTATCGCTTTTATGAATATTGGGTGTCATATCAGTGGCGTAATTCAAAAATTCGTATTTTGAAAATAAAAACTGCAATATTTCTGTAGTTTGACAAAATGTATCTATTTTGGATTAAAAAATAAATAATGTTGGGTGTTGCGATCTTAAATGTATCACACTGTATATATCCTCGTTTAGTTGTGTAAAAAATGAAACTAAACAATTTATACTATATTCTAACATTAATATACATACGCCAGATTATCAGTAAACCCTGTATATAAATTTATATTGACGTATAAACGTAATAATAACCTTATTTTAATTAATGTAGCTATTTATATCTCTCTTCAGTTATTTTTATCTCCGTAATGCGATATTTTCCTGGTTTTTTTTTCGGTATTTTTAGTTTATCGTTATTTATTCAGTTTACATAACATGAAGAGCGATTTAGAGGCGTCCCTCTGTGATACAATTACTGATATCTAAGCTTTTAAAAATAATGGAAATTTCCCCCAACGTATATTAGATTATTAAAAAAAGATCATAGATTCTATTATATATTTCACGTTTAATTTTAAATTAAAACTTGATTCATAAAATTTGTAGAACAATAATAAAGCGCTTTCCTCTAGAACACGGAGTATCTAAAGAACAGTTTTTTGTATCGTCAACCCAACCATATTTTAAAGGTGGGTGTATATCCTCATACAGTTTTAATTATAATATAATTACCATTACTACTATTTTCTTACATATTATGTTAAAATGTATTTTATTTTATATATTTATTCATGTAATGAAACCGTAAGGATTGTTTGAATAACAAATAAATGAATAAACACTTGACAACATTATGTGTATCAAACCAAGTTTCGTCTAAATAAATTATAGTTCTATTTGAATCACGGTACCCTTTTGTTTTGCGCAAATACTCCTGTCTAAGTTCAGCGATACGCCGAGACTCCATTATTACCATTCGATTATCTAACTTCTTATATTTAAATCCACAATTCAATAATCCCGCGCATCATCTTGGACTGTTGTTTCAAATGGTCTCCAAAATGCCATTCTAATTAATTATATTATATAACTTACCCTAACGTCTACGAACAAATGAATATTATATTAATATCAATTCACTGACGCGACCTAACCACTACACCATCAAAAAGGTTTTATATTAATGATACCTTTCTACACTAGATCACCTACACTTACTTATAAATACCTATAACAATTCACTAAACTCACTCAACCAAGAAATAGATATATTAAATATTTATTTAAAACAAAATTCACACCCGACACTGAATGATACTAATGGATTATAAGCCGAACCACAACACAACCACCCCCAAAAAACCCTCAAGGCCGTAGAATTTTTTCTGCCAAAAACGTCAAATGGAGTAGACTTCGGTTATTTCGTTATATTGCGATGAATACTGCAGTTGATGATTGGTTGTTTCGAAGTCTTGACTGCACGTGCAATACGTTGCCAACTCTTCAAAATTTTCTTAAATATAGTAACATATAAAAAGTGGTTTTAATTAATTTTTCTTTTTTCAGTAATTTCAAGCGACTTATTTTAATGTTTACTAATAAATTTACATTATGTATTTTTTTAAAAATATTTCCAAACTAGCTTTCTTATAACATAACGAACTAACAGTTTACTGAAGTAAGAGGAACATTTGTGTAGCGAGCCTAACAATTTTAGAAAATATATCTGACAACATTGCTTTATTTTATGGTCATCACACTGACTTTAGTTAGAGTATAACAAGATTATTTAATTGTATTTTCAAAACGTAAATATCTTTTTTAAAACCCTTATTTTTCATTATTTGGATAAAGCTTATTCGTATAAACATCAAAATCAGTCATCATGTCTATTAATTGCTAATACAAATACAGATACAATAAAAAAATCACCTGCGTTATTTGTTATATGACATAATATGCTGGTACCTAATATAGGTACTTACTATTCAATGTTACACATATTTTTGACTATAGTTTAGATGAACTGCTTTTTGTTAAGCTACATCACCGTGTATAGGTACATTTTACGCGTCTAAGTTTATGGCTGTAATTAACTATAAAGGTTTGCTTATACATTTATATAAATAAATATATTTTATCTATAGCGTGTATTTCATACTATTGTGAAATTTAAATAATTTTGTCAGTTGAAACAGTCGAAACATGCGGAGTGTTGTTAGGTGACAAATATATATATTTATTTGGATTTTGAAGATTTTTTTTTAAAATTTCAGTTTGGGCAAAACGTAAGTTTTTTTGTGAATATTTTTTAGTTGTTAAAAACAGTGATGGAAAAAGATAAAAATTTAAGTGTATTTCAAAATAATATTGACGATTGCCTTGGAAACATAATGCCGACCACACACTACCAATACTATTGTCAATATTTCTTGTCAATTTAGCTGTCAATAATCTTCAATATAGAAATTGATGTTTCATTCCACAGAATCTACATTCATTACTCTCCTCTAGTTTGAGATTTTTAAGTTGTTCGTTCAAGCAGGAGTATAAAAACTCTTGGCAGTCTCAATAATGTTTTTCATTTCACTTAGGCGTAGTTTCGCTGAAGTATATTTAGTATATTTTCAATATTATTTGATATTTTTGTTTTCTATGTTACTATATTTTTTATAATTGTTTCCCAATCTGACAGTTAAAAAAATTCGACTATATTATAGAACATATTTTTTTCAAATTCACTTTATCATTTTCCTAGATCTTATATAAATAACAAGTTATATCACCTTTTAAGTGAAACTATACGAAGTCGTCAATGAACAGAAAAATCTAGGAAGTTCTCCACTATTAAACTGTCTTCTTGTGTAACAATTGTAAGGATCAGAAGATAGTTGTCCTTGGATTCGTATATCATTGCACAGTTACACTGATCTTAAATGGGAAAAATATATCTAAGCTTTAATATTATTAATATCATATCTTCTTTTTTTTTCTATTCATATACGGGGTTGGGATAAAGTATGGAACCAAGTAAATATCTTTTAAACGAAAAGAACGATATTTATGAAAATTTGCAGGTAAGTGCAATGGAACAAAATGCATCTGATATATAGGGTGTCCCATTTAAATTAAAGAAGTTGATGGCATATCCGATTAAACCGGAAGTATATTATTAACAAAAAAATGTACATCAGATACATTTTGTTCCATTGCACTTACCTGCAAATTTTCATAAATATCGTTCTTTTCGTTTAAAAGATATTTACTTGGTGAGTGAGGGGTAGGGGAGACATATGTCACCAAGCTCCCCGCTAGGGCTAATGTACCCCAAATACGTTTGTTGGAGCTTCACAAATATCTTCATTACAAACTAGTTGGCAAGCATGATTTTGTCGCCCCCATTGAGCATTAAGGGGCGCCATTCTACTCATAAACAAATGACAACATTTTTCTTGGAGGCTCATTGAACCCCCAGACTCTGTCGGTTCGAGAGGAGGCGTAAACTTTGTGTCATGTTCCCGGGCGCAGATGACCCTCTATATTACAAAATAATTTGTGTCTAAGATATGATAAAACTTCATTTGAAAACGTTAAGCCAGTTTAAAATAAGTTTAATTGGAAAATTTGTAAAATTTTATGAATGCTCCCTAATCATTCATTTAGCTGCATTTCATATTTTTAAATGAAATTAACATTTACTTCGCTGTTCTTTCTCTGAAATAAATAAGATAAGAAATTTCATGCCAGGAAAACGTCTTTCAATTCCATAATTATAGTTGAAATGATATTTAACGAGATCGTGAAAAAAATATGTTGTCTTGGAAAACTTTTTTTTACTCTTGAGAAAAAAAACCAACTGTAATATTTTAATTTAAATTTTTTATATAAATTTGACAATTTAATTCATGTATATAAAATCGCATATGCCACAGTGCAATTGTCACTTTGACAGCGGCAAAAGTTAGCTATAACTTTTACAGTGACAAATACACTAGTGGTTTTTTCACTTATTCATTTGTTCATCAATTATCGCGGTGTTGGTTACCAGAATAAATAGTTTGGCATGTTTGTCAACAACTTATTGTGTCATGCGAATTAATTTGCACTGTTTCACAATTTGTCGGCGATACAAAGAAATCTGTAAGCAGACAGATTTTTCATTATTGCAGAGTCTCGACGCACTAGCGGTTTCTGTACTCTCTTTTCCCGATAATAGCTGTCTATTAACATTATTTTTTCAATTTATGAATATTAAAAGATGAACACTTTTCCAAATTTGTTATGGGCTTCTTCAAACTCTGGCAGCGTTGTGCGAAAACCATAATTTTCCCGCCCTCCGAACAAACTCAATTGGTGAAATTTATCGAAAGACCTTCGTTGCTTAGCGACCAGCTGACTTCCTATTGGCAAGCGCGTGCGTGTGTTCTTTCCTCTCACTTCGTCAATTGACTGACATTGATTATCCAGTGGCGTGGGTATTGTCAGTGTTAGATTTTGAACTATTTCGTATTCATATTGAATTTAAGTACGATTCTTAACAATATTTGTTTTTAACAAATACCGTGTTTTGAAAAACACTCACAACTATATTGATTTTAAAATTACCAGTATACAGGGTGTCTCAAATGAAACTGACAAATATAAAACGTAACTATTGACTCGATGAAATAATGTATAAATTTTAAAAAGTTGTTTCCCGAATACAGAACTAGGGAAAAATTGCCTGTTTTCAACTAACAACGCTTTGTATATTTTTACACCCCTCTAAAGTTGAGTTCTTTAATTAATATTTATGTTCAAATTGTGTAAGTTCCAATTAGGACAACCTGTATATAAAGTAATCTGAATACACTGCTATCATTTGTAATGTTGCAATATTACGTCTGTTTTCCACAATTTGTATGTAATGTGACGGAATTGATATTTTATAGTCCAGGAAATATTTCAAATTTTTCGATTTAAAAAATAATAGAATTTTATTAAACAAAGTTTGAAAAAAAATTACAAACGTAGAAACAATGACAATCCATTTACTTGCTGATTTGAATCATACCCACTTAAATTACCATTAAATGGAATTTCCAACGGCTTTGGTATTTTTATCATATTTTGTAAAATCCCTACGTCCCAGAATCGATATTTATTTATTTCAATTTATTCAAATATCTTATTGTGAATTGATAGATTTCTTGTCACTTTTTGTTTGTTCTCGTCTTGGTTACAACATTTTTTATTTGTGAGTATATTTAATAATAGTAAAAATAATATTTTTTGTGAAAATATAAATCCAAGATTATTAACTCTAATTCTTTTGCTCTATTCTTCTCTTTAAATGTATAGAGTAAAAGGAAAGAGACAAGATAAAAAAAATATGTAATCTATCTCCGTTGCTTTTCAATTCTCTCTATTAACAACTTGGATTTAAGAAAGAATTTTTTGACTAAGTATTTCTTATTTTTTTCAGACAGCCATAATGCGTGCTCCATTCTACTTAGTATGTGCCACACTGGTGGTGAGCATTCACAGCGAAGAAACGTCGCCTGGTGCCGGTTATTTTAATAGAGGACAGCTTGAACCAGTTAATATGGCAGCCGATCAAGAAACAATCAGTTATCTGTTACCAAAATTAACGGCAAAATACCGTCCTAGTAGCGAATGGGCGGGTGTCACTGATCCCAGATTTTACTTACTCACCGAAATGGAATCCAACGAATTCGATAATCAGGTAAGTTCTACTTAAAACGTGAATGAGGAAGAATAAGGGAAATCGGTGATTCTATCTCTCGATCTTTAATTGCGCATATGTGAAAATTATGAAGTTTTAGTTTAGATAGGTTATCTATGGTTTAGATTTAGATGATACTTTATGTTCTTTTTGATGAATGTGATTTGATTATAAGAGTCAAATTAAGCATATTTCAATGTTGCCACTTTGTCCAAATTTTCTTATAGTTTTATAAAGTGACGTTTAAACTTTGAGACCATATTCCATTTGCGATTTCATGAGATACAATGTTTTTTTTCCAAAACACGTTTTTGGAGCCCTGTAGCCATGTAAATCAGTTATTTCGAATATTAAAAACTACCTTTTGTTTAAAATGGTCGCCATTTCGGCCCAAATAATCGTATCGGAATCTTTTTTTTTTCAAAATGTGCATGATTCAATCAGCTTTATCATGCTTTTTCCGGATTTCAGATAACTTGGAAAAATTTTCCGGATCATCGGAAAAACTAAAAAAGGTGCTTTTTTTTCAAAATGCGATTTCTAAAAAACGTCCACTAGCTTCGATTAACGCGAATTTTCGATATGTTATTCTCGTATATACAGATTGCGTAAATTACTTTGGAACCCTGGCCTCGGATTACACAAGTACGACAAGGATATATGAAAGAGAGAGAAAGAATAATTGTGCGCGGTCATCACTTTGTTTCATCTTAGGGGTGTATACTTATTTCCCGAGACTGGCCGAATGGTCCTTTACAGAGAGAATTCACTAGTTGGTGGTATTCAGTATGCTCCCAACATGGAAGGAGTGAGGGTGTTAAAGAAATAAAAAAATACAATCGTTATTACGTAACCTGTACATCTTAAAATTCATTTTTGTCAACATGATCATTTCAGACCAAGTTGACAGTTTCTAACTACAATAGGATATTATTTTAGCCATTGTAACTTGAAAATAAAACAGCATTTCTTGAGAGAACCATAATTAATAAACTAAAAATCCCTTCCATTAATAAATTAAATTGAAAAAATAAAATAAGTAGGTAGGTACCTACACCTATTCCAAACATAAAATATAAACTTCCTGAAAAAATAAAAATAAAAATCCATTCTAAAGGTAAACATAATTTTAATGAATTAAGTGCTCAAATAAACCACCTTCCTGTGCCAGACAATAACCAAATCTGTGATAAAGATTTGATCTCATATCTCTAAGATTATTTGGCGTAATGCTAGCACAAACTTGCAGTATTTTCACCCTCGAAAAAAAGTCAACGATTACGAGACAAAAATATCATTTGTACAAATTAATCTGCACTTCTGGCAACAGCGGTCAAAATAGGGGGGCAATGAGCATTCGGCCAGTCTCGGGAAATAAGTATACACCCCCAAGGTGAAACAAAGTACACGTCTTAATGACCGCGCATGATTATTATTTCTCTTCTCTCTCTTTCAGCTGTTTTTCTGTCGTACTTGTGTAATCCGGACGGTTCGGATGTAATTTACGCAATCTGTATAAGCTATCTTTTGTGCCAAACCGCAATATGCCAACTTTTTTCTTTCCAGAGATACAACCTTGCAAACACAAAATGTCATTTTGTCATTATTTTCACGTAGTTTTTGGCTTCTAGCGCTTTGCAAGTTGATTCTATGACATTATTTGAACTTACTTTATAAAAAAATCCCTTTCGCGCAGGTGACGTACTCTATTTTTTCTACGACCACGCGAGACTTTTACCAAATAGTAACAAACTAACGTTTAATTATTTGATTCTACCTTTTAGAAAAAATCCTTTTGCGCAAGTTATGTACTGTATTTTCCCTACGACAACGTGATATTTTTCCAAATAATAACAAACTGACTTTTATTTTTTTTTCGTATGAGTGATGTACTATATTTTTTCTACGACCACGTGAGAATTTTACCAAATACAAACTACTCACTAAGCTAGTCAAAGTTACACTAAATGAAATTCTCCTTTACCATTAAATCAAATATAAACATATCCAAAAATAAAAAAATTGATGTTTTTTGTTTTTTTCGTATAACTCTGAACATTGGTCCCCTAAAAAGACAACTTCAATCTCGTTTAACCAATTTCGATCTTCAACGGTGTCCAAAATTGCAATTTTTAGATACGGACCTGTACACTAATATAAAATAAATATAAATAAAAATTTTTGAAAGTACTTTTTAATGTGTTTATCTCAATATTTTAACCGGTTACACAGGCATGAAATATTAGTTTGTGTATTTACAAAAGTGATGTATCAAAAAAATAGCTGTAAGTACTAACAGATCATTATTTAAGTGTATAGTTCCTTGCAGCATGCACAATAATATACAGCATGTTTGTTTTTCACACACACTAATATTTCCAACACATATTACACGACAACATATTATATATCTTGATAAATTGCTAAAATGTGGTCTATTTATATTTTTTAAAGACCGTTTCCCTTTTTAAAATAATTGTGTAACATCTATGGCTCACCCGATTTTTCATAATCGACCCCTCGACTTTAAAAATTAATCGTCGTATCAAAATAAAATACTCTTGGCCAATTTTTGCATTATAACCTCACTTTCTTTGTCTTAAAATTAAGATTGATTGTGAGGGGAGGGGGCCAGGGGGCTACAGCCCCCCCCCCCCGAGATTTATAATAGTTACAAAAAAGTAATAAGCCCAATGGTCATTAATTATGATTTAAAGTAAGTGACAATCAAACTGTAACTACAATTACATATCAAAAGCAATTTTTGCGACCCCCAGCAAATCGCATTTGTCAGAAAATCGAGATAACAATTTTGATCCTGAGCTCGAAATGCCCGGAAACGATATTTCACGTTTTCCAAAATCTCAAGAATCCTCAAGTAATTTATTGAGCAAACTTGAATAATATTTAGGAATCAGAAAAAACTTTTAATTTTCCAGGCACGTCTTTCGGAAAATTTGACAGACATTTTCATTTAGCCCCCCCCGAAATTTAACCCTGGGTGCGCCCTTGCTCCCAACTACGATATTTGCAGGTCTATTGGGCAGACACAAAATATTTCAGAAGTTTTTTATGTCAAAAAAAAAAATTTTCTTGTAAATTTTGACTAATATAGGTACGAAAATATTTTCCCCTAATCCTTGGAAATTTAACGATTTCTGATATGGCCTAGAGCCATTTTTATTGAGACACCCGGTACGACAAAGTACTTCGTCAAGTAGAGTGGCGCTTATATTGAAATCTAAATTAAACCTACAAATACACTAACTAACGCACAACATTAATAAGAAACGTTTTTTCTACTGAATTCAATAATTATTTTTATTTTCAGGAAAATCCCAATAAGAAAATTCGTAACAAACGTTTTAACCTTGACGTAAACCCTCAAAGACAAACCAGATACTACAACAGCCTGGACGATTCTCCCTCTCTATCCATCAACGCCCCAATTCAGACCCTGAGGAAAGCCTATGCGATAGAAAGGCTAAGAGAACGAGTTCGATCAAACAGGAAATTTTTAGAAAATTTAAGCGATTCCCAGTAATTCAAATGTAGACAAGATTAATTAGAAGTAAAAAAAAAGAAAACATTTATTAGATCGTTATGATATAGAAAATGAATCACATAGCCATAAATTTCAAAATTAGTAAGTAATATTTTCGTTTATTCTTATTTTTTTGTGTATTTATAATTTGAAATTTGTTGTAATCTTTGGAACATTTTTTTTTTAAATGAAATAATGTTTTTGGAAGGTGTATGCCATGTTGCCCTGAGTATTAAAATAATTAATGAAAGATTATTTATTTACTCTAATTTTGCATAAAGTTTTAATTATTTAAAATAGACAAATAGAATGTATAAGTTCCAGTATTCTGTGTTTGGTGCAGTTCAAACCACGCTTTATATTTTAAGGTTTCGTGATGACCTTGCTGCGACCTCTAGACCGTTTTCTCTGACTTAAAACTTATAATATTTCAACATTTTAAGAAAATAATAAGTAATCCTTTAATTATCGATATCTATTTTTATAAACATATCTAAATTCAATTAATTCAATAAAATTTACGATGTTCCAAAGAAATTAAATATTTTATTAAAATTCTGTACAGGGCAGCCCAAATTCGAGGGCAAAGCTGCGGATTTAATAAGATTTCAAATATTTTCTTCCCTTAAATACGCAACATTTAACAGTTTTTAATACTTTGGGACACGCTGTACAATACAATTAAGTTTATTCTTACATGACTATATACAGTGTGGTTTATTGAAGAATTAGAAAATTAATTTACAAAACATTCCAAAAAAAATTTCTAGTCATCAATTTATTTATTATTATTATTTATTTATTTTATTTTTAATGAAAACAGTATGTTATCGACAGTATTAAACGACATTACAATAGAAGTTTCAGGTTATTATATAAAGGGTGTCCTAAAAAAAATTATTGTTAAAATATTGCATTATTATTATTTGTCTAATTGAAGGTGTAAAAGTGACAGCTGTGGTTTTGTACACGGTTTTTTTTGGGACACATTATATCAAAGCGATTAAAAACCAAAATTTAAAAAATAATTTGATCATTACCTACGTTTATATTGGTTTTTACTCGCTTTAATAAAACGTTTTAATTTATTTATATTTTTTAAAATAATTGACTATTTTACCTCATTTTGTTTATTTGTAAATGTTTGTTGCTAAAATAAATATATTACCGTAAAGCAGTTTACTTGTACCTTTTTTTTTTAAACACCTCCTTCCTTATCTCTTTCGGAACGACTTGAGATAAATCTCATTACAGTTTCTATTAAAGTACCTAAGTGGCATCTGAACATAGATAACAGAAATACGATAGATAGGCAACTCAATGTACAAATCTCAAACCATGTTTTTCAAGCCCTCTCTTGGTCTGATGACCGAACTATATAGCTGTAACTGTGAATCGCATTGAGCCAAGACCAGAAGATAAAATTCTATATGTAGCTTTGAATTTTATTCAGTCAAGACCAGTAGCTGTATGTCATGCTACGCAAAAGACATCAAGAAAAGAAGATTCCAAAAAAGGAAGTTTGGCATGTGCGAAATTCAAATTTAAGCGTTACAAAACTGTTGCCGATCCTTCATGCCCAATTTAACAGAATAAAAACTAAACAATTTGAATCTGAAAGAAACTTTGTTGCGGATAAAACCACAGAATACACCAAGAGCAAACAAGAAGCGAAGTTGTCTATCCTTTTTTTGTAAGCGCATGTTTGAAAGGCGTCATATTTATGATGGCTGCGTTCCGTATTTACGTCCGACCAGCTAGATTTGTCTAATTCGTTCGTTTATGACATCTAGATGTAGAGGTGGTAAATATTGACCATTTGGTATTTCTACAGCCGAAACGGATTTAATCTGATATTGAGGTTATGAAACAACCAAAGCAAACAGTCTAGTTTGATATATCCTATAAATACTGGTCTTTACATGTACATAAATTAGATATTACGAAAAACACGCTTTAAATTAACCAAAAACACAGATATTTTTCAAAATCACAGTAGTTAGGTTATAAAACCATGGAACTAATCGTTTTCACGTTCGTTAATTCTAATCTGTGATCACGTGACCAAGAATCCAACAGCAATCCGTGACAGTTTGGTGTTTTATGACTGGGAAGCACGATCCGAGTACACGGCCTATCCCAGTTCAATTCGCATTTACTCAGTGCCATGTAAAATTTGCTCCAGCTCGGATCCGGTGTAGTTACCAATCGGCACTAAATAAATGCGAGCTACACCAGTGCAGTTCTTAAATCTACGTTGATTCGATTGGGATTGTTCCTCTAGAACTGTAGGTTTGTTCCCAAAGCGAGTTCCTAGCTGTGACGAACATACTGAGTTTGCGCAGTTAACAATAATTGTTTCTTATTTTAAACTGCGCAAACTCAGTCTGTTTATAACAAGTTAGTAACTCGCTTCGGGAACAAAGCTTGTACTAGCAGCACAGTTCTAAAATTTTGCACTGAGTACTAAAAAACCACACCGAGTGCAAGCCAGTCGAATTCTCGCCAGGACCGTACTAAATTGGTGCATGTCCGAGACGAACATAAATGTTTACAGAACTTTGTCAGTCGAACAGCCAGCAGCAAGAGAGAGTGCTTTTAGTGCCGCTTAGTGCACACTAGAGCCGCCAGTCGACTTCGACATCAGTAACCAGTTCCCACGTTAAGCGCAATCGGTTTGAAAACTGTCGGAAGAGCTTGCGTATTTGTCAGGACTTGTAAACGCAAACTCAAATTAACTTATCTAAACTAGGAGTTTTTCCAATTAGCTGAGCCACAGACTACATACAATAAAAAGACTGCCCACTCTATGTAAAGTTTGGTTTCGCTTAATGTGGTGCCATCTGTAGTTCTCATGATATATTAAGAGAGATGTTTGCTGAAATCTTATAAAGAAGGAGCTTTTGACAGTACTCCTCATGTGGCTGTCAAAAGAGCATTAAATAGAAGAGGTGTAGACAGTACAACATCCAAATGGATGTGAGTAGCAGAGACGAGGACGAGCAAAGACATCTGTACAAAAATGGCTCTAGTGGTGTACAGGAATCTGGCAGGGAGAAATTGGGGTTGTATACCAAAAATCCTGAGCTGGATGTACACTACCATAGTAGGACCAATTATCACTTATGGAGCTTTTGAGTAGAGTAGTAGAACTAGTCTATTGACAACGAGAGAAACCTTCTCCTAAATTCAAAGAAGTGTTGCAGACTACTACTACTACTACTAAGTTTGCAGGCGAACCTTGTCCTGGACAAACTCAAGCCAAGGTTCCGGCACTGAGGCCACTGGCGGGCCCATTGTGCCATTCCTGCTACCTAGACATCCATAAAGCCGAGCCCTTCAATAAAGGCCACAACCTTTTTCAATGGATGCCTGCTTGTGTCTCCAGGGGCCAAAACAGGGACTCCGAAGATTCGCCTGCGTAGTACAGCCCAGTGTGGACACTCTAGGAGAACATGGACTGACGTTTCGTCAGTCATGCCACAACCCCTGCATAGGGAACTTCCCTCTACTCCTAAGTTGTGGAGGTGTTTCATCATACAGCAGTGCCCCGTTAGGAGTCCTGCTATCTTCCTTAGCCTACTTCTTGGTAGTTCAGTAGCTGCTCTAGCGTGTCCATCAGTCCATCCCTTCAGTAAAAGTTTGGATTGCCTAGGACCCTGCATAGCATTCCAATGAGCGAGGTGCTGATTCTTCAGCCACTTCTTCGTCTCCTTGCGTATTCTTTGTTTTGTTAGGCCCAAGGTCGGGCCCGGGCCGCAGAATGGAGCTGCCGCCCCTTCCGCAGCCAGTGCATCCGCCATCTCGTTGCCTTCAAAACCAGAGTGGGCTGGAATCCATTCTAGCCGCACCACGTTGTGCCTTGCAAGATTAGCAAGTCGTTCTCGACATTCATTAGCAAGTCCTGAGTTGCTGGTGCACCCACTCAGGGCTTTAATTGCTGCCTGACTGTCGGAGTATATGGTTATGCGTCGATCCACATAACCTCTGTCTAGGTTTATCTGCGCACATTCCAAGATAGCATATATCTCGGCCTGATATGCAGATACACCATCACCCAATGGTACACTAACTTGTGTTCTTGGGTTCCTAGAGTAAATTCCAGCCCCTGCTCCATCACCGGAGCATGAGCCATCTGTGTACCAGACAGTCCCATTAGGCTGTGTATTCCTCTCTTTTTCCCAGGATTCTCTATCCCGGATCATGGCCCTGTACGGAGTTGCGAAGTAGTACTTTCGCAGGCATTCATCAGGTGCTCGAGCCAGAACTGGAATATCTTCCAGTAGCCGGAGCTTCCTGACGTGCCTGCACTCTTCCCCTCTTCGCACGTATCCCAACTGTTTTAAGCGTAGAAAAGCCCTCCCCGCCTCAGCCTCGATCACATGGCGAAGAGGCCGAAGACCAAGGATCACGTCCATCGCAGCAGTTGGTGTAGTTCTCATGCAGCCAGTTGCCCCCAAGCTGACCACCCTTTGAAGGCGTGTCAGCTGCGATCTAGCCGTGACCAAGGTTACCCTCGGCCACCAAACCAGAGCCGCATATGTGAGCATAGGCAGCATGATCACTCTATAGAACCATATGATCGTTTTGGGGGTCAGTCCCCACTTCGGACCAATGGCTCTCCTACAGGCCCAATACGTGTTTGTCACCTTGCTTAGGCGACTGTCAAGATGAGCCTTCCATGTCAGTGATTTATCAAGGATCACTCCCAGATACTTCACCTGCTCAACCACAGGCAGTGGTACTCCATCAAGATTTAGACCCTCAGGTCTTATACCTCTTTTTTTGGTGAAAGCAACTATCTCAGCCTTGGCAGGATTTACTGCAAGTCCGTGTTCGTTACACCACCCATGTACCCTATTCAGAGCCCTTTGCATGAGGTCCCTGAGAACGGTAATATGCCTTCCAACAACAAGGACAACGATATCATCGGCATACCCTATCGTTAGAAAGCCTTCACCGTTTAAAAGAGTTATTAGCTCGTCAATGACTAGGTTCCACAATGTGGGCGAGAGAACACCCCCTTGCGGACATCCTCTAGCGACGATCACTTTTGCCACATGGTCTTTCCATGTGGCCTCTACTGTACGATTGCACAACATGGCCCCAAGCCAGTGAGTGATCATTGGCTCTATTCCATGATTTGTCGAAGCCCTACAAATAGATTCTACAGAGGTACTGTCAAACGCCCCCTGTATATCCAAAAAAGCTCCCAGGGCGATCATGCCATTTTCCAGCGCCTTCTCCACCTGGGTTACCAGTTGGTGTAAGGCACTTTCAGTTGACTTGCCACACCTGAACGCATGTTGATTGTTGTGCAAGGGATACCTTAGCCCAACTATTTCCTTTATGTACCGATCAGCCACCCTCTCCAATGTTTTCAACACAAAGGATGTTAGGCTAATGGGTCTAAAGGATTTAGCCACCGTATATGTGGTACGACCCGGTTTGGGTATGAAGACTACTCTCACCTGCCTCCACTGTTCAGGGACATACCTGCGTGCCAGACAGGCCCGAAAGATATGTACCAAGATTGTGCCAATTGCATCCCAGCCCTGTTGAAGCAGAGCCGGGAAGATTTGGTCTTTTCCTGGAGACTTGTACGGTCTGAATGACCGTATCGCCCAAGTACACCGCTCGTATGTGACTATTTCTTTTGCTAGAAGATAGTCCTCTTTACATGGTCGCTGTATGTTCACATATCCCATGTCAGGACACACCCGCTCGATTCCCTCACAACCAGGGAAGTGTGTCTCTAGTAGATGCCGCAAGGTATCCACCGGGGTTTCGGTGAAAACACCCGGTTCGACTTCCATGCAGCCTATAGCGCTGTCCGGTGATTTCGTTAAGATCCGGCGCAGCCTTGACATTTGAGGTACCGATACGATATCCTCGCAGAAGGCCCGCCAGGCATCTCTCCGAGCCAACCTAACAGCACTCTTGTACTCATTCCGTTTCCGGCGGTATTGCTCCCAATCCAGATCCGACTTCGTCTTCCTAGCCCTATTAAATAGGCGCCGGGTATGTTCCCGTAGCGAGTCTAGAGACTTGTTCCACCATTTGTGGCCCTTACTTTCCTTCCTCGTTTTTTCGGCGCAATTTTCTTCATAAGACGAGACAATAATCGAGCCCAGCTCCGCTATGGCCCAATCGATCTCATCATTATTGCTCAAGTTCCTAGGGAAACCACCAAGTCTCCTTCCGAGATCCAGTTTATACCGTTCCCAGTTGGTAGTCTTGGGGTCCCTATACTTGATTGATTGTTCTTCAACAGCAACCCTGTAACTGAAACAAATGTAACTGTGATCCGACAATGACGGATCATCATTAACATGCCAGTCCCTTACCATACTTACAACGGTACTTGACGCAAGCGTCACATCCAGGACTTCAGCCCTAATCCTATTTCGGAATGTTGGTTTCGTCCCTCGGTTGAGTAGTTGCAGGTCAGTGGTACCTAGATAGTCAAGCAAAGCCCCTCCCCTGCTATTGACGCCTGTGCTGCCCCACATAGTGTGGTGCGCATTGGCATCACAGCCAATAAGAAGAGGCAGATTCCTGACCATGCAGTATTCCACCGCCTTGCGGAACTCCTCAGTGTTGCAGAAAGAACAAGATACAGATATGATGAAAAAGTATAACTTTTCAAAGACATTCGTTAGGAATTAAGCAACAAGAACAAATACCGTTACCAGACTTGGAAATAATGCCATTCAATGGTACACAGATGGCTCAAAAGCAATGGAAGGAGCTGGGATAGGAGTGTATGGGCCAGGAACCAAACACTCTGAAAGCTTGGGAAACACCCCAAGTATCTTTCAAGCGGAAATTCACGCCATAAGAAAGTGTGCCCAGTTCAATATTGACAAAGGATATAGAAGGCAAAATATTATTATAATGTTGGATAGTCAAGCAGCCATTAAAGCACTGAGCTCTTGTATAATCAGTTCCATGCCTAGGCATACTCAATGAACTAGGCGAGAACAATATACTATGGATTCCAGGACACACTGGAATAGAAGGAAATTAAATAGCAAAAAAGAAGGGGACTGAAACACCCTTTTAGGGGTGAATTTAAAGCTGAAACTTTTACAATATTTCAAATTGTTTCAGGTTGAAACGAACCCAGAAGTACGAATGAAGCGGGCTGGACGAATTGGAGATTCTGGTGGTTCTTTATCAATCGTAAATTCCCTTGACGTTCTACGCAATCGATTATTACTAGAAATTGCTAGAAAGAAGGCGAAAGAGGGAGCTACACGCAACAGACAAATGCTAATGAACTTAGGCAAAAGAGGTTTCTTCCAAACAGGCCGTGGATTCTTCAACGAAGTGTAAAAAGATCTCATCAAAATGATATTTTTGAAAATGGTGCTTTTTACCGAATACCTATATTTTTATTGAATAATATAAATTTTTAAATTATTTATTATCAAATTTATCAAGGGCACTAAAATACAAAATTGTTTTAAAAAGTAATATTATTCTGTTCAAAAGAATTAGAGGAATATTTTTTAGATAGCTGTAACAATTTAAAGAAACTACATATTTCAGATCTCCCCTACCGAAAAATATTTCATCCTTTCAGCCCATATACTATTTTCCGTTTTAGTAGTAAAGAAGTATCGAACATCAGCGATAGATGGCGACTGTGATTCACTTAAAGTATTGTCGCCATATTTTCTCCAATAAAATGTAAATTTTTAATGAAACATAAATTTTTAATTTTACATCTTTTGTAGTTTCTCTGAATTGATTTTTTTTTGGAAACGAATCAGATTGTAATTTGGAAGTTTAGATATACTTCAATATTTTTGTATTCTGTGAAGAAATATAACGCTCCTCAAATTATATCAAAACACAGCGAATATTTATATTTTACCGTTGAGTGAAAAATTTTTCACTCAACGATTTTACGGAAAAAAGCATATTGTCAAAAATATTCGTAAGACTAGGCATGTTTTAAACGCTTTTCGACGGGGGTAAAGCAAAAATATTTGAAAAACTGCTGGCGGTTTATAATTTTTTGCTGTGCATTCTCCTCTGTGTTTTATTTTACTTCAAACTATGTAAAAATCGTATATATATATATGCGCTTTTCTTAGTGTACAAGAAAATATTAGAAATTTTGTTTGGTTTGGACAAATAGTCTTTCTAAATCTAATCAGTAGTGGTAGCTTTTAAGCTAATTTTATTTATTCAAAATTTTTAGAAAAAAAGGCCTAAGTCTCTACCTTACAAAATCATACCTATTAATTTTAACGAGTGTATTAGAATAAGTAACAAATAAAAGTCATTCATATACATTTCCTTTGATATTTTTTTAAATATTTCGGATTTGAATACATGGATGGATGTTCTGTGTAATAACTATACGTTGTCACCATGTTGTCACTTCGTAACCGTAATATCTATGACCGTAATACCGTTGATCAATCAACGGTAATACTGTACCCTATTCTACATAAATAGCAGTCTCAGTAGGTTATCTGTGGTCTCAATCACTGTGTAAACTACTGTTTCAATCTAGTGAAAAGTAGATGTCGCCAGTATATAAATTCAACTGCCAGGACTACATTAATTGAAATAAATAATATATGAAATGTTACAGTATTTTATATATTCCTAATATATTCCTACAATTATCCGAGGCAACCCATCGAATGTTAATAAAAACTTGAATCACTGTTTGATAATCTACCCTCCATAATAATATTGTAATGGTGTACCCTCTTTGAATTGGAAGCTGTACTTCTCCAGGTTCGACTGCTTACATGTAGATGTCACTGAATGTGATTTAAATTTCGACAGCCCTAATTAACAATAAAATCAATTAAAGTTGTTGCACATTAGGAAAATATTATTATAAATAGTACTATATTAATGACTTTTATATTGTATCCATTATTTTTATGGTATTTTAACAAAACTTCGATAGTTTATATAGTAGATAAGCAAATCTATTACTATTACTAAATGTAAGATTATAGCAAACTTCTAACATTGACTTATATTGACGTGGATTCCATTCCGACTGTAATTTGTATTCGCTTATCTCAATTATGCTTTCAGAAAAAAAAATTCCTTGTAGTATAAACGTCTGCGTTATAATTTAAATATTTTGTAGATTTAATTAATGTATTGTGCGTTTATAGGTTGACAATTAATGTATTTTTTGTAAAGAGTATAATAAGTTATACAAATAAATGATTTAAAAAACAATAAAGCCTGTCGCAAATTATTTTGAATGTATTGTATACCCTCACATTTCCTTAAAGGTACCTAATAAATATTTCCAGTATTATGGTATGATTGACCTGTTTTTCTAAAAGAACAGAACCCATTTAACTGTATATACTATTATTCAAGAAAGTGCGGAAACTGTGACGAGAGTAAATACAGATGGAGTTAAAGAAAAAACGACACTACTAGTTGCCTATATTATGGCGTTGTATTTGACGTAAAGCAGAAATTTATTCCATTATTGATAATGGAGAGTTATTAAAAACGTGACTCCTCAGCTAAATGAACCTGATTTTTCTATAGATGAATTTCCTGAGTATTCTTAATTCTAGACCTAGTAGTCAAATACTTTAACCAAAGATATATTCGGACCATACTCCATAGAACTATGTACATCTAGCACAGCGCCTCTATGTTTGACAACTTCAAAGAGTAACTAACCAAAAAAAAGACATCTGTCTTTTTCATTGCGCCTGTGTTTTTTGCCGAGGTAAGTCAATAGTCAATAGTGAAATTTTATTTTTGAAATATTTAGGTAATCTTTGAGTTTTATTTATTTAAATTATGTTATAAACTCCAAGCAATAAATATTAAATCCTGTACCAGGAGTATTTTTTATTAGTAAATGCATAATGTTGATTATTTCAATATTTTTCAAAGTTAGGTTATACATTAACACGTAAATTTTTTTCAGTTCTTAAATTCAACTGAGTCCCTAACCACAGCAAAGATGGGTAGGGAGGACAAGGCTACTTGGAAGTCAAACTACTTCACCAAGCTTATTGTAAGTAACTATTTATATCGTATTATTATTTATAAAATTTCAATTTTTCATGATGATCGCATGTATTTCGTATGTTTTCCGTCTCATACTAGAGCTAGAAATAGTTGAACCCACTAGTATGTGGAAAACGAATGTTGATAACTTTATTCTGATTTGTTAAACCAAAAATAAAATTGTTGTTATGTACTATCCATAAGTAACAATTGTTTTTATTTTTAGCAATTACTGGAGGATTATCCCAAGTGTTTCATTGTGGGCGCTGACAATGTCGGCTCGAAGCAAATGCAGCAAATCCGTATATCATTGCGAGGTAGCGCTGTGGTCCTTATGGGAAAAAATACCATGATGCGTAAAGCAATCAAAGGTCATTTGGAACGCAACCCTGCCTTGGAAAAGATCGTGCCTCACATCAAAGGAAATGTTGGCTTTGTTTTTACCAGAAATGACCTGGTTGAAATCAGAGATAAACTATTGGAGAACAAAGTAAAAGCTCCAGCAAGAGCTGGTGCTATTGCTCCTTTGCCTGTAGTCATTCCCGCACAAAACACTGGATTGGGTCCTGAAAAAACATCTTTCTTCCAGGCTTTGAGTATTCCAACTAAAATCTCAAAAGGTACCATTGAAATTATCAACGATGTCCACATCTTGAAACCTGGTGACAAAGTCGGAGCTTCTGAAGCCACTTTACTCAACATGCTGAACATTTCTCCCTTCTCGTACGGTCTTCAAGTAGAACAAGTTTATGATTCAGGTACTGTTTTTGCTCCTGCTATATTGGACATTAAACCTGAAGATTTGAGAGAAACATTCTTGGCTGGTGTTGCTAATTTGGCTGCTGTATGTTTAACCATTGGCTATCCAACTATCGCTTCTGTTCCACACAGCATTGCTAATGGACTCAAGAACTTGCTGGCTATTGCTGCTGTTACAGATGTCGACTTCAAGGAAGCTCAAACCATCAAGGAATATATCAAGGTTAGTGGTTTTAGTTTACAACTGGTTGGGAGTGAGGATTGTGAAAAAATGTTACTTGTCTATTTGAAATTACATCAATCGTCTAATGCTTTTTCTCAACTTTATATTCACGTTTCTTAATACATATTATGATGATTTTTTTTTCTCTGAATGGCTTTCGTCTGGTGCTAGAGCTAGCAATAGTTGAACCCACTAGCACCTGGAAGTAATAAGTTGATAACATGTTCTGATTCAATTCTTAAGAATTTCTCAAACTGCTTTGTTATTTATTTTTGCTCATTTTTTTTTTCTTATTTTCTGTAGGATCCCAGCAAATTCGCTGCTGCTGCTCCTGCAACTGCAGCCCCAGCTGCTGCGGCCGCTGCTCCAGCTGCAGCTAAAAAAGAAGAGAAGAAAGAAGAATCTGAAGAGGAAGATGACGATATGGGCTTCGGTCTTTTCGATTAAGCGGTTTTATATAATGTGAAACTTAATTTGTTGTATTTGATCAGTCAGACTGTCTAATAAATACAAGGGAACTAACTTTTTTTGTATCTTTGAAAAAGGTGTAGAAGAGATACACTTGTGGTTTGACTTTTATGCTTTATGAAAAATGCTGTTAATTTGTTTTAATTGGTACATTTAATATCGTTTTTATAGCCTGCATTTTCGTGCACAGATTCCTTCAACTCGTATGTCTTGGGGTAGTAAAAACTTCTTGAATGTCTGGAAAATATTTAATTAGGATAAAATACAAATCTAGCTCCAAAAATATTCCACGTATCGTACTTTACTCAACTCCATTCGATAGAGCATGAAATTTTCAATATTCTGACATCCCTAATGTGGAAACGCACCCCGTACGCGAATTAGTATAATTGTCGGTGTTTTTTTGATTATTTTAGAGGTGGATATTCACTAATTAGACCCCGTAGATTCCATAAAAGGCTAGAGGACTTATATTAAGAAAGTTAGAACTTCAAAAATGTCCACTTGTGACATGCTCCTATATTTGTTCTGATATCTCGAGAACCTCTCCCTTAACAGTATTCTAGTTTGCGTCATTCGAATCAGTATAAAATTTGCTACAAACATTAGATTTTTTAACACTGGTAAACAGGAAGTTCATAAATTATAATCGTTTGAATATTGGTATATTTAAAAAAGTCTGACTTTCCGATATGTCTCTGTATTTTTGGCTCTAGCTCCAAAAATAATCCACGTATCTTACTTTACTTGACTCCTTTCGATAGAGCATGAAATTTTCAATATTCTGACATTCCTAAAATGGAAATGCGCCCTCTGTACGCGAATTAGACTTTATTCTAGACTCGTACTCCCAACGGAATAACCTTAGACTACAGTTAAAGATTTATTAGTTTATCACCAAGTGCTTTTTCTTCTCTGATTCTACTATTTATGTAAAGAGACTAGTCCTAATCAGGTTCAACAGCCTTTTTACTAGGTCCTTGAAGAAATCTTCCCTTGTACGCTTTATTCCTAGATCTCGTATGAGACAATACATTGTTTCCTTATGTCCAGTGGCTGATTTAGGCTTCCTGCCGCCCTAGACCCGGTAAAAAACCGTGTTTGACTTTTATCCTCTTAACTCAAGTGACCCTCCTATGAAATCTGCCGCTCTTAGGCCGCGCCGATTTATAAATCCAGGACTGCTTAGGTTACAGTGACCAGTCTAATCTCGTTACTTTCCTTATCTGGTCTTTGCCGAGGGTTAATACTTCGTTAGCAACTCGGAGGGTTTTTTGATCAGCAATGATAATATGTAAAACTTTTTTCCCGTCACAGAAAAATATAAATTTTGTATTGTATCGACAATAAAAAAAATGTAATGTGTGTTATATAAGTTATTGGAAATTTTCCACAAAGGGGAGGGAAAATAGTGTTTTCATTCGCCCTTTCCATTCTTAAGAAATATCTATACATATGAAGGTAAGGGTGAATGGAATTATTATATTCCCTTTCTAATGTATGTCTCGAATAAGGCATATTATGTACATAATAAGAATTTTTTCAAGAAGGGAACGGAAAATATTCCATTCATCCTTCCTTTTCAAGTAGTTATTATGTTTGTCGTGCTGCTACCAAATTTTCAATACTAATGTTCTTCAAGAAGGAGAAAAGTGAATGGACTTATATTAACATTAATAGTGAAAAATTGGCAGTAGTACAACAGACAAACATACTAACTACTCCTTTTGTGGGTTGCATAACAGTACCTGATAGATTTGTTTCTTTGCTATAGTCAGTATGGAATAAAAGGAGTCAAACTATTTTTTTATATAAACTTTGGAACAGTTCAGTTATTGATGCTTTAGGAAGGTGAATGATCTCATCTCTACTTACAGTTTTACAACTATTTGACGCCAAACATTATTTCATGTCATTTATAAATATCAAATAATAACAAATACCTACGTGTGCCTTTATTATAATAGTATATTATACACCAAGCGACTAAAGTGACCCAATTAATCCCGCGGGTGGTGTTTGATGTTTGAGGGAAGCAATCCACCTAAGGGATTAATGTCACTTTAGTCGAGAAGTGTATACGTTATTTTAACATACCGAAATTTTTTCTGGAAAAAAAAGAAAATATTATTTTGAATAGTTTCCTGTATACCTAGTGCGTTTTATTGAAACTATTGGACGATATAGTTTGCTATTGAAATGATGAACAAAAATCTTTATTTGGATTCTGAACAACCCGCAAATTTTTCGATTGATAATCTTCAATATAGGTGAGTGCTATAAATTTTTTGCAAAATCAGTCAAAAACTCTTGTCTTCGTATAGTCCACCAGACCCATTGAGGAAATTTTATTCTTTAAACCCGAAATAACACTATAACATTTTGGGATAAGTACCTGAGAATGTTTAACAAAAGTGAAAGTATTTTGAAGTATCAGAATATAGATACTTACATATACCCATGATATCGCACAATCTAGAATCATACCAGCTTCAAAATCTAAAGGATCGTGTAAGTCGGTAATTTCATCGTCTCCTAAAATTTTTCCAATGGTTTGAAAAAAAATACTCAACATTTTGTATTATGACACGTATGAATTTGACATATAAACATCTAATTCCATATATGACAGATGTAAAAATGGTCAAATGTGAGCAAACTTCAAATTTGCAGTCTCGATTCATGAAAAAAATTGAATTTTAGCGGGCATGCAGAATGTTAATTATTTCAAAGAATTGCCCTGTAACGTTCTTTTATTAATGCTTTTGTGTATATTTGGTTGCCTATACCAATTTCCTGTTATTAAAAGATAATTCATTACAGTTGATTAATTGAATTAAATACTTCGGAAACTATTATTAGGATATATTTACAAATGTTTAATGTATAATAATAACAAGCATTTATTATTAATATCTATGTAATTCTTGTGTTAAGCGGATTTACAACTTTTCCCGTCATTAACACTACATGAAACTCGGCATCTACTACAAAGTAAACAAATGGATGGTCTGCTCGAAATTCAATAGGTGCCTCTTGATGGAATTGCCCTGAAAGTTAAGAAACAATAAGTTAAATATTGAATAAACTTTAATTTCATTTGGATTAAAATCCTATCTTGCGCTATTGTTGGTATAAAATAGTTATCTTAACCGAAAATTAAAGAAAGTGTCGGTAATTCAGTGTTGCTAAATACTTAAATAGATTGTTATCGCTACTTAACTACGGTAATTGACCAGTTGTTTTATTTAAAACAGAGCCATCAAGTTAAAAGCTTGTCGAATTGCAAAATGTCTAATTAAAGTTTAGGTAATGTTTATCTGCGACAAATAATGCGCAAATAAGTATCCCACGATCGTTTTCAAGGTGATAAAATACACTGCATATTTGGCAACGACATCATTCGTTTTATAAACAGTTTTTACACGGTTTTTAATTCAATAACTTCTAAGGCCACTTACAATTATTATTATTGTCTTTTGAAATAAGTTCCTATCTATTTAATAAACAGCAACTTGCGTTACAATTACAAATTAAAATATTTGGCTTGATAACCGCAAAAGTTTATAAATCCATTGAAAAGTGTAACATTGTTTTATAAATATGATTTTACAAAGGTAAAGGTGATCGCAATATAATCGATTTTAAAAAATAAGATAAAACCATAGAGTAGGTATTTCGTAGACTCTCTCTTTCTATCGGTTGACTTGCGCTCATCAATAGAATGCAATGAAAGATAGATTGGCCTTCTGACAAGTAAAACAAAATCTGTGCGATGTTGAGCAATAAAAAGAGGACGAATACATAAAGTAGTACTTACTGCTTTCACCAAAAGCTGCCGGGTCCATATAATTTTTTATATTAACTGTTATGGCTTGCTCTATGTTTGTTATGTATATTCCTTTAAGATTCGTCATTGGTGAAAAATCAGCTTGTCGTGGTTCAAACACTCTTCTTATTCCCAACTAAAAACGTACACAACAGTTCAATCATTTTGCCTTTCAGTACATCTCAGAGATATATATATATATAGATATGGTAATGTAAGAACCATGGAGACTAGATATAAGGAGCACAAACTCTGTGTCCGTCGAAATTAGGAAGATTGTGGTGGCGCTGGGGAGGCTAGCGATTGAAATCATGTTTGACGTGTTAAATTTTAGGTTATGTAAATGGAGGGTTTGTTTATTTTCATTCGGTTACCTTTTCTGCTTGGTTTTAGCAAATTTCAAGGAAAAAATAAGTATTTCCCGTAGCTAGTGCTATGTTTGGTTAAAGGTAAGTTTCTTCAATATCATTATATATAGGCAATTGTGTTGCAAAATAGTAATGAAAACAATAAACCTAACCCGAGAGTCCTACATCAACCACTTACTGTTGCTCGAAAATAAGACAGGGGCTGGGGTGTGTAATTTTTTTTATTTTTAACTTTACTTCTAGTTGGACAACTTTTCACGACACACGTTTTTCACATTGTAAATTTTTATAAAAACTTCTATAAAAATAAACACTTTTTTCATTTTTTGTTAGGTTAACTTGTTCAGCAAACTTCACTCTGTAATTTTAATCGCTAGCTACTCTCGCGCCATCTACTATTTGTACCTTACCGCTGGACACTTTTTCGAGATTTTACCTATACAAGTTTGTGCTCCTTATATCTAGTCTCCATGGTAAGAACGTTTATTTAGTGTCTTAACCTACCTTTTGGAACGTAGGTGTCAAATTGACATAACCTTTCAAAAGAAAGCTGGGTATGACAGCTGTCACATGCCTATATCTTAAGTTATCTATAATGTATTTAAAACTTCCATTTAACCTCAATTCACAAATAAGCTGGTTTACACCATCTTCTTGGACTGGTAGCAGCAGTAATAAATAGTATTGAGGACTGTCAAGAGGAAAACTTAAAGCCAAAGCATTTAAATAAGAAACGTAAAAAAATGGCAATACAGTATCGTATTTCATAAATTGAACTTGGTATTCTCTGTACTTCCCTTGAACCAAAAAACTAGGCTTAGTTTGTGGTACATAGGGTATTCCTTGATTATTATGTAATGGGCGGTACTGGTAGTTATCGTAGTACTTAGCAATCATATAATCAATCACAGATCTCGCTTTTCTTTTATTACTTTCTCCAAAAGCACGTTTAGATCTTCTTCGTCTGTTTCTACTGCTAGACAGGGAAAGTGGTTTTGCGACTTCAGTTTTCTCAATTGGACTATTTAGTTTGATCAATTCAACCTTCGATCGGGTTTTTCTTTTGACTATATTTTCAGTTTCATCTGTTACAACTTTGTTTTCGGTTATAACTTCTGTTTCTGGAGTTGATGCATCTGGATATGGGAAAGACAGTATAGTCGTCGTTTCTATTTCCGAGTCTGTAGATGTTGATTCTGGTAGCGTTTCTTCTGTAGTTGTTGAATCGGACGTCACTGCTTCTGTTGAAACAGCTTCAGACGCAGTCGCTTCAACTGTAGTTGTTTCAGATGATTCAGTTTGAGTAGTTGATATTTCAGAAACAGTTGTTTCTATGGATTGTGCTGATTCTTCTGTAGTTGTTGCTTCAGTTACTCGTGACTCTGTAGGTTTTACTTCCTCTGTTATTACTTCAGTTACACTTGATTCTGTAGGTTTAACTTCTGTAGTAGTCGCTTCAGCTGTGTCAGTTTCAGGTGCAATTATTTCTGTAGTTTCCATAGGATTGGTTGTGGCGATGGCTTCTGTTGTTGGTACGTTCGTTGTTGTTTCTGTTGTCATTGTTACAATATCAGTTGTTGTTGGTTCTGAAAAATATGTTATGTCATTTATTTATTAACAATATTTAGCATAAATGACAGTGATGAACGTTGTGAATGGCATCATTTACTCACTACATCAACTATAAATTGACAAGTTTGTTGATGCTAGTGTCATACACATTTCAGATTAAACCTCTCTTAGCAACTTGATGAAGAAATGATAAAAGTAGGAAGCTATACAAAGATGGTACTATTAAAGACTAAAACTTTGACTCACCTTTAGTAGTAATTTCTTCTGTAGTAACAATATCTTCAGTAGTAAAAGGAGTCGTGTCGGGGATACTACTTGTCGTAGTACTTAGAATAGTTGTAGGTACTTCTGTTGATATACTTTCCTCGCTTGTTATTTCTTCCGTAGTTTCCATGTTGCTTTCTGTCGTACTGATACTTTCTGTAGTAAAAACTGGAGTTTCAGTGGTTGATAAAATATCTTGAATGGTAGTACTGGAAGTAGTTGTAGTTTCAGGAACTTTTGCGCTAAAATCGTTCATGGGAAATTCTGTTGTAACAGCAATTGGAATTGTGTGAGGAAGTAATGTAGTAGTACTTATTGGTGTTAGGGTAGTACTTTCCGTTGCACTTGTAGTAAAAGATTCAGTTGTGGTTTGTTGTAGTGTAGTAGTTTCCATTGGTATTGTCGCCTTAGTGATTTTATCTGTGGTACTTCCAATAGGATACTGAGTAGTTGGTGGACTGGGGTAGAGGGCGTTGTTAAAAGACATAATATCGAATCCGTAGAATTGTAAAATATCTTCGTATTTTGATTTTAAAGTGACATTTTCGTGGTTAAGTGTTAGACCGGCCAAAAATCCTTCTGGGGGGATGAAGTAACTCTGGAAACAAAATAATTGAATTGAATAAGACTGTTTGGGTTTGAAAAACAAGGGTCAGTATTTGTCAAGATATTTATAAGACGGAATATGAATAAAAATACGGTTTTTAGGAGATTTAATGACACTATTTGAAGGTGAAATTCGATTTCTTGTCCCAAAATTCCCGAGCAGTTTTTTTAAATTAATTGATAGACCTACCTTGAGATGACGGTGAATATCTCTTAAGCCGATTCTGATCAAGGATATATCGTTGGGTATATGAGCTGCCTTTTGTAGTTCTTGTACAGCATCACCTTGGAGACCTTCTCCTAAAGCTATTAGAATACTTAGAGCCCCGTAGGGGGATATGGCAATATTGTCATCGTTGTCTTCGTTGTGAATCTGAAAATATTTAAAATAGTTATACTCTAACTAAAGTCAGTGTGATGACCATAAAATAAAGCAATGTTGTCAGATATATTTTCTAAAATTGTTAGGTTCGCTACACAAATGTTCCTCTTACTTCAGTAAACTGTTAGTTCGTGATGTTATAAGAAAGCTAGTTTGGAAATATTTTTAAAAAAATACATAATGTAAATTTATTAGTAAACATTAAAATAAGTCGCTTGAAATTAATGAAAAAAGAAAAATTAATTAAAACCACTTTTTATATGTTACTATATTTAAGAAAATTTTGAAGAGTTGGCAACGTAGTTGCACGTGCAGTCAAGACTTCGAAACAACCAATCATCAACTGCAGTATTCATCGCAATATAACGAAATAACCGAAGTATACTCCGTTTGACGATTTTCGCAGAAAAAATTCTACGGTCTTGAGGGTGTTCGGGGGGGTTGTGTTGTGGTTCGGCTTATAATCCATTAGTATCATTCAGTGTCGGGTGTGAATTTTGTTTTAAAGAAATATTTAATATAATATCTATTTCTTGGTTGAGTGAGTTTAGTGAATTGTTATAGGTATTTATAGGAAAGTGTAAGTGATCTAGTGTAAAAAGGTATCATTAATATAATACTTTTTTGATGGTGTAGTGGTTAGGTCGCGTCAGTAAATTGATATTAATATAATATTCATTTGTTCGTAGACGTTAGGGTAAGTTTTATAATATAATTAATTAGAATGGCATTTTGGAGACCATTTGAAACAACAGTCCAAGATGATGCGCGGGATTATTGAATTGTGGATTTAAATATAAGAAGTGAGATAATCGAATGGTAATAATGGAGTCTCGGCGTATCGCTGAACTTAGACAGGAGTATTTGCGCAAAACAAAAGGGTACCGTGATTCAAATAGAACTATAATGTATTTAGACGAAACTTGGTTTGATACGCATGATGTTGTGATATTTCCTGAACCGTCTCTGTTATTAAAAATATTAAACTTTTTTCCAATTCAACCGATTTCATAACTTTAAAGGTTTATGAGTTACCTACCAATAAGTAACATTGAAAGTATGGCAAATGGGATATTCAAAAATAAAATTATTTTTAATTTGGTCATTACATTAACAGAAAAAAAATGAAAAACAAAAATTCACCGAAATTATGCAACTTGTAATGCAGATACGTCACTAGTTTAAATGTGAAGTTGTCGCAGTGTGACCATACGTGGTAGAAATCTACTTTCGTGGTAGATTTTCGGCATTTTCTTGTTGGACGTTGACATTGGTTCAATATAAAAAAAATTTCAACACATCACAAAACAATAAAATTCAGGCACCAAAATGGCGGATGAGAATACTCATCTCTTTAGTGCCTTAGTAGATTCTGGTCGATTCTGACATCTTTCGGCGATTTCTCTAATTACAGTCTTTCCATCTAACGGCTAATGGTACAACCAATGTAAAACGCATTCTCTCGATCACGCATGGGATCAAATTAAAACACGACTGTTGTCGATAGTCTTCCTTTGCTGTTCCATGTTTCAGCTTCTTCGTCTTTCTCTTTTATTGTTAAGTTTGAGCTTGTTGAGGACAAAAACGTTGACATCTATCACTCTGTTGTTTACCTTGTTCAATTTGAATTTGAAGCATTTTATTAATAAAAGGTATAAAGCTTAAACTCGAAATAATAAAAAAATTAAATCAAGATGAAATCACATGCAAATGCAAACAACTCACTATCACTACCTTAATCTTCTTCTTTTCTTCTTGAATTTGGGCGGGTATCTTATGGTTATTTTGTTCCATGTCAAAATATGTGACTAACTTCAATCTATACTAGTCTAAAAGGCGGATTTTAAGGAAGGGGGATAAAACACTATTAAATTTAATAAAATAAGGTGCGACGTAATTTGTTCCCTTAGAATTAACGATGAAAGGAGATTAAAAAACGACAATTGGACTGTCTTACATACATTTAAAAAATCTACAGAAGTTCTTGACAGTGGATAGATACCTAATACCAATATAAAACCTGTGTACCTACATTTTATCGGTAATTTTTTGCAAAAATGATGTAATATTTTCCAATTTGTGGCATGCACTGTTGTTGAAATTTATCAATACAATATAACGACATCAGATGCGTGAATAATAGTGATATGCATCGATTATTTTTAACGTTACAGTTAATAGGATACAAAAAATCAACAAAACAAAATTAGGTGAAAAAAATGCAATAGATACTGTTAATACGGTACTTAGCTTATAGAATTATAAATAATATCGGATTGTATTGATTTCTAATTGATTTAACATGACCTTTATTAGGTATACTGTTCTAGATTTTCCAAATTTTGAAAATTGTTAATAATTGTGTGCATATATATGATCAAATATAAAAAAAAACGTATTCAAATTGTTTACAAAATACTTCTTTTACTCGTAAATTTTTAGAAGTCAAATAAAACGCAATTTTCGTAAAAGAATCGTTGTGAACCAATCATTTGACATGCGCAACACACCATTGTAAACTACACAGTTGTAATCATAATATCAGCCGTTTTAGACTCAAAATTTTTATAGTGGTAACCCTGAATGTCAATTAATGTAGCTTCTTAAATTTTTACATCACCTTCGCATTTCAAAGTGGGTAATTAAACGGATCAAATAAGCATAAATAAATGCAAAGTAGATGAAGTCATAAAACTGATTAATTCACTTCTTTTCTCACGCAGGGTATTGGACTTAAAAAAACGGAAACAAAAAAAAGTAATGACCGGCAATTTAAGTTAACTAATGTATTCATTTGTTACTTATAGTAATAAAAACTCTTTATCTTTTAAGATTATGTTAAATTCCAACATTATGTAGGGAAGTTCGCCAATGTCAAGTTAATTATCATAAAAGTCGCAAATTGTGCTTTTGATTCACTCCAAGCTTGGTCTAATCCATTTATTGTCATTTGTCAAATGCTTCAACCAAAAGTGCGTTCGTAAAGCAGCAAAAGTGTACTCTTGTACGATTTCTGTGGAATACCCCTACGTAAAGTAGAAAACAAATATTATAATCATGGAGACTAGATATAAGGAGCACAAACTTGTATAGGAAAAATCTCGAAAAAGTGTCCAGCGGTAAGGTACAAATAGTAGATGGCGCGAGAGTAGCTAGAGATTAAAATTACAGAGTGAAGTTTGCTGGACAAGTTAACCTAACAAAAAATGAAAATAGTGTTTATTTTTATAGAAGTTTTTATAAAAATTTACAATGTGAAAAACGTGTGTCGTGAAAAGTTGTCCAACTAGAAGTAAAGTTAAAAATAAAAAAAACTACACACCCCAGCCCCTGTCTTATTTTCGAGCAACAGTAAGTGGTTGATGTAGGACTCTCGGGTTAGGTTTATTGGTTTCATTACTATTTTGCAACACAATTGCCTATATAATGATATTGAAGAAACTTACCTTTAACCAAACATAGCACCAGCTACGGGAAATACTTATTTTTTCCTTGAAATTTGCTAAAACCAAGCATAAAAGGTAACCGAATGAAAATAAACAAACCCTCCATTTACATAACCTAAAATTGAACACGTCAAACATGATTTTATTCGCTAGCCTCCCCAGCGCCACCACAATCTTCCTAATTTCGACGGACACTTTTTATATACAGAGTTTGTGCTCCTTATATCTAGTCTCCATGATTATAACTATAGACCATTCCACTGACATGTCAGCCATATTGTTCTGGAGGACGCATATCATGTTCTATTTAGTTTTCATTGTTTACTGGTAAACAACGAATGATAGCTAGACTTTAATTAGTAATAAGTACTTGAAATCATCTAAAATGCCATCTTTTCTTAGTGTTGTTAGTTGTGTAATGCGGGGAGCTAGAGATTCGGTATATTTTTTTCGATTTACGACTGTTTTAACCAAGTGATGTGTCTACTTAATTGATTTCTCTGTGCACCTGAATCTGTTGCTCTTGAATCGCATAACTCCTCTGTTGATTGCTTTGTTCGTCGTCTGACATTTATTATTATTTAATTTAATTCAGAGAGAGTTTACTGACTGCGCCATATGTTATTTATAAAGTTTTTTTATTTAAATAAAATATAATATTAGATTGACATTGTTCTACAAAGTCTGTCTGACAACCAACTGACTTACACCACATGTCAAAACACACAAACTTCAACTTCCATTGATCCGGGGACCCAGCACAATATGGACATTTCATTTTCTTCTTTCAAAAAGGAACAAAGACACTGGGAGAAGAAATAGGAAGAAACAGTAACAAAAAAATATTTTCGATAGTAAGAAAACGTGTAGTAGAAGAGAAAAGTAGGAGTAGGTATGCAACACCATATACTTACCTATGTATTAATTTTGACAAATCGGCCTTCAACGTCTTTCAGACGATTTTCAAATAAAAATGAGGTCAATTTTTTGTAAAAACGAAATAAAAGGAAGGTTTCTTCAAACCTAGTCCTCATTGAAGCTTTTCGGCTAAACATTTATAGATTATTTATGAAATATTTAGGTATCTGTCTGTCTTTTATCATTAAGAGGATATTTATTAATTGTTATTTCTGCTATCTTTATCAAAAAGGTATGTTTGTTTTGCGTGGGAAGTGAATCATAAATCAGTTTAACTAAACTAAATTAAGCACGTATTTTTGTTATCACTGTTTTTATTTTGACTTTTTCTTAATTTACAATCGTTAACAAGCGATTGTGATTCATTAATTTGGGTATTTGTTAAATGTTGATTAAATTACAGAAATTAATAGATAAAAATATACATAAATCATTATTTTTGTTTGATTAACACCTGTCGATATGAGTTGTTTACAACATACGATTGACAATATCAACTAAATGCTACACATCCTCCCTATAAAAATGAAATTACAGTTTACAAAATACTAAAAATATATTAGAAGTTGGATGTAATAATATTTTTTTAATGTGTTTGGTGACCTAGACACTAAAAATGTTAAAAATAACAATAGTCTATCTAACATCCTGAATATAGGTGTTCCACAATAAATACAGTTCTCTAAAATTAGTATTAAATGGTAACTATAAGTGAAATTTGAAAATGTGAGCAGTCAATTAAATATATACCTACAGTGTGTTTGTTTAAATACCAAAGTGTAGAAAATACTTTCATCTTAGTGTCCATAAATTTCCATCTTAAATAACTGTAATTTTGGTTAAATTTTAACGGGGAATTTACCAGAATCTATGAACGGAGGAATATTAAATACAATTTTTAATTGTTATTAATAGCTGAAAATAATATGTAATAATTATTCATAAATAACTGAAGAAATAAAGAGAGATATTTAATGAAAATACAGAAGTTCCAAAACTGTAATCTTAAATAAAACAAATCGAAATATTTCTGTGGTTATGTATGGATTAAAACCACAGAAATAAATATTAATTACAACGTTTATGCCCGGTTTTATAAAGTAGAGTTAAATATCTCGAGTTACCACGAGGGTTAACTCTCGGGTTAAAATGCAAAGATCATTGGCGTATTACTGTAAAAATATATAAAAGAAGAAAAAGTCGGGCCATAAAACAGTGTGTTATTCTATGAGTCGGGTACAACAAAACCTATAACCTCACATTTTTTTAAATTTTCTTTGTATTAGGGCCGGTTTTACATCTGTTAGGAAGTCATAAAAAATTTCATTCATCCAAGTTCACATTGGAAATATAAGTGTAATATAATATATTATTTATATATATCTATGTTTTTAACATAACCTTCCTTTTCTTGACATTTTAGCATTTTGTGCATGACAACCGCTAACTCGAGAGTTAACTCGAGCCAAATGGTGGGGCAGGGTTAACTCTAACCCCACTTTATAAAACGCTGTATTACCCATCGGTCACAGAAGAAGTGATACTTCTGGTACGGTTTCGCAAGTCGAAAACAACCAAAGTACCCATACTATATAGGTATACCGCAGTATATGTGGTATACCATTCAGGATCCTAAAAAACTTGTAATAAATCAAACGAGCTTTACATCTAACCTAAAATATTTAATACAGTGTGACCCATTTTGTTTGGAAGCACCCCTATAAAATCCGCATTTTTCAACCGATTTTGATTTAGTCTTTTTTGTTAGATTTAGTATCAAAAACAGTATTTGAGCACAAATTTTCATACCATAATAGCTATTTTCAAGGCACTCTACGTTAATTTTTCTTTGCCAAAAAAGACGAAAGTATATTAGGCATTTTTTTTTCTCAAATATGACTACACCACTGGATTCAGAATCATCACAAATGTAAACTATCAAAATTTTATAAAAAAGTTTTATTAACAACAAAGTTATCACTACATGAATTTGGAAAAAGTTGTTTTTTAATTAATTTTTTACTAAGAATGTAGACACATTTTAAAAATGGCAACATGGTAAACAAAAACTAGGACTCAAACATATTGCACTGTAAAAATTCGAAGCCGATACCTTAACCCGTTCTGGAGTTATAGCTTCTGAGAGTAATGTAAAATTGTGCTGATGGGACGAAAATAAAAATTAACACCAAATAATACATTTTAATTATTAAACTACTTAATAATAATTGAATTCTACATTTTTGTAGCCTCGACTAGACCTCCGTTAGTTTCCACACATTTCTCGTATCGTTTGCGACTACGTCTTAGCGCTTTTTTATTTCATGTGGCGTTATTCCAGCACACGCCTGTCGTAATCTGTCACACAGTTCTGCTCTATCCTTGGACGTGTCTTATACACTTTTTGTGTCAAAAGACCCCACAGATAAAAATCCAATATAGTTAAATCGGGCGATCTAGGAGGCCATTCGATTAACTCTCTACCGCGACCTATCCAACCATTTGGAAATTTTTCGTTAACCCACTGCCTGACAATCCTAGAATAGTGTACAGAACAACCATCTAACTGAAATATCAAATTTCTTCTTTCTGCTAGTGGCAGTTCGTCAATCACTACGGATAACTCACCTTCCAAGAATTCCATGAAGTTATTGGCATTCATATGTTACTCTCAAAAAAGAATGGACCTATTATCCTGTCTTTTAAAATTTCGGCTTCGAATTTTTACAGTGCAATATGTTTGAGTCCTGGTTTTTGTTTACCATGTTGCCATTTTTAAAATGTGTCTACATTCTTAGTGAAAAATTAATTAAAAAACAACTTTTTCCAAATTCATGTGGTGATAACTTTGTTGTTAATAAAACTTTTTTTATAAAATTTTGATAGTTTACATTTGTGATGATTCTGAATCCAGTGGTGAAGTCATATTTAAGAAAAAAAAATGCCTAATATACTTTCGTCTTTTTTGGCAAAGAAAAATTAACGTAGAGGGCCTTGAAAATAGCTATTATGGTATGAAAATTTGTGCTCAAATACTGTTTTTGATACTAAATCTAACAAAAAAGACTAAATCAAAATCGGTTGAAAAATGCGGATTTTATAGGGGTGCTTCCAAACAAAATGGGTCACACTGTATATGCATGGTGTTTTAATAGAGGAGTTCAGTCTAAGGTCAGTGTGGCCAACAAAAAGTGGTTTTTCTGACAAGAATGACAGTTAAAGTCTACCATTCAAAACATAAGGTTTTTGCTGGTTTTTTATCATTGCGAACATCTATATTGCTTTATCAAAACAATGAATACACCCCGAAGCATAAATCTTAAAATTTAAAATGACGTTTTAGCTGAATACTCAACGCATCGGTGGCCAATATTTCTAGGTACTTTTGGATATTCACCATTTCATTTGTGTCATTGTGTCACTAGTTATGTCAGATATCACTGGAAAAAGCAATCGGAAGAATTAAGAGATACAACTAACTAGAACTAGAAAAGTCTAATTGAAAATAAACATGAACGATTAAACGAATATAAATAAAAACAAATAAAACTGACATCTGACATATTTAGTGACAGAATAACAGAAATGAAATGGTGCCATGCCAAAAGTATCTGGAATTATTGGTCATGGATGCGTTGATTATTCAGCTAGAACGGAGTGTATTCATTGTTTTGATAAACTAATATAGATGTTCGCAATGATAAAAAACCTGCAAAAACCTTATGTTTTGAATGGTAGACATTAACTGTCATTCTTGTCAGAAAAATCCCTTTTTGTTGGCTACACTGACCTTAGACTGAACTCCTCTATTGTATTTTTATTATTTTTGATAATTAACGAGCTGATTACTTCTTATTATTGACGTGTGGACCATAATTATTAAAAATTGACATATCAATAACTTTCTAACCTCAAAATTTGACAATTACAACTACAAAATTGCAGGCCAAGTTCATTTCGGCCATTTTCTTAAAAACCGGTGGAAAGAATTTCTTCAAAATTTTCTAAATTTTAGTCTTAGGCTTTAGTTAAAATTATGTGTGTAATTTGAGATTTTCATGAGGTATGATACTAGAAAGTTGAAACAAAATTAATGTCATCTAAGTTGTAAGATATCAGTATTTATTATTGAAAATAACCATAAAAAGTGAGTGCATTTATAAATAAAATTGAAATTAGTTTGCAATTTGAAAAAAAAATTATCCAAATCATTAAATTTGTAATACGAGCTGTTTCCTGTTGGAATCAATTCAACATTAACAAATGATTGTTTTAATTGGATACCTCCAAATTATCACATTATTATGACAAACCAAAAAAAAACATACCATTATTCAATAAATTCATATTTATAACGGGGATAATTAAAAATTCAAAAATACAGCAAAAAGTAGGTTAATTAATATATTTTTTGAATAGTTTTAAACAGTATTTTGCTTTTAAAATGTCTGCTGTATATTTTTTAAATTTAATAAAAATAACTTCTAATTTTAAAAATAAATTTCTTACCGCTAATAATTTTAATCCTAAGCTATTAACAACATTCACCATTACGTCTCTGGCTACAACAGGCATTTTTCCAGGATGTGGATATGTATGAAAATCTTGTCCTATCCAGGACGCCCCCTGTAACACCCTTCGATTATGCACTAGCCCCAAGCCATTCGGAAAATTACTTAAAAGAAATAAAAACCACATCATCCACGAATACCCGATTTTCCAACTACCCTTATTTGTTTGACGACAAAATATATTAAAAATATTCAAATATTTATCGGATATATTCGAATGCATTTTAAAAATATTTTCCGTGCATTTTTTTCGTTCGTTTTTAAAAAACATTTTAAGTATATTTTCTTGTTTGTGGAAATTGCGGTGTACCGCTACTGGTGTGCGAATGGTCTCGCTGTTCGAATGAAACTGAGTTGCAAATTGCAGATTTTCTCGTTCCAGTAGGAGGAAGGATGGCAATCAGCAGATTCGTTAAGAGTGTGAGATTGGAGGGAATATTATTTGCAAATATTTGAATTACGAAGATTGCCTATTTGAATATATAACGATGACTTAAATTTGAATATTACCAAAATAATAAAAGTATGTTTGGTTATTTTTTTGTTTAAAGATAGATTTTTAATGGCATACGAAGGTACAAAAAATGGAACCTAATATTGCAAAAAATGGTACAATACGCACATTTAGTGAAAACGTCACAACTGCCATAGGTCAAGTTTTTGGATGCAAACAAAGTTCTATAATTGTGTTAAATTAGTTAAGGAATAATAAATATATCATCCCAATAAAAAATTTTAGTGACTTATAGTAACTGATATTTTTATAGCGTATTCATAAAAGTTACACAATTATATATAAGGAAATGCTTTGTAGTTTTATTGCAACACTTATAGTAAATTTTAGGTTTATTAGGGTGCCATTACTGTAAGTTCTAGATTTATAATGAAGTGTTGTAACTATTTATATGACTGTGTTATAAAACTTGAAGTAATCGTTACCTCAATTTATATAACAAATTTATATAAGGTTTGCCGTTACTTCCTTAATAAAACTAATGGTTTCTGAGTTTTATAATAGCATCATTGTTTACCTTTTTAAAACTTCAGATACTTAAGTTCTTCTATAAATACGTTATGAAACTTCTAGTAACAAGTTCTTTTATAAATACGTTATGAAACTTTGGGTAACTGATGTTTTCTCTTTGTGTTTCAGTAAAAAGTTAACCTAAAATAGGAGTGGTTATTAACAGTGTAAGAAAATTTTGAATTAAACTATGATTAATAGCTGGAAAAAAATCAAGTAGGTACAGCAGTACATTTTGCCGAAAAGTTTCTAGGCGTTTTACCAGAATAACACAAGTAGTGCCAGCATCTTCTGGTAAATTAAAAATCATCACTTTCGTTAATCGACAGGTATCTTCCAGTTCCACTTTATCAACAAATGACGTCAAAATTTCTTCTTTACCTTTGAATATTACCACCAAAAGTTCTCTAACCATCACTTGTGGTGTGCTGTGACACTCAACTAACATTTAGGAAAAGATTATAAGAGTAACCAAGTCAGTAATAAAACTAAATATCATTACATCCTCTTCCTAGAAGAAGTTTTATAAAGGTACCGGAAATATTTCCGTTACTTTTAGTTATAGACTTATGGGTTTTATAACGTTACTAAATAAAGGTGTTCGCAACTCTTATAAATTGCTCCATTTAAGTGTTGTAAAGGGTTTATAAGAGTTACAGAAATATTACTATGCTTAGCTTATATAAATTGCAGTTTTATAAAATAGTGATGGTAACTTTACGGTTACTATTATATAAACGAAAATGTTTATTGGGATGTTCATACCTTTTTAATCGTTATTAATACAATAATACAGCAAATATATTTCTAAAACACTTGTAAATAGAATAGCCAAAATTGATTGTTTGCATCCAAAATCCTGACGTGTATGACAATTTATGACGCGTACTAAATGCGCGTATTGAGTTTGAACAGAATATGTCCGAACCAACTATACTACTTATCTATGTGGATTTTAGGATCCAACCAAAAAAACCACACATTTTTCATTCTTTTTTGTACTAAAACAACGATTTTATTACACTTCAAAACAGTAAATCTACTCTGTAACAGTAGCAGTAGAACTTTACGTATTCACATGCCACATATGTTCATAAAACGTCTTGTTCCCACATATTTGCAAACTTTATACATTACCGAAGAATTTTAAGAATTCGTATGGAATTATTCACATAAAATGTGCTCTATATGAAATCTGAGGAATTCTAAAGACCTACGTAATATGTAACATGCATAGTTTTAACCCTTATTTTAATATATTCCACCCTATTTAGGTACCTACATGTCTACAAAGTGTAACTACTTAAAATAAATTTTGTAAATACAATTCTAATATCCCAATACACAACAGGATATCGGGTGGTTTTTGGGAAAATTCACATAGAATTAATGCACAATTAAAAATTAATTACCCAGTATTCATTTGACCTCTCTTGCTTCAGTCATTCACATGATTTTATATTAAACACGTCTTCCTAATGATTGGTTTAGTGAATTATAGACCAATCAAATCTTCATTACAATGACATAGTTTTTATTGAAGCATTGCAAGGCTGTTCTCTAAAAACTTATATTTATCAATTGTGTGCTCAATTAAATTGCTAGCTCCAATCCTACTATTATGTAGTCGTTTACGGAGCTGTAACGCAACGTCCATACTATTCAATCGAATTTGCGTAGAAATTGGTACCTTTAGAGGACAAGCAATAGTGGCAGATTACATAATAAATTATAGTATTACCTATCTTAGTGAAATTTGTTATATTATTATGACATACAATAGAGTTAAGGTAAATTCAAATGAAACGTTGAACTATTGAAGCGGATAATGAATTAGTGTCATCACACCGTTTTATTTTGATAACGTTTATATTGCATCTTTACAAGAAAGAAGTAATCTGAATATTTGAAAGAGATGTATTGGTGGTTACCTATAGATAGTGGATACTCGTAAACATTTTGTATTGTTGGTTGCGTTGAAGCTTTGTTTGAAGAACAGCAGTTTCATGGTGCGTGCGCGTAACTTCAAGATGGCGAGAAAGCTCATAAATTGCTGTCATTTTTAAATCTCTAAAATTCATCCTGTATAAATGGCGTAAATCGCGAATCTTGTACTTATTGTAAATTGTAAATAGTTTATTGTATAGTTAGTGATAATATTTTGTGTCGTGAATTGAAAAAATAGTGTACAAATTGTGAATTCCAATAGTGTTTGTGTACAGTGGAAAATATCTTAACAAAGCCGACGCCGAAGATCGTAGATAATTTCAAGAAATACAATTAGTTGATGTAAGTTGTGCCTCCTGGCCAGCAATAAGTAAGTTAATTGTTATTGCAAACAGCTTGATTTTCGCTGGCAGCTAAAGAATATCGCCAATATTCTTTGTTATTGATAGTTGTCAAAACGCCATCATTTTGTTTTGTACCGGGAATAACAAAATGTCAAGTCGTAAACAAATTAAAAGTAGTATTTTCATCTTGGGTTAAAACCGTTAAAATGGATGTTTTAATGTCTGCTTATTTCAATATCAACAACTTAATCCAATCGTTGATGGAAACCCACGAAAAACTCTGGTAAATTTGACAGATGGCGATATTGTATTTTCCATTGCCAGGGTTTTGCCTTTTCGATAATTTATAAAAATATTGATTATCTATTTTATAAAGATTAAATATTACTGTACAGTTATATTTATATACATACTACAGTTACAAAGAGTCTTGCAATATAATTTTATAAGTTGTTGACATCCTATTATGTACTTGAACAATATTAATTGCTATCTTGTGTAATCCGAAGACAGCATAGATGCACATACAATTTATATTTGCACATTATGTTTTGATAATGAACCTTTTTTTGAGGATGGAATTCTCATAATTTTCTAATCACTGTCTACTGTGATATTTTAGGTAATTAATTCCTTTCAAATCAAATTCATTGATATTATGGAGGAATATTCATCAATAATTGTTTTTAAGTACCACAGAAGCTTGATACTTCAACTTATTACTACAAGCCATTGTCGAACATTCTCCAGACAGCATTATACATATTTTTAATATGGACATGTAATCATAGAAGAAGCATTCTACGATAACTCTTCCATTTTGCTTATTTAGTTTGGTGCAGATATAAAACTATCTCTCCCTGTATTTTCTGACAGTCTTATTGAATAAAATGAAGGAAGAATATATCTATATCTATTAAATACCATTTAAACCGAAATGTTCTTTACCCCACTGTTCAAACTCAAAGTTATAAGGCTTCACTTTAATTCAGGATTTACTTATGTTACTAGAGGGTATTTTACCTAAAACCCTAAGATTCAGTTTTAAATAAAATTCTTAGTGGATGTAACAATTTACAACTATTACTTTTTTTTAGCGACACCAATGAAGTGGTTGGGGGGTGGAGAAGGAGATGGCATAATAAAAGCTGAAATGGATCGAGGGCCACATCGTACACAGGACGATGCTGCGGTTGGATACATTTTTCAAAGACTGCCAGATCCAGAATTTCCCTCATTTGGTCCTAAGCAACAAAGATGGGCTGGAGATGAGGGAATTGTTGATGTAAGTAACAAAAATAAACATGTCCTGAGTAGCTATATTTAAAATTTATACTATTATAGTAACTATATGCCTTGTTTTTATTTTTAGAACCAACACGATCAAAAATGGAAATACCCAACGTTAGTAAATAACAAAGTGGCAACTCCTCCCAATAGCATTTCATATATGGGCAGTACCGGTGCTGCCGCCGCGTCCGCGATGCCACCCCTTTACGATATGGGTGGTCAAAACATCAACAAAGGTCTTCAACCACATGAACAGCAATTCATTTATATGCCAAATCAATTGCCGCCACCTCCAACAGCAGGAATGACTTTGCATCATCCACCTTATTTGCCTCCACAAAGTTTGGCCCAACAATTGCACCAGCAGATGAGACACCAACAAGCACAGGTGAGTGACAAAAACATTCTTACCTACACTTTGAGGGTTCTGAAGTACTAGATTTGTTACGAGGTCTTGTTTGTAGTCACTTCAATGATCAAAAACTGGTATTACTGGGGCAAGTTGTGTTTCAAAATGTCTGCAACATTTAGAACTGTAATTTTGATAGTTAGAAGTTTGTAAATGCTATTTTGTAGCTTCATAAAATCTATTTATTACAAATTGTTCTTAGTTAATAGATAATTATTAATTTAGACAAATAAGAGACACTGTTATGTATGTATATTGAGGTGACAGTCGCTGATATTTGAAAGATCTCTCTACTGTTGGTTTCTGGCTAGTACAGTCATCCTAGGACCTTCTATTGCTTTAGTGCCATATATAGATCATTGTATGACATTTTTTCCATGTGGGTAATGGTATTGGGATCCTATTTTTTATTTTTACATGAATTTCTTTAAAAATTTATACTAAAAGCTGCTCACCTCTCTAATTGGATTGAACAAATATCTTTTGAAAACATTTTGACAAAAATTACAGCAAATATTGTTACTAAATGAAAAATGATATCCCTAACATTAACAAAAATGTCAAATTCCACTTATCATCCAAACAGTTCCTCCATTATATGTGAACTTGACAAAACATCATGAAATTCGAAATTGACTTTCAACCGAATGCGAAATTAATATATAAGCCTTGTCGTCAGAACCTGGCATCTTATTTTCATCATTTTCTCCCTTCCACATTAGTCATGTCTGCCTTCCACATTACTAAATACCATAGGCGTTCGAAGCGATGAATGTTTTTTAATATTAATTATTATTTTCAAGATCTACTATTAGAAGTTGAGGTTAAAGGTTTTGTTTAATTAAAATCTGTTCGGATTTACATAATTTAAACATTATACAATATTTTTGACGATGCCATTTTAGGTAATTTCAAGAACTTTTTACTAATTAAAGTGTAACTGTCATCCGTTGTTTACCAGTAAACCATTCTGAAATAGGGCATGTCTACCAACTGACAGTGACAATAAACAGTTATTTGGTTAGATTTTAGATTTGTAATTTGGTTGTTTTGTATTGATTTTATTATAAATAGTCATATATAGCTTTCAAAATACCTGAGCAATTAAAACAAGGTCCAAAATAATTATTAAGAACCACATGTTGAGCGTAGAAGGCTTGTTTATCATCAGATGCTGTATATTCCATGTCAGATTCCTCAGGGCATGACTTCACGTGATCTTGCTCTATGGACAGCGGCTGAACTCATCAGTTGTTAGAGGAGAGGTCAGCAAACATCGCAGAGTACTTTCTCTTTATTTTGTTTTAGGTTTCTTCCTCTGCTTGACAAGCAGTACGGACTTGTCCTATTGTCTATAAACGATATCATCTTATAACCCATTTTTATTCTTCTTTTATTTAAAAATAACCGTGGCTAAGGTTACAGCAACCAAATTTTTTCCTCTGTCATTATCAAAAATTTAATTGGAAGAGCAAAAATTGGCAAAATCTATTGACAAATTCACCTTTTTAAAAGCCAATAATTTTTTGTTGATATTGACTAAATATTATTCATTAAAACTACTGCACGTTCTGCCTATGCTCCTTAATATTAAAATGAAAGTCAGTTAACCGTAAACAACAAAATATCGTGAAACAGCGGTGACGTTTAATCAATAAATCGTAAAAGGGGGGGTGCCAAAGGGGCCGAAACCCCGGTCCTCCTTAGCCAGTTGTTTTTTCCTGATTGCTCTAAATGAACTGTCGAAAATTCTATACGTTTTTTTGTTTCTTCTCTTCTATTTTGCGCGTTCTATTTTCCCATCATCTGGTTCTTTTGGTCACTGGTGTTAGTGAGATGAATGAGATTTTTGTTTTAACGGATATATATCGTATTAATGATATACGAGGGCATGTCAAAATTACCAGGGAACCAATTTATTAAGAAGGATAAAAATGCATTGTCATTAAGGATGGAATTAATCGAGTTTTGATATACAGTGTGTCCAATTAAGTCGGCATCATATGAGAAATTTTAAAGAAACAAAGAGCTATGAAATAAAGTGGACCAGTATTAAGCTGCAGCTCCGCTTCTGCAAATTTTTTGATGAACTAACATTATTTTTACCTTGTGTAGTTGATCTCCAATTTATAAAATGTTTTTTTGGACACCCTGCATTTTTGAAAATATATATTATCTTATATTAATTATAATTTTGCCGTTACAACTCATTATATTAGTCAATACATTTCGAGAGATGTTCAATTATCCAATGATTTCCTTCTAATTGCTAGTTGTCGCCTTATATAATTATTGTCTTTAGAAGATGGCTCCTATTTAGGCGCCGACATTTTTACACCTAAACCTGATTTCGCGACATAGAAGTGGCCTGGGAGTAAATAAACTGAATTTTATAGTATTAGAACAGTATACAGGACGTTTTATTAAGTAAGGTGAGCAGCGGTATCTCAGAGTATTTAGAAATTGAAAAAAATGTGTCGAGATACAATATTTACCTTTCTGTGAGACGTATTACCACGCCATCTGCTTTCTGTTAAATATACTAGATCACATTTACAATATTTCACTAAATCCTTAATTTCCATTTCAATTACATTAAGTTTGTTGCCCTCAACACCCCCGTTCCGCGTTCAACCTAAATTTAAATCCGAATTTCCATAAATGCGTCACTTCATCCTACAGCAAATAAAAATTTGTGTGAGGTGGTATTGACAGAGACAAACATTTTGTTAAAAAACATATTCTGACTTTATATAACGATTTTAATACGAAGAAACTAAAAGTGAAGATTAAAATGAACTTGAATCACCCGGTATTAACCGTCGGCGACGATTCATTAAAACGTTTGGCCATTTGGAGCCCTCACCGGATGGAGAGGAAATTATAATGGTACAGAAGCAAGAAAAGAAGAAGATGAAAAAAAATATATGTGATGTGTCTATCTAACTATTCTGCTCTCGAGTGTCGCCACTAATAAATGTCGGTCTTGTACGTGTCTTCGTTTGAGCTTTTACTCGACTATCAAGTAGTTTAAGGCGGCAATGTTGCCAAGTGTCGTTGACTATTTTTATTTTGATCCATAGCCAGTTGCTGGAGTAATAAAAAATTATATATGGTATTTCATGAGTTTATAAGGAAGTTGTTAAAATACTAAATGACTTTATAAATTAATTAGTAAGTTTAGTATCGATACGGCAAATTAAACCAGCAAAAAAGTCTACCATGGGCTTGGTTTTTTATAACCTGAAATTTTATCGGGTTGGCACCATTTCTATTGCCTACAAAGTGCTTTTCTAAGAAGAAATCTTTTCAGTTATTTACCAATTAATTTACATCTGTTGTTTCACACTTTTCTGACTTATGTGTTTTGTGTTCTATGCTCCGTATGGTATCCGAGTGAGCAGTGTCTGGTGATAATAAAACCTCATTAGGTATGCAAAGGGAGCACAAAGTGACCCAACGAATATTTAAGCCACTTTCATAGTTTGGCATTGATTTCATTGTAAAATTCTTTCTTTTTATCAAGTGCAGGTAGTACCACCCGGGTTGGGGTGAATATATGGGTTTAGCCTATTGTTATCCATTCACAAACACTGAAAATAGTGTGCCAATGGCGTGCCGGTAGGATACTCGTAAAAAGGGAATAATTTTATTTTAACAGAATATAAATTAGGCATTATGTACATAGTATTAGGTAAACTTATTTTTTATTGAACATTATACAAAAAATACATTATACAGAAATTAAATTATAAAAAATCATAATATCATTCGTCATCTAAGGAACTGTCATCTCCTCTTGACGTTATAATTAACGGGTTGACGGTCCGATCGATCAAGTAGTGAAAATCCCACATTTTCTCCTCTTCTGTTGGACTGCATTTCGCCAGTTCTCAGGTGTCACCTCCTTAATGGCTTGATGAAACAGTATCTTAACGTCTTTCATTTTGAATGTCGTGTTGTGTCTTGCCACAAATCCTTTCACTTGCGCCCATATAAGCAAAACGTAACTGTATAATCTACTACCTAAGTAATCCCTACACAATATTTGGATAATGGCACTTCAGGCCAGAAAACATACTTTTCCCAATTCATTTACGCAATTACTTGAAATTTTAATATTACAAACAATACTATTTCAAGACCTACGCCTATGGCCGACACCGAAATGGACGGAATTCCCCATTTTATTACCCTATACCTTTCCGAAATAGACTATAACTACATTTTTAATTAATTCTATAACACTGGGACCCGAAATAGGAGTAACATTTTCTGCTTTCAACTTTGACTTTACTTGATGCCACAAATGCTCTATTGGGTTGAATATACAATGGTATGGAGGAGGACGTAGCACAGTATGTCTCTGTTCCTCAGCTAAACTGTCACATACATATTGTTTTTTAATAGCATATGATTTTAACAACTATAAAATTTGCTCCTTCTTGTATCAGGTTCAAAATAAATATCATTTTGTCTTGAATTTCAGTCTTTCTACTTGATGAGTTTGGTGCTTTTTATAGTAGGCGGCTGTGGTAGTTTGCGTTACCCATTACAATTAGGTACACTGTGGTCGGGAATATTTTTTATAAGATGATTTTGAAACCAGTTTTCAAAAAGTTCTGCAGTTGTATCTTCATGATAATCCAAGCTTGACTCCTTAATATTCTTTGCAGGCAGCAGCAGACAATTTGGAACAAATCCGTTTTCTGATCCAGCATAAATAATAGTTATGCGCTTTCCTTTGTTTGAAGGTGTCTTAGTCTTACAGTTTTTACTGGAATCAACCCATCCTTTGGATACTGTATCGTGTGTATCAGAGCTGGGTAAAGCACTTTTGGAAAGTGCTTTAATGGAGTGCTCGAAGCACATTCGCTGCTTTAAGCCATGTGCTTCAATTACTTCTGGAAAAGAGTATTTGGTGCTGTGTAATTAAAGCACTTTGTACAAATGCTTGTGGCTTTCAAGCCTTTTAAGAAAAAAACAAGAATTTTGTTATGTTACTTGGTTTTTATATAAAAGGCTTCAAGTACTCTTAAATGGCTTTAAGCACTTTCAAAGTGCTTTAAGCTTGGGGCTGTATCAAATATTTTTAACGTTTTAAGGGCTTCAAATACTTTGAGTATTAGATGCTTGGTGCTCGACAGTAAAAGCACTTTTAAAATAAAAAGTACTTGGCACGTACAATACTAAAGCACTCGATTGAAGTGCTTTGTAATTGAAGCACTTTCCAAAAGTGCTTTACAGTTAGTGTTTTCGACGCAACATTGCGAAAACTTATAATACTCGTATACGGAATATTATTTAATACTGCCAAATGAATTCAATGCACCCATCATACACCCGATACAAAACTGATGGCCCGCCCTTGCCTTGTCACTCGACTGTTGTTTGGTTTCATTTCATGTAAAATTAAAATATATACTCTCCTTTATCGTGTTTTGAAAGATTGTCGAGAAGAAATGGTTATTAAGCATGGCAACGTCGACTAAAACGTTACGCACCTTCATTCTCCGTGTATATTATGTACAAGCTCTCGAAGAGGCGAAAACCCGCCGCCTGCTACGAGCCGGTCAAATCCACTCTCGCATTGCAGCGTCGCGCAGGCGCGTCTATCTCGATGGTTCTTTGTTAAGCTCAGTCTGACGCTGAATGCCGCACCTTTAACTACGATATAATAGTGAACGCCGGAACTTCGCCGGTTGCGTTTTGTTTTTGTGGTGAATTTACCTAAACAGTGCTGTTGTTGATAACGTATGATATTTTAAAAAGAAATAATAATAAATTTGTGGCAAAGTGCGTTAAAACGAATATGCGATTTTAAATAGGATAAGAAAGAGATGGGACCCGACATGGTAAATAAATTTACAATTCAGCTTGGGGTGTTTGTTTACTTATCTTGAAATGGGGTGTGTTCCGTAAACAGTAAACAAGATAATACGCGATAATAAATATTTATATGTATTTACTATTCTATTTTGGTGTATCTATAATGAAAGTTTTCGTTTTATTTGAATATATAAATAAATAGAAATTGTTTAGTTGAAAATTTTATTTATTTTATTGGATGCAACAGGTTTGGTGTTTTATTTCGAGTCCATAGTTGAAGTCGAATTGACAGGTAGAGTTTTCAAGGTGGGTTTGAGGCACGACCGTCCGGTATTGGTTGTTTTTGTTTTATTTTTTATTTTTTGTGTTCTTCGTCTGTTTGTGTGTTGTTTACCTCGGAATGAGACGTCTCGTCGCGATCTCGCTGCATTGTCGTGCCGATTTTTTTTTTTCGTCGATGCACAGTGGCGGCGGGGTGTATTAATCCAAAAAGGACTTAATCTAATAAATAGATTGACAAATGACAGTTGTATTTTTTATTTTTCTTATTAATACAGGATCGTTGAGTTTTGGTGCTCTAAACCTGAAAATATATTTCATTTTGTTGATTTTATAGAAAAATTAGGCATACTTATGTTGCGAGAGAGTCAGATCCGGCCTTGGTCAAATGATTATTCTGATGCTTTGATAACAATTTTCTTCGGTGGGACAAAAAAATGGACAACTCATTAAAAGTGAGTTGATTGTTGTAATTTTTTATGTGTGTTTGGAAAGTTAATTTTATTTTTGAATGAAATCGAGCCGGTTTTCAGTTTTTATCCGTCAATACGTGCATTCTAAAAAGATTTTTTTAATGTTTAAGAATCTGCGGTTGTTTGATTGTGTAAAGCAGGACCGTATCGGTGCATCGATTCAAATTTTTCACAATCAGTAGGAGATCTTGCGATGAAAATGGGAAAGACCAATAATTTTCAAATCCAGTAATCTTGATCTCCATGCTCTCCATTTTTAGTTTGTTTTACAATATGGATCATGCAATAAATTACACAATTTTCATTTCAAACATACGATTTTACGCGCCATTTGTAAAGGCTGCTCTCATTCGTGTAATGCAATGTAACGTACTAGCCCCTACACGCCAATAAACCTTGCCTTGTCCAGAGAATATATAATAGGAGCAAATAGAGACACTATTCGAAGGTAAAGGAGTGACTGTATAAAAAAAAACTATATAGAGCAGTTTAGCGTTTTATAAAAAAATGTCAAACAAAGGGTTAGTTATGGAAATATTTCGGGATTTAAATTTGTCTCGCCAATTCCCTTAAGCCCGCTTTACAGTTCGTAATTCTCTTGCAATGTATTGCAGCAACATTTTGACCTTGCAACGTCTAGTTTTCAACTAGAGACTTGTCAAATTATCATTTACTACGCATGCTTTCGATCAAGCAAGAAGAATACGAATTGTAAAGCGGACTTTGAAGCTCGAAAATATCGACTCATAAAACCGAGTTTCCGGATGCAAAAAAATTACCTTACATCTATCCACAAACTAAAACATAACCGTCGACCTTGTACTGATAACGCTTCTGATGTTTCTCAACTCGATTTTATTCAATGGATATTCTAATTGTTGTATAATCGCAGACGATTAAAAGTATTTCTTCATTCTTTTTCGACGACATTGAAATGACGCGAACAATTTATTCCCAACACAAAAAACAACGACCACAAATTAGATAATTTGTCGATAACTACCAATATCGCTGAACGTTGTTCTTTTTTTTTTTAAATGTATTGTTTACACCGATACACAGTTTTTAGTATTAAGATATAGTTTGTCTCAAAATATATTTTTGTAATAGGGCGTTTCATAAAACAACTTTGATCTGGCACAGAGTTATGAAACACACGGTAACATTGTAACTAATTTTGAAATAAGGAGCATGAAGCTGCCTATAATTTTTATAAATTAACTTATTTTTGTATCTTTCGGGATAAGAGACCTACTGAGCTTTATAATACTAATTAATCTCCCTGTATTCAGAATTAACCAAGAAAGTAGGTACTAATTTTTTTATGGAGTAGGTACCATAACTATTTTTAACCATTTTGTGATCTTCCAAGTTTTTGGTACGAACTGCTGGGACATCCTATATATCACTTGAATAATTAATAAATTTTCTGTTCTAAACGCAATTAGAAAATGATTTCCACTACCTCGAGATGTTCTTCGTAAATTCCCATCATTTTCTCCTGTATTTGCAACAAATGGAACGTCGAGTATTTGTGGCTGTTGTTTGCGATGTTGCCGTCATCGCTAGAAGCTGACGATGTTGTTGCCCTTATACTTTTGTTTTTTTTAATCTTCGCCGGTGTAAAATCCGTAGTATATAGAAACTCTGTGTTAAAATTCGGGATCTGTTTTGAACACGTTGCCTTTGTAAAGACTTAAGACTATTTTCAGATGGTATTATTGTATTCTGAGCACGTTGAAGATGCGATGTATTTTGATACAATATATAAACGGTTGCTCATAGATCGTAAGAGATTTTATTTAATAATTAATGGGCGAATAGCTTTTGTTTTTTGTTCTCGAAGCTGCAGCTGTATGTTTGTATTCCCCCCACTTACCTGATATTGATTTTTTGTAAATTTCTAACTGTAGTGAAGTTTAGTGTTGAAAACTTAAAGTTAAAACACATGTTATGTTTCATACCTTTAATAATTGAATTTAAATTGAAACTACTCAAGATAAATTTTTGAATCTGTTATACGAGGATGTATTGATATCTAGTTAGCATAGATCAGTTCCATGCATAAACAAAATATTCCGTTACCTTATTAGAAGTGTCAGTGTGAAGTTTGACGTCAAAAAAGTGAACCAGAGTTACGCAATAAATTAAAAGAAAAAAGATGTCCACCGAAATTGTGAAAATCGAAAAATTGGAGTATCCAGACATCATCAAGTACCTGTATTTAAAAGGGTTAAGAGGTAAGCAGATTTACGAAGATATGCTTAATACCCTTGGTGATCAATGTCCTTCGTATGCGACCTTGAAAAATTGGACCGCAAGCTTCAAAAGAGGTAAATTTTCCATTGAAGATGATTACCGATCGGGAAGGCCAGTTTCTGTGTCAGTCCCCGAAAATTTCGATGCAGTTTATGACATGATTTTATCAGAACGTCGAATTGGGCTAAAACGGATATCTGAAGCACTGAATATTTCATACGAACGCGTTCATCATATACCTAGTTCACGTCAATTTGGATATGAGAAAAATTGCTGCAAAATGGATCCCCAAATGTTTGAATGTTGACCAAAAGCGTGCAAAGGAAGAAGCATCGCGTTCGATCTGTGCTCGATTTGAAAACGATGTAGACTTCTTAAACCGAATTGTTATTATGGATGAGACTTGGGTACATTTCTACGATCCAGAAACAAAGCAACAATCGATGGAATGGCGACACTCTGGTTCTCCAAGACCTAAAAAGTTTCGTATCCAAAAATCTGCTGGAAAAGTTCTTGCTTCAGTTTTTTTGGGATTGCCATGGAGTAATCATTATTGATTTTTTGGATAAGGTAGAACAATATCTGGAGATTACTATTCGACATTACTGACCACTCTACGGGAACAAATTAAAGAGAAAAGAAGCGGAAAGCTATCCAAAGGTGTTTTGTTTTTGCAGAACAACGCCCCTGCACACAAATCTCATGTTGCCATGCAAAAAATTCGTGATTTAGGGGTTGAATTACTAGAATACCCCCCTTATTCACCAGATTTGGCTCCGTCCGACTATCATATTTTTCCTCAACTGAAAAAAACTTTAAAAGGTCGCAAATTTTCTTCCAACGAGGAGGTAATAAAAGCTGTGGAGGTCTGGTTTGCAGAGCAAAAAGAAAAATTTTGTGAAAGGTCTAAAGACGTTGCAGGTTCGCTGTAATAAATGTATCAAATTAAGAGGAGAAATATTTTTACATTGAAATTTTGTTTGGTTCTGTAGTAGGCTAAGAATTATCCTCGTATAATGTAAATAAATAGGTACTATCAGTGTATGATGAGATCTACTATCGTGGACCCCCAAATTTTTTTTTCGCTGACATAGACCCCTGGGGGTCGATTATAAATGCAACAATTAAGTATATTTTTCAAACATTTTTAAAGAAGAAAGCTCTTTTGTGTCTTCTCGATAATATTAACGAGCAATTTGATGCCGCTCTGAACACCTATTGGTTCATATTGAATATTTATTGTAATTTTTTTGAACCAGTTTGAATTTTTTTTACTCGTTTTTTTTAAAATTCATTAAAGGAATGTAGTAGTTATTCATTATACAGCGTTTTGTTGTTATAAGTAAATTAATGTTTTTTATGCGGAAAAATTATTCCAAGCCGGTACTACCGCTCTTGTATTGCTTTTATTTTTTGTATTCCATATTTATATAAATTTATAATTATTCTCTTGACTATGAAACTAATTAAAAATTATATATTCTTTTTTTTATCGTAAAAATACCATGGTTAATGATTTCTTTTATGAATAAAACTTTTCTAATTTTCACAACCTCTTTTACGGCATCGTCAATCGAATAATTTAATTTTGAAATTAATTTATTACTTCGGTTTATCACTTGAACCATTTAAATTTTTTGCATGACTGAACACTTTTCTCGAAACCCAACAAGATTTGATTTTTAGAAAATTAACAGTTTTTACACTTTTTAAACTGAAACGGTGAAAGTAATTACTTAATTTTTAAAACAAACTATAATTTTTTTAAGATCAATTAAAAATTGTTAAATAAATTAATAAATAATACCTATTCCTTATATCGATAATATAATAATAGTAACACTCTTAAAAAGCTGATGAATAATTATCAACTAATTCGCAACTCGTAAATAATATCCTAACGATTTTAAATCTATAAATAAACGATGACTTCCTGTCACTCGATTGTTTGATTCACTAAATTGCAAGTTGGCAAACGTGTAACGTTATCAATATTTTTTCGATGCGGGTCAGAAATAAAATACCTAACTGCGTAACCAATATGAGAAAATTGTTGATACAATAATACGTGTATGATATAATAAATAGAAACAAACTATAGCCTGTAGTCATTATTATAGGGTGTCTCAGAAGTTCGTAACAAAAGTTTGGGAAAAGATATAGTTTATTCATAAATCCCGCGGGGTAATAAATCAATCTACGAGGATATATTGAAAAATTCTTAGTCTACTATAGAACCAAACAAAATTTCAATGTCAAAATATTTTATTACCCAACATTTTCTCCTTTTAATTGGATACATTTATTACAGCGAACCTGCAACGTCTCTAGACCTTTCAAAAAAAATGTTTCTTCTTGCTCTGCAAACCAGACCTCCACAGCTTTTATTACCTCCTCGTTGGAAGAAAATTTACGACCTTTTAAACTTTCTTTCAGTTGAGGAATGAGATGATAGTCGAACGGAGCCAAATCTGGTGAATAAGGGGGGTGGTCTAGTAATTCAAACCCTAAATCACGAATTTTTTGCATGGCAACATGAGATTTGTGTGCAGGGGCGTTGTCCTGCAAAAACAAAACACCTTTGGATAGCTTTCCGCGTCTTTTCTCTTTAATTTTTTCCCGTAGAGTGGTCAGTAATGTCGAATAGTAATCTCTAGTTATTGTTCTACCCTTATCCAAAAAATCAATCATGATTACTCCATGGCAATCCCAATAAACTGAAGCAAGCACTTTTCCAGCAGATTTTTGGACTCGAAACTTCTTAGGTCTTGGAGAACCAGAGTGTCGCCATTCCATCGATTGTTGCTTTGTTTCTGATGGATCGTAGAAATGTACCCAAGTCTCATCCATAGTAACAATTCGGTTTAAGAAGTCTACATCGTTTTCAAATCGAGCACAGATCGAACGCGATGCTTCTACCCTTGCACGCGTTTGGTCAACATTCAAACATTTGGGGATCCATTTTGCAGCAATTTTTCTGATGTCTAGATTGACGAAAACTATATGATGAACTCGTTCGTATGAAATATTCAGTGCTTCAGATATCCGTTTTAGCCCAATTCGACGTTCTGATAAAATCTCGTCATGAACTGCATCGATATTTTCGGGGACTGACACAGAAACTGGCCTTCCCGTTCGGTCATCATCTTCAATGGAAAATTTACCTCTTTTGAAGCTTGCAGTCCAATTTTCCACGGTCGCATACGAAGGACATTGATCACCAGGGGTATTAAGCATATCTTCGTAAATTTGCTTACCTCCTAACCCTTTTAAATACAGGTACTTGATGATGTCTCGATACTCCAGTTTTTCGATTTTCACAATTTCAGCGGACATCTTTTTTCTTTTAATTTATTGCGTAACTCTGGTTTACTTTTTTGACGTCAAACTTCACACTGACACTTCTAATAAGTTATTGTTTGTTGCTATGGTAACGCAATATTTTGTTTATGCATGGAACTGGTCTAGGCTAACTAGATATCAATACATCCTCGTATAAGCTGACTTGATACGAGTTTAAGAATCAATCGTTCCGATTTAAAATGTGTACATTTTAGATTTATTCAAAACATTTATTTCATTCTCAGTCGTCACTGCTACCGTAATAACTTGATTTTTATTTATTTGACAATAGGAAAGACCATAAACTCGTCCTGATGCGAAGTGAAGGTACCTGCCCGACATCCTATCATCCTGTATTTTTTGCTCCTTTGCCAGGGTCACGAAGATTTATTAACCTTCACCGCTTATTTACTTAATCACAGTTTCCTGTAACAATTGTCTTATTTAAGTAAAGCGTGTTATCAATAGATGTCATGATAATAGTATTATACTATTATAGTAGACCGTTCACCAAGAAGCAACATCTACTTTTCGGGCTAAATGCCCCGACAGACGATGAATTACACTTCCCCAAGTTGAAGGGAGTTGGGATGTCTTTACGATGAATATCTTGACATCTATTACACTATATATACTGTTTCTAATGTGAATGTAACGACAATAAAATAAAGCAATGTAGTCAGATTTATTTTCTAAAATTGTCAGGATCACTATACAAATGTTCTCCTTACTTCAGTAAACCATTAGTTCGTGATGTTCTTAGAAAGCTAGTTTGGAAATATTTAAAAAGATACCTAATATTTTTAAGAACATTTTGAATAGCTGGCAACGTAGCAGCAGGTGCATTGGAAATCGAATAGTCCATCTCCAGTAATTGGCTCAATATAACGAAATAACTGGTCACTTATTAACGCGGTCCACTGTTTCATAAAAAATTTTAACGACCTAAAGAAGTTCGGGTTACTTATCATTAATTTCATCCAGCGGCGTGTGCGTATTGTGTTTTAGAGAAATATTATTAATATAATATCTATTTGTTGGTTGAGTGATTTTAGTTATATTATATTACAAGTTTTATGAGTTTTGTATGCAGGTTAATTTTAATCTACTGTGCTTTTAACGGTAATAGTTTCAGTTCAACCAGCTATTTCACTATGTACTTACGACACTAAGTTGAAGCGAATCAGATGCATTTTGATGACTAAACATGAAAAAATCGGCCAGATTCGCTCTAGATATTTGATATGACAGAGCGGGAAATCCAATCCTAATATACTTTATCTTTTACTAGTAAAACACTCAAGATATTAGAATCTTGAAGCAGATTTTTGTTATATATTTTTAGATTCAGAGTCGTAAAACGTGAAATGAGGTTTAAGTACTTCCGCTTTCTGGTGCCAGTAATAGAAGTCATCAAATAAAATCCCAACATTACTGATGAAATGAATCGAGTTTTAAATCGATTTTGCCATAGTAAATCAATTATTCTTAATTTTTATTAAAATCTATTTGACAAATATTTTTATCTAGTTTTTCAAATTTCAGAAGTGGTTTTAATTGTGCTGATAACCAAACTATTTGATATTTTTTAAGGAATGGGAAGGGAAAATATAATTTTCAATGTATATCTTTATACAGTGTGGAAACCACTTATGGGATAAAATTCTTTATGTCATTATTTTAGAAAATTATAAAAAATGCTGAGACACGTCAACTTTAAATGTATTCACGCAAGTATGCCATAGTCGGTGTTGTTGTTTTTTAATGAAACACCCTGTATATTTGCATATTTTTGAAATCCTCTTAATGAACCGATTCCAACAAACTGAATAATGTATGGACAATTATGAATTATACAGGGTGAAATTTTAAAATTAATAATTTATTACACTTGAAATATTGGTACTTTTTTAAATTAGCTAAATATGTATTTATCAAAAATCTAAACTAACTAATTATTAGACGTATTTGTATATTAAACAAAACCTTAAAAAGCCAATAATTAGACAAAATCGGTAAATAATGTGGATTGTTTTCTATTCTGTCAGTTGTTGATGTGTTGACAGTTTATACTGAAAAAGTAAAACTTTTTGTCAAACACTCTTTCCTTGTCGACATAACAATGAAATATTTAACTGAGACTCACCGAATTGAGATTTTAATGATGATCGGGTACGGGGATAGCAGCAGAAGTCAAGTTGAAGTGGCAAACTTATTTAATCACAGGTATCCCGAATTGCCTAATATTTCACAAAGTACTGTGTCTAAAATTCATGCACAATTCAGAGAACTTGGACATGTCAAACCATTGAAAAGAAAACCACACTTCGTTGAAGATGATGTGAAAGTGGATATTTTGTTAAGTGTCGAAGAGAATCCAACTTCAAGTACATGTTAAATTGCCCGTGAAAATAATGTTAGTCATACAACTGTTCTAAGATATCTTCATAAAGAAAAACTTCTTCCCTACAAATTAACTTTTGTGCTGGAATTAACAGAAAACGATCCAGATCGTAGAATGGATTTCTGCAAAAGATTGATGAATAAGCTGAACAGAAATGAGATAGCTCTTGGTACCATTATTTTTCCTGACGAATCAACATTCACATTGAATGGAGAGGTAAACCGACAGAACTGTAGATATTGCTCAGCTGAGAATCCTAATTGGATGCGTGAGACACTCAGTACCCTCAAAAGGTGAACGTTTGGGCCGGTATCATAGACGACCAAATTATTGGTACTATATTTATAGATGGAAATTTGATAGCTGAAAAATATTTAAATATGCTTAGAATTGAAGTTATTCCTGCGTTGGCAAACTTATATCCCAACGCAATAGATCCTAGCTTACCGAATGAAAATGTTTGGTTCCAGCAAGACGGGGCAACACCCCATTATGCTTTAATGGTAAGAACTTTAATTTAGATGAAATCTTCCCCAATAAATGGATTGGACGAAGAGGTACTATTGAGTGGCCAGCTAGATCGCCAGACCTTACGTCGTTGGATTTTTTTCTGTGGGGTTATCTCAAGAACAAAGTATATGCAACACAACCAACTAGCATTGTAGACCTCAAAGACAGGATAACCACAGAAATACGGAATATTTCACCACAAACTTTAAACAAAGTTAAGGAGGAGTTCTATAGGAGACTGTGCTATTGCCAACAACTAGGTGGAGAACATTTTGAACATTTATTTTAATGTATTAAAATCAAATACATCAGGTATTTTATGTATGTGTTTAATAACTGTAAAAATAAAAATTTCACCCTGTATAATTCATAATTGACCATACATTATTTAGTTTGTTGAAATCGGTTCATTAAGGGGATTTTAAAAATATGCAAATATACAAGGTGTTTCATTAAAAAAAAACACCGACTATGGCATAGTTGCGTGAATTTTCCTCTACATTTAAATTTATGTTTACATAACGCACAATTCAATTCAAAAGTTGACGTGTCTCGGCATTTTTTAAAATTATCTAAAATAATGACATAAAGAATTTTATTCCATAAGTGGTTTCCACACTGTATATGTTTGACCGGCATATTCCCTTTTTCTTTGACCGGCATATTCTCTTTTTTATTTGACCGGCATACCACCTTTTTCCTTGCACTATTTTCCAGTCCAAAGTATTGGAAACTATATTATTTTGCCAAATATTTTCGTTTTTTGTTTCGTGTTTGATACAAACAGGAATTGATTAAAAATAGGAAACGAATTGCATTAAAATAAAAGTATTTCCTTTGTTAACGAATCTAAACAATGACGTAAACTAATTGGAAGTTTAAATAATACAATACACGTCACGCGTCTGGTTACGAGTGTTTGCACTTTTACGTTTAACAGTAACTGTGTTGTGTATATATGCAGTTATTATGTAACTACTTGAAGTAAACACGGGGGGTGAAGTAGCAACAGTAGTAAGCGCGACCGTTATTGTTTTCACCTTCATTAATTATAAAAATATTCGACTTTCAAATTATTTCAATTGGAAAAAATAATCTCTGTTCAAGTTGGGGGACCGATAAGTTTCAAAAAAGACTTTTTAGTGGTCATTAAAAAGGTCACAGACATCTAGAATTGAAAAAAAAATCATCAGGGATACCAAATTTATTAAGAATGAGATAGTTCTATTAACTTTAAACTCAGAAGCGATAGAGAGATTATTTAAAAATGACAATTTACTTGAAACATCCTTTATAGGATATTCGCTTATGCATACGACCTCACCAACGTGGTTAGAACAAAGACAAAACAAAATAATGCGAGTGGGGAAAGAAAAACGGAACACTGATACACAAAAACGATACTATGAACAGTTGGAAAGCGAAAGAAACTTGCGCGAACGATACCTTAACCGATTCTATCACCAGTTGAAACGAACCTAATAATTGAATGATTCATACGAAGCCAAAGGTCGTTTCTAAGCATTTTGAGGCTATTGAAGCAAGATTGCTTCAGAGCGTCCTCAATATAATTAAACAAGGTTTTTTTAATAGTTACTCAACGTTATAATTTTAATTAATATTGACATTGGATGGTATTTTGAAATTTGTTCGTCCGCCAGTTAAGTAGATCAATTTTAGGGTGACCATCTTTTGACTTGATTGAATGATTTGTTATACAGGATGTTCGGTAAAGCTAGTGGCTTTTTGTCCTGTCCCACTGCGAACTTTACAGGTCTATTGTGGTCCTCCCTATTTTTAGAGTTTCATTCTTTTTGTTAGACCGATTAACCTGGATACCGCCTCCCTTGCGTAGCTCTCTGCCCTCGGTTTTTCTTCTCCGAATAGGCACCCTTACTAGGCCTTCGCACTCACAGAGTATGTGCTTCGCAGTTTCGTCTTCTTCCTGGAAAAACCTACATAGGCTGTCATCTGCTAGGCCTATTGTGTGCATATGCTTCCTTAGCCTACAATGTCCTGTCAGCATTCCCACCATCATCTTCGTCGGTAAAGCTATGGTGCTTTAACGAGTAGATTTTACAAAATTAGGCTTTTTGAATTTAGCAGTGGACATACAAGTTTGTAAATAATTTCCAGGTTTTTCTCTAGGCGTTATTTGTAATAAATTTTTTTCCCAATTTCGTTCTTATTTGCCCTCCCCCGGTACATAATAAATCATATTTTGTCGAACCAGTGCCAGATAATGGTTTTGTAGAAAACGCATATCTGCAGTTGAATGAAATCAGGTGATTATCATAGCGAGATGAGCTACAATAATTACAAAAAAAGGCTTCAAGTAAAACTTTACCGTATCTACCACCAAATAGCGTTCTCCGACTTTTGATTGGTTTGGCACCATCAGTCAGAGGCTTAGAGTACTCGAGACCTCAGCCTTTAGGCTTTTTGTTCTCTTGGTTGTGCCGTTTATATGAAGAGAGAGAAAAGAGAGTTGGAGTAATCCTCCCTTGTAAGCTTTAGTCACAGGAGTCTATATGTCCAAAATGAGATAACGCTTCCTTAGGGTACAGTGACCGGTGAGTAAATCCGTCACTATCCTTATCTTGCCTCTGCTAAGGTTTATTATTTTGTTAGTCAGCTTATCCGAGGGTTCTGTGACCAGGAGTTTGCTGCGTTACTGTTTTAGCACGTGTCTCCAGTACGACTGATGTTTAGTTTGAGTCTACCGAGATGTACAACCACGTGCATCAGCTTTATATATTCCAAATACTGGTTCAGGACCAGTGAACTCAGTCTCAGACCCTAGCTTCGCTAGGATATCTGCCTTTTTATTTCCTACCCACTTAAGAGTAACTCTATTATGGTTAGCCACGGTTAATAGTTTTTGGAGACAGTCCCAGACCAGTCTAGATCTGATCTGGGGACATGCTAAAGATTTTAGTGCTGCCTGACTATCAGAGATTATAAGGATCTTTTGGCAACTATACCCCCTTCGATATTCAATTGCAAACACATGTCGATAGCGTAGATTTCTGCCTGGAATACAGATGCAAGATTCCCCAACGATGCGTTGATATTGCACCTGGGTCTAGCACCATGGACTCCTGTTCCAATGTCAGTCTTAGATCCGTCTGTGTACCACACGAACGTTCCTTCCTGACTGCATGCTTCCAACCCATCCCAGTTTAGCTGAATATGGTATGGTTGGTTGTCGTTAATCTGGCCTCTGCTAAGGTTTAATATATCATTAGTAAGCGTCTCCGAGGGTTTTTTGACCTGGAGTTCGATATGTTCCTGTTTCGGCACGTATGACTGATGTTTGGTTTGAATCCACCGAGATGTACAACCTAGTGCAGCAGTTTTTGAAATCCTAAATACTGGTTTTGGACCAGTTTTTTACTTTTTATTAGCAAATCAAATTTCCTCTTACTATGATTTGTTTTATTTATCCAACTTAACTATAGTGAGTCAATCCTTTAGATAAATATAAATAAGTATATCCATAAAAGAGCATCGTGGGTTAGATATAATTAACGTAAAAAATGCTTTTACTGTTACTTCATGGTCGGAACCAAGGTTATCTTCGAGATTTTGTAAATTAGAATAACAAATGTTAGAATTTCTTTTACTTCGATTGTTCTTCTATTCGTTTCATGTAACGAAATTTTAAAATCGTTTTATTTCATATGAAATGTAATTTTCCCACGAGTTAATTATATTATAGTATGTATTGGTGGTTTTACATTCCTCCATGTTGCGGTGGATCGTATTGCGGCACGTGTCGAAAGTAGGTCTGACGTAAAAAAATAGGTAACAAGAAAGTGTAATTAGTGTGGTGCCATCTATATTTCACAGGAACAATGAAATATTTTAGACCATGGCACATGTAGACTTTATTATTTCGAATAGAAGCCGTTTTCAGCATCGAGTTTCATATGAAAAACAAGTAGAATTTCCCAATGCACAAATTGTATGCCGCGATGAAATAATTACTTGACTTATATTTATAAACTAGAGTACCCCACAGTCGTACTGTGCTAACCTCTTGTCCTATCATAGTATGCTAATTTTTTATTTTGATTTAAAAATGACATTGTTACATATTTGGGGTAAAAAAAATCAAACAGTCTCGTTAATTTTGTACAGATGGAATATGTTTCCCGAAAAATCTACTTTCCTAAATTTGACTCATATTTTTAAATGACTAAAAACTCCTATGCAAATCGCAACTAAATCGGACCAACCGTTTAGGAGAAGTTCAGCATAAACCCGATAGCAGCGCCACCTACCGGAACTAATTGTGAATCTAAACCATCCAGTTAATTACTCAAACACGCACAAAAAATTTCATCCAAATCGGACCAACCGTTTAGGAGAAGTTCAGTATGAACCCGATTGCAGCAACACCTACCGGGACCAATTGTGAATCTAAACCATTATCGAATCCGCTTGAACACACAAAAAAAATTTCATTAAAATCGGTCGAGCCGTTTAGGAGATACAGATTGTGAAAAGTCTATTCGAACCGTACGATTTACACAAGCACGACAAGGAAAATATGAGAAAAACAGCTTGAAAGATGGAGAAAGAACAACTGTGCGTGGCCAGCGAGGACGTGTATTTAGTTCCAGCTACCAAAAACAGTTGGGTGTGTGTTCAGTGACCCCCTATTTTAACCGCAGTTGCCAGAAGCGCAGATTAATTTGTACAAATGATATTTTTGTCTCGTTATCGTTACCTTTTTTTCGAGATCATGCACTATGAGGTAAAACTAGACACTTTCATCCGGCAACAGTGTGACATTTAAACTTTTACACGCTCGTCGCTGAGCGCACAATTGTTCTTCTCTCTCGTTCAAGTAGTTTTGCTCATATTTTCTTTGTCGTACATGTATTTTATTTTATTTTATTCAATTATAAACTGTTTCAAAGTATGCCTTTCGCATAATGTCCCGTATTCGGTTCAAGCTGAAAACAATTTTAAGCATCTTGCATGGCTATTTGACCTGTATACAATTCGAGTTTTTGAATAAGTTTGTACAGTTTAAAGGTCGACTACCTTTGGAAAGAATCGATCCAATATTTATCTAACAAAATTGGAAATACAAACAAACTATACGAATAGGATTTTCCAGACGAAATCAAATTCAAACTCTTAAATTTTGATTATAAATAAATACGACGGAATAAATATTGGAAGGGATCAAAGAAAAATAAAATTTTTCGAGTTTTCTCATTTTTTATTCTGCATTTTGAAAAAAAAAGTGGCACAGACATTCTAATAATTTAAAAGCGATTATCACTTTTTGGCTAATTTATTTTATCCACCAACTGTCACTCGTCTAAAGTCCCATCCATTGTGGTCGTGCATTTTCCACAGTCCCATAAAATATTACAAAATCGTTTTCATCGCATTCGCTGTCGATGTAAAACTTCGGCGATTTATGTACAGTCACGTCCATCGGACGCAACGCCACCACCAAAACAGACGTTTCGGGCTTTTCTCCTTTGCCTGGCAAAGGAAAATCTATTACGGTTACGTGATCCTCAGCCATAAATTCATATATATCTGTGTGTGTCCCAGGAAGCCTCGTGGAAAATGAACTACGTTCGTCGGTCTGCAATGACTTGCTTTTTTTATCTGAGGGTCTTTTTGTACAGCTTTTAGGGAAACATTCTAAATTGAATTTAAGTATCAATCATGTGCTTAGAATGTCCTGGAAATCATTTGAAAAAGGAAGTTATTAACAATAGCAAACTGTATTTAAAAAAATTTAACTACATGATGTCCTAAATGTTTTCTAGGGAGCTATTGACGCCGCCCATCCGATAACTGTAAACAGTGCCGTACAAGTTCTAAGGTTCAATTTGGCATAATCGTAGGATCATTAAATTCGCAGATAAATAAAATAAGCTGTGCTAACTTGCTTGTGATGGATTGCTAGCTAGCTGGCTTACCTGTTGACTGGGATGTTTTAATTTTCACGTTTATTAAGGTATCTTCATCACTTTTTAATGTCTTAAAATAATTAAACACTATATATATCACTTGACGAGTTTGTCCTTCAGTACATTTACGATTTTCTTCATTAACGGCTGACATTTTTACAAACACTTTATTGTACAAAGCAAAAACAATAACTGTGTGACGCTACGCTACTGAAAATCTTAACACCTGATAAGGTTCGATGCAATTGGCGTTTGTCAAAATTTTACCACCAATACCAACTGACTAGGCAGGGCACTATTACTCTGTCTCTCTTAGTTGGTAATTTCTGGGACATCAAGTTAGTTGTCGAATACTGTATATACGTAGAGTACAGAGAGATAAACTTTATTGTCATGTATATTTCGGTAGCGTTCCAACAATTAAGGATTTTTTACAGCGGCTGTATTTTCGAGATCACTCGAGTACAATTCGTGTACGAAATCGAATGAATTTCGCACGAAAATTGGTTATCCGTATTTTCAAATCACTTTCGAAGGATTCGTGCGCGGTTTGTGGAACGGCATGTGCCAAAACGGAATATTTAATACTGCCATCATACACCCGATACAAGCCTGATGGCCCGCCCTTGCCTTGTCAGTCGACTGTTCTTGGGTTTTAGATTTAGATGATTTTCGGCAAAACCGAAGACGATAACCTTTGAGACAAACTATACAACTTTCTTTATTTACACATTCCTGAAATTGTTGTGAAAATCAGGCTCACCTACAACTGAAGTTGAATGTCTTATTTTTGTTAATAAGGCATTATTTATAATACTTATTTTACTGTTTATTTGCCCACAAACCAATTTCTGTTTTGACCGACCGATTCAAAAATAAAATCGCCCACAATACTAGAATTTTTTATAAATATCGATCAATAACATTGGATCACTTCATTTAACTTGCAAACGTTCCAGTTTAAAGAAACCATTTTCTTTTGTTTATGTCGAAGCTGCTTAGCCGGAATTCGGATTTTATTTTGAAATATCGAACGTCATTTATTTACGTTTTGAGCCATCTACTTTAAAATATAGTACGGGGGCTGTTGGTATGTTTTTCTTTTGTGAACATTCAGTGAAATCTTTTTTTTTTAAATACCTTATAGATTTTGAATTTAATGTAAAATTTGTCAAAAAAAACTGATGCACAGAAAATGTACCCCATGTTGAAAGCTTGTGATGGCAATAAAAATGCAGGTTGGTAGTAAACAATTCATTTGAGCGGGGTTATAGGCATGATTCCCAAGGGCATTTTGCATCCTTACAGACTGAATTTTTATAAATAGCTTCGTTATGACGGGTACTACAACTTTTCTATTTACGGGAATTTTCAATCTCTGTCGCTAAGGTAGCAGGTGCTAAACATTTTGCAAAATATTTTACATTAACAATTAGTTATTTAGTTGAGAGGTAGGAAAAACGTGAGTCGTACAAAAAAAATCGTCTAATCAACCCTGTCCTCCACCCCCAAAGTGTTGAAATAAGTAAATGAAAAAAATGTATCATAACATACTAACAAGTACTAAACCAAGAAATGAAGAATAATCTTTAAACAACCGCATATATCAGATATCCTGTGAATGCGACCAATTTTATGTAGGTAGAACATCTAGATCATTGAAAATACGAATAAATGAACACAAAAAGTTTATTAAAGATATTGAGTTCTTTAAGTCAGGTAAACATGCTTGGGAAGAGATATTTTATTACAAATTTTACCAAGGATATGATCTACTGTGAATGGACTTAGCAGTCTTACACTTCAAAATGTTATTGATTGTCTAGTTGTCGATTTTTTTGGTAGTGTCAGATAGGGACCAGAATTTTATTATAAAAACTTAGTTATTCTTGATAACGGTAGCTGGAACGCTACCGAAACGTTAAATTAAAAATATAAGTAAGATTGTGGTTTGATATCCCAAAATATTAACAAAAAGAAAAATAAATACACCACAAGGAACATAGGTACATAATATAAGTTTAAATTCAACCTTGAAAAATATTATGTTTGTATTTTAAAATTTACTCACCCTGACAATACTCAGCATAGATTCGGAAACCAACAAATCTTCTATAAGTTCCTTGTGGCATTACTTATTCTTTTATTTTTTGGGAATCAAACCACAATAATGTTTTTATTTCGACGTTTCGGTATCGTTCCAGCTACCGTTGTCAAGATTAACTAGTAATGAAATAATTTTTGGTCACTATCTGACACAACGAAAAAATTTGACAACTAGACAATCAATAATATTTTAGTTTAAGACTACAAAACTTTGTTGTGAAATTTTATTAAGGTCCATTCATAGTAGATCACACCTCTGGTAAAATGTGAAATAAAATATTTTATTTTATGACATTCTAATGATATGTAGTCCACTAGAAGTGGAATCCAGTGAAGTGCACGTTCCAGGAACGGTTTTTATTGGGATAGCGCTTTTTTTCGCTTATTTTGGAAATTTTGTTAATAACAACGCGTTTGTTGTTACTTTTTTGTGTATGATTATTTTTGTTTTTAAAAATATGTATAACTCAGTTTGGTGATTTTGTGTATTGAAGTGTGTATCGATTAACAACTATTCCAAAGATAAATCATAAGAAAACCTGGATAAAAACTTATGATGCTATCCTGATAACGCAGGTAATTGATTATTGGAAATTTCTCTTTCTAACATTGGTAACCAAATTTGACTACATTCGGCTGAAATACTAGCTACACATTTATCTGAATTTAGTTGTATTAAAGCACTTTCTTTGATGTTTCGTCTTTTATTATTGGGCTCTTTCAATATTATTTTTGTCGAATCTTATTGAATTTTATGCCCCTCTTCCCAAGCATGTTTGCAAATCCCTGACTTAAAGAACTCCCTATCTTTTCATGTTCATTTATTCGGACCTTCAATGGTCTAGATGTTTCACCTAAATAGAATTTGTCGCATTCACAAGATATCTGATATATGCAGGAACGGTTTTTATTGGAATAGCGTTTTTTTCCGCTTATTTTGGAAATTTTGTTAATAAAACGCGTTTGTTGTTACTTTTTTGTGTATGATTATTTTTGTGGTTTGATTCCCAAAAAATAAGAGAAAAAACAACAAATACAAATTCTAATTTCTTTTCCCAACTTTACTTTTCACGACTAGCCTTGCTGAAGATTGAGATTTCAAGCTACCCAATTAACCTTGTATATAGAGACCCGAACGAACTCTCCTTCACGAACCCAATTTCTTCCAACAAAACTTGAAAACTTTCCTTTTTCAATATTTCACTGCCGAATACACAGCAACAAAGATTGAGAAAATGTAAAACTTTTTCCCAACTTTTTACTGAATGGTGTGCCGAGAGCACATACATATCCCCGGCAAGTTAATTAAATTTTCCGAAATATTCAATTAAATTTGTTACGTCTAAACGAAATTTTTGGAATTCATAATCCTTGGAAACAATTTCTGTAATTGTCACAACTTGACAAAAAACATTTATAAATTTTAGAAAATTCGAATCACCACCCCAGACGCATTTTCAACTTTTCTTATTGGACTGCAGCCAAAGACCGACGTTTAGCTTGTGTGTTTTTTTTGTGATTTCGACGCGGGCGTACAGAAATAGCTCCTTGACATTGAATTTTAAGAAAAATACAAAAATTTACAGGAAATTGAAAGTAAATATTTGTTAATTTTGAAAGTGGATGTACTTTTAAGAGACCTTTGCAGATCCATTAGGCACTCATGTTAGAGTTCCTTGTCTAGACTCCGTATGCCTAACCTCAGGTTCTCCAGGAGGCACGTCAAGGTACCTCTCGAGCTAGTGTAGTGGCGTGGTCTTTTGCCTCCCCCCTTATTTTAATTATTAGCTTGAAGTTTGAATATATGTAGATCGTACAAGCTATTGAAAGTTATCATAAACTACCTACTACTGCTTTTGAAGGAACATGCATACGGAGTTGGGATAAAGTATGGAACCAAGTAAATATCTTTTAAACAAAAAGAACGATATTTATGAAAATTTGCAGGTAAGTGCAATGGAACAAAATGCATCTGATGTACATATTTTTGTTAATAATATACTTCCGGTTTAACCATCAACTTCTTTAATTTAAATGGGACACCTTATATATTTTTACAGATTTTGAAAGAGTTTGTTATTTTGAATTCATACATACTGAGTTTAGTGTAAAAAAATTTGTAAAAACGAGGATTAACTCACTGTTAGTTGTACAATAGGTGTACATTTCATTATTTTAGAATAATGAGAAACAAAATTACTTCAAATTTTCAAAATGCTCGCCGTTTACTTGCTGACAATATGCCATCCTATTAACAAATTCTTGAGTCACTCTTTCCAAGACTTCTCCACAGATGTCCATTAGCCGTTCGCAAAATTCCAGCCGTCGCTCAAAATCATCGTCTGACAATTCTTGAACCAACTGTACCTTATACGAATGATACTTTTCACTTTTTAATATCTCTCCTACAGAACGTCGACTGATACCATGGTTTAGTGCCAAATTTGTGGTGGAAGTTTGAGGAGTCTTCCAGGTTTTAGCTAATTTTTTACCATCCCAGTTGTATTAAAACGTTGTAATGTTTTAGTTACTGTTGAGCGTGATATAGGATTTCTCTCCGGATGCAAATTATTAAAAATATGACACACTTCTTCATGACTTCTAACACGATCACCATAACTGATCATCATTAAAATTTCAGTACGCTCTTTTTCACAAAATTGAACCATTCTAAATTGTAAAATGTATTTCCGTCAATTAGAATTTGACACTTGGAGAACAAAAGACGTACTAAACAGTACTCGTTTATTTATTACTATACATACAAACAACATCAATTATTAGTTTACCTAAATAGTTTTTTGCTCTAATGCAAAAAACTCAAAGGAGGTTGATTAAAGTGTTATATTCCTCGTTTTTACAAATTTTTTACACTAAACTCAGTATGTATGAATTCAAAATAACAAGCTCTTTCAAAATCTGTAAAAATATATACGGTGTCCCATTTAAATTAAAGAAGTTGATGGCATTTCCGGTTAAACCGGAAGTATATTATTAACAAAAAAATGTACATCAGATGCATTTTGTTCCATTGCACTTACCTGCAAATTTTCGTGATCAGGAACCCTTCTCTCTTTCTCACTCTTGCGGTTACGCCACTGGAGCCTCGTCGTCGTCGTTCGCGTCAAATTATTCTATTGTATATTTTGCGTTGCCTCTGTAAAGGGCAAATCCTAAGTCGACGTGTCCTGACTTGTTTCAGCAATCCATAGTTGAAATCCCGACTCATCTTTCTATGGATGTGCCAGGCTTTCGCCTAGGTGAGATGCTCTACCTAGCGTCTTTAGGGGCCATTTACCGTCCAAATTTTCTAGCCTGTTTTTCAATACATTCGTAGAGTTTATCCAAAATCAATTGCAAAAAGTTTAGGTACGTGTTACTTTCCCTTGTCGTCTTTTTACTTGGTTACATACTTTTTGACAACCCTGTATTTTTGAATCAACAGAAGTGACTATTACTATTTAAATCAACCGTGTAATGTAGTGTGTTCTTATCTGACTAAAATGGTGTGCATATCAGTAAATGATAATAATATGTAGTGTGCCGGGAGGAAAGAGAGCCCTTGATTTGTGTAAACTGTTTATTAACTTAATTTTACAGAGGTATCACAATACTAAATTCTACACTTGTACTTAAAATAACGTGAACAAAACTAGAGATGAGTTTCAACTGCTTTGTTGAATGATTTGGAATGGTATTTAAACCATTCTTTCCAACATGGTGGTACTTGAATTAATTTAAATATGAATAATATCTGTGAGAAACATTGTTTTGCGTACTCAGCGTCTTTCTGTATAAATACAAACATTTGATGTGAGATTTTGATACTGTAACAAAAATAATTTGAGCTTTCGACTGTTTTTCTTAATATTTACGTACTAAACATTGCATTTGAATATTATTAGTTTATTTTGTCTACTAATTTCGTTAACTCACATAGACGTAGTAATGGGAACATTACAAATATAACGAACATTAAGTATAAAACGATAAAACATTTTTTGCGTATAAACCCGTTGAACGCATTTTCGATATTACCGGTACCACCGTTCCACATCAGCTGGTTAATTCCTAGTTAATTGTTTTTGTTATACACCTGGTAGAACACCAGTCGATTCACACTGTGTAATTTTCAAAATTAATCGCTTGTTGGCAGTATATGTGACTGGTGATGTTTTTAAGAATTAATGGAAAAATTACAAATAACAATACTGCCTCGTAACCAATAATTTTGAAGATATGGTGAATTTAATATCAGATGATTTTAAATTATTTGGACCAAAATCAGCCAATAATAATGTCCAAATAGTTACAAATCCACCTGTATAATTTTTCAACATATCGACCAACTGCTCATACGAAACAATCGATTATTTTAAATAACCTTCCAACAATCGACACGAATAGTAATCAAAACAAAATCGATTATTGTTAGAAATTATATATAGAGTACGTCGAATATAGAAGGTAATCGTTTTATGAATTGTTGAAAAAAATTGTAATTGTCCCTCTTTAAACGACGGTAATTTCATTCTCTTGGCACGAGCAACTAACCTTGAATACAACCGACATCAAAAGTGATACTAAATAAGCGTCAAAAAGCTTCGACGATGATCACAAGAGAGAGTTCATTAAACCAAATTCATGGTCAACCAGTTGGCAAGAGAACTTACCAACAACGTGTTGTACATTATTATATCGAGTTTCTATGTTATCTGTCTATACTCTGGCGCTCGTTAGTAATATTGGTAATGTGTAACTGGATCTTATATTACTAATTTAGTGTATATATACCAGTGGTATCAGAAATAATAATAATTTTATTATTAAAATGGTTTTTCTCCTCCCTATATTGTAAACAACGCATTTTGACACTGTTTTGAAGGACAAAAGTAGCAATTACCAAAAAGGTATCGATTGCCCTTGACGATGGGTGAAAAGTCAACTTACCACATATAAAGCATTTATATAAATATTAATAGTACAATTATGAAGATTATTTACAAAATTTGGATAAATGTTTTCTCCATTTCTAATAAAGTTTTCTGTTACTCTTGAAGTACTGCAGCAGACTTCTGGCTTCGTTATATTGTATAAAATTTTATTTGCAATAGCTGCAGATTTCCATCCGCCATATCACTTAAGAGCCAATAATAATCCAAGAATAAATTCTGCGATGAGAAGAAAAAATCTATAACCAACAAACATACAATTTAATATGTTCACATTATAATATGGATATTAATAAAAAAAAACAGTATAGACTTTAGTTTATGAATAACAAAAAAAATCATTTTTGAATGTCAAAAAATAGGTCGAATTAAATTGTAAATATGTTTATTTGTTTTCAGGTGAGTCAAGGTTTCGACCAATTACAGTGCGGATTTGTCAGTGATGGCGTTTTAAGTCTTGTTCGAGGACGACAACAGGTATTTATAATTTTGATATTTAAACCAAAAAAAAAACTTGTTATTGTACATATTGATCGTATTTTGTAAAATTTGGCGGGTCATAGTGTACAACTCGAGAGTAAACTACTTTGGAAGCGATCGGGCATTCCGTATCCAATTTTGTAGTACAAACTACCATTTCACTCAACTTTTAACCTCACTTTTTCAAATCCATATTTGAACAAAATGAACTAAACCCACCCTGGAATGTTAACACTCCATGTGGACTAACAATTAAAGTAAATTTTTCATAGACCAATCGGAAGTTACATTGCACCAATGAGAACAATTGTTCGCTTGTGGGTAGGTCAAGACTAGAAATGATTTATGGCTTTTTTATCTTTTCGGCTTTTAAATCCTCAAATAAACCTTAACTGTCACTTTATTGTGAAACAGTGCAAACTAATTCTACTCACAACTATAATTACTATCCCATCAAAATGACTGTAGGTAAGGAATTTCTTTTTAAATATTTTTTAAAAATTGAGTTTTCCAATTTTAATTTCATTTTTTTCCAGCACTTTTCAAATCTCTATTTTATTTTTTCCTGGCGATTAATGTCAACTTCTCACAAGTTTTAACAAGGAATAGTTAGTCTTTAAATCTGACGTTTCGTATTCTTATACTCATCACCAACTCTTTAATAGGATAGTTTTTTTTCCAAATTCAACAATTTGATACTTTTAAAGATCTAATTTTCTTGGACTATAACGAGCTCACCATCAGATTAATGCAGATTTTTGTGGCAACTCGTCAACGTAACAAATTATTGACTGTCTGTAAGTCGTGTTGAGAAAGCTGAAGATCAGAAATTTTGATAATTTTTGTTACTGTCACTTTTTCAAAAAGTCGATTCTATCTTTATATAATTAATTATAAAAAAAAAAGAATTATTTATTACGTTGACCGGTTAAAACATTAAAATATATTTTTACATACAGGGTGAAGCATTAATGCTTAGAAGTACTTTCGTTATTATTGAAAATGCAGAGTACCGGGTTTTTCATCAAAAGGGATATTTAACCGGAAGAAATTTGATAAAAAATATTGAGATGCGGTTTTCACCAATTTTTGCACTATTGAAATCTGTTTTGTACCTTTCCATTTGAATTTAAAAACTTCAAAAACCTGTTCGTACTACGCCATCTCGTTACCGTTTAATATACAATAATTACACTAAGTTTTTTAACAAATAGAAAACTGGGAATTTCATTTCAACATCGCTAATTACTCCCCTTTGTGGCGAAACTAAAGAACTAATGATTTTTTCCTAGTTAATCTTATCCGATTTTGTTGGAAAAATTTTTTCCAGTTGTTGTATAATACGAACAATAGATATAATGATGCAAAGCGATGTCAACAACAACTTTCGTCTATTATTAAAACTGTAAAGCGTGAAGGATCCACACTGAAAAGAAGAACAGCAGTGTCAACTATACTGCTGCAATGCAGAACCGTAATTATGGAGAGCTATAGACGACATCATTTTGCCTCACTATATCTATTGCTCGTACTGTACGATAAATACTTTCTGAGATACAAACCTTTTTAAATCATATCCAAATTGATATGTTGGTGTACATTAGTTTACTAAAGGAGAAACTAACCTTGATACATGAACTTCCAGTAAACTTTTCAAGTATATAAGTTTGATCTTCTTCGCTCGACAGTCTGTCAAAGTTTGTTGGAAAACATTATAATACCTTCTAACTCTCCCTGCATTCGTGTTCAGAATCCAATGTTACTAACATATCAGCTTCAACTTGTGACAGATCGATAGATGCTAATTTAGCAAAGACACTGGTTCAAATATGTAAATTCGTTAGATATTGTAACACGAGCGAGATATTTAATTAGGATGAGGTGTGTGACAATCGGGTGGAGCTTGTGCCAATTTGTCCAATCGATTTTGGAAATTGGCGCTTTGTTAATTAATGATTTTTGAATAGATTTGTTTATAATTGCTTTTAATTTCAATTAACTGTTTTACCGAACACGTTTTAAAAATAATTGAGTTTGTTTTGGCATATGTCAACTTTCTACAGCTACTTCTTTACGCCGGAAATGCCGTTTTTTAAACTCCATATCCACAAAAACAACCAATTAAAAATAAACATTCAAAATATTTACTTGATTACAGTTTCCTGTATCAATTGTCATATTTAAGTACAGCGTGTTATCAATAGAAGTCAAAATAATAGTAGAAAACTATTAAAGCATTTTGACGTCTAGAATTTATTATGACAAGAATATCTCCAGGGTATAATATACTAAAACAAATTAAATATACCGAATATATACATTTTTATTTATTCCTAATGAAATAAACCAGAATGGTCACATTCTAATTTTTCACACATTTATATTATATAATAAGGTCGAATTGGAATGTGACTATGCTTAGTTAGAACCACCTAACCAGCATGTAGAACAGTTTGGTCACGCAACAATGATATTCTAATAAATTATTCTTAGTCATCGATTCTCTCGGGCGTCATCAACGTTTTTATTATTAAAAGGATTAAGAGTTAATAATTGTACAGAATGTCCCTTAATAGATTGACAAAAGACGAAACGGTGCTGAGAGATTTGGTTGTACTCCCTTTGTCACATCACTAATTCCACGTGAAACTTTTCAAAAAGTGTTAATTGCGAATTAAAACTTGTCTCCACGTGAAATTTGGTTGCATTGCAACTGCACCGTCCGTCAAAAAAAATTCCTGCCACTATAAATTTGACCTTGAACTTGAACTACCCATTTGAATGAACTCTTAGGAAAACTAAATGAAAATAAAACTTTATTATTACACAACTACTAGCTTGTTAACTATATATTTTTTTGGTTCGTTGCAGTTTTATCTCAACGTATGAACCAATCTACTGAGTATATAGTTTTTCTAATAATTAATACGATTAATGATAATGTTTGGTAATTAAGTACGGTATAAACAAAGTTGATTTTGTAGACGGACCAAATAGACTGTAAAACAGTTAACTTCATTTTTATAAATCTACTATTAAAACTAGTGCCGAATAGTAACCCTGTATACAGGCATATGGATCACTTAATGCTGCAAAGATTTGAAAAATCTAAACACCAGCATATAGGCCTTTGCACACCGGCGTACTGAACGTCCTGGAAGTTTGGAACGTTTCGGACGTCCGGTACGCGCCGCTTTCACACCGCCCGGCAACGTACCAAACGTCCACTTGTTCGGGATGGACGTTTGTAGAAAATCACTCGCCGAGCAATCCTCCGAAAACCATCAAGGACGTTCGCAACGTTCTGGACTCGCGGTGTGAACCGTCTCATTTGATAGTATGGGCAGCGATTTATTTTGACAAAAACGTACTAAACGTCCGAAATAAATCGATATGTTTTACAGAATCGATTCAATGAATCGATATTTCACCCTTGAAAATCGACATTCGATTTTTTCTCTATTTATCACCATGTTCACTCAATAGCCGTGAATGCCGTGATGTATATGAGTATCGTGGGATCATCTGTTCCTTGTGAGCGCCTTTTATCAATTGCCGGCAACATCGCAAATGATGAGCGGAACCGCTTGGATTCCAGTAGACTTGACACTCTTGACAGACTGCTGTTTTTAAAAAGCTTAGATATTAAGCATTGGGAACTATAAGCTATATTATGTATTTTCTTAAATTTTCAATGTAACAAATACATTTAGAAAATAAATGTCTTCTTTTATACCTCATCTGATATTTTGATATGGTAATGAAAATAATTGTTATTATCGAATTCCCTGAACTAATTAACTTTGATTTTACTGATATAAGAGATCCCAGAGATTGTTTATTATGGTATCTTTCTTGTTTTTCATAAAATGGATTTATATTTACATTGTGAATACAAACTTGAAAAAAAATCGATTTTTTAGAAATCGATCTTTTGGACCTCGATTTTTTTATGAATCGATTCATCAGGTTACGAATTGAATCGATTTAAAAATCGATCTTTTTTTGGAAAGAATCGCCATCCCTAGTTCAGTACGCCGGTGTGCAAAGGCCTTTTAGCTGAAATAAGTGTCTCTCCTTTTATTAGAAAATATACAGGTTGTTACATTTAAAAGCAACCAAATGAAAATGCAAACCGTCTGTCTTCATTACTTAAAAGTTATAAGCTCGGAAAATATAATGGGATTTAAATCATTATTTATAGTTTTATTTGTATACAAATTTGTATTTTATTCGAAGTTCAAAGTAAAAACCCTTAGTAGAAAAAAAAAGACGACTTTATCGGACAAAAATGCGGAAATTTGTTTCATTGACATTTCATAGGTTAGTCCAGACACACAAAAAAAGTCGCATAGATGCGGTGAGGCGGCGTTTCATTCGTTTGGTGTGTCGTAGTGCAGTTGACGGCAAAAGCGCGCTAATGCGTTCAAATAGCCAGTTCTATCGGTCACGAAATAGCGTCATTGCCTGCCTCCTGTGTAAGAGAGGTGGCGAACGGCAGCTATATTTATTGGGGTGTAACGTCATTGAGAGCTGTTGCGAGGGTCTATTATTTAACACGAACTTCTAATAAATATTGTGCCATTATAAGTTTAATAGTTCTTTATACAGGGTTTCCCAGTAACTCTTGGGAGATGATAAATGGAATTAAAAATACTTTATATAAAATACCTTAGTATCAACCATTCCCTATTTAGGACCAATCAGATCCAGTTCTTATTTGTACCGTCCTAATTCTTAAATCTTGTCAATGGCAAAGAAATTTCGGATGAAAATCTTCGTGATTGAAATTTATGAAAAATATAATCTACGCCAATGAATAGGACGTGGTAAGAAATCGACCAAAAGTGTCCTAGCGCTACCTTCCGGTTCACATATCGACGCAGAACTCCCATCAGCAGCGAGGTCTAGGCCGAAGACCTGCAGTTCATGACCCTACCTAGGGGTAGCTGGTGTCACGAGCGCCGGTTGGTCATTGGTAAACGAATTTGACACGCTTTGGATAACTTTAAATTCCATACAAAATGGATTCGGTTGGATTTAGTTATTGGTGAAAACTAACAAACAAAAAATGTATTCTCAAAGTTGTACATTAATAGAATTCGCCAAACTCTTCTTGACAAAAGACACTCACAATTCCACATAATTATAATGTCCCTTTTTCTACAAACGTCATACGCTAATATTTCCATTTCCGTTAGGTTTACAAAAAAAAACAGTTGAATAAAAGTTTTTTCAAATAATCCAGATTCTCTGCATAAGTCGAAACAACTTATTAACAAATTTTTTTAAGATGGGTTATCTACAAATACATTGAAAAAAAATTGTTTTAAATTTTTTAATGTATTATCATCGATTTTCCACGCTCTCTCACCTGCTTTTTCACCTTTATTTGTGCTCCCTTCTCTTTCTTACCTGAGCCATGTTCTTTTGTATCGCGATCACTTCTAAATAGGTTCATTATAAAGTTCACAAATTTTTTGATAATATCATAAACGGTATAAAAAGTTATAGAAGGTTTGCTGAAAGTATTTATTGTAAATAATTCTCTATTATTTAAAAAATTTGAAATTTATAGAAAAATAGTATACTAGTTTCGAAAGTAGATGCTTCAAAGTGTTTAGTAGTAAAGTTTCATTGAATTATATGAATTTCGAAAAAAGATATAATTGAACGAAATCTAAAAAAAAAACAAGTAAAATTAAGCATGCAAAAAAAACAGATTTTTAAGAAGCATTCGTTTAAAATTCTAAATATTGATGGCTTTGCTTTTATAATAATAATGTTTTATGCTCATTTGCAATACTAAATCCAAAAGGAATTTTCGCTGGGATAAGTATTAATTAAATAGGAATTATAATAAACTGATATTACAGTCAGAAAATCTACTTTTTCAAATTTGAAAGTATTTCTATCTAAAAGTTGAGATCTTTCTTTACATTTTACATGAGTTTATTCATTTTTTCTAATGTTATAAGCCCAAAATTATTAACATTTATGTCGAGCGGTTAATAAATTTGGCTCACGGGCCGTTCGCTCGTAACCACGAATTTAATACCACTGAAATTAATTTTATCTCGTAAACTTTTTAATTTACAGAAAAACTTTTTAGACAAAATTTGTAGATAAATGCATCAGCTACAAATTTTGATTTGGAAGTTTTTCTGTATATTTATTATTTTAACAATTAGAGCGAAAAAAACAAAAACAAAAATTTTCACTCGACGATTTTCCGGAAAATTGCATGCCTAACATCGTAAACTTTTTCTCGTGTTAAACACCACCCTTTTAAATACCCAATTTTGAATTTTCAAGTTTGTTGTATTTTTTGTGAGGTTTTATGTGTACTTTGATTAGGCTAAACTCTGAAAAGTAATAAAATTACTTTATTTGAATCATGTGCAAAGTTACCAAATCACCTAAATCTTTCTGTAACTTTTTAGAAGAAACAACATACCAAATATTCTTTTGATTTTTGTTATTACTCCAACCACCCGAAAAATTTTCATGACTAGGGGCTGTTACGATAAAACTCGTCCTTTCTAACAAATATAAAGTTTGGTTATGTCCTTATTTCCATAAAAGGGACTGGTTGGTAGTTCTACTTTTTTTTGTTTTCAATATTCTTATCGTCTATTATCTTTTCTGTTCGAGCAATTTTTTTTATTACGTCGTCATCAACCTGGCCGACCGATATATCATGTCTTTGAGGACCTCTTTGAAGAAGCAACGAGGAGAACAGAAAAAGATGAACGAACGAACGTATAGATATATCTCGGCGATAAATCAACCTCGAAAGCATTATTAGTCCCTATATAAAGGAGAAAAGTACGTTTTGTCGTGTTTCGAGTAGCTCGGACTAGCCGAGATTCGACGATAGTTTATCATTTTTTGAGTATACTGAAAAAACGGGATTTTTATGAGAAGTGGCAAATTGATTTTATTTTGGACATTGCTACTGTAGTGGCCTAGTTTACATGTCTTTTTGTCGAATTCTAATCTTAGATTTAAAAAGTTTTGAGAAAGTTGATAAAAAAAGTTTCAAACTAAAAATTGAAAAAAAAGGGGGATTTGTTTTTTTGCGGATATCTGTAAAATAGTATATTTCGTGCAATTGCACGCGAAGTCACTATTTCGCGTTCTCAGCACAGTGGCCGTTTTGACAAAGTTGCAAAGTGGCAAAGTTTTGACACCTTCCAATATATTTTTTTGTTCAAACTTGGCGAACAATTTACGTATACATTAAGGGGGGTCAACAAATATACTTTTCCTCTATTACCAGAAGTTTGTGGTAGGGATAAATATTTTCTTTTTCCATCTACAATCTAATCGATAGATTAAGTGCTATTCGAGTTATTAAAAAGATATTAAAAATTTCTTTAAAACAAAATTCACACCCGACACTGAATGATACTAATGGATTGTAAGCCGAACCGCAACACAACCCCCCCGAACACCCTCAAGACCGTAGAATTTTTTCTGCGAAAATCGTCAAACGGAATATACTTCGGTTATTTCGTTATATTACGATGAATACTGCAGTTGATGATTGGTTGTTTCGAAGTCTTGACTGCACGTGCAACTACGTTGCCAACTCTTCAAAATTTTCTTAAATATAGTAACATATAAAAAGTGGTTTTAATTAATTTTTCTTTTTTCAGTAATTTCAAGCGACTTATTTTAATGTTTACTAATAAATTTACATTATGTATTTTTTTTTTAAATATTTCCAAACTAGCTTTCTTATAACATCACGAACTAACAGTTTACTTAAGTAAGAGGAACATTTGTGTAGCGAGCCTAACAATTTTAGAAAATATATCTGACAACATTGCTTTATTTTATGGTCATTACACTGACAATAGTTAGAGTATACAATTTTTTATAATTTTGTTTGACATTTTATAAATAAGCCTGAACGCACGATTATTAGTGTCCAAGTTTAGAAAAAAAATTACAATCTAGCCGGAAATGTTTCACAAAAAGTGGGTGTCTCTAAAAAAAACGAAATATTTCTGCACCAATATAACTTGTAGTTATTTAAAAAATAACTCGCAAGTCATATTATTCCGCACACACAAAACATTTCAATCTAATCCCCCTGCCTACAAGTCTATAGTTATGCTGTAAAAATATAATATAAGGGTGCACGTCCACCCTTGGTGGGGTGCTTCTTTTATGCCTGTTTCCATCCGTGACGCCATTTTAGTTCGGCCTAGACAACGGCAAGAGCCCGGATGCTCATTTGTTTTGTATAGTTGTGCTTGCTTGTAAATATTGTAAGATAAAATATTGTAGATTGTTTTTCGCTTAGTTTCTGTACATATATTAGAAATTTGTGTACAGCGAGGAAATTTTGTTTTTGTTTCCGGTGTAAAATTATAATCGTGATTTGAAATTTAGTTTGTGATGCTTTGTTCTGTTTGGTAAAATTCCATTGAGAGTTGTTGTTCATAGTTATCACGATGAATTTGGTAAGTCGTATGTTTATTTTTTTTTCTCTTTTCAACACTACGTGTGTTTTTGTTTGAAGTAGTTTTATTATCATGAATACATTTAAAAATAAATGATTTCCATAAATATCATACAGTGTGGAAACCACTTATGGAATAAAATTCTTTATGTCATTATTTTAGAAAATTATAAAAAATGCCGAGACACGTCAACTTTTGAATTGAGTTGTGCGTTATGTAAACATAAATTTAAATGTACAGGGTGATTCACGCAAGTATGCCATAGTCGGTGTTTTTTTTACGAAACACCCTGTATATTTGCATATTTTTGAAATCCCCCTAATGAACCGATTTCAACAAACTAAATAATGTAAGGTCAATTATGAATTATACAGGGTGAAATTTTTATTTTTACAGTTAATAGCTATGTTCGCGGGTCACAATCCGAACCAGTTCAGGGACTATTCGCATGCGTATTCTGAAAAGTGGCGTTCGCGGTTAATCTAATTCTGAATTTTTAATAATAGTTCGGTGTTCGCGGATCATATCGGATTGGTTCGTTATTGATTCGGAATCAGTCCTAGCAGTTCTCTGATTTTGGTAAGGACTGAAAGTTCGGTTCGGCTGCTCATGCGCAAATGATCGATGTTAGTTGTTTTATTTTAGTTACCTGTTGTTTCACTTGTTTATTGTGTGCTTTGTTGCGTTTTAACTCTAATTTAGCTGTCCACTGTCCAAGTCTAGTGTAAGGTAAATTTAAATGATCTATTCAGTCTATTTTGGTTTTTATATTTCGTTTATTTTTAGTATATTTTGATTATTTTTCATCATTTGTTAGCTGTCAGAAGTGTGTTTTGTTTTCGTTCAAGTCCTGAAAGGTGATCAGTGGTTCTAAGACCGTTCGCGGTATACTTAAAATTATTTGCTGGTTCGGAACTAAGCATGCGCTCTAGACAATTTAGAGTTAATTCCAGACTGGTTCGGAATCGGTTCGGTTTGTGACCCGCGAACATATCTATTAAACACATACATAAAATACCTGATGTATTTGATTTTAATACATTAAAATAAATGCTCAAAATGTTCTCCACCTAGTTGTTGGCAATAGCACAGTCTTCTATAGAACTCCTCCTTAACTTTGTTTAAAGTTTGAGGTGAAATATTCCGTATTTCTGGAGTTATCCTGTCTTTGAGGTCTACGATGCTAGTTGGTTGTGTTGCATATACTTTGTTCTTGAGATAACTCCACCGAAAAAATCCAACGACGTAAGGTCTGGCGATCTAGCTGGCCACTCAATAGTACCTCTTCGTCCAATCCATTTATTGGGGAAGATTACATCTAAATAAGTTCTCACCATTAAAGCATAATGGGGTGTTGCCCCGTCTTGCTGGAACCAAACATTTTCATTCGGTAAGCTAGGATCTATTGCGTTGGGATATAAGTTTGCCAACGCAGGAATAACTTCATTTCTAAGCATATTTAAATATTTTTCAGCTGTCATATTTCCATCTATAAATATAGGACCAATAATATGGTCGCCTATGATACCGGCCCAAACGTTCACCTTTTGAGGGTACTGAGTATGTGTCTCACGCATCCAATTAGGATTCTCTGGATCGTCTTCTGTTAACTCCTGCACAAAAGTTAATTTGTAGGGATGAAGTTTTTCTTTATGAAGACATCTTAGAACAGTTGTATGACTAACATTATTTTCACGGGCAATTTGACGTGTACTTGAAGTTGGATTCTCTTCGACACTTAACAAAATATCCACTTTCACATCATCTTCAACGAAGTGTGGTTTTGTTTTCAATGGTTTGACATGTTTAAGTTCTCTGAATTGTGCATGAATTTTAGACACTTCGGGATACCTGTGATTAAATAAGTTTGCCACTTCAACTTGACTTCTGCAGTTATCCCCATGCCACATGGAACTTATAGAAGATATTTAGACATAGGAGCTTCAAATTCTAGATTCCACATCTTCTATTGTCCAAAAAACGCGCACGTAGTAAAAATACTTTTCGTGTACACCACTGTCTTTTCCTCCAATATTAGTTTCCGTACACAGACGATCGCACATAGAATTTGTTATAGCTTCGACTGTAAAATCGGAGTATGTAGTTCGAGTTTAATCTTCTACCGTATTTTAGTGGATTTTTCTTTGACGTTCTTCTTGAATCCAAACTGCATTCGAAACCTATCTAAGTACATTAAATGCTAGAATGCAAGAAATCTACGATTTTATCTTCTCTCACAGACGTACACGTAAGCCATTTCCCGTCTTCCGAAAGTTGAGTCGACACGTATACAAAACAATAGAATATTCGGTTATTTGATAAACTTTGTAATTGGCGCAGTCAATCGGATTTATTTTTTTCGTTAAAATCCGTTCTATTTCTTACTAATTATTTATATTTTATGGTAGAAACAACGTAACCTGATTTCGCTTAAGCATAAAATGTAACGAATTCCATTTAACGGGGAGGTGGAAAAGTACGGGTGACAGGAAAAATGAAAAATCGCGGAAAACGAACCTTTTATACAACAATGTTTTTCTACGAAGCGTGAATTTATCCGACCTGAATTATTTTCACGCGCAATATTCCTCCATTTTACTAGTTACTACATGTTTCATAAACCGAGATGGATGTTTGTCGACAAGTGCTACGACTAATGAGGAAGTTCACGAGTTTTACTACAACTTACGCACCACTTTATCTTTAATTGTCGCTCAAGGAATGTAAAATTATAATTCAGCACAAAATATAACTAAAGCGCTTCACTGAAATTACCTTGTCAAATGAAAATGATGATTTATTATGTTTATTAAACGCTGCAATCTCATATTTTGTTTGCAGAAAAAAGTCTAAATCGATTTATAAAAAAAAATAGCAACAGCAGATTCAACCATGGTATAGTTCATGGACGGCAAAAGCGAAAACGATATACTTTGAGACAAACTATAATTCTTAATTCTTGGAAAAGTAAAAAAATCGTTATGGCTTAGGCCGGGACTGTTTGGACGATGATCCAACAATTATTTGTTTTATTGTTTTTCGAGCTGTGTGGCAACTTGTATTGCCTTGGCGGGGGATTATTCGTCACTGGGGGGTTTAGACTAGTCAAAGTACACATAAAACCTCACAAAAAATACAGAAAATTTAAAATTGGGTATTTAAAAGGGTTGTGTTTAACGTGAGAAAAACTTTACGATGTTAGGCATGCGATTTTCCGGAAAATCGTCGAGTTAAAATTTTTGTTTTAGTTTTTTTCGCTCTAATTGTTTAAATAATGAATATACAGAAACACTTTGAAATCAGAATTTGTAGTTGATTCATTTATCTACAAATTTTGTCTAAAAAGTTTTTCTGTAATTTAAAAAGTTTACGAGATAAAATTAATTTCAGTGGTATTCAAATCGTGGTTACGCGCGAACGGCCCGTGAGCCAAATTTATTAACCGCTCGACTTAAAAGTTAATAATTTTGTGCTTATAACATTCTGAAAAAATAAATAAACTCATGTAAAATGTAAAGAAAGATCTCAACTTTTAGATAGAAATACTTTCAAATTTGAAAAAGAAGATTTTCTGACTGTTATATCAGTTTATTATAATTCCTATTTAATTAATACTTATCCCAGCGAAAATTCATTTTGGATTTAGCATTGCAAATGAGCATAAAACATTATTATTATAAAAGCAAAGCCATCAATATTTAGAATTTTAAACGAATGCTTCTTAAAAATCTGTTTTTTTTTGCATGCTTAATTTTACTTTTTTTTTTAGATTTCGTTCGTTCGAATCTTTACTACTAAACACTTTGAAGCATCTACTTTCGAAACTACTATACAGTTTTTCTATAAATATCAAATTTTTTAAATAATAGACAATTATTTAAAATAAATACTTAAATCAGAGGTCTGTCAGCAAACCTTCTATAACTTTTTATACCGTTTATAATATTATCTAAAAATTTGTGAACTTTATAATGAACCTATTTAGAAGTGATCGCGATACAAAAGAACACACCTATGGCTCAGGTAAGAAAGAGAAGGGAGCACAAATAAAGGTGAGAGAGCGTGGAAAATCGATGATAATACATATGAAAATTTTTTTCTAAACGTCATTGTTTATTTATTATCGTAAAATTAAAAACATGAAAATTGATGATGTTCAAAAATACTACTATGGAAATTCCGTATATATTTCAAAAACTAATGCAGATACAAAAAAAATGTTCAGACAAATTTTGTAGACAAATGTATTAGCTACAATTTTTGATTTGAACATTTTCCTGTGTTTTCATTATTTAAACAATTAGAGCGAAAAAACAAAAACATAAATTTTCACTCGACGATTTTCCGGAAAATCGCATGCCTAGCATCGTAAAGTTTTTCTCATGTTAATCACAACCTTTTTGAATACTCAATTTTGAATTTTCAGTATTTTTGTATTTTTTTGTGGCATTTTACGGATATTTTGTGTACTTTGACTACGCTAGTTGGTTTTTCTAATAAATGTTATTCGTAATAAGTTGAAACTAAATATTTACCACATCAAACTAATAATTCATCTAAAATTATATTTTTCTAATGATAATGTTTCTGTTTACATCTGCTACGTCATCTTTAGATAAGCAAATTCTCATTTTATTATCCTGACCTACGATATAATAATTGATATCTGGCTTTATTACATCATTTTATTATATTCAATTTCAAAATTTTTGATAGCACAATCTTTATAGTGCTACCCAAAAATCTCCTTATTACTGCCAGAGAAAAAATATATGTATCAACAATATATGAATTTAAAATAAAATCGTAAAGCGGGCAAACTCGGCTTCCATAAATTCTGTTAAGCACCTTCTAAACGGGCAATATTTTTAGTGCAATATGTGGCTGCAATATTGACAACTATAGCCCAGCCAGCATGACAACATTTCAATTGTAGCATATGGCTCTGCCATATATATATCTCGGCAATATTGTTTGCATCACTGTGGCCTATTAATAAAAATAATTTGTTTCGTAGACGGGCTACACAATCGTGCAAGAATGGCTGACGAAATCGTTCGAGTCGCAGCGGCTTATAATGCTTTAAACACAAAGTTGAAGAAAAAAAAGAGAATATTGTGGATTCGACCTTATTTCAATAGGAGTGAAACTTTAGATAGCCTAAGTCTAGAAATAGGTTATTTAAAAACTTTTCAAGAATGGCAGAGTGACTTTGAATTACTTTTAAACATAATTGTTCTCAAGCTTCTGAATTTTTTGTAACCCTCATCACTTGATATATCAAATTTTTCGGCGATAACTACCCATCCATCTTTTTTAGCATTTTTGTCTTTATATATTCCGGTTTCCACATTCCATAACTCAGGATGTCAATGTATTTCTTTAATAATCTCAATAATCTTTTCATATTAGACCAAGTATTAGTCATTTTAAATATTATAACTTCCAAAATTTTCACAACAACAACAAACGAACACCAAAACAAAGTAAAATTCCAGAGTATTTTCGCTGGCCAAGCGATCGTCCGGCAACTCTTGCTGCAACCAATTAAATCCATAGGCAATACAAAACATGTGTAGCTATATTGCCGGGACACACTAAAAATATTGTCAATATATTACCTAGTCTGGCTGTTATTGCTGGCAATGTTGCCAGCTACATATTGCACTAAAAATATTGCCCGTTTAGAAGCACCTTTAGAGAATGTTTATGCAAAAATTGTAGAAGATTGTACCAAGGAATCGCGTTCCATACAAACTGCTCCCATTGTTCACCCCCTTAGGGGTAGAATTTCGGAAAATCCTTTCTTATCGGATACCTACGTCATACAAAGAACACACCCTCCCAGTTTCAGGTCTCTACGATCAGCGGTTTAGACTGTGCGTTGATCCGTCAGTTATTCAGGACAAAGCATCTGATATGAAATATTGTATGGATTGTATTTTGGTTGGGTCTAGAGTTGTTCAGTGCCGACAATAATTTTTAATTTGCGGTTTGCTATTAATATACGAGGATATATTGAAAAATTCTTAGCCTACTATGAACCAAACAAAATTTCAATGTCAAAATATACTATTATTCAACATATTCTCCTCTTAATTGGATACATTTATTACAGCGAACCTGCAACGTCTCTACACCCTTCAAAAAAAATGTTTCTTCTTGCTCTGCAAACCAGACAGACCAGACAGCTTTTATTACCTCCTCGTTGGAAGAAAATCTACGACCTTTTAAACTTTTTTTCAGTTGAGGAAAGAGATGATAGTCGGACGGAGCCAAATCTGGTGAATACGGGGGGTGTTCTAGTAATTCAAACCCTAAATCACGAATTTATTGCATGGCAACATGAGATTTGTGTGCAGGGGCGCGTTGTCCTGCAAAAACAAAACACCTTTGGATAGCTTTCCGCGTCTTTTCTCTTTAATTTTTTCCCGTAGAGTGGTCAGTAATGTCGAATAGTAATCTCCAGTTATTGTTCTACCCTTATCCAAAAAATCAAACATGGCAATCCCAAAAAACTGAAGCACGAACTTTTCCAGCAGATTTTTGGACACGAAACTTCTTGGGTCTTGGAGTGTCGCCATTCCATCGATTGTTGCTTTGTTTCTGGATCGTAGAAATGTACCCAAGTCTCATCCATAGTAACAATTCGGTTTAAGAAGTCTACATCGTTTTCAAATCGAGCACAGATCGAACGCGATGCTTCTACTCTTGCACGCTTTTGGTCAACATTCAAACATTTGGGGATCCATTTTGCAGCAATTTTTCTCATGTCCAAATTAATTTGAACTATGTGATGAACGCGTTCGTATGAAATATTCAGTGCTTCAGATATCCGTTTTAGCTCAATTCGACGGTCTGATAAAATCATGTCATGAACTGCATCGATATTTTCGGGGACTGAGACAGAAACTGGCCTTTCCGATCGGACCTCATCTTCAATGGAAAATTTACTTCTTTTGAAGCTTGCAGTCCAATTTTTCACGGTCGCATATGAAGGACATTGTTCACCAATATCTTCGTAAATCTGCTTACCTCTTAACCCTTTTAAATACAGGTACTTGATGATGGCTAGATACTCCAATTTTTCGATTTTCACAATTTCGGTGGACATCTTTTTTCTTTTAATTTATTGCGTGACTCTGGTTTACTTTTTTGACGTCAAACTTCACACTGACACTTCTAATAAGTTATTGTTCGTTACTATGGTAACGCAATATTTTGTTTATGCATGGAACTGGTCTAGGCTAACTAGATATCAATACATCCTCGTAGTTATAAATAAGAGTGATGGTTGTTAGAAATAAGTAAAAAGAGATCAGTTTGAGACTTTTTTACACGAAAATCTGCAAGGTAAGGTTTGCAAAGCATTTTTAAAACAGTGTAAACATAGTTGAGGTTATGTTGTCTTTTTTTATTTAAAGTTTTGTAAATTTTATTGACAAAATAATGGGAATCCTTATTTTCTTTTTCCAGATTTACACTTAGTGTCAAAAACTTCTTTAATTAATCACTTTTTATATATTTCTAATACCGATCAGTCTTATTTATAACTAAATCAACAGCAAAGTGTAAATTAAAAATCTCTCGATAATTTACACGAGCTTTCGGTTTGTTTGGAAATGTTTTTATGAGCACGCCTCTTATGACGTCTGACTTAGACAGTCCATTGCGTTTGATTCATAAACGTATTCATAACATTAAAATCGTTACGACTATGATTTAAAAGTCACTTCCTCGCATGTTGTGTGACGTAGGTGGCCTCTCTATTGAATATATCGACCAGGATCATCGGGAAAAAAATTCTTGAATGCGATATTTGATGGGTATCTTATAATAAGTCATTTTTTCTAAAATCCAGGCAAATTTAACCTTAAACTTTGATCTTTTTTAATTGTTACAGATCGCTCCAGCAGCAAAGAAATTATGGGGTCTCGAATCGAAGGATGCCTCAAGTAAATTGAACTTGAATCATTTAAACCACGAAGGAGTTTGGAGAGACCCAACATGGGCGGCTCCAGGTAAGTTGAAGAAAAAAATTATTTTTTTTAAATAAATCGGTGTACACAAAAAATATTTGATGATGACTGTGGTTAGCGAAAGAAATGAATTTAGTTTGGTTAAAATATTAATTAACCATAATTGTGTTGTATTTGATTGAATTTTGAAATTTCTAATGAATTTACAAATTATACTGAATTATAATTAGCGAAATTGCTTTGTAATGTTCCAGTCTTCAACGATTTTGAAATATCTAAAGGTTACAAGTTTCATTTTTTATTAGTAAAGTAAAATTAAGTAAAAAATATTTCAACAATAAATACCCTTTAATCAAAAAGGTTCGGTTAAATTTTACAAACAGTAACGTTTAGAGATCAAGTTTTTAAAGAAGAGAGAGGGAAAATAAAAATTGAATTCGCCCTTCCCCTTCTTGAAAAATATCCAATATAAGAAGACGATACGAAACCTCCCATTTAGTTTCTCTGAAAATCCTTCTTTAACGAGTCACCACTGCTCAAATTGCTATACTATATACATTTCTCCAACATCTTTTTGTATTCTATTTAAATTGAAAGAAAAAACAAACAGAAACTTGACTCGTTTGTATTCACTTTTCCGTAAAAAGGATTAAATTATAAAAACACTAAATTAAAAGGCTCTTTTAGTCCTTAGAAATTGTAACAGGATATTCTCATAATGCAGTCAAATTAATTCAAAACATTTTAAAATATCAAATCCTCGGTATTTTATCCGACCGTACAAAATTCAGGGCAATTCAGAAGATAATTAAGAAGTTTTAATTGGTTCAGTATGATCTGCATAATGTTCTGGATAAGTGGGAATAGTCTGCTCCAGACTTCGTAGTATCCTTATTCCTCGAGAGGCGACAGCTCTGTGACCCATTAATTTATGAAATGTAAACCGTGTAATTTTAACATTTTTGTTGGTTTAAAAAAAAGTAAAAAATTTGTACTAATAAAAATTATTGGTTTAATGTCCATCGTATTATCCAGACTCACTACCAAGTGACTCGCTAATGATGTATTTAAAAATGAAATGTGTGGCCGACCTTGGGCCTCACAAAACAAACAATCCGTAAGGAGACGAGGAACTGGTTGAGAAACCAGCACTTTCCTCACTGGAGGGCTCTACAGGGTCTCAGGCAGTCCAAGCTCCTATTGAGGTTATGGACATGCTAGAGCTGCTCTAGAACTACCAAGGAGCTGGCTAAAAAAGATAGCAGGACTCCTAAAAGGGCACTTCTGTCAGAGGAAACACGGAGTCCCTGTTATGGCCTCTGGGGACATAAGCAGACATCCACTGAAGAGGGTTGAGTCCTTCATCGAGGGACTCGGCTTCATGAATGCATAAGTAGCAGAAATGACACAATGGGACCGCTAGTGGCCTCAGTGCCGGAACCTTGGCTTGAGTTTGTCTTGGCCAAGGTTCGCCTGACTAAATTAGTAGTAAACCTGGAACTTGGAAGCCGCTCCGTATAATAAGTAAATAAGTCTGTACGAACTCAGTTGAACGACCAATAAAGAAATTTCACTTGCGTGGTTTGACTGAAAACCTTCAATCTTGTGAAATTAAAAGTCCTACTCCAATCTCTTTGGAAAATAGAATTAAAATGTCAATTTTTCATCAGTTTTTTTTTCCATTTTTCAAAAATGTTCGAATTCAAAGGCAAATAAATACCTATGTTGGCTTTGTTGAAAACGTTTCCGATCTAATTTAAAATTCCTTCTCGAGCTTACGAAACTTCAACCGTTCCATATCCCATCTAAAGACAAAAGATTTTCTGGAACAAGCATCCAAACACAAAATGGATGATGGTAAAAGAGCTTACTTTTCTCTTCCAACAAATAACTTCGTTTTCAGAACAAGTAAGAACTGGTTACGTATTCCACGTTTGAATCGTATCCACTTGAAAATAACTTTCTCTTTTTTATTTTCTCGTATTTATTTCGGTTCACGTTCGGTTTGTAAGGAATTGTATGCTGGCGAAGGTTTGGTACTTGATGTTTAAACGGTAGATGAAAAAAAATGGTTTTATCTATTCAGGAGCAAAGTTTACATACAGCTTGTCCACGGATGGTGTATTCTATAGGTGAAAAATGTTATTCTTGATAAAAAGTTTTGCTAGTTTCGAAACCCCATTGAACATTTTTCACCTGTAGAATACCACATCCGTGGACACGCTGTATAAAAGGTGTTATCAATTCCTTAAAATATGTACTGGATTTTATATAAAAAAATTTTCTCAGTGTAGCCAAGACGTTTAGACACGAACGAGAATTAATTGGAAAGAAAAAAACAAATCGATTTTTACGATGTTTGTTGGAAATGTGGCGAGAGACCGTAATTTTTATCAATAAGAATTAGGGTAGTCCCTAGTCATTCGGAGATTAAATTTTTGTTTCCCCTCCCTTCATTATACTCGTTGACGGCATGTTTTATCGAATGGAAGAGCTGAATTGATCCCCATTATCCCTTGTTTTTACAGAAAATAACGCTGAACTTATCGAGAGCAATTTTGTCTGGAGATTATTTTTTTCTGGTTTTTAATTCCGAACGATGCTCATTTTGTTAATAAAAACCAGACGTTATAAATTGTGCGAAAGCAACCTTTTGTACAAGGATTATTGTTAAAGTTGGTTCACAGATATTTTCGCCATTTGTGTAATAAATTCGACCAGATTGCATATCTCTTGTCGCTGGAACTGATTTATATCCAAAATACCAAAATCTTTAACTCTATTCAAATGACATGAATGGTAACATTTCATTTCTAATTGACGTGACAGGTGACATTTCATTTCTAATTGACGTGACAGGTGTCATTTCATATCTAATTGACGTGACAGGTGGCATTTCATTTCTAATTGACGTGACAGGTGACATTTCATTTCTAATTGACGTGACAGGTGACATTTCATTCCTATGCTTTACTTCATTGAATGCATTTTGTAATATAATCAGACCAGGAACCTTTTTTCCCAAAACTTTTGTACTGTACGTTACTGAGGTTGTTTACTGTCACCCCACCGACAGATAACCCCTTCCCACCCACACATAACCTCCCAAACCTCCCTCCCAATCAAAACGATCGTCTTCTGAGTGGGCAACAACTGGAGAAGCTCGTCCGGAAGCCCAACAATCAGCTGGAAGGGTTATGGCCTGGGTAATATTCATCGACTATCTTGAAAAGGGAAATACCATCAACAGTCAATATTATATGGCGTAATTGGAGTGTTTGAATGCCGAAATGGCGAAGAAAAGTCCGCATGGCAAAGAAAAAAAATTGGTTTCATCAAGACAACGCACCGTGTCACAAGTCGATCAAGACAATGGCAAAACTACATGAGTTGAACTTCGAATTGCTCCCACACCCACCGTATTCGCCAGATTTGACTCCCAGCCACTACTGGCTGTTCGTAGACCTAAAAAAATGCTCGCCGGTAAGAAATTTCGCTCGAATGACGCGGTTATCGCTGAAACTAGAACCTATTTTGAACCAGTCTAAAGTACTTTCTTCTTTCTCCCGTTCTAAGCAATCGACCATTCGACATTTCTGTAGCGTCTCCAAAAAAAAAACTTAATCAGATACTGGCAGGCAAACTTTTATTATACCATTTAATAAAATATTCGTCCCTCGCATTCGGGGTATCAGTAAATTTGATGTGAAACAATGTCAATGTCGAAGACCGTCTGGGTTTGTGTATTAAATGATGATCTGACCTACATAAAGACTGACCAAATGTGATAAAAAAAAATTAGATAACGTCGTCGGGTAGCCTCCGTCGATCTGTGTTGTTGTCTGTCGATTATTGTGCTCGATAAAAAAAATCAAACCGTGTCGCGTTGTTAGTCCAAGAAAATTGACTTTTTAATGCTAAATTTGAAGTATATAAAGTGTTTTTTTTCATCTCCCTAGGACTAATTTTTTTAATCCTACGTTCCGTACTATTACAGTGAGCCGATGATTAGAACACTTCGTCTATTCGTACGTAAAGTAACGTAAGTCGGCCACAGCAGCAGGCAGCTGACGTCACAACGTTAATTTTTAGTTTTTTGTCGTTTCTTTCAAGACTTGGTAACATTCTAATACTGCCCTGTTATGATAAGTAGCCTCTTAAGGACTAGTAGTGCTTGTCTACTATCTGTATAGTAGTATAATCCAGAGGTACGGTTTTTCTAATTTCTCTTCAATGATGACTCATGCCCTTTATTTTTTGCCTATGCCACGTATTAGTAGATCATCGTCTCCCAAATTCTAAGTAAATAAAAAAATATGAGGCATCTTATTATCTTAAGAGAGTCATAGTTACGACCGCACCGGGGGGGTATGGGGGGGGCGGTTAGCCCCCACCAGCTGGCCCTCGTATGATCCGAGGACACCTCTCCAACTCCGCTTATCAACTAAGCTCGGATACTAGTGTCTCCATTGCTGGAGGTCCGACACCTCAAACGCTTGCTGACGAGCATCAAATGTCGGCAAACCACCCCGTGGTATGGGGCAGTCGTAGATTCCAGTACTCAAACTAGGCCAGATTACAAATCCAACGCTAGCACCTCAACCATTGTCAATTTCAATGATTACAGCGGCATCTCACTTGAACAATTTAAACGGCGTGAGATGTTTAACAGACCCGTGAGGGTCCATCCACCCGGTGAAGTGGCTAACTTTCGAGGTTTTTCGGTTCTTTCCCGGACTACTATGAACTCGCATTACACATGAATACCTCTCGTGGCAGGGACAACCATGCCCTGGACTACAGATAGACCGTTAGGGGCACGGCTGCTGGAATCGGTTTCCCTCGTCCGTACACCAACTAAGCTCGGATACTAGTGCCTACAGGTAACGACTCTGTAGGTCCGACACCTCAAACGCTTGCTGGCATACTAAGGTCGCTAAGTTCGGATACTAGTAGCTTTCAGCTTTTGACGGCATACTAACTCCCGACACCTCAAGCACTTGCGACCAAGGCTACTCCCTTACCTCTAAGGACATCATGCCACACGAACCGATTAGCACGAGATCCCAGATGTATCGCACACATGGCAGCGAAACCAAAACCACCTGAGATTCCATCACCCTCTGATGAGACACATGTGTAGCCGTCCACATGTTGGGCTGCCTCATCCCCTCAGTACCAGTATTAGGGTTTGGTGAGCACCCACCTGAGACTGGTCGCAGGTCGTGAATTGTGTAGGCAATCCACTACCAGGTGATACCGTACCAAGGGCTTCTTCCCGTTCAACCAGATACCTGGAATTGGTTGTCCACCCAAGGACGCCATCCGCCAACCCACCTGGTGGGACGATCAGCGGTAGACCAGGTTGCAGCCACCCCCCCTTAAGAGATGACTACTTAATGCCTATCCTGGCCAGGCCCGTTCAGCGAACCGAACTACCTCCTAAAGTGCATCATGGCTGGAAGCTTTCAACCTAACCTTGGGAGACTAGGAATGGCTAGAACCATGACACACGCCGGTAAACGCCGGAGGTCCTACGTTTACCCGCATCTTATTACCAAAAGTTACTGCTGTTTCCCATTTTATACAACTCGATACGTTGTAAAAATATTTTTCAACGAAAAAAAGCGTTAATTTTTTTCCCTTTTACGCTCTTTCTCTTTTGTTAGAGTCCCGTAAAAACAAACCATTCTGCTATGTTGAAAAGAGTAGACATTCGTCCATGTATAACCATGACGTTGCTATTGTTTGAAATTCACCAGTTTTTTCCTTTTTTTTTTGTTATAGTCTTCGGTTCTTAGCTACTCAGTTTTGTTGATGGGATAATGAAGCGTCGTTAACTGACGGGAAACTTAATTGGTTTTTTAGCAGGCTTTTATTTTCACATCGAAAGGTTTCTCAATTTCATTTTTTTTTTAGAGTAGCGCTAATGAAAAAATAATAACGAAAATCGTTTGTGAGTTATTGAAAAATTTAGGAAAAATGACAGACGGGATGGTGAAAAAATATCATATTATGCCGGATTTGCAAAAAAAAAATACAACCCAAAATAGTAATCATCATGGTTGGTATAATCCGACCCAGAAAGAGAATGTTCTGTAGCCTTCCTTTCCTGGTGTTTGCGGGGAAGGACTCTGGGATGTATTGCTCAAGGGATAGGTTTAATACGTATTTTTTTACTTTTACGTTACTCTACGTCTACCGATAAATGCCAGTTTAACTAAATGTACAAAGTCAATTTATGAAATTTTAATGGGATCGTGGATAAGCGTTACGTTGTTGTTTTAGGATGGGATGATTCCTGATCCTCGGAAATTTTCCCGAGGATATATAAGTAATGGAAAGTACACTCGGCTTTGAAGACACATTTTCAGTGTTGAAGCTTCAGAATGGATGGAGCTGTTTAAAAAGAAATCACGTCTGGTTTTCGTTTAAGCGCCTTTCAGGAAAACTCCATTTATCCGATGCATTTCATGGAAAATGTGTCACCAAACCTACTGTAAAACATATCCACTTGTCAAAGATGCGGTAAATGATGAGCACGAATTTGTTTTGTAGATTTTTTTTTATATATCTATCACCAATCAAACGGCAAGTTTTACCCTTATATATTATGATCACGAAATATTGTATACACGTGGTTTGTCATTATATAAATCACGTATCCAATTTTTTGAGGGGGTTCGATCTAAGACTACGCTAGGTCACGTTGGGGGGGGGTCATAAACCGTGGTACGTAGTAAATTAATGAGATTTTCAAATACCGTGGGCATATTAACGGAGGTAAAGAAGTCGCACAAAACAGATGGCTCCCGCCGTCTCATGTTATCTGTTGCAGTGCACGACATCTTCGAGCAATAACGATATTGAAAATCTACAATTATTTTTTTAAATGTAAAATGATAAATTTGATTTTCTACGTAGTTTCTTTGGGGGGGGGGTTGGCTTGGCTTAAAAGGACGGTAAGCTACATGGGGGGGGGGGGTTAAAAATTGGCAAAAATGGAGCTGCGTGATTTATGGAGAGCCCCATATCACACATTTTTATAGGAATGTGACCCGCAATCTACTTCTGGGTACATAACGTTAGCCGGAAGTAGCGGAACTTTAAACTATGTTCTCGCAAGTTATTACCTATTGATTTAGAAACAATTTTCGGGGTGGGGGATTAAATTTCTATGTGCAATTTGATGATATTGATATTTCTTGTAGCTAAAAAACTTGTTACTGCATCCCTGTCAGGATATTTTTATTCTCTCATGCGCTCCCCCCCCCCCTTTTTGTTTTGTACCACTTTTTTTCCGTTAACTATCACCTTTTTTTGGAAATAATAAATTAATAAATAACATACGCCACCACTGTGTTCGTTACATCTTTGGTTATATAAAAATTATTACCTATTGATTTAAAAACAATTTTTCGGGGGGGGGGGGGATTAAATTTTTATGTGCAATTTGATGATATTGATATTTCTTGTAGCTAAAAAACTTGTCACTGCATCCCTGTCAGAATATTTTTACTCTCTCATACGCTCTTCCCCTTTTTTTTGGTTTTGTACCACTTTTTTTTCGTTAACCCTTTTTTTGGAAATATTAAATTGATAAATAACATACGCCACCACTGTGTGTTCGTTACATCTCCAGTTATATAAAATCTTCATTCATTCGTTTCTCTTTATACATTTCCTGTCTCCTTTCATTAGGTTCCTTCATATTTGGAGAGATTAGGGTGTTCCCTTTTCGGTTTGAAATTAAACAAGCCGGGGGTATTTTTTGGAAATGGAATTTGCGTGGAAGATTGCTCATTATCGTGAAATAATTGATAGCATGGTATTATTTATTGCAGCTGTTGAAACAGAAGAATTGGGTCCTCAATATTCATATTTAGCAACAACAAAAGTTTTTCGAACATTTTTCTAGAATAAAAATCAGTTCTAGTAATATTAAAATGCATTTTTTTTTTGTAAATTCACCGAGTCGACCTTCATGTCGAATGAACTCACTTTTGACTTTAACCTTTCACCTTCATATCCCGATAATAAAAAAAAGTTGTTAGTATTTTTCTTGAATTCCTTATTTTGTTGTTTTCGTCGTATCCGTTTTTTCAGTTATCAACATAATGAATATATTCATACAATTTATTGTTTTCGAAAATACAATCATAACAATGAGTGACAAAAAACAAATAAAATAAAATTTTCATTTAAACGCCTAAATGACAAGCTGAACACAAAAAAATGAAATTATTCAGTAATTGATACATACAGATTGCGAAAAGTCTATTCGCGCCATACGGTTTACACAAGTACGACAAGGAAAAGATGAGCAAAACTACTTGAAAGAGAGAGAATAATAAGTGTGCGCTCAGCGATGGGAGTTTAAATGTGAATTCTCTCTGTAAAGGACACTGTTGCCGGATGAAAGTGTTTAGTTTTACCTAATAGTGCATGAGCTCGAAAAAAAGTTAACGATAACGAGACAAAAATATAATTCGTACAAATTAATCTGCGCTTCTGGCAACAGCGGTTAAAATAGGGGGTCACTGAACACATCCCCTACTGTTTTTGGTAGCTGAAACTGAGCACACAATTATTCTTCTTTCTCTTTCATACTTGTGTAAATCATATAACGCGAATAGAAATTTCGCTATCTGTATGACAACACTGCTGACAAAGCGATGTGAGTTTTGGATAGATAGCTATGAGTGTCAAAATTTCATGACAGCCTGACTACCCCCAAGTCCTTTTTTCTTTCTCTATTATTTAGACCACTAATGAATTTGGAATTAAAGATACTATCGAGGGAGATATTGTGAACTACATGTCTCAAAGAATACGATCGAATAGAAGAGAACTGGATGCAGCAAACTCTCTGTATATTGGAATTAAACAATTAAGATTATCTAAATTTTATTTGCTACAAGATAATATCCAGATCGACCCCGACCCAGCCGTCGTCACACTGTGAAGAGAATATTAAACATTTCAACAAAATTTGTTTGTTTTCAAGCAAAAGTTAAGAAAGTGAAGTCTGTTATTATTAATAATAATAAAATTGCCTAATCAATGCTGCAGGAAGGGAATTGAATGCGTTGCGAACTCTACGTTCACAATCTTCTTTTTCACCACAATATTACTTATATTTTTTCAAAAATTTAAAGGTTAATAATGGGTTTTCTTTTTCTCGCCGGTACAGCTTTTTTTCCGTTTCTCACAGCTGGATAGGTGTGATTTCCCATTTCTCTAAATGCAAGAAAGTTGGAACGTCGACCTTCGGAGTTAGAGTCGCGTCGTAGACCGGAGTTGCCCGGGTAACAGACGCCAGGGAACGCGGTGCCCATGGAGACGGTGCCGACGCCCGACACGCCCATCTCTTGCATGCGTCGGTGGACAGCTGGATTGCCGGCAGATTTCAACGCTGACTTGCCATATCGTTGAAGTTTTCAGAAATACTTGTTTTGTTGAACATTTTACCGCGTTTTTTTACAATTAAGGCTAAGCTTGTGAGGATAATCCAATTATAGTCTACTTTTTGACGTAAATATATCTTGGATAACTGAAAAACCGTTTAATATACCAGAATGAACGAATTTTATCATTAACTTGATGTTTCTGAACGAACCAACCAAAGTAAAGTACATGTATTGAATTGGATTTTATTTATTTTAAAGCCATTTTTTTCTGTTATTTTCAGAGCATGCAGTATCAGCTTCATTGGCGATGAGCAGACGAGCGGGTGGCGGCTTCGCGGGCGGGGGAGGCGGCGATACAGGTGGCGGTGGTAGTATCTTATCGCCTCGCGGTTCCGATAACGGTGGTTTGGGCGTAAAAATGGTTGAATACGTATTAGGTACGTCACCTACCGGTAAAGACAATTCAATGGTGGGCGTACCCGGTGTCCCAGGCGGTCTTGAACCACGTATGCGCGCTTTGGTATTACAAGAATGCGAAAAAGACAAAGATAAACCGCAGAGTCCAAAAGAAGAATGCAACGGACAACAGGTTGTTGTACAAAATGGCCAAGTTGGACAAGATGAAGAGAAAGGTGGATTTAAGTAAGTATTAACCTAACTTAACATTTGGCGTTATAAAGAGAGTCTCTTTTTAATGGTCAGAATATAATGAGACAACCTGTATACAGATTGCGAAAGGGCTTTTCGAACCGTTCCATTTACACAAGCACGACAAGGAAAATATAAGAAAAACAGCTTAAAAGAGAGGTAGAACAACTGTGCGTGGCCAGCGAGGGCGTGTATTTAGTTCCAGAGGCAGGCCGAATGTCCACTGCCTCCCTCCATTTCAAGCGCTGTTGCCAGAAGCGCAGACCAATTTGTACAAATGATATTTTTGTTTCGTCATCGTTGACTCCTTTTCGAGCTCATGCACTATCAGGCAAAACCAAACAGCTCCATCTGGCAAAAGACCTAGGAATAGCAATTTAAATAGGAATTCTCTCTGTAAAGGACACTGTTGCCGGATGGAGGTGTTTGGTTTTGCCTAATAGTGCATGAGCTCGAAAAGGAGTCAACGATGACGGACCATTTGTACAAATTGGTCTGCGCTTCTGGCAACAGCGGTTGAAATGGGGGGCAGTGTGGACATTCTGCCGGCCTCTGGAACTAAATACACGCTCTCGCTGGTCACGCACAGTTGTTCTTTCTCTCTCTTTCAAGCAGTTTTTCTTATATTTTCCTTGTCGTGCTTGTGTAAATCGTACGGTTCAAAAAACCTTTTCACAATCTGTATGTGTTTTTATGTAAAAAATTGATATGAGTAAAGGTGTTTGATGGCAACAGGTTTTTGTGGAAACTAAGAAGGAAAAATATCATACGACGGATCTCAGTGTTAGATTAAATTCGGTCATAAATCGGGCTCTCCTCGAGGAACGAGAAATAATGATCGCTCCACTCGAAGGGGAAGTCGCAGTAAAAGAAAAGAGTCTTACCGTTTTGGTGGTGATTTATTGTTATGGGTTTGTAGGTATCAAATTTAAACTGTACTGATTTTAAATCTATCTGTGGTATTTACATGGATGTCATATCAGTGATGGTTAGTCGTCGTTTTACTGTTTTAAGGAAGACGAAAGGAAGTTTTGTCTATGGAAAGATGCACAGGACTTAGTGTTCAATAAAAAAATAATTAACATGAACATAGTTTTATATTCAATACTAATATGTTTGGTAAAGTCATTCAAGTCAATAAAGACGTATACTTTTGTCACTTGAAATGTTTTTCTGCCACTTTATATGCTGATTAGAGGAAAAAGTCGGCATGGAAGACGTACACGTGTTTGAGCTTTTGTAATTGATTTTGGAAAAACTTTACTTATATTAAATTTCTTCCTCTTGGACTGGACTGGCTCGAAGGGATGATCCCTTTGTTTAACTTGTACATGAGAGTCCTTGAATTTCCTATGGCCTGCTTACCACAGCAATTGTTTCAAAATTATTGTAGGCTACCACTGTACCCTAGTGATGAGCAAAGCAAGCCCAAGACCAATTCTGCTCATCGCTAAATACTATACTATATTTTATTTAGCCTCCTTAACTTAATTTCATTGAACATATAAGCTGAGAGAAAACATTGAATATACTTTGATTATATATTTTATAAACTTTCTAACACGACTACAGCTTGCAAGCTACTGAGTGTTTTACACTGGTTTGGCGTTTGCTCGAATATGCTTAATCAATACAATTGTCTAGTAATTGGCGACTACTGTACTACCATGGATATGAACTATAACTTTTCGACGATATTGTACCACGACAACTATCGATAAAACGGACGCACCGGAATTCGGTCCCGCTACCAGCGGAAAGGACTACCTGTAACGGATTAAATTCGAAGTGTGGTCACACCAGCGAAAATGCGATTTCGGAATTGGGTCCCATGTACCTACTATTTGTTTTTTGACTTTTATTTTCCTTCACATTTTTTTGGGCTTAGGACCAACAGAACACACTTATTGTTGTTGTACTGGCATGTTTAAAAATTTACGCTAAATGCGTATCGTCAAAAATAAAAACAGTACGTGAAATAATAACCCAACCAAACCTACCCCTACCAAACCACCTTCGTATTTCTAGTCAATTTTTGAAGAATAAATTATAATAATATTTTCCATGTCAAACAAACAAAATCACAATAACGGTCACAAATAAACACATCTTACACTCTGCACTTCAGAAGAACAATTGCTAAAAATAATCTTTTAATACCCACATGAAATCTACTTGCTTCGACAGCGAACCGAATTACGAAATCACCCTTTCGGATTTGGACAAGGTCCCTGTGAGCAGGTACTTTTGCTAGGTACCCGGACCGAATTCCGAAACACCGGATAAAACAATAGCTGGTTCGAAAACAAGGTTTTTATTGTCACAGAAACTTCTTTGAATACGAATTAAAACCAACCTGGTTATGTCACACAATCTAATCTCTCGACTGCTTTATCGTTTATAAAGTTTTTTTTTCTGATTTAGCAAAATTCCCCTGGAATACACCGCGTTAGAATCACGTCCGTTTGTTGTTCTTTTCCGTTTTCTTTTTTGTCCTAATTGAAATTAATCCAAACCGTTGGAATAAGCATTAGTAAAACGTCCCTGCGGTCTATAAACATCCCCTTCGGGTAATGTATAGAGCAGAACCCGACGTGAGCTTCACCGCATCATAGTTCTATTCCAGCCACACATATTCGTTTTATTTTTTGTATGCTGCCAATGGATATGGTGCCGAGAGGAATCTTTTCCCCAAAATCGTTTATAAACTCACTAAAATTTGACATATTCTCAAAAGTTAACTACTAGTTTGGTTTTGATTATTTTTTTTGTAAAGGAGGAGGCAGTCGGCTTATGGAGAAATGGGCTTCGGTGAAATTTCATGAATTATTAGTATATTGTAGTTGACAACTTTCTGAACAATAGCGTCCATGGGCCCAACTCAATCCTATGACTAGTTCCAGAGATACAGGGTGTTGAAGTTGGAAAATAGCCATTTCTTAAAAGCATGTATTTTTTATTTTCTTCAATGTATCAAGAATTTTTTCCTGTGATAGGGTTCTAATTACACTAAATATCAATCCCTTATGAGAGAAAGTTTCATTTGCTACAGGGATACTCAAAAATTAGAAAAACGGAATGTTGACTTGAAATAATCCAATTTTCAGGAATTTCAATATCTGGCAGGATTTGCTTCTGGTTGGTTTATAATAATGAGATATGCAAACATTTTTTACAGGGCGAGTCAGAAAGTTGAATCGCCTTGTATCCTACATTTAATAAAATTTTATATACTTTGTATTGCATGTTAGTAGGTGACATCAAGTCATTTTGAAATCTATAATTTATTATAATATACAGGGCTATTCAAAAGATATGTATGGAAGAATATCCGAGAATCGTTTTTTTTTTGTAAATCTCCCTGTAATTAAATATTTCCTCGGTGAATTTCTGTGATACTTTCATATTACCTTTGCTTTTAGTTTGTTGGTCGGATGTAAAAGTTTTGTCAACTTGCTATGATCAGTTTTTTTATCCCGACAATATGATGACAAGCCTATCATTATGTATATCGGTATTTTCGATGTTGTTTCCGTTATATCATGATCTAATATAAAGGAATATTATTAGATGGCAGGAGCTCTAATAAATAAATTCCATCCCCCAATAACCATGCCTGGTACCTTACAAACAGCGCAGGAGTATATTAGATCAATTAGAAGAAGTTAATATTATGCAAACAAGACTTCAAGCTGAAAACCTACATTTAAGGAATGGTCATTGGACTTTATTAAACCACTTGCACGCACCTCAATTTCCTCGTTTGGATTTACATTATTTGAAACAGCTGACGAGAATTGATCATGTTAACTTGGCAAAAAGTTATATTCGTGACATACTTCAAAGAGAAGAAACAAATATTCTTCAATTCAATGAAATTTTGGAGGAGCAGAACATTTTACGAATGCGAGTTTACTCTAGGTTTCATAATTCATGTAAATATATATGTTGTGGATAGCTTTCACTGTTGAAGATGATATCGAAAATCAACCTTTGGAACTTCACTATTATTGTATTTGTCGAGAGCTAGAACTTTAGGTACATGTAGTCAGTGTTTTATGGTTTTTGGGTTATGCCAGATACGAACAGAATGTGAAATATCACTCTTCTCATCTCCTAAATGAAATAACTGATGCAGCTAAAAGGATATAACCAGAAAACATAGATCATGGTCCAGATATTGTAGAACTTTGAATTCCTTCAGTAATTTCAGTTAGTTTCGACATGTTTATGTTAATTGTTTTTTCCGATATCAAGATCAGCTTATATTTATTTTGTTTGTTTTTATGTATATGTCGATCATGGTATAACGTAAACAACATCGAAAATACCGATATACATATATGAAGAAAATAATGATTGGCTTGTCATCATATTGTCGGGATAAAAAAACTGATCATAGCAAGTTGACAAAACTTTTACATCCGACCAACAAACTCAAAGCAAAGGTAATATGAAAGTATCACAGAAATTCACCGAGGAAATATTTAATTACAGGGAGATCCAAAAAAAAATGGATTCTCGGATATTCTTCCATACATATCTTTTGAATAGCCCTGTATATTATATATATTTCAAAATGACTTGATGTCACCTACTAACATGCAATACAAAGTATATAAAATTTTATTAAATGTAGGATACAGGGCGATTCAACTCGCTCTGTAAAAAATGTTTTCATATTTCATTATTATAAACCAACCAGAAGCAAATCCAGCCAGATATTGAAATTCCTGAAAATTGAATTATATTTCAAGTCAACGTTCCGTTTTTCTAATTTTTGAGTATCCCTGTAGCAGATGAAACTTTCTCTCATAAGGGACTGATATTTAGTGTAATTAGAACACTTGATACATTGAAGAAAATAAGAAATACATGCTTTTAAAAAATGGCTATTTTCCAACTTCAACACCCCGTATCTCTGAAACTAGTCATAGGATTGAGTTGGGCCCATGGACACTATTGTTCAGAAAGTCGTCGACTACAATATACTAACAATTCATGAAATTTCACCGAAGCCCATTTCTCCATAAGCCGGCTGCCTCCTCCTTTACGCTTAATTAATGTTGAATATGTTTCGTTGGAGCGGGCTCGGTTGTCTTGTAGGCTTCTTCTTTCTCCTCTTCGGTGGAAATTGATAAATAAAATTAACGAAGTAATTAAATTTCGTCTAAGAAGGCCTTAGAGAATGATGTTAGTTGTCATTTCGAATTATGTAAGAAAGAAATACGATCTCAGGGTTTGGGTAATGAGAATCGTTACTTTAACGTTCATAACATTATTTAAGGGAAGATAATTAAAAAGAAATTGTATTGAATTTATGACGTACTTAGTTAATTTGTTCGTTAGAGGCTGAAATGTAAAAAAAAAATATTTAAAATGCTAAAAATTAACCCCTTAAAAAAATTTCGTACGCCCCTGGTAGATGGACATTAACCCCATTAAAAAATGTTTTTGTACGCCCATGATATAGACGTTTTTACAAATTAGTTATAGTAAAATCGCAATCGGTGTGTAGTAATAAATCAAAATTTTATGGTACTTGCTCAGCGTTATCTAATACTATGACTGGACCTTTTGGTATTAGATCAATTATCTGCTCAAAATATTCCTTAAAAATAGTAATAGGTACCCACCCCTGAAATGACCTGTTCCGACAGTTTTATTACCCCACACCGATTGCGAATTTACTATAGTTTCTTATAATAATGTAATTGTACATCAATGATAGATGGAAATGAAAATGTTTACTTATACATTTTCTGAAACTGGTAGATGAAAATATTTGCTAATAAATGAATCCCTTTTAAATATTATATCGTGCGTCCCTGGTTTTAGGAAAGTTGGTTAGGATAGACAAGAAGATAAAATATTGAGCGGGTTTTTCCTCAAAATTTGTATTTTAACCCATCAGTCCATCCTTTCTTAACCGTATCGTGTGTATCATAACGAGTTTCGTCCAAATAGATAATTGCTAATAAATATATGTATACTTCCTTACAATTTCCACACAAAAACACACACACTTTCTTGATGTCAGACCACCGACTATAGAGAACACCTGCAAGCCCTCTCTCAAAAATAGTTATAGTTCAGTTAAACTATTAATGGCACTCACTCGCTGTCGCTGGTTCGTGCTTTAAACAGTTTCGTTTATTAATCGCCTTCATTAACAAACTAGTTTATTAAATAACTATCAACGATTATTAGTTGAAATTATAACATTAAATGAATTTATCGACAACTAAGTAAGCATTTTAAATAATATTGACAGGGCTATGACGGTATACTCTTAGAGTCAAACAAAAAGCCGGCAAATTTAAGTTCGCACTACAACTTTTACGTCAACTATACTAATAATTTTTATTTCGCAATGGAAATAGAAACACAAATGATTTTTGTTTGCACGTTGATTCCAAAACGGCATTCTTGTGTAGTTCATTTTCGATAGGCGTGATTTGGTATCAAATTAGAACATCTCCTGGATCACCCTGTAAAAACAGATACTAAAAATAGAATAGTTGAAATTGCCTGGAAGTTAATTAAGTTCTCTTTTCTTTTATCAGATATATATCGATAGGCTGTCAATTTAATAACGTTTTTTTGTTGCCGGATGTATAAGCAAACACTCATTGGCAGAATAAAATTTTGACATCGCTGAAAATCAATATGTTCTGACACAGCCAGGTTTCAGTTAGTTAATCGATTTCAGCACGTGACGAAATTTTGTTACCCAGACAGATCAGACTGCCACGACCAAATATTGTTTATCCTTTTACAGGATGTCTTCAAATTCGGTAAAATATACACATTTTCCAACTAAACTGTAAGGTTCATCTGTCTGCGAAGCGTTTTTTTTATTTGAAAAGCTCTCAATTTTAAATGAAATAAATATTGTAAACAACGTATATCGGTTGCCCTTGACGACGGGTTGTAAGTCCACTTACCACCCTTGGGTGGTAATAATTTATGCCATTTAAAACGTGTATCTTATTTATTTATATGAATATTAATAATACAATTATGAACATTATTCGTTTTTTCTCAATTTGTATGAAATGTTCTGACTCCATAATTTCTCCATCTCTGATCAAGTACTACGAGAGACTTCTGGCTTCGTTATATTGTATAAAATTTTATTTGCAACTTCCATTTTATTGTTGATGCTCTCCGCTACATAACTTTTCGCTTTTGGTACGTAATCCTGTGTATTCAGGGTGTTTCGAAATTCATGCGGAAAAATAAACTGAAACGAATCAACTAAATAAATCTGGATTATTGGTTCAAATATTATTTAAAAAAATGTGAAAAGTGGTATTTACAATACATTGTTGTACGAAAAAAATGTTTTAGTAATGAGAGTGAAATTGTACCCTTTTTTATTACAAAATTTTGTTGACCAGTTTTATTTTCTTTTTTTTTTTTTCGTGTTTATACAAACATTCCCGATGATATCTAAAGTAAACTTGATATGTTACGAGACAAATATGAAATTTTCGTATCCGTGAATAATTTGACCCGGCCTGTTTGCATGTGAAACTAATAAAAAATGTGCCAACATAGTAAAATATCCGTTTTCAGGCTGATCGATTCTATCTGATTATAGACATGCAAACCAACAAGGCAAACATGAGACTCGTAACACCCATGTACCTTCCCTTACTAACTTTTTTTTATCACGGAGGTTCATGCACATTTATATTAAATCCCATGCCATTATGTATCTTGTCAAAAAGTTTCTGTTGTAATTCGTTTCCATGTTCCTTAGTGCGAGAGAATTTTCGAATAAGTACAAAGATTTGCTTGACAATATTTTAAATACTTCAAAAATGTATCGACATATCTAAAAAAACTACAATCCTTACAGTTTTATACTATATAAAATTTGTTTGCTTAAAGAATAATTTCAGTACAGATTGGTTGTTTGTGAAAATGGCAACTGAACGATTACTTTTTTTTAATTTAGCTCCCACTAGCAGTCTTTGTACACCACACTACTGATCCCTTGGCTATTATTGGTCTAACAACCCTTGCGTATGCCATTGAGTAGAGACACCAGTTTTTGTGGATTCTGAGCATTTACTGTCTGCAAACCTTACATTTTTATTATATGTTTGAATTGTTTAAATCATTTCAAAGTAACTAGCGTAGTCAAAGTACACAAAATATCCGTAAAATGCCGCAAAAAACACAAAAAACTTGAAAATTCAAAATTGAGTATTTAAAAGGTTTGTGATTAACATGAGAAAAACTTTACAATGCTAGGCATGCGATTTTCCGGAAAATCGTCGAGTGAAAATTTTTGTTTTTGTTTTTTCACTCTAATTGTTTAAATAATGGAAACACAGAAAACTGTTCAAATCAAAAATTGTAGCTAATACATTTATCTACAAAATTTGTCTGAACATTTTTTTTTGTATCTGCCTTAGTTTTTAAAATATATACGAAATTTCCATAGTAGTATTTTTGAACATCATCAATTTTCATGTTTTTAATTTTATAATAGTAAATAAACAATGACATTTAGAAAATTTTCATATGAAATGTGTTCTTAGATGGGTTATCTACGAATACATTGAAAACATTTTTTTTTTAAATTTTTCAATGTATTGTCATCGATTTTCCTCGCTCTCTCACCTGCTTTTTCACCTTTATTTGTGCTCCCTTCTCTTTCTTACCTGAGCCATAGATGTGTTCTTTTGTATCGCGATCACTTCTTAATAGGTTCATTATAAATTTTTAGATAATATCATAAACGGTATAAAAAGTTGTAGAAGGTATGCTGACAGACCTCTGATTTAAGTATTTATTTTAAATAATTGTCTATTATTTAAAAAATTTGATATTTATAGAAAAACTATATAGTAGTTTCGAAAGTAGATGCTTCAAAGTGTTTAGTAGTAAAGTTTCATTGAATGATATTAATTTCGAAAAAAGATATAATTGAATGAAGTCTAAAAAAACAAGTAAAATTAAGCATGCAAAAAAACAGATTTTTAAGAAGCATTCGTTTAAAATCTTAATTATTGATGGCTATGCTTTTATAATAATAATGCAATGCTAAATCTAAAATGAATTTTCGCTGGGATAAGTATTAATTAAATAGGAATTATAATAAACTGATATTACAGTCAGAAAATCTACTTTTTCAAATTTGATAGTATTTCTATCTAAAAGTTGAGATGTTTCTTTACATTTTACATGAGTTTATTTATTTTTTCAGAATGTTATAAGCCCAAAATTATTAACTTTTAAGTCGAGCGGTTAATAAATTTGGTTCGCGCGTAACCACGAATTGAATACCACTGAAATTAATTTTATCTCGTAAACTTTTTAATTTACAGAAAAACTTTTTAGACAAAATTTGTAGATAAATGCATCAGCTACAAATTTTGATTTGGAAGTTTTTCTGTATATTTATTATTTAAACAATTAGAGCGAAAAAACAAAAACAAAAATTTTCACTCGACGATTTTCCGGAAAATTGCATGCCTAACATCGTAAACTTTTTCTCATGTTAAACACCACCCTTTTAAATACCCAATTTTGAATTTTCAAGTTTTTTTTGTATTTTTTGTGAGATTTTATGCGTACTTTGATTAGGCTAAACGGAGACATATTTACAATTATACTGTTAATTATTGAATAATTAATATCTTTTTGACTCTAGATTATGTTTTTTTTTTCGTTTTGATTTTACATTTTAAAGCTAAAAGGAGGTTAAAATTGTATTATTATAGACGATTTTTATTATTTCACAAGTTGTGAACCTTCTCATTTACAAATTCGGTAATAAAACACTAATTGCTTTATTCTTAGAAGTAATGTTTTGTTTGATAACTAATTTGAATATCTCATTTATTTATGTTGCAACCTTGTAAGTTGTTTAATAGTCATTGTTACTTTTAATTCTAGTTTGATGTTCTTGATATTATACCCACTAATTATATTAATTGCTAAGTCAAATTTAAGTAAAAACATGGGGGTTTTGTATAAATCTACATCGAAACAGACTAAGGATCTAAATCCGTCTCTGCCTTGCCGGGTCTATCTCGGTTCAAGGCCTCGCGCAACTACCTTGGTTCGAGTCAATGACACGTGCGTGAAACACAATGTTGGATACCCGCTCACGTTTTCACGGTGTTGTCGACTCACATGAGAATTCCTTGAATGTGAGATATTTAGTTCAAATTAAAGATGTTCAACGGGTTTTTTAATAAGGGTATATTCTTAATGGATCAATATACCTAACTGTTGCAGTGGCGTAACAATAGGTCTCGGTCCTCCGGTTTAGCGTGTGGGGAAAAAATTAGTAAGGACTTTTGTAACTATCTCGGAAACCGTAAGTGATGATAGGACCTTCCACTACCTTCGGCATTTACAGTTTCTGACAAAGCAATTTTTTTATTATTTGATCTATTCTATTCCCCATTAATTTACATACACCATTTTTCACAATCAAGATTAAAAAATGTTTTCCTATTTCGTGATTTTCGCGTAATTTTACTAAATCCGACAACGTTGAATTGTACTACGCACATTTCTCATCTTTCTCTAGTTTATTTGTTGGCTTTGTTGATCAAGGTGACGACCGTTTAGCATGGTGGGAGTAGACGACACATCGATTTCATACTAGTGGCGACACCTGACGTTCGGTAGTCGAACCAGAAGCGATTTGGCGGGCTGGATATTGTTGGAGCTTAAAGTTACCTTCTGCGAATTATTTCAGTCCGATGGGTAGTGCCAGCTGGCGGAGAATTGACGAAGCTACCCATTTGTATTGCAGTTTTTTCTTAAAAGGAAACTAATAAAATAGATATTCTCCACAGGAACCAGTGTATTGATACAGGGTGATACAAAGCATATAGAACTCGGGAAATATGTCGCAAAAATATAATTTAGTTTCTTCTGTTTTATAATTAACTGGAGAAAAGTTTCTTTTAGTGGGTCTTTTTGGCATTATAAACATAGACGTCTATAATAGCTTTCTAAACTGGTTCCGCAGGTAGTTCTACATTGTATACTGATTATAAACAAAACTTGATACTAAATCATGCTTACAACACATACTATAACAAGCTCTAGTTTGAAGGTTCACCCAAAAATTTTTTTCAGACTCCAACATATACAATTTACAATTACGGGGCTGTAAAAAATAATAATAAACCGAAATTCTAAAACTTTGTATAGTTTGTTTGTTCATAACCGTAAACTTTTTAATTGTGTCGTAAAAAAATGGGAACAAAACCAACAGCATAGGTCGAATCGGGATAACAATGATGACGTTTGTATGATGAATGGGTATGTAAATTTACCTTTGTAATTTGGATAAAAATTAATACTATATATTCTATGTGTACCTACGTCACGTTTCAAATAAATTTACGGGGGTGTTTCAAGTTATGTGTGGTAAAATATTTTGAATGATTTTATAGTTGACATAGTAGTAATAGTAATAATAATAATATTTATTCATTTGATCATAAAAAATGGAATTGTATTCGTCTCTATAAATACATGTTGTGAAATCTGTAGATTGCGAAAGGGCTTTTCGAACCAAACGATTCACACAAGCACGACAAGGATAATAAGAGAAAAACAGCTTGAAAGAGAGAGAAAGAACAACTATGCGTGGCCAGCGAAGGCGTGTATTTAGTTCCAGAGGTCGGCCGAATGTCCACTGCCCCCCCCATTTCAGCTGCTGTTGCCAGAATCGCAGACTAATTTGTACAAATGATATTTTTGTCTCGTCATCGTTGACTCCTTTTCGAGCTCATGTACTATTAGGCAAAACCAAACACCTTCATCCGGCAACAGTACCATTTCCCATGTTATCTACTTCCATTCCAGAAGATTTGTGTCTTCTATGTAGGCCACTAGTTTCAATAGCCTGGTTGAGAGTTCCTAATGTACCTTGTTCAGTAAACTCTTTGTTTGGAGGTGCCCTTGTGTCGACCTGTTCCTTATTTCCCCTCTTATGCAATCTTTTGATTCCACAAAACGGTTCCGGACCTATGAAGTCTCCTTTCGAGCCTTCTTTAGCTAACTTGTCAGCCATTTTATTACCTGCAATCTCCTCATGTGCCCGTATCCATATTAGATACACTTTGTTGTTTTTTGTCAGCCTCTTGAGGGATTCTTTCTTTTTGCTATCTTTTTGTAGTGTTGTTAAATGTGGAATGCGGGGAGCAAAAGACAAGGCATCTTTTTTTCGCTTTTCGGCGGTTTTAACCAAGCTAGGTGACTATTTAATTGATCTCTTTGTGCACCTGAATGACATAACTCCTTTGTTGATTGTTTTTGTCGTCGTCTAACAGTTTTAAGCAATTACTCCAGAAAATCTCTCAGATATGGCTTTTAGATCTGGACCAGATACCAGATACTCTGTATAATAGTCGTAAATATAAATAATGTAGTAAAAAGTTAGTTCAACCAACTTTACAGACGTCTGAAGCACCATCCCTATCGTTTTTTATATCACTTTTCCTTGCCTTTAGTCTTATTGGGTTTCAGACAGACACAAAATGGAAAGAGAAAAGGGCTATAAAATTTCGACGGGAGAGAACAACTGAAAACTAAGTTTCATGACAGTCTAGCTTGCAGTTTGTTACTGTGTAATAATTTTTCGTGTTTTTTGAGGTTCTGACCTTTATATAGTTTTGTGGTATTTACAAGACTTTTTATGTTAAAAAGGTTTTTTTTTTCGAAAATTTCATTACACTATTTGAATGCAAAAGAATGATTTTATCAAGAAACTGACTGTGGCATTCATTTTCCCGTATCAAAAAACCCCCGGTTACCAATTTATAGCCAATTTCATGTCGCAAAATTTTTTTTTTGTAGGAAATTTTGAAGCAAGGGGTAGGTATGGAAATTTTTCGCGATTTTAATTGTTCTCTGCTATCTCCCTTAATGCTTGGAAATATCAACTAAAAATTCATATCTATATGTAAAATGCTCCCCTGAATCCAATGGAGGAGACTAGAACGTTCTATCTCTCCAATTAGTCGAGTTAAGGATACATAAAGTTTCAGAAAGTGGATTTTTGAATATTTTCACTACTTTCACATTTATTATTCACAAATACTCTCCTAAAATTTCAGTTAAATGCAAAAGAATGAAATTTTTTTGGAAACACTTTGAGAAGGGTTAATTTTCTTCGGTTTTGGTTAATCTTGGAACACCCAAACAGCGACTGGCGCTTATTTTCAGGTTCATAAGAGTAAATCCAAGATTTATCACCACTGAGAATACTGTATATATTTTTTGAGTTTAATGAGTTGAACCTCTTCTTCCGTCAATGATCCAACGAGAAACTCATTTCTTACAATTAGGAGGCAAAAGAGTGATGCCCGTACAGTGGGAATATTCCAAAAATAACTGTAATTTAAATAATTGTATGGGATTTTTTTCTTTTTGCAATTGTTATGAATTATGGAAAACGACATTACTTAATACAAATTATAATTTTATGGAAATTTTTTTTAATTTTTTCTTTTTTAATTTACGAGTTTAGCTAGAATTTATTAATCCCATCCATTACGCTCCACCTGTTGGCAGTTAAATCCGTTCATTTTATATACAAAACAAACAAAAATATCGTCGAGACTATTAAAACTGGCGAATGTCGTAAAAAAACTCGCCACCGTTGGCTCTGGTTGTTCGTGTCTTTGAATAAAATTAATTCTTATTTTTTTTCATGATGAATTAAAAAGGGGAATCGAATTACACGCGAAATAAAATATATTTTAGGATTATACTTTTAAATCTTCACAGTTTTGTTTTATATTTAAATGAAGTCGGAATCGATATTTACTGGCATTTTTACCCTTCGGGTATATAGGAATTTTTTAAATTTGTCTTAAATGAATCCTGAAATCGTAATATTTCCACCTTGTTACTTCAAATTCAGTTTGGACACATGAAATATGTCAAAATCTGCAATTGAACGTAGTGGTGAGCCAAGCAAGACCATCACAAAGACAATCTTGGTATACTCTAACTAAAGTCAGTGTGATGACCATAAAATAAAGCAATGTTGTCAGATATATTTTCTAAAATTGTTAGGCTCGCTACACAAATGTTCCTCTTACTTCAGTAAACTGTTAGTTCGTGATGTTGTAAGAAAGCTAGTTTGGAAATATTTTTAAAAAAATACATAATGTAAATTTATTAGTAAACATTAAAATAAGTCGCTTGAAATTACTGAAAAAAGAAAAATTAATTAAAACCACTTTTTATATGTTACTATAATTAAAAAATTTTGAAGAGTTGGCAACGTATTGCACGTGCAGTCAAGACTTCGAAATAACCAATCATCAACTGCAGTATTCATCGCAATATAACGAAATAACCGAAGTATACTCCGTTTGACGTTTTTGGCAGAAAAAATTCTACGGTCTTGAGGGTGTTCGGGGGGTTGTTTTGTGGTTCGGCTTATAATCCATTAGTATCATTCAGTGTCGGGTGTGAATTTTGTTTTAAAGTAATATTTAATATAATATCTATTTCTTGGTTGAGTGAGTTTAGTGAATTGTTATAGCTATTTATAGGAAAGTGTAGGTGATCTAGTGTAGAAAGGTATCATTAATATAAAACCTTTTTGATGGTGTAGTGGTTAGGTCGCGTCAGTGAATTGATATTAATATAATATTCATTTGTTCGTAGACGTAAGGGTAAGTTTTATAATATAATTAATTAGAATGGCATTTTGGAGACCATTTGAAACAACAGTCCAAGTAGATGCGAGGGATTATTGAATTGAGGATTTAAATATAAGAAGTTAGATAATCGAATGGTAATAATGGAATCTCGGCGTATCGCTGAACTTAGACAGGAGTATTTGCGCAAAACAAAAGGGTACCGTGATTCAAATAGAACTATAATTTATTTAGACGAAACATGGTTTGATACACATGATGTTGTCAAGTGTTTATTCATTTATTTGTTATTCGAACAATCCTTACGGTTTTATTACATGAATAAATATATAAAATAAAATGTAAGAAAATAGTAGTAATGGTAATTATATTATAATTAAAACTGTATGAGGATATACATCCACCTTTAAAATATGGTTGGGTTGACGATACAAAAAACTGTTCTTAAGATACTCCGTGTTCTAGAGGAAAACGCTTTATTATTGTATTACAAATTTTATGAATTTTGTATGCAGGTTAATTTTTTTCATTCAAATTGATATAGTAGATTAAGAGGCAATGCGCTGTGTGCGCTCTCGCCAAAAAAGCTAAAATGTACTAAAAGACCCTGTAGAATGTGTATTTTTATTTTATTTTTTGAAACTTGATAGGTACTTACTCAATACATAAAATTGTATAAACAGAAATAGAAATTATTTCAAGATTTGCTTTAAATTTGAAAAATAAGTGATTTTTCCTTCAAACGCATTTTTCTCCCTTATTAGTTGAGATAATACGTCCAAAATTTCAGGGTTTATATGAACCATTACAGTGAAGAGACGATGCATATTATTTTTTGAAAAAAAAATGTCCATGTTGTGAAATTTGAATTAAATTTTGTTAATATTTTATCAGTGCAGTTATAAATATGCATCGTCTCTGAAGCTACACACTAGTAATATACTGTCAAAATTTGAAATCATTATGTTGATTAATTAATGAGAAAAATGTGTTTGAATTTGCGTAAAAATTTGAATTTTAATGGTACGATCTGAAGCGACATCTCACGGAGTACAGTCCGTTGCAAATCACTGACCGTTTGTACAGAGTAACTGGAGTTATCATTACTTACGTTCTGAATCATTACTTTATTCCACGAAATAGTGGACCAGCTGTAAATCAACAAGTTTGTTTAATACATGCCTTACAGTACGTAAGAGGAGAACTAGCTCGAGCGTCTTCTAGATACTACATCGGTATTTCGTTAAAGGAAAACAATATCTATTGTGGTATTACACAATGCCTATTTTCGAATAGTGTGTATTGGATATTATGATAGTGTGGGTATACAGAACTGTTATATTTTAGATACATTTTTCGGGTCAGAAATCCTATCAAATGAAGTGTGAAGCAGCGACCATTTCTTATAATTGTAGAGAAAACTACATTGTGGTTTGGAAGCCAACAATATTGTTGACAAGTTTGTGAAAAGGAAGGGTTTAAAGAGAAAAATAGAACTGATATATTATGAAAAAAAAACTAAACGAATGAATGAAAAATTGAAAAGATCTGGACCAGATGAAGACTATGGAGCTGTAGAAGAGGTTTCAACTGTAGAAGAAGCGGAAAGTAGGAAGAATAAAATAGAAATTTCCCTGAAAAAGAATTCAGAAGAAATAAAAAATATAGAGCTTACGACTAGAGGACAAAGCACTAATCATAAGTGGCTAGAGGAGAGGATGTGCAGGTTAACTGCTTCTACCTTCGGTCAAATTTGTAAAAGGAGAACGGCGAATCCGTGTGCATTGGCCAAAAGATTGATAACGACCCCTTCACAGGAAATAAAAACACCAAATACGGATTGGATCATAAACCAGTAGCTATTGAAACATTCCAAAAAATAACAAATTTAAAAGTTGAGAATTGTGGATTGTTCGTTGGACATGATGATGAGTTTTTCCTGGGTGTTAGTCCTGATGGAACCATAGGTAATGATTCGATAATAGAAATAAAATGTCCCGCAGTTCTGCAATACATAAACGTTGAAGAGGGAATTGCCCACAAAAAAATAAAGTACCTCCAAGAAGATGAAAATGGTGAAATCACATTAAAACAAAATCATAACTACTATTATTAAATCTAAGGGCTACTCTACATAACTCAACGACAATTTTGTTATTTTTTGGTTTGGAGTCCAATAAATGTTCATATTCAGAAAATCTAAAGAGATGATAATTTCTGGGAGAAAAAAATTAAAATTTAACTAAAGGAATTTTTTAATACCTTCTACATACCAGAAATGATAAAACGCCCTACTTAATAGGTAGGTACGTATGATTTAATTTCACATAAACCAACAAAAATTATCGATGTTCTTTCTCAAATGGAGTAAAAGTTGAGTTTCCTATATTATCTATTTTGTTTTTAATTGTTTCAAAATATTATTCAGCTGGATCGTTCTGTAGTAAAGCCAGATACTTTTCGAGGTACTATTTCAATGGACCAAAAATAATTGATGGCATTGATACATCTATCTACATGGAACAAAAATCAAATATTTGGGTGTAATTAATTGATCCGTAGTTTAAATGGAATTGACAAACTTCATATAAAGTAAACAAAATTTGGGGAGGTGGTGGGGTTTAGGGGATCGATCCCAGCTCCCCTAAAATTTTAAATACGTCATTTTTGTTTTGAAAGATGCTCAATTCATAAGAAAGAAACTGGTAAATTTTCATTAAAATATGTCAAACAGCTGTCGAAAAGATCAATTTGTCTTTAGTAAATTCAAAGGACTGTAATTTTTTGTATGCACATGTACTAAGGTAAGTTAGGTTCAATCGAGTTATTTTTCAGCTCCAGAATAAGTGGTTTAATTTATGACCTACATTTTTGTTACACCCTGTTTATTGGATTGAGGCAACTGTTCTCGTGTGTTGTAGCATTACATTTTATGTCAATTAACCTCCGAATTCAGTATTAAACCACCACTCTAATACACGACAAAGGCAAAATTACGTCTTTCCACTAATGCTAAAACCAGTAACCTACTCAAAGATCGTATTTCTACTATGTACAGTATACCAAATGATATAAAAAAATAACGTGTATACTTATATACAATGAAAACTGAAAGAATATATTGAAAATTGCCTATGTATAATTGTCTATAAAAATATTTTAATACCAAGCTAAATAAGTATATTTCAAATTTATATGATTTCATATTAAATTACTATTTTCAATACTATATTTATTTATTATGTATTGTAGTACTTGTATATATTTTACATTTTTTCGAAAAAAAGGGTTTGTTGGCTTATCGAGTATCATTGTATCATTTATTTTTTTTATATTTTAGTAAACTTTTATTATTATGGTTATGTATGCATTTATTTACATCTTTAAAATTTGTATCTGCTTTTTTTGTATTTGTGTTAATGAATAAAAAAACTATTATTACTACTCAATCATATTTTCTACTTTTATATTCTATTTTATTTAGTCTTAATTGACTCTTAAATTACAAGTCAAATGAGAAGTGGGCACTCAAATCAATATTATTATAATTTTCAATTTGGATACGTTATGACAATAATGGCTACTATTTTTTCATATAATATCAATATAACGTAAACAATTTAATAATAAAATAGTCATTTAGCCTCCGTACTACTGCAACGAACTAGAGTCGCTTACAAAATAGCAAAATATCCCTTTAACATTATTTCTGAAAATGCAAATGTTATCGCCTACTCGTCTAACCCTTCTGAAATAAGTTGTCCATCTTAGCAATCAAGACGTATGAGCGACGTTCGATATCTCTATTGATGTGGCCTACTGAATAGTACATGCTGCGTTCTACATTGTATTTTATAGTAATTCAAACAAGTTTAGTTGAAGGTAATTTCGACAATAAATGGAATATTACAGTTGGCTAATTGCAGTACATAAATCTTCGCTTTAAACTTACATTTTGCACAGAGTGTACTGACTGACTCTCACCTTGTTTAACGCTTGGATTTTAATCAGAGTCTGTCCTCCTCCAAATTTAGAAGCTTTCCAATCTTACGCGGGTAAATCAGAGCGCATTGGCTCTTAACATTATTTCACAATATTCGATTTTATAAAAAATTTATATGCACGCCATTGAGCGGCTTTTTCCTTCAAAGGGATTAAAAATATGGGTCATCACATTAACTTTGGAAGAACTTTACCGATCCCATACTTAATAGTCTTGGGGCTTATTAAGTTTCAGAGCTTAGACCCACTAAACCTGTACCAAGACATTTTTGCTCATCACCAATTGAATTGAATATATTTTTTTTGAAAATTCTAAAACCTGATTGTACAAAGTGTATCTGTGGTTTTCCAATTCTGATATTTTGATATTAATTTGAGTAGTTTTCTTTGCAGTAGAACGCCGGGCAGCCGGCAACCCTCGCCGGCTGAAGAAGAACTTAGCAAAAATGGAATGGGATTGGATCCGGCGTCTTTGGCTGTATTAAAGCAACAACCCAACGAACAGCCATTGCAACCGCATCATTTGCACCATTTACCACCGCACTTGGCCGCCCATCACGGTGTTACTTTGGCCGAATCGGTGAATCAACAATTCGAGCTGTTCGCAGCCGAACAACAGCAACAACAACAGCAGCAACAGGTACGTTCTTTTTTAGTTAATTAGGTGTTGGAAGTTTAGGATTACGAGGATATATTGAAAAATTCTTAGCCTACTATAGAACCAAACAAAATTTCAATGTCAAAATATTTTATTACCCAACATATTCTCCTCTTAATTGGATACATTTATTACAGCGAACCTGCAACGTCTCTAGACCTTTCAAAAAAAATGTTTCTTCTTGTTCTGCAAACCAGACCTCCACAGCTTTTATTACCTCCTCGTTGGAAGACCTTTTAAACTTTTTTTCAGTTGGGGAAAGAGATGATAGTCGTACGGAGCCAAATCTGGTGAATAAGGGAGATGTTCTAGTAATTCAAACCCAAAATCACGAATTTTTTGTATGGCAACATGAGATTTTGTGCAGGGGCGTTATCCTGCAAAAACAAAACATCTTTGGATAGCTTTCCGCGTCTTTTCTCTTCAATTTTTTCCCGTAGAGTGGTCAGTAATGTCGAATAGTAATCTCCAGTTATTGTTCTACCCTTATCCAAAAAATCAATCATGATTACTCCATGGCAATCCCAAAAAACTGAAGCACGAACTTTTCCAGCAGATTTTTGGAAACGAAACTTCTTAGGTCTTGGAGAACCAGAGTGTCGCCATTCCATCGATTGTTGCTTTGTTTCTGGATCGTAGAAATGTACCCAAGTCTCATCCATAGTAACAATTCGGTTTAAGAAGTCTACATCGTTTTCAAATCGAGCACAGATCTAATGCGATGCTTCTACCCTTGCACGCTTTTGGTCAACATTCAAACATTTGAGGATCCATTTTGCAGCCATTTTTCTCATGTCCAAATTGACGTGAACTATATGATGAACGCGTTTTTATGAAATATTCAGTGCTTCAGATATCCGTTTTAGCCCAATTCGATTCATGAACTGCATCGATATTTTCGGGGACTGACACAGAAACTGGCCTTCCCGATCGGTCATCATCTTCAATGGAAAATTTACCTCTTTTGAAGCTTGCAGTCCAATTTTTCACGGTCGCATACGAAGGACATTGATCACCAAGGGTATTGAGCATATCTTCGTAAATCTGCTCACCTCTTAACCCTTTTAAATACAGGTACTTGATGATGGCTCGATACTCCAATTTTTCGATTTTCACATCTTTTTTCTTTTAATTGATTGCGTAACTCTGGTTTAGTTTTTTTGACGTCAAACTTGACACTGACACTTCTAATAAGTTATTGTTCGTTGCTATGGTAACGCAATATTTTGTTTATGCATGGAATTGGTCTAGGCTAACTAGATATCAATACATCCTCGTATGTATTGAACTTTACGTCTTTAAATGGTTTAAAAATTGAATTTAAAATACCCACTTTGTGATGGTGGACCAAATTCTTTTAACTACCTCTTTTTGTAATAATTTTAAGGTAAAAGACTATTTTTTATACATAAATAAAACTTTCTTGGGAAAAATTTTGATTTTGGGTATTTTTAAGTAACGATTATGTTTTTTTTTTTCAGGCTAGCGGAAATCCTTACGAGCAGCAACAGCACGGCTACGCACCCCAGCACCCTCAACCCCATCAACCGCACCAGGTAGATAGCGCAGTTTTGCAACAGCAACAGCACAATTTCGATGTACAGGTGAGTCGAATTTTAACAAACTGTATTGCATTTATAACGTAACGTAACATGTAATTTTATATAAGAATCGTAAGAATTTTCATGGGGATAATTTTAACAGAACAGGAAAAGTGTGATGTGGTAATACTACGGGGTAGGTTAGGGAATAATTCTCCCCCAAATCCCTAATATCGATTCAAAATTCACATTCATAAAACGAAAACCCTTCAAGTTATGCTCTTGTAATTTTTTTTCCAAATAGATTGGTCTGTTGATAATACTCTCCCAAAATTTCAGTTCAAAATTCGTAGTTTCCTGGTATTTACAAGACTTTTTATGATGAAAAGGTGTTTTTTCGAAAATTTCATTACACTATTTGAATGCAAAAGAATAATTTTATCAAGAAACTGACTATGGCATTCATTTTCCCGTATAAAAAAAAACCCCAGCTGGTTACCAATTTATAGCCAATTTCATGTCGCAAAATTTTTTTTTTGTGGGAAATTTTGAAGCAAGGGGTAGGTATGGAAATTTTTCGCGATTTTAATTGCTCTCTGCTATCTCCCTTAATGCTTGGAAATATCAACTCAAAATTCATATCTATATGTAAAATGCTCCCCTGAATCCAATGGAGGAGACTAGAACGTTATATCTCTCCAATTAGTCGAGTTATGGATACATAAAGTTTCAGAAAGTGGATTTTTGAATATTTTCACTACTTTCACATTTGTTATTCACAAGGCGGAAACCCTCCAAGTTATGCTCTTGGTAATTTTTTTCCCATTTGATTATTCTTTTGCAAATACTCTCCTAAAATTTCAGTTCAAAATTCATAGTTTTGTGGTATTTACAAGACTTTTTATGTTGAAAAGGTGTTTTTTCGAAAATTTCATTACACTATTTGAAATTTGAATGCAAAAGAATAATTTTATCAAGAAACTGACTGTGGCATTCATTTTCCCGTATAAAAAAAACCCCCAGTTGGTTACCAATTTATAGACAATTTCATGTCGCAAAATTTTTTTCTGTAAGAAATTTGGAAGCAAGGGTATGGAAATTTTTCGCGATTTTAATTGCTCTCTGCTATCTGCCTTAATGCTTGGAAATATCAACTCAAAATTCATATCTATATGTAAAATGCTCCCCTGAATCCGATGGAGGAGACTAGAACGTTCTATCTCTCCAATTAGTCGAGTTATGGATACATAAAGTTTCGGAAAGTGGATTTTTGAATATTTTCACTACTTTCACATTTTATTATTCACAAGGCGGAAAAGCTGATTCCAAATATGCGATAAAATATAGGGTGTTTCATTTAAAAAAATGTAACTTTGAAATGGCGCAGCATTCTGGAACATCGTCTAAGATTGTAAATAATTTAAAAATGTAAAGACTGTTGATGGCCATAAACCCTAATATTTTCCATTCGATATCTCAAAGGACAAAGGAGGCACTGAACTTTATCACACTAAATCAATCACCCTGTATATAAAAAACTAAAATCAACACAAAATAGACTAAAACTACGGACGTAATTAACCAATAAACTAGATGGCGCCACAATGAAACAAACAACATTAACATGAAAGGTGACTACGCGCCTATTACACACACTAATGAACGATAAAAAGTACATAACGCAATTTCATTAGATCGCAGTGGAACATTGTAAACGGACAACGACATCGAGATGACAATGAACGTTTGGGGGGTTGGACGCGGCAAGGGTGGACGAGGTTTTAATGTCAATTTCCTATCCCCAACTCCTATGATGACACCATCTCATCACTGTTCGCGAACAGAAATAAAAAAAAAATTCAATAGTACGGAGGATTACACAAACAATTTAAGAATAGGATAAATCGTGTTCTGGTTGATCGTTTCCTATGGATGATAATCATTTTCTGTAACTATGTCTTTTGTTGTTGAACCATTTCAACTATCACATACACTCGCCTCTCTATAATTTGAATTTGCATATCCATATCTAGCCAGTTCCCGATTTTTCCTCTTATGCAATCTTTTGTGATTCCACAAAACGGTTCCGGACCTATGAAGTCTCCTTTAGAGCCTTCTTCACCTAACTGGTCAGCCATTTCATCACCTCCAATCCCCTCACGTGCCGGCACCCTTATTAGAGACACTTGACAGCCTGTTGAGGGATTCCTTAAGACAATAAATCTCGAATCTTTATCAAACTCTTGTTATTTGAAATTTTTCTCTGGTTCCTTGTAGTGATGAGCAAAATTGGTATTGGTCTTGCAGTCTTTGTACTGCTTTTTCGCTAGACCAAGACCATCCCTAGACTAGCAAATAAATTTGCTATTTGTAAATTAATAATAACCTTTAAAAGTAAACAAAAAATAAGTAACATGTAAAATGATCAAGATTAGGACTTTGTACGCAAGACCATGACTGAATAAGTAAGACAAAGACCAAGACGATTTGAGCAGGATCAAGACTACTAATAGTCTTGGTCTTGCTTTGCTTATCGCTAGTCCTTTGAGTTTAATCTTATCGAGAGTCGACTGTCCATGCGTTTAAAACGGAAAACGTTTACTGCCAGAGCTGTTATAAGTTAGAAAGATATTGTTTTAGAGAAGCGTAATTTAAATTTGAACAAATTATAGAGTCTGAAGAGCCCACGACGCTGGATTTACTGAAATTGTCAGACAATTTATCTAAATCAAGAAGGTTTCTAGTTTTTGTTTGATTAAGGTAATCTCCCGTACTATACGGATATACGACTACAAAACCCAACGTCGTACAGTCGGGAAAACAATTCCGGTACAGATCGATAACTTTATTGGTTTGCATTACGACAAAGTGGACTGTGTGTTTTATACCAATAACGGTCGAGGATAGAAACGATCTAAAAATAAGGAAAATTCATCGGAAAAATTTGTCGGGTGGCTGTATGCAGAAAGCAGGTCGATAAATGTATTTTATATTGTTTGAAAGGTTTTTGTTTTCTAAAGTTGAGTGTTGTATAAACGAGTCGCGCATAGAATGGCCAAAAAGGGGTTTAAAAGTTTCAATGCAGTGTATGAAGAAGATGAATACAATGTATTCGGATGTAAAAATGATGTTTTTTTCGATTGAATAATTCGGGAGGTCATTGTCCGTTTAAAATTATTATGATGAGTATTTTAGCCTAATCAAAATACACTGTTTAGGTTTAATGTTTTCTTGGTGAGAAATCCGAGATTTTGTTGAGTTCCTGCTTAGTTACGTGGCTCCAGTCTGACCAAACGCTGATTCAGTGAATATCAGTCTGGTTGGTGGCGTAATAAGGATTTCAGTGCCGCCTGACTAAGAGTATTAGGATCTTTTGTACCCTCTTCTCCAAATGAATGCATAAGTCACAGTAAAAATGCACTAAGAGTTTTAACAGGGATCCTAACGGGATATTGCCGCCTGAACGGGCACATGAAAAGGCTCAAAATAATGGAGGAAGAAGAATGTATAGTCGAGACAGTAAAAAGGCCAAAAATTGGAAAACTAGTTGTAGCGGAGGGATCGGAATGCGGTTTTCGGCATTCTCTTCCAAAAAATATTTGTAAAAAATGTGACTGGTTAGATTTTGCAGCAAACGAAAAATTGCATTGCTGCAGCCAAAAATGTATTATTTGGGAGGCCGTTTGGAAGATTTCAAAACTTAGTAAATAAGTGTCAGAACTGGCCCAGATCGGGTACTCGGGGGGTTTTGGAGGTCGCTGATCACGAATATGATGTTCAAATTGACCCCCCGAACACCTGGAGCTCAGGAACGCGCCGAAGAACGTCGTCTCCGTGGGACTCTCCCACAAATCACGCGAGAAAGAAGAGAAACTCAACGCCCGGGGGTTTTTTGAGTCGCTGAATCCAAATCTGGCATCGGCGAACATCCCACGGGCACCTGGTGCGCCGGACCCTGGGCGCGGATGTCATCTCCGAGAATTTTGCTGAGTGACAAAAACCACTCGAAAATTATAATAGGGGCGTTGAATCCGAATTTCACGTCGAAAACGACCCCCCGAACACCTAGTGCACCAGAACCTGACTCTAAACATCATCATCGGGGCGTTTCCTGACACAATAAAAAAAGGCGAACTGAAATTCGTCATGGGGGGTTTTTTGGGGCGCTGAATCCGAATTTCACGTCAATAACAACCCCTAGTGCACCGCAACCTCACGCTGAACATCTTCTCCGAGAGGTTTCCATGCACGATCGGAAATGACGAACCGAAAATCGTTATGGGGGGTTTTTTGGGTCGCTGAATCCAAATATGACATTGGCGAACACCCCGCGGGCACCTGGTGCGCCGGACACTGGGCGCTGACGTCATCTCCGGGAATTTTGCTGAGAAGAGTGACAAAAACCACCCGAAAATCGTAATAGGTGCCTTTTGTATGGCGTTGAATCCGAATTTCACGTCGGAAATGACCCCCCGAACCAGAACCTGACCGTAAACGTCATCTCCGTGGCTTTTCCTGATATAATCAAAAAATGCTAACCAAAAATCGTTATGGGGGTTTTTCGGGGCGCTGAATCCGGATTTCACGTCGATAACGACCCCCGAGCCCATGGTGCACCAGATTTGGATCCAGCGACTCAAAAAACCCCCGGGCGTCGAGTTTCTCTTCTTTCTCGCGTGATTTGTGGGAGAGTCCCACGGAGACGACGTTCTTCGGCGCGTTCCTGAGCGACACCGAGTACCCGATCTGGGCCAGTTTACCAAGTTTTGAAATCTTCCAAACGGCCTCCCAAATAATGCATTTTTTGAATGCGTTTTTGGCTGCAGCAATGCAATTTTTCGTTTGCTGCAAAATCTAACCAGTCACATTTTTTACAAATATTTTTTGGAAGAGAAAGCCGAAAACCGCATTCCGATCCGTCGACTACAACTAGTTTTGCAACTTTGTTAGTTCATTGCCTCGTAGATTGCCTAGTAGATTCTGTGGCATGGAAGAAGAAACCTCCATCCACATACAATCCTCGGTCACAGCACCTAGGAGATTACTGGATAGAGATCTTTTAGGTCTCAGTGAATGTCCCCCATCATACATACATATCCTCTTCTCCAAAGACGTGTAAACCTTGCAGCTAGAATCCAGCTCCTGTTCGTTTATCAGTTTTAGATCCGTTTTAACTGCACGTTTCCATATTATATACTGTTGTGCTAGACTTTACCACCGCGGCGCTATAATCTCAATTGTTTCGAAAGTTATTGAATTATTTCTATCAAAATATGGAAAATGCAATGTAATTCACCTTATCATGGTATTCTAATAGTAAATATGTTTTTTTTTTTTCGAATTGATACCATCTAGTATGACAAACGCAACTCCACCATCTCATATTCCTGGAATAATTTAAGTGATTTAATTAAGAAGAGAGTTTTTTAGCGACATAAAAAATTTTAGGTGTACACGCTATATAGCGTGCAATCGTATCCATCCATCAGCATGGAGAACGCGGGGTCTAATTCCCCCTGGTGCTCCCAAAGAGACGGGAAAGAGCTGCACCCAAACGGCCGCACCTTGGAAACTATCCTGAAGGGTGTGTTTCGGACTCGCCTGTTCCGATAACTCGTCTCCAAAGCAGGGAACGGTTCGGGGGGGATCGAATGTGTAAAATGAAAAGGTGCGGATAGATTTACTTATGTAACTAACAAAATAAACAGAAAAAATATTGTTTTAAATTATCTGGGAAGATTACTTTATTGTTGCTACCTATCAGTATTCATATTTTTTCCCAAACACTGCACCGGGTCATATCATAGTGACCACAGCGGGCGAATAGTATTTGGGGACGATAAGCATTTGACGTAGACAATTTTTCATCTGGAAATTGGTACATAAAAGAATTTTATTTTTAAAAATAATTCTACAATTGAATGGTCTCCAGTAGATATACGAGGACACTTCTAGGTCACTACTTCGAAAAACCTCCGCTAGTAGTAGTGATCAAGAAGTGTCCTAGTACATCTACTCTTATTCAATGTACTTTCCTCTCCTCGCCACACAATGTTTCATTCGTTACATTGGTTAAAGCAACGCTGGAAGTAGTCTTTCTTATTTTCGCTTCACCTCTTCTGATTTACTACTTTTTTTTTAATTCTCTCTTTTAATACAATATTTTAAAAAATATATAATTGTATTTTTGTCGATATAACTGAGAAAATTTCGTCATTGAAATGATTACAATAATTTTAACATCAAGTGACGAAAATACCGTTCCAAAATAACGTATATCTCCTCTATTAAAAAAGGCCGTGCAATTTTGAAAGGCAATGTAATTTGATAAAAGGTAGGACGATGATGGGTCGTTATGTACTGTTGGCCAATTTTCCATAAAAGAAAGAATATTAGGTTGCTTGTGACTTGGGAAATTTTTATATTTCAATTTTTTGAAGTGTTTCTATTTTGTCAATATTTCATATCTTTGTGTTGCCATAACCATCTAATTCAAACACTGTACAAAATTAATTGGAGTGAAAAATACGACGAATAAACTCCGGAAGAAGTGAAATAAAAAAAATAAAATCATTATTATTAACATTCCCTCTCCGAGAGTGAAATATTCACGAATAAATATTTTTACCGTTTCTATTAACTGGATTCGCATATACCGGGCCATTTTTGACCCGTCGTTGTTTTAGCGGGAATAAATCTTAGAGATACTACAGTTAGAGGAAACAAGTCAGATCGAAACCCATTAGCATGTAGGAGAGGGATAGAAAGTCAGAGGTTCTGGCTGTCTTTCTCATAATAGACAGAGATAAAGATAGAAAAACATCTGATCCTCTATCTCTTGCTCTCTTAACGGAGTTCACACGGATATTTCCACGGTCTATGGTTTGTTGCCTCAATCTATAGTATATTTATGGAACAAAGCTTCTTTTTATAATTAGGAGAATCCTAGAGATACCAGAAACATAATAAAAACGTACAGTTCGAGTCAAAATCATCTGTCACCGGACAAAAAAAAATTTTCCGCAATAAATTGCAGTCGAAAAATGGTGATAACGTCGTTATTTAAAAAAAAACAGTGAATTAAAATGAAAAATCGATCTTTTCTTGAAATTCCTTCATTAAAAGTGGGGTCGAAGCGAAATGAAGAGTAAGTATCGCTTCTTGTTTGTCTAGAAATTGATTTAGTTATGGTGGGAAACAAGATCATTGTCAATTGCCCCTGTTTTTTAAGTCTCGTGATCGCACTAGACTGACTTTGTCTTTTTTTCCACTTTATTGTCTTTGATCCACTTTTTCTCGATAACATTTTGCGTTTTCCTAGACTCTTTGGTATTTGTACCCATTTTTTTTATAAAATTGTTGATTTAAAACGAATGAATTTGTTCTGTTTTCCTAGCAGATATTGTGTTTTCCTAAATAATTGTAATTTTTTGCATTTCTAATTTTGATTAGACAAATATTCCCAACATCGTTACCAAAAAAAAAAAATTCTCACACCAACCGTACAAAATTCGTTGAACCGTATCGCATGGTAGGTTAACGAACTTAAAAGTTTCGAACAATGTTTCCTTGTAAATTTTCTCGCGATTCATACATAATACTACTTCAAGGTCGCAATATTCGAGTGATTATTCTTCGACAATTAGATAAGTACGCCACATGCTTTTACTCTGAATGTATACAACTTTTTTTTTATGGAGATGATCGTATTGGTCGCCGTGATGTAATACGTCAAATAAGGATATTGATTTATGGTTAACATCGAACTAATCAACAAATTGATGCGATTACTGTAATGAGATAATAAAACGTATAAGTAAAACTAAACACTCTTTATTTTTTGTTTGTATATTTATTTAATTTTTTATCTCGAATAACCAAAAAAAAAACACCCACACAAATAATTCAATATCTAAGAGTCCTTTACCGGTCAAGTATTGTACAACCCGAGTTCGTCTTGCTCCTTTTCTGCAATCGATTGTCACGTCGCTTCTGTCTCTAATTTTGCTGGTAAGGACTTTACAATTCCAGTTATTGAAGGCGGCTTCTTTTTGGAGACACCTTTGATCTCGCAGTTCATTCTTAATTTTTGGAGAAATGAAAAAGTCGTGATACAAAGTTCAAATTGAGTGAAGCAGTATCGAGCGGGGTTAGTACTTGGATGGGTGACCCACTGGGAAGACCGCTGTCTAAATAGCCCATAGACCCTGCAGCGGAGTAGCATATCACAGCTCGCAGGCATTATACCAATGATCACGAGGTATAATGTAGGTACCTATGCCGCCTTTCGGAGAAGACGTAAAACCGAGTCCATGGATGTTGAGCTCGATAAAAAAACCCTTCTACTGGTTGGAACACCAGTGGGCTCGGCAAAATTTCCGGTTAGGGGTAGAGTGCTCCCGGCTTCGGTGATTTGCATCAGTCACAGAAATAGACCGACGTTGAATAACCAAAAAAAAAAGATTGTTTTCTTAAATAAACCCATGTTTGCAACCTCACCCCCGGCAATTTATAAATTTCTGTGATTGAACATAACAAACACCACAATACATTCACAACAAGCTTACAGACGTTTTTTAAAAGGTCAAAAGTACAACAAAACAAAACTCATTTCGGCATTTTCGCACCGCAAATCCTCAAATTTAATTCCCCTTCGTCAATTCGCCTCGCCGTATGCGGCGATTGCGGTTTTCTTATCCGTAAAACATGTTTTCCAGTCTGCCAAATCTAGGACCAGAAATTTCGTATTAATTTTATCAAATATTTGGCGAGTATATATCTGGAAAGACAACTGAAAAAATATGATGGGATTTAACAATTTTAATATAACTACGGTAATTGATGGAGCTTCATCGCCAAACATCGATGTATAATATAAAAATGTTTTCGCGGTATCCTAAAAAATTTTCAGTTAGTAGACTCGAACCTCTATTTCTTCATATATATATATACACCCTACAAAAATTATCGCATCACTGGTATTTTGGGATATTTTTAATACTTAATTTTAGTTTTTTTGGGACAATCTGTATATGTATCAACTTAATAGATATTTCTGGTTTCTTATCATGGGCAAAAGATTATCACAATTTCTTACACATTTATTTGGAAGCAAAAATGCTCGAGTAAATCATTTCTGTCTTGGAGAATGCATTGAGATCGAGAACTTTCTAAGCAAATTGTTATTGTATCAGATAGGCGTGTACCAAGTATACAGGGTGTAACAAAAAAGCAGGTCAATAATCATACCACATGGTTTGGGGCTAAAAATAACTCGATCCAACCCAAGTTACCCTAGTACAAATGTGTATGCGAAAAAAGTTACAACCCTTCGAAGTTACCAAATAAAAATTGATTTTTTCAAATATTTCGACAGTTGTTCGACATATTATAATGAAAGTTGACAAGTGGCTTTCTTAAAGCATCTTAAAAAAAAATTAAGGAATTATTGCACTCCGTTAACAATTTCTGGGAGTTGAGATCCCCTAAACCCTCCCCAAAATTTTTGTGTACGTTTCAATTTAATGCTTATTGTGGCACCATTATTCAAACACATTATTTTTGAAACTTTTTTGTCCCCTAGTACTTTTTACAATTATCAGTTTTTATCGAGGTACGGCCCTTTTTTCATTATGCTTCAAAAATTTCGAGTAACAAAAATTAAAGTCAATGAATTTTTTTCGAGGGTCCCACATTTTTGATTGAATCTTATTTATTTACAAATGTGTAGTTTTTATTAGATGTTCGAAATGACCCCCATTTTCTTGAATACACAGTCGGCACCGTTCTACTAACGAAAACCGAATATTCTGGAAAAGCAATGGCTTCTGACGATATCTAATTGCAGCCTCAAGGATTCTATTCCTCAGTTGTTGTTCGCTCGTCATTTTTACAGCATACACCCTCGAAAAAAATTCATTGACTTCAATTTTTGTTACTCGAAATTTTTGAAGCATCATGAAAAATAGGCCGTATCTCGATAAAAACTGATAATTGTAAAAAGTACTAGGGGGCAAAAAAGTTTCAAAAATAATGTGTTTGAATAATGGTGCCACAATAAACATTAAATTGCAACGTACACAATAATTTTTGGGGGGGTTTAGGGGATCTCCACTCCCATAAATTTTTAACGGGGTACAATAATTCTTTAATTTTTTTTTTAAGATGCTCTAATCATAAGAAAGCCACTTGTCAACTTTCATTATAATATATCGAACAACTGTCGAAATATTTGAAAAATTCAATTTTCATTTGGTAACTTCGAAGGGTTGTAACTTTTTTCGCATGCACATTTGTACTAGGGTAACGGGTTGGATCGAGTTATTTTTAGCCCCAGAATATGTGGTATGATTTATGACCTGCCTTTTTGTTACACCCTGTATAGGCGATGTGGTGAACGGCACGATCAGGTTAATTTTTGTCAAACATTAAAGCTTTGGTGGTTGCTCTATCATGGTTTGGGGAGGAATTTCTTTCGAGGGTCGCACGGAGTTAGTACTAGCGAATGATGGAAGACTAAATGCTGACAGGTACATAACCAATATCCTAGAACCCCATGTAGTGCCCTATATGCCTCATATCGGTGACAACTCTGTGCTAATGCACTATAACGCTCGTCCACACGCTGCTAGAGTGGTTCGGCACTACTTAGAAGAGGTCGAGATACCCACCCTGAATTGGCCTGCACGTAGCCCGGACCTTAACCCAATAGAGATTGTCTGGGACCATCTAGGATGGCAAATTCAGCAACATCTGGCACCAATAAGAACATTAGATCATCTTCAAAATGTTCTTTTCAACTTTTGGGAAAACATGCCGCAAGGATACGTCCAGAACCTGTTTAGAAGCCTTCCAAGACGAATGGAAGCTGTAATTAGAGCATCCCATAAAATGTAGCTTCTGTCATTCTGATGATGATATTATCAATCTTGGCATTTTAATTAATTGTCTTATTAAATAGTGGAATTGTTTAGAAGTCCACGTAGTTAAGGTCTAAACAGTTAATTCAAAAATACGTTCGTCGACTTTCCATATTGTGACTCATTTTCTACCATGATGTTGCATTATTTATTGTTATTGCCATCGCTAGAGAGGGGAAATTGACAATTCACCGGTCTCGTTTTGTATGATGAATTGTTGAAGGTTAAAAAACATTTTTTTTTCTCTCTCTCTTTCACTCGTTGAAATTAATGGATCGAGTTTTGTGGTATATCGACACCTCTTGACACAAAAAAATGGGTTGGGTTAACAAGTTTCGCGCTATTAGTGTCTAAAAGGGGTTATTGATTTTTTTTGTTGTTGAAGTGGATTCTTTACGTGATGCAATATTATTTATCGTATAGATGTCGACGAGTGTCACGTAAACAAAAAGGAAAGGCTTTCAGATTAGAATTGATTACATTACTTCGTTATTTCAGTTCAATATTAATTTTTTTGAAAATTTCATGACAAAATTCGAAGGTGAACGAGTGATTTTATCTAAACACGTGCTAAAAGAACCCATTAACTAGTTTCAGGAAGTGAAGGTTTGCATATTTTCACTACTTTTACATTTGCTATTGATTGATTCACGAAACCATCCAAGTTATGCTTTTGTAAAATTTTTTCCAAGTAGTCTATTCCTTTTCGAATACTTTCCCAAATTTTCAGTTCAATATTCATAGTTTTGTGATATTTACAAACCTTTTTGTGTCAAAAATACGTTTTCTCGACCCAAAAAACCCCATAAAAAAATGTTCACGAGTACCTTTTGGTTTCAGATAGTGGGTTTTCGAATATTTTCACTACTTTTACATTATTAATAAAACGGAACCCACCAACTTGATGTATTGCAAATTTTTTTCCCAGTAGACCATTCTTTTAAGGATACTCTCCCAAATTTTCAGTTCAAAATTCATAGTTTTGAAATTTTTGAAATAAGACTTTTTGTGTCAAAAATACGTTTTTTCGAAAATTTCATGACATTGTTTGAAGAAAAACGAATGAATTTGTGAATCTGCTAGTCGATTTCCCCCATTGTATGAAAACCTTTTGGTTTCAGATAGTGTATTTTCGAATATTTTCCTTACTTTTTCATGTATTATTGACAAAACGAAACTGTTCAATTTATGCTTTAGTAAATTGGTTTCCAAGTAGTCTATTCTTTTGCGAATACTCTCCCAAATTTTCAGTTCAATATTCATAGTTTTGTGATATTTACAAAACTTTTTGTGTCAAAAATACGTTTTTCGAAAATGTCATGACACTGTATGAAGGTGAACGAATGGATTTATCAAAAAACGGACTGTGCTAGTGGATGGAACCCACCAACTTGATGTATTGCAAATTTTTTTCCAAGTAGACCATTCTTTTAAGGATACTCTCCCAAATTTTCAGTTCAATATTCATAATTTTGAAATATTTACAATACTTTTTGTGTCAAAAATAGGTTTTTTCGAAAATTTCATGACCCTGTTTGAAGGTGAACGAATGAATTTGTGTATCTGCTAGTCGATTTCCCCCATTCAAAAATTTGTATGAAAACCTATTGGTTTCAGATAGTGGATTTTCGAATATTCTCACTACTTTTACATTATTAATAAAACGGAACCCACCAACTTGATGTATTGCAAAAAATTTTCCAAGTAGACCATTCTTTCAAGGATACTCTCCCAAATTTTCAATTCAATATTCATAGTTTTGGAATATTTACAATACTTTTTGTGCCAAAAATAGGTTTTTTCGAAAATTTCAAGACACTGTTTGAAGGGGAACGAATGAATATGCTAGTCGATTTCCCCCATTCAAAAATTTGTATGAGAACCTTTTGGTTTCAGATAGTGTATTTTCGAATATTTTCAATACTTTTTCATGTATTATTGACAAAACGAAACTGCTTTTGTACATTTTTTTCCGAATAGACTTCTTTTAAGAATACTCTACCAAAATTTTATTTTAAAATTCATAGTTTAGTGACATTGAATTCCTTAGAATGTCGAACATTAACGTCCAAACGGGTATTCACGAAATCCACTGCCACTTCTATCTGTTTTCATGTGTCGTTCTATCGTTTTTTGCCCTATGATTATCACATGTTTTGCGATTTAATTTATGCCCGTTACTTGTTTTTCCATTGTAAATATGGGTAAAAGTAGAATGTATTGTTGAGGTCATACATCAGTTTCCAGTGCTGGACGAAAAAATCGAATATTCTTGAGGTACGAATTTGGTGAATATTTGAATAATTGGCGAAGGAGCTTTTCTTAAATATTGGTGAAGGCGAAAGGGTATTTTTATATAAAAATATTGTTGCTTTATTCTCGCCTCTTGTTATTTGTCACAAAAAATATAATCGAAAATAAGAAATAAAATGAGCTTTAATGAATAATCGAGTTTCTTGAAAGTGATTTAGTTCTACATTAGAACTAGAAAATGTAACTGCTTCCATTTATTCTACGCAGTTGTAAAATGTCAAGTCTGCTGAGTAAAATGTATAAATAATGTACCCAGTCTTTGATCAAAGTGAAACGAAATAAGTTGCAGACGTACAGTTAAACAAAGAAAATATGCAAAAACAACGCTACAAATTATTTCTGTTTATTCGACAAAAAAAAACAACATAAAAATTTGCATAGAAATATAAACTAGACTAGATTAACTTCATTTTTCCGTGAATTGTTTTATTTAATCTTAGTTATTTTAAGAAACGTGTTGCTTCGTTGGATGTTCTAACCATTACAACAATTTTATACAATGTGTACGAAAAGTAATAACATATAAATATCTTCCTTTTTGTTAATTATTTTGGGAAAAAATAAACCAAAAATTGAATATACTCTGTAAACGCGACAAATTTATTTATTTTTTTAAAAAAAGAGCCGTCCCGTCGCCGGCAGGGGTTTGTCCAATCTTTGGCCACCAGACCAAACATCTAAACTGTTTAAAATCCAAATAAAAGAACACAAAATAGTATATTGTGCAACTCGTATATTTGCGGCACTCGTGATAAAAGTACTTTCCCCGCATGTTGCACACTATACTTTTTCTACAACTGCATAAATTTAAAGAATACAAGTAAAGTAACTTACTAAATTGTCCTATCTCTGAACTGTTAAATAATTTTATTTAAAATTATAGTTGATGGTGAAATTTGTACAATTTTGTATGGTCAAACCCGGAACGTCATTTCTTTTCATTAAATTCTCCGTTATGTTAATAGTAGAAGTTGACTGTTGATTCATATAGGACGGTGCATATTCTGTCTCTTCTACAGATTGCGTAAATTATATCGGAACCCTGGCCTCGGATTACACAAGTACGACAAGGATATATGAAAGAGAGAGAAAGAATAATTGTGCGCGGTCATCACTTTGTTTCATCTTAGGGGTGTATACTTATTTCCCGAGACTGGCGGAATGGTCCTTTACAGAGAGAATTCTCTAGTTGGTGGTATTCAGTATGCTCCCAACTTGGAAGGAGTGAGGGTGTTGAAGAAATGAAAAAATTCAATCGTAATTACGTAACCTGTACATCTTGAAATTCATTTTTGTCAACATGATCATTTCAGACAAAGTCGACAATTTCTAACTACAATAGGATATTATTTTAGCCACTGTAACTTGAAAATAAAACAGCATTTCTTGAGAGAACCATAATTAATAAACTAAAAATCCCTTCCATTAATAAATTAAATTGAAAAAATAAAATAAGTAGGTAGGTACCTACACCTATTCTAAACATAAAATATAAACTTCCTGAAAAAATGAAAATAAAAATCCATTCTAAAGTTAAACATAATTTTAATGAATTAAGTGCTCAAATAAACCACCTTCCTGTGCCAGACAATAACCAAATCTGTGATAAAGATTTGATCTCATATCTCTAAGATTATTTGGCGTAATGCTGGCACAAACGTGGTGTATTTTCACCCTCGAAAAAAAGTCAACGATAACGAGACAAAAATATCATTTGTACAAATCAATCTGCGCTTCTGGCAACGGCGGTTAAAATAGGGGGGCAATGAGCATTCGGCTAGTCTCGGGAAATAAGTATACACCCCTAAGGTGAAACAAAGTACACGCCTTAATGACCGCGCATAATTATTCTTTCTCTCTCTTTCAGCTGTTTTTCTGTCGTACTTGTGTAATCCGGACGGTTCCGATGTAATTTACGCAATCTGTATGTTCATTTAATTCGTATTCGTTCACGGCAAAATTCCATAAATATTCCCAAAATATATTTGTGGTATGTTACTGGAAATTGTGTGAATGAAGTTGTCAAACTATACTTTTAAAATATCGTCTACCCAGTAGGTTCCTTATAAAATTATAATCCTGATATTTGTTAGATAACCTAATACCACGATTTCCTTGAAGATAAAGTAACTTACTCCAATATATTTCTTATTTCCGACCCATTTAAACAGTCTACTTTTGATAAGACCACGTACCTACTTTAGATCGAATATATTATCACTGAGAAAACATTTTTCAAACACACTGCAGTTGTTTAAATACAACTCATCGATAAATCTGGCAACATAGCGGTTCTCTATTAAACCTTGATGAAATTATAAATCCATAGAAGCATTCGACGTCCAATACGAATGGATATATGGGAGCGTTTTATGGATAACATGTAACGAATGAATTGAAAATTTAATTTTTCCGCGTCACTTTTAATAGATTTGAAAGTTCATGGCTTTTCACTGCTTCGGCTCGTTTTATTTTGATGAATTATACAATGTATTGTGGACACTGAAATAGTTAAAAATTATTGGAATCTTTGATATTTCACACTAAGCGTCTATAACTAAAATGTAACTAATAGATTAGATACTTTTTACAAGCAACTGAATCTAAAAAAGTAACTTGGATACCAAAACGTAAGTTTTAGTTGATGTAGAAGTGTCATTGTCGCTACTAAGTTGGGAATTCTGAACAGTGAACAGTGTTTACACTATCACTACACCAACACTGTCTTACGCACGTTTCAATAACCAAGTTATCTCACAGACGGCTCAAAAGCAATAGAAGGAACTGGGATAGGAGTGTACGGGCCAGGAACCAAACACTCTGAAAGCTTGGGAAAAACCCCAAGTATCTTTCAAGCGGAAATTCACGCAATAAGAAAGTGTGCCCAGTTCAATATTGACAAAGGATATAGAAGGCAAAGGATTATCATAATGTCTGATAGTCAAGCAGCCATTAAAGCGCTGAGTTCCTGTGTAATCAGTTCCAAAATGGTGTGGGAACTTAATGAACTAGGCGAGAACAATATAGTCACCTTACTGTGGATTCCAGGACACACTGGAATAGAAGGAAACGAAATAGCAGATGAACTAGCGAAGAGGGGGACTGAAATACCCTTTTGGGGGCCGGAACCCTTTTGCGGAATCAGCTCCAATATAATATTGGAAGAAATAGGTAAAGCCGAAGAAAAGAGAAGATCTGACAATTGGAAAGATCTAGTAGGGCTTAGGCAATCAAAGATTCTTCTGGGTGACTACAACCTGTTGAGATCAAATGAATGCATAAGTCAAAGCAAAACTGCACTAAGAGTTTTAACAGGAATCCTAACGGGACATTGTCGCCTGAATGGACACCTTAAAAAGCTCAAAATAGTGGAGGAAGAAGATTGTAGATTTTGTGGAATGGAAGAAGAAACCTCCATCCACATACTTGCGAACTGCACAGTATTTCAGAATCCTAGGGCACAGTACCTGGGAGACTACTGGATAGAAGAGGGACAGTTACCTAAGTTGAGGCCTGCAGATATCCTAAAATTCCTCCGGGAAATAGGACTAAAGGAGCTACTAGTATCTGAGACTCTCCTCAGAAACTAAGTAGAAGTAAGGGGGCACAATAGATCTTTTAGGTCTCAGTGAATGTTACCCCAAATTACATACATACATACATACATATCTCAGTTAGAGACTGAAGGTATATCTTTACCTAAACAGTGTAGTGTAAACAGTGTTTGGTGTCACCGTTGTCGCTAAATCTGGGATAATATAATGTTTAAACAATTTTTCTTTTTCCTAAATTAAAAAAATAATAGGAAATACTAAATAACCTAATAATATGTTATGAAACTTGATAGAGTTGGGCGAAACTTTATCAAGTATCTTTGACAGCTCTGGTTGTCACTTTTGACAGACAGCTTCATTAGAAAACTTTCTCAATTGTATAATAATTAATTCCAACTAGGAAGTTAAAATGGAAAATCCTTTGAATATTTCCATATTTCGTTTTCAAGAATTAATTCAAGACTGGTAGGATTTTTGAGATGACAAATTCGTCCTACTTATAAGAGAGCACTTTCCAATAAATTGGTGTTTGAAGTATGTTGAGCGGATTGTTATCTTCAAGTTTTCGATTATTGAATCGCGGTCCACTATAAAGTTTGAACATCTTTGTCTCGAGTAAGGCATAGAAAATTCCATTGAAACTTTGTACAAACATTGGCTTCTGGTGAATCAAATCGAATCTCATTGTGTATTTATGTAAGTTTATTCTTGACCAAACCGATAGGTGTGATTACTATGGAGAGCAGAATAAACTGTTTTGTCCACGACTATTTGATAATTTTCACATTTTACGTGTGTTTCTTCAAGTATAATGACGTACATTATGCACCAGTGTATAATAGGTGTGGATAATGAAAAGGTCACATGACACATAATTATATCGAAGAGAATTTATATACAAATGACACAATATATTATACAAAAATCCAATCCAATCATCAACTACAGTATTTATCGTAATGTATACTCCTTTTGACTACTTTCTCAGAAAAAATTCGACGGTCTTGAGGTTATAATCCAGTAGTCTGATTCAGTGTCGGGTGTGAATTTTGTTTTAAAGAAATATTTACAGAAAGATTCTGAGTACGCAAAACAATGTTTCTCGTAGATATTATTCATATTTAAATCAATGTAAGTACGACCATGCTGGGAGGGTAGAGTTTAGTATTGTGAAACCTCTGTAATGCTACGTACACACGGGACACTAAAATGTCGACACTTGTGTCTAGACTAGATCTATAGATTGAGTGTCTTCGTATGTACACCACCTAGAGCAATGTCGCTAGATCATACACTTGATGTCGCTACATCTCTCTAGACATATGATACACTACGGTCTGAACACGATATTTCCTAAGTGTCGAGACAAAGTTTCGATCTACCAACGAGTTGAAACTAGTTGCTAGAGCGCGGTGCACTTGTAGTAGTATAGTCAAAGTTAGGGCTAGTCTCTCAGCAGCAGATATTGCTGAACGCATTACTATCCGTATCAGACATTCGAAGATCATTTTTGTAACATTCTGAATCTTGTAATTTTAATTCGCATATTAGTTGGGAAAATGCACCAAATTTGTCTCTCTTTGCAATCCACTCTTTCACCCAACACCTTCGCTTTTCCTGTTCCTGGTGCGCTTTTTTACAACATAATTAATGATAACTGCGGTCGCAAACCGACGCCTTACTCTCGTCATTATATTTATGTAGAGTCCGTTTCAATAAGGAAGAAGCCACCTGAAGTTGGCGTACCGACCTGCGCATAAGTCAAAATCTGTCGAGCGATCGTTCCATGCCATTGGCGTTACAAGCGATGTTTCATGCCAACAGCAATTAAATTGTTGACATTTGAGGATGTGTTTGAAACAATCATTTACTGTCGAATATTTTTCATTTTTGAATATTTTAAGACGTTTTGCTAGTTTATTTGTGAGTGCTGTGTGTTTTATTTGATCTAAAACCATGCCTCCTACAAAACTGGTTGGTGTTAAAAGAAAAGTTATCCACAGTGAAAGCCGACAGATTCTTAAAAACGTTGCAACTTTTATGGAGTCTGAAGCTGAACATGGAATCCAAATTCCTTTAAAAAATCATCGGTAAGTCAAATAAGAAAGTATAATAATCCAATATATTACTCAAGGCATTCAGATTGTTATAAAATATATGCTAATAATTCATATAGTCTGCTGCACTTATCAGTTATTTATATGGTTCTAATACTTCTAATTTTGTGTTACCCTACAAAATGTGAAAACGTTACGCTACTGATTTAGTTTAAAATATCAATTTTTAAATATGGCGCTGGTTTTGACATCAAGGTCGCGCATCGACTGCAACTTCAGGTGGCTTCTTCCTTATTGAAACGGACTCTACGCGTGAAGTGTATAGACACAGTTGTACAGTGGTGTCTACACAATTCTCAAATGTTGTGTGTGAACACATGCTAGAGAAGTGTAGCAACTTCAATCTAGTAAACTGCTCTAGACCAGCTCTAGACATTACTCTACACAAAAATTTACACCGACGTGTGAACAAGTGTCGACATTTTAGGGTTTCGTTTGTACGTAGCATAATAAACAGTGTACATAAATCAAGAGCTTTCTTTCCTCCCGACACACTACAACATGAAAGAGTTAACAGTTCTTTCTCATTACCAAAAAACTTGTTTCAACTTGTATTTAACCCTTTAACTGACGCCACTTTTAGATACCTAATAGTTGATGATTTTTCTCCAATTTCTAGACAACAGTTTCTCTCTACAATAAATTTGGGTCATTCTAATCGATGTACGGTCGGTTATTTTAAATTAAAAACAAGTCGGATATTTGCCTACTGCATTATAGACACGTCTATACATGCACCTATCTGCATAGATCTCGTAAGCTCGGTTATGTGACCCTTACAAAAAATAAAAAACTGAAACGAAAAGAAAAAAGTTTAGTACATACCGCCGCGCCAGCCGGCCGTGTTGGTGAATTTCGTGGATAAAAGGCTATGGAAATATGAAGTTTTCACACGCGACTCGAACGTTTGCCAAAAGGCGAGAGAAAAAAAAACCATTGGAAATATCGGAAGACTTATTCTTTATGAAAATCGACACGGGAGGTATATATTTCATACTAGACTAATGTCTAGCGAACTGAGGGGGTTGTTATGTGATATTTTTGTCGATAAAACGTTGTAAACAACTTTGCTTGTTAGAAAGACGAATTGATTTTGTCTGTCAAATTAGTTGACGTCATGTTTTTTCATTCTCATCTTCCTCTAGCGACAAATGAATCGGTGATTTTGCAAGTGTATTTTCGTTTGGATTCACAATCGTACGTGACACATTATATATAATTTTTTTTCCGAGCCCGTCTGACAAGTCTTCGATAATTATTAACAGATATACAGGGTGTTTTATTCATTTCGTCCAATGCTTTTGAAGGCCATAACTTTAGAACCACCCTATATATTTCTGTCATTTTTGGTAAAGATGTATTGCATTGATAACACAATAATGTTGCCGGATGGAGGTGTTTGGTTTTGCCTAATAGTACATGAGCTCGAAAAGGAGTCAACGTTGACGAGACAAAAATATCATTTGTACAAATTAGTCTGCGCTTCTGGCAACAGCGGTTGAAATGGGGGGGGCAGTGAACATTCGGCCGGCCTCTGAAACTAAATACACGCCCTCGCTGGCCACGCACAGTTGTTCTTTCTCTCTCTTCCAAGCTGTTTTTCTCATATTTTCCTTGTCGTGCTTGTGTAAATCGTTTGGTCGAAAAGCCCTTTCGTAATCTGTATTTTCAAAAACGTTACCGTTCTCTTAGAAGAAACAACTATATTCCTCGACGGACATAGAAATACTTATTTCTAACTGGTTACAACTGGCTTCCTACATCCACCTATTTTTCATATTTTTTGGGAAGAGGCTAAATTGATAAAAAAAAGTAGAATTGCCGGTAGACACTGGAAGACACAGAATTCTGATCAATTCTCTATTGGTTGTTCGTAAATTATTTTTTTAATTGTCCTTGGTTCGTGTTAGATCTCCTGTCTACCGTAACAATCCTTTATGCATCACTGTGTCAACGCTTATATGAAAATGAACCATCTGCTCGCCACCTAAAATAAACATTATACCCCTTCAACTGGTAAACATTGATAAAAATTTCATAAAATACTCGTGAACGGATGTTCGTAGCAATTGTTTTCATCAAATCCTATATTTTCCAATTAACGCCAACGAGATTGGATTTGTCATCCCATCAATTATTATTGCTGCGTATGGGGCTTCGCTGAAAATATCTAATCTCGATTCAATCAAGATTTTGTTTTGTTAATATTTGCCAGGAAAAACAGACGTTTATTATAAAGAATTGTTTTTCCAAATTACTACTTTTTGAAGGTCAATACGTTTTCACTTTATCAAATAATCGGGAATTTAGGGCCAATGACCGTTAAATCAAGAGAGGGGATGGGATAATCATTTGTAATTTTTGTCAGACTCTAATATTCCCAACACGCATTTTTGCACCCTTTGGTACCAATTCTGGAAGCAGTTATTACTCTTGCTGGTTGGTACATTTGAAGGCGTGTTGTGGGGACTGGAACCTTTGACTACACAGTTATTTCTTAATTTTTATAGAAAAAAATCATTTTTTATCAATTTTTATGTTTAAAATAGCAAATATTATGAATTTTAAATTGAAAAAAAGCATTTGTCATCAATTTTTATGTTTAAAATAGCAGTTTCTATGAATTTCACATTGGAAAAAAGCATTTTTCATCAAATTTTATGTTTAAAATAGAAGTTTTTATGAATATTTCATTGAAAAAAGATATTTTTCATAATTTTTTATGTTCTTAATTTGGAGGATGGTCTAATAATTTAATGTTCTCTTTACTTAATTGTTTTTCGAACTGTGTATGAACTTGCATCGTCTTGGTGGGGATTGGTTTTTCGAAACTTAGCAATTACTTCCTGCAACTAAATCGATAAGTACCAATCAGCACTAACAGTTATAGAATCTTGCAGAGGAATTTTTCTCCATGACCTGCATCTTGGAACTCCCAAACAACCGATTGATTTCTATTTTCAGGTTCATCAGATTAAATCCAGGATTCATCACCACTGACAACACTGTAAATGTATCTTGCGTTAAACCGTCTTAGAGTTTTTTGATATCAATTGACTCTTTCTGTATCAAACGAAAAACTGATTTTTTTATAGATAATTTTTCATGCAAAACATTTTGAATTGTGTTCTTTGAAATGCCCAAAGATGTTATAATTTCCCGATATGCGACATGTCCATCTTCTTAGATGATTTACGCCGTTGTTGAATCGTCGATAAGATTTATGCGTCTACGTTTACATTCTCCATACCAACAAGAAATTGTCCACTGACGTGGTGCTTCAATGCCGAAAACAAAAATTCAGAAAATTTGGCGTTAAATTAACTCAACATCTGATATTTGTTGACAGGCGCCAATAATTTTGTAATACGCAAGGTTAACCCTCGTATGCGACCAATAAAACACAAAACAACTACTTCAGAGCAATTTAGTTTTTTTTTCCTTTGTCTTTTGTAACGACAACGTCCTAGGGCAGACGCTTTTATTGGTAATAAAATACAATGTTTGGTGGATCCTATAATAATGATGGTCTTTCATATTGTTATTCTTGCCATTTGGAGTGATATTATTTGAAGGACTTTATTAAAACTGGGAAACAGAACGGAATAATTTGATTGTTTTTCCTTCATTAAGATTGAACACAAAATAATTTATTTGTGCACATTGGTGGAACAGACTTTATTAAAAAAGGGATTTTCTTTTGGCAGAATTTCAAAGTTATATATTCGAGGATGTATTGATATCTAGTTAGCCTAGACAAGTTCCATGCATAAACAAAATATTGCGTTACCATAGCAACGAACAATAATTTATTAGAAGTGTCAGTGTGAAGTTTGACGTCAAAAAAGTAAACCAAAGTTACGCAATAAATTGGAAGAAAAAAGATGTCCACCGAAATTGTGAAAATCGAAAAATTTGAGTATCGAGCCATCATCAAGTATTTGTATTTAAAAGGGTTAAGAGGTAAGCAGATTTACGAAGATATGCTTAATACCCTTGGTGATCAATGTCCTTCGTATGCGACCGTGAAAAATTGGACTGCAAGCTTCAAAAGAGGTAAATTTTCCATTGAAGATTATGACCGATCGGGAAGGCCAGTTTCTGTGTCAGTCCCCGAAAATATCGATGCAGTTCATGAAATGATTTTATCAGACCGTCGAATTTGGCTAAAACGGATATCTGAAGCACTGAATATTTCATAAAAACGCGTTCATCATATTCACGTCAATTTGGACATGAGAAAAATTGCTGCAAAATGGATCCCCAAATGTTTGAATGTTGACCAAAAGCGTGCAAGGGTAGAAGCATCGCGTTCGATCTGTGCTCGATTTGAAAACGATGTAGACTTCTTAAACAGAATTGTTACTATGGATGAGACTTGGGTTCATTTCTACGATCCAGAAACAAAGCAACAATCGATGGAATGGCGACACTCTAGTTCTCCAAGATCTAAGAAGTTTCGTGTCAAAAAATCTGCTGGAAAAGTTGTTTATTCAGTTTTTTGGGTTTGCCATGGAGTAATCATGATTGATTTTTTGGATAAGGGTAGAACAATTACTGGAGATTACTATTCGACATTACTGACCACTCTACGGGAAAAATTAAAGAGAAAAGACGCGGAAAGCTATCCAAAGGTGTTTTGTTTTTGCAGGACAACGCCCCTGCACACAAATCTCATGTTGCCATGCAAAAAATTGGTGATTTAGGGTTTGAATTACTAGAACACCCCCCTTATTCACCAGATTTGGCTCCGTCCGACTATCATCTCTTTCCTCAACTGAAAAAAAATTTAAAAGGTCGTAAATTTTCTCCCAACGAGGAGGTAATAAAAGCTCCAATTAAGAGGAGAATATGTTGGGTAATAAAATATTTTGACATTGAAATTTTGTTTGGTTCTATAGTAGGCTAAGAATTTTTCAATATATCCTCGTATGAAGCTCAAATCAGTATACAATTTTTTTTTAAATTTTATGATAACAGTCCTAATGAGGAAAGCGCATATCATTATCTAGAACGGTTTTGAAGATGTTAGAATATTTTGTCTATACAAACATATCATCATCACCTATCAGCCAAAAGTCGTTTAACCTTGAACGGGACATCATTTTAACGTCTTAACTTCTGTTAATAGTTAATTTAAATAGTTTAGGGTATGGCGTATTTGAACATATGTTAAAATGAATGTAAACAAAAAATTCGAATTTGATTTTTTTTAAATTCTATTACGATGAAGACGAATTTGCAATGTCATGAGTTTAAGTTTAATAGGAATTGAAATAAATTGGTTCACATGCTACAATGTAATGTTGAAACGATAAAAAATGTTGTAAATAAGATAATAGCTATGTTCGCGGGTCACAATCCGAACCGATTCCGAACCAGTCTGGAATTAACTCTAAATTGTCTAGAGCGCATGCTTAGTTCCGAACCAGCAAATAATTTTAAGTATACCGCGAACGGTCTTAGAACCACTGATCACCTTTCAGGACTTGAGCGAAAACAAAACACACTTCTGACAGCTAACAAATGAAAAATAATGAAAATACACTAAAAATAAACAAAATATAAAAACCAAAATAGACTGAATAGATCATTTAAATTTACCTCACACTAGACTTGGACAGTGGACAGCTAAATTAGAGTTTGACATTAATTTACAACGTTAAAACGCAACAAAGCAAACAATAAACAAGTGAAACAACAGGTAACTAAAATAAAACAACTGACATATCGATCATTTGCCCATGAGCAGCCGAACCGAACTTTCAGTCCTTACCAAAATCAGAGAACTGCTAGGACTGATTCCGAATCAATAACGAACCAATCCGATATGATCCGCGAACACCGAACTATTATTAAAAATTCAGAATTATATTAACCGCGAACGCCACTTTTCAGAATACGCATGCGAATAGTCCCTGAACTGGTTCGGATTGTGACCCGCTAATAAGGATACAGGAACAAGGACTTTATCACTTGATGAAGATCCATACTTAACGATGAAACAATTTAATTTGTTTAAAGACTTTTTTCTGTATTCGCAAATCATTTTAAATTTATTTAAATGATATTTTTATTCAAAGAACTGGTCACATATTAAATTTTTAATAAAACTATAAAATCAAGAAAAAAAAAAGAAGAAATGCTCCACTAATTACCGAGATGAATTTATCTCATCTCACTCCAGTTCAATGACTCTCTTCGCATTTAATTAGAAGGACATTAATTAAATTTTTTAAATTAGAATTTGTTTGTTTATCCTAATTAATTTTATATATATTAAAAGTCTATTAATTATTTTTTTTATTGCAGGTAAGCTACGAGTTCTTTCATTAATTTCCCATTATAAGGTAAGTAGAAAAATAAAATAGTAATTGGAAACCTGTTTCAATTCAAACTTCGACACTTTTTTATTGAAATCTCAACGTGGGTGGTTAATATTTGAACGAAAGCAAGCAATTCGTTTGCTATTAATTTGATAATCGATTTTCTTTAGCGGCATTTCTAAAATGAAGTGAAGACTTTGATTGAAAATTATGACAAATTAAAATTAATATGATAATAATTTTATTTTATATGTTTTCTTTGTAGGAACATTTTTTTTTGAAATTTATTTTTAATTCTTTCTTCAATGCACTGTTTAAATTACCGTCACCCATTTGACTTCTTTAAAATACAATTTAACAATGGTTCAGAACAAGCCTCGGATGTAAATAATGACTCGTTGTGTAACGGTTACATATCTTTGACATACTTAGTTAATTCGAATCGTCAGATTAATTTTGTACCGCTATAGGAACAAAAACCGTTGTTAAGCCCGTATACAAATCGATAATATGATCCAATATCGGTAACTAAAAAAAATTATATTTGTGTTCAGAAGACCGAAAAATGTCTTGCGGTTCTTTATGATATTTGGAAAGTATCCATTCTGCGTAAAATTGGAAATTTTAACGATTCAGATTAGCGGTCGGATGGAAAGTTTGAAATAATATGACCACACTATTAATTTTTAACGCCATTGGTTCAGTTTTGCCGACCAAAGTGAAAAAACAAATAATTGAACCCTTTTAAAAAATTTTATTGTACGCCCATGGTAGTAAATATGAATTTTTTTCAAATAAATTAACCCTCTTCAAAAACTTTTCGGTACTCATGTGATAGAAGGATGCTCATATGGCAATGCTGAGGCGCAACATGGTGATGCGAACCCGTTATTTTGGCTCCTACAAAAAAAAGTTTTCTCCCACCTTGTTAACTAATAATCCTCCCTTCTACGCTCAAATGCACTCTCAAGGACCCCCTTATCCTCATCTCCAAGTATTCATTAAAAATTTCGTCTTGCGTTTCAATAAAATGAATTTCAATTCCACAAATGTTAAGTAAGTTCTAGAAGTAAATTGACCTGCGTAAACGAATGAGTATATTCACACGAAATTTCAAGTTGAGATTGTACAATTAAATTTTATATAAATACTTCCGTTTGTGTTGCCGTCCATTTATCTCGTACGTAGACCTCGTCCAATTAAGAAACAGTTTTTTAATTATTATGAAAAAAAAAGGTTGAAGAAATTCTATGGTTTTATTTCTTGGTATCTTTTTCAAAGGTTAAATTTTTTTTTAACCTGTCAAATGTAGCTAATAAATAGCAAAAATAAACTCTTCCAGCATCTGTCATTGGTTATTAACTTTTAACCTTTTAATTATTAGTAATTTTGAATACCACAAATTCAGAATTAGCTCCGTAATTCCGTGGGGTATTAAAATTACGCACCACTTACAATAAGTATAGCCTGAAGATGGTAATTATTTACCGAAACACTCACTTGTAGGGCCCAAATTTTGTCGTTTGACAATTTTGATTGAAGCCTTGTCTAATTTTACATTGAGGACAGCTTTCTGTACCCTTTCCAGTAGAGAAAAATAAATTGTAGTACCATTGAAAAAATATACCACTTCCTTTCTACTTATTTGGCTTGAGCAGTAAGTAGTAGCCTATAGTACCCACTATGAATTCTTTATTAAAAAAATACAAAATTTTTACTGTTTTTGCTCTCTTTCTGTCTCATTTCCTGTCTGTCTGAAGTTTCCGCTGTCTTTCTTTTTTCTTATCTTTCTCTATTCTCGTCTTTCTCTTTATATACCTTTCTCTTTTCTCTCTCTCCCTTTCATTTTTTCTCTTTCTTCCTCACTTTTTCCTCTTTCTCTTAGTGTTGTCGTCAGAGTCTATTTATTTTGGAATTCGCCTCTCTCTTTTACTCTCTTCCTGTCTGACTGACTCCCTTACACCCTTTATGAACTCTTGAAAAAATACAAAATTTTTACTGTTCTTGCTCTATTTATTTTATTCGTCTCACTCTCTGTCTGTCTCGCTTTCTGTCTCTTTCTCTTTTGTGTCCGTCCCCCTTTCTGTCTGAAGTTTTTGATGTCTTTCCTTTTTCCTGTCTTTCTCTATTCTCGCCTTTCTTTTGTTATGCCTTTATCTTTCTATTTTCTCTCTCCCCCTTTCATTTTTTCTGTCTCTTTCCCTTTTGTGTCCGTCCCCCTTTCTGTCTGAAGTTTTTGATGTCTTTCCTTTTTCCTGTCTTTCTCTATTCTCGCCTTTCTCTTGTTATGCCTTTATCTTTCTATTTTCTCTCTCTCCCTTTCATTTTTTCTGTCTCTTTCCCTTTTGTGTCCGTCCCTCTTTCTGTCTGAAGTTTTTGATGTCTTTCCTTTTTCCTGTCTTTCTCTATTCTCGCCTTTCTCTTGTTATGCCTTTATCTTTCTATTTTCTCTCTCTCCCTTTCATTTTTTCTCTTTCTCTCTTCCTCTTACTTTTCCTCTTCCTCTTGGTGGTGTCGTTAGAGTCTATTTATTTTGGAATTCGCCTCTCTCTCTCTTTTACTCTCTTCCTGTCTGACTGACTCCCTTACACCCTTTATGAACTCTTTTTTAAAAAAATACAAAATGTTTACTGTTCTTGCTCTATTTATTTTATTCGTCTCACTCTCAGTCTGTCTCGCTTTCTGTTTCTTTCCCTTTTGTGTCCGTCCCTCTTTCTGTCTGAAGTTTTTGATGTCTTTCCTTTTTCCTGCCTTTCTCTATTCTCGCCTTTCTCTTGTTATGCCTTTATCTTTCTATTTTCTCTCTCTCCCTTTCATTTTTTCTCTTTCTCTCTTCCTCTTACTTTTCCTCTTCCTCTTACTTTTCCTCTTCCTCTTGGTGGTGTCGTTAGAGTCTATTTATTTTGGAATTCGCCTCTCTCTCTTTTACTCTCTTCCTGTCTGACTGACTCCCTTACACCCTTTATGAACTCTTTTTAAACAAAATACAAAATTTTTACTGTTCTTGCTCTATTTATTTTATTCGTCTCACTCTCTTTCTGTCTGTCTCGCTTTCTGTCTCTTTCCCTTTTGTGTCCGTCCCTCTTTCTGTCTGAAGTTTTTGATGTCTTTCCTTTTTCCTGTCTTTCTCTATTCTCGCCTTTCTCTTGTTATGCCTTTATCTTTCTATTTTCTCTCTCTCCCTTTCATTTTTTCTCTTTCTCTCTTCCTCTTACTTTTCCTCTTCCTCTTGGTGGTGTCGTTAGAGTCTATTTATTTTGGAATTCGCCTCTCTCTCTTTTACTCTCTTCCTGTCTGACTGACTCCCTTACACCCTTTATGAACTCTTTTTTAAAAAAATACAAAATGTTTACTGTTCTTGCTCTATTTATTTTATTCGTCTCACTCTCTGTCTGTCTCGCTTTCTGTTTCTTTCCCTTTTGTGTCCGCCCCTCTTTCTGTCTGAAGTTTTTGATGTCTTTCCTTTTTCCTGCCTTTCTCTATTCTCGCCTTTCTCTTGTTATGCCTTTATCTTTCTATTTTCTCTCTCTCCCTTTCATTTTTTCTCTTTCTCTCTTCCTCTTACTTTTCCTCTTCCTCTTACTTTTCCTCTTCCTCTTGGTGGTGTCGTTAGAGTCTATTTATTTTGGAATTCGCCTCTCTCTCTTTTACTCTCTTCCTGTCTGACTGACTCCCTTACACCCTTTATGAACTCTTTTTTAAAAAAATACAAAATTTTTACTGTTCTTGCTCTATTTATTTTATTCGTCTCACTCTCTTTCTGTCTGTCTCGCTTTCTGTCTCTTTCCCTTTTGTGTCCGTCCCTCTTTCTGTCTGAAGTTTTTGATGTCTTTCCTTTTTCCTGTCTTTCTCTATTCTCGCCTTTCTCTTGTTATGCCTTTATCTTTCTATTTTCTCTCTCTCCCTTTCATTTTTTCTCTTTCTCTCTTCCTCTTACTTTTCCTCTTCCTCTTGGTGGTGTCGTTAGAGTCTATTTATTTTGGAATTCGCCTCTCTCTCTTTTACTCTCTTCCTGTCTGACTGACTCCCTTACACCCTTTATGAACTCTTTTTAAACAAAATACAAAATTTTTACTGTTCTTGCTCTATTTATTGTATTCGTCTCACTCTCTTTCTGTCTCTTTCCCTTTCTGTCTGAAGTTTTTGCCGTCTTTCCTTTTTCCTGTTTTTCTTTATTCTCGTCGTTTTCTTTTTGTGCCTTTCTCTTTCTATTTTCTCTCTCTCCCTTTCATCTTTTCCCTTTCTTTCTTCCTTACTTTTTCTCTTCCTTTTTCCTCTTCCTTTTTCCTCTTCCTCTTGGACTTGTCGTCACTTTTACTCTCTGCCTGTCTATCTGACTCCCTCACTGCCGGTAATTTCTCCTCTCTTTCCCTTTTTCTGTCTTTTCTCTCTCCGTTTCTTTCTCTCTTTCTTTTTTTTCTTCCCCTTATTAGTTCTTCGATGTCAACTTTTATTGCCAACTTTTATGTCGTCCAACAAATTGAAATAATACAATTAGACATCGATTGTTGTTAAATATTTCCATATTATTCGTATTTTTTGACATAACCTCTCACAACAACCAACAATATTACATAACTATTGAATAATTTGTCAGTCCGTTACAGAAACGTTAGAAATTTGAGGGAAAAACAACCAATCGAGAAAGTACGCAACGAATCGATTGCATAGTAAACGATAAGATAAAAACTTGTTGAATAATCGCCATTGTTATTGTAATATTTTGTAACTATCGTTACACACAATTCGTTCAAGAGATATTTGCGGTATTTTAGGAAATTCAATGCTTTGTTTTTTGATAATTGTTTCAAATATAAAGTAATTTTAGAGAGTTATTGAAACGTCTTTTGGGATTTCCTTTATTAAAAGATTCCTCTATTTTGACATATACGCATGCGCATTTCCTAAGTTTGTCTTAAAAGTTTTTATGTAAATAAAGGATATCCTATATTTAAATTAAATACAGGAAAGGAAACTTTTAGTTAAAGCTTTTTAATTTTGACATACTTTTGTCAATATGTGACAGAAAATAATTGTTTTGTCGAGCGAAATATTTCAAATTGCACAATTTTTCGTTGGATTTGCTATATTTTTTATATAATTATGAAACTATCATCAAAACCATTGAAAAACCGTCTTCGTTTCACCTATGAGGATTATATTATCATGCTAAAGGTACGTTTTCCTCCACATTCGCAGCGAATTTGGGTAGCAACTACTCAGTACGCGTAGGAAAAGACTCCCGTTTAAATACATGAATAGGTGTGTGACGAATAAGTCGTCGCTACTTTTTCGCGGCTACTAGGGACTGGCGAATGTGGAGGAAAACGTACCTTAAGAGGAGTGGTTTCCCAGAATCCATTTAAAAATGGCAAACATACATGGGATGATATCAAACATAGTATATTTGTGCTCACTAAAAAAGATTTTACAGTCAAAAGTATTTGCCAACACAAAATAAACATCTCTATCTCTTGAGCATTCACTCCCGCTAAAATTGCTATTTCTAATTGTTCTTCCATAATATAAATTGATATTACAATCAATAGATCCACATAAATAAGCAGCATAAAACGTAAATGTCATAATAAAAATGTCAAAATAAAATAAAGTTTTTGGTCTTGTATTTGTTACTTTCAATAACTCTATCAAAAGTCACATTAAAGGATACTTTAATAAAGGAACTTTTAATAAAAGCAGCCTTTAGTACAGATCTTCAATAACTCTCTAATAAGTCCATTTTTTTATGTCTGTAATTAGTAACAAAATGTAATTAATTTGTCTTGAGTCGCTCTAAGAAAGCGGATCAGTCTCATTTATCAGACCAGGATGTTCGCCTTTTTTTTTGTATCTTTCTAACAACTTACCAATTGAAAATGTTGTGTTATGCTGGTGAGAACTGGATACTGCAGAAAAAGCAGGAAACAATGGAAATGAAACAAAGAAACGAAGAAATCAGAAGCATAAGTAATCAAGATTCAATAATATCAAAGATTAAAAAGACACAATTAATTTGGTTTGGCCACCTAGTAAGACTGAAGCAAGATAGAATTGCGAGAAAAGTTATTGAAATGGGAATATCAAGAAAAAGAGAAAGAGGAAAACCCTGGAGGAAATGGATAGACCAGATTGAAGGAAGGAAAGGAGAAATGAAGGCATCGGCCAGGGAAAGAAAAGAATGGAAAAAGTAACTTCCTATTGTTAGTTTTTATGTCAAAAATTTCTCTTAATAATAATTTTATTTAAATTAATATTTTTATTTTATAAATTACATTTTAAACGTTTTGTTCAACCGTATAATCAGAATCATATTCAACCGTTCTGACGAAAATGCAATTTACCGCAAAATTCCATATCCGGTTGGTGCTGAAATTCCGAATAATCTACACAAACTACATTACAAACGTTCCAGCTTTTGCGGCTAAATAAAAATTAAAGCTCGAGAATAATAATCCTCTGGTTATTGTTAGAATGTTGTGAACCGCCGACGTTCTTCTTCCTCAAGTGCGCACGGATCGCTTCCTCCGGTTCTTGACCGTTCTACGTGATGGCCGATCAAATAGTGTAGTACACCGTACCATCGAGCTAGCGACTTGCACGCGATATGCTTGTAGAAATACCTTAAAAACAGCAAACTAAATAATATGTATAAATCGTATACTACAAAAAATATACTAATATGTACTATAGTATATTTTTCCGATTATACAAGACCGCTTCAATTATTCAAAATGAATCGATGAGTCACTATATAGATTAGTTCAAGAAATCAGTCACTAATTTACAATAATACCATAACCATATCACAGTTATAAAAGTGTAGGTACGAAAAAACACGTTAATTTTTGTTTCTATGTTAAATTATACTCTATTCGATATTCTGTAATCGTTTCCATAGTGAATATCTGAAACTAAAGACATTGCACATTGGCAACACTGTAACAAACGCTTTGGTGATTTCTGTATGTTCGACGCAGCATCTACTGACATACAAAAAGTTGACATATCATCACTGTTTCCATTTCAATCGGGTTTTTTAAATCGCGAATAGGTATTTTAGAGTACACTTCAAATTTTACATAACCCTACAAAAATGAATCTAATGGGGCAAGATCTTGTGATCTAGCGGGCAATTCCACTGTTCCTCTTCTTCTGAATCCATCGATCTGGAAATGTTTTGTTCAAAAACGGTCGCACAGTTACTCTGTAGTAGACTTTACAAGAAACAGACGTATAATATGTCATATCAAGTGAAATGTGATTAAAAAAGGAAACGATAAAGCCAAAAATATTAAGGGGGTCTCACTTAAAATCTTAGTTTGTCATACCTCCTAACCTGAACCATCTAAAAATAAATTGCATACTACACTGACTTTACTTTGGTTATCCCATTAAAAGTTATTTGGCACTTTTTTTATATCTATATTTTTTTTTGAAAAATAACCTTATCTTGAAAACAAAGAAGATCTAGTTGAACTACGGCTTTCGTAAGAAAAAAATTTGTTCTGTAATTTTCGAGATCTTTCAAAACCATTAACTTTGGGATACCCTGTACATTTGAACACGATTTTTTCATACAATTTTAGTACGGTATCGATAAGCAGTATGAAAATTTCATCTTTATAAGTATTATTTAAGAAAAATGCTTCTGTTTGTCTCCAGTGCAGTCATCCATCACCAAACCGGACAGCATATACGAAGAGGGCGTCGACCGCACACACGCACACACACACGGTTCGCACCTCGTGTTTTCTTCCATCTGTTAATTTTTCTTCCTCCTCCTGCTTCTCTTTTCTTCTCTTCATCGTCATCTGCTTTGTCTTCTGGAGCACGAACTCGTCGACGAAAGCTCGAACCTTCCCGCAATCGGCCGGGCCGATTTTCGCCGTTAGTTAACTAACAGTAATGCGCAAGCCACCAAAGAGATCGCATCGAACGAGAGACGTCGTTATCACCGTTGGTCGCTATTCATTCACGTTGCCGTCGCTTTCTTCGATGTCGATCCCGTCGTCGCTGTCGACAGTTTTTCTTTATGGAAAATCGCGGATGGTCATGCCATCAACCACCTCGATTGAGTGGTAACGGCGGCGAGTAGAGTCGCCAAACTCGCCGCAACAAAGAAGTGTGTGTGTGTGTTTATTTTTTGTTTGTTGTTGTTTCGTGTTTTTTCAAAAGCATGAGTTTGAAGTTGTTTTCGTTATAACCGGTGAAAGCAGGTGTGTTTTCCGTAATTATATAAAAAAAATTTGGTCTGAAATTGTTTTTTTACGTTGGCCTTCGAGGAAATTTGGATTTTATAGTATTGTGGGTTGTATTTAATAAGTTTTTTCAAAATTCTCGATTTTCTGGAACAAAAAATTTGAAAACTTCCCAATTGATATGTCATTAGATAAGCCTTTTTTATTAGTTTTCCATTGACGTAGATTTTGTACTTAATAAGGAGTAAAATAAGCAAAACCACAAATAAAAGATGGTTGAAAATTTACACATTTTGGTTTATTTTCTAACAGAATATAACAAAATAATAATTAAAATATTAGATATTTTTTTTATAATCGAAAAAGTACTCTTCCAATATCTTGGATATAATAAGGAATTTTCTAGAAAATTTTCGTGCTTATTTTTGATTTTAAGTTTCGGAACCACAAGCTTTTTACTGATATTGCAAAAAATTCAGCTCATCTATTTTAAAGAGGATGGGTACATTTCAATTTAAAATTTTTAATTTTATCCCGTTAATAAAAAGACGTAATGTTTTTTATAAATTATTGAATATTTTTTACAAAGAGGAAGGGAAAATATCCATACACCACATTTTCTCAAGAAGAGGAAGGGTAAAAGAAATGATTATTTTCCCTTCCCCTTCTCGAAGAACACTGTTGATGCAAATTTGGCAGCAGCACAACAGACAATCATACTAACTACTTCTTTTATGTGCATAATAGTGTATATAACAGGCTAAAGCATTTAAATCTTGAAGGTTTTATTTCTGTGGTATAGACAGTATAGAATCAAAAACTATATGTTTTGGAAAAAATAATCATAACAACTTTTAAACTCGTTTTTTCATTATTAATTAACTTTTGAAAAATGTATCCATATTTTTTTACAATTCAAATTTACCACCCTGTATATTTTTTATTATCAATATTTTATTAGAGCTAGTTGCGTCAGATCGTAATATTTTCCATTTCAAGGACCACCCTGAGTAATGTGATATATTCTTTTTTCTTATTTTTTTTGGGAATCAAACCACAATAATGTTTTTTATTTTTTATTTCGACGTTTCGGTAGCGTTCCAGCTACCGTTATCAAGATTAACTAGTAAAGAAATAATTTTTTTGGTCCCTATCTGACACAAAGAAAAAATATTTGACAACTAGACAATCAATAATATTTTGAAGTTTAAGACTACAAAACTTTGTTGTCAAATTTTATTAAGGTCCATTCATAGTAGATCTGATCTGATAAAAGTGAAATAAAATATTTCATTTTATGACATTCTAACGATATGTAGTCCACTAAAAATGGAATCCAGTGAAGTGCACGTTCCAGGAACGGTTTTTATTGGGATAGCGCTTTTTTTTCGCTCATTTTGGAAATTTTGTTGATAAAAACGCGTTTGTTGTTACTTTTTTGTGTATGATTATTTTTGTTTTCAAAATATGTATAACTCAGTTTGGTGATTTTGTGTATTGAAGTGTGTATCGATTAACAACCATTCCAAAAATAAATCATAAGAAAACCTGGATAAAAACTTATGATGCTATCCTGATAACGCAGGTAATTGATTATTGGAAATTTCTCTTTCCAACATTGGTAACCAAATTTGACTACATTCGACTGAAATACTAGCTACACATTTATCTGCATTTAGTTGTATTAAAGCACTTTCTTTGATTTTTTGTCTTTTATTATTGGGCTCTTTCAATATTATTTTTGTCGAATCCCATTGAATTTTATGCCCCTCTTCCCAAGCATGTTTGCAAATACCTGACTTAAAGAACTCCCTATCTTTGATATACTTTTTATGTTCATTTATTCGGACTTTCAATGGTCTAGATGTTTCACCTAAATAGAATTTGTCGCATTCACAAGATATCTGATATATGTCAGATAGGGACCAAAAAAATTATTTCTATACTAGTTAATCTTGACAACGGTAGCTGGAACGCTACCGAAACGTCGAAATAAAAAATAAAAAACATTATTGTGGTTTGATTCCCAAAAAAATAAGAAAAAAGAATAAGTTATGCCACAAGGAACTTACAGAAGATAATGTGATCTATTTATTCTTTAAAACCCCCACAAAAACATAAGCACCATACACTGCTCTTGAAGTTTTTGTTATTCTTTATGCTAAAATTATTCACATATAGTTGCTGAATAAGGATATTCAATCCTTTAGCATAAAGTCAGATTTGATAAAACGCTACATAAATCACGATTACTTGGAAAGTTTGAAGGACGAAGCTGGAAAATGCCAGTTCTATTGCACATCAGAATATAATCCCGGTCGAATTTCCCTAACCTAGGCTCAACTGCTACGCATGCTGTGAATGGATGAAGTCGGACACTTTGTAAGTCCTTTATAAACCCGCAATTTGAACTGACATAATGATATTTTCATTTAAACATTGTGAGTACGAGAATCCTATTGTTTTAAATTAAAGGACGTAAAACTAGAGAATTATGTTTGAACTCAAAATAATATCCGAAAGGTTTTGCGAAAATACAGAATTATAATAAAAAGGACAATTACGTCAATCTGTTTTATTGTAAAAGTTTTTAAATCTCAAATTTTTACATTTAAAGCAAAAAAGTTTAGTTTTTAGGGTTCCGTACCCAAAGGATAAAAAACGGACTCTATTACTAAGACTCCGCTGTCCGTCTGTCACCAGGCTGTATCTCATGAACCGTTATAGTTAGACAGTTGAAATTCTCACAGATGATGTATTTCTGTAGCCGCTATAAAGCAGAATAAAGTAAATATTAAATACAACAAACGTAATATTCATTGAATTATATTATTCACTTTAAAAATAAATTGAGTTTGTCTCTATCTGTACATAATATATCGAATAATCTAATTTAGCAAATACCCGAAATAAAATTACATTTTACCATTCAATTTTTATTCAATTCATCCCTCATAATAATATATTAATCTTAATTAAATTCCAACACACAATTGGCGGAAATCATAGAGTTACATCCAAAACATTATATACTAAAATTTAATTAAGTATGTATAATGTTGGATGTTATACGTATTTCCTATATTTTATGTGAAACTAACTAATCGGATTAATGTCAAATAAACCCCCCATTGAACACAGCCGTTTCAAACCTTTTGAATCTACCACGCAGTAACTGTGTCAAAGGATTACTCTCAAATTTTGAGCAAGCTGTGTCATTCAGTTTGTGTTTGACAGCACCTTGCGCACTTTCATTTTACGATTGTCCAATATCATCCCATTCTTGAGCGACCTGAACGTTCGACATCACTTTTGCCACAACACAGCACGGTTTACTGAGCTCTTAACTGTCGTTGCAGCTCAATGGACACAATGTCAACGGTCGCTTGCACAGCACCAAGTAGCTGACGTGAACGTCCAGCGGATACATATAGTCCATCTGCACCAGGGCTACCAATTGAAAATAATAAGACAGAATCCCAATTGTATTTATCAAGCATTTTCATATTTAATTATGCTTACTCAACTTTTTTCCATTTTCCAATTGTCTGCTTCCAGTGGCTGTCAAACATAAACTAAATAACGTAACCCACTGAAAATTTGACTAACTGTACTGGTATATTTTCTCATTCGTTTTCTGACATTTGAACTGAATTTATTTATTTTCGCATTATCTGATACTCTTCAGGTGGAATAATTTCACAATATTTGACATATTAAATTATCTTTATGGCACGTTCTCACGTTACATCAAAGTAACATTAGAGACTGTCACGAGATAGTCCCATTACTACTTGAACTATTTTTTTTATCATAGAAAAAAATGTAATCTATTAAAGTTTGATAAACTGAATGTTTTTATACGTACAGTCTGTCTCGAATGAAACGCATAAAAAGCCAATTTTGAAATACTACGGTGTCATGGTTTTTCTAACGGGACATTCTGTATAAAATTGCTAGTATATCAAGCTATATTCAGTGGACTGGACAACTGATCGAGAAGTTAAAATGAAGTACGTCTGTGATCAAAGCTAGGTACCGATCTTATTTTGGAATTGTCTGTTTCATGATTATCGTAGAAAAGCTCTTTTTGGAATGATCTATTTCATGATTATCGTACAAAAACTTATTTCTGAATTGTCCGTTTCATGATTATCGTAAAAAAAAATATTTTGAAATTGTCTGTTCCATGATTATCGAAGAAAATATTATTTTGAAATTGCCTGTTCCATCATTATTGTAGAAAAAATTATTTTGGAATATCTGTTTCATGATTATCGTAGAAAAGCTCATTTTGGAATGATCTATTTCATGATTATCGTATAAAAACTTATTTTTGAATTGTCTGTTTCATGATTATCGTATAAAAATTAAATTTGGAATGTCTGTTTCATGATTATCGTAGAAAACATTATTTTGGAATTGTCTGTTTCATGATTATCGTAGAAAAAGTTATTTTGGAATGTCTGTTTCATGATTATCGTAGAAAATATTATTTTGGAATGCCTGTTTCATGATTATCGTAGAAAAGCTCATTTTGGAATGATCTATTTCATGATTATCGTATAAAAACTTATTTTTGAATTGTCTGTTTCATGATTATCGTATGAAAAAATTATTTTGAAATTGTCTGTTCCATGATTATCGAAGAAAAAATTATTTTGGAATTGCCTGTTCCATCATTATCGTAGAAAAAATTATTTTGGAATGCCTGTTTCATGATTATCAGAGAAAACATGATTTTGGAATTGTATGTTTCATTATTATCACAGAAAAAATTATTTTGGAATTGTCAGTTTCATGATTATCGTAAAAAATATTATTTTGGAATGTCTGTTTCATGATTATCGTATAAAAAATTATTTTGGAATGTCTGTTTCATGATTATCGTAGAAAAACTCATTTTGGAATTATCTATTTCATGATTCTCGTATAAATAAATATTTTGGAATAGTCTGTTTCATGATTATCGTAGAAAAAATAAAGCGTACAAAAACTTGTCAAAGTAAAGTTTTATATTCGTAGGTATGCATTAATTGTTATAAAACAATTTATAATAATTGAGTTGTTATGCTTATGTTGACTAGATAGTTTCTAGGAATTGACCGGATTATAATATACGGATGATTCAAGCGTCAATGGAAAATATGGGCGTGGATAGTTTATATAATGTCTAAACAAAATTAGCAACTTCTCATGCAGTTTATAAGAGTCAAACGATAGAAAATAATATACGCTACGTCCGGAAAAATTTAAAAAATACAAAAACTATTTACAGTGTCTCCCAAAAATAATAAACTGAAAAAATACAAAAAAAACATACAGTGTGTACCAGAAAACATATTCAAAACATTGAAAATACATTCTACAGTATGTCTCGAAAAATAATGAATACTTGCCAAAGCAATATACAGTGTGTCCCAAAAAAAGGTAGAATTGTTAAAAAATTCTTCATAGAAAGAAAATGTTTGAACCACTCTATATTATGATTTTGTTATATATAAGTAATTTACTAACGGCGAACGCCAAACAAAAGAGAAGCGAAGCAAATAAGAAACCGAGGGATAGATAAACATAAAAGGTTATTTAACTTTTGGTGAAGTTTTCAAATTCCAACTTTGGTTTTGTATTCCAGAAAATCGAAATTCTATTATTTGGTCATGCAAAATGATGAACAAAGAAAGTTTTCGGTGACGATTTAGTTAATAATTTTGTTCAATTTAAATGGAAAATTATTAGCCAGGGGCAATTCCAGAAAGTTTTTAATTCATACAATAGAGGCCTTCTTTGATAAACAATTTTCGAGCAATTTGTTGTTTAAGCCACTTTTTCTGCAGCCACAGCAAATAAATTCCACTAAAATCTATATTAAAAAAAAATTAGTCCTGCCTCCAAAAGATATAGGAGTCTCCTTTGGAGTGGTTGTGAAAACTATTTTTGTGTAGGAGCCACCGTTGGAGTACCGATAATGGATCTGTAGACAGTGATGAGATGTCAACTTTTTGTATGTCAGTAGATGCTACGTCAAAAAAATCAGTAGAAATTATTACACCGTCACTAGGACGTCGAACACACAGAATACACAGAACACTGACACTAGACAGTGTCGTATTTCTCTCAGGATTTATATATTGAGAAATTTGAAATAGTTTTCGTGTCGAAAGACCAAAACTGTCGAGACACGTTTTAAATAAAATATTTGACACCTTCGACACCTTTTAACACAACTATACAGGGTGCGGCAGATAAACAGTCGATTAGAAAAATTTCACCGTACCAGACACCTTCAGAGATCCAGCACTATAAAGTTTGACGTTTCGAACAAAAAATGTTCATCAACCTTTATATTCAAACTAACAATTTTACTATATAAACGATAGTAAAAAGCATTTTGCTCAAGTGGCTTTTTTTTTTGTGGGAACCCAAATCGCTGTGTATATAAAAATTGCAATAAAATTTCACGACCGGAAGAAATAAAATATATCAATACCAGTCTCCTGGGTATTGTTCTTTATGCAAAGCTCTATTCGAATTTTTATGTTTCTTTTATGTGGCTGCTGTAAAATGTGGCTTATACTACAGTTGAATTAATTTTAGTACGAATGAATAGACTATAGACAATATTTTTTCTCTTTTTATGGGGTTGAACAATGTTGCAAAATGATTGTCACTTTTACGCAAATTAAGTAGAAATGATTATTAAAAGAAAAAGAATAACCAATCTATAGCCAACAAATTTGTTTTTGTTTAAACCTATCTTCCACCAAAATGTTTAAATTTATTTAATATCGTGGTTGAGCTGTGACAAATTTCCTAAACAAAAATCGATATTTATGGGAAACTAACTTGAAAACGAGTAACAATATTAATTTTAATTAAATAAATATCTGGAAAATGTCAAGTAGAATTGTTGGTTGAAGTTACAAACTAGACATATATAGTTTGGCAAGTTTATCTGAAGCCGTGAAAGGAATGCAGTCGAAAAGATTCGATATTGCCACGTTTAACTATGAAAAAGATAAAGTGCTAAGTATATAGTGATAATAATTAGAAAATGGACTTTTTATTATTAACAATATGATTAAACGTTAATTCTTTAGTGTGCTTGTTTTCCTTGGATTTTGTCTATTAACATTATTTTTTCAGTTTATGAATATTAAAAGATGAACACTTTTCCAAATTTCTTCTTCAAGCTCTGGCAGCGTTGTGCGAAAACCATAATTTTCACGCCCTCCGAACTAACTCAATTGGTGAAATTTATCGAAAGGCCTCGTTGCTTAGCGACCAGCTGACTTCCTATTGGCAAGCGCGTTCGTGTGTTCTTCCCTCTCACTTTGTCAATTGGCTGACATTGATTATCCAGTGGCGTTGGTATTGTCAGTGTCAAATTTAGAACTATTTCGTATCCATATTGAATTCAAGTACGATTCTTAACATTATTTGTTTTTAACAAATACCTACCGTGTTTTGAAAAATACCTTACCTTTAAAGCAAAGCAAAAATCAGTTTCTATATAATTATTATACAGTGTGACCCATTTTTTTTGGAAGCACCCCTATAAAATCCGCAATTTTCAACCGACTTTGATTTAGTCTTTTTTGTTAGATTCAGTATCCAAAACAGTATTTTGGCACAAATTTTCATACCATAATAGCCATTTTCAAGGCCCTCTATGTTAATTTTTCTTTGCCAAAAAAGACGAAAGTATATTAGGCATTTTTTTTTCTCAAATATGACTACACCACTGGATTCAGAATCATCACAAATGTAAACTATCAAAATTTTATAAAAAAAGTTTTATTAACAACAAAGTTATCACTACATGAATTTGGAAAAAGTTGTTTTTTAATTAATTTTTTACTAAGAATGTAGACACATTTTAAAAATGGCAACATGGTAAACAAAAACTAGGACTCAAACATATTGCACTGTAAAAATTCGAAGCCGAAATTTTAAAAGACAGGATAATAGGTCCATTCTTTTTTGAGGGTAACATGAATGCCAATAACTTCATGAAATTCTTGGAAGGTGAGTTATCCGCAGTGATTGACGAACTGCCACTAGCAGAAAGAAGAAATTTGACATTTCAGTTAGATGGTTGTTCTGTACACTATTCTAGGATTGTCAGGCAGCGGCTTAATGAAAAATTTCCAAATGGTTGGATAAGTCGCGGTAGCGACTTAATCAAATGGCCTCCTAGATCGCCCGATTTAACTATATTGGATTTTTATCTGTGGGGTCTTTTGACACAAAAAGTGTATAAGACACGTCCAAGGAATAGAGCAGAACTGTGTGACAGAATACGACAGGCATGTGCTGGAATAACGCCACATGAAATAAAAAAGCGCTATAACATAGTCGCAAACGATACGAGAAATGTGTGGAAATTAACGGAGGTCTAGTCGAGGCTACAAAAATGTAGAATTCAATTATTATTAAGTAGTTTAATAATCAAAATGTATTATTTGGTGTTAATTTGTATTTTCGTCACATCAGCACAATTTTACATTACTCTCAGAAGCTATAACTCCAGAACGGGTTAAGGTATCGGCTTCGAATTTTTACAGTGCAATATGTTTGAGTCCTAGTTTTTGTTTACCATGTTGCCATTTTTAAAATGAAAATGAAATGAAATTTTTCATTAAGCCGCTGCCTGACAATCCTAGAATAGTGTACAGAACAACCATCTAACTGAAATGTCAAATTTCTTCTTTCTGCTAGTGGCAGTTCGTCAATCACTGCGGATAACTTACCTTCCAAGAATTTCATGAAGTTATTGGCATTCATGTTACCCTCAAAAAAGAATGGACCTATTATCCTGTCTTTTAAAATTTTGGCTTCGAATTTTTACAGTGCAATATGTTTGAGTCCTAGTTTTTGTTTACCATGTTGCCATTTTTAAAATGTGTCTACATTCTTAGTAAAAAATTAATTAAAAAACAACTTTTTCCAAATTCATGTAGTGATAACTTTGTTGTTAATAAAACTTTTTTTATAAAATTTTGATAGTTTACATTTGTGATGATTCTGAATTCAGTGGTGTAGTCATATTTGAGAAAAAAAAATGCCTAATATACTTTCGTCTTTTTTGGCAAAGAAAAATTAACGTAGAGGGCCTTGAAAATAGCTATTATGGTATGAAAATTTGTGCTGAAATTCTGTTTTTGATACTGAATCTAACAAAAAAGACTAAATCAAAATCGGTTGAAAAATGCGGATTTTATAGGGGTGCTTCCAAACAAAATGGGTCACACTGTATAATAATAATTATTATGTTTAATACTTTTATAAAAATAAGTACCGTACGCCATTGGTACGTTTTTCACAGATATCCGCCATGTTTCCTCGCCCCTTACCGATGCTTCAGATAAACTAGCCAAACTATACATATCAAATAATGGAATTTAATTATTTTTATTTAATTTAGGGGATACTTGAGACCATACGACTAAATTAATTTTAAAACTAGTTAAAATTACGTTAATATCCCTAAATTTGGCCTAGGACTTTCAGATAAAATTGGATAATTAGTCTGTAATAAACATACTAATTATGTGTAAAAACATGTGTTCGATTTAACAGTATAAACATGAACATTGTATACAAAAATTATCACATTCTAAATTTTCACTAGAATTTTAGAAGAAATAGTTGAGAAACAACCTGAAAAACTTGCACTATATTTACAGAGTGTCCCGCAAAAACGATGATCGTGGGGAGATATGAAATGTGTGGTTACCACGTCAATTCTGACGTTTCTTATATAAAGTTTAACGGTGCATAATAGAATACAAACAAGAGCAAAATGCCTCTTTGTAACTAGTCCCAAGTATGCTCGATGGGGGCAGTGTCAAATGCGGGACACCGTGTTGACTATACTTTAGTTTATTATTTTAATAGCGTAAGATTCAAGATATATTTTTTGGTGGAATTGATTAGGAGTTAAACGAACAACAATAATTGTTTAAAAAACCATAAAACAATTAAAATATTTTTTCTTGTGTTTCATGGAACGAATTCATGTACCCGTAACTAATTATCTAAGCTTCGAACTGAAATAACCATCACCGCATAAATGGTATGTCCATTGTTCTCAAGTTCTACTCTCTTCCTTTTTGAGACAATATTTGCGGTTGAACTTAATTTGTTTTCATTTGAAGAAACAAAACGATATGCTCGTACAAAATGAATATTTGTCGAATAAGGGCTCGGTTGATTAAACCTTTTGTTTCTCGACCGTTTTGTTATCAACGTTTTGTGTGTTAGAAGCAAGTTGTCCTCTTCATGTCTAGTGAAATTGTGTAGAATGATATATTTAATCAATTTTGGTTAAGTTGTACCTAAATATTCAGAACAATTTAACCAAAGAAAATGTTTTTGCATTTACTTATCTAGGTGTTTCTAAATTCGTACTAAAAAACTTTTTTAAAATTCTGTTGATTTCAAAATTTTGGATTTTGTATAAACTCCTCGTGAATTATACTTTTGGGAAGCTTTTTCGATACAAGGGGGTAAAATTAACATTTGTGGTATAACTTTTTCTATATTTGCGCCAAAAAATTCCACGCCATTGCCAAGAAATAAACTCCTCCAGAAATAATTATTGTAGCCCAATTTTTATACATATGTTTAATACAATTTCGACTAAAGTCCTTGAATTAACAACGACGTGTCATAATATTTACCTTGATTCATACCTCAAACTAATTAAATCGTAATTCAAAATATATTCAAATGAACAATATTATAGATAGAATTTCGTCGGGTAGGTAGGTAGCACCGCCTCCCTGAGAAGTCAATTATTCTACCAACTAAACTTTGAATGCAAATGGGAATTTCATGCAAATTGTTTTGTATCTGTTTCAAAATGAGCCGATACAATTGGACAAGACAAATGCCTGATCGTGGAATAAACACGTCGAATTGTTTCCGAGACACGCAATCTACCTTCTGATTCGCAAAATTTATACGGCAGTCTTTTTTAAAAAGTCTTTTATCAGATATTAAATTCACTTGCAAAGTTCAAATGGCATTTAAAAAGGGAAAAGAAGACTATGTTCTATAAGTAATATGTCACGTAATATCAAAATTAAATGTACGAGGATGTATTGATATCTAGTTCCATGCATAAACAAAATATTGCGTTACCATAGCAACGAACAATAACTTATTAAAAATGTCAGTGTGAAGTTTGACGTCAAAAAAGTAAACCAGAGTTACGCAATAAATTAAAAGAAAAAAAATGTCCACCGAAATTGTGAAAATCGAAAAATTGGAGTATCGGGCCATCATCAAGTACCTTTATTTAAAAGGGTTAAGAGGTAAGCAGATTTACGAACATATGCTTAATACCCTTGGTGATCAATGTCCTTCGTATGCGACCGTGAAAAATTGGACTGCAAGCTTCAAAAGAGGTAAATTTTCCATTGAAGATGATGACCGATCGGGAAGGCCAGTTTCTGTGTCAGTCCCCGAAAATATCGATGCAGTTCATGATATGATTTTATCAGACCATCGAATTGGGCTAAAACGAATATCTGAAGCACTGAATATTCCATACCAACGCATTCATCATATAGTTCACGTCAATTTGGACATGAGAAAAATTGCTGCAAAATGGATCCCCAAATTTTTGAATGTTGACCAAAAGCGTGCTAGGGTAGAAGCATCGCTTTCGATCTGTGCTCGATTTGAAAACGATATAGACTTCTTAAACCGAATTGTTACTATGGATGAGACTTGGGTTCATTTCTACAATCCAGAAACAAAGCAACAATCGATAGAATGGCGACACTCTGGTTCTCCAAGACCTAAGAAGTTTCGTGTCCAAAAATCTGCTGGAAAAGTTCTTGCTTCAGTTTTTTGGGATTGCCATGGAGTAATCATGATTGATTTTTTGGATAAGGGTAGAACAATAACTGGAGATTACTATTCGACATTACTGACCACTCTACGGGAAAAAAATTAAAGAGAAAAGACGCGGAAAGCTATCCAAAGGTGTTTTGTTTTTGCAGGACAACGCCCCTGCACACAAATCACAATGTTGCCATGCAAAAAATTCGTGATTTAGGGTTTGAATTACTAGAACACCCCCCTTATTCACCAGATTTGGTTCCGTTCGACTATCATCTCTTTCCTCAACTGAAAAAAAGTTTAAAAGGTCGTACATTTTCTTCCAACGTGGAGGTAATAGAAGCTGTGGAGGTCTGGTTTGCAGAGCAAGAAGAAACATTTTTTTTGAAAGGTCTAGAGACGTTGCAGGTTCGCTGTAAGAGGAGAATATGTTGTGTAATAAAATACTTTCATATGTTTATTTCCAGAAATATCAATTTTTCGTAATTAATAATTATTCCATGAACATTCTCGCGATCTATTTCGTAATTATTAACATTTCCAATTAAAAAACGAATCTAGTTTAGGCGCCCTATTTACATCAAACGAATATTTCAACTGCAATTAAATCTAGTGCTGCTGGTGGAGCTTGATATTAAGTTTAGGTGTCATGTCATAGCAATGTAAATGAAAATTCCAAACTACCGACTACACATTTATTAATTTCGACCGGATTGCGATAATTTTTAATTACAGAAATTTTTGTAAACATTCCGTTTTAGATATTAACAGAATATATTTTATAGTTGCGTGAAAATTTTTGTTTTTTTGCAGGCCTAAACCTATCGAATTTTTATTCAACTATTTTCATGTTTCTCTGCTGGATAGCTATTCTTGAAATTCCCTGAAAGTTTTACCCCCCAGGGAAACGTTGACATTTCGATTCCCACAAAATTTCACTCGATTTCAAAAAGCAGTATTCTTGAAATCAGGGAATAGAAATGAGTAAGGAAAAAAGGAAACTGTGTTTTTAACCAAATACGAAGAAGATATTTTCAACTTCAACCTAACCCTTTTTGCTTTTCGGTATTTTTAGTTGTGTTTTTGGTTTTGTCGTTTGTCCATTAAAAAATGAGTAGTCAAAAAAAAGTAACTAGTGAGCAAAATAATATTATGATAGGGTTTTGAAATGTACATGGGGAGGTTCACTTCCCAATTTACAAAATCTAAAGCCAAAGAGTTATGGGAATAATTGATTGTTTACAGATTACGAAAGGGCTTTTCGACCAAACGATTTACACAAGCACGACAAGGAAAATATGAGAAAAACAGCTTGAAAGAGAGAGAAAGAACAACTGTGCGTGGCCAGCGAGGGCGTGTATTTAGTTCCAGAGGCCGGCCGAATGTCCACTTCCCCCCCATTTCAACTGCTGTTGCCAGAAGCGCAGACTAATTTGTACAAATGATATTTTTGTCTCGTCATCGTTGACTCCTTTTCGAGCTTATGTACTATTAGGCAAAACCAAACACCTCCATCCGGCCCTTTCGCAATCTGTATGTATATGGTATCACCATTTCAATATCGTCCTCAACAAGAGGTTTTGTTAATCTGAACATTTGTACAAACTTTCTAGGAGAAAGTTGTAACGGGTTTGTCTGTGGAAGAACATCTCTTCCTTTATTCATCTGTTTCCAAGCCTCCTCAAAATTATCAATCATTGCATCATGCAAATGCAAAAATTTACCGAAAAACACTGAAACAGGTCTACAAAAACCACGAATAAAATATCTTATTTGAGGTTAAATCTAAATATTTTCACATTATTTTGGCTTTTTCTCTCAGTCATCGCCAATAGAATAAAATTCCCCTGGGGAGTAGTAATTTCCCTCATTTTTCGATAGAAATTTTTCAAGTATAAAACATTTTAAAATTTGAGAAAACCAGTGCCCCTCTGAATTTCTAAGAATACCGGCCCCGAAATTTAAATTTTTGTAGATGTGTGATATTTGGTACGAGTAGAGGCACTTACGAGAATATATTGAAAAATTCTTAGCCTACTATAGAACCAAACAACATTTCAATGTCAAAATATTTTATTACCCTACATATTCTCCTCTTAATTGGATACATTTATTACAGCGAACCTGCAACGTCTCTAGACCTTTCAAAAAAAATGTTTCTTCTTGCTCTGCAAACCAGACCTCCACAGCTTTTATTACCTCCTCGTTGGAAGAAAATTTACGACCCTTTAAACTTTTTTTCAGTTGGGGAAAGAGATGATAGTCGTACGGAGCCAAATCTGGTGAATAAGGGGGGTGTTCTAGTAATTCAAACCCAAAATCACGAATTTTTTGCATGGCAACATGAGATTTGCGTGCAGGGGCGTTGTCCTGCAAAAACAAAACACCTTTGGATAGCTTTCCGCGTCTTTTCTCTTTAATTTTTTCCCCTAGAGTGGACAATAATGTCGAATAGTAATCTCCAGTTATTGTTCTACCCTTATCCAAAAAATCAATCATGATTACTCCATGGCAATTCCAAAAAACTGGAGCAAGAACTTTGGGGTACATTTTTATTGTTATAATTTCCATTTTCCATGAGTGCATAATGAAATTCTTCATGGACGTACGATAAAATTTTCAAAAGGAGTATTTGTTTTCGCTTCTGTCGTTAGCCCACTGACTGTCTATTCCCTTTTTTTTTTTTAAATCTGGTACCGTAAATTTAGATACTATAAGCTTTGAATTAAATTAATTTTTCATCCAAAAACACCGAAATTGTTAATTATAAACTTCTTGTTTTGACGTTAATTAAAAAGTTTTTAATTATCCAAAAGCATTTTCACTGATGTACAACGAATTGGATGATTCTTTCAATTCGAGGCGTTTTAAAATCTTTTTTTATTACAGACTTTTATCATCTACTGGAATATTCTTTCCTTCGTAATTTTTCCTCGCATTTTAAAATTCTTATAAAATTAATATTTATAAATTAACAAATTTAAAGTAAGAACACTTGAAAATATTTCACATTTCGCAATAAATTTTGATCGAACAATTGTAAGGTGCTATAGAGACGGAGCCGCGACAAAACAATGACAAATGACTCAACAATATGCCAGACGCCAAACTATTAAATTATTCCAATGTTGCCATATTGTAAATCTGTCAAATTATAAAAAAATATTCACTGATGATAATAAAGGAGAATCTAGAAAGGACGAAAAATGTCCTGGCTAGCGAACGTATACAGATTGCGTAAATTACATCGGAACCGTCCGGATTACACAAGTACGACAGAAAAACAGCTGAAAGAGAGAGATAGAATAATTATGCGCGGTCATTAAGGCGTGTACTGTGTATACCTACTGTTATTACACATCAAAATTGTTTAACTTAAAATATCTCGAGAAATATTGACTTTATCGTTATGAGAAAAGAGTACTTTATTTACGTAAAAAGTATTGGAGGATCGGAAAATTGTGCTAAAATTTTTATACCGCCAGTGGCGTAGAATTTGGGAATGATTAACCTGTCGTACGCCTCTGGTAGTAGCCAGAAATGTTTGTTTAACATAATTTAGTAGGGTGTGCCAAATGTGAAATGAATACGTAAAACATTTTTTAAGTACTGGGCACAAATAGTTTTTAAATTTTCAAACAAAACACCCTGTAACTAAGTAAGCAGCTACATTTTATTTAGGTGTTTTGGGTTAAATCTTCATAATTTGAAGTCAGGATTCTACTGTTAAAATATTTCCAATTAGTAATGAAAGAAATGGAAGTTTTGAGATACAAATCAACGGTTTCGATAATTTTTGCATGAAATCCAAATTGCTAGATTCGGTCCTGATATCAGTGGATAATTTACGTTGACAGCCGGTGCGACAACTTCCCATGCTTTATCGTGTTAGTATCATGTAGCGTGAAACAAATTTTCGTTGTTTCCTTTTATCGAACCGAACAGATGTTTTAACACTTTATGGAGAATCAACATCAATTACAATTTTGTTTGTTCAGTTTTAGTATCTACTTTGGATATTTTTGTGGTTAAACTCTTCCGCCATGTGACACGGATAAAAATATTATCTTTTTTTTTTTAGATTAAATTGCTAGGATTAATGGATTTTGTTTCTTAATTTATTTGTCATTATTCAATTATTGAAAACCGATGTGAACAGGTCCGGACCAAATGTTATATACACTGTGTTAAAACATGGTATAAATATCACTAATTTTCTGGACGCACCGGAATTCGGTCCCGCTACCTGCGGAAAGGACTACCTGTAACGGATTAAATTCGAAGTGTGGTCACACTAGCGAAAATGCGATTGCACTTCAGAAGAACAATTGCTAAAAATAATCTTTTAATACCCACATGAAATCTACCTGCTTCGACAGCGGACCGAATTCCGAAACACCCAATTTTCTTTTAGATAAAGATTTTTTATGTTTTGCTCAGTCTTTATGGTGTGTACAAGTCTCAAAGAAAATTGAGCATTAAAACTGGTTTTCTCATCCCCCTACAACTTTCATACATTACATTTTGAGAAATGGAGAAATTTCCACAGAGAAACATCTTAATTCCGCAATAATTTTGCCTAAATCTGTACCGGGTGGCTGTATAAAAATCTGTATTACAAACCCGTTTATGAGAAACTGCTGGAAATAAGGAAGTCTCCTACTCCACCGCCAGAGGGCTTAGTTCACAATAAAATCACATTTAAATGACTTTTAATATATTATGAGATGTTCCTTTAACAGTACGGCAAAATATGTGGATACGGCAAGGTGGAAGCCCAGCCCACTTTATAAATGAATTTTATTTTTGCTGTTTTTGTTATGTAATTAATTGTTTCTTATTGTCACAATGATGCTGAGTTTGTCAAAATTCATACAGCGGAATAAGAGTTATAATATTTTTATTGAGTCAACTTTCCCACTCACCCCTACCAGTTATTTTACAAGATAGAGGAAACAGTACTGGCTTACGTAAAATAATCTAATATTTACGAATATTTAAATTTTGTGGTACTAAAACGGTACATTTATTATAGGAAAATGATTTCTCCAAGCTGTACCATAATAGTTTCCGAGATACATCATGTTACCTCTTTTAATCAGACACCCGGTACATAAATCTTCACCTTCGTTCAACAAAAATTTTACATATTCACAAGAATGACCTCTGACACGCCGATTTAAATACGTAAAAATAAAAACTTGAAATTCTAATTCACATTCCAAAATGTGGCAAAGGTTTCTACCATTAAAATTGGGGACATGAAATAAAATATGTGACATTAAACCACTTGAATAGTAATGTATGCGGTCGTAAGCAATTTATTACTTCATACCGAAGAATAGATTTTTCTTTTTAAAATACCAATCCACAATCGGAAAAGGTTGAATAAAGAATGTTACCAATACCAATCAAGCCCTCGAAGGACTTGGTTACACTTCTAAGTTGAACAGAGACGGTATGATCTACAAGATTTAACCAAAATTAGAAGGGACAATATCACATGTAATCCGGTTTCGTCGTATTTGCGCTTCATCAGTACAAGGTAGATATTCTCCGTCCGAGAGCTCTGCGAGCTTAATCCTGGACTGAAGACGAAACGGACTACGTTTCTTCTAATTGCAAACCAGAATGGTTGGTTGAATTCAATGTCTGTCGAGGCATAGTAGTTGTTTCTTCTAAGTGAACTGTCACGTGATTGAAAATATTTTCAAAACTGTGTAAGACGTTAATACTAGGCTTGTTCAACTGAAACCCATCTTTGGTCAGGTTAGCCTTGGAAACAATTGTAATCATTCAACTGACGTTTTCCAACATTAGTAGTGTATGCAAACGTCACACTGATCTGTTTATTTCGTTTATATTTGACAGCGATTTTAAGTATTGTGACTTTGAAATGGCGTTTGTTGTTAACAATCCGTCCAAATGTGATAAGCGTGCGGTCATTCAATTTTTGTGTGCTGAAGGTGTGCAACCGTTGCAAATTTAGACGCGAATGCAAGCAGTGTATGGAAACGCATGTTTTGCATATCCAACTGTGAAGGAATGGTGTCGAAAATTTAAGAATGGAGAAGAGAGGACGAATGATAAGCCACGACCAGGTGCATTGATTACTGCATCAACAGACAGGAATGTGGCATGTGTGGAAGGCCTGATTAGAGAAAATCGTCGAATTTCAATCAGAGCAATTTCAGAAAATGTTGGTGTGAGTATAGGATCTGTCCATAGTATCGTACACAAACTAGGTTACAGCAAATTTTGTGCGCAATGGGTTCCTCGCCTTTTGTCTGAGAACCAAAAAAGCTTGCGAATGGGCTTGTCTTTGCAACACCTCACGGAATACAGTCAAAATGGTAATGACTTTCTCTCGTCAATAGTTGCTGGCGATGAATCTTGGTGTCATTATTTTGAACCATCCAGTAAGCTGTCATCGATGCAATGGAAACACGCAAATTCTCCGCCACCAAAGAAGTTTAAATTTCAACCTTCTGCAGGCAAGGTGATGTTGACATTTTTTTTCGACAATGAAGGACCCTTGCTGATAGAGTTTACAGAACCTAGAGTGCATATCAACGCAAACCTGTATAATGAAACTTTGAACAAGCTCCATCAAGCAATAAGAAGAAAACGTCCAGGGAAGCTTTCACGTGGTGTTATTCTGCTTCACGATAATGCTCGGCCTCATGTTGCCAACGTAGTGAAAGAAAATCTGCAACGAAAGAAATGGAGGATATTAGAGCATCCACCCTATAGTCCCGATTTATCGCTTTGCGATTTTCACATCTTTGAGTCACTAAAAAAGGCGTTAAAAGGTAACCGTTTTCAGTCGGACGCAGAAGTACAAAACGCTGTGAAAGAATTCTTCCAGCAGCAGCCACAAGAATTCTATAAGCAGGGTATACATCGGTTGGTGAAACAGTGGGATATGTGCCTCAATTGTAGTGGTAGTTATTTGTAACTGTACTTGTCAATAAATTTTTCCTGGACCAAAGATGGGTTTCAATTGAACTATCTTGTAGTATAAAACTATTACTCGATTTCTATTGGTAACGGGCTTAATTAAATACGAAAATTTTACGGGAAACTGTAATATACTATTTACCGAGTGTGTCTGGATCTCCTACACTATTTAGCTAGTCAACCTGTTCGTTGCCTTTGATTCATGGAGTTTATTATAAATGTCGTGAAGCTTATCTCCTGTAAAATCAAAAAAAAATTCTATCAAAAGACTTAGTTGGAAAATATCGTTTTTGTCGTAACCCCTTGATCTTGTTATTTTTAAGAATTGTAAGTGGAGAACCAGTCGCAGTAACTCGACTCCGATCTCATTGCAACATGTGCACGCCATGTCTGTCAACATGACAACATGTTTGTCTCATTTAAGGCTGGATTCTGATAATAAATATGCTAAGCGGGGACGCTTGGGTGCTTCTAGGAAGATATCGAATTTTTGTTTTTCGTAGTCAACAAGTACATTAAAAGACAAGACAGTGCAAGATCGGTGGTGACCGAAATGAGATCGTTAATTAAAATACCTTTTATATTTATAGATCCTTTTATGGAAATGGAGATACTTTTTAGATTCTGCGTTGAAAATTTTAAGGATTTTAATCGGCTGTGTGAAAACAAGTCTTATTCCATGAAATATATAAACCATTATGTTACTTTCTCGCGTAACGTTAGTTGGAAATAGAAAACCAAATCGGATTTCATTATTTCTGTGGGTAGGAGAAATATGTGCAGAATGTTGAATTTCTCTCTTTATAGGAATTTATATAGACAGAACGTTGAAGACTATCTTTGATAAGAAACGAAATCGTTTAGAATTTCGAAACATATTGAAAGGGAAATTGTTGAATTATTTACAAAACCACCCTGTTTATGATGGGGAAGGGTGCAGGCGCTAATTAAAAAAAATCTACTTTTAAATCACTGTTACTTTCATATAATGGGACAATTTAAGTATTTTGCATTGAAAACTTTTTAAAGTATAAAATTTATGAAAAAAACTTTTTGACAAGTTATTAAAAGATTTAATGGATTCGAAAATAAATCCACCCTCTAAAACCGCCTTCCAGTTTTTTTCCCTTGCCTTTAAACAAAGAAAGAAGTTTTTATTCCTGGATTTTTCCCCTCGGTAATCGTAAATAATAATTTTCTACCTAGAAAGTCTAAATCCTGATAACTTTTCTTCACCATGCGAAGAATTTATGTCCTTTTTACTATACGGGTACGTGAATAATTTAGATCCATGAAACACAAAAATGTCGTTCGAAAAAAATTGACCAGGAACCAAATTTTTTTTATTGTTATCAGTGAGTGATTAAGTGGCAAAAAATGTTTTTTAAAAAAGTATCTAATAAAAACTAAGGGCTATTCAGTTTTATAGTCCAGTAAATAAAGGCAACAACCTGTTCATCTCATTATTGTCGTACTTTTTTTTTTGCAACTTGTAGGTATTCATGTGTAGATTACTCTCTGAAAATATGTCCTCCGTGGGATTTGCGGAAGAGGCTGGAAAATGGCCCATGATCCCGAAAATTCAGTTTTTGACCGATATCTCCCGAAACATGCTACTAAGAGAAATGGGGTTTTGCTAGAACTGAAGTACAGTTAATTTGCGGTAGACACGAGAATTTTCAGAAAACTCCGGAAATAAAAAAAAACGTCCCAAGAAAAACATGTTGTTTATAAAAATACACAAAAATTATTTATTCATTCTTTCGGAATACATTCATCACCTATCAAAGTCCCATTATCCAAAAGGTTTCGGTAAAACTACGCTTAATTTAAAAAATATAAACGGATTGATAAGGGCGGTCAAATATTCAGGAAAAATAAAGTTTGGCCAGTTTTTTCAATATTCCTGGAAAATAAAAAAAACGAAAAAGTTACACGATGTTATAGGTACAGGTCCCTCCTTTCATATGCACTTTGAATCATGAAAAAAGATTCATTTTTACTCAAGTTATGGGCCAATTTGCCCGCCCTCCCATGCCTACATTCACGGAGCGTGCTCCCGGAGACGCCGCGCATCAGCTCGAAATCCAAGGTACGCTTGGGCCCGTTTATCTTGAAAACGGTTAAACTTTTGACAAAAATGATAAGGATCATTTTTGTAGATAATAAACTGCTCTCCATTCCTAGCAAAACCCCACTTCTCCAAGTGTCATATTTCCGGAGATATTCGGCGGAAACCTCAATTTTTGGGATTATTGACCATTTTTCAGCCCCTTCCGCAAATTTCGCGGAGAACATATTTTCAGAGAGTAATCTACCCGTGAATACCTACAAGTTGCAAAAAAAAAGTCCGACAATAATGAGATGAACAGATTGGGGGGTTTCTCGGTATTTATTTACTGGACTATTATCCATTATTACTTTTGTGGCAGAAAGTACAGGACCGTAATGGCCCAGCTTTCTTTTTAAATTTGTATATCTTTTTTTAATTGGAACACTTTTTGTCAATTTAACCAATTCAGTATATTCTATATACAGGATGTCCCAGGAGTTGTTGGTACCTAATAACTCTTTGTTGAAAAAAAAAATTGGTTCTTGTGCGAATTCCCGTTGATTACATTAGTGTATTTTGATTTTAGTATGTTGGCTGCCCGTGGCCCCAAGTCTGTGATAGCGTAAGGAAAAAGTGTAATTTAAACAAAAATTATTTGTCGATTCAGTGCATCTCCGATAGTGCCTTTTTAACAAAAAAAAAATATTTATTCTAACTGTATAGAACCAAAGAGATAGTTTTACGAGTGATACATATATATATAATATCAAATTTAAAATAAAACGTGTGATAATCGTTTTTTTCAAAATTTCAATAATATATAGTACAATATATAGGACCAAATAAAGAGCTTTATAACTTTCTGATTTTAACATATCCCCACTATTTATAGAATAATTTATTACTTCCGTTTGATACGAACAAGTTTTTGAGTGTGTGTAGTAGTGTCGAAAAAAAAATTGTGGTATACAATTCGTGGACAATATGGTGGTGTTACAAGAATCCGGTTCGCCAATACATGCTCCGGCAGCTATCTTGGATCACCTGGATTATAGGCGCCTTAAAATGGTACCCAAAAGGTACCTCAGCATTCATCCGTATCTCACACCGTTTTGTGCCAAGGATCTCAAAACACAAATCGTAAGTTTGCATACTATTATTCTTTATTTATTTTCCAATTAGTTATACAGCGTGTCCCACGATAGTCCAATATCTCGAAAACTGGTATAAACAAGTGAAAATAAAGCTTGCATCTATTATAAAAAGATCTTCCCCTTTTCCTTTTTATTTCCGGCTCAACATAATATTTTTAAATGGGACATACGGTATGTGATTACAATTTTTCAGAAACAAATTGAATTTATCATTCAATTTTTCGATTAACAAGAAGTAAGTCCTAAACTCTGTATTTAAATGTCTGTTTAAAAGTTCTTGAAATACCGGAAAAAATAATGGACACTCCGTATATCTTGCTATCTACGGAAATATGGTCTGTACAAAATTGGTCCAGTGGACTGGTAACGTTTTCCATATCAGTGGGCTTATGAAATGAAGTATATTATCCATATACGAGGATATAATGAAAAATTCTTAGCCTACTATAGAACCAAAATTTCAATGTCAAAATATTTTATTACCCAACATATTCTCTTCTTAATTGGATACATTTATTACAGCGAACCTGTAACGTCTCTAGACCTTTCAAAAAAAATGTTTCTTCTTGCTCTGCAAACCAGACCTCCACAGCTTTTATTACCTCCTCGTTGGAAGAAAATTTACGACCTTTTAAACTTTTTGTCAGTTGAGGAAAGAGATGATAGTCGGACGGAGCCAAATCTGGTGAATAAAAGGGGTGTTCTAGTAATTCAAACCCTAAATCACGAATTTTTTGCATGGCAACATGAGATTTGTGTGCAGGGGTGTTGTCCTGCAAAAACAAAACAACTTTGGATAGCTTTCCGCGTCTTTTCTCTTTAATTTTTTCCCGTAGAGTGGTCAGTAATGTCGAATAGTGATCTCCAGTTATTTTTCTACCCTTATCCAAAAAATCAATCATGATTACTCCATGGCAATCCCAATAAACTGAAGCAAGCACTTTTCCAGCAGATTTTTGGACTCGAAACTTGGAGAACCAGAGTGTCGCCATTCCATCGATTGTTGCTTTGTTTCTGATGGATCGTAGAAATGTTCCCAAGTCTCATCCATGGTAACAATTCGGTTTAAGAAGTGTACATCGTTTTCAAATCGAGCACAGATCGAACGCGATGCTTTTACCCTTGCACGCTTTTGGTCAACATTCAAACATTTGGGGATCCATTTTGCACTAATTTTTCTCATGTCCAAATTGACGTGAACTATACGATGAACGAGTTCGTATGAAATATTCAGTGCTTCTGATATCCGTTTTAGCCCAATTCGACGTTCTGATAAAATCATGTCACAAACTGCATCGATATTTTCGGGGACTGACACAGAAACTGGCCTTCCCGATCGGTCATCATCTTCAATGGAAAATTTAACTCTTTTGAAGCTTGCTGTCCAATTTTTCACGGTCGCATACGAAGGACATTGATCACCAAGGGTATAAGCATATCTTCGTAAATCTGCTTACCTCTTAACCCTTTTAAATATAGGTACTTGATGATGGCTCGATACTCCAATTTTTCGATTTTCATTTCGCTGCCCTTAGGGTTTTGTGCCCTGTTACCAAGGATATGTGATCTTGCGTTCAATGCCTGTACACAATCCCGCACCAGCCTAGAGCCATTTTTATTCGAGTGTTTTAGGTTAAATCTTCATATTCTGGGTACGGGATTTTCTGAGTAAAGTATTCACTTTTTCATCAATGAATTGCCCTTTAAAACATGTTTGTATCATTTATCCTGTAGTAGAAATAAAACAACATAAAATTAAAAGGAAACCAATCACTTTGAAATCTCCTCAAACTTTTAACTGTTCCTAATAAAGACTCAATTGTAGGAAAATTAACACCTTTGTTAAAAACATATCTCAATCAGTGTAAAACTATAAAAGGATCTCTGTGACTTCCACCGATTCGTCTAAAAAGTTTTAATGTTTCATGAATAAAATCATCTTCTATTATTCTTATACTTTCTAAAAACGTTTTCTATTATCTTTGCTGTTTTATTGAATTTTTTGTTGATTTTATTGAACAATTTAGCGCAAAATAAATTGTATATTCAACTTATATGATAATAAAACACATGTTAATTATTTGTTTTTAATCACATTACTTCCTCTTCAGTGATTTATTACAGTGCTATAAACTACGGCTGTTAAATTATTCTTTGTATTTAGAATACATTACTATTAAAAAACCCTATTTCCCTTTGGTAAATTCAAACTATACATTCAGTTAAGCTCCTGCTTATTGCTGCCTCTCCTGTAATATTCAGTCTGGTACATCCTTACTTAACTTTGCTTTTTTTATCCAGACCTACAAAATTAGGTTTTGGCATGGCAATACGTCCACATCACTTGGCATTGCCAGACGGCTTATTGTGTGAATGAATACATCAAGGTTAGGGTATGCATTATGATTTCTTTTATGTATATCATTTGTTTGGGTTTATCAGTTTTCTTAAGTGACCAACATGCTTTTGGTAAATTGGAACATCTTTGAGACCAAGTGATTACTCTTTAGATCACCACTATTAGTTTTGAAGTCTTACGTTTGGTCTACTTCAGCGCTAGACATTTTAAAATGAAATGAGTGAAAATCGTCGATGTAAAACGAAATGTTTGATGCTGTAAGGGGTAATATTGGAAATAAGCGATTTAGGAACCGATTGCTACATGTCCAAATCCTGTGACTTCATAGAGAAACTAGAAGAGGTAATCGATACTCAAAAAGATTCCCAAGCGACTCAAAATGATGAGCTGAGAAGACGTGTATTGGTTCAGAGCAAACATCGAATAACATAATAGATCTTAGAACTCCAATTGAATGATTCTATTGCTTCCACACCCTTATAACCCCCCCTAGAACTAGATCGCGAATATACAACATATGAAATTCTTCTTTTTTAGTAGTTTCTATATTCTTAACAAGTCTTGAGCATCATCAAGTCCTAATACTTCTGTTCTTACAGTGACGCGTTTATTTGCAAGTGGATTTCTATCATATTTTATTCCTTCCAGATGATTACCTTGAGCCTTTTTAACTTCCTCCATGTAAGTCTTGTTGTTTTTGTATTCGAATTCCCACTTATTTCTCCGGCACTGCAATAGCTACTTTGGACGTAGACAAGTCGTGTGCAATATTAGTGTTAAGAGATTATTTAAGGGACGAATTGGTCGACGCAAGCGATCTAATTAATTGACTCCGTTATTGGAGCCAATTGATGCTACATTGTCGCCAATCGATCTATTTTACGACGTGATCGTCGTATTCATCGATACAAGGCCGTGTCATTATTACTCACCGAAATTGTTGCACTCCTTATCAATCTAACTAATAAAACATTAAAAACCTCTTAAAAATTATTAAATTGTTTACTTTAATGATTTGCTACGATTAATATTTGCATTGAAGAACATTTTAACCGATCCCACGCTGTTAGTTTGTAACATGCACTTCAGCCTGTTACGTTTTTCGTTTCAAAAACTATTTTACTTAGTTAAATTTTGTGGCCCCACGTTGGGCGCCAATTTGTAACTTGAATGGTTCCTGTGATAGCGCATAAAATACTTTAATTAGTGCCGAATTCCACTCCTTGAGGTGGAGTTCTTTAGCCTGGGATCATTTGAGTTACAATTTCAAGAAACGCACCTGATTTAGCAGATATTACTGTATCTGTCACTATCAGTAATTACTCACACTGCTGCTATTATACAGAATAGCTCGACGCAGTTGTGCATTAGTGGAAAGGGAAAGGCAAACCGGTACAGCTCCTAAACGTGAAGCCTCCGTTGAATGGAACACGTATTACGTACACTAGAGTGGCTCAGAACTACTTCAGTACATGAAAGTACAAAACAGACTAACAAAACAACAGCTATGAACAATTTGAATTTCAAAATTTTTTCTTCGATTCGGGCTTAAGGCATTTCGACAACTCAATTGCAACTAGCGCTTCAGGTGGATGAGTTTCTAACCTCACTTTTTTATTTCAAGGTCGTCCTATAAACTTTCACTTCTAATGTGTCGGTAACATTCATTTTCCTAAGTTTAAGTTGCAAGTGAATTTTACAACAATTGATTTGTCACATGACAACCACTATTACCACCAAAAGTAGGGGAATTAGGGAGATCTGTCAAAACTTTTATAATCACTCTTCGTACTGTGTATTACAAGAGCATTATTTGATTTTAGTGATACAGTACGGTACTGGAGTCTGGAGCATGCAATATACTTAATGGTTTATTTAAAGACAATCAAATTTGACTTGCTTAACGACCACGATCTCAGGCTGTGACTTATTAATCTAACCTCAATTACTCTCGATAACTTTGTAATATGTTAATGGATAGGAAACGTAATAGGATTTCAACATCACTTTAGTTTATTTTCCAAAATTTCCACGTTCGTTGTTGCATTTGGACGCGATACCAAAAGTAATTTCGAAAAGACTTTCCGCCCACATGTAATTATGGTCTACTTTTCGTGGTACTATAATATAAGCCAGTAGGAAAACTCATTACAATACCTCGTTAACGATCTCCAGAAACTTCGCTATTGTTCAGGAGAAGTTTGTTCCTGTTTTATTGAAAATTTGTATGCATTATCCTTGAGTATTTTGTTAATCCTTGCAATAGGGCAATTTATGATTGATGAGAAGGTGTCCGGAAACGTTTAGGGCGTTTTGGAACGTTGACATTGTTTTTTTTTTGTGTTCTAAAGTCTTTGACGAAAAAAAAAACTCAATCTGTTTAGTGTTGTTGGTGAAAACGGACGTTGCATGTGGAAGTGCTAAAAGCATTCCGCGATGCTGAAACGATGACCATCCGGACGGACTGTAGATGATTTTTATGGAGGGTGTGCGGAAAGCTGTCGTAGACAGAAAATAATAGAAAAAGGTATAAGACAGCAATCAATCTGTGAACAAGAACGGGTGGCTGCAATCAAAAATGATATGGCTCGCTGGTATGGTGGCCAAAGACTCGGCAGGCGATCGAAAAACTAAATGGCAAGCTTGTCTGGTTGCCAGGAGAGCCATGAGGACAACCCCAACATGGAAGGAAGGACCTCCAGTTAGTGCAGAAATGGCATGCTACACAGATGGCTCAAAAACCGAGGAAGGTGAAGGAGCAGGAATTTATACAGCCGAGCCAAAGGCAAGTCTCGCCGTGCTTGGGCAAAAGTTGCAGCAATACAGCACTGTGCATGAGAGCTATTAATACAAGAGTTTGAGAAAGAGACCATTGCCATATCCTCCGACAGTTCCATGCAGATAAATTTCAAATTCGTTTGGGACTACTTGGAGACGCTACAAAAGCTGGGCAGTCAGAATAGATTGTTGTTAGCCTGGGCACCAGGCCACTTTGATCAAAAGGGCAATTAAGAGGCAGGCTCACTAGTCCAAGAAGGGGCACGATGTGTTCCCATTGGACCAGAACCTTTCAAAGAGTTGATCAAATAAACCCTGCCAAGGTTCACTGAGTGCCTACTGAGCAAGAATAGGAGAACAATCGGGACACAACCATATGCAGATTATGCCAAGATGAGGAGACCTCAGCACACTGCTACTGCGAATGCCTGTCTATGCTGAGGTTTCCGACTATAGGGAAGGAAAAACCATAACCCTCCCAATATATGGAGGACATGAGGCTTGGCATTTGAAGTCTAGTGATAAGGACGGGTCTAGACATAGAATTCTAGTATAACAGGAAGACACACACTATAGATTTGCAAAGGTGTTTCTTTAAAAGCACATAAGCCCCATATTTATTTTATATCATCTTACTTCTTCGACGTTTTCGTTGACTTGCTGGGCGTCCAGGACGAGCATCTTCAACAAAATCTTTTCTGCCTTCTCTGAAAAACTTGAAGCACATTTTTTTGAGTAGATTCGAAAACGCCACAGTCAACTTGGAGTTTAGTGCCATAAATAAGCTATCCACTTAAACCTCATTGTGTAAGCTTTAAAAAGCAATAAATGATTATAGGATCCTAATATGGTATATTAGGAATATTTTATGGTTTAGGTAGACTTACATAAAGATATTTGTTTTTAAAGCCATTACCAAAGTTCAAACCAATTTTTTCATTATCTTTAAATATATACATCTGAAAAAATAATATTCCAAATATAATTTGTGGGGTGAATTTTAATATTATTTTATAACATCGTAAAATATTAATAATAATAAAATTACAGTAATCTACCAAAACCGAAACTGCTAATGTATAATAACATCGCAGTAACCCATTATTATTTGATTATGTGGAATACAAAGTTAAGTGAATAGGAATACATGATGTGAAATTAGTATCATTAATACAAATAATGACCGGGGCTAAGGGAGGTCAATAATATCTTGATCTTTACTGTTATTCCAGAAGCGGTTGTCCTTTGAATAGAATGAAATTACATTATTTATATGTGTATGTATCGAATTGATGAATTATGAGTCAAAGGACATGAAATTGACATGTCCATAGCAATTATTGGAAAAAGAACCAGAATATTTTTATATACAGGAAGTCCCAGGAGAAAAATTGCATTATAAACCGTTGAGCTTAGCCCCTACCTGAGAAAGACACATTTATGCCACCCAGAAACAATTTTTAATTTATAACTTAAGGCCTTGTACACATGAGGGCGTTAGACGCCGCGTTGAGCGCTCGTTTGTCAAACGCGCGTTAGCCAAATACATTGAAACAAATGGGATCGTACACATGCAAACGCGCGCTTTGAATCAACGTCGCCAAAACGCGACGCTTGTAGTTTTCACTTCAACCGCTACGTTTGCAGCGCGCTTCGAGTTACTATACTGGGCATTAGAACGTACACATGTGCTCAGTTGATCATGCGCTTTTGCTCGGTTTTGACGGTTTTGACATCCCTCACAAGGTAATATGTCATCAGTGACTAAAAATAATAGTTCATCAAATGAACTTATACTCATACGGAAGTAGTTGAAAAACTTGTTGGGGTATTCCCTTAATTTTGGGTATAGCGTCACAAATGAACCCATGGTTGTTTAATATTAAACAATGGTCTAAAAATACCAACAGTAGGTTCACAAATTATTTATTTATTACCGCCAATGAATTACGCAATATTTTACCATTTTGCAAATTATATCCTGCACAATAATAATTATTGAATACCTTGCGAATTTTATTGAATAATCTTTTTTTATTTCACTGATCATAAAACGTCTATTTTTGTTATTAATAATACCTACAGTTGAACAATGCATTTAATTAAATATGGCCACTCATTACTACCGGTCTATATTTTACTTTTCAGTAATTTATTGAATTATCTGCAGCTGTTATATTGTTTTTAGAATGAAATAATCGATTCAAATGTTGGCTTCTCTTTTGTCTTTTCACGGAGCCTAAAAATATCGTTTCTATACGTACTACATAAATTAAATTCAACTAGCAGCTAATAAATATCTAAACATAAATTATATCCAGTTGCTTCGACAGTTTAATCACTAATAGCGACCCGCCCCGCCAAGGCTTCTTTGTTGAAACATCTAAACGAAAGGTCCGAGTAGAATAATATAAAAACACTGTGACACTATTTAGTTGGTCGAGGATTAAGATCAGGATACGATTCTTTGGATTATACCCGTGTTTTGATGGACTAAATTGAACAGAAAACGGTTATTGTAACTTTACTGCGAAGATATATTGAAAAATGTTTAGCCTACTATAGAACCAAACAAAATTTCTTTGTCAAAATATTTTATTACCCAACATATTCTCCTCTTAATTGGATACATTTTTTACAGCGAACCTGCAACGTCTCTGGACCTTTCAAAAAAAAGGTTTCTTCTTGCTCTGCAAACCAGACCTCCACAGCTTTTATTATTTCCTCGTTGGAAGAAAATTTACGAAAGAGATGATAGTCGGACGGAGCCAAATCTGGTGAATAAGGGGGGTGTTCTGGTAATTCAAACCCTAAATTACGAATTTTTTGCATGGCAACATGAGATTTGTGTGCAGGGGCGTTGTCCTGCAAAAACAAAACACCTTTGGATAGCTTTCCGCGTCTTTTCTTTTTAATTTTTTCCCGTAGAGTGGTCAGTAATGTCGAATAGTAATCTCCAGTTATTGTTCTACCCTTATCCAAAAAATCAATCATGATTACTCCATTGCTATCCTAAAAAACTGAAGCAAGAACTTTTCCAGCAGATTTTTGGACACGAAACTTCTTAGGTCTTGGAGAACCAGAGTGTACCCAAGTCTCATCCATAGTAACAATTCGGTTTAAGAAGTCTATATCGTTTTCAAATCGAGCACAGATCGAACGCGATGCTTCTACCCTTGCAAGCTTTTGGTCAACATTCAAACATTTGGGGATCCATTTTGCAGCAATTTTTCTCATGTCCAAATTGACGTGAACTATATGATGAACGCGTTCGTATGAAATATTTAGTGCTTCAGATATCCGTTTTAGTCCAATTCGACGGTCTGATAAAATCATGCCATGAACTGGATCGATATTTTCGGGGACTGACACAGAAACTGGCCTTCCCGATCGGTCACCATCTTCAATGGAAACTTTACCTCTTTTGAAGCTTGCAGTCCAATTTTTCACGGTCGCATACGAAGGACATTGATCACCAAGGGTATTAAGCATATCTTCGTAAATCTGATTACCTCTTAACCCTTTTAAATACAGGTACTTGATGATGGCTCGATACTCCAATATTTCGATTTTCACAATTTCGGTGGACATCTTTTTTCTTTTAATTTATTGCGTAACTCTGGTTTACTTTTTTGACGTCAAACTTCACACTGACACTTCTAATAAGTTATTATTCGTTGCTATGGTAACGCAATATTTTGTTTATACATAGAACTGGTCTAGGCTAACTGAATATCAATACATCCTCGTATAATAGATATGTATTCTCGTGGAAATTTAGCAACCTTATAAGTTGCCAAATGATTTAATTTACACAGAGATTATAAATCTCTCATTACATTGTCGTCTTATGTTGTTTTCTGGTTTCTAATATGTTTATATTATCGAGTCTTAATCCCAGATATAAAATATATAACAATAAATGTGTTTACCTGTTGAAGGTAAACATAATATCGCAGATTAAAGATCCAGACGTTCAACGGACGATAAAAAATCGTGAAAACAATGGAAAAGACAATACTAATAATGTCGAATGGAAAAATGTATGTTTAAACGGAACTCCGCAATATTTACAAATAATATTGACAATTTCTATATAGAACTCGACAGGTTATATCAATGGCATTACTCAAAATATAAAATAGATGTGGGTCGGTGGGGATTTTTTATTCTGAGCTATCTAATTTTAAACCTAACTATATGTAGTTACATTAAACCAATTCTTTGATTATTTTTGCCATGGACACCCACCATTTCAATTCAAGTTTCCATAAATGCGTCACTTCATCCTGCTGTTTGAGCAGTCTTATAAAAAAACCGTGTGTTTATCTTCCGTTCTCGTCTAAGTAGCACTGTTAAGTGGGATTCAGAGTACACCCCTTCACCACCCGTTTGTCCCATTCCTCCTCCCCAGTTCGTTGGCTTCATAAATACTGGCATTTCAAGGGTAATTTACGGCCGAATGCCTATTCTTACTGGCTCTGTAGCAGAATAGCGCTGGTCAAAATCGCGCTGGTCAAAAATAGCGCTGGACATAAATAGCGCTGAACATAAATAGCGCTGGACAAAATCAGCGCAGGACAAAATCAGCGCAGGACAAAATAGCGCTAGACAAAAACAGCGCTCCATAAAATAGCGCCGCCAAAAGATAGTTATGCTTCTTTATTTTACTACTATCTCGTATATAAAAATATAGTACCGAATTAGCATAATTAGAAATAACATATTTTTCATAAATTACAGTCATAACAATAGTTTTCCTAATTCAATTCGTCAATTCAACATCGCTTCCCGACCAGCTGACGGTGATCAAAGTGTTGGTAACTGCAACCAAGCAACGTTAAATTGCATTTCTGTAGACTTTTAATAAATATAACACTGACAAGTAGTTGTTTACACTTTGATCTATGTCAGTTGGTCGGGAAGCGATATGTGTTGAAGTATGATGAAAAATATTGATTGTTGCTCTTATACTTGTTTTCCGTTCCTTATATTCTGATATTGTTTGTTGTAAAGGAAGGTTGATGCTTAGCGGTGAAATTTGATTTTTCAATCACATCCTACTGTAATAGTTGATTTTGTAAGGATATTTCAACCAGCGCTATTTTATGGAGCGCTGTTTTTGTCCTGCGCGGTTTTTGACCAGCGCTATTTTGACCAGCACTATTTTGACCAGCGCTATTTATGTCCAGCGCTATTCTTACTATACCAACCTTTTGGCATCCCTCAATGTTATTTCTATAATACACAGAAACCCTTTTTCCACTTCTTTCGTCCATCCTGCCTAGCAACACCCGATTCCGGCATAATTGTTCAGTGTAGCCACATAAATGGTTGGCCTGTTTTTTAAATATTGTAAACAAAATTTTCATTTCGCTGTAAACTATGCTATATATACCTGTATGGTTTATTAAAACGTTTTAGATTCCATAGAAACGTATCAATAAAATAAAAACTGTAATTGGCATCTTCTAACACTTGTATGTGCGGTAAAGAGAAAGTTCGACATAAATTGAACCTTTCGTAGTTTTTTCATACGAAATCCACTGAAATTGTAAAATATTCTCTTCGTACAGTGACGTCCAATATTTCAGATGTATTTCTATAAATTCCCCCTCTTAATAATTATTTTTATCTACGGGTAATTCATAAAATTAAAAGGCTGCTTGGTGCTATGGTTCAGTGAATAAATAGTAGTATTTAAAAAATATTTTTTCATGTAATTACACAGTTATTATAAAAAAGAAACTTTTGTTGAATGATAATTTTAAGTAACAATATGTTTATTATTCTCTGGTAAATTGTTTTTACATATTCAGGACACGTTTTATATTCCCCTTGCTTTATATTCTAGTCGGTTCTTTTGTAAAAATGAGTTTTGTGTCATTTTGGATATATTCTTATTTTTGTCGTGTCGTGTTTTATCATTTTATTAAAAAAAAAAAGATTACAGAGATATTTTTAATATGTTGGAATATGTGTACCGGGTGTTTCAGACCACTTCTTGCAATGCAAGACGAAAGATTTCTGGATTGAAAGCATGCGCAGTTTAGACTCAGCTGATCAGTTTCTGCAACTCGATGCAATTGCAATTTTATCGGTTTTGCGCCATTTCTATTACATACAAGGCGCAATTCTAGGGAGAAATCTAGTTTCTTCTGTGTTACCAACGTCGATGCTGTAAGTAAGCTGATCCAAGAAGATTATTAATTATTACATAGTTATTAATATTATCAATAACCTATAAACATTAGCAATCACCTCTCTATAGTAGTACAATAAAATCCAAACTTGTCTGGGAGTGCTTAGAAAACCTCAAAAAACTCAGTGCCACAAATAGGGTAACCCTGAAATGGGTGCCAGGTCACAAGAGTATTGAAGGGAATGAAAAAGCAGACGCCCTAGCACGAGAAGGATCGGCAACCAGTGTAACAAAGGCTTCGGTAAGAACCACATATTAAACCGGTGGGTGCACAAACAACATCTCAAATACTGGCAAACAATTCCGAAGCTCAAACACAGTAAACTGATGGTTAAACAACCCATACCAAAACTTAGTGAAGAAATCCTAAAGTTAAATAAGAGAGATATCAGGCTGGTAACCTGCTTTATAACCGGACACTGCGGACTGAGAAAGCACCTTCACACAATGGGGATCTTCCAAGAAGAACCTATATGTAGATTATGTGGTGAGGAGGACTAAACATCCACCCATATAATTTTCGAATGTGAGGCTCTACGTTGGTGGAGGTATAGACAGATGACCCTATATCCGGATGACCCTATATCCAATCTCACCAAAAGAGACTTTTAGATCTTATCAAGGTCACAAATCTTCTCACGGACTAGCAGACAGACAGGACAATACAATAAGCCAACGGCTGCAGTGTTGGGGCCCACTAACCCGGCGTATTTCGTCTGTTTACCAACCAATCACGTCTCTAGTTTGGCTATGAAGTGTCTTTACACGAGTATATTGATTCATTATTGACACACAAAATACAGAAGTTTAAGATGCCAAATAAGACTGAACATATTACAATGACGAAAGCTGACACTGGATAATTAATATACTCGAGGTGAGAGGGAAGAACACACGCCAATAGCAAGTCAGGTAGTTGCATAGCAACGGACTGTTCGATAAATTTTCACCAATTGAGTTCGTTCGGACGACCTGGTAATATGGTTTTCGCACTGTTTACTTTTTAAAACAATAGTATAAACCCTCGTATAAATCAAAATATTCAGGAAGAAAAATGTGAAGATAGACAGATTATATAAAATAATGGTATACTTATTTCTTATGTAAACATTAATTATTACGTACGTTGCTCAAATTCCAAATTAATAACACCCACACTAAACACATTCAAGTACGTAAAACTGAATATTTTCCTTCAGAATTCCTTCGGACCCACATGCCTGTTGTGAGTCGTCCTAATAAGGTCACCCAAGGTTAAAAAGAGTAATGAAGAATTTTATTTTACTCGAACAATACCACCATAGAAGTTTATTATACCCTTGTTCTCTCTTCTACGCGATATTTAAGGTTCTAATTCCGTCATATTTCATAGTTGTTTGTATAGCACGTTAGGAATTATCGATATTTGCATATAACTTTGATCGTAGTTAATTGGTTAACTATACAGGATATTCGTTTTAGGAATACACTTCGGGAAAAACAAATTATTCGCATTTATATGTGGTAGGAATATTAATGGCATTCAAATGAAAATAAATTGATTTTAATTAAATATTGCTCCAAATATACTATTTTCCCTTAATTTGTACCAAAAAATGGGACATAATTCATTCAATGAGCCTAGAGACAACATTATGCCTAACCGACAACATTCGTCAGACTTATAAATTATGATAGGCAGTGGCGTTGGTTCAAGCCGTTTACATGTAATTACATGTATAGTGTCAATACGTACTCTGTGATATTGTTCAATTATAGTTGAAGATAAAAAATTGGCAAACTGTAATTTTTAAAATCCCACTGTATAGTGAAATGTGAGCTTGTCTGCTATCAGTGCAGATTATTATGTTTTTGCCAGATATTCCTTTTCTGGTTAGTTCCTTTGTGGCAACTGAGATACCAGCCTGTTCTGTCTGAACCACGCTGGTGTTTCTTTCCCATTCCCCACTTAGCACTAAGAAATCGTATAACAGCCCGTACTTCACAATCGGCGGGACTCACGATTGTCGGAGGCATCTTAAACACTCAGTAAACAACATATACAACGAAGAATCAGACTAATGGCGTCAGTGCACAGACGCAAGAGATGTATGTAACCAGCGCGCATGCGCGGAACGCCGACCGTAGCGCTGCGGCAGCGAAATCGCAAAACGGTACTTACTTAAAAAACATGCCTCGTATTTTGTAGGGTTTATTAAACACAAACCTGGGTTCAATTGCATCACTGGCCGTCTGGCCTGCAGCAGAGTTACCTACCCACTTACTTTTATATATACTTCCATTAAACACATACTTAACCGATACCGATGTTGGGACGACCTGTATAAAACGAAAATTATCTTGAACCTGGTGCTTTTGAAATCATTGTTATTCAAAATTTCAGTGTCGTAAGTCGATTTCATTCACTGTTACAAACGTTATTTGCAAGTCTAATTAGTATACCTACATATACGTGGTTAAGTCGGTGGGTTTTAAATAATATAAGGTCATTAGATATCTGTAGTCATAAAACCAAATTGAATGAACTGGAAGATAGAAAGCGTACTCGTTAAATATTTCTCAAAATTAAATTATTTTTATGAAAGAATATTTTATTTCAAAGAATTTATTAGATATTAGTAGCTAACCTACCTGGTAGTGCAATTTTATAATAATTTTTTTTTGTCCATGATAATTTTAGTTGACAATATTTTTTTTTTTTTCAGGTAAGTCCTTCGAATATTTCAATAAAGCTACAAATTCGGTAAGTTTGATTCTTGTTTGAAGATTTCCTTGATCCTTTATAATAATAGTCACGAGATCAACAATTTTTATTGAAATCTCAAAGAAGTCTTAAAGTGGCCTTTCATTAGAGATAAAATTAAAATGATACACTGGCTGTAAATTGTTGGTATGAGCCTTTGTATAAAGGGTGTACAGGCGTTACTAAGAGACTGACCTGATTACCAGAAGACCAGCCAAAAAGAATCACCACCCAAAGACATGAAAGTTTTCTGGTGTCGTCAAGTTTGTAAGTTAAAACAACTCGATGAACTCAGAAAAGTAAATGTTTGTTAGCGGACCGTTATAAGAATACTTCAAGCACCAGGATTGTCTTGTAGAGGGATAACTACAGGTCCAAAATTGGAACGCCGCAAGATTGGACGGGTTGGTTATGGTTTGGAACGAAATTTCTTATAATTAGCGTTTTCATTGCAAGAGAATGCCAAATCCCAAGTAGCCAGAGTGTCCTGGGAGTTTTTGAATGAGATAAGATTGGCCAGCCTACGATCCAGGCATAGATCTTATTGAACATGTCTAGGCTACGTATCCGAAGACATACACCAGTTTCAGGAACTTTTCAGGATCTGAGAAAATTGCTACAGCAAGAGTGAGATTCTTAACTTGATTGAAACTTTGCCTCGTCTTGAAGGAATGTTTTGTGTGACCTAAAACTTAAGGTTATTCGACTATGAAATACAAAAAACCCATAAAGGAACCTAAAAGTCTGAATAAAGGACAACAAAACTCAATGTCTTCCAGTAATCCCTGTTTATTTCATCTTTCTACAAATTGCACATATAATAAAAACCAAGAGAAGCGGTGTATCGCAAAAATGGTTTTCTTTTTGCGGATGGAATGTGTCTGGGTACGGTATCCTCTTTTCTTTTTTTATCTCATACCCCAACCTTGAATTGACAAGGTATTATTACTCCTGAAAATCCGATCTTTTTATTATTTAGGATTTAGAAAACATCCCGCAATATTGTTCGAATATTTTTTGGCGCGATTGAAAGGAATGGAAACAATAACGTTGGAAAGATTTATCAGATATATATAAAGTCAGTTGACTGAGCCTTTTCCGTAAGAATGATTTGATAAATGGAGTTTTACAGAAAGAGTTCGAAAGAGGAAATTTTTTCCAACAATTCTGTGTATCTTGTCTAGTAGTTTCACTTGGTGTTACTTCTAATAAAATGTGACCTAGATGTCAAACGTAATAGCTTAATACTATTTTAACGTTTTTGAAAAGTACTTTTCATAAAACAGAACCGTTCACTAAGAAGCAACAACTACCTCTCAGGCTATATGCCACGACAAACATTAAATTACATTTCTAAGTTAAATGGTTTGTTATACCGTGCAGATATCCCAACACCAACTCACGTAGTACCTCTAAGATTGCTACGTGAGTAGGGTACTTGAGGATTTATATTTTTTAGCGTAAATGTAGTTAGATCGTTGTGAAGACAAAACAAAAATATCTGCAGGTGGACATAAACTGTCTCAATGGAGACATTTATTAATAAAACTCTTCCAACTTTAGTTGTTTGTTACAAAATTTCACACTTCATCCATTGTACAGCTCTAATTTAGCTCATAGTGACTTCACCTTCTTGTGATTCGCAGTATTATTTAAACTCTTGGTAAATCTCACTTTTATTTCATATTTCAACTCAATACATTATCTATATATGTTACAATAAACTGTGGTAAGCACAAGCTGGCATTCATCGAATTTTATTATTTTTATCACAAGTCACTAATGTCGTAAATCATTTTAACGACAAAGTGAACCACATACCAACTTAGTTTGTGTGTTGGTGCCAACGAAAGATACTGTAGTTGTATCAATTTATATTTTCAAACTAGCTTCCTAAGAACGCCACCAACTAACAGTTTACTGAAGTATGGAGAACATTTGTATAGTGAGCTAAGAAATTTTAGAAAATATATCTGACAACCTTACTTTTTAGTGTGACATCTTGCAATATTCGTCTTTGTTATCTTGAACAGTTTCAATCCCTTTCAAAACTTTTTTTCACCTACTACAAGGACCCCATTATCATTTTTTCCTTTCAAGTTTTCCCTCTTTTTTTCTTTTTTCCAAAAGGACATCGTCATAGCAACTTTACTTTCTAAAAAATATCCAGGATTCCAGTTTTGAAGCGAGTGTGACGTTATCATATAACGTGTCACGAATAATCTGCTGATATATTTGTACTTTCAGAAAAAGAACGAAATTTATTAAGTTTAAATAAGAGATTGGATCGATAAGTCCAGGATAAAGTAGACAAGATTCCGTATGTAATAACCTTATTTAATAATGGAAACGAGAATTTATTTAATAGAATCTGTCAACTATCGAAATTCGTTTTTTTATCAATAAAGCCTGTCTTCAAAAGCGCCGACAAACGGTCCCTTGATTTTTTGAAGTAATTTTATGAATATGAATAACGATAACCGCATTCAGATCCTGGAGCTGAAGCTAACTGGCGCGTTGTGCACTTTTTGGATGAAGAAAAATCATAGATTTCGCGTCATCGTCACGCTTTTATGCAACACATAATACTTTTGGTTATGCAACACAATTAACAATGAAGCGTATATACTGTTGCATATGCCATCGTCACGCTTTCCATGAGCTATACGTATAATGTGTACTTTTTTTTCTAAGGGGGTTGATTTGTTTGGACAAATTTCCTCCTATCATAGACGTATGATGAAATTTTTGAAAGGGTGTTCAATCACTAACTTTAAACTATTAATATCCAAATATTGATGGGGAAAAAAGTTGTGACGTTTTATACAGACCATTCAGTTGAAATAACATTTATAAAACGTATGATAAACGATGATGAAACCACTAAATGATAAATAATGTTAAGGCGGTCACATGTGGTGTTGGGAAACTTTTTTTTTCGACACATATGGTCTTGATTAACAAAACATCACATTACTGGCTTTTTTTTAATAATGTTTTATTAAACTCCGCATTAGATTATATTGATTCGCTGATGGATATAGCGGATGTGATAAATATTTAAATTTATATCTCGTTATATGCGAAGTATATAAGGATGTATAAGAAGAAAAGGGAAGGGAAGATCCTCCGGGCGAGATTACTATGAGACGATTTTTTTCAATCACAACGCAACAGTTTTTGGTCCTTCGAGGCGGATTTTAACGTTAAGTCTAAAATTTGTATGCGAATAAAAATTTTATATTAATATTTCGGTTATGAAAATAGAGTTCCTCAAAGGAGGATACAATACAGTGCGTCCATAAAATAATAATAATTTTTGAGTGATGAAGCCTGCACCAAATGAAACACCCCCCTTATGAAAAATTGTAAATGAAAATGAAACCAGATATTTAAAGACATCAGCTTTATTTCGGTCCTGGGAATACTGTCAGACAAACATTCAGAAAAAATCATATTGTATTGACAAGGGAGATATTGCATAAGAAAAATTATTATTTTGCAAAATATACAGCCCTAATCAAACGATGTGGGTAGACATAAAACGCTATGTTCAATTTGTTTTTAAATCAGTAAACACCCTGCGTAATAATACGGCCAACAAATGCACGAACATCTAATGTCTATATTTAAACTTGAAAAGCCTTTGCTTTAGACTGGAAATCTGTTTGCGAACACCGGAAACAATTAGTAATTTTCCAATTAAAATATCGAATATGAATTCAATGATAAAATTTTTAAAAAATACCGTCACGACAAATAAATCGAAATCACATTTTTTTTCTCTTGAGCTCAGCTCAGCTGGTTTAATTAAATAATCTTCTAAATACAGACAGTCATAGACGTGGTCGATAGGGGGATCATTCGCGAACAAAAAAATGCAGTCATAGAAATTATAAAGCACAAATAAAAGGACCCCTTTTGAAAATTTTATTGTACTCCCATGGTACTTGAAAGTCTATGAAAATAATGAACCCTTTTTAAAATTTCATCGTACGCCCGTGATATAAATATAACAAATTAATTAACCCATCCAAAAATGCACTCATAGAAATTATAAAGCACAAATAAAAGGCCCCCTTTTGAAAATTTTATTGTACTCCCATGGTACTTGAAAGTCTATGAAAATAATGAACCCTTTCTAAAATTTCATCGTACGCCCATGATATAAATATAACAAATTAATTAACCCATCCAAAAAGAGAACAATCGAGGCTTGTCGGTGCCGATGGTGACGCGAACCTTTTGCTCTTAGCAAGAATAGAAGAGTAGAAAATCGAAAGGAATGAAGGAAACAAAATTATTTCTTCCCGTCATAAATATATTTTAAATACAAATATCTTGTATCAACTTTTACTGTTCAAATTATTATATGAACGCCTATGAGTTTGATCAATTGAACCAATAAAAAAATATTCGAGATAACTGTTTACGATATTAACTTTCTAACGTGAGTTGAAGCCAAACTCTTTGAATCAAATTATTAAATGAATTAAGACCGGGTATGAATTGGATCGTGGAGAATGTTGGCACATTATTTTCAACATCTGTCTTCCAACTAATCACGATCGTTTTAGAAATAAAGTACCTACAAAAAAAATAATAAACAGTCTCGTCTCCGTTGGCTGTTGATTTGTTGTCATGTGATCTTTATAAAGATGGAAGGATAAAAAAAAATTCGCTAATAATAATTGAATATGGTGTTTGTAGTTAACCATTTTACGAAAAAAAAAAGTTTACATATAAAACATATAAAATGTTTTATTATTTCATTTTAAAATGAGTCAGAAAGGAGATATTGTCAAAATAGCTATTTGAGTATCAAGAGCAGAAAGTAGTACTTTGGTAGTCGAGTCAGAAAGTCTGTCTGTCGAAACTAACAAAAGGCTTTCTGCTCTAAATACACACAAGATTTTTTCTACCATCACACCAAAATTAACAACTAGCTCTCTTTTATCTATAAATAAAATTAGGCGTGCGCCAAAGTTACTTTCTGCTTAAGAGCGCCAATAATGTCAAATTATCACAGCTCACTTAAAATTAGGCGTGCTTCAAAGTTACTTTCTGCTCTCATGTTCGAACGGGCCATGTCCCATGACCCAGACAGTGTTGGACTCATCCCAAGTGATGCCTACCAACCAAACCCACCTCAAAGCTCGCCTCGGAAACTTACTTTCTGCTTAAGAGCGCTAATAATGTCAAATTATGACAACTCGCGGAAAACTAGGCGTGCTTCAAAATTACTTTCTGCTTAAGAGCGCCAATAATGTCAAATTATGACAGCTCGCGGAAAACATCAACTTTGCAGTTGCTTTTCAAGGCACAATAGTAGAAAAAAACTGCTTTTAGTTGTCTGGAAAGGGCTCGTCCAAATAATCACAAATTTTCAAAACATTGTAAAGCGTTATAGTGTATTCATAAAGAAGAGAGAGTAATAAAACTATGAAAACCCCATTTTTTCGAGCGTACCATTGGCGTAGGTGTCGCCGCTATCAAAGTCTGGGAGAAAACCAATAAAATTTGATGAGGATGAAAAAATGCATTAAGGCAGTTTTAATAGAAAGTTTGCTAGAGAAGAAAATATTTTTGGCAAATTAGGCAATTTCGAAGTGAGGTCAAAAACATATATTTTCTTGATGAAACTTGGTAAAATGAAGGTCACTGGCAAGACAAAAATGTGAAAAGTGCCCGACAGGCATTCATGGTAGGTTGGTCGACAGGGATGAAGCCGCCGTCAAAAAAGGGAAAACTTTTGATAATTGTCCTTATTGGCAATGAAAAAGGGTTTGTAAAAGGAGGTCTTTTGGTCTTTCCGTCAAACCATTCTGGCGATTATCACGAGGACATGAATGGCGATACATTTGAAGAATACTTTCAGAAAATGCTAGACCTAATACCTCCTGGTTCAGTAATAGTAATGGACAACGCCAGTTACCATTCCAGAAACCAAACTCAGCATGGAGAAAAGCTGATATTTGTAAGTGACTTACAGAAAAAAACATAAATTTGGAGGCAGATATGGTAAAAAAAGAACTACTATCATTGGTAAATAGCCACATATTTACTATTTTCTTCACTAATACCCACTAATACCTACTAATACCTACTTGAAATGTAAGTTTTCCCCAATTGCGGCGCCTATGAGAATAGTTTATCCCTTGCTTTCTACTGTTCTCGGTTTTGGGTTCTATTGTATTCTCTGGTCGAACAGGGGGAGGTATTTAAAAGACAAGAAAAAGTGACTCAGTACAAAATTTATCCAAATTTGCATGTTTATTACTCTCTCTTCTTTATGAATATACTATAGAATAATTTTCGTGCAACTAGTTTCGGTAAATAAATACCATCATCGGGATTTAAAAGAAAAGATCGGCTAACGCCTCGTCTGATAGTAATTATATTCATAATGATCGTCATTATGATCCTTATAGTGAGGTAATATATAAAGAAAAAGTTGATTTAATTCAAAATAAATTTAACAAATTTTAATAAATAGTTTTTGTCGCTATATCTCGACAAAGCCAATTTTTATTAACTTCCCCGGTATGTTATTATACAAAAAGTTACTTTTATCGAGAGAAACTTGAAATCCTTTGACGTTCCATCTTATTTTGCACTCAACTCAAAAGAAAAATGCAAAAACTTTTCCATAAACATCTTGAAAAAGAAAACAAAAGCGTCTCAATATGATGTAAAAAATTGCTTCCCGAAGCTATTCAGAAAGTATTTTGACTGGGAAGTAAATACGGAATTTATTTATTTATTATATGAGTTGGAGAGAAATATTTCCAAAAAAAACACCGTACAAAAAAATTGTAAAAAAAATTATTTCCGACGTATATTTCCAACAAAAACAATTGTGAATCGTGCTATAACACCGGCGGCTGTCAGAGTTACGTATTCTGGTTTTGAAAAGATATATTTTTTTATATTTTTACATGGTGATTATATCAAGAGATCGGATTCCATGTATTCCAATTTCTGGTCAGTTTAAATCCAATACCCAAAATACCTGACTGCAACCAATCACATTCCTTGAGTTCACGGTGCTTTATTGGTTGCTAGCTCATTTGACAGTATGTTAGGAAATATAAATGAAACATTTTTTTGAGTAAGAAATCTTCGTCTTCAAAAATATCGACAATATTATATTTCTTGCCAAAAACATTTCTTTAAAACTACTTATTTTTTAATATTTTTAAACACCTTTGGTAACTGCAGACACTATGGTTTTCTTAAATTCAATTCATCATAAGTAATGTTTACAATTTTGCTTCTGTCATTTATAAAAACTAAGGTTAGTTGGTATTGGATTTGAAGTGGCGATCTACCTCTACTGATGAATTCAGCCGCTGTCCATTACGTACTCTTCCTACGTTTGACAAGCTGTAATGTATTGATTATTTCTAACAGAAACTAATCGATTTTGCACTCATATTCTACAAATCACATTATTTTTCCTCATGAAAATATTAGTCCAGTAAATAAAGACCGAGAAACCTCCCAACCTGTTCATCTCATTATTGTCGGACCTTTTTTTTGCAACTTGTAGGTATTCACGCGTAGATTACTCTCTGAAAATATGTCCTCCACGAAATTTGCGGAAGGGGCTGAAAAATGGCCAATAATCCCAAAAATTGAATTTTCCGCCGATATCTCCGGAAATGTGACACTTAGAGAAGTGGGGTTTTGCTAGGAATGGAGAGCAGTTTATTATCTACAAAAATGAACTTTATCATTTTTGTCAAAAGTTTTCGTTTTCGAGATAAACGGGCCCAAGCGTACCTTGGATTTCGAGCTGCTGCGCGGCGTCTCCGGGAGCACGCTCCGTAAATGTAGGCATGGGAGGGCGGGCAAATTGGCCCATAACTTGAGTAAAAATGAATCTTTTTTCATGATTCAAAGTTCATATGAAAGGAGGGACCTGCACCTATAACTTCGTGTAACTTTTTCGTTTTTTATTTTCCAGGAATATTGAAAAAACTGGCCAAACTTTATTTAACCGCCCATATCAATCCGTTCATATTTTTTAAATCAAGCGTAGTTTTACCGAAACCTTTTGGATAATGAGACTTTGATAGGTGGTGAATGTATTCCGAAAGAATGAATAAATAATTTTTGTGTATCTTTATAAACAACATGTTTTTCTTGGGACGTTTTTTTTTTATTTCCGGAGATTTCTGAAAATTCTCGGGTCTACCGCAAATTGATAAACAATGATTGGCAATATCGGTCTTTAATGCACACCATTGGAAAGCTGAAAATGTCCTCTTTTCGATGGTTTTTAAAATTTTTGGCTAAGTTTTTTAGTTTTCCGGAAAATTTTTGCAAGAAATATTGATCCAGGGACGAAAATGATGGGGACCATTTTTGTAGGTAATGAACTGTACTTCATTTCTAGCAAAACCCAACTTCTCTAAGTAGCATATTTCGGGAGGTATCGGCCAAAAACTGAAATTTCGGGAACATGGGCCATTTTCCAGCCCCTTCCGCAAATCCCGCGGAGGACATATTTTCAGAGAGTAATCTACACATGAATACCTACAAGTTGCAAAAAAAAGTCCGACAATAATGAGATGAACAGGTTGGTGCCTTTATTTACTGGACTATATTGACATTTTTCATTTGTCCCAGTTTTATCACATATCCATATGAATATCAATTCTAAAGCTACTTGAAACAACAAATATTTACGGTAAATTTTCGTTGGCACTTATTTTTATTGTGCTCTTAGGAAAACCATTAAATTATCTTTACGCCACTACCGGTGTTTTTCGTGATATCGACTTCCGTGTAGCTTATCCACTACCACTTATCAACTTCTACGTACGTAATAACACGTTCTTTCAACTCGTTACCATTAATTCGAAACAAAATATTTTCGATACCATAATTCATAAAAAAGAACGGTCGCTAATAAAACATTTTGACATTCGTAGATACTCGAAAAAATTAATAGCTCGCTATTTGGTAATAAATCAGTAATTTGGGTCACTAACACGGATTGTGTGATTGAAAAAATCGAATATAACCGTTTAACTCAACTTGATATCATTTCTATTGGGTTCAGTTTACAGTGACAAAGAGGAAGTCTTAAGATGTGAACATCAACGCTGTACTGTTATCCCTAGTTTAGTACTTTTAGTTATTTAATATTAAATATTATTTTAACTCGTCCTGGCAGACTTCCGTTTTTACTGGTCAACACTATATACAGAGTGTCCAGAAACTCTCCTGTCAAACGGAAACTACAGTTACTAGAGGTGATTTTAAGTCGATTTAGCTGAAATTACCTTAATCCGAAAATTCTTCCTAATGGAGCTACAGCCCTTTGAAGAAGACGTCCTCATATGAGTTTTCTTCAAATTATTCAAAAATACCGTTACTTAAAATATTCTAACTTTGTATAGTTAATGAACAGTTACAAACCAGTCGTTCGTTGTAAATTATTATTTTTTCAGATTTATCACAAGCGTGTCAGTCGGGGGGGCCAACAGGTATTTTTATTAAAAAAAATTTATTTTCAAGTTTTTTATGTATCCGAAAATTCAATATAATTTTCATAAAAAATGTTCTCTTCTTTTACATCGATATCATGAACCGTTTTCGAGAAAAATAAATTTAAACTTTTTTTGTTTCTTAGATAAAATCACGTTGGATTATAAAATTGTATCTGTAATTCTGTTTGGCATGAGAGTTTCTGGACACCCTGTATACCTAGACTCTTTTGTATCCTGCCGTATTAACCTTATATTTTATTTACGCGAAATCCTTCGCTGACGGGGGTCTCGTTAGGATAATAAATTATCCTTTTTTCATTTCTTACTAGCTTTATTATCGCTAAACGCTTCTCTACGCTCAAATTATTTTACGTTCTTTTTTGTTAAGTTCCAAATTAATGTTTCGTTTTCCACGCAATTTAAAAATAAACCTCGCCATATTTCACCGCCGAGTGAAAGTGTTGGGGAGCTGCCCAGTTTTTTCTTGCTTTTAAATTATTTCTTAAAAAAATCTCTCCTGGATGTTAAAACTTTCCCTGGAAATAAATCCAAATTTAAATATACTTTTTCTTCGGTCAATGTGAAGACATGAGAAAAAAACCGAGGTTGCCCTATATATATTTTTTTAAATTACCAACATGGTTGCAAAAACGTAAGAAGAAGTAAAGTGACCTAAGTAATATTTTTTTCTCCAAATGACATTAAAAGCGGCCTTTTAATGACGCTTGGCAGGCTTAGAAGTTGTACTTTTAATGCCTAGGCAGAAAAAGTCCACTTTTACTGCCTATGCATGCATGGTATGATGAAAAAGTATAACTTTTCATAAAAATTCGTTACGGAATTAAGCAACAAGAAGGAATGGGATCCAAATACCATTACCAGACTTGGAAAGAATGCCATTCAATGGTACACAGACGGCTCAAAAGCAATAGAAGGAACTGGGATAGGAGTGTACGGGCCCGGCACCAAACACTCTGAAAGCTTGGGAAAAACCCCAAGTATCTTTCAAGCGGAAATTCACGCAATAAGAAAGTGTGCCCAGTTCAATATTGACAAAGGATATAGAAGGCAAAGGATTATCATAATGTCTGATAGTCAAGCAGCCATTAAAGCACTGAGTTCTTGTGTAATCAGTTCCAAAATGGCGTGGGAATGCCTAGGCAAACTTAATGAACTAGGCGAGAAGAATATAGTCACCTTACTGTGGATTCCAGGACACACTGGAATAGAAGGAAACGAAATAGCAGATGAACTAGCGAAGAGGGGAACTGAAATACCCTTTTGGGGGCCGGAACCTTTTTGCGGAATCAGCTCCAATGTAATATTGGAAGAAATAGGTAAAGCCGAAGAAAAGAGAAGATCTGACAATTGGAAAGATCTAGTAGGGCTTAGGCAATCAAAGATTCTTCTGGGTGACTACAACCTGTTGAGATCAAATGAATGCATAAGTCAAAGCAAAACTGCACTAAGAGTTTTAACAGGAATCCTAACGGGACATTGTCGCCTGAATGGGCACCTTAAAAAGCTCAAAATAGTGGAGGAGGAAGATTGTAGGTTTTGTGGAGTGGAAGAAGAATCCTCCATCCACATACTTGCGAACTGCACAGCAATTCAGAATCCTAGGGCACATCACCTGGGAGACTACTGGATAGAAGAGGGACAGTTACCTAAGTTTAAGCCTGCAGATATCCTAAAATTCCTCGGGGAAATAGGACTAAAGGAGCTACTAGTCTCTGAGACTTTCCTCAGGAACTAAGTAGAAATAAGGGGACACAATAGATCTTTTAGGTCTCAGTGAATGTTACCCCAAAAGACATACATACATACATACATACTGCCTATGCAGAAAAAGTTCGTTGCTAGGCAACCTTCCAAGTAATAATTTAAATCAAACTAGTTATTAAAATTGACAATGACAATTGACAATTTAAATATGAAAAAGTCGATTTTGCGTGTAATTGGAACAAAATTTGAAGGAAAAATTATATGTTTCACACGGCAGAAAAGCAGATTTAATGCCTAGTAAAACAAATAACTATTGTTGTAATATCTACTAGAATATGTTTCAGTCCACTCTTCATACATAGTCTACTTTTTTCCTTCTCATTATCTCCTAGCTCCAGTTTCTCGAAATATTCAGTTAATGATAAGAGATTACTTCCAATTTATCTTTATGACCTATACCCGCAGTTTACGAAGAGATCCCAAATTATTTAATATGGGGGCAATTAAACAACCCATTTGTCCTTAACACAATGTTAGTAATTTGAGATATTTAACAATAAACAGAGAATTTTTTTTTAATTGACGGTAATTATTCGGAATGGGGAAGGGACAATAGAGAGATATTGCTTGTTAAAAAATGGTCTGCGGTAATTACGTTTGCGGTATTTTGACGTTTAACACATGCGCGATTCACTTTTTTACGTCTCTAACGCTAATAACGTTAGCGCTTCGCGTAATTTACGGTTACGTACCGTTGAGTAACATAATTGTCCTGCGCAGTTGACAAAATAGAACAAATCGCATCGGATTTCTGCATATTTACCAAATCGAATACAATAATAGAGCCTTAGCGATCTTCTATTTTGGTTTTGCTCCACTCCAAGTATATTGTGCAAAATAACATATTGAATATCATCATCATTAGCTCCAGCTATAAGATGCCGCGTCGTCCATATTTCATTACTTTTATTTTTTTTTAAATATGCAAATAGTTTGGTTGTTTGGTTTTTGATTCTTTTTTAAATTATAAGTATTCACAGAAAAAGACAGGTTATGTCACTTCCTACATAACGCAGCCCTACGTTTTTAAATTATAGTGATAGCAATAGCTCTTATTTCCAAATAAATTTTAGGTAGACCGTTATTAAAATAGCGCTACATAAATACTTCACCGTATGCGGTATTACAATATTGGCAATATCTCTCTAATAATAATACGTTATCACTCACAAAGTTTTGTAAACATTTTTCTGTAATTTTTTCATCATATTCCTTATTATGACTCATGATGTTTTTTGCCTATGGGAATACATAAAATTTTTTTAACCCGATTGTTGAAGATGGGGAATGCACTTTCGAATAATTATCCCCTTTTTTCTTCTTCTTTTTCATTTTTTCACTTTTTAGACCAGGATTCCTATTTCGATTTAAACTTGTTTCCAAATCTCAATAGTTTTTGGGAACTCACTACGATTTGAAGGCAAGGTTGACACGTCTAATACAATTCCTATTATTTTTGTTTTCAATAAAATTGCTCCAATTTTTTCTCTTCACTTGTGAAACACCACCAGAAAACTATAGTAGTTTAGAAATATGATTTTTTTCGTATAAAAATTGTCTGTAATATTCTCACTTATAATTGCACAAGTGGTTTGTATTTTATCGGGTAAATTTGGGTTATTTAAAGAGAAACTGTTTCCTAGCAATTTGACGAGAATAACTGTCAACCTAAAAACACTCCACCTTCGGTGTCGTGTTTTTAATAGTTGACAGTTATTCTCGTCAAATTGCTAGGACACAGTTTAGAATTTGAACAACACAAATTTACCCAATATCAATACAAACCTCGAGTGTAATTCAGCAGGACAATTTAATGAATGAGAAATTTGGAAACATATCAATGCAAACTTTATTTATGAAACATTAAAAATAAACACATTTTTATTTTAATGTACAATTATTAAAAACGCAGTTATTGAATTTCATACTAGGAACAGTGATATCGCTGCGGGTGCCACAGCTAATCGTTTCTGTAGTAGATGTTGAAGTTTTTTCATTTTCCAAACGAATTGATTGAATAATGCTTGAATGATACTCTTTGTCAACTTGTAAGTTTGGTTTTATTGATGATGAATTGCTGTGTCCTGTTATTTTTATTAGAGCTTGTTCTTCAATTCCGCTTTTACTTAATTCGCTAACTGCTGCCGCTCGATTTGAGTGATTTGTAATTTTGACACGTTTGACATCTAAACCAATGCGTTGTGCTGAGCGTTTAGTCCATTTGGAAATTTCATTAATTCCAATCGGCAAATTCTTGTACCAACCTTTAGAATTTTTCTTTTTCCAAAAGGGATTTGGTGTAAGAAATACTCTGTCCGAAGTTATAAAAGTGTTTCGTTTTTCCATTAACTTTTTGAATAAACGTATTGGGCAAATATCTTCGTCGAAAATATTAGGCGTGATCCATTTGCTGTCACATAATTTATTGTTGCCGCCTTGTCTCGTTTTCGAAAATAGAGGATTATACTCGATACGTCCAGTTTCTTTTCCATTATTTTCAATTTCAGATACGAAATAGGTGGTTTTGCAGTAAGCTGCTTCTCCTCCGCGCCAAGCTAGTTCAAACGCCAAAATGTGATATAATTTATTTTGAAGTCCTTCCGGTTCATTTTCGTTATATAATCTGGCCATTGCAAATACTTCAGATTTATTAAGAGCTGATGCACTACATTTTCTCTTTTCGGGTTGTGCTTGTAGGATTTTACGTTTAGCATTACGTGCAGCTCGTGATGAATTAAACTAAACATCGGTGAATACAATATTAAATTCGTTATAATATTTACTTTGTAGCATTTTAGCGGTGGTGTTCCAAATTGTTTTAACTACCGCTTCTTTGTAGTCTTCTCCGTTACTTTTTCGCATATTAAATGCCCAATCTTGCAATATTACATTCAATTTCTCGATGGAAGTATCTGGCTCAAATGTGTATCTTTTTGCATCCCAAAACGTAGAAAATTGTCGCCAGATTGATGATTGCGTCGCAACTGTATTAGTAGGCACACAGGTATTAACAATTTGACTAATTTCGGCGTTCGTAGACTCATTGTTTTTTATTATTTAACATAAAGCACAATTAATACACTATTAAAGCTTCTATCAAACCAAATATTATAATAAATTTTGTCTTTTAAAATTTTTAGGTTAGAGATCATGGAGTTACGAGGTATTCTATGGCACGCAGTTGTATATGGAGTTAGGAGGTTTTCTCTTCTTTCCATATTATTAAAATAAAGTAATGTGGAGTTACATGTTTTCTCCATCATAGGTAGTTTTTTTTTTCTCCCACAGATGGCATTTTGACCAAAATTGGAGTTACGAGGTTTGATAATTAGGGTAACGATATGTGAGTGTCTACCGAGCTACACTTACGTAAACCACCCTGTTAAATCGTTTGTTGCCTGACTTAAATTGCTCGAGAAGGGTCGAAACCATTAATTTTCCTCCATGCATTCAATATGAGGCCCGTGACCTCACCTTTTGCGGCCTCTAAATATCATATGTTACTGCTCTTGCTCGATCACCTTTGAATATTCGAGAAGCCACGCGTTCGTATATAAAAAGATTGACTTTAGCGAGACGCGCACAATTCTAATATAAGGTAGACTGCAGTCGTATGCTCGAACTTTTTAAAACCAGCGCCAAATTGTAAAATTGACAGTCGACTTCAAATCAGTAGCGTAACGTTTTCACATTTTTTAGGTGAACACAAAATTAGAATATTAAAAATGTATTTATAACTATGTATGGTTTAAATACAGCCAAATTTGGGAATTCTTTGAAGCGTTTTGAGATATTTGGCAGATGAAAGTACTTGGTTAGGTTAAAATATTCATACTTTCAATTGACGATGTTCGTTTGTAAAGATAATGGCATAAAATCGTGTTTACGAGGCGACATAGATAAACAAAACCGATTTTGATTTTTGCGCAAGACATTTGCGAAAATAGAAAAAAAGTGTAATAAGAAAATTAACTTGACTCATGAGAATTTATTCGGTTTCATTTTATTTTATTGGTAACTAAGTTTTCCTAACGTTATTTGTAGTATATTTGGAACTTATAAATCTACTCACGCGATAACAAAAAGTTCTCGATTACCTGTTAAAGGTCCTAAAGCATTAAAAAGTGCTTAAGTTTATTTGTTGTTTCAGTCTCTCGGGATATGTTGAAAGAACAAATTACGGATAAAAGCGATCTTTATTTAACTTTTTTTACCGATCAAAATAAACTTTGCGAGTACAGGAATTTTTTGTTTGTGAAATTTGAAATACGCACAACTCAAAATAGCGATTTTATTACATGAAAAAAAAAAACTATTAGAAAAACATAAAGAATTAAGTTCTTACCTAATAATAATTATCTTTTTTATATATTTGCTTTATGCCATGAAACGAGGAAGTTGTTACAAAAGATAAACAATAATTTATAGTATGTTAATTATTTAATATAAATATTGACAACACAAATGACGAATAATTATGAATAGAAAAATAAAACGGTATTTTAAAATAAATACAGGTTCTCCTAAAAGTTCGTACACTGGGAGATGATCAGGCTGTAAATAACGATATAATATCTTCTGTAAGTTCCTTGTGGCATTACTTATTATTTTTTTAGGAATAAAACCACAATAATGTTTTTTTATTTGTTATTTCGACGTTTCGGTAGCGTTCCAGCTACCGTTGTCAAAATTAACTATAGTAAAGAAATAATTTTTGGTCCCTATCTGACTATAGTCAGCCGGATGAACGTGTTTAGTTTTACCTAATAGTGCATGAGCTCGAAAAAAAGGAAACGATAACGAGACAAAAATATCATTTGTACAAATTAATCTGCGCTTCTGGAAACAGCGGTTAAAATAGGGGGGCACTGACCTCACCCCCAATTGTTTTTGGTAGCTGGAACTGAACACACGCCCATCGCTGAGCGCACAATTATTCTCTCTCTCTTTCAAGTAGTTTTGCTCATATTTTCCTTGTTGTACTTGTATAAATCGTATGGCGCGAATAGACTTTTCGCAATCTGTATATCTGACAACCTTGATTTTTCTCTTATACCTTCACATTGACTTAAGAAAGAGTACAATTATTAATTGAATATTTTTGTCCATATTTTGTCAATATTTTACCTCCTAACAAAAGGTATATGGTAGAGTGAATTATTATGAACTTATAATTCACGGTATTTTCTAATATTGATATTTTTAAAACAATATAATATAACGATACTTTACACAGTATCGCCCATCTCTATATGTCACATATGACGTACTCCTGAAATTTATTAATTTTGACGTTAGAATTGTCAATAATACCAAATTATTACTTTCCGTTCTACACTCGCATTATTTTTAATAAATAAATCAAGGGTCGTGGAGAAAGTATAGAATTCTACTCGCAATTTATGGCCATTATTCACTCGGGTGACTTGCGCCCCTCGCCTAGGGCTCGGGACGCAAAAATGGCTATGATAAATTGCTTGTTTAATAATATACTATTTATATTCATCATAGTTTTCGTATTATGTATAAAATGTTATTGAAACATTTTCTGAATAATTTCTTATACATATAATTTCATGGTCGTTATTTTCAACTTTTATTTTTAAAAAATTCTCAGACCAAAACGTTTCATAAAAAGCCACTAATTTTTCAAAAGATGTGAATTGCAGTCCTCAATCTTCTAGTAATGTGGCTATTTATTTTTAAACTGTTTATTTTAGGCCAGGCATTGATCAATTTATTATTTTTAAAAAATTCCACACGTAATTTCCTGTCTTGACCAAAACATTTACAGCTTCATGTCTTGAACCGAAATTTTTCTTCCACGTTAGCTAACGAGAGGGTATTTTTAATTCCATCCCTCATACTCTTAATGATATGAAGAGAAAAACTATATGTCTAAAGGGATGAACTTCGAAAAGTTAGATGAATTGATATTTTCCAAAGTTTGGAAAGGAATATCCAGATGGATGTCTGAAACTTGAATACGAGATTACTTGGAAGGGCAAATTTCTAAACTTGGGATAATTAAAAAGTTGAAAATGTAAAGCTGGGGGAATGTATTAAGTGGAATAAACGTTACATTAGAATCAGAAGTGGGATATTGTTGATAAATGGTTAAGAAACTTGGTGACTTGAAAATAATGGTATAGATATACCATCTTATCCTGTTTTTGTGGAGATTAACTTTGAATGTTTTGACTTCGATTAATAGGAAGATCTCTTATCTTTCTTCAATGGAAAATAAAATGACTGGTATATTATGAGAAAAAAATTAGATTTGCTAAAAAGTGAGGTCGTTAGAAACCTGTATTATAAATATTTTTCATAAAATACAATGTGTTGAATCTGCAAATAATTGTTTGAAATATACAACTGCGTATAAACGAAATACATGTGAAGAAATGGACAAAAGAAAATTGCAATTTTATTAGTTATTTTTCTTGTTGTTTGTCTGACGCGTGTGGAGAAGTTCGTGACCTGGCGATTCTTATCGGTCTTTTTTTGTTGTAAGCTAGGCCGTAAACACGGTGTAAATCCAAAATTACGTTTTGTTTATTTATCTAGAGAAAGATCTTACAATGTTATAAATAAATTGACGTTTTTTTTTAAAATATGTATATTCTACGAATAGCGAACTGGTTAATGATTTGAAGAAATATGAAGGGGCATTAGGTACACTTTTGGATAACTTGGAACCTTTTCTTTTCAATTCATATACATATTCCCTCCAAAATATTGGAATTTATTCTGCAAACTGAACGAAAATTTGAATTCTGTAAGGTAGTAGATATTGTATAACCTGTAACATATGTTTGAAGCTCTCGTGTGCACCTCTCACTTGTGCGTCAACTTTCTATGATTATTTTCCACTACAAACATTTTTTTTTTAAATGTCGACTCTGAAACAAAACAAACTTTTACCTAATTTAAAATTATAGATTTATTGTACTTGTTGATAAAGTTATCATATATATGTATTCAGTTTGTTGATTTTTTAATTTTCATAAAATAATACACGTCAACAATCCTTTTATTATTTTTTTTTGCATATTTCCCCAACAAAAGTCGTATGAAAATAACTTGAAAATGAAAAAAAAAACACAATGACAGAGGATCGATATTCCAGCCGACGGCTCTTATTTACCTTTTATTTGAAGAGTTTGTAAATTTGAATACGCTTTTTTACGGATTCTGAAAAAAATATCACAAATGTTTTATATTGGGAAATTTGAATTTTCTAAAATCTTGCTTTTTTCTAAATTTACTGATGATTAATAATTTGAAACATCTTTGTAACCTTCAGTCCGTAGCTGACCTCAACAATATTCTGTTTCAAGTTTAAGACAAATTAATTCCCCGATATTAAGTGGTTTTAGTAGTCGCTAGTTTCTTAGATGTACTAGACAACATTCATTCATTCGATTGGGTTATGCTCAGCAGCCCAGGCACTTGAACTGGATCTTTGTACCATTCCAGTCTTTGTACTAGACAACAGATATAGATTGTTTCGAGTAAACGCCCAACCAGTGTAAAACACTCAGTAGCGTGCAAGCTGTAGTCTTATTAGAAAGTTTATAGGATGTGTGACGAATGTTTTGTTAAACTTGTTCTTTTCCGGCTTTTCAATACCAATTGCTTTTAAATATAAAATAATGTTTTATAGACTTTTCCGGTTATTTATACCCTTGTGCATTTTCCCTCTCTAACGAACGACGTAGCAATCACGATGCGGAAAGAAATCGTCCCAATTAAATGGAACTACCCTTCCGTAAAAACTAAAAGGTTACGTCATATCGTTATGCTTGGACCGAATTGACATTTTGATGAACTTAACTGTTGCCTTATATATATATATACATATTTTACGCGGCCTTCTCTGTAATTGACATTATACATTTTTGTTTTATAAGGGCATGCCGCAGAGCACGTCGAAGGAAATTATTTATATGGATAGGTTATTAGCCGAAGTGTTTTTATGCAAGCAATGAAATGTTGGAATGAACATATAACTTCTGAAATAGAAATTTTTGCAAATAAATTAACCCCGTTTAAAAATTTAATCGTACGCCCATGGTTAATGGAAATTTTTTGCAACTAAATAGAACCCCATTGGAAATTTTTATCGTGCACCTATGATAAATGTGAATTTTTGATATTATATAAAAATTACCGTGCGCCCATGGTTAATGGATTTTTTTTTAAATAAACAGAACCCCTATTAGAAATTTGTATTGTACGCCCACGGTAAATGGAATTTATTAGTAATTAATCAACCCCTTTTAAAATTTAACCTTTTATAAGCTCCAGCATGTACATGATACAGTCGAAGCGCAACATGTCACATAATTTTTACTGTTTTCTGTAATATATTTCTAATAAATATATCGAATTAACCCGTCATTCTTCCGTTCGCCTTTCCACTTTTATTTGCAGAAAATTAATCCGTGTAACATTTCCCATTTCCGAAATCCCTATCATCAAAGTTCCTGTCGTCTTTGCAAGAATTCTGGAATAGTCTGACTTGAGGCTGATTGAAATCATTGTAAGAAGTTTCACATTGAGCGGAAAAGAATACACTTCTCGCTATCTACCGATATTCGTGGAACAAAGCCCTTAAAGCTGGAAGTCATGGAAAGTGTAATTGAATAATATGCTGATATATTGAAAAATTCTTAGCCTACTATCGAACCAAACAAAATTTTAATGTCAAAATGTTTTATTACACAACATATTCTCGTCTTAATTGGATATATTTATTACAGCGAACCTGCAACGTCTCTAGACGTTTCAATAAAAATGTTTCTTCTTGTTCTGCAAACCAGAACTCCACAGCTTTTATTGCCTCCTCGTTGGAAGAAAATTTACGACCTTTTAAACTGTTTTTCAGTTGAGGAAAGAGATGATACTCGGACGGAGCCAAATCTGGTGAATAAGGGGGTGTTCTAGTAATTCAAACCCTAAATCAATAATTTTTTGCATGGCAGCATGAGATTTGTTGTCCTGCAAAAACAAAACACCTTTGGATAGCTTTCCGCGTCTTTTCTTTTTATTTTTCCCCCGTAGAGTGGTCAGAAATGTCGAATAGTAATCTCCAGTTATTGTTCTACCCTTATCCAAAAAATCAATCATGATTACTCCATGGCAATCCCAAAAAACTGAAGCAAGAACTTTTCCAGCAGATTTTTGGACACGAAACTTCTTAGGTCTTGGAGAATCAGAGTGTTGCCATTCCATCGATTGTTGCTTTGTTTCTGGATCGTAGAAATGTACCCAAGTCTCATCTATAGTAACAATTCGGTTTAAGAAGTCTACATCGTTTTCAAATCGAGCACAGATCGAACGCGATGCTTCTACCCTTGCACGCTTTTGGTCAACATTCAAACATTTGGGGGTCCATTTTGCAGCAATTTTCTCATGTCCAAATTGACGTGAACTATATGATGAACGCGTTCGTATGAAATATTGAATGCTCAGATATCCGTTTTTGCCCAATTAGACGGTCTGATAAAATCATGTCATGAACTGCATCGATATTTTCGGGGACTGACACAGAAACTGGCCTTCCCAATCGGTCATCATCTTCAATGGAAAATTTACCTCTTTTGAAGCTTGTAGTCCAATTTTTCACGGTCGCATACGAAGGACATTGATCACCAAGGGTATTAAGCATATCTTCGTAAATCTGCTTACCTCTTAACCCTTTTAAATACAGGTACTTGATGATGGCCCGATACTCCAATTTTTCGATTTTCACAATTTCGGTGGACATCTCTTTTCTTTTAATTTATTGCGTAACTCTGGTTTACTTTTTTGACGTCAAACTTCACACTGACACTCTAATAAGTTATTGAAAAACTCATCTTGAAGATATTTTTTCCAATTTGTATGACGGTGATTAGACATGTCGTTTGTATCAATTCACACTTTATCTCAAGAGTACGCGTTTGAAAGAGAGAAGAAATATCGGGATGTGAAGGGGTCAAGAAGGGGAAGGAAAAATGCATAAATCAATGTTTGATGTTCCTTCCCCTTCTTGTAAAATATCCAACGGGTGTCATTTAATTCGCATATAAAAATCCAATCAGTATCTAGTCTCATGTATTGTTTTTTCTTTTATAAATTTGATTTTAACATATTTTTTTTTCTTTCCAGGTAAGTTTCGATGCATTCTTCCCAAGTTTAACTGAAGCAGAATTGGTAAGATTATAAATTCAAAAAGTTGGGTATTTACAGATGTCGAAAGAATAATTATAAATATTCAACACTCCATGAATTTTTGAAAAATAATATTTTTCAAAAACTTCAAACTGCAAAAATCTTTACATTTCCGTTACTGGAAGACATGTATTGATTGTGATTGAAGTGTACTCTTCAGTCCGGGATTAAAGATTCTCGGACGGACACCACATACCTTGTACTGATAAGGCGCAAATACGCCGAAACCGGTCTATAAGTTGTGTTGTCCCTTCTAATTGCAAACCAGAAAGGTTGGTTTTAAAATATCTTGTAGATATACCAACCCCGTTTGACTTTGGGGTGTAATTCAATATCCGGTGGTGCATATGCACGGGAAGTAGTTGTTGCTTCTTAGTTGAACGGCCACTGTTTTTGAAAAATATTATTTTTCAAAAATTCATAGAGTGTTGAATATTTATAATTATTCTTTCGACATCTGTTGATACATTCACTTTATTAAATACGACAATATTACAGGAAACTGTAATAAGATTTTAGTTGGGTATTTATTAATATTTCGTGAGGGGCCATCCATAAATTAAGTCACACGTTAGGGGCACGGATTATAGGGATTATAGAATCAAAATTGTCATAGGAGTAGAGAGGTCTGAAGTAAATCCCCTATGTCACTTTTTTTAATAATTAATTAATGACTATTTGAATTTATGTAACTGAGTAACTCAAAAAGCAGTAATTATTCAAAAAATTTTATTGTGTCACCATATTTATATCACCCAACTTCGAACCAAGTTCAACAATACATTATTGTTCAGATAATTTACCTCTTGTGAGGAGACACGATAGCATTCAAGTGTATTCTTTAAAAAATCCAAATTTATTTGTGTCGGATTTACTGACCCATTTTTGGTAACCTTAGAACAAGCTGCCAGACATTACAAAACCGCCGCAGTCGAAATGATTCGTTTATGAGCCTATGTATCACTAATTTTGAAATTATGAATGTCAACACGCCCAGGTGGATGATTTAAAAGACGTTTGTCGGTAATTTACTTGACAAATGTGGTTTCTCGACGATGGATATTTTACGATTTAGAAGAACTGGAATCATGAACCACAGAAACTTGGTAAATAACATCAAAGCGTCCAAAAAAATGTATACAGAGTTTTTAATTAATAATTGGAAATATTTTACATGTAGAATATTTATTAAAATTCAACCCAAGTCCCTCAAGATAAAATGAGAGTCATTACTATTTGTACCAACCATTTGATGCATCCTTGTTATACTTGACAGATCTTAGTGACACTTGACAGCAAGTGTAGTTACTGTACATACTACAGGGCCAGAAGCAATTTTTCACACAAAATAAATTTACCTTTATAATTATTTACAACTTGCCACAGCCACTGTCAGTTATGACAAGGATACGTCAAGGGGTTTTTAAATTATTGAATAAAACAATCTGTAACTTTGAAAGGATTTGGGTTAAACATAGATATTTTGATTCCAATATTGTATAATTGAAATATTTTTAACTATTAATGAAACACCCTGTAGATAGGTACTATGGTTTGCTAATACAGAAATAAATAAGCAAAAGGGTTAAAAGTCCTTCATAAAGAAGAAAACATTTCAAGGAATATCCTTTCAAACTTCTCATTTTCAGTTGGACTTCACGCTTTACCGAATTGGCTGGTCAATAAAGCTACCTACACTACCGGTTGCCATGGATATAACAAATAAATGCAACTGAGTCTAATCACCGATCCCTAACCGGGAATTTTGCAGAACCCACTAGTGTTCCAACCAGTGGTGGGGATCTTTATCGAGCCCAACATCCATAGACTCGGGACCTCAGTTTTACGTCTTTTCCAAAAGACAGCTTATCTACATAGTACTCATTGGTATGATGCCTGCGAGCTGTGATATGCTCACTCACCCTAGTGGTCTAAAGTGCACCAACCTAAAGTGTTTCGATGCAGGCTGTACGGGCTTTACGGCGGTGTTTACCCAGTGGTTACCCATCCTAGTATTAACCGCGCTCGACAGTGTTTCACTGTAATTATTGCATTAGAAGCGTTCCATTACAGTGTTGGGTGGGCAAATAACTAATATTGTTATTAACAATTAGTAATTATTGTTAAAAACACGTTGGGAACATTTAAATTTAAATAAATTCCATATTATAAAAAAACTATGAATAACAGGTATAAAAATTAGTGTTGAATATTTATTAATCATAAATATTGAGTGTTTACAATAAATTTTTTTTAATAATTGCTGCTATTTTCCAAAGTATAAAATTTTTTTATATTATACCTACCATATCTGCATTTTAAATTATAATATCAATATTGTTGTTAATAATCCACTATTGTCGATAGATACATGGTTGGGATAAAGTATGGAACCAAGTGAATATCTTTTAAACGAAAAGAACGATATTTATGAAAATTTGCAGGTAAGTGCAATGGAACAAAATGCATCTGATGTACATTTTTTTTGTTAATAATATACTTCCGGTTTAACCGGAAATGCCATCAACTTCTTTAATTTAAATGGGACACCCTATATATTTTTACAGGTTTTGAAAGAGCTTGTTATTTTGAATTCCTATATACTGAGTTTAGTGTAAAAAAATTTGTAAAAACGAGGAATAACTAACTCACTGTTAGTTGTACAATAGGTGTACATTTCATTATTTTAGAATAATGAGAAACAAAATTACTTCAAATGTTCAAAATGCTCGCCGTTTACTTGCTGACAATATGCCATCCTATTAACAAATTCTTCTTGAGTCACTCTTCCCAATACTTCTCCACGTATTAGTTCACATTCATCAATAATTCTTTGTCTCAATTCCTGTAAATTTGTTGGTCGTTTAACGCAAACACGTGATTTTAGATAACCCCAAAAAAAAAATCTAACGGGCTAAGATCCGGAGAACGAGCAGTCCACTCTGTGAATCCTCTACGTCCAATCCATCGATTTGGAAAATTCGCATCCAGAAAATCCTTAACCCGTCTATCATAGTGAAGAGGTGCTCCATCTTGTTGAAACCAAACATTTTGTGGTAATTGCCCATTCTGTTGAAGTGCAGGAATAATTTCGTTATTTAGTAGATCCAAATACTTGTCACTATTCAAGTTTCCGTCGATAAAAATGGGCCTATAAGCCTATTTTCGACAAATCCCATCCAAACATTTAACTTCTGTGGATGCTGGGTATGTGCTTCATGAAACCAATGAGGATTCTCATTTGACCAATACCTTGAGTTATGGCGATTAACTGTTCCATTTAAACAAAAAGTTGCCTCATCGGAAAAAACTATGTTAGAAGCAAAATTGTCTTCGACATTACAGAAGTCCATTAGCCGTTCGCATAATTCCAGCCATCGGTCAAAAACATAACAACAATAAAATTGTTGAACCAACTGTACCTTATACGGATGATACTTTTCACTTTTTAATATCTTTCCTATAGAATGTCGACTGATACCATGGTCTAGTGCCAAATTTGTGGTGGAAGTTTGAGGTGATTCTTCTAAATCTTTTGCAATATTTTGTTTAATAGTTTCGTTCGTTGCAGTCCGCGGTCTTCCAGGTTTTAGCAAATTTTTTACCACCCCAGTTGTATTAAAACGTTGTAATGTTTTAGTTACTGTTGAGCGTAATATAGGATTTCTCTCCGGATGCAAATTATTAAAAATATGACACACTTCTTCATGAGTTCTAACACGATCACCATAACCGATCATCATTAAAATTTCAATACGCTCTTTTTCACTTAATTGAACCATTCTAAATTAATGTAAAATTTATTTCCGTCAACTAGAATTTGACACTTGGAGAACAAAAGACGTACTAAACAGTACTCGGTTATTTATTACTATGCATACAAACAACATCAATTAGTTTATCTAAATAGTTTTTTTCTGTAATGCAAAAAACTCAAAGGAGGTTGATTAAAGTGCTATAATCCTCGTTTTTACAAATTTTTTTACACTAAACTCAGTATGTATGAATTCAAAATAACAAGCTCTTTCAAAATCTGTAAAAATATATAGGGTGTTCCATTTAAATTAAAGAAGTTGATGGCATTTATATATACCGTTCTTTTCGTTTAAAAGATATTTACTTGGTTCCATACTTTATCCCAACCCCGTATGTGTATGGATATATACAGGGATTTCCATTAAAAATCAACAGTTTAGAAATCCTATGAAAAGTATTGGAATTCGTCTAGCGTTCAGAATAGATATGTTGATAAAGATATTTAAAATTTCTAAAATGTTGATTTTTCTGAATAACTTTCATGTAACCTTTATTGTTTGTTCATTTGCAAGATGATTACGCTTTGTAGCATTTGTCAGTCATCAATCGGTGCGCTAGTTTACCGGGTTAATCTTGTTTGTCTGTCAGATGATACCGGCTAATATACCGATAATGATATACAGAAAGCAACATCATAACGAGAGATTTCGCCCAGGAATATATTCATGCGGATCAATCGATCATACTGCACTGAAATCTGAAACTAGGTATATATCTATTATTATAACTGAAATTATGAACATGAAATATATTCTGCGAACTTGAATAAATCCAGCGCAACGAAATTTTTATGAATCCACTTTAAAATGTGGTTTGTAACAGGTAATTTTGAAAAAAGATAACTGAACTACGCATTTTTTCAGAAAATTTCAATCATAGTGTTGTATTGATTTGTGGTTTGCTCACAGAACTGTTTCGCTTCATTAATAATGTTATTTGTAGTTTCACATAGATATTTTAGTTGATTCAATAATCTTTGGAATAAAAAAAGGAATAGGTAGTCATCAGCAGAAGAGAAAATCAATCCCTTTTATCGTTACACCCTTGGTAGCTAGAAATTTCCCTACAAAAATTTTATCCGGCGCCTATTAGAAAGACATTTCTTCAAATAAATTATCCTCTTGTAAAATTTGGATAGTACGTCTATGATGGAAAGTAATTTTTACAAATAAAGTTTTTGAAAATTACGGTTTACTGAGAAGCAACTACTACTTCTCGGACTTTGTGCCCCGACAGATATTGAATTACACTTCTAAGTTACAGGAAACTGACCCCGATTTTGTTTGAATACGATACAGAGTTTAAAGCCGTTTTCGGTATGTAATTCCGATTTTCAATGAATTTTCCTCTATTCGCTACCGTAAAATTACTTTGATGTTCTTTGGAGCCCATTCAAATTACAGAGTGAGGAAGGTTGACGTACATTACGGATGGTAGGATGTTTATAGAACCCAAAATAAGTTGAAAATGGTTAAATTTTCTTTATTATAATGCAATATACACTTAGTCTGTTGGAAGATGACATTATTTCTCGATTTTTCAAGTTTATTTTGGCAAATAAAACATTCCTGTTTCTATCTAGAGAACAATATATTTCCGATGGCGCCTCAAACGTCTTAATCTGACCATCCGTTGAGAAGCTATAAAGCTTAGAAAATATTACATGGCGCAGTCATTTGATACTGTTTGATATTGAGAATGTCGGTGTCTTCCTTTGCCCTTTCCTTCAACTGTAGTGTACAGGAATTTTTACGACGACCAGTCATTAGAAAATTGAAGATAAAATTATGAAACTAAACTGGGTACTACGTATTTTTAACAAACATAAATGGCGTCCGTATAAATTTTACAGCTTTTAATATTTGAAAGAAACAGACTTATCTTGAGAGGTCGAGACTTATTAAAAGTAAAGAAGATCCAAATTTTTTAAGACTGTTTACTTAAATCTTTTGAAGTTATTTTTAGTGTCCACCGTTATCTTTGTAATTTAGAAATTAATAAAATTTTAAGCTCCTGTATATTAAAATTATATTTTTATGACGCTGAGAGATTTTTGAATACTAGTAGAGAAAATGTACCAATACATTCTGGAATTGTACAACAAATCGGCATAGGGGTTGACGGCATTTTCGTTTTTGGGGTGAATATCGAATCGAAACAACAATTTTTCTCGCAATTTCGTGCAAAACGTTTCAAATACACTCCGTTTCGTTTTATTTGGATTATTGATTCCCAATTTATGAGTACAAAACTTTTTAAAGCAAGAAACAAAATCAAAGAAATTTTTGTTTGTATTTTTATCCATTTCCCTTCACGATTGTCTGAATTTTAAAAAAGGTTTTAAAGCTTTTTCACTATGATTTTTCTTTTGTGATATCGTGTTTATACATTTATTTATTTATTTAAAGCTTGAACAATTATTTAGAATTCACTGCTGAAGACCTAAATCATTTTATGGACAATTATTGTGAAAGTTGATGGACTAATAGTCTGTCTTTTTGGCATTCATAATACCATTTTAATATATACTATAGACATAGATATCGAAGAATAAACATACTATTCTAAAGCTTTACAAACTTACGAATATTTTTCATAAATAGTGACCCTTCAACCAAGAAGAAACAACTACTTCCTGGGCTATAGGCACCGACGGACATTCCATTATACTTCTTAGTCAAACGGGATCGGTATGATCTACAATATTTAACTAACCATAAGATATGATATGATAAGATAAATGTGAGGCTTATGTGCTTCTAGGAGCTAATCTATTGTATATGCCCTCCTCTTATTCTGGGCTCGTCCTTATTACTAAACTTCGAATGGCAAACCTCAGGTCCTCCACATACTGGGAGGGTGATGGTGTTTTCTCCCCCATCATTGAAAACCTCAGCCTAATCAGGGTTTCGCAGTTGCACAGTATGTGTACTGAAGTTTCCTCATCTTCATGGCAAAACCTGCATATGGCTGTGTTATTCATGTGTTTGTCAAGTCTACAATGCCCAGTCAGGAGCCCAACCAGGATCCTGATTGTTTTCCTATTATGGCTTAGTAGATACTCGATGAATTTTGGCGCTCTGTTCCACCATTCTCGAGACTGCTTTTTTGTCGAAGTTCCTTCGCTATGCCACATCAAGGATCTTGGCCATTTGGAGCATAACGTGACCCTTCACTGCCTAGTAAGTCTGCCTCTTTATTTCCCTTGTGATCTGAGTGGCCTGGTACCCAGGCTAAGGAATTATTTACTCTCTCTAATGTAGAGAAAGTGAAAATTACTCAAAATCCGTAAAACATCTACTGAAAGCACCAACAATGGCACTCCAAATGTTTTTGTATTGGTCGGAGACGAAAATTTGAAACCCTGTACGGTGGAGTTGTTTATTTTGATTTGATTTTCAATTATACCCCTGAAAATGGAAAAACAAGAAGCCTCAACGCAATATCATTAGGTTTGAGCGACCTGTAATTAACGTGCGGCGAGTAGAATTCATTGCTAGAAACACACAAGCAGATCATTACGAAATTAGTTACTTGATGTTTATTAAAGAGACAACCGTAGTGAGAGTATCAAAATTAGCCTACCTGAGAACGTCAATTATCCAAACACAAGGAAACGTTTTCCAAAGATTAAAGCAAGGCAAAACCCTTATCAAGATGTATACATAATACATAAACTATTCAAGAGGTACAATTTCTATTCGAGGGTTTCTAGGGGATGCGTTTTACAAGTTGGGGTTTCCTCCTTGAAATAAAAATCGACCTGATTTGACAAAAAAAATTGTCTGTTTCGTTGCCGTTGCCGATGCCGCACCCTGTATATAGATATACTGTGTTGAGTAGTTGTTTATAGATCGTTCACTGAATCCTCTGTTTGCTCGAAATACATTAAAACTTTAACCAATGGTTTTGCGATTTCTGTGAATCGATACACGGGATCTTTAGATACAGGCAACTCTGGAACAGTGGTTGCCACTCACCCAACCAGCTGAACTAACAGATATAATTGTGATCCTATGGATATTCTGCCAGTCGGAATGTTTAAAGTGGGTTTAAGCTTGATTTATTTCGAATAAAACCGGGAGATGCTACAGAAACTATAAATTCAATTCGAGATGCTACATTTAAAGTTTTGGGATCTTGTATATTACACAGTACACTGATGATGTTCTAAGAAAAGATGTCAAATCATGTACATTGATGTACATGACAATGAATAGTAGGTTCACTTTCAGGTAGCGCTTATAAATGTTTGTTTTTCCGAAAATCTTAACTCTTTACCGAAAGTGAAGACAAATTTTCAAAAATTTAAAATTCGGAAATCGGTCGATAATAATATGAATTTTGAGCTGAAATTTCAAATCCATACTCTCAGGAATATGGAAAAAAATCTGCCAAGTCGTATCTATGATAATTTGTATACAGGGTTACCCAAAAGTGAAGAGTAAATATTTTCGAAAATTTGAACTGTTTAACCCTAGTTCAAATTTAGGAAATATTTATAGTCGCTTGTGCTTATTATCTGTCAGTTTGAATTTACCGCTCAAATTGTACTACTATACTGATAAGGTCTTGGCAAATAAATTTTGGGGCGCCATGTGTACGAAATAGACTATTTTTCCCATTTCTGTCGTCTTTTGGGTCGCATTTATGATTTCCTGAAATTATGTTTCTACCAAAATAATTAAACATTATTTTATGTGTATTATATTTTGGTGAATTTCTATTCCTATTAAAGTCCTTTCACTCCTTAACTTTCAGCTTGTCATGGTATTATTTGACATCAGTTGGATGAATAGAGAAGTTCTATAAAAGCTCAATTTCCTGTGGAAATTCACCAATTAACAAGAAAGCTGCAGGGCTAAATGTTGTTTTCATGGGAAATATCGATTAGTTTTCGTATTAAAAAGGGTCAAAGGGTTGAATTTCTTTTAATTTTGCTACACAACAATATTTTATTATATAGTTTTGTCAAAGTTACTTTATTTATTTACGTATGTCAATTCTGTGCCAAATTTACTACAAATAAATCGATAACCTCCTTGTGGTGAGCTCTCCCCGTTTCTCATCTGAAGGTAAATATTGACATCATGTATAATATGTTGAAAAGCCAAGACCTCTTCCATATTATTTGCCAACTAGCTTCGGACGTAATACATTGTTTGTCATGACGACGACATATAGACGCCAGAAGAGTTTCTGTTGGTTAATATCGATATATTTTAATCACACTCGTATTTTGTGAAATTGTTGACACAAATGATGACACAGCAATAGGAAATTGTTTGTTTGTGACTGTTCAAAACAAAACATTTGTGCATAAATATGAAAAATTCTGTATATAAATAGAATTCTTCACACCTTAAAAAATTAAATACTAATATGAAAAATTGCCATATAGGGGAAATCGGGAACTTTTCAAAAACCTGATAAATCCCATTACGCAAAACACTTTACTTGACACAAAACATTAAAACCTAAGACAGAACTAAAAGTAAATGTAGATTCCACAAAGTAAGGGTCCAAACAGTAACTAGATCGACCCTTTTGATAGTACCCTCCTAAAATTTGAGTCCAATATTCATAGTGGTGTAGTATTCACAAGAATTTTACTGTTAAAAATACGTTTTGTAAAAATTTTCGAATCAATCTTCCGTACTATTACATTTTGCTTTATTATTTTTGATTATCAGCTGCTGTTTGCTGATGTATTCTCTCTTGTTCGCAGTTATATCAGCATAAATTCAAATATTCCGTTTTAAACATTTTCTTTGGCATAGTAAAATTTAAATTGTATACCATTACACAGATTATACTATACTGTTCTCTGTTTCTGATTGGAGGAACATCAATATAAAATTGAAAGCATTGAAAAACACCGGCAAGCAAAAATTGCTATGCCATAACGAACAAAAAAATAATTTAAATTCCAATGTTTGAAAAATTGACAGTTGTTTATTGTACAAATAAAATGTTATTAATACAAAAGTTTTTTTTTTATTTTTCAGTGTAAAGTTTGATCTTTCGCCCACATTCAGAATTGTTTGCGTTTGTCTGTATGTCTGAAACTAAACTCACACCCACCCAGTTCTAAATCCCCTCTTTACATTATCAGAATCGGTCGTTTCGTTTAGAAGTTACGGCGGGTATAAATATTATGAAAATTTCGAATTCGGAGTAACCGCGTGAAGCTGGGGCGGGTCGCTACTAGTAGTATCATAAAGTGGATTGATGGGAATGAATTTTGAGTATCACACCAAAAAAATTATATTATTGGACATTTTTGTGTGCACTGCTTTGTCAGTTGCTGCAGTTAAAAAAATCTAGTTATTTGCATAATTTCTATTTTTATAAGTTGACTAGTACTTTTTGGACATTTAAATGCATTACATAATGTGATTAGTCTATACGTAATAACCCATGGAACATCACCATGAAACCGTTACGAGGATGTATTGATATCTAGTTAGCCTAGACCAGTTCCATGCATAAACAAAATATTGCGTTACCATAGCAACGAACAATAACTTATTAGAAGTGTCAGTGTGAAGTTTGACGTCAAAAAAGTAAACCAATGTTACGCAATAAATTAAAAGAAAAAAGATGTCCACCGAAATTGTGAAAATCGAAAAATTAGAGTATCCAGCGATCATCAAGTACCCGTAGTTAAGAGGTAAGCAGATTTACGAAGATATGCTTAATACCCTTGGCGATCAATGTCCTTCGTATGCGACCGTGAAAAATTGGACTGCAAGCTTCAAAAGAGTTAAATTTTCCATTGAAGATGATGACCGATCGGGAAGGCCAGTTTCTGTGTCAGTCCCCGAAAATATCGATACAGTTCATGACATGATTTTATCAGACCGTCGAATTGGGCTAAAACGGATATTTGAAGCACTGAATATTTCAGACGAACGCGTTCATCATATAGTTCACGTCAATTTGGACATGAGAAAAATTGCTGCAAAATGGATCCCCAAATGTTTGAATGTTGACCAAAAGCGAGCAAGGGTAGAAGCATCGCGTTCGATCTGTGCTCGATTTGAAAACGATGTAGACTTTTGTTACTATGGATGAGACTTGGGTACATTTCTACGATCCAGAAACAAAGCAACAATCGATAGAATGGCGACACTCTGGTTCTCGCAAGACCTAAGAAGTTTCGTGTCCAAAAATCTGCTGAAAAAGTTCTTGCTTTAGTTTTTTGGGATCGTCATGGAGTAATCATGATTGATTTTTTGGATAAGGGTAGAACAATAACTGGAGATTACTATTCGACATTACTGACCACTCTACGGGAAAAAATTGAAGACAAAAGACGCAGAAAACTATCCAAAGGTGTTTTGTTTTTGCAGGACAACACCCCTACACACAATTCTCATGTTGCCATGCAAAAAATTCGTAATTTAGGGTTTGAATTACTAGAACACCTCCCGTATTCACCAGATTTGGCTCCGTCCGACTATCATCTCTTTCCTCAACTGGAAAAAAGTTTAAAAAGTCGTAAATTTTCTTCCAACGAGGAGGTAATAAATGCTGTGGAGGTCTGGTTTGCAGACATTTTTTTTGAAAAGTCTAGAGACGTTGCAGGTTCGCTGTAGTAAATATATCCAATTAAGAGGAGAATATGTTGGGTAATAAAATATTTTGACATTGAAATTTTGTTTGGTTCTATAGTAGGCTAAGAATTTTTCAATATATCCTCGTATGAAATATTTTTTTTTCCAACATAAACGCGTTCTAGTTGTACCTGGCCAACTAAATCTTTTCGCCGGCCATAAATAAGTATCGATCTCGTCGATTCACGGAGCATGCAAAATTTTAAAGGTGCATTGAAAAACATCTAGTCTCTATTTTTAGTTGGTCCACCAATCAAAATGCTAATAAATCATATCCGATCACGATCGAGAATGGTATGCACATACAGACAAACATACTTTCCAACCGGAATTAATAAGGAGATTTTCCTTGAAGATACTCTACTGTCATCATAAAATTTAATTTTTACAGGGTGAATTATTTTTAGCTATCCAAAAATATACTGTAGTTGTTTTTATCGAATTTTTTTTAGTCATATTTGGTGGTATAGTAAAGTTAGTTGGTGCCAGTTGGGTCACTTTAGTTCTTTTTTTGTTTTATTTTCTGTGGTTGTAGAGTAAAGATGGGGGAGTGGCTACTACGACCCACTAAACAGTAGATTGCAAATGTTGATGAACACCTTTTCTGAGTGTTCACTAATCCTAAATAAACATCCAATTCTTGTTTGTTTTTTATTTGAATTTTTGTATAAAATTTGTAGGAACAAGTTTTGAAAAAAAAATTTAAGTCGGACTCTGGCAAAATCTTACCTCCTACTAAACAGACTATAGTGCAATATGAAAAATTCGCAGCTCTATAACTTTACAAACAAATCTTAGATTTTGACTTTTGAGGTGGAAGAACTTTTTCTGTCTAAATTTCTAAAACCTTCCCAATCATGATTCATTCGTACGCCACCTCGTACACTAATCGATTTTCGATTTTATTACGACCTACGCATACCAACAGGTATTTCTTTTTCAAGGTGTTGCCAATAAAATGGATCTAAAGTATTCTTGGCATTACCTGAGTATTATTCATTAGGCAACGTATCATGAATTTCAAGTTACAAATTAATTTTCTGAGTCCCGGCCAACGAATCGCTTTGTACAACCCCTCCAACTCCATTTTTCAGTTGATTATTCATTGATTCATTTAAAAATAAAATTTTCTTTGAACTACTATTGCTATAGACATAAATTTTGAATTTACGCGTCTATATTTCAAAACGAGACAAAGCACACTGAAACAAAGAATTCGAGAGCTGCTCATGAACAGCTCACTATTGAAGTCGTGTGTTCTAGGTTTTTTTTTAAATATACATAACCTCTTGATCGCTTTCTGTCTCCAACGTCCACACCTTAGAGCAGGGGTCTCCAAACTACGGCCCGCGGGCCATATACTGCCCCAGGGCGGATGTAATTTGGGCGCTAAAGGATTAATGCACTTTTTACAACATGTAAACTAGGCGCCTACGTGATTAATGAAATACAGTTATTTATTAAATCACCGACATTTATAATAAGATATATTTTTGTAAAGTAAATTATAATAATTTTCAATAATAACCCAACAAAACCTACCCCTAACAAACCACCTTCGTATTTTTAGTCAATTTTTGAACAATAAATTATAATAATTTTCAATAATAACCCAACCAAACCTACCCCTACCAAACCACCTTCGTATTTGATTAAATTAAGAGTTATTTTATGACTCGATCTACCTGCACTTCTTAGCGGCGAAAATACATGTCGGATTATGTACCCTTCTTGGTCAGACAGGTAAAGAAGGATGGTTAGCGCCTAAATTACACCCGCCGACTGCCCCAAAGGTTTTGATGTTGCAAAAAAAGGAAATTTTGTTCAAGTAAAATTTTATTTTGCTATACTTATTTGAATAAATATATTTTCTTTAAATCCTATTATTTTACACATAAATAAGTTGTTAACAGTGAAAAAGTTGGTAACAATAAAAAATAAAGATATAAAACTCCAAAAATTTAAGTTTGAATTTTATTAAATATCAATATTTAGCACCTTCATTAAAAAAATCCAAAGGAGAACCCCCAGCCTCTTTGTCGTGGAAGGGGCGGTATTTACAGTAGTTTGTTGGCCCGCTTGCTCTTCAGATATTTACCAACTGGCCCTTAGGTAAAATAGTTTGGAGACCCCTGCCTTAGAGTAATACTACAAATAGAGTCCGCAAGTCAATCATAAAACTATCCGAAAAGGTGGCTAACATTCTATCGCCATACATATGTTTTCATCAATGACTTTCAAGGAGTGGGGAGAAACTGTCGGACTAGTCGGCCCATACCACTGGCCAATAGAATAGAACTTTTTGCAAATTTGGCACTGACGAACCATGATTTTCACAAAAAAATATTGTTTTTGATTATACCTGTACGCGCACACACAAATATCAGTTGAAAGGTCGAAAACAAAAGCTTCAATAAACTAGGAACGTTGAAACTTCGTAGTAAAATCAGGTAAAATTGATAGTAAAATGGTTTCCGCCGTTTTTGTCGGTGTTGCCATATTTCAGACAGACAAAATTATTAACAAACATTTGTTTCGCTTAAACCTCAAAAGTTTCTAACAAAAACATATTTTTATCACATAAACCACTCAGGAAGACATCTGGAAAAGGGTCGGCAAGTTACCTTAAGCGGGGTACAGACCAACTTCGCGAGCTGTTCTCGAACAGTCTCCGAACATTTGCCGAGTTTGGTATGTACGCGAGCTCGCGAATAGTTCTAGAACAGCTCGGCAGTTCGTTGTGGGTTCCGAGTCCAGTCGGTAAAATCAAAGGGTTCGTTCGTGAACAGGTGGCGAGCTTATGTGGACGTCAACGTCGACGCTGCCAAATTTTATTATTATTTATTTTAATGTCCTGCTAATGGTAGTGCGAAAAGTACACATCATACTCATATAGGAATCCCCTGTAGCCAAAAATCGGAAAGTCAAAGCCAATCTTTCTCTAGATAATTTGTATATTGATATTATTGGTTCTACTACCAATATCTTCACAAAATCTGGCTACGGCTAAAATTACGAAATAAACCATTTGTAAATCTCTGAGCAAAGGAATTCCACCATATTTAGAGCTATTTTTGAATAAACTTCTTTGCCACCATCGCCTAGTTTTATTACGTTTCCTTTTTTCGACTCGACACTTTGTTTTAATAAAAACTAGGCAGCATAAGCAACCATTACATCGCTTTCTTAATCGTTTTCTTCATTGTTTTCTTCAGCGATGCCATTTTTTTAAATTTATTTTTATAAATTATAATTAAATATCTATTTCTTGAATGTTTTTAAAATTACCTTCAATATCTGGAACACTCTACCGAATTCGACGAACTGTACATGGGAGGAAGGGATTAAAGTTAACTCTTCTGGTTTGCACATATGTTTTTCGCGAGCTGATTGGTTAAATCGGGCAAGATCGAGAGCTGTTCACCAGCAGCTCGCGAACGTATTTTGATCTGTACGAGCCTTTAGAATGTGATGTAATGTTGGGTTCACTTTTAAATGTAAACAAATGTATATTTTTAATGTATTAATCTGAGGTCCACACAAACCCTTTCAAGTTTTTATTTTTATCTGCTCTGCTAGGAAGTATACACGAAAATCGGAAACTGTACGAGAGCAGCTCGCGAACCTGGTAAAACAATTTATCTGGATGGTCGACAATCATTTATTTGTTGGAAATATTTTAGAAAATAAGAAACGCTCAAAAATTATTAAGTTTCAATTTAATTTGAACATCAAACGCTTTTCTTATTGTTAAATTGGCATCAAAAAAATTCACTCAACTTTTGATCAAAGCGACAACCAACTGTTTTGGTTTTTTAACTTCGTAGATAAGCGAAAAATGAGAAAAGGAAGAAAGTCCGATAATTGAGTTTCTTTTCCTTTTACGGTTGTCTATAAACATTTTCCGATTTTTTGTTTTCGTAGCAAACCAGTAAAAAAAGTTACTCGAATGTAAATTTAAGTGTTGAACGTAAGTGAAGAGTACTTAGTTAAAAATATTAAAAAAATTATATTTGGGCGAGAAATTGAATAAAAGATATAATGAAAAACCTAGAAGCAAGTTTGGGTTAAAATAAATAAGAAAAATTAAAAAAAAACGAGATTTTTTGGAATAAGAAATCTTTGGTGATGAAATTGAAATTTTTTTTTGGATTAATATCACGAAATTTCTAAGAAATACGCTGATAATTTCGTAAATCGTAAAAGCCATAAAATTGCAAGTTTTATTGTGGAATTAGAGAAGACCACTCTTGACAGGCGAATCTACTAGTAAAAAATGTATTAATATCGAGAGAGTTTTTATTTTATAAATTGTCAAAGTAAGTGTAGTTCGAAAGGCACAATTCTAAAACCAATACCACTGGCTTAGTTTTGCAAAGGTTATAAATAATTTTTTTTTCAACAAAATCTGTAAAATGGGAGGTTTTGGAATGAGAAAGCTTCAGCTTCAGCCTCAGCTTTTTTGTAAAAATTGAAATTAGAGAAAAAAACACCAATTCGAACAATCCTATCCAAAATTTTGTACATTTTACATGAAAAGGCCAATTTGGCAGTTAATTTTATTTCAATTCCATCCCTGAATACTGCATATTTTCGCAATTTTTCAATTTCCAACTAATTTTTCCACATAACTTATACCTACAGGGTGTACAAAAACTGTTCTGCCAGACGCAAACTACAGCTAGCTCTCTTGTGAACTTTTGGATAATGTTGAATTAGTTTCCGCTGGCCAGGAAAGTTTCACGACACTCTGTATAACAAATATCAACAGTTATAGTATCTAATTAAAATTGGTAATATGAGAACTAGAGCAGAGCATAGTTTGCAAATTTGTTTTAATTCGTAATGTCCTGATTATAAAAGTGTAAGATGACTATTTTGAATAAAAAAAAGTCTTTACATTCATTACCGTATCTTCAACCCATAAATTTTAATAATTTTTGAAGAAAATTAAATCGAAAGTCGTGATTTTTTTGAATCCAATGGTAAAATATATACCTTGATTCCTATTTTTTTATTAAATATTCAAACTATGATAAACAATATGGATAAATCAGATTTCAATATTGTATAGTGTCATTTTACAATTTTGCAATCGAATGCGCCACTACGTCCTGCACTAAAAGCCTTTATTTAATAAATAACGAATGTTTATTTGCCATATCAATTATTCTATATAGTTGGCGAACTAATTGATAATCAATTTTATCCTCTATCAATAAACATTCAGTTAATTTATTACACCACTGCCTTTATACGTTGAAATTGAATTCGTTATTACTGTAACACACATAATGATTATTAACATGCTTTTATTACCTGGAATCTTCAAACGCAATTGTCATCGACTTTTGAACCTCAGATTAAATTGAAACTGCCCACTTATCTACGATCGATGACAATACTATAATGTAATACGTTTGTTCCAATAACCTAACCAGGATCATCAGAATTAACTATTAATTTATTATATTTTTAACATTATCGTGTAATGTCCTTTAGGCATGAACCAGATTAAGAAATAAATCCATTCGAAATTATACAAATTATCAAAAACGTGATAAAGTCAAGCTCAACGCTGAATGAGCAGTATGTGATTTATTAAGGTTACACGACAATAAATAACAATAATATTACATCAGTTTGAACTTGAAGTAAAATATATATACAGATTGCGTAAATTACTTTGGAACCCTGGCCTCGGATTACACAAGTACGACAAGGATATATGAAAGAGAGAGAAAGAATAATTGTGCGCGGTCATCACTTTGTTTCATCTTAGGGGTGTATACTTATTTCCCGAGACTGGCCGAATGGTCCTTTACAGAGAGAATTCATTAGTTGGTGGTATTCAGTATGCTCCCAACATGGAAGGAGTGAGGGTGTTAAAGAAATAAAAAAATACAATCGTTATTACGTAACCTGTACATCTTAAAATTCATTTTTGTCAACATGATCATTTCAGACCAAGTTGACAATTTCTAACTACAATAGGATATTATTTTAGCCATTGTAACTTGAAAATAAAACAGTATTTCTTGAGAGAACCATAAGTAATAAACTAAAAATCCCTTCAATTAATAAATTAAATTGAAAAAATAAAATAAGTAGGTAGGTACCTACACATATTCTAAACATAAAATATAAACTTCCTGAAAAAATAAAAATCCATTCTAAAGGTGAACATAATTTTAATGAATTAAGTGCTCAAATAAACCACCTTCCTGTGCCAGACAATAACCAAATCTGTGATAAAGATTTGATCTCATATCTCTAAGATTATTTGGCGTAATGCTGGCACAAACGTGCTGTATTTTCACCCTCGAAACAAGTCAACGATAACGAGGCAAAAATATCATTTGTACAAATTAATCTGCGCTTCTGGCAACAGCGGTTAAAATAGGAGGGCAATGAGCATTCGGCCAGTCTCGGGAAAGAAGTAACCCCTAAGGTGAAACAAAGTACACGCCTTAAGACCGCGCATAATTATTCTTTCTCTCTCTTTCAGCTGTTTTTCTGTCTTACTTGTGTAATCCGGACGGTTCCGATGTAATTTACGCAATCTGTATATGTGGTATTATATTGGTTGGGATTCATTCTTATTTGATTCTTACTTAATTCTTATTATGATTTAGTTGATATTAAGTTAATATTAATAGTATTATAATCTTTAAGTTATGTATAGTAATCAATCAATATAAGTACAATTTCCCAGTAACCAGAGAGTTTTATTAAACATAAATGGGCACCCAGGACCAAGGGACGTCCACACACCCAATGTGGACACCCATTTGATACAATCGGTTCTACACCTCATATTAAGGACTTACGCGAATTAGACCGGAGCTCAAATAATTAATCAAAATAATTTCATGTATATTACCATCAGTGGGGGATTTATCTCCTGCGGGGCCCGGGACTAAGTCGAGCGGGGGCCCACTTAAGGGCGAAGAAAAACCTCAAATAACATTTTTTTCCCCCGAAAATACGTGGGGCCCGGATAGCTCCTACGTTAATCTGCCACTGAGTACTATACTTGAGGAAATTTTGAGCCGGCAACGTGCCAACAAAAACAAATGAAGTCCTAGAGTGACCCAATTACAGTACTTTTAATTGGCACCGCTGCGCTGTATCGTTAAAATGATTTATAACATTAATAATACCCGTCAGTGGCGCCTGTATTAATTGAGAGTGATGAAATTGTGCATTGAAGAAAATATCCCGGAAAAATCAATAATTACTCGAAGAAAATCGATCTGTCTTCCACCTTGACGAAACAGGAATTAACAAAGGCTACATTGTTTAGAAAATTTGGGTCGACAAGAATATTATGAGTGCTCGGTAAAACGAACTTTCCCTACAATTATTATATTCTCACTTTATTCTTTGTTCCAGTTTATCTTTCACCTTCTCTGTCCTCATTTCCACATCCTTTTTTACCTTAATTTTTTTCAACCCAACCACATAATTATCTCGCAAATTCGAATCAAGCTAAACGCATTATACTAGATGCGAAAGCAAATAATATCTGTTCCGGTTGTATGAATTTTCGATTAAAAGTCGTCCATCTAGAATTGTTCATTGTAGTGAGCCGGCTGGCATATATTGTACATATTTAACTTACGGCAGTACACGCATCATCAGCCGACGAACACATCGTCCGTCTACAAAATTGCTGTACTAAAACTCAATCAACTTCCAACAAAAATGTTCATAGAGAGAATTAACTGGAATCCACCACCTAAGCAGAGGCGGGTATGTTTAACATCTGCTCTAGTTAAACATTTAGAGCAATCAAATGAAATTGTCTTGATTCTACAGTATAATTTCCTAGAGAGTACTTCTAAGAGCCTCCCCACTACGATCTTTGCATATCTATTGTGTGTGCCCTGCCGTTATTTTAAAGTTCCTTTTCTAGACCCGTCCTTATTACTAGACTTCGAATGCCGAACCTCAGGTCCTCTCCTATCGTCGAAAACCTTAGCCTGGTCAGGGCTTCGCAGTAGCACAGTATGTGTGCTGAAATTTCCTCATCTTCTTGGCAAAACTTGGCCAATCCGATGATATTCCAGTGTTGGTTAAGTCTACAATGCCTCGTCAGGAGCCCAACAAGAATCCTGCACGTTCTCCCATTCTGGCTTAGTAATAGACTTTGTCATGATCCTCTATATGTATTAGTTATCACGGATGTTTTCCTACGGAGTTAAAATTTATTGATCAAGGCAAATATTCGTGGTTATTATATCTTTCTCTTCATCTTCTATTCGATTTGTTTTTGTCCTTTTCCTTCATCCTTTAACGCTGGAAAATGCCCCATATACCTTATTCTCTGGGCCCACTCTTTCTGGCTCACTCCATAGTTGCCCTAACTCTAGATTTGTTTTTCTCTCCCGTCGCTCCTTGGACAAGAATATTACCAACACCATTATTCTTACATAAATTTTAATAGACTGAAGTAAAAAATGTCACGCAGTATTAAACTAATGAAATTATTGAAAAAAAAGTACTCAATATTGATGATTCTCCGTCACTGGTTGTCTCTATGTTTTCATTTACTTCCCTGTCGATCAATCACGCGAGAAATGACAAAGCAATCTCAGTAATTTAGAAAATAATGGAAATTTTTATAGCCGCACGTTTATAAAATTAATTGATTTAGTTCAGGTTATCACAAAAGGTGAATTCAATCGAAGCGGAATTCTGAAAGAAGAGGGTTTTTTTAATTATAGTCTTGTTTTATTATTATCGAAAAAAAAACTAATGAAATCAAAGTGTGTTACTTTTTAGATTGCTGAGAAGTTGAAACATTTTTACTATTTAATTTACCTGGACGATGCGATGGGGTGACATTCACTGAGACCTAAAAGATCTATTGTGCCCCCTTACTTCTTAGTTCTTGAGGAACGTCTCAGAGACTAGTAGCTCCTTTAGTCCTATTTCTCTGAGGAAGTGTGAGGATATCTGCAGGCTTCAACTTAGGTAAATCTCCCTCTTCTATCCAGTAATCTCCTAGGTGCTGTGCCCCAGGATTCTGAATTGGTGTGAAATTCGCAACTACGAAGATGTATTGATATCTAGTTAGCCTAGACGAGTTTCATGCATAAACAAAATATTGCGTTACCATAGCAACGAACAATAACTTATTAGAAGTACCTGTATTTATTAAGAGGAGAAAATGCTGGGTAATAAAATATTTTGACATTGAAATTTTGTTTGGTGCTATAGTTGGCTAAGAATTTTTCAATATATCCTCGTATGTGGATGGAGGTTTCTCTACTCTCTCCTTCGTGTACACGTATGGGGAGTGACATTTGTTTGTAGTTGCTGTATATTTGATTCATTGCTTATTTTATCACAGTACATAGAAAACGCATACGTAGATGGCTTTTAACTACATCTGCAGCTCTGTCCTTCGGGTATTGATTTAAGATTAAACTTTTAAAAGTTTAGAGGTGAATTTATGGGTATATAAAATTTTCTTTTCAACATAAATTTTGGGATTACTTTAAAATAAACAAATTGGAAATAAAGTACTGTACTGTATAAAAAATTTATTGAATATTCCTTAAGGTTGAGTGAAATTATGTGTCAGTGTCAAATTTTTTTGTTTTGGGTTCATACGTATTCCTTTTTTGATCAAAATTGTATTAATAAAATATGACCTTCGCTTCAGCACAGCTCTCTGGGGCTCCCATCGTTCACCACCATTACAAAAAAAGAATAATTCATCCTACAATGTGGTGTCCCGAAAAGTTTTATATATATGAAGAAAAAAAGTTTATCCTTCGTCTCACAAAAAAATAAAAGCATGAATAAACATATCTATCCTTCATGTCACAACGAACCAATCTATAATATATCATTGTTATTTAATATTGAAAACTTGATACTCTAAGGCGTAGATTTGTAAAAAAATTGTAACACTTTAATATCTCGTTAAAATTGAAATTTTTTTTCAATGTCATTCAATCGTAGCAACCTTGATTATAATCTTTCTCGTTTTGTTGTGGACAAATTATATTTACAACATAGCAGTCACCTTGCGACATACCTACGCTTATTTGTGAAGTAATTACGAGGAATAATTGTTATACTAAAAATTTACGAATCCATTAGATTATTTCGGGAAGAATTCCCACTATGCAAAATCGTTTGTTCAAAAATTAATTTTCTACCAATGTGTGCTGTTAGTCTTCGTTTATAGTTGGGAAGCAAATCGGTTAATAGAGTGTTGTAAGCTGTAAAGAATCCCTCAACGAGCTGGCAAGAGACAACAAAGTGTCTCTAATATGGGATTGCAGATAATGAAATGGCTGAACAGTTAGCCAAAGAAGGCTCTAAAGGAATCACAATAGATTGCATAAGAGGGGAAATCGGGAACTGGCTAGATAGGGATAGGGAAAAAGAATAGTGAATACCAAGGAACATACAGAAGAAACCCTAGAGGTTGATGCGACTGAGAATAAACAAAAAAAAGTAAACGTAGTTCTAATATGAACAAATTAAATTGTTTTATTTCATCATTGAGTATGGATCTTCTTCATCAACTAAAAGCCTGATCTATTCAAAAAAAGTAAAGAAAATTCAAATGCATTTAAATGCAATGTCTAACGATCTGAGAACTAATTGAGGGAAGAATTCTATAAGGTCCCACTGTAAAAAAAAACATTGTGGATTTTACTAGCGCTATGCCTTCTGGACAACATCCCATACAGTATAAACTTGTAGGTCCACCTCTAGAGGGGGTATTTGAATTTAAAAAGTCAAATTTTATAAAATTTGACCAATTAAGGAGTACAATCTAATGTATCTACTCAAATTAGAGAAGGGGGAGAGTGGAAAGCCTGTCATGGAAAAACGCCAGTAAGTCCGTTTCGGCTTGGTCAATATTTGCAGACTTAGTCTTGTTGAAAACAGATTTTTTTCTACCGATGTGAATATTAACCCAACAAATTTCACCTATAGTTTCTATGAAAGTATGTACTAGTAGTGAAGAATAGACTTTTCTATATACAGAGCAGTGCTAATCAATGGTCCATTTAATACACCTATTCGTATTAGGTAGTATTCCTTTCAGGGACCCGATTCTCGAATCTGTAGGAATTGGATCCCATGGGAAAAATCTGATGTTTCCTATGGAAATTTCAGATAATGTATTCTCGAACCATAGTACGGGAACATATTCTTTCACATATCAGAAGAACTGCTTCCAATGCCATTAACCAATTTCCAATGGAAAACACAATAAAATATGTGAGTATAATTTCGTTGTTTCGCGAATACATTAGTGGAGATGGCAAACTTAGATGAATTGGCTCATCTAGAGGATCTACGATATTTGGAGGAGGCTGAAAGATTGGCCAGAAAGCACAGAGGTTCATGTCTAGAAGAGACCCATTTGAGTGTTTGTCAGAAAAACCTTTCATTAAAGTTTTTCATTTAACATCTCCTCAATATTCTTCCATTGTTGTTCGGGAATCTTTGTAGGAGAAAAGTTGATGGAATATTCCTTTTCGCAAGTCCTCGGAGACCTCCATTATCTCTATCTCTTTACTTATACTGCCTCCTCTTTGAATTTTTCTGTCCATTTCTTTGTTCAAATCCTTGCACATAAATATTTATTTAAAAAAAAACTGGGTACATAACCACATTATTGAAAACTGATAAAAATAAATTATATTGTTCTATGGTTATTACCAATATAATTTTCACCTTTTTTAAAACATAAGAAACCATCAACGACAAACCCCATTCTTTCAATCGTCTTGGAAAAAATATACCATTGGATTCAACAACAGGTGACAAGCCACAATAGGGTTTCCTATGGGAAATAAAAGCATGGGATCAAATTCCGATAGGATATTAATCCTACAGATTCGAGAATCGGGCCCCTGATGTTTTGAACTATTTTCCAAATAGGGATTTTGCTTCAACGAAAATCATCGGATCGAGTTATGGATAGAGTTTCTATTGTTTGCACTTTGATAAAGGATTATAGGACGAAGTACAATGCAGCGCTTGAATTGAAACGAAGACTGATTTAATTGAATGAAGTATAATATTGTCAATATGGCGAAAAACGGCGGAGTGGTAAACATTCTACTCTTATCAACGGTAGCCCTGATATTGTTTTTTGTATGGGAGTTTACAGTAATATAACACAAGGTGTACAAAACTCTCCAGCCAAACGCAAACTACAGATATTGGATTTACCTCCTGAAGGAGCTAGCGCCTTTTGATGATGACGCTGTTGCCAATGGCCGTGATTGATAAAAGGAAAACAGTAAAAACAATTCGAATGTTTTTGATTCTTTTTTTTTTTAATATATGCCAAATACGTCACTTCCAATTCAATAAGAAGTCGTTCGTTCCTCTGCAAAGCAGATGTTGCATGAAAAATAGTGAACCGAAAACTCACTGTGTTTCCCAATTTATATGATATCCTAAACGGATTTAAAATGACGCATTTTTGGCCAAAAATCATTTCTCAAAATCTCCAGAGAAATGGAGGCAACAGAATGGTAAAGTAGATTAGGATTCACGTGTCTGTAATAATTTATAGAGATCGTTGATCGCGTTCGATTCCAACGAAGATGTTCATTAACTTGGTTACTTATAATTGTGTATGCATAATATATGGAAATTATAACGAGAGATTACGAGGTAGTTGGTTGTTTAATTCAACCGTACTTCAGTAAATATGGAAATTCAATTTATATTAACCTAAGCTCGATCTCTGACATTAAAAACGATAATTAGACCGAAAGTTGTTGCTTGAAATAAATTGGTCAAATATAGGTTGAAATTATGTGTGTTTTTTTTGTTTTAATGTTCGTGTTCTATTCTTCCCGAGCTCCTGCAATAAAAATAATTGGAAAAAGTATACTCCCGCACCAGTACCATTTCAGTTTTAGACCTATTGGTCTATCCTTGTCCAGTGACCCATGTTAGAAAAAGTTGTTCTGCCGGAGCTAGAAAAAATTATTATGCCGGTGTTTGAAAAAGAAATTATTTGAAGAAAAAATCTCTTTCTGTGGATGCCATTTTTAATCCCATCTAGATTAGATTAGAAATGGAGTGGCTTTTTGTTCGTCCTACCTATTTTTAGAGCTCGATGACTAGCTTCATTCTTTTGCTGGGTCTTGCGACACTCCCACACCAGATTTGACGTTATCCGATATGATCTTATTACCTTTAGTGCTGATTGGCTGTCGGAGTAGGACGGTCTGAAAAATATTCTCTCAAAGTACGCCGATGTACTTTTTCTCGCCACCCAGTATATTTATTTGTTTTATGACGCTTTTCCCCCCATATTTCGGATGCCACGGATGTTTACAAACTCTACATGACTAGGAATTTCACTTTGTTTGTCCGTAGTAACCATATTAAGGTAAGAAAAGCTATTTGTATATGATGTCGGTTAAGTTCAATGGAACTTTCTACTCTCACTGGAATAAAGGTACATCATATATTTTTATTGAACAAATAAAAAAAAGGAAACCTTTTGAATCCTAACAACTATCTTACGACTTGAAATGAAAGAGATTAATAATTTACTAGACTAGCTAGATTCCAGTAAGGAACACTTCGCGAAGTATCTGTTCTCTCTCTGAATTGATTCCATTTCAAAGGTGTTCGATTAAAATCATTTCTTTAGTAGAAAAAATAAAGGTTCAGTAAGTAGGAGTGAGATTCCCAATTTCCCAAAAAGCAAGTGCATAATCTAATTCAGATAACTGGCAGTATAAAGTAGACGTGCTGGAAAAAAGGATCATTGTTACAACACACAAAATTTATTATCCGTGCGGGTTGAAAAATGTGAAAACAAAACAAGATGAGACGTGCAGTTGAAGGTTTCGTTTTAAACTATTTATTGATCTAAAGTTCGTTTCAAAGGAGTTGATAGCAAAGAGCGCCTATAATAAACGGGTGTCTCAAAAATTTGTATCTCTTATTTATGTTTTACAATGTATCTAGACTAAAAAGAAAGAAATTGTGACCAAACCACCCGGTAATCGGTCAAATAACAATAGGTAATAAAATGCAAATGAAGCACACGCAGTGAACCAAACGGTCCATAGTCGTAGAACAGGGTTTTTTTTATTTTTTATTCTTCTGTTGTCCATTTTGGATTCAGGGATTTAGCCTGATCAGGCTCTAAGTAAACCTATACAGGTATTTAAGACGTTGAATGAAAAAAATATAGAAAATATTGTGGTTTAATTTCCCAACAAGAGAGGATAATAAATACACCACAAGGAACATACAGAAAATAATATCTGCTTGGTTCGCCAACCTCTAAAAAAATCTTGCAAATTGTGCAGAGCTCTCCTTAATTACCATTTTACTATACACGTTTAAGAAATTTAATTCATGTAGCTCCCATTCGCATAAGTTTAATTACCAAACTTTGCTACAACTAGAGATTAGCTTCGAGCTTCAGTTTTCAGTTAATACGGTTTATGAAGTTTTCAATTTACACAGTTTCTTTTCTATTTTCTTCCTAAGTGTACTACATAAAGTTATCCAAGGAATCATACTGACAGTTTTTATTGAAGTGGAAGAAGTTCTAAAATATCTTTCAACATTTATATTCTTCATTATCAATAAGTTTGTTCCGGTCGCAGACACTACGTGTATTTGGCGAATAGGCCAATATTTATCATTTGTACGAATGTTTGTTTGATCTCCCACACGGTGCCGTAGTATAGCAAAGGTACACGTAGTTTACTTCGAACAACTACGGCATCCTTTACTTCGTGCTAGTTCCCCTTTCAATTCAATAAACCTTTTTCATTATAGTCGTTGTATTTTGCTAAACAGGCTTTTATCCTGACCATTACCATACCATTATTTATGAATTAAAAAATAGAAACTAATTACGTGTGGTGTTCGGGGGGGAGGGGGGCATCGAGCCGAATCTCACTTGGCGGAGAGGGGAGGTCTTGGCGAATATCTATCAATAAACGATGTTAAATTGAAATAAAAAACGTGTCTTGAGTACTAGCCAATTTTCCTTTCAATAAATCCAACGCATTTACATCGAAAACACAAATATTGAAAAATCTCTCGTATGATTAGAAGGGGGGGGGGCGAAAAAATCTTACTACAGGTAAACTGGTATCTCGTGACAAGGCGGAGCTTCCAGTACGCAGAGAGAGAACGTATTCGGCCAATACCGAGCTGCCCTACCACACGGTTGTTTTGCTGGATCCCCACTTTCAAATTTGTTACGGCGCATCGTCACCTCATTTCACGAGATACCGGTTGGAGTATACATCTCACCAAGGGGGAGGGGGTTTTGTCAAAAAATGCCTCACGTTATTAATTAATTATTAAACCCAGTGTGGTCTTCGTTTAAATTGCTTTTTGAGCTTAGTCTTGTATTGATGAAAGAGCAAATTTTCATTCAAAATCGATTTAATAAAGTACCTACATTTAGTGAAATCTTTTAATAAATGTGAAAAATAAGTTTCCTTTTATACAGATTCAATTTCCTCAATGTAAAGAATATTTAACGAAGTTGAAAACCTCGGGAAATTGAGAAGTTTGCGATGAAGGATTTAGTTTTATTGTTCTCTGATATTTTTTAACCATCTTATTTTCAAATTGCAAAATATTTTTGTAGATGTAATTGATTCAATAACTGATTTTTCTTTTCTTTTCAGGTAAGTCTACAACGATTCAGAATATCAACAAATAAGTGAGTAAATATACAGAGTGTGCAATTTTACAATGAATTTTACACAATAAAAATGTTTCTATTTTTAATACCACTCGAGCATTTGTTAAGCTATGTCCACACCGAAAGCAGAACCTTTAGGAACATTATGTTAACATTCACAAGAATGGAAAGGAGCTTGTTTCTGTTTTCATAAACAGGTTGTGGCAAGCAGCAACAAAATGTTCCTCTGTGTTTCTTTGGCGTGGACGTGGCTTTAGGGGAGACAATAAAACATCGAACATGACATGCCGAAACAATTTATCCGGAATATAAAATTAGAATATTAATTTTTATTACAATAACAAATATTTAATCTTCACTATTCGTTTACGTCGGAATATTTATGATGCTGACTCACTTTTATTGTACCACTGTCAAAATGTTGCGTGGGGGTGAAAATTTCTGGGTCAAAGTTGTACGCATAAAGATGATTTGTAAGGTAGGAGGGTATAAAATATTGAATTTAATTATTTCTTTCTTTTAAGGAAATAGGGTTGTTAAAATAAATTGGGTTTAATTGTAATGGGGATATGGCTTTATTATATTTTTTTTATTGGAAAATTAACTTTGTTGGGTATTAAATCTATCATATGAAAAAATAGGATACCTATTTAGACAGGAGGTTGGAGGGGTTATAATTAATAGTGTTAATATAAAATACTTGCTTATACTCCCTACGATACGTTTGGAAGGACGCACCGGAATTCGGTCCCGCTACCTGCGAAAGGGACTACCTGTAACGGATTAAATTCGAAGTGTGGTCACACCAGCGAAAATGCGATTTCGGAATTGGGTCCCATGTACCTACTATTTGTTTAATTTGACTTTTATTTTCCTTCACATCTTTTTGGGCTTAGGACCAACAGTACACACTTATTGTTGTTGTACTGGCATGTTTAAAAATTTACGCTAAATGCGTATCGTCAAAAATAAAAACAGTACGTGAAATAATAACCCAACCAAACCTACCCCTACCAAACCACCTTCGTATTTTTAATGAATTTTTGAAGAATAAATTATAATAATTTTCAATAATAACCCAACCAAACCTACCCCTACCAAACCACCTTCGTATTTTTGAGATAATGATTTTTGAAAACAAAATTTAAACCCATCTATTATTAATAAACGCTTACCCTTTTCACTCGTCATAGAGGTGAAATTAATATTTTCCATGTCAAACAAACAAACAAAATCACAATAACGGACACAAATAAACACGTCTTACACTCTGCACTTCAGAAGAACAATTGCTAAAAATAATCTTTCAATACCCACATGAAATCTACCTGCTTCGACAGCGGACCGAATTACGAAATCACCCTTTCGGATTTGGACAAGGTCCCTGTGAGCAGGTAGCCCTTTTGCTAGGTACCCGGACCGAATTCCGAAACACCGGTTTGGAATCATTCTTTTTGGAGGTCGAAAAGTAACAAATATTTTACCCCCTAACAAGATTAAGGGTTTTGCCTATCGATCTAAGTTTTACTCTAACCTAACCTGAGTTTTCTGATTCGAACACAACTTTTTCTCTCGTTAGTTCAAATTAAAAAAAAATGGTCCATTTTCTTGGTACCAAGATCTCAGAGTCCAGTGGCGGGGAAGATTGAGCACACGTAATTTTTGCCAATTTTTAGTACAATTTCGGCTTAAACAACATTTATTTCCAAAAATCAGTTATAGGTTGATAAATATCCACCAACTGGCCTATATCTTTCATACCTTTAATTAATTCGTTGTGAGAAAAACAAAATATAAATTTTCCTCACAGAAATACTTTTTCTTTGAAACGTACTTAAAATGAAATTTGGCCGTTGCTAAAATGTGTGACAAGTTCATTTTTAGTTTCCAAGCAATAATTCTGTTACTTCCAAAATATTCGAAATGAATAATTTGTTTTTACTGCCAGCCGCAGTACACGAAATACAGGGTGATGTTTTTTCTTATGAAACTTTGGGCAGTATGATGCTATAAATAGTTTATCAATATCATTAATCAATTTGATCAAATATAATCTACGGTAATTGACTGGACGTCAGACGAAATATTAAGGTCAAACGCCTTATAGATTTTATTTGCTATACTTACATTTTATACAGAGTTTCCTTAAACTGTTCTGCCTTGCCTGCCCTGAATAGATTGGTGTTCGACTTTTTAACTTTGTGATTTTTAAGGAGTGGCTTTATAAAAAGAATGAGTCGAAGTTTTTAGCGTTTTTCAAGTCTAAAATTTTTTGTTGTTAAAAACTCATTACCCTCCTAAAGTTTCAATTCAAAATTCACAGTTTTGTGGTATTAAAACAAGTTTTTAACTTAAAAATGGGATTTTTCGAAAATTTCATGACACTACGGTCACTGAACAATGTTCGAGAAGGACACACTGATACAACTGGGACAATACTTTTGGACCCATTTTTCACATTTTGATAGGATGACATAGGAGAATATATTCAGTGAGCGACTACATCATCATCCCATCTAGGGAACAGGTAATTCTGGAGAAAACATCTGGTTCACCGATGGTTCCAAAACAAACCATGGCACTGGGGCTAATATAAAAGGACCTAGAATAAGAATGATCTTTAGCCTTGGCCGATATACGACTGTGTTTCCAGTAGAGACGATTGCTGCTATAGCCTGTATTGATGAAAACATCAGAAGTGGATATCCACTGACAGCCAGGCTCTGCATAAAGCTATCAGTAATCCAACAACTAGTTCTAGACTGGTAAAACACTGTAGAGAACCCTGCAACAGGCTGGCAAGAGACAACAAAGTGTATCTAATATGGATGCCGGAATATGAAGGGATTGCAGATAATGGAATGGCTGATCAGTTAGCTAAAGAAGGCTCTAAAGGAGACTTCATAGGTCTGGAACCGTTTTGTGGAATCGCAAAAGATTGCATAAGTTGGGAAATCAGGAACTGATAGGCAAGGAACTCTCACCCAGTCTATTGAAACTTAGTAAGAGACATTTGAAGACAGTTACCGACCAGGTGACTGGACAGTGCACGCTGATGAAACATCTGCACAAAATGGGCAAAGTTAGTGAACCTATCTGCAGGAAATGTGAACTCTATAATGAAACACCTACTCTGCTTCTGCGAGAACTTACATGGACTCAGACGGAAGCACTTTGGAGAGGAAATAATAGAACCATTACTCCACTCAATCTAGTGGCCTACATAGAAGACACAAAGCTTCTGGAATGGAAGTAGATACCATAGGAAATGGTACAAAGATTTACTTCAAGTGCCTGGGCTGTTGAGCAATCGAATGAATGACACTATTCGAAGGTAGAGTAGTGGACCTATCTGGACCAAACGATATCTTGTTCCAAAAACGTTTTTAGCGTTTTTCAAGTCTTTCAATCAAGGGGTATATTGTATAGCTGCTGTGATAAATTGTTTACTGCAAACCCCCGTTTTTTTTATCACCATCACAAGCGTCCAACGGGTGAGGGGCAATGGGTAAATTTTTTTTTAAACAAATTTTACATTAAATTAAAACTATAAAGTAGCGAGCGTAATTATTCCTCGCCCGACAAAATGTTCTCATTTCTCTAAAAAGTCTTCCATTTATTTTCAATTATCTTGAAACGAAATTGGTATTAAAAAGACTATAATATTTTTTTACGGCATACATTGTTCGCTGTCTTAATATCGTTAATTGCCAAAGTTAAAACTAAAAGCCCTTTCGAGTTTTTAAATTGACAGCAGCCGACTCTCCTTTTACATGCCGGATTATCCTCGACGTTTAAAGAAAACCGAAAAAATTTCTAAATTGAAACTTTAAACGAGTTTTAAGTCGTCTTATGTTTACAGTAACTCAATATGGATTATCTTCACGAAGCGGAAAGCGGATTACATAAACACAGGTTGCGATAATTAATATGATATTAGTCAATGTTGCCATATCTAAGAAAATTTTCTGATTCTCGTGAAAATAAGTACGAGAGAATAGTTAATATTTGTAGAAAGCTGTCTAATTTGCTTTCCTACAATTAGCATCTCTATATATATATCTTGGCTTTTGCCGGCAATCATAAAATTAATGGGCCAATTGCAATAAATCATTTGGCCAATAGCTGCTGTAGAACAGATCGCCAGTGGCGGACTATTTAAAATTATTATTAAAAGGATCAAATTAACAAATATATATCTTTTTGTATTTCCTTTGGATACTGTATCGTGTGTATCAAACCATGTTTCGTCCAGGTAGATTATAGATCTGTTTTCGTATCGGTACTTCTTGATGTGCTGAAGAAAATTGAATCTCCAAGTGTACAATCTTTGCGATTCCATTACCACTTGTTTTTTTGTCAATTTTACGTATGTGAATCCCATTTTACCATGGATGATGGCCCGGCTAATATTTATATTGGTGTCATCTTCTTCTAGCTTCCTTTTTAGATTGTCCATAGTAGGAACAATCTAGCTTTCATAGAGGGAATATATTTTCCTTCTCATTATATCCTGTTTCTTCCAATTAATTTTTCACTGTTAATAATATCCTTTATAAAGGATATTGGTGTCTTTGTAAATAAGCAGGTTTCTACTTACAAAACAATCATACACATTTTTCACAATTTGCTTTGCATCTAATGACAAGTGTTTTCGACGCAACATTGCGAACAAAATTAATGATAACTAATACTCGTATAGAAAGCTCTTTGAAACGGAATATTTAATACTACCAAATGAATTGAATTCATTTGGTATCCATCGATTAACTTTCTCTCCCTTTGTATAAAACCTTTTGGGACACACTGTATATCATACCTAACCAAAAATCATTCCCACATCCTTTTAGTAATTAAATTGTTGTGTCAATTATTTGAAACTCATTTCTCTACATATTGACAACATTGTATGAATTTTAATATCTAATGTTCAGATAAATTTCATCCCAGTCTGGTCGAATACGTTCTCTTTCTGCGTACTGGAAGCTCCGCCTTGTCACGAGATACCAGTTTACCTGTACACCCGATACAAACCTGATGGTCCGCCCTTGCCTTGTCTCTCGACTGTTCTTGGATTTCATTTCAGGTAAAATTCTTTTAAGACGCATTTAGATGATTGCATGCAAAAGCTAAGAGACAAACTATACCTGTCTGTTGTTTTTTATTTGATACCATGGCTGTTAAATAAGGGTAATTTCAGTTGACTAAAAACTATTTGACAGGGTTTCTTTGTGAAAATACGGTCCTGTTATTATTACAAACAGTGAAAACTTTTGAAGCTCAGCCTGCAGGTTTTCACGTGGAGAGACTTGACCTAGACAATGAAAATCGTCTTGATGATATACTTACGGTAGATGACGCTGCACTAAAGCTACACTTGATGAATGTCGAAAAGCGAAAAGGAAGGATTTTGCATTAATGAGGAAAACGATGTAGTGGAAAATGAAACAATTCCATTAACGAGTGTTTCGTTAAAGGTGTGAAAAGGGTGTTGAAAATAAAAGCTTTCAATACCTATTATTGGAATTTTGGCTGATCATACGACTAAATCTATAAAATATACACAGGGTGAGGCAAAAATAGAGAGGCCTATATAGGGTGTCCTGTTTAATAAAAATGATAATTTCACGTTTCATCCAAATTACATGAAAAATTGTTCAAAATAACGTAAATATTTAAAAAAAAAACGAAGTATAACCGAAATTAGAGAAAACCTTGCAATATTTTCATTATAATCTGTTGTTTTGGCACAAATTGTCATCTGTATTATGATTAGTCATAAACCATAAGCGTACTATATCTTATTTTAAAAAGTGTGCCATTTTTTTCTCGAATATTTTCAATATTTTGCTGCTTTTCTAGGGATAAGATAATTATGTCTGTAATAACTTTCTAAACTGAATTTTATTTTATATCAAGGGGTTTCAGAACATGCAAAACTTTTTATCAAGAATAAAATTTTTCACTAAAACTACAAATAAAAATGTTTCTCCTCTTGGGACACACTGTACAATAGTGTTCCTGACTGTGATAATATGCTCGAATGTGTTCAAGAGAGGAATGAAAAGAGATAATAATAGTATAGGTTTACGGTCGAAGCATGTGATGTGTGAAGTGTATAAATTCTAGTTCGGCAGGTTTGATAGTGTGGAGGATAGTTGTGTAATTTTTCTTTTTATTTTGTTTTTGTACATTTTATTTATCTTGTTACATTTTGTGTTTCGTTTTTGGTTTTTAACCATAAAGTTTGATAAATATTTGCAATAAAACCAATAAATTTAGTATGAAAATTACATTTTAAAGACCTCGTGGTGTCCCAAAGTTATTGTGGTCGGACTCTACAGCAGAGCCTAACCTACAGTCAAACCGTTTCTGTTTTGGCTTATTTACCAAACATTAATAAACAAAAACCAATTGTGTTTGATATTTAGCGACTGCGACGAAGATTTAGACCATTAAAAACTAAAACCAATCAAAATTGAAGCATCTGCAGTGAAGTCAAAGTTAACGGAATAGGAAAGTAAGGTTGCAATAATACATGAACCTCGACATTTACGTATCGACGTAACCTCCGTAAATGCATTATTATTTTACGTCTCTTGTTCATGATAATCACGACCTATTACTTATTTTATGAGATATAAATTAGATTTTTACAGGGTTGAAATAGAAAATGAGATGAAGTCGAGGAAATATCGTTGAAAACGAAATATGTCCGACCACAATAACTTTGGGACACCACGTGGCCGCGGGTGTGGCGTACCAGCCAGTGGCGTTACTGACTTGCATATGAAAATGTAACTTTCATACTACATTTATTGTTAGGAATATATTTCAAACTTTATGGTTTTGGATACCTGTAGAAAATTACATAATGGTATCACTCGCTTTATGCAGGTATGCGACGGGATTAAAGGTGATCCTTTTTTGAATTTATTAAATAATTAGCAAGGAAGAAAACAATTTATCTAATCTAAAGTTAACATATTCCAAACCTGAACACTTTTACAAATGTATCTAACATGTCAACTTAAACTTATCATAAATATAATCTTATTATTAATCTGAGTCATCAGTTGATAGTAATGGTTGTGCAGGTGTATTACTGTCGCTATCAAGATCTGAGAATCTTTCATCAGAAGTGCCAGTATTAACGTTAAAACATAAATGATCCAACTTATTATCGAGGATGTGTTTCGTTCTGTTTGTAAGTTTTCATATTCTTTGACGTGTTGACAAATATTCGTCCATTGACTAAGTGGCAACTCGTCGAATCTTTTTCGGGATGAGCTGCTACCCAATTTTTGACTGATGTCCATATTTTTATCACTTGCCTATAGTTTTTAAAAGGAATTTGAACACCTTCCTTTGCTTCTTTTTGCATAGATGCAGAAACCCGATCTATAATTTGCTTTGTTTGACTATGCAAAGCTTTTCCTTGTTTCACCCTCTTGGGTCATGAAAAATTCACTATTCGCAACAACAAAATCGCACAAAAAGACCGAAAGTACTGTCTGGGCTGCTCAACACTGAAATGAAAACGAAGAAGCTACATAAAATAAAGCGTCGGTTGCTCCGCCGCTGGCTCGCAGTCGCAGCCAGTCAGAAATCGACATCGCATTCGAGGCGGTCCTACGTTGAATCACGTGGTGTCCCAAAGTTATAGTGGTCGGACTCTACTTATAAGATTTGAGTTGAGACCATCGACTGGAACTCGAAGTAAGGTAACGATGTTGTTCTCGCCTTGTTCACTGAGTATCTCTCCAAAATTAGCCAGTTAGTATTTTTTGTTAAAACTGTTCAAAACCATTTCAGTGTGGAAGAGAAGGAAAATCTTATTCTTCTCCATTGTGCGGATATTCCTGAAGCTGTAAATGTTTCTATATTGTCACTGGTGGATCCAGAGCTGTAATAGGAACTGAAATTGGAATTGCAGGACTCTTGGAACAAACCAACTCCTGTGAAACATTGTATTGTTCACCTAGTGTCTGGTTAGTGTAACTACTGACACTGGCGAATGTTGTTTAAATGAAAATACAATTCGTATACACCAAATAGTTTAGGAATCTTGGGCTGGGATGGAATTGTCATTCCAGAGAAATGTGTTGATTCTTAACCTAAGAGATATAAACTCTGGAAAGTATTTCTCAACTGTTGGTGGATACATCTGGGAATTTGAAAAACAATCAAAAGGTTTGCAGTTTGCACCAATCAAATTCAACCAAATTTAATTTTTTCAAACTCAGTCTCCTTTGACAAATCGAATGCGGTTATCTCAGTACGGTCTCCGATCTTTAAAAATGGAATTAAATTACATTTATTCATTCATTTTTGTCTCGACATTAGAGTTGGGTGTTGTTTCTGAAGTTGATCAATTATTCAAACAGCATACCAGCCCCGTCCGTCGAATTTAAATTTCAGATTTTTGATGGGGGAATATTTAAAAGGTTTTCAATCTCTTGATGCGGCTGTTGGACAAATGAACATGGATATTTTGAGGATACGAAATTTTGTTCGAGAGTAATTAAATTATCATGATAAAATCTAGAACGTAGAAGAAGTTTTCGGATATTTCGATTTCAGAAGTGGGGTTTCAGAAAATTTTGTTTCAACGTTGAAAATATTTCAGCGCTACCAACTTATACTATAAAAATTGCTTGAATCTACTGAAAAATTTCACATTTGTTTCAGTGATGTCAAAAATAGAAGGTAGAAGTGACCATTAACATTTATGGCGAACTACTGGCCGTTTTTGTTTCATGTTAGAATTTCATACGTTGCTCAGTTGTATATTCCATTATGCATTTGTAACACTGCTCTCTCCTCTCGAGACAGATCCCGACTAGATACTCTCTCAAGGGTGGATCGACTCCATGTTAATGTCACACTAGGTATGCCAGAGGGTTGACAGACTATAAGAACTTGGGTTGCCACTACCTTTTTAGACATCGACGAAAAAAAATGAATTTAAATTTAAGAAAAGAAACTAAGGTGAGAAAGGTAGAAACACCTTGTAGAATTGAATTAAAAGTTAAAAATAAAAAAGTTACAAACTTACATGAACCCGGACACGATCCCCTACAACTCTTACAGCCGGGTAGATAGAGAAATTTAAAACGGAAATTCAAAATATTAACTTTATTCTGCCATTGAGGAAAAGTAAGAATGAAGCCTGCACTTTATGTAGATACTTAGCTTAGAAGATGAAGAGGTCTGGTAGAAACAGATGAAGAGGTCTGGTAGAAACAGATGAAGCGAAAGATGTCTTGGAGTTGACGTTATAGATGTCTTGAAATTGAAGCTAGAGATGTCTTGAAAAATTGAAGTTAGAGATGCCTTGGGGTATCCTAGTGGTTAGAGATGTCTTGAAATGTAACATGTAACGGTATCTTAGCAGTGTATCCTGGCATGTAACGGTATCCTCCTAGCATGTAATGGTATCCTCCTAGCAGCTGTGCTTACCTCACCAATTTAAGGTAAAACTTGAGATAAAATTGGAGAGACGATAAGGTATGTCTTTACTGTAAGACTGTCGGTAACGGAAAGAAAGGGCGATCGTTTTCAAAATGGAATCGGCCGTTGACATAATATGTCAATTGTCTTAACGGTCAACAAGAGTAGGAGAAATTTAGATCACAGAACTATAATGGGAGTGGTTACTATGACTGCGAGCGGTAATGATTTTTTAGCTGCATAGTTTTAAATGGAGCCAGAAGTCATTAACACTATTGTCGATTACAATTTGAAATTCTACAAATACATTGTTACAAAACTCACCTCTTGAATGGCATTTAAAACGGCAGAAGTTGTCCGTCATTAGCCAATTCCTTTTGGAAATATTCATGTAATTTTCTAGTGACGTTTCGCTTTTTAAGTACAATCGTTGTCACAACACAAAAAACGTCAAAAATTAATTGCCTTCGTAGGCAATCTTAACACTTGAAGGTTGAAAACCCCATAAAAAATTGCATTTGATTTTTAATAGGATATTATTCCTTATAAAAATGCAAATCACTATAATTGTTTGAATAAAAAAAATATTCAATTAGTACATAAAAGCGGAAAGCTTAGTTCACTTCGCACATACAAAACAATCAGGGCTTTGCCGATATTTTTTATGGCAGTGAACTTGAATTTTCTAGACACGTCGTAAACGTATACAAGAATCCATGTCATTGGAGGGCAACGACCTCTTTTCTACCATCGTCATTCGATCAAGTCAAGTCAAGAATGATATCTTACATAAATGGTAATGATATTACCCATTGGTATGCTTCTGCCAGGGGAGAGCGGGGCAACACCATACCATTAAACAAGTTTTTTAACAAGCTGTACGCGATTTTAATTAACAAATATTTTACATTTTATTATCAAAAGTATGGAATTACTAAACAAAGAAGAGTTTTAAGAAGTTGAAAATATTTGTGTGAATCTAAAAAGGAACTTTCGCTTTAAAGGGTTTAACATCCAAAGACATGCATTATTTAAAATATAATTAATAATAATAGGTATTTTCGCGGAGACAATCCCGAACGCATTCGGAATATAAACTGAACATATACGAATATATTCGAACTTTTAAACTCCGTGAACGCACCTAGCTCAACTAAGGATATTCATTATACAGATTGCGAAAATTACATCGGAACCTTCGCCTCGGATTACACAAGTACGACAAGGATATATGAAAGAGAGAGAAAGAATAATTGTGCGCGGTCATCATTTTGTTTCATCTTAGGGGTGTATACTTATTTCCCGAGACTGGCCGAATGGTATAACGGTGGTATTCAGTATGCTCCCAACATGGAAGGAGTGAGGGTGTTAAAGAAATAAAAAAATACAATCGTTATTACGTAACCTGTACATCTTAAAATTCATTTTTGTCAACATGATCATTTCAGACCAAGTTGACAATTTCTAACTACAATAGGATATTATTTTAGCCATTGTAACTTGAAAATAAAACAGCATTTCTTGAGAGAACCATAATTAATAAACTAAAACAATGTTGCCGGATGAAAGTGTTTTGTTTTACCTATTGTGCATGACTTCGAAAAAAAGTCAACGATAACGAGACAAAAATGTCATTTGTACAAATTAATCTGCGCTTCTGGCAACAGCGGTTAAAATAGGGGGGCAATGAGCATTCGGCCAGTCTCGGGAAATAAGTAAGGTGAAACAAAGTACACGCCTTAATGACCGCGCATAATTATTCTTTCTCTCTCTTACTTACTCTCGTACTTGTGTAATCCGAGGGTTCCGATGTAATTTTCGCAATCTGTATATGATCTTGTCTCTGATATGATCTTCGTCACTCGAACTTAAATAATCCATGGTCTAAAAAAACAGTAATCAAAATAGAGTACGTTTGTATACTTTTACTTCTTACCCCAAAAATGAACCTCACAAAAGAACAAAATTGTAGGTTAGAATTTGCTCTGAATGAGATATCCCTCCTCCTATCCGAGGATCTGCCGAACGCGTTACGAACGTGATCCGCGAACACTCAAATTTTAAGTGCGCATGCGAAGTTTATCTGAATGCGTTCGGGATGTGCTCCGCGAAAATACCTAATATGTAGAGGAAAGATTTGTATTTTTTTATGTAACGAATAAACTTGAAAACTACAGGACCGATTTCAAAAATTGTTTTGTCGTTAGAAACCTACATTATTACTGGGTAATACTTGTTACTAGAAAAAATTAGAGATCCTTATAAATCCCTACTAAAATCAACCCAATATCGTGCTATTGGTAGGAATAGTATCGGAGCAAACACAAACAGCCTTAAATATAATCAACAAGTGGTGCCAAGTGGAGGAACTATAATCTATTTAAATTTTTCCACTTAACCTAAAAAAATGTTTGTTTCTGCTTGTTTTGAAATATGTGTAGTTTGACGGAAGCGTATATTATTATCAGTGAATTGCGGTCTCCCCTACGTCGGTAACGTCAGAAGAGTACCGTTCCATCTTGATATATAATTACGTGTGCTTTGTAACTAACGGTATAATGGAAGAAGATGTAGAAGGTTGCTGAGTAACCTACTTAACATAAGGATAGTAATTTGAAAGGTGATTATTTGTGAAAAAAAATATTAAAAAAACAATAAACGCGTTAAAACTGTGGTTGGCGAATTAATTTTTTTTTTCAAAGTACCGTCTGTAAATTGGAGTGTAAATTGTTATTTTGAGGATTTAACCTAATCAAAGTACACATAAAACCTCACAAGAAATACAAAAAACTTGAAAATTCAAAATTGGGTATTTAAAAGGGTGGTGTTTAATATGAGAAAAAGTTTACGATTCTAGGCATGCAATTTTCCGGAAAATCGTCGAGTGAAAATTTTTGTTTTTTCGCTCTAATTGTTTAAATAATAAATATACAGAAAAACTTCCAATTCAAAATTTGTAGCTGATGCATTTATCTACAAATTTTGTCTAAAAAGTTTTTCTGTAAATTGAAAAATTTACGAGATAAAATTAATTTCAGTGGTATTCAATTCGTGGTTACGCGCGAACGGCCCGTGAGCCAAATTTATTAACCGCTCGACTTGAAAGTTGATAATTTTGGGATAATAACATTCTGAAAAAATAGATAAACTCATGTAAAATGTAAAGAAAGATCTCAACTTTTAGATAGAAATACTTTCAAATTTGAAAAAGTAGATTTTCTGACTGTAATATCAGTTTATTATAATTCCTATTTAATTAATACTTATCCAAGCGAAAATTCCTTTTGGATTTAGCATTGCAAATGAGCATGAAACATTATTATTATAAAAGCAAAGCCATCAATATTTAGAATTTTAAACGAATGCTTCTTAAAAATCTGTTTTTTTTGCATGCTTAATTTTTCTTGTTTTTTTTTACACTTCATTCAATTATATCTTTTTTCGAAATTAATATAATTCAATGAAACTTTACTACTAAACACTTTGAAGCATCTACTTTCTAAACTACTATACAGTTTTTCTATAAATATCAAATTTTTTAAATTATAGACAATTATTTAAAATGAATACTTGAATCAGATGTCTGTCAGCAAACCTTCTATAACTTTTTATACCGTTTATGATATTATCTAAAAATGTGTGAACTTTATAATGAACCTATTAAGAAGTGATCGCGATACAAAAGAACACACTTATGGCTCAGGTAAGAAAGAGAAGGGAGCACAAATAAAGGTGAAAAAGCAGATGAGAGAGCGTGGAAAATCGATGATAATATACCCCATTTTAGAACACATTTCATATGAAACATTTTTTTCTAAATGTCATTGTTTATTTACTATTATAAAATTAAAAACATGAAAATTGATGATACTACTGAAAATACTATTATGGAAATTTCGTATATATTTTAAAATCTAATGCAGATACAAAAAAAATGTTCAGACAAATTTTGTAGATAAATGTATTAGCTACAATTTTTGATTTGAACAGTTTTCTGTGTTTTCATTATTTAAACAATTAGAGTGAAAAAACAAATATAAGAATTTTCACTCTACGATTTTCCGGAAAATCGCATTCCTAGCATTGTAAAGTTGTTCTCATGTTAATCACAACACTTTTAAGTACTCAATTTTGAATTTTCAAGTTTTTTGTGTTTTTTGCGACATTTTATGGATATTTTGTGTACTTTGACTACGCTAATTGATAATATTGCCAAGTAAAATACAACTTTTTTCATGATTTTATTAGCTTGTATCCGGAGTTGGATTGTTGGATTTTAATAGAAGTTTTTCAAGAATTTTATTCACTAGAATTTCTTCACCCAGACCTTATAGAATTTTATTCTCCATTAGTGGATTTCAAATGTAAAAGAAACTTCTTCCCTACCGTTTTCACGAGCTGAACAAATAAATTCTACTCGAATAAGTATTGGACAGTCCTAATTGGCAAAGAAGCCCCACCTAAATGAGCTCAATGCAATCAAAACATGTCCAACATACATTTTATGATAAAATGTCATCAGTTTGCAAATCAGTGCAGACTCAAATGAATCCCTAACAGTCTACAGATGATATTCCCTGGATTTATCTTCTAAACATTTCGGTTACAATTGTGGCATCCATCTTCAGTGACGTGGATGGTATCAATCTACGTTTTTATAAATTTGCGATAATTGCGATGGCAGAATAAATTATTTGAGTCGACTTATATTTTAAATTTGTTCAAATAAAAAACAAGCCAGAGAAAATATTTTTCGAGTTTCTGTGACACGTTACTTCAGTAAATTTGCTATTGTTTATTTTCTTCTTGGAAAGTTTGGAATTTATTTAAAAATTTGATTTATAACTTGACAGCAGCCGCACTTTAACATATATAGCACTATAAATTATCTAAAAGTAGACAGAAAGAAGGATAAAATGAAGAAAGACGGGAATATCAGAAAGCATTATTTGAATTCGGAGGAAATTGAGTAAAAGCACACCAGAGCTTTTGTTGTGACGGCCCTTGTGATTGATTATTTTTTATATTCGTACCAGCGAATAAATTTTCAATATCTCACTGTGAATGTATTTTAAAGTTATACGTGAGCTCTAATAAAATCAGAAAATCGATGGCCGGATGAAAAGATAGCTGATATTTGCAAATTTGACAACAATCCGCATTGGAATTCTGAGTAATGAGTAACTTGCATCAGGGCTGGCGCTAGCAGTTTCGTCGATACAAAATTAGCGCCCAACGTGGGTTTAGTAACAATTATAAATCAGTATCACTTTACTGTAATTAGCGAAAATAATACACCACTGATGTTTTACCTGTAGGTACAACAATGTTTTATAAAATGACACCAAGATGTCTGAAATCGTCGGTAAAATACATAATAAATACCGGAAACACTCTGAACCTTTTTTCCGCGTAAATTGAAGTATTTCGTTTTAAACAGTTATTTCGTATTAAGTACTTTTTTATGTTATCAAATTGAGTTCCTGGACAATCACTTATTTATACATTACTTACAGTTGAAAATGTCGACGCGTTACGTAACTTTGTTTGCTATTTTACTTTCACCATGTAATTTCATTCAAATAAAAAACATCTCGCTATTAATAATTGAAAAGTAATACAACCTACTTTAAGATTAAAATCCCAAAAGATACATATCATCGTAAATATACAGTATTAAAACGTAAGGTACAGTAGAGCTCATAATACATGCAATTGCAAACCACTTGTGGATGCGTATTTAAAGCTTTGATAATTATATCCTTGATATTGTTACAAAAATGTCCTCAGGCTTCGCATCAAATCCCTTTAACCTCGGTTTTGCAATTATTTTGGGCCACCTAGTTGTTATAAAGGATAATGGTCATCCAAATGTCAAGACCAATTCATGGTTCGATTAATTTGAACTGTCATTTTCAGAGATCGTTAAAAATAATAGGGCTTAGTGAGGGACAAGATTTTAGGGGAAATTTGACTTGTTTTGACGTTTTCCAACAAAGTTGTACTGGCCAAACAAACAAACAAAATTATCGTATCTTACATCAGATGACTTTATAACATTTCATTAACAAAAAAAAGTTTCTACTTCTTATAATACACTGGTGGGTATAACTAATGTAAATCATTTTCACGACACAGTAATACCGTAAACGAGTCACTGTAGTTCTTCTTTTGTAAAATATCTATAAATACGTGAAAATAAATCATAATTTTTTGTAGTAAAACTGGCATATTCCGATTAACATGTCAATATTAACCGGAGGCAATCAAAGAATTGTTTTCGCCAGGATATCGTTCATTTAATTTTTATTTGGTTTTAATAATAAGCGAACGAAGTTGATTAATGAAAAAAGGGGAGCCTTTTTGTGCTACGCTGCAACATTTTTTGAATGAAGCCCAGTCGGCAATTTCCATTAATAATTAAAGCTCCTTGTTTTTAGTACAGAAACAATGTAATAAACTCCAATTTAAAAAACATAAATCATTTTTTTTTAGTTGAAACGCTCGATAGAATTTTCAGGATGCTTCACGTTCCTAATCGAATTCAACTTTTTAACATCTTTTTGCACAAAGCATAACTAAATTGGTACGTTTAACTTGACTGGTAGTTTGCGATCTCGTTAAGTGATTCGTTTATGGTAAATTTAACGATCAACTCGTCAAGCTGAAGAATTTATATTTTGTAGCTATATCGATAAAATCAGATTTGGAAAATACTATTGTGCCATTTAAATGAACTGACACGTTATATGACATTTTTGTAGGTTAGGTTAGGTTAGGTTTATGGTGAGTGGGTCTATAAGGCCCTCCACTGCTTCTTAACAAAGCCGACTAGCTTATTTGGTGAATGATATTTCAGGTCCGAGGGCGAGAGAGCATCCCTGCCAAACATCAGATACCTGATTCGAGCCGCGGCGGAGCAGGCACAAATTATATGCTCTGCTGTTTCATCATCTTCCAGGCAAAGACGGCAGGTCGGATCTTCCGACAGTCCAAGTTTTAGCATAATATGATGATTCAGATGACTGTGGCCTGTTAACAGCGTAGGTCATGCCTGCTATAGTCTAACATTTGTTTGGAGGATTTATGAAAGCCTTTGAATGAACCAATCCTGGTAAATTATGCCAGAAGTCTAATGCTCTTCTTGCCGTCCAGGTATTCAGTGTTTGTTTGGCAAAACTTGTTGCGATGCCATTTGTGGGTTCTGGTCCGATAGAAACACGTGCGGCACCCTCCCTTGCAAGAGAGTCTGCTTTGTCGTTTCCTTCCATGCCAGAATGGCCAGGGATCCAGACCAGCAATACTTTATTGAGTTCTCCTATTGAGGAGAGTCTTTTTTGGCAATCCAATACTAATTTCGACGTTACACGGTTAGAGCTAAGTGCTTTCAAAGCCGCTTGGCTGTCCGAGAAAATTTTTATTGTTCTATGTATGAGATTGGCTTGCTCCAATCTCTCCACACATGAAACAATGGCGTAAATTTCCGCCTGAAATACGGTTGCATAGGATCCCAAAGAGGTTGAGATTTCTGTCCATTTTTGTAAGAGTCAGTTCATTCACCTCTAAGGATTTCCGAATTCTTTAAAATATAACCGCGCTGGCCAAGTACACGCTGCGTGGAAGCAATCAGAAGGCAGGAAATAATATACTCTTCAGTTGCCATCTTTACAGACAGCCAAGCAGTATTGAATGCACATCACTTCCAAGGAATTGCGTAGGCTCCTTAGTCCGTTGCAAGGTCACGATAGCCTGAGAACAAAGGCACGACGGTCAGACGTGATGCATAAATGTCATTATTTGAACCAGAATCCTTTTCTGGCTTCACAATATCTATAACAAACATGGAGGCAGGAACGTGGGTAGGTAACACAGAAAATCCTAGAACGTTACAAAATTTCAATTTCACCAGGACAGAGACAGCAGAAATATTTCATCATAGGATACTTACCATGACTTTCGACAGACCTGGAAAATTGTCAAAGTCATAGTACGTCTGCTAATGAGGGCACTAGTTGTGGGGTATGAAAACCTACACACGTGTTTGTACAACTCGGTGGATTCAAACAAAATATTAGACATCTAGAGTCACATGCTGAAGCAGGAACATCAAAAATCGCTGACCAACAAAATATTAAACCTCAGCAGGGGCCAGATATGCAATGTGACGGATTACTCACAGGTCAACGTACCCTAAGGAAGCACATGCATGAAATTGGCATATATAGGGAGGAACCTATCTGTCAGTTGTGCATGGAAGACATTATCTACTCCTAGGGCTAGAGTGCCCAAGTAGGACTTGGTGAAAAGACTGTTGAACCTGATAAGGTACATATAAACGGGATATCCAAGAGCACAAAAAGCTTAATAGCTGGGGTGACGAGGAGTTTGAAACCTCTGACTGGTAGAGCCGAACTACTCAATCAATCAATCAATCAATTAACGGAGCACTTTATGTGCAGGTTCTTTCACCCAGAGGAGGTAACTGCGGAGTACATACCATACCAGTACATACAATTTTTTTCCAAGTTGAATGACTGTATTTTATATCGCCATATTTTACAAACATTAAAAATCGTAATCGATGTTCAACATCAAATATCCTCTCAATAGCCCAACGGAGCGGACACGGAGTTATCTAACAGAACAATCTCTTTTTGCAGAGATTGGCAATACTTCCGCTTTAACCGCTGTCAATTTCTCAGCGAAGCCAATTTATAGACAGGGCGACTATAATTTCCCGCTTCTGACAGCCTAGTTATTGCCAGTTACCTTTATTAAGCCATCTATACACTCAGAAAAATATTTTCCGTCTTTCCTAATGAGAATTTCGTGTTAAATTCGGTTTTAAAGGCAATTAAGTCTATTTCCAACAAAATTTCTTTTGTCGACTTACCCAAGGCTCTGAAACTCTTCTGGAACCGGAGATTTGAACGTTTCAATCTCAAAAATATTTCGAAACTTCTTGATAAAACTGAAAAGTAAAACGGATGCAATAGGTATAGTGAGACAAACATACAGATTGCGAAAGGGCTTTTCGAACCGTACGATTTACACAAGCACGACAAGGAAAATATGAGAAAAACAGCTTGAAAGAGAGGGAAAGAACAACTGTGCGTGGCCAGCGAGGGCGTGTATTTAGTTCCAGAGGCCGGCCGAATGTCCACTGCCCCCCCCATTTCAACCGCTGTTGCCAGAAGCGCAGATTAATTTGTACAAATGATATTTTTGTCTCGTCATCGTTGACTCCTTTTCGAGCTCATGCACTATTAGGAAAAACCAAACACCTCCATCCGGCAACAGTGTCGGTTGTCAAATACAATGGCATGCGCTTCCAACGTGATGAACGTTTGTAGCGAAAAGACCTAGGAATAGCAATTTAAATGTGAATTCTCTCTGTAAAGGACACTGTTGCCGGATGGAGGTGTTTGGTTTTGCCTAATAGTGCATGTGCAAAAATATCATTTGTACAAATTAGTCTGTGCTTCTGGCAACAGCGGTTGAAATGGGGGGCAGTGGACATTCGGCCGGCCTCTGGAACTAAATACACGCCCTCGCTGGCCACGCACATTTGTTCTTTCTCTCTCTTTCAAGCTATTTTTCTCATATTTTCCTTGTCGTGCTTGTATAAATCGTACGGTACGGTTCGAAAAGCCCTTTCGCAATCTGTATGCTTACAAAATAAAAGAATTTAGCCGGGCTTACATAGAACGAAAACGTGTTTGCGGCTCTCCTTTCAGAGTCGATCCCTCTCGTCTATTGCTGCAACTGTATAAAATTTTGTTTCCTCTTTGAAACTAACTAAGGAGATGAACAATACAATGACGTATTGAAATAAAAACTAGATGTACACCTCCTATTCTAATGGGTTTACAAGTGGAACATAAAATGTACGGCATTGTTAACTGGACACATGAAATTGGTTTCAAGTTTAAACAATCTAATAATATAAAATTTGTAATGGACCATCTCACAATCACTTTTCTGTATGTATCGATTCCTCGACGGGCAAACAAAGAAATCGAGTTCGGATAATGAGAAGTTAAAAAATAAGAAAATGATGGTAAAGGAAGAAAAGGTCGTCAGGTCACGGTTCCATGCCAATGCATCGAATCGAGGTCGACGAACTTGAAAATAACGCAAAATCCTTGACGTCGGAGGTGGTTAGAGATATTATATTTGATACATGTCTAAATATTGTTTAATTGCTTTCATTTAAATAATTATATCGTTTAAAATAGTAATAATAAACGAATTCTTTGAACATGGTTAATCTTGTGATAAATGTATGTATGATTTTGTGTTTTTTCCCTCTTTCCCTTCTTCCCATCCATCTTGTTGAATATTCGTATCAAGTATATATCACTAACGTGTCCTAATAACTTGTATCTCTTTCTATTCGGCAATGTCATGAAATAATGAACATACCTATCGTCAACATCAATTTCCATTAAAATTTCTCACAGGCATTGTAACAAAACAGTTTGTCTTTTGACATTCTATCAAATCATCCTTGATTTTATGAAAAATAAAGGCACTTTAAAGGTGATTTTAAAGCCATAAACAACATTTGATTCCACCCTTGCAAATGTTACATTTCTCTTTCCCCAATCATTCGATAACATCTATGTAATAGTGTGCGGGAAAAGCGTGATAAACTTTGTGAAAATTGAGTTTCCTTCTGAAGATAGCCGATCGGGAATTGTGGTAATGGCTCGTCGGACAAATAGAAGTGGAAAAAGAAGTATTTTTTACTTTTAAATTGAGATGAAAAAAGTTTTGTGATACTTTTACTAACGAAATTTGGATCAGTCAACTGTAGTTAATGGATTTGGTGGAGAAATAAATTTGTTACCTGTTAAATCCATTTGGAATTACGCTAGAATCAAGGAAGGAAAACCGGGAATATTTACACTCTGACACAGACAGTTGAAATAAATTGGGAATTCAAACCAACACAGGTTAGATGAGCAACTAGTGCAAACTGATGAATATCTTGAGTAAATAAGTTCATATATTCTGATTCAGGTCCTTAGAGACTCGCTACTATTCAAACATCGCATGACGAGCGATCCACTAATTGAGGTGAGACTGCGATAAATAGTAGAAAATATTTGTTACGTCTATGTTTAACTGTCAAGCTGAATTACAAATCCAGCTTTTCAAAAGCTCCAACACTGGGTACACGCTGCCTTTGTTGTCCCGTTCTTCCAACATGTTATTTATCAATGAAAATAATGTTGTTAGGTTTACTACGGATATATATCAAGACCACATGTCATAAATGTGTTTTGTTTTCAACACTGTTTCTATTATTTATCTATGTGAATGTGAGGTGTGTATGATAACGTCATTGTTGCCATATTTTCAAGTGGGTAAGTATGCGAAGAAAGGGAAATACATTGAGATAGGTATCCATCTAGACAGTTTTCTATTATATACGAATTTACAATGGTTTACTTGAAACGTTGTATGCTTAGTTGATCGTAGACTACAAAAAAAGTCAACCTGTATCAGTATCGGCGAATAAGGGGGATGAACTAAAATTGTTTAGACCTAAAAGATCTATTGTGTCGAATTTCTTCTACTTAGCTCCTGAGAAAAGTAGCTTCTTTAAACAAAGCTTTAAACAAAATAAACTTGGTACAAAACTGGTATACTTGTGAAAACAATGCGAGAAGAGTATCCTACACGAATATGTTTTCAGAGAAACCATGTAGACTGGGGTAGTTTTGCCTGATACACTAGTGGAGCGCGTGTGACCGGGCCCAGTGTTCATGTGCAGGAAAAACGTCCATGCGGATGCGAAGGAAAAATCGCTCCCCTGACGATTCCAAAACATCCATCCATTGGACGTTTTAAACGTCCAGCGGACGGACGGATGTTTGTCTGCGTAGCGCTATTTGCCAAGCTGGCGTGCGATCTTTTTTGAACATCCAGCCCGTCCATCCGAAGGTGGGGTGGCACATATTTCTTGCTCCACTGATTTGAGCTTTTTGAACCTTTCAAAACTCCTAGAGAAGTCTTACTCTGGCTTAGAAATTCATTGGTTCTGATCTGGTTATAATTTCCCATGAGCAATTTTTATTGTCAGTCCTGTATCTGTATCTGTAGAGTAGGGAGGGTGAGTGTAGGCTCACAGCACTTAGGCCACATGTGACCCATTGTACATCCTCCCGAGGAGTTGTCTTCCTAGGTCATTGTCCATCCTGTCCTTCTCAGGAAGGTGGACAGGTCACTAGGAGACATCTCCTTTATATCGGCAGGTGTAGGCCAAGACTCACCGAACACACACTCTCTTATTGATGATAACTCCGGACACTCGCATAAGACATGCCTGACAGTTTCATCTTCCTGTTCACACATCCTGCATAGAGGTGTGTCCACTAGCCCCATAGTATGGAGGTGTTTCCCTAGTTGACAGTGACCAGTCAGAAATCCTACTGTTAAACGTAGGTTTCTCCTGGTCATCGCCAAATATTTCTTCGGCTCCAGCTTCCCAGGGTCGCCCTGGGTGATCCTGGCAAGACTGCATCCTTTGATTCCATCCCATCTCTTAAGGGATTGAGTATGGGTGTAGCGTTTGGCTAGTTCCGCAATTGTCGAAGTCGTTAGGCCGTAGGTGTCACTGGGTCCTAGAATTTTTAGTCCAGCGGCTTCCCTGGCTAAAGAATCAGCAATGCGATTTCCTTTACTCCTGTCGTGCCCTTTAACCCACCTCAGGATAATATTGTTATCTGCCGAGGCGTCAGCTAAATCTTGGTGGCACTCTAGTACTAGCCTCGATATAACACGTTGTCGAGGCTAGTACTACTAGATCTTCTCTTTTCTTCCAATATTACATTGGAGCTGATACCGATGTTTCGGGTTCCCAAAAGGGTGTTTCAGATTCTCATTTTGATAGTTCATCTGCTATTTGATCTATTTATATTAAAGTGTGTTCTTAAACCCACAGTAAGGTGGCGATGGTAAGGGAGGTGAGGTGTTTGGTTTCTGGCTCGTGCACTACCATCTCAGTCCGTTGTTATTGCTCTAGAGCCGCCTGTATACTATTGAATGGTATTAAGTCTGGTGACGGTGTTGAGAACCCATTCCTTCTTGCTACTGAATTCCGTATCGAATTTGTTTAGAGTTATATTTTATTTCCCAGGATTTCTGATTTCTTAATTCCACTTCTATATTTTAATGATTCCCTCTCTACTTAGTTTGTATCTTGTACTTTCCAACACTTTTCACCATTATATTTAGTGGTATGCCCACTTGAGCTCACCGTTGGGCATGCTATGCATATACAGGCTAGTCTTTGAATTTTGGAGTGGTTGGTTCTATAAGTGATGCTGTAGACGCTTGACACTCAAAAAAATTGTTACTCCTACTGTGCTCAGTTGAAACACACCCCATAGTTCAAGTTCTGTTGGGGTTTCCATGATGGAATTTATTCCTCTTTTCTTCTTGGGGTTTGCCACTTTTTCCTGGCAGAAGTTTCATCTTCCACTGGTGTTGATTGAGAAAGCTACTGAGAATTCTTATTTAAATTTTTCTAAAGCTTAACTGAACTGTACCTTTAACCGACTGAAGTTCCCGAGGTATATTTTGGACTGGTTAAGTCCTGGAAGGCTTTTCTCCTTTCTTTCTTCTTATTTTCGCCTTGATGACATCAGGGCCAATCCTGCAGAACGGTTCAAGGAGTGGCCTGGACAGCTCATCACCTGTTTCATTATTTTTCCACCAATTTGGACTGGAAACTTAGTATTTCCTTCTGCTTCGGTAAAATGTCTTGAATATTGTTTATTTTAAAGATTTGTTTTGTAAAGATAAAAGTCATATTGTCCCATGTCAGGCGAGTTGGGTGGATGGTCTAAACTGGTATATTGTCTTCGGGCTCTTTTTTTTGCATTGCAAAGTTTTTTTGTCCAAAAATCACATTCTAATAATATCTAATTTTTTATTTCATCATTTTCGTCGGTCGTTTGTACACAATTTCGAAAAATATACACCTCCTTTGATGTGCGATCGGTTAAAGATATATCAAAAGGTATTTTTAGTATCTTAATACGAAACGAAATTCTTTCAAGTTATTTACTGTCAATATCGTTTGAAAAAATAAACCTACGGCGACGCAGATTATACACAACTGACACTGGATGAAAATTCATGGTAAAACGAACGAAAAAAATTTTGAATTTGCATTTGTTATGTAACTGCGTATGTTGTTGGGTGTTTCTGCTACATACATCTTTATTTCCTGGTTCGTTTAGTTTCCGAAATTTATTACAGCCCCGAGCAAATGCAAAGCATGAGAAATTCTCGACTTAAATATTATATCCACTCGTATTATTGAATCATACCAACATTTAACATTACCAATTTGCATATATGGAATTTATGCATAACATTATAAATTTAAACTCCATATACAGGAGGTTTATAATTAAGTTAAGCTTAGTAAATAAATAAAGATATCTAAAGATACGAGGGTTGTCTTTGAAGACAATGTCTCAACAAGTATACCTTGCCGAGCTGGTTTCTGTTTTGTAAATGGAAAAGTAGTATAATTGTTTGTGCCAGTTCGGCCCTGCTTCAATATCTCAAGCTGTATAGTTGTGAGTACAATTCATTTGCACCGTTTCACAATTTTTCGGCGAGATAAAGATGCAGAACCGGTTTCAGACAAATTTTTCATTATTGCAGGATCCCGACGCACTACCGATTTCTGTACTCTTTTTCCGATGAATAACTGTTTTACCGATAACTGTAATAATGGATTTTTTTGAAACTGTTGTCAATTATGTACTTTTCCACGCTTTGACCCATTATTTTCTTGCTTCAGTTGCCTGTACATATTTTGTATCATTTTTTGCGTAGATAGCGACTAGAACATACCAAATTTCTTTCTGTCTTTTGCCTCAAATCTCTAACTCTCCACTTTCAGAAATTTCAAAACCTTTGGTAAAAAATTTTAACAACAAAATATTCTTTTTTCTTATTTTTTTGGGAATTAAACCACAATAATATTTTTTATTTTTTATTTATTGTGAATGCGACAAATTATATTTAGGTGAAACATCTAGACCATTGAAAGTCCGAATAAATGAACATAAAAAGTATATCAAATATAGGGAGTTCTTTAAGTCAGGTATTTGCAAACATGCTTGGGAAGAGGGGCATAAATTTCAATGGGATTCGACAAAAATAATATTGAAAGAGCCCAATAATAAAAGACGAAAAATCAAAGGAAGTGCTTTAATACAACTAAATGCAGATAAATGTGTAGCTAGTATTTCAGCCGAATGTAGTCAAATTTGGTTACCAATGTTAGAAAGAGAAATTTCCAATAATCAATTACCTGCGTTATCAGGATAGCACCATAAGTTTTTATCCAGGTTTTCTTATGATTTATCTTTGGAATAGTTCTTAATCGATACACACTTCAATACACAAAATCACCAAACTGAGTTATACATATTTTGAAAACAAAAATAATACACAAAAAAGTAACAACAAACGCGTTTTTATTAACAAAATTTCCAAAATAAACGAAAAAAAGCGCTACCCTAATAAAAACCGTTCCTGGAACGTGCACTTCACTGGATTCCATTTCTAGTGGACTACATATCGTTAGAATGTCATAAAATGAAATATTTTATTTCACATTTTACCAGAGGTGTGATCTACTATGAATGGACCTTAATAAAATTTGACAACAAAGTTTTGTAGTCTAAAACTTCAAAATATTATTGATTGTCTAGTTGTCAAATTTTTTCGTTGTGTCAGGTAGGGACCAAAAATTATTTTTATACTAGTTAATCTTGACAACGGTAGCTGGAACGCTACCGAAACGTCGAAATAAAAAATAAAAAACATTATTGTGGTTTGATTCCCAAAAAAATAAGAAAAAAGCAGAATAAATAAATAAACTTTGACATTGTTTATGTTGGCATAGAATAACAATATCTTCCTCTTCGAATGGTCGCCAAAAAGCCATAATTTTAATTATTACCAACCAAATAGTTTTAGTCAATAAAACAAAATCTCAATTACAGCAACATCTAAGATCACAATGTCTTTCTGAACTAAGCCCACCCTGGCACATTAACAGTCCATGTGGACTAACAATTCAAGTAAATTTTCCAAGACCAATCAGAAGCTATATTGCACCAATGAGATTCAATTGTTCGCTTGTGGGTAGGTCAAGACTCGAATTGATTTATGGCTTTCATATCTTTTGTTATTTTATTGTGAAACAGTGCAAACTAATTTTACTCACAACTATACCTGTTTCTTTGGGACAACATGTCTCTACTTACAAAACTAAATAGATCCCTTTGGAGCACCAGTTCGAGTGCTACTTCAACAGTTTCCGATGCAACCAACTACAAATCCGGGAAGAAATATTTCCATACCACAAAGTCAAGTAGCGTCCAGAGAATTCTCAACTCAAACACAACGAAACTTACGCCACTTGAGGGATCAGTAAATTTCTGTCTCTGTACAAGCGAATACACATTATTTGATCAAGAGAGTATTTAATGACGGTACCTCGTAGGTTAATTTACCTTTATTTAAATATTCTAAAAGCTATTCGTAATACTTATCTGGTGTATTTACACTTCGGTTACTCATCAACATATTTCCGTAATTGTAGCGCTAAAACAATTGCTCTATTATTTCACTATAGTCAAGGTTAAACTACTCACACCACAAGAAAAATCACAGTTATAGTTAAACTACATTCGATAGGCTTACGAGATTTCATAATCAAAACATGAGATAATCATCGGTAGGTAGTTATTAACATCTGGACTGGTTATCCCACATATTTCCTCATATGTCGCTATTGTTTTATTGTCTTGAGCAGCCATGGGAACTGGTTTTCAAAAAAAATATGGTAGTCCTGCTTAAAATGAGGGAATATATCATTGTACGAGGATGTAATGATATCTAGTTAGCCTAGACCAGTTCCTTGCATAAACAAAATATTGCATTACCATAGCAACGAACAATAACTTATTTGAAGTGTCAGTGTGAAGTTTGGCGTCAAAAAAGTAAACCAGAGTTACGCAATAAATTAAAGATGTCCACCGAAATTGTGAAAATCGAAAAATTGGAGTATCGAGCCATCATTAATACCCTTGGTGATCAATGTCCTTCGTATGCGACCGTGAAAAATTGGACTGCAAGCTTCAAAAGAGGTAAATTTTACATTGAAGATGATGACCGATCGGGAAGGCCAGTTTCTGTGTCAGTCCCCGAAAATATCGATGCAGTTCATGACTGATTTCATCAAACCGTCGAATTGGGCTAAAACGGATATCTGAAGCACTGATTATTTCATACGAACGCGTTCATCATATAGTTCACGTCAATTTGGACATGAGAAAAATTGCTGCAAAATGGATCCCCAAATGTTTGAATGTTGACCAAAAGAGTGCAAGGGTAGAAGCATCGCGTTCGATCTGTGCTCGATTTGAAAACGATGTAGACTTCTTAAACCGAATTGTTACTATGGATGAGACTTGGATACATTTCTACGATCCAGAAACAAAGCAACAATCTATGGAATTGCGACACTCTGGTTCTCCAAGACCTAAGAAGTTTCGTGTCCAAAAATCTGCTGGAAAAGTTCTTGCTTCAGTTTTTTGGGATTGCCATGAAGTAATCATGATTGATTTTTTGGATAAGGGTAGAACAATAACTGGAGATTACTATTCGACATTACTGACCACTCTACGGGAAAAAATTAAAGAGAAAAGACGCGAAAAGCTATCCAAAGGTGTTTTGTTTTTGCAGAACAACACCCCTGCACACAAATCTCATGTTGCCATGCAAAAAATTCGTGATTTAGGGTTTGAATTACTAGAATACACCCATTATTCACCAGATTTGGCACCGTCTGACTATCATCTCTTTACTCAACTGAAAAAAAGTTTAAAAGGTCGTAAATTTTGTTTCAACGAGGAAGTAACAAAAGCTGTGGAGGTCTGGTTCGCAGAGCAAGAAGAAACATTTTTTTTTTTTAGGTCTAGAGACGTTGCAGGTTCGCTGTAATAAATGTATCCAATTAAGAGGAGAATATGTTGGGTAATAAAATATTTTGACATTGAAATTTTGTTTGGTTCTATAGTAGGCTAAGAATTTTTCAATATATTGTCGTAAATCTTAAGAAAAGACGTACGTAGAGTATTTTGATAATTTTATTTATAAAGAAATTAAAAGACATGTTTCCTCTATTCAAACTAGGCTTCTAGATGCGCATGAAAAATGTGTCATCGAAAAATGATTTGTTTTCCTGTAGTCGAGTGAAAAACACCGGCGGTGTGACGTTCCGGAAATATAGAGAGTGGGTTTTATGTTGATTTCAAATCGAATGCTTCAATACATCAAGATGAAACGTAAAAAAGTTTGTTTTTTATTCAGTTACGAAATGTTGAAGAATGGTACGGTTAGAAACATGAAAGTGGGGAATCTATCTATCAGATCAAATAGAATCTAGTATTCTAGAGTGAAGGAATGGACAAAAAAAACAATTAAAAGATGGAGCTCAAAGTTACTATGGGGTTAGATGTAAGATGTAGCAATCATCCAGCAACAAGCTAAAAAAGAGGAAAGAAAACAGAAAGAAATCCCAAGGCTAGGAGAATGAATGACTTGTATATCAGTAGATGTAACACCAAATTTCTGGAGGTCAAAACATACGAACTTCCAGACTAGTCGAGATCTATCAGTAATTAGTTGCTAGCAATGTATGTGTGTTGGTCTCAATCTAACCAAAAGCTAGCTAACCTACTTATAGGTCTAGCCGTTCAGGAGGAATTCAGTGTAAACCCAATTCAACAAATTGTGAATTTAACCCAACCAGAAATCCACTTAAACTCGCACAAAAACTTTCAACAAAATTGGTCCAGCCGTTTAGGAGCAAATCAGTATGAATCCAATTGCAACGCCACCCACCGGGACCAAATGTGAGTCTATGCCAATGAAGAACTCACTCAAACCCTCACAAATATGTCATCAAAATTAGGGAGGACAGAAGAATTATATAAAGATTTAACTTGGACAGGGCTAAGGGATGAAAATTAAATTTAATAACAAGGTTGTTCTTAAATGTTTCAAAAATGGGGTATTGCATCTACTAATTCATCCTCTCTGCAGAAGTTTTTGTAATGTTTGATAATAACACAACTGGAAATATGGAAAGAGAAGAGAAATGAGGAAAAATGATTGAAGGGAACAGTTGGCGAAAATTGGGGAATAGGGAGAAAAGCCAAAGAAATATTCTAATAGAAAATTGTTGTAGGAAAGAACAACAAAGTTAAGCATAAAAACGGAAATAATTGAGAAGTCACAAGGCCATGGTTCTTTCTAAAATTTTGTAAAATCTGGATTAAAAATTGATAACAAAATTATTGAACCAATCTTCCAAAAATGGAAAGGGAATTAATGGCTTTGAAAATAATAATAAAAATAACGAAAATTTATCAATAATGAAACTAATTTTGAACTGGAAAGATTTCATAGTTGTTTCTATCAAAGAAAATTCTCTTTTTTCAATATCCTGGAACTTACTAATATTAAGACCATCCATTTACAAAATTGCATCACTGGAAAAGTTACCCCATCAAATATACAAATATTCTAACCTCATTCGTCACTGCTTGTATACCAACTTGTACTTTAAACGGTTTTCTAATATTTTAAATGGATCGTCAACCCGGCAATGCCAACAAAGAGAACACAAGCAATTCCTTTTCCTAGCATTAATCACTTAGCGAGTCACTTTCTGACAAACGAATTGTGTGGTGAACAAGTTTTTTTCTACTAGCTGTTGGGAAGATCAGGGAAACATTTATTTAAGTGTAATCATCAGTTGGTTGAAATGGAAAGTCCGAACGTTCTGGTGTTCCAGGATTTTAGGACCACTTGTACAAACAGTGGTCAAATTTGTAGTAGGCAATTTATTTTTAGTGGGTTCAGTATATTTTGAATTTTTCTGATTTCTAATGTCGAAGAATAATTATTTATATTCACAATTCATACATTTTTGAAAAATAATATTTTTCAGAAACAATGACCATTCAACTAAGGAGCAACAACTACTTCCCGTGCAATATGCACTCCAAAGTCAAACGGGGTTGGTATATCTACAATATATTTTAAAACCAACCATTCTGGTTTGCGATTAATGATGTCTACATGATTACCTGACTGAGACTCATTTGAAATTTATGTTCATGTCTAGTATTGTCTCAGTTGTATCAGTATGTTCTCGAACTTTGTTCGAGGTCCATCTGTTCCTGAGGTTTTGTCAAACGAGTTTACGTTTAAGTTATTCTTATAAAATTATTAACGTTTTATTTAAAATAATTTCTGAATTTTACTCAATAATAATTGTTTATGGTGTAATTTCTTAATTTTTTTATAGGAATTTTGAAAAATAAATGGTATTGATAAAATTTATGAGTGAAAAGTTTTTGTTGGAAACTTTGGACAAAGGGGTTGGTATGGAAATATTTCGCGATTTAAATTTGTTAAATTAGATTTGGAAATTTCATACACAAACTGTATAATTCTGTTTTTATTTGCAGTTTTAAAATTTTATGCTTTATTAATTTGAGGTTTTTTTGTTTCAGGTGAGTTTACTTTCCTTCAATCTCAAGTAGAATAGTATACTACCAGGTAAAGTACATAATATTTTTTAGAAGGTATGTATTCTTTTATCAACCATGATTTAATTTTCCAAGTAGGTGAATTCTAAACCTATTTCTTGTTGAAATCAACATCGCATACACTTTGAAATCAATTATAATTAACGAAGAACATTGTTTAAGCCAATTAATAAATCATCTATTCAATCGGGAACATCGTGCAGCTTTCTAGTCTGAATACTTTGTATGGAATTGGTGAAATCGTCGCTTACTGCTTGCTTAACTTGGTATCTTATCAACAAACATACCATCAGTAAATGGGTTTACTGTAGAGATGGAACGTATCTAACTAATAGTACTTTTCAGGTTTGGTGTTTGGCTGATATAGTTATTTTTGTACCAAGTGCGAAAAACTGTGATTCTAGCAAGTAGGTGAGACAATAGACAGTTCTCGCCGAGGTGCATATTAAATTTTTTCGTCGACCTTGACAAAAAATTACTTTTCGTCCGCTATAGCCTAATCAAAGTACACATAAAACCTCACAAAAAATACAAAAAACTTGAAAATTCAAAATTGGTTATTTAAAAGGGTGGTGTTTAATATGAGAAAAAGTTTACGATGTTAGGCATGCAATTTTCCGGAAAATCGTCGAGTGAAAATTTTTGTTTTTTCGCTCTAATTGTTTAAATAATAAATATGCAGAAAAACTTCCGAATCAAAATTTGTAGCTGATGCATTTATCTACAAAAAAAGTTTTTCTGTAAATTGAAAAGTTTACGAGATAAAATTAATTTCAGTGGTATTCAATTCGTGGTTACGCGCGAACGGCCCGTGAGCTAAATTTATTAACCACTCGACTTAAAAGTTAATAATTTTGGGCTTATAACATTAAGAAAAAATGAATAAACTCTTGTAAAATGTAAAGAAAGATGTCAACTTTTAGATAGAAATACCTTCAAATTTGAAAAAGTAGATTTTCTGACTGTAATATCAGTTTATTATATAATTCCTATTTAATTCATACTTATCCCAGCGAAAATTCCTTTTGGATTTAGCATTGCAAATGAGCATAAAACATTATTATTATAAAAGCAAAGCCATCAATATTTAGAATTTTAAACGAATGCTTCTTAAAAATCTGTTTTTTTTGCATGCTTAATTTTACTTGTTTTTTTAGACTTCATTCAATTATATCTTTTTTCGAAATTAATATAATTCAATGAAACTTTACTACTAAACACTTTGAAGCATCTACTTTCGAACCTACTATACAGTTTTTCTATAAATATCAAATTTTTTATATAATAGACAATTATTTAAAATAAATACTTAAATCAGAGGTCTGTCAGCAAACCTTCTATAACTTTTTATACCATTTATGATATTATCTAAAAATTTGTGAACTTTATAATGAACCTATTAAGAAGTGATCACGATACAAAAGAACACACCTATGGCTCAGGTAAGAAAGAGAAGGGAGCACAAATAAAGGTGAAAAAGTAGGTGAGAGAGCGTGGAAAATCGATGATAATACATTAAAAAATTTAAAAAAAAATGGTTTCCAATGTATTTGTAGATATCCCATTTTAGAACACATTTCATATGAAAATTTTGTTTCTAGATGTCATTGTTTATTTACTATCATAAAATTATAAACATGAAAATTGATTCAAAAATACTACTATGGAAATTTCGTATATATTTTAAAAACTAATACAGATACAAAAAAAATGTTTAGACAAATTTTGTAGATAAATGTATTAGCTACAATTTTTGATTTGAACATTTTTCTGTGTTTTCATTATTTTAACAATTAGAGCGAAAAAACAAAAACAAAAATTTTCACTCGACGATTTTCCGGAAAATCGCATGCCTAGCATTGTAAAGTTTTTCTCATGTTAGTCACAACCCTTTTAAATACTCAATTTTGAATTTTCAAGTTTTTTGTGTTTTGTGCGGCATTTTACGGATATTTTGTGTACTTTGACTACGCTACTAAGCGAAAGATAAGTTTCATCTATCACTATCCATTTATTTATATTTCAATCCTCTCAACGTGACAACTCTGTGAACGCCCGAAATTCACCAGATGTGGATTGTTAGGTCGACCCGTTCCTTTTCCCCACTTGGGATCGGTCTACCTCAAGTTACCACAAAAAAAAATAGTATCAAAACGCAAAAAACACAACATCTAGCAAACACCAAATTTGTGCTCTTGACTTTAAAAGTCAATTAATCTCTATAGCTCCCTCTCTTAAGGTTTGCAAAAACCAAGCTTCATACGCAAAGACGTACATCTGTAAAAAGTGCGGTATTTCAAGTGTCTCTCTAACGTGCTTTATAACAATTATTGTATAATCATTTTTTTAAATACTTATAAATATAATATTCACACACGACGGTCTATTCACACGTAAATCTAGCCTATGAGAAACTTATTTATTAAGGGTTTTTCGACAGAAAGTTATTCTTGGTTATTTATCTAAAACAGGCACCAACAAAATATAGTGAAAAACCTGTAATATAGGAGGCGCTTTCGAAAATTTATATTTTGAGATAAGAGTATTATTCAAAATTATTGAAAATGTTATTCAGAAAGTAGTCCAGTAAATAAAGGCACCAACCTGTTCATCTCATTATTGTCGGACTTTTTTTTGCAACTTGTAGGTATTCATGTGTAGATTACTCTCTGAAAATATGTCCTCCGCGGGATTTGCGGAAGGGGCTGGAAAATGGCCCATGATCCCGAAAATTCAGTTTTTGGCCGATATCTCCCGAAATATGCTACTTAGAGAAGTGGGGTTTTGCTAGAAATGAAGTACAGTTTATTACCTACAAAAATGGTCCCCATCAATTTGTCCCTGGATCAATATTTCTTGCAAAAATTTTCCGGAAAACTAAAAAACTTAGCCAAAAATTTTAAAAATCATCGAAAAGAGGACATTTTCAGCTTTCCAATGGTGTGCATTAAAGACCGATATTGCCAATCATTGTTTATCAATTTGCGGTAGACCCGAGAATTTTCAGAAAACTCCGGAAATAAAAAAAAACGTCCCAAGAAAAACATGTTGTTTATAAACATACACAAAAATTATTTATTCATTCTTTCGGAATACATTCACCACCTATCAAAGTCCCATTATCCAAAAGGTTTCGGTAAAACTACGCTTAATTTAAAAAATATGAACGGATTGATAAGGGCGGTCAAATATTCAGGAAAAATAAAGTTTGGCCAGTTTTTTCAATATTCCTGGAAAATAAAAAAACGAAAAAGTTACACGATGTTATAGGTACAGGTCCCTCCTTTCATATGCACTTTGAATCATGAAAAAAGATTCATATTTACTAAAGTTATGGGCCAATTTGCCCGCCCTCCCATGCCTACATTCACGGAGCGTGCTCCCGGAGACGCCGCGTAGCAGCTCGAAATCCAAGGTACGCTTGGGCCCGTTTATCTCGAAAACGGTTAAACTTTTGACAAAAATGATTTCTGTAGATAATAAACTGCTCTTCATTCCTAGCAAAACCCCACTTCTCTAAGTGTCATATTTCCGGAGATATCGGCGGAAAACTCAATTTTTGGGATTATTGGCCATTTTTCAGCCCCTTCCGCAAATTTCGCGGAGGACATATTTTCAGAGAGTAATCTACCCGTAAATACCTACAAGTTGCAAAAAAAAGTCCGACAATAATGAGATGAACAGGTTGGGGGGTTTTTCGGTCTATATTTACTGGACTAAAAGTGGTACGGCTTTGAAATATTTGGAACTTTTTTACGAGCTCCAAAATTATTTCCGTAAAAACTGTATTCTTCGTTAAAATCAACTAGTTATTGAATAAGTCAAAAGTCTTTCGTGAATCTTTGTTGAAAACAATTTTCCATATAAGCGCGTCTAGATCGCTCCTAGCAAAATGCTGTGCATTCCTAACCTACAAATCGTTTAACGATGGTATCGAACTTAAACTAGGTTATTCGGACGGTTGTAAAAAATACTTTTTATGTCAAAACAAATAATGTAACTTCAATTTTAATGCTTTTCACACATGGACTTTGAATTGCAAATTTAACTATTAGTAAGTGACACAAGTTGAGAAAAATTTAGAACTTTTTCCAATGTTTTCATTTTTTATCGTTAGAACTATTGATTTGAGTACATTCTCTATATATTCTTGCATATAGCCATTCTGTGAGTGGAAGAGAAGAAGCTGAATTGAATAACAGAGAGACACTATTTAGAGAAGTGGGTGTTTCTATGTACTGTTTGTTACTCCTATAAGAGATTCTATATAATATGGAAGATAAATATTTGCCAACCCTGTATATCAATATAGGCCTACTACTTTAAAAAACATACGCTAGATGACGCTGCAAGTTGCGTTCACGTGTAGAGTCAATATTTCTGCGAATTGTTTGGTGTACTAGTTTCAAAATTTTTATGAATTTGGAGGTATTGTTCAATAAAACACGATGATGAGTTGTTTCCCGTTAATTTTATAAGTTTGTTGTTGGACACTCCAAGTAGGAATCGTATTAATTACCAGTGGAATATTTTTGAAAAAAGTTGTTCAAATATTATGTTTTTATTTCTTTTTTATAACAGTAATTTTAACAATGCTACGGGACAAATACCATCCACCAATCCTTTCATATTTTTATTATCCATTTGCTGTCTGCCAATTTTTTCGAATTTTTTGAATTACATTCAAATCTCCCTATTGTAGTTCCATCTTGTTTTTTTTTCTTTACAGTTTACAACTTCTCCATATATACATATGAAACAATCGTTTTTCTAAACAATCCCTCTGGTTCGTCTATGATCTCATTGATTCCAACAAAGTTGATCAGGTAGTGGATTTTTGGAGTGATCCATCGTTCCTTAATTCTTCTAAACGTGCTTGTCTTGATATAACACCAAAACCTAATTTCAAGCTGCTGCTCGCTCTGGTAGCGCTACGTTGAGATGAACGCGACCATTTTCAGTAGCGGTGTTTCGGAATTCGGTCCGGGTACCTAGCAAAAGGGCTACCTGCTCACAGGGACCTTGTCCAAATCCGAAAGGGTGATTTCGTAATTCGGTCCGCTGTCGAAGCAGGTAGATTTCATGTGGGTATTAAAAGATTATTTTTAGCAATTGTTCCTCTGAAGTGCAGAGTGTAAGACGTGTTTATTTGTGTCCGTTATTGTGATTTTGTTTGACATGGAAAATATTAATTTCACCTCTATGACGAGTGAAAAGCGTTTATTAATAATACATGGGTTTAAATTTTGTTTTCAAAAATCATTATCTCAAAAATACGAAGGTGGTTTGGTAGGGGTAGGTTTGGTTGGGTTATTATTGAAAATTATTATAATTTATTCTTCAAAAATTGACTAGAAATACGAAGGTGGTTTGGTAGGGGTAGGTTTGGTTGGGTTATTATTGAAAATTATTATAATTCATTCTACAAAAAAATTGACTAAAAATACGAAGGTGGTTTGGTAGGGGTAGGTTTGGTTGGGTTATTATTTCACGTACTGTTTTTATTTTTGACGATACGCATTTAGCGTAAATTTTTAAACATGCCAGCTAGTACAACAACAATAAGTGTGTACTGTTGGTCATAAGCCCAAAAAAATGTGAAGGAAAATAAAAGTCAAATTAAACAAATAGTAGGTACCCAATTCCGAAATCGCATTTTCGCTGATGTGACCACACTTCGAATTTAATCCGTTACAGGTAGTCCCTTCCGCAGGTAGCGGGACCGAATTCCGGTGCGTCCTTCAGTAGTAATAACCCAAGGACATTGATAATTGTTAGAAAAAATTTTATTTATAGCACTGTATATTAAATTGTTCGGCTGATGATTCTAAGAAATTGAAGTGGTCTTTAAAATAAAAATAAGAATACTTGTAATTCTCCTGTTTGGATCGGTCGTTTGGTCAACATCTGTTTCTATGTTTAATTTTAGCATTTTAATTTTATTGAATAAATATGTATCAATTAATTAAACTCTTTATGTTTGCGGAATCTTGATATATATTTTCTATGAATAAAATTTCAACAGTTATATTTTTGTTTAGTTTTAGTCCGTCCGTTAATTACATTAACTTCAACTTTAATAGCTGCAACGTACACAATTACCAGCAAATAAACATTGTGAGACTTAAATAAACAAGTCCAGTTTATTTCTAGGGGGGATTTTTACGAAATCCAGAGCACGAACATGCAATATTCGTTTCCGATTGTAGTATTAGTGTCTCTTGAAGCCTTTCAACAATAAGAGGTTATAAAAGAGGTCGTTCCCATTTTTTTTTCTTCTTTGGCGTATACTCTTATCACGATGTAAAAAATATTGCTGATGTTATCGCTATTATTAAAACGCTACGTTTTTATATTAACGCTCTTGATAGCATAACTAACGTATTTATTCATTGTCGGGAAATTTTTTTTCTTAAATCCTACTGAATAGAACTTGTTGGCCTCGTCGCCTCAAGTTTTTGCAACAATTAGCTTTGTTGTCCTGTTTTTACTACTAGATACACAATATACTATTTGTATACTGTAGGATCTTGCAAAAAGAGGATCAGAGGATACGCAGCTTGAACCAGGACAGATTATCGGTACACCGAAAACTATAGTGCAAGGATCTGTAAAGACCTGGATCAGTGAACAACATAAAAATTTCTGGGTATACGTCCCAAGGGAAAACCTTTATAAAAGAACCATGCCTGAAACGTACTGCGGAACTGCTAACACTGTGCAGAAATCAGCTGAGAATCATAATAGGTCTCATGACTGGTCATGCACCAGTAAAGGAACACCTGTACAAATTAAATCTATACAACGGATACCTTACATGCAGATTATGCTGTAGGAAAACGGATACAGTTTACATGCGAGACTCTTGATCACAAAAGACAGTTATTACTTGGCCAACCGTAAGGAAATGCTGCGCTATATAGCAAACACCCAACTTGTACAAACTGGTGCAAGGGACTAAGGTGCTGGACTGGATGCTATGAGAAATACAATAAGCCATTAGGCTGCAGTGTATCGGAGACTTGTCAGACGGACTCGGGGAAAATAAATAGGATCTTCGGGTTAATCTAACTATCTATCGCAAACTACAGATACGTGATTATATGTCCATCTAACCTACTTTACCAAAAGTTCCCCCTTAGGGAGCTAGCGTCCTTTGTCTCCCAATTTCAACAAGTTCTTTAGCTCACGTAACGTAACGGACGCCAATGGTTTTCTCAAATTCCGTAGCGACAAGTCCAACTAATGAAATATGACATATTTGCAGGACCGTTGTGGGTTTCTTCAAGTTTCTTGACGTTTCTCATTATGTTCTGAAAAGCCGACAGTAACTTTGGAAAGATGGATTTGTCAGCAATTTATTATATTTTTTTTCGTGTGGGCGCGTAGGTGGAATCCCGAAGACAGATGTTATTGTAAATAAAGAAAAGTATGTGAAATTCAGAAAAAAAATTTAAAAATATGAAATATGCTGCAAATTAAATAGATCAAGAACTACTACTGTTTTCAAAGGAAGAAACATCTATGGGAAGAAAAGGAAACTGAGAAAATAAGAATAACTAAGTACTCACTGCATCTTGTTAGTTGGATCGCGTTCATGGAAACCTGTTGCCTCCGCACTGTCAGGCCGGTGCGCAATTGTCACTTCGGCAGCACGACTTTATCTCGTCCCCTCTCTTTTGCAACCTTGCGGTTTAACTCGGTAAAAACATAGTGAAAGAGATTTCGAGACATTTTTTGTTTTCCCATTTGAAACATGCCATGGCACCTCCACGCTACGCCACTGCCTCAGTACTTAGTCGAATAATAACTGTGAAGCGTGGGTCCTGAATACACAGAAACTAAATTGAAGTTTAGTTCCAAAATTTTACATAATGTTTAATAAAAATCCTTTACGAGTTGATTACATTTTCGCGAAAGGATGTAATAAAAATTTTTATGGGATTAAAGTAAGAGTTGTTACATTTTATAATGTCAATCGATCGATTTACTTGGTCTAAAATTATCTAGGTGACAACAAAATTGTTTATTTACGAGAGGCATTAATTGTCCTGGATTCCGACAACATCTGCGATCTCAATTTTAAGATAAATATTAACATTTTTTATCATTTTATATAAATTACATCATCTAGTTTTCCATTTTGAATATGTCAGGATTTAAAACATCATTAATTTTCTGTCAATATTATTAAGTATGAATTAATTTATACATTTACATTGGGGTATCTTGAGCTATTCTTTCAATTGAGCACGCTGTACAAATATTGGAATCATTCGTTTCTGTAATAAATCGTATTATTTTAAATACGATTGTTTAACGATTTTTTTTTCAAAGGAACCGTCCTTTCGCCGGCACTACCTCAGCCTCTTGGGCCTATTGTGGATTCTCCTAATGTTCTGACCACAGATAACATACTTATAGATAGGCATCTGACCGTGGCGCTAACTAGGACGAATTAATTTTGACGGGTGGCGCCATCTTACAGGTCGGAAAAGTAAGCTCTAACACCTTTTACATGGTTGTGGTCCTCGCTAACTGCCGAAAAAGTAGATTCCTGTAATTTAACAGTTTTTGGCGGCATATTCAAAATTACTGTAATATTACTTTTATTGAAATATGGCATTTATGGTCCATTTTTTGATATTTCATTTAAAGTAACTCAACATTTGATTGATATTATATTAATAACATTCAAATAGTCAAGTTAGATTAAATGAAATGTCAAAATATGGACCATACAATGCCTGAAGTGGGAAAAATTAAACAATAATCAACCAGTTTATATACTTTTATTCATTACCAAAAATAACAATAAACAGATCGTTTTTTTTCATTTATTTCAAGACAAACAGAAAGACATAATATAAGAGCTTAACAATACAGTTAATAATAAATAAAATTTGAGTAAATAATTTTGAAAAGAATCAGCATGCGCTGTAAGGTGATGAAAACTTTTTAATTAGATAATAATGATTATAGTTTTCATCAACAGTAATAAAAATGCATGTTTAAAAAGCAAATATAGAAATAGTGAGCTCATACTATGGATTGCAGAAATAATTAAATATAACACAAAGAAATGATAGAATGAGACTGAAATTTTTATATCTTTTGGCTCAACTTTTTATTTCACAGTCAACTGTTTTATAAAAGTTCTACAAATAAGAAAAGTGATATTAGTAAGCACACAAATGTATTTAATATAAATATACAGGAGCCTACAATAGGTGAAAATTTACTTTAAGTTTCAAGGAAAACAGTGGTATCGAGAGTTTTTAAAAAACTTGAACAAATTGATCAACCGGTACTGTAGGCAGCTATATATATACATTAAAAAATGTGAAAAACATTGACTTTTACAGGTTGCTACAAATAAAACTAACTAAATACCAAAACTTGCATACTATTAGCAAAGTGTAGTTTACAATGCCAATCTAGTAAATTGAATAGATGAGGCTTTTACTTGATGAAGATCCATACTAAACAATGATATTAAACAAACTAAATTGTTTTATTTCATCGTTTAATCTAGTCAATCTTGAGGACAATATGACTATCATCAATATATTTATAAACATTTTTAATTAGCTCAAACACATAGTACTGTGAAGGTTTGAATATTTATTTTGTTTCTCGAAACTATTTACCTTTGAAAATTGTTCGACCTTTTTCCAGTAGACTTTTATTGGCACTTCTTAAGGAGGGAGTCTCCATAGATGGTTCCATAATGATCCTGGTATCTGCAAAGAATTTCATTATTTGCAAATATAATTATACTATATGAGATTTATATTACTTTTCATAGGATTATCAACCACTCCAGAATGGCTTTAATGCTCTTCAACACTTCTTAGACACACTATTTGCTTGTAGATGGAATTGTTTCTTGTGGGATACAATTGATACAAACAAATGTCCTTTAACTTCTTTGGTTTATAATCTAGAACATATAATCATGTTTAATAACATTCAATAAATATATGTGTAAAAAATTACCTCTTCAAATCCGAGCATTTGTTCCCACTTCGTTCCATCAAATTAAAAGCTGTTCTTCCTGGATTGGAAGTATAAAGCTGTATAAACAAAAAACTACTTTAGTAATTTGTCACTTTTTATGTTATGAAAGATGTTTTGTTTTATTTTACTAAAATTAAACTTACCGAGTTCACTATATACATTATATTCATTCACAATAAATTTGGACATTGTCTTTTTCGATAATTATTATTGAAAGATAATATTAACTAATTCACACTTTAACAACAAACTTGAAGCACGACATACATGAACCGTAAAATGGCGTGAGCCGTAGCGGTGAGGCATGCGCAAATATCTAGAATAACTACCAGCAGCGTTACAGTTTTCATTAAATCAGCAATTTTAGTAACTTTTCCGATCCAGTAGGTGGCCGTACCATCGCTCGTTCAGAGTTACCATACCCTGGTTCTGACTACAGCCTATTCAGCCAATCCGTTCCCTGTATTAGCTCATACCGGTTCTTTACTGGTTGGTTGTAGAAGTCTTCTGGAGTCATTTGGGGTCTTCCATATAATTTTTGCCTCCTGTGGTCTACCCAAATTACTCTACGACTCACAGGATTGATCCGTTTTAGACGTGCGTCACCTTAAAATGTTCGTCTTGAGTTTGCCTATCGACCCTTGTTCCGGGATTTTGGATTTCAAATTTTATTTTTCTGTAATTTGTGTCCAAAAATTTAGTTTCATGGAAAAATGGCGATTTTGGGTGCAAAAGTCATCCTAGCGAACGCAACATTGAAATTTTACAAAACTTTTTTGAAGGAAACTCTTCCTCTTGACAACCCCTTGGCATTTTTTTACGTTTTTACGATTGCTAAACTTTCTAATAACATTCTAACAATAATTATTTTACAACTTACAATATATATAGCACTACTCTAGTTGATTACTTGTAATGAAGTCAACTCACCCATGCACACCACTATTCTTAAGCCCTTTGTCACTAGACCAGCTGAAACATCCTTTGACAAATTTCGATAACAGCGTTAAAAGCTAATTTCCAATAATACACGAATTGCCGACCGACGCCGACGAGACCAGCCTAAAGGGGTGCTCCAACATTAATTTCACGTGAATAATGTACGCACTTTATTTTGCGGGACCCCTTGTTCCAAGTTTCTCAACCGATTCGAAACGTATTGTGCAAGCATGTGTATAAAAGGGACTTGATGTGTTTTAATGCGCTCTGAGGGATTCTCGACTAATCAGTGCAAAAGTTTTCGGAGTACTTCTAATTGGGAAAATTATCCTTTTTGAACCGACATATATACAGATTTACAGGTATACAAATTTCTCTCAAGATTAATTACTTTTCTGGTTAGACCTACTATTCGGAATTAGTTTAAGAAACTGTGGACGGTGGAGGAGGGAGTTTTAATTATGAACGATTCTACAACATATGTATACAACCCCTGCCAAACTATGTGTGCAACCCATGTTGTTGAATAAATCTTAGTTTAGATAATATATCCTTTCATTAACTGAATATACAGAATTATTTTATGTCCGTCTAGGAATCTACGCCACAGTGTTCCATGCGGAAGTAACTGCCATTGAACACTGTGCAAGAGAAATAGCAAGGCAAAACAATTGTTATTTACAGTCAGGCTTCACTAAACGCACTAGATTCCTGCCAGGTTAATTCACGACTGCATGCGTGCCTAATCTGAGCTAGCAAGTCATAACAGACCATTTCTGGCCTGTGTACCAGGGCACAAAGGACACAAGGGCAATTAAGAAGCTGACAAACTGGCAAATGCTCCTTGCATTGGCCCCGAACCCTTGTGCGGGGTAGCTAACACATACAAAAAGAAAGCCATTGAAAAATGAAAGCAAACTAAGTTTATGGAATGGTGGAAAACAACCCCTGAACAAAGACAGGCCAAAGAGTTCATCAAACGACCATAGCCCAAAGTCACAGAGGACCTGCTGTTAAAAAGCCGAAAGGCTGTTAGAATCATAGTAGGTTTACTGACAGGACACTGCAGACTCAACAGTCATATGAGTGTTATAAAATTGGCAGAAACAGACCTTTGCAGGCTCTGTCAAGAGGAAGAGGAATCGGCAGAAAATGTGTTGTGTGAATGCCTCGCAAGACTTGGCGAGGAGAAACCAAGGGTTACAAGCTACCTCGAAAAGCCTTTGTCTAGGCTATGGATCCTCGCTAGGAGATTGAAGCTAGACGAAGTACTTTCATTAAATTATAAATCATCAGATTTCAGTGATAGAAGGCTAACGCCAGCTCTACCCACCATCTATCTATGTCCGTCTAACCTAATTTACCTTTATCCAAAAGTTCCTCCTGTGGAAGTTAGCGACCTTTGAAGACGACACTGTTGAGTCCGTTTTTTACGCAAAGGTATCTAAAAAAAATTCAAAATATTGCAATGTTTTATCATCAAATTGGTTAATTGTAAAAATTTGGTTGAAGTAATGAAAAGAAAAAACACCACACCAATTAATACACAAATTTTTCATAATATGCATCTGAAATTATTACAAATAAATTGATCCCCTATAAAAAATTTATCGTACGCCTATGGTAGTTGGAAATTTTTTTTTTAAATATTATTGTATCTGAATTTTTTACAAATTGATTGATACCTTTTATAAATATAATTGTAAGCACATGGTAAATGGGCATTTTTAATTCGAAAATCGACTCTGGAAAACGTCGTTGTACGAAAAGGCAGCGTCTAGGCGTATGTGTATGTATTAGGGAGCGGCTAGATGGTTATCGTAGGCACCGCTTCCGTATCTCCACTGTTTAGGTCTCCACCCATCAGGTGAAACGGAAGGCACGTCACGCTATGAGGATCTACCTTAGAGGATTTTCCAACGAAATGAAAGTGGAAACTTGTAATCGCATAGGGAGGATTCCATTCGTTAATTGAAATTTGCCGGAAGGCTCTAAATCGACCAGTGTTTTGTGATGAACGCGGTCTTAAAGCAGGGTTGCTTATTGATAGATTCTAGCGTTTTCGAGAGCTGTACAAACTTTTTCAAAACGGAAACGGAAGTGTGTGGAAAAATACTGTGGATAATCAAAAAGTAATTCCAAATCGATCCAAACAAACAACTAGTTGGTTCGATATTATTAACTATGAATTTTTGTTTGTTCGTATTTTATGCGCTGCCGTATGCCGATTAGCACTTCTTATTACTTGCACTTGAGGGAAGATAGTTTTTATCCCAGTGGCGTACCATAGCTAAGCGGTAAAATTTTTTTTAATGGAAAATGGATTGTTAATACTGCCGCTACCTGCTCGAATTAATTACGAGATACTTTAAAAGGTTTTTCAATATTTTGTTAAAACAGAATACATAACACCAGAAATTACCGTCATCACATATCATGGAGGTACTAAAAATGGGTTATAGCGAAGTCAAAGTACACAGAATATCCGTAAAATGCGGCAAAAAACACAAAAAACTTGAAAATTCAAAATTGAGTATTTAAAAGGCTTGTGATTAACATGAGAAAAACTTTACGATGCTAGACATGCGATTTTCCGGAAAATCGTCGAGTGAAAATTTTTGTTTTTTCACTCTAATTGTTTAAATAATGAAAACACAAAAAAATGTTCAAATCAAAAATTGTAGCTAATACATTTGTCTACACAATTTGTCTGAACATTTTTTTTGTATCTGTATTAGTTTTTGAAATATATACGAAATTTCCATAGTAGTGTTTTTGAACATCATCAATTTTCATGTTTTTAATTTTACGATAATAAATAAACAATGGCATTTAGAAAAAAATTTTTTATATAAAATGTGTTCTAAAATGGGGTATCTACAAATACAATGAAAAAAATAACTCTCTTTTTAAATTTTTTAATGTATTATCATCGATTTTCCACGCTCTCTCACATTTATTTGTGCTCCCTTCTCTTTCTTACCTGAGTCATAGGTGTGTTCTTTTGTATCGCGATCACTTCTAAATAGGTTCATTATAAAGTTCACAAATTTTTAGATAATATTATAAACGGTATAAAAAGTTATAGAAGGTTTGCTGACAGAGCTCTGAATTAAGTATTTATTTTAAATAATTGTCTATTATTTAAAAAATTTGATATTTATAGAAAAACTGTATAGTAATTTCGAAAGTAGATGCTTCAAAGTGTTTAGTGGTAAAGTTTCATTGAATTATATTAATTTCGAAAAAAGATATAATTGAATGAAGTCTAAAAAAAACAAGTAAAATTAAGCATACAAAAAAACAGATTTTTAAGAAGCATTCGTTTAAAATTCTAAATATTGATGGCTTTGCTTTTATAATAATAATAATAATGTTTTATGCTGAATCTAAAAGGAATTTTCGCTGGGATAAGTATTAATTAAATAGGAATTATAATAAACTGATATTACAGTCAGAAAATCTACTTTTTCAAATTTGTAAGCATTTCTATCTAGAAGTTGAGATCTTTCTTCACATTTTACATGAGTTTATTTAATTTTTCAAAATGTTATAAGCCCAAAATTTATTAACTTTTATGTCGAGCGGTTAATAAATTTGGCTCACAGGCCGTTCGAACGTAACCACGAATTGAATACCACTGAAATTAATTATATCTCGTAAACTTTTTAATTTACAGAAAAACTTTTCAGACAAAATTTGTAGACAAATGCATCAGCTACAAATTTTGATTTGGAAGATTTTCTGTATATATATTATTTAAACAATTAGAGCGAAAAAACAAATACAAAAAGTTTTTCTCACGTTAAACACCACCCTTTTAAATACCCAATTTTAAATTTTCAAGTTTTTTGTATTTTTTGTTAGGTTTTATGTGTATTTTGACTAGGCTATTATTGGTTAATCAATTTATTTGAGAAAATTTATTGATATCTAACAATTTCTATTCACCATATGCATAAAATAAATTTTTTTGGGTTGTTCATTTATTTGTCCCCTTTATTGTTTTAACTTTAGTCATTTTTTGCTACTAATGAGTCACTAAAATTCCTATTGACTTAATAGTTAAACGTATTATATGTACGTACTGTATAATAAATATAATAACATAATACTTCCTTGATTTATTGGTGAAGGGAGAGAGTAACAGTGACTAAATATTTGCCATAAATTATGAAATTAACGCCAGGATGTGAACATCAAATTTCCTGAAGGTAAATTACATGTTTGGATTTAATTAGCAAAATGGTGATTAATCATACTTATTTTAACTATTAAAGAGATTGGTAGACTTTAAAGAAACGTTTCGTACTAACGGGAAACTTTAGGGTGAATTTTATTAGATACACTTTGTAATTAAGACAAATTCATTTGCGTGGTATGAATCGGAGTGATGTTTCTCCCTATAAATTGATACCGTTTTAGTAAAATTAGAAACTGGAAGAATACCTCTTTCGAATCTTGTGAAAAAGTACAGGGAGTTCCATTTAAAAATCATCGTAATTCTAATTTGAAAATGGATATTTTTTTTTCAAAGTAACAAACCGTTTTCAGATTTGAAACTGACCTGCGAAAGCCATCTGTCTGTAGAGTAGGGAAATTGACTTAGGTCCACAGCACTTAGGTCAGATGTGACCCTTTGTACATCCTCCCGAGGAGATGTCTTCCTAGGTCATCATCCATCCTGTCCTTTCCAGGAAGGTGGACAGATCACTAGGAGACATCTCTTTTATATCGGCAAGTGTAGGCCAAGACTCATCGAACACACACTCTCTTATTGACGATAACTCCGGGCAATCGCATAAGACATGCCGGACAGATTCATCTTCCTGTTCACACATCCTGGATAGAGGTGTGTCCACTAGCCCCATTGTATGGAGGTGTTTCCTTAATTGACAGTGGCCAGCTTCCCAGGTTCGTCCAGGGTGATCCTGGCAAAGCTGCAAACCTTGATTTTATCCCATCTCTTTGGAGATTGACCATGGGTTTAGCTAGTTCCGCAATTGTCGAGTTCGTCAGGCCGTAGGTGTCGCCGGGTCCAAGAATTCTTAGTCCAGCCACTTCTCTCGCTAAAGAATCAGCAAAGCGGTTACCTTTGCTCCAGTCGTAACCCTTAACCCACCTCATGATAATATTGTTATCCACCGAGGCGTTAGCTAAATCTCGATGGTACTCTAATACTAGCCCTGATGTAACACGTTGTCTGTTCAAGGCTAGTAGAGCTTGTCTGCTATCTGCGAAATCCATTTGTTTCGAATTTATAAGCTTTTAAAATGATACATTATCTTGGACGTCCTATTCGTTGGAGTTTGTAAAATAGGTGGACCTCCACTTTGTACAGAGGAATCAGTCAACCAAAACTTTATTGCGTTTTTCGTTGTAGTGTAATTGAATGTTTAGTCGAAGAAGTAGTTGTTTCTTATCCGTAAAAATGTTGAATTTTTAATTACGTACGAATTTTTTGTTGAAATATTTTATCAAATATGTAGGTAACGACCTGTTTTTTTACGAATCATTATCTTTTGTTATTATCAGTAAAGAATTATTTTACTTTTTTTAATGATCATGAAAAATTGATGAATTTTTTCTATCTACATATATATAAAATACCTAACATTATCTAGTATCCACTGTTTGAAAATGTTTAATTGATTATTAAACTTGTTTTTTCAAAAGATATGTATATTTTTAAAGAAATGCTATCAAAATCATAATTATGGTTTATATTTTCTAACATTTGTTTGTTTTAATAGTTATTACTAAAAATATATTAGTATCTCTTTTGCGTTTCAAATTATAAAGAAAATTATATAATGGTCCAAAATTGTAGTTTAAATAAAAAAAATTCAGTAAAAGATGATACTTTGTCCAAATACAGGCAAAACCAGCCAGACTTTAAATCGAGTTCATAACTACTAAGATGATTACGATAATTTAAAGAAAATATGGAAAACGACATAGGAGGTTTTTAGCAGATTAATACGGATACTTTAACGAGTGTGGCGACTAATAGTATAACGAGAGATTAATTACGATAGTAATGGAAGGGTAAAAAGTAAAAAATCAGTGGTAGACGAAGGATAAAATACGTCAAACCTATACGTTGGTTCAGAGGAAACTACGATATTTAATGGACGACTGTTAAGATCAACCAAAACATTAATCTTTCCTTTCTAATCACACCAATTATTAATTACCTTATCGACTCCCAATTACAACCACTATCACAAATCTTGACATAAAGTATTTACCGTTGAAACAGTTTGCACACACAAAAAAAACCTGTTCGACTACTAAAAACAAGTTATATAAATATAAATCGTTCGGTGGTAATGGCCTCGTCATCCAAGTTCACTGGGACAACAGTTATATAAGAGATGTAAATGTGTCGAGTTTCCGTACTATCATCTTCGATTTTAATCTCTTCATTTACATACTAGAGCGATCTTATGACGACTGGATTTTAAATAAAGAAGAAGCATTTAAAAAATATTCAATTTCACTTTAATGTTTGTCTTCTTATTCCATTAGAAGACTGTAAGTACTTTTTAATGGCGAATTAAAATGTTTGAGAAAAATGCAGTGTCAACTTCTTGATTTCAGTCACGACATTGAGCGTAATCAAGGCATTTCTGGGCTAACGGTACTACGACCGCAAAAAGTTGCTTCCTCTTGGTCTCCGCAGAGAGGGCGTTGACTCTTAGTCCTAAATTATGTGTAAAATTTACGGACATTCTATTGGTCAAGCACGAGCAGTCGTTAGTAGGACAAGAAGAACCGTATACATAACTGTGTATATATACAGGGTGATAGCAAAGTAATATGAAATATTGTTGTTCCTATAAACAGGTGTTCTAACTACAATAGGATATTATGTTAGCCGTTGTAACTTGAAAATAAAACATCATTTCTTGAGAGAACCATAATTAATAAACTAAACATCCCTTCCATTAATAAATTAAATTGAAAAAATAAAATAAGTAGGTAGGTACCTACACCTATTCTAAACATAAAATATAAACTTCCTGAAAAAATAATAATAAAAATCCATTCTAAAGGTAAACATAATTTTAATGAATTAAGTGCTCAAATAAACCACCTTCCTGTGCCAGACAATAACCAAATCTGTGATAAAGATTTTATCTCATATCTCTAAGATTATTTGGCGTAATGCTGGCACAAACGTGCTGTATTTTCACCATCGAAAAAAAGTCAACGATAACGAGACAAAAATATCATTTGTACAAATTAATCTGCGCTTCTGGCAACAGCGGTTAAAATAGGGGGGCAATGAGCATTCGGCCAGTCTCGGGAAATAAGTATACACCTCTAAGATGAAACAAAGTACACGCCTCAATGACCACGCATAATTATTCTTTCTCTCTCTTTCAGCTGTTTTTCTGTCGTACTTGTGTAATCCGAGGGTTCCGATGTAATTTACGCAATCTGTATATGCTATACTGGCCGATACCTAAAAACCTCATACGCGGCTTCCACCATCAATTCGAGGCCTACTTCGGGGGATTTTGGGGAGGGGGTCACGATGTTTTAATGTAAATTATAGGTTATTTGGTCTAAGATAAATGTTATATACGATTCGTCTCTTCTTCTAAAGATGTAATCAATTTTCACTTACTTTATAACTTGATAGACCGTTTCAAGGTATTTCAGTTACTAACAACGCTAAACCATGAAAAGTGCCCAATAAAACAACTATTATGTTATTTTTGGGTACTTGGGGCTCATTTAATAGATTTTTGGAGGTACTTCATCGGCAAGCTTCGTATTAAGCAAATCGATGTATAACACATGGGCTGAAAAGTCCCGGGCCTGACGCATAGATGGAGATAAAAGACAGCTGTCAAAATTTCATGATATGAAAAGAACATGTTGGCTTTATACTGCATGAGCAATTTACTATGATAAAGCTCTGTTCAAAGTGAGTGCCGAGTTTGCTCACTGTTGACCAAAAACAAGAACGTGTTGTTGCTTCTGAGCAGTGTATGATCGTGTTTAAAGGTAGCTAATCGGAATGTATGCGTCTATATTAACAGCAGCTGGAGAACCTCGTCGAAATCGCCCGAAAGCACAACAATCAGCTGGAAAGGTTATGGCCTGGGTATTTTGGGATGTACGTGGTGTAATCTTCTGCTATCTTGAAAAGGGAAATACCATCAACAGTGAATATTATATAGCGTCAAAACGATGACAAAACTACATGAATTGAACTTCGAACTACTCCCAGATCCACTGTATTCGCCAGATTTGGCTCCCAACGACTACTGGATGTTCGCAGACCTAAAAAAATGCTCGCCGGTAAGAAATTTCGCTCGAATGGAGAGATTATTGCTGATACCGAGGCCTATTTTGAGCCAAAAGATAAATTGTTCTACAAAATTGATATTGAAATGTTGACTAAAACTAATTTTTAACAAAACAACATGTTTTCTTTGTTGGGCCCGGAACTTTTCAGCCCACGTGTTAGTTGTTGAAAATTATAAAAAATTATCAAAATAATTCGGTTATCAATTTAATTGCATTTCACGTAAAAAAATCCTGACAATAGAGTACTTTGAGATGCTGTTTGTGAGTACCTTCTAAACAAAGACTTATTATTTTTCTATGAATGCAGAAATTTTTCTCAGGACTTTGACACAATGGTGATTATTTGTTGATTCAAACGCAGTGTTCTCATTATTATCCTACAGTATTCTTGGAAAATAACGGTACGGTTTTTACAAGTCAATATAATTCAGAAAGTCAATTAGCACAATATAAAGTATGTCAGTGCATTGGTATTTTATTTTTATTGACGTGTTTTACTAATACGAGTTGAATCTTGATAATTATTTATTATGATAGTCGATAATGTTTAGTCTGAGAAAAAACGCCACTCATAAACTCGTGGCTAGAAAAAAATTATTTGTAAATACCTGAAATACTTTCTGAATAAAAAAACATGTTTTTTGAAATCTGGCATGTTATTCTTGGCATTTTTGAATTTTCCAATTACCTCTAATACATATAAGCTGAATATTCTGAACATTGAAAAAGCAAAACCATCGGGACTCGAACCCGGGATCCCTCAGTTACGAAGCAGTAACTGCGTCAGTATAAATACTATGAGGACTCTAGCACAGCGGATACTGCGCATGCCTGCTTGTTCTCCAAAATTTTACGTACAACCTCCCAAAATTTGTCCCTTATTTTGTACTTAAAATAATGAACAATTTTATTTCTTGTTGCAGCAACTCTTCCGATCTCAACAGTCGCAAGCAGCAACGCCCAGCGCTGCGCAATTACAATTGTTGCAACAACAGCAGCAACAGTATTTGGCGCAACAACAACAAGCAGCTGCAGCATTCCCACAACCCCCCTACCTCGTCAATCCCCAGCAAGAGCCTTATCTTATAACCGCTGGGGTTCCAGCACAGTACTATGGAGTGGGACCTTGGGTATATCCAGCCCCGCCTGCTAATCTTATACAACAGAGCGCAAGTAATGGAGCGAGAAGGCCACTCACCCCTAATGGAACGACTGAGGCTCAGCAACAAGTGCAGGTTAGTGTCAAATCATCATTAAACTATATTTCACTCCTTAGACAAAAAATGTACAGATGAAGAAATACCATTAACTTTAAGTTAAATGAGCAACCCCCCTACATCATTTTACTTATTTGGTGGCATACCACCCTTTGTGTCATAATTATATAACGAAAAGTTGCGGGATGATCTCGCGTAGCATTGTGAAATGAAAAGGTTGGAAAGGGAGGCGAACATGGTGCCATAGCCTCTGCAACTTATTTTGTATAAACTTTATCAAGTCGTGATGAATTTTAAATAATAAAAAAATAATTGTATATTGACGTCATAGCAACATTTAGTTTTTGTAAATATAATTTATTTTTATTGCCTTTCTTAAGATGTAAAAAGTAGATAAAAACTGTTTATTTTCAATTTGTATGGATGGTTGTATAGATGTTGGTATTGTAAGATTTTAATAACTCAAAATCCAATTTGTAGCATTATAGTAGCAGCAATAGATATAGTGACAGAATATTCCTTCTATTATTAACGTGTTGTGAAGTGATAACGAATTTAGGCGCTCGTCGTACGACGAATAAATGTAATTTCGGAGAGGACCCTTCTCGCTTTACTTCACAATAACAAACGAAACCTTTGCCGGTACCATTTGTATCACTGTTTCTATTGCTGTTACTTTACCTCAAACGGCTCTGTAGCAGAATAGCGCTGGTCAAAATCGCGCTGGTCAAAAAAAGCGCTGGACATAAATAGCGCTGGTCAAAATAGCGCTGGACAAAAACAGCGCAGGACAAAAAATAGCGCCGCAAAAGATAATTATGCTTCTTTATTTTACTACTATCTTATACATAAAAATAAACTATAGTACCGAATTAGCATAATTAGGAATAACATATTTTTCATAAATTACAGTCATAACAATAGTTTTCCTAATTCAATTCGTAATTTCAACAAGGCTTCCCGATCAGCTGACAGTGATCAAACTCTATATGTCTATAACAATATCAGAATATAAGGAACGGAAAACAAGCAAGAACAACAATCAATACTTTTCATCTTACTTCAACACATATCGCTTCCCGACCAACTGACACAGATCAAAGTGTAAACAACTACTTGCCAGTGTCATATTTATTTAAAGTGTAAAAAAATGCAATTTGGCAAGTCTCAGAAAGGAGGTGATACATTATTCCACGAAGGATATAATTACCGAAATGACAGCAACGTGAAATTGCATTTTTTTTAGACTTTAAATTGATATGACACTAACAAGTAGTTGTTTACACTTTGATCAGTGTCAGTTGGTCGGGAAGCGATATGTGTTGAAGTAAGATGAAAAGTATTGATTGTTGCTCTTACTTGTTTTCCGTTCCGTATATTCTGATATTGTTTGTTGTAAAGGAAGGTTGATGCTTAGCGGTGAAACTTGATTTTTCAATCACATCCTACTGTAATAGTTGATTTTGTAAGGATATTTCAACCGGCGCTATTTTATGGAGCGCTGTTTTTGTCCTGCGCTGTTTTTGTCCAGCGCTGTTTTTGTCCAGTGCTGTTTTTATCCTGCGCTGTTTTTGTCCAGCGCTATTTCGTCCTGCGCTGTTTTTGTCCAGCGCTATTCTGCTACAGAGCCACCTCAAATAAAGCCAAACATTTTTATGTAAAGTAAACTATTAGTTTTTAATGTTGTACAAATGTCAGGTTTTATAGAATTATTACAAAAAGTAAAGTGGAGGACAAAATAAAAGTAAAAATTTTGCGTTTTTGTGATGAGACTGTCCAGTAGAGAAGGAAACATTACTGAATTTATTTAAAGTAGGTACTTTCATTACATTTGGCTTGGTGCGAACTCCTGGGACACCCTGTATATTGTTCAAATAACTGTAAACATTGTTTTATTTTCTTTAAAATTCCTGCTGTTTCAAGACATAATAAACGATCAGATTCCACATATTTTTAGTAAAAATGACTTAAGGTTTTTATAAAACAGGCAGATTTGTATAGAAATATATAAAAAAACCACACAAGTAGTAAAAACATGATTCCAAGGTTAATCGACACAGTATTGATCTATTATATTTTTAGATATTGACAAAAGGTGTTTGTGTATGTTAAACTTGAATGTATAGAGATCATTTGTCATTGGTTTCTGAATATTATTTGACCATCTAAATGATTAATCTTCAATTTAACATTATTTATGATAGAGTTCGAATTTGTATCGTCGTGGCATTATTCTTTCTGTGATATTTTGGTAATGCTCTGGTCACACTATAATCAATAATTTTACTTTTGCGGTTTATAAAAGGAGAACCCTCCCAGTTATGTTCTTGTACATTTTTTTCCCAGTAGACTGGTCTTTAGTCGATTTTTCGTCACAAAAAACCCATTTCAAAAATTTTTGGCGTTTCCATCTCTAAAAAAAATTTGTTTGTTGGAATTTTTTAACAAAGGGGTAAATACCTATAAAAACCTAACCTAACCTAACCTAACTCTTTGCTACCAATCGACTAAAAATTTTATGAAAAATTCTCCCCTAAATCGATTGGTGATCATCACCACGTTCCAACTGTTCCATTAGTCGAGCTGTGAGTACCATTTAGTTTCAGAATGTCAATTTTCGAATATTTTCACTACTTTTACATTGATGAGTCATAAAACAAAAACCCTCTAAGTTACGTTCCTGTAAATCCCAAACTGCCTGGTCTTTTTAGAGTACCCTCCTAGCATTTCAGTTCAATATTCACACCACATTTTAACTTGAAAATGTGATTTTTCCAAAAACTCACGACAGTATCCGAAGGTAAAGAAGTAATTTTATAAAAAAACGATGTTCAGTTGATTTCTCGTCCCAAAAAAACAAAAACAAATTTTTTGTTGGAAATATTGAACAATTCCCTTAATGCCGGCAAATATCGACTAAAAATTCACTTATATAATTAAAATTTTTCCCCGAATCGATTGGTGGTCATTACAACGTTCTAACTGTTGAACTGTAGAAGTTACGCGTTTTTTTTAGCGTTTCCAATAGCTTAACTTTAAACAATGTAAATATTACAAATTTGTAAATATCCACTGTACATTTTTCCAGCCACAAGTACCTGGAGGCTACATAGTTCCCTACTACGATCAGAATGCGGCTCCCATCCTGATGGCACAAGGCGCAGCAGCAATGCGTAATGGCACCCCCATGCGTTTAGTCTCACCAGCGCCTGTATTGGTACAACCGCAAGCAGCCGCAGCGGCCGCTACCAGACAGACACAGGCGGCCGCCGCAGCGCATGCCGCTGCAGCTTCTCTGTATTCCAGTACCCCGCAAAGTCTTTATGGCGCCGCCAGCGTTAATACTTCTGTCAACGGAACTACGCTAGGAGGTAGGTGGCGAAGACTTTAATTTTTTCCATTTTTGGGAATTATAGATTTTGTTTATTAAATAGTAATGCAATTTCTTCATCCGCATAAAATAAGGGAAAGTATTGTTGAATGGTAAATTTTCCGGTTAGGGGTAGAGTGCTTCCTGCGTCGGCGATTAGCCTCAGTCGCAGAAATAGACCGACGTTAAAAAACAAAGGAAAAAAAACTTCCTAAAAGTCCAATCCTTGAGTTTTCCTTTACTTGAGTATTCATTACTTATTTTCTCCAAGAAGCATCTTGTGAAAAAACCAAGACCTACCAAGAGACAATCGATATTTCCATTAGCTTCCAAAAATGATGAAATTGCATTTCTATTTCCGAAAACAATATGTATATATAATAATAATTTACTTTTTCTACATTCATGCAAAAAACAACACTTTTGTGAAACACATTTAATGAAAAAGTGGTTCTTTTTTGCACTAGTGCAGCAAAATTTTTGTTGCACTCATCCGTCATTCTTGTCAGTTTTGTGATGATTTATGACAAACATAAACATTTAAATAAAATAAAAATCCAGAGCAAGTGTCTGATCCTGTTCTAATACACCGTCCAAGCTATTGGTGTGAATACTTTTGCTAAAATTCCATATGAAATTGCAAAATTTTTGCATTTGGAAAATCCTGAGCTATATACAGGGCACTGATTTAAGAGATCCTCCGCAACATTTCTTGCAGATACAGGAGCAAATACACTAGAGCTTAAAAGACATGGCGGATGGTGTGAAATTGTTCCACTTTGAATGATTTGATACTAAAATTGGATTTTATTGGCAAACCTTCGAGACAAAATAATATCAAAGGTTTTAACAGATGGAAATCGTCGACAGTAGCGGAGGGATATGTAGAGGAATCACTTACAAGCAAACTTAATGTTGCTAAACAAATATTTCAGTTTGAAAATAATGAAGATGTACAAATTCCAAGTACTAGTAATACATTTAAAGAAATTACAAATCAAGAAGTAGAATTAAAAAATAATTCACTAAGAAATATTAATATTGAAAATTGCACAAATTGTTCCTTTACTTTTAATATTAATAAAGTTTGAGTTCCTAACATATTATATTCTAATTTTCCAGTTTTTGCATGAATGTAGAAAAAATATTGTATGCAAAACGTGTTTTTTGCACTTGTTGCATAAATAACTATTGTACATCAAAATCACATTAACTCTTAACTTGGACTTTTTTAAAAAAAGATATAAGAATGATGAATTAGTAAATATAAATTTGAACTAGTCAAATTTTTGTACATATAGACAATTTTTTGTACATATTATTTTGTATTATACTCTTCCTTCCTATTTAAAAAAAAGATATCTAGTTGTACTTTGTCTGTTTTATCATTCTTGTGTTCTTAAATTGTTGGTTAAATTTTCGTTTAAAATTAACCCATAGGCAAGAGAATTACTGGCAACTCGATGGTTTGGTATTCACGAAATATACATAAAAAATGTAATGAAATCTGGGCGTAACTGCACTATATCACGTTGTATCATCGCTCAGCCTTCAAGTCCTTTCATAAATAACCGAGGCGGGTCTCACAACATTTTTTTGTTCATCACGATCCTCATCTTTTATAATATGAAATGTGAAAAAAACTTTTGGTTACCGCATATGCCGAGCCGTAACAAAAAAAAAGATAGGAAGTATGTAACTTTGAAGGTATTGATAGAGAAGAGGTATTGGTTAGTAGACTGCTCACATAATGCTCTAGTGTCCCACAATCAATCGTCTGACAAATGATAAAACTTTATCCTCTCGTATCTTTTCTATAACAGAAGGTTAGTCCATAACCGAGGGCGATTCATTCTTATTTTATGACAAACGAAAACAAGTTGCAAGTTAAAAAACCCACTCAATGATCCGTTTCATAGCCACACATCTTATATATGTGGCTAGTATTATCTTCTATTACTGAAGGATAGCCACAACTGAGAGAAATTCTTCTTTAATTTGTGAAAGACAAAACACTGAGGTTGACGACCCACTCAATGTTCTATTCTACATCCACACATCTTATATATGTGGCACTAACCTTCTTGACTATTGAAGCCACAACCAATCATCTGACAAACGATAATACTTTATCCTCTCATATATTTTCTATAACAGAAGGTTAGTCCACAACTGAGGGCGATTCATTCTTATTTTGTGACAAACGAAAACAAGTTGTGACTTGATAAACCCACTCGATGCTCCGTTTCATAGCCACACATTTATGTATGTGGCTAGTATTTTCTTCATTACTGAAAAATAGCCACATCTAAGAGAAATTCTTCTTTAATTTGTGAAAGACAAAACATTTTGTAGTTGATGACCCACTCAACGTTCTATTCTACATCCACACTTCTTATATATGTGGCACAAACCTTCTTGACTATTGAAGCCACAACCAATCATCTGACAAACGATAAAACTTTATCCTCTCGTATCTTTTCTATAACAGAAGGTTAGTCCACACCTGAGTGCGATTCATTCTTATTTTGTGACAAACGAAAACAAGTTGTGACTTGATAAACCAACTCAATGCTCCGTTTCATAGCCACACATTTACGTATGTGGCTAGTATTTTCTTCATTACTGAAGGATAGCCACATCTAAGAGAAATTCTTCTTTAATTTGTGAAAGACAAAACATTTTGTAGTTGATGACCCACTCAACGTTCTATTCTACATCCACACATCTTATATATGTGGCACAAACCTTCTTGACTATTGAAGCCACAACCAATCATCTGACAAACGATAAAACTTTATCCTCTCGTATCTTTTCTATAACAGAAGGTTAGTCCACACCTGAGGGCGATTCATTCTTATTTTGTGACAAACGAAAACAAGTTGTGAGTTGATAAACCCAATCAATGCTCCGTTGCATAGCCACACATCTTATAAATGTGGCTAGTATTCTCTTCCAATACTGAAGGATAGCCACAACTGAGAGACATTCTTCTTTAATTTGTGAAAGACAAAACACTTTGAGGTTGATGAACCACTTAATGTTCTATTCTACAACCACACATCTTATATTATATGTGGCTCGAACCTCCTTGACTATTGAAGGCTAGCCACATCTAGAGGAAATGTATCTTTAATTTGTGAGTCTAAACACTTTGAGGTTAACAACTTACTCTAAGCTTCAGTAGGTTACATCTAACCATCATCTGATCTAAGAAAGTTGGCCACAACGGAGGCTTCCTTATTTTGGTAGGCAATCAAACTCAGTCAACTAACTCCTAAACTTCTTTTCTTGACATACCAATTGGTGGAATGTGGCAAATTTTGTCTTGCAATTCATTTATAAAAACTTCCTAATATCATATTCAACATGGGTGTACTATGTGTACATCTACCCATCATCTGATCTAAGAAAGTTAGCCACAACGGAGGCTTCCTTATTTTAGTAGGCAATCAAACTCAGTCAACTAACTCCTAAACTTCTTTTCTTGACATACCAATTGGTAGAACGTTGCAAATTTTGTCTTGCAATTCATTTATAAAAACTTCCTAATATCATATCCAACATGGGTGTACGCTGAAATTTTTAATATATACTGCCATCATTCACCAAGTGATTCTCTTATCTATGAATAGCACTTAATAACCGCTGGTGTGTATACTAACTTGCAAATCTCGGTGTGTGTGGGTTAGGTGTGGCCCAAGGTGTGGGTTCTGGTCTATTTCAAACATTGCACGCTGCTCCTCCATCTGGTCCGTTTGGTAGCTCATCACTGGGAAATATTGGCTCATCTGCTACCACTACATCCTTACATACAGGTAGGAGTCAAAAAGTTTCAATGTAAAAAATATACATAGGGTAGAATACAAAATATATTGTAATATAGTGTAATAATGTAAAAGCATTGCTTGTGTATAATCGATCTTAAGCGAATATTTGAAATAAGATATTGTAGATGTAATAATAATCTATTAGGAAAATACCCCTTCGCGTGTCTGGAAGTAATTACTATTATATCACTACCATATGATGTGATTAAATTCCATGGAAAAGTGTCCCCATAACTTTTTTTGAAAAGTATTTTATTCAATTTATATCCATTCTTATGGAAAGTCAACCGTAAATTAACAAAATAAAAAATGAATTCACATTCACATTTTCAATGAAGTTAGACACGCATACTATCATCACATCAACTTTAATTTGAATAATATATTTAAAAAATATGCTAAATAGTGATATGTATATTATAAAAATAGCATATATTTTTTTCCTAAATTCCACTAAAAATTATTTCTAAGGCATTATTTCATATTACTAAATTGGGACAAAACATAATTTTTGTGTAGAGTTTCAAATATTTCTTGGATTTTTATTTTAATAGTTACAAACCACAAAAATTATGTTTTCATTAATCAAATTTAATGAAATAATGGGAAGCTGGCTATTTTGTAATAAAGGTTTGTAGTATATTTAAGATTGAACAAAGTAGCAAATCAAATTTTTAGTAATTATTTCGTTTCTGTTTAGATAATTTGACGGGCCTAGGTTTAACAACCACGACTACAGCTCGAAGAGATTCCTTCGACCGCAACACATCCGCCTTTTCGCCTTCATTGGAATACAGACAAAAATGGCCGACGTCGTATAACATCGGTAGCAGTCCGAGTCCGTTAACAGGCAACCTAACACCACCGCCTACGGCTCCTTTACAACTTGGTGGCCTTGTCAATTCTCGCGTTTTATCAGCTGCCCCAGGTGCCGAAGCTAAATACAGAAATTCAGTTGCGGGGGGACTGAATACAACAGCCATTTTCGGTTCGACAAACAGTCTATTTACAAAGATAAATTCGACGTTGACTACTGTCCCGACGACACTAGATAAAGGCCCTCAAGGTCGATCCAGACTGCTGGAAGATTTCAGAAATAACAGATATCCCAACTTGCAGCTCAGGTACGACAATTCGAAAATCTACTGCTTAAATTTTCGATATCTAACTTACATTTCTCTTTAGGGATTTGGCTAACCATATTGTTGAATTTTCACAAGATCAACATGGATCTCGATTCATACAACAAAAATTGGAACGGGCTACCGCCACTGAGAAACAAATGGTATTCAACGAAATCTTGTCGGCTGCTTATAATTTAATGACTGACGTGTTTGGCAATTACGTCATACAGAAATTCTTCGAATTCGGCACTCCTGAGCAGAAGACTACGCTTGCGCAAAAGGTAAATCATTGAAACACTATGTTGTATTTACTAGTGCCAGTCTGTACAGGTTTTTCACAGGTTGGTTGGTTGTTGTTCTTCGGGAGGTAGCTTAGACTGCCAGGATATTGCCTGTCTTTGTCGTTGTCCTTGATGCCACAGTGTGTTCTAAGAACACACTGAAATTTCTTTGACATACCTATACCAGTCTTAATGTCAGTTTGTGTTTCATAACAGCCTTCAGCGACACCAGTCTATCTGTCGTACCCTTAACACTAGTAGACATCTTTAGGTACAAAGCCACAGCTTTTCCCTTAAGACCAGTTTCACACTTACTCGATTAATTTTCAATTTCTCATAACGGACACTTGGGATTTTCGTTTTTTGTTCAAAAAACTCTCTTTTCGGATACCAGATATCATGAAAACAACCTGAGACCAGCATCGTTTGCCTGCAGCAACCCTATACGAATCTAATATGGTTCGTAATGGAACAGAAACGAACTTAACAGTTGCTTTATTTAGAAAGTTATATTTCAATTTAGAATAAAATAATTTCGAGACAGTTCCCTCTATTTCGATTTCAACCGCAAATCTGCGACCCAGCTTGAGACTCAAGATTTCAACCCCTTTCCTAATCGGTTTATACCAACCAACCCGTTAAACATCTTTCCTCTCCCTTGGGCTACAAGGAATTTATGAATACAGATCAATACTCTTCCAATATGAATACTTTACACTTATGTAAAGTATATATTTTTTTTTAATTTGAAATGTTTTTTAGGTTCGTGGACACGTATTGCCATTGGCACTACAGATGTACGGTTGCCGCGTGATACAAAAAGCATTAGAGTCTATTCCTCCGGAGCAACAACAAGAGATCGTTAGAGAATTGGACGGACACGTTTTGAAATGTGTCAAAGACCAGAATGGTAATCATGTAGTGCAGAAATGCATCGAGTGCGTTGATCCCAACGCTTTGCAGGTAAACGTAATGAAACGAACTAATTTTTGTCGTAACATTAATTGATTTTGCTTTATTTTTAGTTCATAATTTCTTCATTCTCTGGACAAGTGTATACTCTCTCGACCCATCCATATGGATGTAGAGTAATTCAGCGTATTTTGGAACATTGTACACCCGATCAGACATCGCCGATTCTGGCAGAATTACATCAACACACTGATCAGCTGATCCAAGATCAATTTGGAAACTATGTTATACAACATGTTCTAGGTAATTATTGTCTTCAATTTTCATAACAACCTCAAGATTAGATATGGAGTGGCTCTTTGTCCTCTCCCACTGCGACCTTTGCAGATCTATTGTGGTCCTCCCTATTTTTAGAGCTCGATATCTGGCTTTATTCTTTTTGTTCCCTTACTAGGCCTTCGCACTCACAGAGTATGTGCTCTGCGGTTTAGTCTTCTTCCTGGCAAAACCTACGAAGGCTGTCAACTGCTAGGCTAATTGTGTGCATATGCTTCCTCAGCCTGCAAATTCCGGTCAGCATTCCCACCATCATCGTCGTAGTTTCTCGACTTTGACATAGTAGGTCACCAGCGCAACGCCTGATTGTTTATCCATTGGTGGATGCTCTTCTTGGTGAGGTTTTTTGTAATTCCACAGGAAGGTTGTGCCCCCATCATGATCTCAGTCGCTCCATGCTTGGCTAGTTCATCGGCCTTTTCATTGCCCCTTTATTCCTTGCTGACCTACGGTTACTGTCTTGCGACACTCCCACACCAGTCGGAGCTGATGACGATTCTTTGGTTATCCACCTCCCGTCTCATCAACTCTTCTGCACAGCATTACCTCTGCCTGAAAGACAGTGGCATGTTTCCCTAGGCTTAGAGAGATCGTGATCTTCTCTTGTACCCAATATATTCCGGCTCCTACTCCAGAGTCCGTTTTAGAGCCTTGTTGAGAACCAGTTGAGATTCGCTGTTATAGGAGGCCCTGCTTCCCGATCGTTTCTCTTTGGAATGACTACTGTGTATTCATTTTTAAAGCTATATTGTGGAGTAATCTGATCCATTGGCATTCCCAATATTAGATCTTCCTTTATTTCTTCATATAGCTTTTTATAGGCATTGCAGACAACAACCCCAAAACATCTTCCTGACTTTTTGTGCCAAGCGAGCTAAATATGTATCCACGCCATTCCACAAATACTTTAATTTCGATTTTCCGGAGTTTGTCAAATTAATAACTTTCCCATTCGTACACTCCATTTTGAAAACACGTTTTAACTGGAAGACGGTCTGAATCACAACTAAAGCCGCGAGAGGTAGTGGTTGGCACGTCCCCACTCACCGTTCTCATTGGCTCCCTTTGAAGAAGACCGACACTTCAGCGATTTTCATTGGGACACGGCTGGCTTTTTGGCACGTGCCAACGGTCGCGTCTACACCGCATCGGCAAACAACGGCATAATGTGGACACGTCTTAATGAAGGTGTTACTACTAATTTCGTCAGGCGAACCTTGGCCAAGACAAACTCAAGCCAAGGTTCCGGTACTGAGGCCACTGGCGGACCCATTGTGCAATTCCGGCCACTTAAACACCCATGAAGCCGAGCCCTTCGATGAAGGACTCAATCATCTTCAGTGGATGCCTGCCTATGTCCCCAGAGGCCATAACAGGGACTCCGAAGATTCGCCGGCGTAGCACAGCCCAATGTGGACATACGAGGAGAACATGGTCCGAGGCTTCGCCGCAACCCCTGCGTAGAGGGCTTTCCTCTAAACCTAGGTTACAGATGTGTTTCCTCAGACAGAAGTGCCCTGTTAGGAGTCCTGCTATCTTTTTTTAACCTACACCTTGGTAGTTCTAGAGCAGCTCTAGCATGTTCATCAGTCCATCTCCTCAATATGAGCTTGGACTGCCTGAGACCCTGTAGAACCCTCCAGTGTCAAGGTGCTGGTTTCTCAACCAGTTTCTCGTCTCCTTACGGATTGTTTGTTTTGTGAGGCTCAAGGTCGGGACCGGGCCGTTAAAAGGAGTAGCCGCACCTTCCACCCCTTCATTGCCTTCAAAAGCAGAGTGGACCGGAATCCATTCTAGCCACACTGTGTTCCGCCTTGCTAGGTCAGCAAGGCATATTCAGCAGCAAGCCCTGAGTTGATGGTATATTCACTCAGGACTTGCCGTCTTAGTGAAGGTGTTTTTTTAGAAGTCATATTTTTTGAGAAATTAATAAACTTTTTGTGTTTTCAGAACATGGAAAACCGGAAAATAAATCTCAGTTGATAAATAGCGTTAGAGGCAAGGTGTTGGTACTGAGTCAACATAAATTCGCCAGTAACGTCGTGGAAAAATGCGTCACGCATGCCACTAGAGCCGAACGAGCTCTACTCATCGAAGAAGTGTGCGGATTCAATGACAAGTAAGTTTTGAGATTTAAAAATGTCGTATACCGAATTAATTGTTTTCTTTATTAGTGCTCTTCACGTAATGATGAAAGATCAGTACGCCAATTACGTGGTGCAGAAAATGATCGACGTAAGCGAGCCGACACAACGTAAGGTGTTGATGCACAAGATACGCCCTCATTTAAACTCTTTGAGAAAATACACGTACGGCAAACACATCATTGCTAAACTGGAGAAATATTTTATGAAAGCACCAGGATCGCTCAGCTCCATCGGAGGGGAGCTCGGCCCCATCGGCCCTCCCACCAACGGTGTGCTCTAAAGACATCCTATACGGAAGTAAAACATCTCTTGATTATCATGTTTTATTTAATTTTGATTCCAGTATTTTTTTCGAGTTGATTCCTTTATTTCTTTCACGGGCCGCCGTATGAGAGGCGGTTCTATTATATATATATATTTTTTTTGTCGTAATTCCTTTTTTTTATCATGGATTTTTCTATTTTATTTTTCATTCTAAGGTTAGTAATAGTTAAGGTTTATCATGTATACATATTGTCTTGTATTATAATTGTAATTTATGTAATTTGACTTATTTTTATGATTTTTTTTTCATTGAATTTGATTTCGTTGATTGGCTTTTGTTTTTCGACACATTTCGCTGGTAATGGCGATTTTTTTCTCATTTGTTTGTGTAGTCGATTTTTTTTTTGTCGCGTCAAGAAACGGTTTGGATTATTTTGGAAAAAAAGAAACAAAAGACAAGCAATTAGGTAAAAAAGCAACGTGCATGTTCATTTTTGTCTCCTAACGGAATATTTTTTCCAAAAAAAAAAAAGAAAAAAATCAAATGAATCTCAGTGTCGTGTCCACTTAATGGAAACAATTTTGTAAATAGAATGATTTTTTCTAGAAAGTAGAAACGCGCTTGTGAACTAAAAAGACTTCCCGCAACATCTTATCAGTTCCGTACTTGAATTATTAGCAAAAAATTTCACATTTTTGCGGGTAAAAAAAGTGTTTTTGTTCTTTCTAGAAACGATTCACCATTAATCCTGACAGTAAGTTAATTAATGTGATAAGGTCCTCAGGAAATAGACTTGAACATCATCAGAATTCATCAGAAAATTCGCGCACGTCATCCAACACACGCTTGTTCTTTTTTTTTCTCCTACAATCGTTTTCAAAGTTCTGCCAAAAAAATATCCATACATTTCGATATTTTTTGGCATTTTTCTTTCTCAACGTTAAATGTCGACCTACATAACATACACGCCGTTTGCATTTATATTAGGAATTAAGGGTTTTTATCATTATATTAGAAGTTTCTTAGATGTCGGCCGCTTTGTTTCGCCGTATTGCCGAGAGGTACTTCACAAGAATTTTTTCAAAGATTTAGAAACACCCCAACATTTTTTGACGGTTCAAAATATCTTTGGAAAAAAAATAATAATCATTTTTCTTTCAGTCCACTATAAACTACTAGAAATTAAAACTTAAAAGGGACACTTTATAGCATCAAATCAAACTTGCATTTCCTAAAACATCGTTTTTGCTCTTAAAACATCCTTATTTGCTCCCGAAACATCCTTCTTCGCTCTTGTAACATCATTTGCTCTTATAACATATTTATTCACTCCTGGAACAGCCTTATTTGGTCTAGAAACATCATTCTTTGCCCTGGTACCACCCATCGCTCTTTACTCAGCCTTATTCGCTCCAGAAACATCCTTCATCGCTCTTGAAACATCTTCATTCACTCCCGGAACATCCTTCTTCGCTCTTGAAACATCTTCATTTACTCCCGGAACATCCTTCTTCGCTCTGGTACTACCCATCGCTCTTTACACATCCTTATTCGCTATTGAAACATCCTTTGCTCTTATAACATCTTCATTCACTCCTTGTACATCCTCCTTCGCTCTGGTACTACCCATCACTCTTTACACATCCTTATTCGCTCCCTAAACATCCTCGTTCGCTCTTGAAACATCATTTGATTTTATAACATCTTCATTCACTCCTGGAACATCCTTCTTCGGTCTAGAAACATCCTTCTTCGCTCTGGTACTACCCATCGCTCTTTACACATCCTTATTCGCTCCCTGAACATCCTCGTTCGCTCTTGAAACATCATTTGATCTTATAACATCTTCATTCACTCCTGGAACATCCTTCTTCGCTCTTTACACATCCTTATTCGCTCCCTAAACATCCTCGTTCGCTCTTGAAACATCATTTGATCTTATAACATCTTCATTCACTCCTGGAACATCCTTCTTCGCTCTTTACACATCCTTATTCGCTCCCTAAACATCCTCGTTCGCTCTTGAAACATCATTTGATCTTATAACATCTTCATTCACTCCTGGAACATCCTACTTCGCTATGGTACCACCCATCGCTCTTAACACTTTCTTATTCGCTCCCGAAACATCCTTCTTCGCTCTTGAAACAACCATTGAACTTATAACATCCTCATTCACTCCTGGAACATCCTTCTTCGCTATGGTACCACCCATCGCTCTTTACACATCCTTATTCGCTCCCGAAACATCCTTTTTCGCGATCCATTAACACCGGTACATTTCAGAGCAGCTCGAGTGGCCACCATGAAAGTCTTGTAGTGAGACCCAGCTTTTACGGCTTCTGAAAGTGTCGGTTAGAAGTTTCTTATTGGATGAAATTTGACTTTTAAACTATAGTAGCTATAATAATGTGTCAAGTTAACTAGGAATTTGCCGATAGAAAGGATACAGTTAACAACTGGCAATTGTGAGAATGTTGGAAAGGAATAATTTTTTTTTTTGTAAATAATTTACTAAAATTTCATCGAACCTGAAAATAATATCGGGTGTTTCTACCTCTTATTTATGTTTGTAAAATATGTTCATTTATCATGAAAAAAGAAATATTTCAGAGATATATTTATTCAGTTGATATCGTATTCAAATTAATTTTGTAAAAAGACATAAAATAAATTCTATCGACTTGTAAAATAAGAAAAAAAAATCCCTATGATGTAAATATAATTTGTAAAAAAAAAATGTATAATTTTTTCTTGTACATATTGTGAAGGATTTATCGGTAGTTGATAACGAAACATCGCCCGGCCGTCCTAGATCGTTTGGAATCCTGTTACTCCAAGAAATCTAGATAAATGAAAAGCTGAAGACGAAAAGAAATCTTGTACTCTGTTTATTGCATATTTTGTATTCGATTTACTTTTTTTTAATTTGGTTATCCGCGAGAAATGTTTCTTGCACGCACCAACGCGTTCACGACCTCAAGTAACTGTTAAATTCCAATAAAAAGAAATAAATTACTAAATAAATCACAAATTTCCCATCCAAGTATAAAACGGTTCATATGTGTCCATTAGCAATATTTGGTCGCCACCCGCGCCGGGATCGGATATATTCCACTAGTTAGAGACGGAGCCTTCTGTATATGCTACACCGAGTTCTAGAACTCCGTCCAACTCACTCATAGTCTCGCGAAGTATTTCATGTAGTGGAGTTCTGTGACGAGACGTGTGACGGTCTTCTGGTGGATAGTCAAACGGTTAATCATTTGAAATGTTTTTTAGTAAAAACCTCGTCAAACATTCTACTTTATAATCACGTAAATATTTTTATTTCCAGTTTGGATTAAATCAGTACAAGAAGCAATTTACAGAGTACGAAACGTTACAATTTTCTATTTGTCTTGTGGTATATAGTAGTAAAATTCCTCTTAGACACATGTTAAGCTGTTTAAATGGTAGGAAGTATTTTACAAAAAAAAAAAATGTAGAACTTGATGGCACTTTTTTCTTTTTTTTCACAATTTTAAATTAAAAATCATATAGGTACTTGTAAATTTTTCTCAGATTCCATTTTAATATTAATAATAATTATCAATGTCTATGATAACCGGACGTTCCAAATCCGCGAACATCTCTTCAGTATGCATTATATCGGTGTTTAATATCACAATCATTATTATCAAATGTCACACTTGTCGTTGTAGATTTTATTATTTTTTTTTTCAAGTAGTTCTAGGTGCTTTGGGACGTCTCATATACTTTTATTGCATTTATGACTGGTTTTTTATGTTTTTTTCAAGATAACCTTTAGAAGTAACCATATTTGTATCATTCGAGACCTTTTCACTGTTACACAAATTTATATGATACTCGGTTAAAGATCAAGTCTTACAATTATTACCCGTCTACACGCTTTTGCAACTTGCACAAGTAAGTACATGTGGACTCGTTAACTCCTCAGTCTTACTTGATAATATAAACGATCTCCTCGATACACTCCTCCGTTGGCCACATCACCTAAGCAGCTCTTCCAAATTTAATTTGCACAAGTCTGTTTTGCGCGAACACTTGCCACTGTTCCAGACTTCCTCTCAGTTTTGCCTGTGAGCGTGTAGATGGACCTTAACAGAACCAACAACCGCTAAGAAATAAGTAGTGCGTGTGTGGCTGCAACATACTTTTCTTCCAATACTAAGTCACCAACTTTCCCCTAGAATTGGATGAAAACAGATTTGTTACGCCACTTTTGCCTGGATTCCAGATATTAAAGAATATAATTTCATTTCATCCACCGGCTTTCGATTTATTTGTAATGCTCACTATTTTTTCTTTCACCATTTTTACTCGAAACCAAATCTAATATAACTTCCTAGAGAGACATCATTTCAGATACCTACGCAGCAACAACCTTGTACCTATCTCATCCATGAAAAAGTTGTCGTCTACTTCATATTTTAAATTTTTTTGGTTCTTGGAGAATATAACAAGTTTTCGTTTGTAGAGTTGTCAGACGTGATCTTTAATAACGCCCAGAATCCAAACAAATTCTCGGTAATCTTCGGTAAGTGTACGCGATACCAAGTTTTGTATTATATTGTAATATAGTTTCGTTCGTAACATTTTCGACATAAAAAAAAACAATCAACCCTTCAACCATCCGCCATTTTTAATAATAATAGTATGCTTACCGACGATAATCGATACAATATGAGGAAGGGACGAAGGAAATAAGAATGTGTTAAACAGAAAAGTATCTTTGGCAGAGATACGAGATAATCTCGCATCCACCCGTGGGATTGTGACACTTGACACCTGTCATTTATGCCCTCCCAGTTGAACGATCTGCTATTGTATCAACACATTATCGCTTATGGCATATATACGTTCAAGTGACCAGATTTCCTTCCTTGTGGTGTAGGTATACGAGACAAAATCTAGACCAGATCTCGACATTTTGAAGACAAATATATTTTGATAAATTGTAAATGGTTAAATATTAAATAGATGTTGAAAATTGATGAAAAAAAAAATTCAAAACTTAAATCTGGTTATAGTTTTGTCTTGACACCTAAAACGTATAAAAAGTGATGTCATATTTAGCATTTTCAAGGTGCATTTGTAGAAAATAATGAAAAAAGTAGTTTAATTTCAAAATTACAGGTCCGTAATTGCAAAAATAAAGCCTCCGAGAGCTGAAACTTTATGTTTCGATAGATACTGTGTAGTAATGGCTTTCTCTTGCCATTTAATGGTCTTTTTTGTCTTTTTGCTTCATGGTTAGGTTAGCTTTGTGTTGAGTGGGTCTATTTGGCCCTCTGTCGCGACTCGCTCACACCTGTTTATATCCAACATGCTTGGCGCTGTTCAGACCTATTTTCACTCGTAGAATTATTACCGTCTTAACACTTGAAAGATCTATTGTGCCCCTTTCTTCTTCTTAGTTCCGAAGGAATTTTAGGAAAGTCGCAGGCTTCGGCTTAGGTAAGTATTCCTCATCTTCTATCCACTAGGATTCTGAATTGATATGCAATCCGCAAGAATGTGGATGGAGGTTTCTTCTACCATTCCACAGAATATACATTCTTCCTGCTCCACTATTCTGAGCTTTCGAAAGTGTCCATTCAGGCGACAGTGCTCTCATCAGGACACCGGTTGAAACTCTACTCTATATTTGGTTGTCTAAGCCCAACTGGATATTTCTAATGGTTCTGACCGTCAGAAAGATCTTCTCTTCTTTTCGGCGTTCAATATTACATTGGAGAGTTTTTCCAAAACTTTCCTAAAGACAAATTTACACCGGACAGTTTTCTAGATAAATTATGTAATTGCCGTGCATTTTAATATAAAAATAATGTAACTATTTAATATTTCGTAGCCAAAAAATGTAAAATATTTCAAAATTACACACATCAGACATTTAACTTTAATAATAATAATGATTTAATTATTTACTACTAGTGTACATTGAAAATGGTGAAATACAATTTAAACAATATGGTGAAAATGATTTGTGAAGTTGCGTATTTATGATTGATGTAATCAAAGTATCTATTTTTATTTTCTTTAGTTGAAATATAGGGTTTCGTCAGTGGGATCTGGTCTGTAAGGACACCTACTTATATCCCCCCCTCACTTTCCTAGTGATATGTATATATTATAATAAAAAAAAAAGATGTTTTATGTGTTGAAATCATTCTTGAATTGTATCACATGTATTTATATAGAAACATAAAAGTGTTTAATAGTGTAATAATGTAAGATATCCATTTTTGTACTTAGAAATTATTTGTATTTTGTAATTTTTAACCGTATGAAATAACTAGAGGACGTAAGACAGTTTTCGGCGGACGGGTTTTTGAAATTAAAACATTTTTTTATCTTGGGAATTATCAAAAAAAAAAAAAAATTAAATTTTCAAAACATATCTCTTTAAAATTCGCAAACGGTGATTCCCTCTATATTTTTTGACACCGCTTGAAAGATATATGTGTAATTTGAATATCTGGTACTGTTGCCGAAAACCGTTGCGTTCTATAAAAAAAAACAGTGTGGAGGGGAATAAAGGGTAAGATGGCCATTTCCTTTGAAGATGGCAGACTGATGTAAAGTTTACTAAAACAAAGATGTAAAGTGTAAATTCCGTTTTGGTTTTCACGTTGTAAAACTGTATAATACATGTGTAAAAATATGAGCCGGACAGGTTTCATGTAATTAAAATTGTAAACTATTGTATTTCTAAAATTTTTGGAACAGTCTGTTTCATTGTACTTTTTGAGAGGCGGAAACCGAGCGGTAAATCCGCCCCGCTTTGTAGGGTAGCTGGATGGGGATCACAATTATCTCGAGACATTTCTATGCGAAATTAGCCAAAACAACAATAAACAATTGTCTATAACAAAATGTCAGCATATATAAATAAAATACCACAAGAATCTTACATTTTTACAGAAACCTGTGAAAGATGTTCAACATTCGTGAGCTTTAAGTGTCAAACTTATGCCACATTGTTCTAAAAAAATATGGTATGAAGAAAACTACGGTATGAAAAAGAAAAATGCAACAATGGAATACTAGAAGGAAGATTGGTACACAAAGTTATACAATAAAGAGAACAGAATAATAATGGTGGAAAAAACAATTTTTTTGGGCTGGTGGACTTGAATTTTATTAAAATTGAAGAAAATACATTTTTTATTTTATTTTCATTTTAAGATTGGTGGTATTCATTAAAGATATATGTGATGTTATTTATGGCAATTGTATAATAATGTTGTAGAGCACCACCTCGAGAGTATCAAGTTCACAATACAATATGGCTCTCTGCGAATTACGGCTGTATATTATATTTATTATGCGATCTGTTTTAATGAATGTGTAAATTTAGTTGTCGAGAATGCATGCTAGTTTTTATTAGGATGGTAATATCCAATATGTATAATAATGTATTTTGATTTTATTATTTTTTACCACAGTAGTAATAAACAATAAATAATTCAATATTCGCTTATGTTCTTTTTTTTTCTGATTTTCTCTATGTACACAATTTTTAAGATAGAGCTTTTTTCGTTTTTTTTTTCTCTCTTTTAGTTTTTTATATTAGCAAATGTTGGGATTGTCATTATTATCCCTAGGGCTAGACTGTTCGATATTGATTCACAAATAAATGTAACAATAATACGTTTCGAGTCGTTTTATTTTACACAATCCCAATTTATTTCCCTACTTTTCTACGACATTCCCCCAAGGAGCTGTGAGACCTGGTCGTTGGTGGGGGAGCCGAGTAGCTGTTCCTCTTCAAGAGGAATACGTGAAACCAAGGGCAGCTCAACGGATCTCTGTGGAATGCAGAAATCTGATATCAGGATTTTCAGCGTGGAGAGTGGTCGGTTGCCGGAGTCAGCGGGGTCGTCGGAGCAGTAGACTGCTTGTGGAAACCTGCCTGTCCTCGGAATATCCTGCCAAGGATATGCCGATGATATTGTCATAACAGCTAGGGGAAAATTTGAAAACACCCTTTGTGACATCGTACAAAAGGGCATGAACTATACAAATAGGCAAGTGGGACTCAGCATTAACCCCACCAAAACCATCTCGATAGCCTTCACTAAGGTTTTATAAACTGTAAATTCAACCCGTGGTTATAAAGGTTTCCGTTTTATAACAAGATTTTGGGTCGAAGTTGACCAACCCGAAGATTTAAACTTTTCTACCTGCGTAGGCTACACTGTCTCACTAATTTCGACCAATGAAATAGGTTTCGTGCAGCACGTAAGCTGTAAAATAACCTAAAAATGTACATGTGATTTGATATTTTATAGTGTAGTAGTGTATGTATGTGTTCTATTCAAAAATTAAAAGTAAAAATATCAAGATCAAGAAATGGCGGTTTTTGGAGCAATATCATCTCAAAACCTCTGCTCCAAAACATGCACTGTCTCCTTACTAAGACGAAATATCATTCTAAATTCTGTATCACTCCAACGAGTAAAATGATCCAGTTGTAATCTAAAGTTTCGGGAGCCCTTAATCTGAGTATTATTTTCATAATCAGAATCTGTTGAACTACAGTACTATCCAAAGTCGCCTATTTCTTAAAATTTCGGGAGATGATGTTGATGACATTATAGAAAACAGTCCGCGTATCAACAAAACAAAAAATTCGAGGTTAGAGCACATTTTCGACAGTTTCCAACTTCCAGTTGACACTTAAATATAAACTTTCGGGTACGGTTGGACGAACGGACGATTAACCATCAGTTCTACTCTCGGTTGATGTTTATAATACGGATATTGCCGTTTGACCCCAGGTTGTGACTCAACCTTTGGTCAACTTGACATTATAGTACCGGCAATAAGAAAACTCAACCTCAAAACCATTAAACTTGATGGGAACGAGGTTGAATGGAGACAAGAAGTCAAGTTTGACTCTAGACAGTAAACTCCTGTGGAACAAACACGAGAAGGTAATTACATACAAAGCAAAAATGGCTCTAATGGTGTGCAGGAATTTCAGGGGGAAACTGGGGTTGTAACCCAAAAATCCTGAGCTGGATGTACACTGCCATAGTGAGACCAATTATCACTTATGGAGCCATTACGTGGAGTAGTAGAACTAGCCTTTTGACGACGAGAGAAAACCTCTCCAAGATTCAAAGACTAGCCTGTATATGCATAACAGGAGGAATGACTACATGCCCAACGGCAGCAATGGAAGTGATTCTCAACCTCACGCCATTACATATGGTGGTGAAGAGTGTTGCAGAAAGAACAAGATACAGACTAAGTAGAGAGGGAATCATTAAAAAGAAAACCACCTCTTCACTTCTTAGAAATCAGAAAACCTGGAACATGCCACAAGATAGTATGATGAAAAAGTAAAACTTTTCAAGGGAATTCAATACGGAATTAAGCAACAAGAAGGAATGGGATCCAAATACCATTACCAGACTTGGAAAGAATGCCATTCAATGGTACACAGACGGCTCAAAAGCAATAGAAGGAACTGGGATAGGAGTGTACGGGCCCGGAACCAAACACTCTGAAAGCTTGGGAAAAACCCCAAGTATATTTCAAGCGGAAATTCACGCAATAAGATAAGGTGTGCCCAGTTCAATATTGACAAAGGATATAGAAGGCAACTGCAACGACTACAGAAGCGAGACTTTGTTTATTCCACTGGTTTAAGTAAAAAAATGAACTCGTCAATTGTTCATCTGCCAAAATAGCCTAGACTGGTGATTGCTGACATTGCGTGGAGGCATTTTGAAGCTATTGGTCCGTATTCTTGAATTTTTGGGAAACTGTTCCAGAATTGATCTTGGTTCACCCAGTAGTCGTTTCGCCTGATTGACACCCCACATTCAGCTGACAAGAGGTGAAATACTAATCCAGCATTAGGCTATTGCTGTAGAAAAAATCTCTGGAAACACTAGCACCAGATCAGTCATAACTGGGCATTATAAACAAACCACCCAAGTGCACGTTGGAAAAGTGACCATAATATGACACTTGCTGGGTAGACTAGATAAGTAACATTAAAGGAACGGAATGGACGAATAGTGCGAACAATGCATACAAACTGGTAAGTTCCAGTCAGAGGATTGAATTGGAAGGTTTTTTCGAAGGAAAGCGAACATTTGGTATCCGACGACATATCTCATTGTAAGTCCAGTCTGTAACGTTGGTCTGGTACACAGACGGATGTAAGACTGATATTACAAGAGGTGCTGGAGTCTATGGTGCTAGACCCAGATGCAATATTCACGCATCGTTGGGGATCTTGCTTCTGTATTCCAGGCAGAAATCTACGCTATCGACATGTGTTTGCAACTGAATATCAAAAGGGGGTATAGAGGCCAAAATATCCTTATACTCTCTGATAGTCAGGCAGCACTAAAATATTTAGTATGTTCTCAGATCAGATCTAGACGGGTCTGGGACTGTCTACAAAAACTAATAACCCTGGCTAACCATGATGGAGTTACTCTTAAGTGGGTCCCGGGGCACAAGTGCATTGCAGGGGCCAGATAAGGATAGTGACGGGTTTACTCACTGGTCACTGTTCCCTAAGGCATATAATATAGGGAGAAACCTATCTGTCGGTTGTGCATGGAAGAGGAGGAAACTCTCTCCCACATTATCTTCGATTGTGAAGCATTATCTCAATGGAGATTAGACTCCTAGGACTATAACATTCACGGGAGGATTTCTCCAAGAAGATCCTAGTGAAAAGACTGTAAAGGTTACTGGTCTCTACACATAAACGGCAAAACCAAGAGCACAAAAATCCTAAAGGCCGAGGACTCTAAACCTTTGACTGGTGTGCTGAACCAATCATCAATAGTCCAGCCTGTAGTCCACGCACCTTTAGTCATCACTTCGAGTTCAAATCTAATACCTCCAGTAGCGGTGCCGAAAATGTTTTTGTATTTTTGATCCAACAAATATTGAAATTATTTATCCGAGTAGATTTTTTAAGTTGAAACTTCTTTAACCACCTTGAGAGCGGTTTTAGCTTGCTCCGATATGTTGATACAACGTGTTGCGACTCGACTGTATTATTGGCGTACGATAAAAATTTTAAATGGGTTTAATTTGTAAAAATTTCCATTTGCCATGAGCATACGATAACATTTTTTATAAGGGATTTATCAGTATAAAATGGGCGTACGATAAAAATTCTAAAGGGGATGTATTTATTTGTGAATAATTACATTTACCATGGGCGTGCGATAAAATTTTCAAAGATGTTTTCTTTTACTTGTAGAAGGTTTCATTTACCATAGGCGTACGATAAAATTATTATCAAGGGTTAATTTATTTGTAAAAATTTCCTTTTATCATTGGCGTACGATGAAATTTTTCATGAGGGATTCATTAGTATAACATGGGTGTCCGATAAAAATTCTAGAGGGGGTAAATTTATTTTATTTACCATGGGCGTACAATAAAATTTCTAAAGGGGTGAATCTTCAAGCCAAGAAGATCAAATTGAGGAAAGAATATATAATTTAAGACCACGAAAGCCAGAAGATTTTGAAAATAATGAGTTTCTTTTTAACGTTTTAGTAGATGATAATTCAGATCCACAAGATTTAAATAATGCTTTGTCAAGATCTGACGAAGAGCATTGGAAATCAGCAATGAAGGAAGAATGCCGCCATTTGTGAGAAAATTCATTCCCCATGGGCGTACGATACAATTTCTGAAGGGGGTAAATTTATATGTAAAAATTTCCCTCTATCTTTGGCATACGATCAAATTTTTAGTAAGAGATTAATTTATTGGTGAAAGATTCTTTTTCTCATGGGCGTCAACGAAGGATAATTGCAAAATAATCCTCTCTGTCAAAATCTGGCAAAAGTGTGTGAAAGATCCAATGGAAAATTTCAATAAGCAAACTTTACATATATATTTAGTTGAGCTTTCTACCACTATATTAATGTTGTTGTAATACTGATTGGGCCAAATTCGATGGACGGGGCGAAAAAATAAATAAAATACCATTATCAAAAACTTAATATTCAAATATCGAGACTGAAATATATTTAGCAAAAACCTGATATGAATATAAATTTAAAAAATAACAATTAGAATAAAACATTCTATTTAAATATGATCTTATACACAGTTTAACCAAAAAGTTACCAATTTGACCTAAAAAACTTAATTTACAAATAATATATTGGGTGTTTAGAGCAAAGTGTCTCCTGAGTATGGAAAAATATTGGGTCACAACCTCACCAATGTTATTTCTATAAAAATAATCGAGAAAAACTACCAAAGAACTGGAAATTAGCTAACTTTTTCTAAAGCAGATGTGAATATAATTTTTGAATAAAGGAATATGTAGTATCGTTGAAAAAATCTATAAATTATCAGAAGCATCTTTACTCGATAATTGACACAATTGACATTTTCATTTGTCATTAAGTATTTAGATTCCCTTTTTACTTAATTTACATTTTTCATTCCATAAAACAATGTTTTCTTCAAATTCGTTAAAAACCCCATATTATTGCACCATTGAATTACTATCTGTACAAGAAATGAGAAGTATTTATATGTATCAATGGTAACTCAAGAGACACCATGCATTAAAACAAATAAATTTATATTTATAATAAATTATATAAAAACATTTACAAGATTTGTGTAAAATATTAAGACCAAATAAATAGGCACTTTGGTCTGTAATGCTCATTTTTATCCACTAAATTGTAAAAAATCTAGAATCTTTTTGTGTAATTGTAACAAACATATGAACACACAAAAATTAATGACAAAAATGACACAGAGTCCACTCTTCCAAATACTCGCTTGGCAAAAAGAGAACCAACATAAAAGTAATGACATTTACTCAGAAAAAATATTATTCCTGCTCCCAAATGGTTTTATAAATTCATATTTTAACTTTTGATGGCAAGCTAGACAAAACTAATTGGTGTGATAAAAGTCATAGCTCGGTAAGTCGTTAAAAAAAATATTACAGTTCCTCATACTATTTGCAAATTGGTTTTGAAAACATTGATTATTCTCAAATGATTTTCTTTTGAACACTTGAATCACGAAAATACGTAAAATAACCAAAGCAATACGATGGAACATACATATTAGACAACTCTTTCTCGATTCGAAGAAATTTGCTTGTACTGATATATCAAAAACAAGTGATAGGTACTTACAAATGATCTGCCACTATCCATTTTGGAACAGCAACAAGCACAAACAATAATTGCACTATCGATATTAACTGGTGTCCTGGTATTATATAATCAAGTTTTTCACTTTGAGTGAACTTCCCGAAACCGAAGAAAATCAAATAAAGCGATTGTGAATAAGTTCTTACACATTGTTTAATTGTTAGATGCCAAATCTAATTTATAACAATTAATAATTGCACTATTAAAGACAAAACCGGCAGTAAAAACCTAACCCAACAAATATGGCGTTAACTACTTTCTTGGTAATGACGAGAAATCTAAAGGTCTTATTATAGGAAATTAAATATTTTGTTTTCACCAATTATTTCAAACAATCACCGTTAGTCAACCAATAGGAACCCTTGATAAAAGTAAATAGTACGCGCAGTTACTTTACATGTACAATGCGACGTTGTCAGATATAAAATAAAGAACAACTTTTGATACATTTTTAAAGTGAATAAAAAAAAACTCTCTAAAATATTGGTGATTAATAAAAAATTTAGAATAGGAACTCAGATAAGATGGATTTAAATTAAATTATCCAGAAAAACTACTTGTCTGATGATACAAATTTGATAAGCAGCTTCATGTTTGGACTTTTCGACATTTTCTTACTAAAAATGGTTTTAAAAAAAGGCAACATTGAACTACCTCTACTTTGGTCCGTTAATTTTGAATTTATAAGTAGTACAATTTTCAATTACATACTGTTAGCAATATAAATGGAAAACATATTATTGTTTTACCTCTTTTGATTAATTTGTGTTGCCATGGCTTGAATTTGATAAAAATCCCCAATGCCAATACACCAGAAGAATTAAAAAATTAGTATTACTTAACTTAAAAAATTGGTAAGACTAAAAAAATATAATACCTTTATATACAATAAGCGTTTACCAAAACTTGATAATATTCATTAATAAATGGTACTTATTATTAATAACTGAATTATCAAGTTATATTCGAAATACTGCTTTTTTATGAAATCTTATTTAAACCAATTTGTTGATTATGAAAAATGCTACCAAAAAGTCATTTGATATGGGTTTAAATTTGTTTTTGTTTGGTATTAATCTAGGGAATACATACAATTAAAAATTATAAGTTGAGGATAATAATTATAGTCCTTAAGCAATATTTTATATATTCTAGTGAGTTGAAGTTTCCGAAACTGAACCGTTGGTTTGCAATTATGGAATTTAAACAAGATTTCACTCAACCAGCAAGTAGAAAGGTCAAAAAGAAAATATGGCAATTTTTGTCTTTCTTTTAAAATTGAATGTGGAGTACAATATCCATTTGACTAAATGTCAAATACGTTTGCGAACATTAAAAAATATAAAATGTCGATTTGATGTGTTAGTTAAGCGAGAAAAGCATTAAAGAGTGAGAACAATGCGTAATTTATATCTCACGTAGTTAAAGAGAGTAAAATTGAGCCTTGAGAATCAGTTTTTACACATTCTACATAAAAGTATCAAAAATGAATGCACAAAGAATGAATATAAATTCGGACAACAGGATTATGATGTGATGCTTTTTAAAGGATGACTTAAAACTACTTTAGAAGAAAAGAAAAGTGTTGTACTGCAGTCAAAAAGTTGAAATAAGAGTGTAAAGATAGCGAACTGGTAAATTAGGTTCTGAAGGGTTAGAGTGGTGTATGTATACGCAAAAAGAAGAGTATGATACGTAAGATTCACCGACGATAAGTGATGAGATTATATATACAAAATATGTGGCCGGATCCACACATGAGAGCCAACGTTTTGGCGTCCACACATAGGGAGAGTCAATACCAACTTGTCTGATGTAATAAATGCTGAGGTTGCGAGTTCTGGACCATTGGGTTCTATAATACTGGTTCGGCTTGCAATATCACCTTACAAATGGACTGGAGACTGAACAAGCGTGCGATTGTGTGGTCAGCAGTACAAACATTGGTGACAATTCTTTGATGTGCGTTGCAAAAACGTACAGTCGAAAGAAACACTCTAAAATTGGGTCCAACGAAAACTTTAGCAGCCTACGGCAGAGCCAACGTTGGCACATAAAAAGACTCGTTAATTTTCGTTTTCTTTGCGTCGAAACGATAAAATATGTCGTGTGTGCGCGAATATCAAGCAAAGACTAACGTTTTTACAAATGGTCAAGGCTTGCCGCGTCGTCGATAAGCAGCTTAATGATGAGAGAGAACTTTTGAGTAGGTTCAAAAATTCACCAGACAAATGTGTTAGGAAAGGTTGGAGTCTGTGGAAATATGGAATTAGAGAAGGGATCACATAAAAGACGATTACAAATGAGATGACGATTTGATGATGATGGTCATATAAAAATTTATGAAATTTAAGCTTTTGGGAACAGCTAATAGTTAAAAAATATTTAGAAGCAAATTATTTATTGCAGAAGTCGTTTGTTAATAGCCTAGTTTAAAATATTTTTTATGGCGAATACCTATTCTCTTTTTCGTCCTTTCCTCTTCCCCAAGGACATTTTAATCATAAGACTGGATCACTACAATATGTCTGATAATTTTTTTCTAAATAAAACCCATTTTTTTAATAAAATTTTCCATTTTAATTTCTTCAAATTTTGACAAAAAAAATGCATTTTACAAATATCTTCTTTTTTTTTATATATTAAAATGATGGTTTATAAAAAATACTGCTAGAAATAATTTTGTACAGACAATTTTCGTTAATATATAATTTGACAATAATTTACAACTATTTTTTTTTTAATGTAAAATACGATTTACTACTCACCAAAAATGAGAAATCCACCAAGTTTGTTTGTACACAAATAAATACATTTGATACATTATTACGGGCAGCAACAAGATCCGGAATATACAGTGTGTTTCAAAAGGACTGCACAAAATTAAATTGATTGAAATAACATATATGCTCATAAAATAAGTTGATTGTATAATGAGATAATTTCATATTATTTTTGTTGCAAAAATTGCAAGATAAATATGTTTAGACTTGACCTTGGATACAAAGACTAATTGAGAAGGATGTGAGGCAAGATACACATTATATTTAATAGAGAAAGCGATAAAAGGATGTAGAGAAGTCAAAATGTTCCAGAAGATCGGTTAGAAAACTACAATTATTCAGTTTATTCAGTAAAAAGTTTAGTGCTGTTTACACGGACATTTTGTCGACCACAATGAAACTTTTGCCATCGTAAGAAGTCAAGTTTGTTGACTGACCACAAACCCACTGCAGCGTTTTTCTTTTTATGCGGAAAACGTGCGAATCTGTTCTATTCTAGCGGAACCTGTAATTTGGGTCTACAAAAATGTTGCATACAGAAATAGAATAGAAAAGACTGTATAACAAAAGGAGATAGAGGATACTTTGTTGAAAGTGCGTCGCTTGTTTATTTTCAATTAAAGTTAAACGGAATTCTGAGATATTCATTCGAAAATTATGATTACCAATATGATAACAGTATAATAAGATATTGTTCAGCAAAGTGCTGAAACTTGGAAAAATTACTTATACCCCTTTTATTCCAAGTCCCTCAATTATATTTTAAGTTGGTATAAATATAAAAATATATTTTTGATATCCAACTATTACGGAATGTAAATGGTGTACACGAAATACTTATCGAGTAAAATAAAAATATAAATTTTGTGCAAATCTTTTGTCACACATTGTAAAATGTTTTGGTTCAGTTACGGTTAAAGGAGAAATTTAGGGAATAGTATAAGTAGATGTAGGATGATCTTTTTGACAGTTTAAATCTGAAAATTTCAATAAACATCGTTTTTGTTAGATAATACACTGGACAAAGCCAAATAGACACAGCTCGATAATTGTACAGAAACTGAGTGAAAATGTTGTGTTTTTGAGATGATTGTTTTAATCCAAATACTATTTTGTGGATTTGGAGCGTAATAAGCCAAAAAGTTAACTGCCTCTTTCAATTTCACAAATTTATTGAATTTTGGAAAAAAATTGCGAATCTTTTCATTTAAAACATCTCGGCATTTAATACCTACCCTCTTAAATAAAATTTGACTACATCATTGGATTAGAGTGAATCCTTCAGTTACTTTTTGAAAAAATTTGTTATTTAGTAAATTTCATTCACATAGAAAATACTTAGTCCCAAAGATCGGGTGGTTTTCGAGATACAGCACTCTAAAATTGGACTTTACCTTGCAAATAAAAAAAAAAATTAATGCATAGGTACAGTTGACGTAAAACATATAGTGCGAACTTAAAGTTGTCGGCTTTATGTTTGACTCTAAGACTAAGGTATACCGTCATAGCACAGCCAATATTATAATTTAAAATGCTTACTTAGTTGTCGATAAATTCATTTAATGTTATAATTTCATTTAATAATCGTTAATAGTTATTTAATAAACTAGTTTGTTAATGAAGGCGATTAATAAACGAAACTGTTTAAAGCACGAACGAGCGACAGCGAGTGAGTGCTTTTAATAGTTTGACTGAACTATAACTATTTTTGAGAGAGGTTTGCAGGTGTTCTCTTTAGTCGGTGGCCTGACATCAAGAAAGCGTGTGTGTTTTTGTGTGGAAATTGTAAGTATAGCGTCCTTGGGAAATATCGAGTTCGGTAGAAAATATTGTGTGTAACAACGACAAAAATTTAAATAACGGTGATGAGAGTGATGATTTCAGTAATAGTAATAGTAATGAAAACAGGATTCGACGACATTTAAATTTGGAAGCACAGAAAAAACGTTTCAATGTGTATAAGAATCTACGAGAAAAGTAACTTAAAGGGGATATACGATTAGATAGGTGCACAATATCTTTTACGTCAACTATAACTTTGATTTGATACGCCATATTTGCAAGGTAAAGTTCATATTTTATATTTAACAGAAATTTCAACTTTTGTCGAAAACTACTCGTGATTGAACCTTGGGGAGCGGAAACTTTTGTTGTACGCATTATGTACTACCATAGACAAGATTTTAAAAAAAATTATACGAAATGTCAAATGCCGTATCACAAAACCCTCAGAAACCAAAAATTTAAGCAAATTATGCGAGCCGTTTTCGTAATAAAACTCACCCTGTAGTTAGTTCCAGTTAAAAGATGATATAAATAATATAGACAATAAAATTATCAGATTTAAATCTTCGTCAATAATTTTAGCCAGAAACCATGCTGTACAAATTTAAAATTGAAATAATCAGCAATCCAGTTTATGCAATAAAATATCCTTGATTGTTTCCCCTTATATACACACAGACAAAAAAAATTTGAACCAACTTTTTTGACTTAGCACCAATCAATTCATAAAAGATAACAGAATAAACCAACTACCTCGTACAATTGTCCATTTTTTTTCCCTAAAAAAAGTAAGTCTCATCACTGGAAAATATTTCCGTACATCACTAACTACTACGCGCCAGCGTGTAGCCAAAAGTCAGTCCTGTAATGTCCGTTAACGATCGCCAGAAGATGCTGAAAGCGTTTAAAAACAATTCGCGGCCGATATTTTGTTTATATAAATAAAATTAAGCAATTTGTTGCGCGAAATAACAGTAAAATTAACAAAAAAAACATATCGTAAATAAATATTTAAAAATATATACCACAGAACTTGCAAGACTTTTTGGTTAGTGAAGTGCATCAAGACTTAAAACGCTCAAGAATGTGCTTTTCAAATCAATAACTTTGACAGTCAATTCAGTATAATTTCAAATGACATACTATGTCTTGTGCGATATTTTAATGATCACTGAATAAAATTAATAAGGAGACATCTTTACATACAAAATTTTTCTGATGTTAATAGAAAATGAATCAAATCAATGAAACGTAGCGACAAATATTAGCTGTTTCACTATGTAAAGTTATTTCAAGGAACTTACAGTTTAAATTACTGAACTTGTATAATGTTCCAAGATGATCAGATGTATGTTCCACTGTGTAAAGTGTTCTACAAGTTTAAAGAACTAAAATTGTATAATGATCCAAGATGATTAGACGTATTTTTCACTGTGTTAGGTTTCGATGAATTTACAGTGAAAAAGTACTGAACTTGTATAATATACGAAGAGTATTAGACGTATGTTCCACTGTGTAAAGTTGTTTCAAAGAGCTTAAAGTTTAAATTACTGAACTTGTATAGTGTTCCAAGCGGATCAGATGTATGTTCCACAGTGTAAAGATGTTACCAGGAACTACAAGTTTAAAGAACTGAAATTGTATAATGATCTAAGACTATTAGACGTATTTTTCACTATGTAAAGTGGTTTCAATGAACTTGCAGTTAAAAGTGATAAATATTAGTTGTTTCACTATGTAAAGTTATTTCAAGGAACAGTTTAAATTACTGAACTTTTATAATGTTCCAAGAGGATCAGATGTATGTTCCACTGTGTAAAATTGTTTCTACGAACTACAAGTTTAAAGAACTGAAATTATATAAAGATTGGAGATGATTAGACGTATTTTTCACTGTGTGAAGTGGTTTTGATGAACTTACAGTTAAAAATACTGAACTTGTATAATATACGAAGAGCATACTGTGTAAAGTTGTTTCAAAGAACTTATAGTTTACATTACCGAACTTGTATAATGATCCAAGAGGATTAGACGTATGTTCCTTTTTGTAAAGTTGTTTCGATAAACTTACAGTTTAAAGAACTGAACTTGTATAATATACCAAGAGTATCAGACATATGATCCACATGTAAAGTTAATTCAAGGAACTTATAGTTTAAAGAACTGAGCCTGTATAGTGCTCCAAAAGGATTAGACGTATTGTCTAAGCTATGTAAAAGTAAGAAAATGAATCAAATAACTCTTGAGCAGCTGTTCAAATTGTGTTGAAATAAAATGAAGCAAAAAATTGAAACAGAGGGAAATATTGGTTGTTCCACTGTGTAAAATTGTTCTTAAAGAGTTTACAGTTTAAATAACCGAATACGTATAACGTTCCAAGATGATTAGACGTATTGTCTAAGCTACGTAAAGGTAATGAATCAAATAACTCTTGAGCAGTTTCTCCACTGTGTAATGAATATTCCAATGGTTTCTAGTGATCCGGGTGTCAAAAGTAATAAAACATTCTCTTTACAGAACATGCTGAAATATTAGAATTGCACAAAAACATGTTCTGTCCATTTTTCAAATATCCTTGAGTGTTTTAAGCCTTGAAATATGGAGAAGAATGGTATGCCGAAAAATGTGGGAAAATATCAAATGAATAGCGCTAATTTTTTTTTCGAAAAAAAAAAAAAACAGTGGACTCTGTGAATTTACCTATTCAATAATTCTAAAAGTAATTATTTTGTAACATCCTTTAGAAAGACACACAGTTATATTTATATATAACAACAAAAATAAGGTAAACAATATTGAAATAAATTTAATAAAAAGTGTTTCCGATAACCCCTGGCAATTGTTACACCTAAACAAATTACTCGAGACGTATACAAAATAATGGGGAACATTTTAGAAATATTCAAAAATTGTACGGAGTTATCAGAAACATATTTAAATCGAACAAGCACGAAAAATTCAACAACATGAGCGAAAAAACATCAAATCACCAATTTCTTAAACAATTACCCTGTTCAAATATTGTCCCAATTTTTAAAAACTCACCAAAAAACATTTCAACGTTGGTGTATTACAAGGAACACTTCTAAGGCCACTTCATGTGACAATGTATAACAAGAATCTATGAACTAATAAAAGACCAAACAATTATTTAAGAAATGTAACTGTCGTATTTTTCCAAAGGATGTGGTATTCTTTTTAAGTGTAATTTGTACATGGGTGAGCAAAAATCTTTCAACAAAGAAAATCATAATCGAAGAGATCCGCTAAGCCTTCCGTTGAGTCTAAACTGAAGTTGTACTCGGATTGCATAAGTGGTTCCAATAGGACCAATTCACTGCTTAACAGAGGATCCGTAATACCTGCAACAGAGAAAATACTATAGCCAACGACGTAGTTGATTGTATAACAACTTACAACAAGATAACTTCAACATAATCTTGTAGTAAAATCATGAATTTCATAAATGAAGCCCCGTCTTTACGATTAATAGTTTTTACGGTTTGATTTATGTTGTTAGTCGAATTTTACAGTTTAGGGCATGAACATATTTCTAAAATTGCTAACAGCCGAAAAAGAAAATTTGTGATTGAGAGAAAAGGTGTTCCTCAAAGTGCTGTCCCTCGCTGTAAAGAGATTAATTCTGTGCGACAATCTATAGGTTGGCAAATTAATTTTGGCGCCGTAGCAAAGACGTATGCGGATTGCAAGAGCTCACTTTGCAAGCAGAATTCGTAAGCCTCACAACCTTTAAAACTTTGCATGCGAAATGTACGTCGCCTGCTCTTCCCGGTAACTGCGTTTACAACGTTGTCAAGTTGTATGGCATCGTCAACTGCCAAAATCAATTCTACAGCTTCAGCATTGGGTTCCGTCGATTACAGTACACATACGCTTTCGTTCTCTTCTACATTTGTTATTTTACATACACATGAAATGAGGGTTGTAAGCTACATATACCATTAAGCACCAATTGCAGCAGAGTTAGGTTGTGGTAACCCAAATAGTGAGCTGAATCCCATGGTGCTACGCCAACTACAGCAGCCCTCATAGGATTCAGCACACTATGAGTGTCAAGCAAATTCCCAAAGCACATCAATAAACAAATGCATGCAGTTTTTGGTAATTGTAAAATTAGTAAGAAGCAAAAAAAACAAATCACCAGAAAAAAAACAGTACATAAACCGAACACTTTTTATATTGCGCACATTTTATGTTACGAAGATATATTATCGTGACTTACAAGCGACCAAAGCGAGGTGTTTCGTAGCCGCGTAGCTAGAACTCTGCCTGTGATGTGAATTTAAAAGTGACACAAGTCACAGATAGAGCTCAGGAACGCAATTACTATTTGTGCTGAAAATGAGTTAGTTTCTTCTGTTAGTAAAAGTACCAAAAGTTATTGGAGAAATACACTCGAAAGGAAGTACCGTGAAATTATAACAACTTCTAAGTAAATCAAGACAATAATTTAGGGTTTTACATACTTCTATGTTGCGATTTTATTGCGATCTAGCGGCACGTGTCTGTAGAAGATCCGAGGTTAAAAAATAGGTATGGAGAAAGTGTGTCGCGTCTACTTACACTTCTTGATTACCTATTTTCTTACCTTAGACCTACTTTTGTAAGAAATATGTCAAATTGAGAGAACAAATTGAAATAAGTAGATTGAATTCTTGTGTAAATCCCGAATATAAAAATTAAATTAAAAAGAATTTGGCCATTCGATTCAAATTACTTCCTTTTTAGTATAAATATAAACATTATAAATAGCTATTAATAACATGAAGCAAAGTAAAATGCATTTTTCTACTATCGAAAGTCGTCTTTTGTGCCTTGAAAAGCAACTGCAAAGTTGATGTTTTCCGCGAGCTGTCATAATTTGACGTTATTGGCGCTCTTAAGCAGAAAGTAACTTTGGCGCACGCCTAATTTTATTTATAGATAAAAGATAGCTAGTTAATTTTGGTGTGATAGTAGAAAAAATCTTGTGTGTATTTAGAGCAGAAAGTCTTTTGGTAGTTTCGACAGATTGCCAACTTTCTGTCTCGAGTACCAAAGTACTACTTTCTGCTCTTGATACACAAATAACTATTATTTACAAGTTATAGGTTTGTTCGTAGAACAGTCAGAAACAGTCAGAAAACGTCAGATGAAAGCGCATTAAAAAAAAACGTTTGTAGAAACAATTTGGCAGTTGGTGATTTAAAAAAACTTTGTTCGAAGAAAGAAATTTGCAGTTTCGAACCAGTTGCCAACTATCATAATAATTCGCTGACTGGGATCAAATTTTCAGTTAATTTAAAGTTATTAAATCAGATGAATAGGGGTAGATATTAATGATTAAATGTCGTACGTCATACTCTCTACTGTCAAAATCTTCCACCAGTTCGGAGAACAAAAATTGCCAATCGATTCACAACGAATCACAAACGGAATGTAAGATTTTGAGAAATTTACAATCGATTGGAGATTCCTTTTTACGAACGAACCTTATATAGACACAAGATATTAGTAGTATTCTTTTTACCGCTAAAAGATGCCACAACTGAGTCGAACTGAGCTTAGATTCTTCTAAGATCTAAGATAAATTCGGTATAATTTTCTGGCTAAAAAGAACATTCTGACTCAAATACATAACCTCATAAACTCGAGTGTTTACATTTTCTCATTGCTGAAATTAGACTTATTTGTCAAACCTTTGATTCTTATTAAAATGAATGAACAGATATATTTCACAAATTCGCCAAACCACAAACCACGGCCAGATGTTTTCTGACATGACCATAGATTCTTATGAGATTAATTTAAAAACAAAACACCTTAACCTCAAAAAGCTCTTTCTCAGTTGAAAGCTTCATAAAATACAAGCTCAGCTGAAGTAAGTATCTCACTAAAATCTCAGTTCAAACTTAGTTGCTGAAGGTAAAAAGAATGGTCATTTTAAACTGAGCAACTAACTAACTAAAATTCTTACTTATTCTCAGTTAATTTGAGTAAAAAGAATACTACTATTGAAACAGTAAAAAAAAGTTGGGACAAGATTGTTACTTCGCATGATTTTTGTCTTAATCGATTATTTACATCACCTTCCCTACTATTGTCGTTTATACCAATCCATTTTGGAAATTTGTACTCAGTTATTGAAAATTTGAAGTGAATTAAACTTTCACTATGAAATATTTTTAATTTTAATCTGCCTTTAATACTTTAACCTCCAAATTAATAAAAAACAAATAATAAACAGTAAGTTATAATTTCCACACTTACCTAAATTACTATTAATTTCAGTCTGTGTACTATTATAGTTATAACGCCCCACCATAGGGCTCCATCCTTCTCCATCACCATGTAAGAACATTTCGTTTCGCAAATGTTCCGGGGACTGTTGGTGCGCCACCAATTGCTGACTTTGTTGATGTGATTGATTCTGCAGGTGGTTTTGGTGCTCTTGTTGATTATCTACAGAACTTGGGCCGGGATCGAAGGAGTCTTTTGAAAACGTTAGATTTCTGCAAATCTACAACAAACGAGTATTAGTCATTATATCAGAACATAAATTAGAAGATTGCAAAAGATTTTTAGTAACCATCAAAGAAAAATCGCAAAAAGAAAAAATTGTAAGGTGAAAGTGAACTAGTTGGGTGAGAATAGAAGAAAACCAAAATGATTTGTTCAATAGCAGCCGGACAACTGAACTGGCGAGTTAGTTCACACCTCCACTGGTAAATAGATCCTACAGGTTGAGTAGTAAAAGATAAAAGCAACAGTCCGCGTGAAGTCCCGGTGCCCCACACGCGCCGAATATCCGCCAACTACCGAATCTACTTAAACGGAGTTCGTCTTTTCATCCAAACATTCCGTCATTGGAAAAGTGGGAAACGTCGAATTTTCACCAGAAATGTTGAAACAAAACTTTACTTTCACAATTAATATCTCTAGAAGTTGTTAAAGGCTAACTACAAATGCCAGAACATGTGGATGACTCCAAGAATAGCGAGACCAGCATTCTTCATATTTGAACTTGCAAATTTACCGTTACCACACGCCTGAAAAAGTGAGAGAGGTGCCTAACGATTTGCCAAACTACAAACATCCCAATTAGACCAGGGTCGTTAATTTAAAAAAAAAAAAATAATAATAATAATAGTGGGATGAAACCCATTGGAAAAGGAGGATAATATTATAAAAATAATTTACGGGAAGGGGAAGGGGGTGAGTTTTTAAGGTTAAAAAACGGTTTATCTCGATTTCCGGCAAAACTACAATTCCTATGGAAAAAAGTCAAAGGACAAAGTTGTAGGCAATAAAAAGATCTACAACTTATGTATTTACACTTTTTTCACATAACCTCAAAATGTAAGTGGAACATTTAAAAAACCAAATTTTTGGTTTTTTATTTTCATCTTTCACGAAATTTGGTGAATACTTACCCTTTTATACCACAAATACACTGTAAATTATTTGATTTGAAATATTTATTTTTTCACTTTGTTTTGAATTAACATCGAAAAAGCACCCTAATTTTCAATCGAAAATTTACCTGTCAAAATACCTATCAGCTTTTTTCAAAAAGTTACTGTTCTTTCTGTTCGTTGAAATCTTATGGTAAATTTCAGAAAATGCAAAACCTCGAAGTGGAAAATTTCCAACGAACGGAAAGCACACCAACTTTTGAAAAAAGCTGATATTTTGATGGGTGAATTTTCGATATTAAATCAAAATAAGGTGAAAAAATAAATGTTTCAAATCAAATAAATTACAGTGTATTTGGGACTTAAAAAGGTAAGTTTTCAGCAAATTTCACGAAATATGATATAAATAAAAAACCAAAAACTTGGTTTTTTTAAATTCTCCACATAAATTTTGAGGTTATGTGAAAAATGTGTAAATACAAAAGTTGTAGACCTTTTTATTACCTACAACTTTGTCATTCGACTTTTTTCCATAGGACTTTTAAAATGATTTTAAACTGGAAAACGGATTTTACTATCAAACTTATAATTTTGTTACTTACCCGTGACGAAATTGGTCTAGGCGTTGGACTTTCCAACTGAGGCACTGGCGGAGTAGACATATCAAATATACCGGGACTGATTTTAATATCTCTCAGCAACATATCCATCGGTGGTACGTGCTTCGGTTTGACCGGAGGTACGTTCTCCGGACAAAGAAATACATCAATTTCACCCGTTTCACTTTTCATTTGGATGCTGTATTTGTCCTCGTACCTTTCGGTCTTGGGCACGGAAAGTTGCGTGCTCGGTGGCGCTTTGATCGCCATTACTGTTTTGTTTCGGAAGGAGTCGATGGATCGGAGGTCCTGGTATGTTACGTAACCATATCTGAAAACAGGAATTACTATATTACTATTATAAATGAAACTAACTGTTCCTAATTAATTCCACAATTTAATGAAAAAAATTATGAAAATTAAAAGATATTGATAATTATTTCGATATTGACATGTTAGTGTCAGAATGACAGAAGTTTCATTTGATGCGATGCCTATCTTGTGATTGACTTAATATAATATGAATAGAAAAAAGAAGAGCAGAGTAAAAATGCTGTCAAGCACAAATTTCTATGACTAATTATTGGAAACCGGTCGAACAACTCTACCGAATAAAGTGAGGTTATGTAATAGACCTTAACCTCCAGATATCGACCATCCGCCAGTTGAAACTGACAGATAAATATTTGACATTTTATCTACCGGATAAAGTTATCCTGTTGTTGATAAACCGACCTTTCCAAAATAACTGGTAGTTAGGCATTAACTGACGGATAAATTGCTATTGATAAACCGGGCCTCAATCAAATTAGTTTACAACCTCAAGATTAATTTATTTTGTTGGTCAGCAATATAAGTTGAGGGTTAAGTTGAAAATCTGCTGTACCTAACAAAGATTTGCAATTACCACAGGTTACAGTTCAAACAGCTGTTTGATGACAGCTGGCACGAAACAATCTACACAACACCCTAAAAACCATAGAAAAATAAATGTCTCCAGCTTAAAAACTGACATATGTACTAACGACATTTTGATTCAGAAACCGTAATTAAATGTAGCGTTCAAGCATAGAAAAACTTCCAAACTGTTCCAAACATAGAGATACTACAGATAGAGGAACTCGTCGGCTTGTAAGAGAGAGATAGAAAGTCGGAGGTTTAGGCTGTCTTTCTCTAATGGCGCGCATGCTATATATACAGACAAAGGCAGAAAAACCTCTGATCGTCTATCTTTTTCTCTCTCACCGGAGTTCGGTGGGACATTCCCACTTACACAGCGGCCTATGGCTTATTGCCTCTATCTGCAGTATGGTTCCAAACCAAATAAAACAGGATTCTGACCGCGCTTGCGTAATACAACAATCAATCAAATTATCCGGAACTGTTTGCTTGAACAAACCTATAATATTACAAATATTAAAGCTTTGGTATTCCAAGCCCTATGGGATATCCTTGATATCTTTTTTCTTTTAAGATCAGTATAACTGTGCAATGGTATAAACTATATCTGCTGATATAATAGTAGAGAGATCCCTGGATTTATCTGTTCATTGACGACTTCATATTGTAGGTCGGGTATCTTAAGTATTGTTACGAACTCGGTAATTCAGAAGCCGGCCCTGTCGCAAAACTATAAATTTTGGCGAATGCGCTAATTCTAGATTTTTCTAGTACGATACGTATTTACGCATACGACAAGCGATAGTTTCTTCCCGACTATTCTCGAAGCCCCGCATACGAAGAGGCGCTAAAATTCCAAAAGGTTCTAGAGTTGCGAAGGACTATATTATTATATACGCGAGTTTTTGACTTAGTCGGACAGTTTTTAGTAAGTTTTCAGTAAACAGTGCATCAACACCTAACACAGAACTAGATTTCTTTGAATAATTAGAAGATACTTATTAAGACACCCGACCTACAAGATGAAGTCGTAAATGAACAAATAAATCTAGTGAGCTATCTACTACTAAATTGTCTTCTTCTTAAGAAACAATTGTAAAGATCAACAGATATAGTTACACTGGTCTTAAATGGAGAAAGATATCCAGGATATCCCTGCAGGACCAATAATAGGTAGGCTTTAATATTTTAATATCATATCTTCTTTTTTCTAATCACATACATTAGGTAAATCACAAGATATGTCACTATTTGGTCTAGCCAAAATATTAAACTTCAGGTAGGCATCACATCAAATGTAACTCCTGTAATTTTGACGATGATATGTCAATATCAAAATAATTATCAATATATTCGAATTTTCATAATGTTTTCATTAAATAGTGGAATTATTAAAAACAGTTTCATTTATAACAGTAATGAGTAGATTCCACAATGGTAATTTCAAGTAATTATTATACTGAAAGAAAATTGTTCAACATCATTTCCCTATTAGGAAGAAGAAGAAACGTGTTTATTTTCAATATATTTAAGGTTATTTCCTAATTAGTTTTCAATTGTTACATCATAAAATACCGTAAATCAAACGTTACAATATCTCTTACATTCCAATGTTTTCGTCATGAATTATATCCATAGTTGTTCCTAATTATTGCGAACTGCTAATTATCTATATATTTGGCACACCATACAATGTTTGCAACTGTTTTTATCGACAGACCTGCATTTAAACAGCTTCCGTACATTTGCCAAGACGTTTCATTTTAAATAAATGAATATTTCTTCGAAAAATGACTGAAATTATAATAACTTCGAAGAGAGTGACATTTTTTTGACTGCTTTCCAATTTCTTCATAATATATTCAATATGAATCCTGTTCTCATTTGTAAATCAAATCTAGCCAGCAATTTCACCTAACATTCCTTTATTTCTGAAGGACTCTCCACAACAACCTTGAAGATCTATTAAATCTATTGTCTGTGCCTTCATGTTATTTTGAGTTTCATGCCCTTATTACTATAAACTCCTTATTCCAGACCTCAGGTCTTCCATATATTGCAAGGTTTATGGTTTTTCCTTGTAACATGCCTATCGACCCGTTTCGATTTTACCAAATAAATTCCCCAATTACCGCTCGCCGTCATAGTAACCACTTCCAATAATTATAGTTCTGTGATCTAAATTTCTCCTACTCTTGTTGACCGTTAAGACAATTGACATATTATGTCAACGGCCGATTCCATTTTGAAAACGATCGCCCTTTCTTTCCGTTACCGACAGTCTTACAGTAAAGACATATCTTATCGTCTCTCCAATTTTACCTTAAATTGCTGTGGTAAGCACAGCTGCCAAGATACCCTGCCAAGTTACAGCTGCCAAGAAACCCTGCCAGGCTACACTGCTAGGAGGACCGTTACACCACTAGGATACCCCTAGGCATCTAATTTCCATTTCAAGCCATCTCTAATTTCACTTTCAAGACATCTCTACTTCAACTTCAAGACATCATTTGCTTCTTCTGTTTTTACCAGACCTCTTCGTTTAAGCTAAGTACCTTCATAAAGTACAGTTTTCTCACTCTTCCAGTCTTACTTTTCCTCAATGGCAGAATAAAGTCAATATTTTAAATTTCTATTTTTTTTATTTCTTTATCTACCCAGCTGTAAGAGCTGTAGGGGATCGTGTCCGGGTTCATGTAAGTTTGTAACTTTTTTATTTTTAACTTTTGGTGCTTCTACCTGTCTCACCTTAGTTTCTTTCCTTTAATTTAAATTCATTTTGTCGTCGATGTCTAAAAAGGTAGTGGCGCCCTAAGCTTTTATAGTCTGTCAACCCTCTGGCATACCTAGTGTGTCATTAACATGGAGTCGATCCACTTTTGAGAGAGTCTCTAGCCGGGATCTGTCTCTTGAGGAGATAACAGTGTTACATCCTCTATGATCGAAAACCTTCGCAGAGGGACAGTATTGGTGCTGAGGTTTAATCATCTTCTTGACAAAACCTGCATATTATGGTTGATTGAGTCTACCTACAGTGCTCGGTCAGAAGCACAACCAAGATCCTGTAGTTACATGAACTTCCTTAAACCACCACCATGAGCCACTAACAGTTTTCTAACACCAAGTTATATTCTTCAGAGAATGAAGGTAAATTACTTATCTCTGAAGAAGGTATTGAAATGCTAGTAAGATTGTGTAAAGCGTTATTGTTAATACTCTGTCTCTGGATACATCCAAGCCAACATTGCAAATGTACCAAAGATAACAATATTTTATATATAAAAATTGTTTGACGTTTATACTGACCTGTCATTTGTCAATTTACTTAATTCGCTTTCCGCAGATACTATCATCCTATCTAGATCATTTTCCAGACAATCCAGACTTTGTAACTTTCTCTTTAATGTTAGATAGTTACTGTTTTGTCCACGCGCTCCTTTCCATTGAATATTATTTTTTGATTTCTTTTCTAATATACCGATACCTTCTAGTACGTTCGTGATGTCATAAATTCGGCGTTTTTGCACCTAATAAAAAAAAAATAAACAACCATTACTGAAGGTGGACCAGAAAAGTATAGTCTTCCAAAAATATCAACAAAATGTTTCTACCTTCAATTCATGAGACGCTTTATTCAAGTCTACCACACCATTAGGGCTCCTCTCCAACAGATCTGAAAATTTCTTCGTTAACAAACTCAACGAAGTGTCATACCTAGTATTTTTCTTCGCTGGTGGTTGTCTTCTAGGTTTCTTCGGTTGTGGAGCCTTAAATTCATTATCTATTCGCACCACAGACGGTGCTACACAATGGGCCGAATCCAAATTTAATTTTCTACAAATACACAATATTCGAAATCAATAAAATTATATCAAATTCCACGACAGAAATATAAAGATTGCTCAAACGGTTTCACAAATTACAAGACTTGCATCATAAGGACAATGTAAAAGTAGTCAGTTTCCTATAAATGTTAATAAATAATCTCTGGTCTACAATACATTCAAGTAAAGTATATATACATCAAGTTGATTTAGGTTGTCAAAGTAGAATTTAATTGCAAAAAATGTAGTACAATATTACTCGTATCCTGAAAGTTTAAAAATTCAAAAAGCCCGCGTTTGAAGTGATAGTTCATACCTGTAGCCAACTTTATGCCACAGAAAGCTACACGTTTAACAGCTTTGCCACAGAACGTTACTACTTCATTTAATACAATAAAAAAATGTCTGTCTTCAATCAAGTGTTTCATTATGTCATAATAATATTAAATACAAATTTCTTTCAATTCCGTCACTCTTCCTTTGTTCTAAGTTGAAGAAAGGTAGAATTTCTTCAAAAAGGATCTCGACAATGATAAAGTTTAGCTTTTTGTGATTTGAGTGTTTCAATAAAATTATAAACATCTGCAGTTTTTGTGCTCAAGTTAGAATGGTAAAATTTTGGCGATGAAAACATTTTTAAAGTTACTTTCATTTGCAAATTTTTAGTTATTGCCACGTATTAAGCAAATCTATAATTTATTTAACATTAGCGTGTGTATATAAAGTATTCAATTGATAAGGAAAGTCTAATCTTATTGATAAATTCTTTGGAATTCTTCAATATTAATTACATATTTTTATTCATGAGTTTGTAGGGAACATTTGAATAAAAAACGGTCAGCCTCACACAGCTCGACCTTTAAAAAAATTAATTTATTATAGAAGAAATGAAACAAATTGTAGAAATGGTTCATTGATAAAAATTGTAGTTGTAGACGTTATGGTTGGGAAGCAAATCATATAATATAGAGTTGCAGCTGTTAATGATTCAATTGTTGACATTTATGTTTAGTAATGAAGGAGATTGGTTAGAACAAGAAAGAAGAAAAGCAGCTCCAAGTCTGCAAGATCAAGACCCAGCAATTCAAGAATGATACAATTCTAGATGTTGGTCTTAGTTTAGATTTGATCAGGTGCACCTTTTCAGATCTATCGGAATCTAGACTACATTCTCTTGTTCTTGCATTTGCTCATACAGTTGGTTCGGTGAATCTTTTCCCATGTATGAAATTATTCACATACTACTTTTTATAGTACGTCTCGTTTCTACTCACAGAATCTAAACCCTCGAAATGAAACCGTTTGTTCCATTACAACATAATATAACAAACAGAGATAGCCATATGATGAATGTCGGCGATAGGTGTAACCCACACAACAGAAGTTCTGTGGCTTAAACTTGAATTTGTACATTAACAGATGAAAGACTTTGTTTACATTTTTGTCCATTTTTTTGCCACTTGTATATAAATTTATTTCAAAAACAGTTGTTATAACGACTAACTTATACCCGAGTGTTCGAATTATTGAGGTAAGTAAATATTATTACACCAGCTTCAATACAATAATAACCAAAGTTCACCGTCACTTTAGCCACATTCTAATTAAACCATCAATCTACGACCTACGTGTTACTGAATGTATTGATGTATTGCGTTTGTATATGAATGATGACGCACGGGAAAAGATCTACCGAACTAACTGTAATTATTAATGTTGTGTCTGTCTGGAAGGAGACCGGTTGTACATTTTTCTACAGTTTGGTCGGACCCAAGAAAAACCGAATATAAACAAAGACCAGGAGTGGTCTATTCTAAGTCGGCCGAGTATTGGACGACTAGCATTGAAATATTAGCAGTAGAGGAACATAATACGCCCCGATCAACCTTATCCACTTGCCTAGGTCATTCAATATTCACGTGATTTTATTTCGTGCAGTTTTTCTTGAGAACAAGAGTTTTAAAAAACATACCGTTTGACGGCTGGTGCTTGTGATGGAATTGTCGACGACATAATCTGGTTGAGAGGCGTTGCTCCGTAGCCATGATCCAATAAATGTGGACTCGGTGTCATTTCGGATTTGATGATCGACATGTCTGGTGTGGAGCTCGAGGGGAGAGGCCTGTAGACCCCTCGAGGACTCTCACTATTCCTGATTGTACGAGGCATGGTGCTCTGGTTTGGTTTTGTAGTTGGTTGTATATCACTTTTTGGTCATTTTGTTTTGGAAGTGTTTGTGGGGAATTTGATAGATTCTGAAACGTAAAATATATTTTAGATAAGTTTTACATCTAGCAAGAAAGTGAAATTTAAACAAACAATTTCAGCAAGAAAATTCATGTTTACCGTGATTTTGAATAAGACTTGGTGTTTCATTTAAAAAACCATAACTTTGATCACCATTTATACAATCTTATTAACAAAAATAGATACTTTTGAACCCCAAAAAATTGTGGGAGCCACTGGTAAAACTTAAAAAATAAACAATATCAAACAATATTCAAAGAAATTTCCTCAACCGTGCTATTGTGTCGGGAAATCATACTTGTCCTCATTCTTTAAGCAATGTTTTAACATAAACTTCTGTTATGATTTGCAGATCACGTACTTGTTATAATTCTAATTCAGTAACATTTTTTTTTTCTTTATCAACGGTTTTGTGATAAGTTTGGTCACAATTATTATTATTCTCTGTATTAACGGTACCAAATTAAAAACAATCAAAATCTCAAAAATCTATATCAGATTAGTTTTTGTATTCGAAGGTCTAGAAGAGAATGTTCTATTAACAAATAAATAGTTTCAATCCTTACTAGGAGACATCTTTCCATTTTTATACAAATTTTTCATAATCTACGATATCACACACCTATACAGGGTGATTCATAAGTAATGGTAGAAAATATAAAATATAGAGGCAAAGTTGAAATATAAAAAACGTTTTTTTCAGAGAAAATTGAAAGATTTAAATATAGGGGGGTTTGAGGTAGGGAAAATCATATAATAACGAATGGGATATATTTTCTAGATGGCGGCACATAGGCGTAAATGTATGCCAAACATTTTTTCTGTACAAGCTCTATAAAAAGACAAAAAATTAACGAAACAACCAACAGATCTTTCTAAAATTACAGGAAATGAAAAAACTAATGAATTCAGCATCGCATATCATTTCTATGGACGAAGGTTGAATTACAAAATAATTACAAAATGGAAACCTATTATTCATTATTTTGAAAAAATGTCATTGATAAGGTCTCATTTAACATTTGTAGACATTCAAATGATCTGAAAGGAAGAAAGAGATACAGTAGAAAATAAAAACATTTTAAAAGCTTACCAACAACCCGAAAGAAATTCCATTCAGATAAGACTATGGATAATAAATATATCAAATTTAAATTAAATAAAACTGCAATGTTTCTCGTTTTATTTGGTATATTATCGAAATTTGTTTCAAAATTTCATAATTAATATTTTATTTGTTTGTTGTAACGTACGCAAAATTACAATAAACATATTATTTTATCCAAATAGCACGTTTATTTAATATAAATACCGAAGTAGATGGATAACATCGATAAGGTTTCGAAAATGTTCTGCCAGACAAACGTACCTATGGGGCAATTCGGTCCGATACGTGTCGTGCAAAAAGGCTTCTTGAATTCACGTTACGCTACTGAGTTGTTATGTACAAAACTGTTTTCGCAGACATGTGTCTTAAAACAAGATGTCAAATAATACGGATTGTTTCAAAAAATAGTTGTCCCACAACGAGAAAAGAATTTATTACCCATTTTTTTATGATTATGTCGAATGTACTGTCGACATTGTAATCAAATTTTGTATAAATATATTTTGGAAACTAACACATCTCATTAATTTGTACAGAATAGTTTAAAACATACCTAAAAGTATTCATTCTACTCATTCTGGCAACGGGACCACTTTTTTCAAACACCCTGTATATATATTGTGTCATAAAATATGAAGTTGACAGGGCATAAGCAAAAAACCAAAAAAAAATTCCGCCCATTCAAATACATTTACAGAATTTTTCTGAAAATGTGATCAATCATTCCGAAAATTTCAGCACAAAGTCCAAGTTAAATTTTCCCATACAGCTTATAGCTGAAGATCATGATTTTCTCGTGAAAAGGTACTAAAAGTTTAAAATAGGTATATAGTTTTTTCTTTTTGGGAAAAATTGATTTTGTGGTTCGAAATGTGTACCTTAAAACCGGGTTTTAAAGTACAGATATCGCCTACCTGCAACTTAAAAATAACATATGGGTTTGGCGAGACTAGATCCGTATGACGCCAACATCTCAATAGCTAATTCCTCCAGTGAGGATAGGTTTTTCATTCCATTGTCAGACAGGTATGAATTTATATGAATGGTAAAGAAAATTCAAAGAGATACTATTCATTTTGGAAAATAGAGAGAGACGCATACTTTATTGTCTAAGAATAGTTATCTGTTTAACTAGGCAACGCCACCTACCGGGACTAATTGACTAATTGTGTGAATCTAGTCACTTAATCAAACTCACAAAAAATTTCATCAAAATCAGTCCAGTCGTTCATATATTATATAATGCACCCGTGCGAAGCCGGGGTGGGTCGCCAGTTACATAAAAAACCTTTCTTTTGAATCACTCTATCTACTGCTGAAAACTGCATTAGAATCCGTTGAGTGGTTTAAAAGATCCAAGCTAACATTTTATAATATATTTTTACGCCTTGGGTTGGTTTTAGTAGGGATTTCTAAGGATCTCTGAACTTTTTCTAGTAATAAATATAGCCTATGTTACTCAGTGATAATGAAGCTTTCTAGCGGCAAAAGATTGTAATTTGTATGTTTATTCGTTACATACAAAAATACATAATATCTTTCCTCCTTATAATATTAGTATAGAGTATATAGATTACCTAAATGATTTGTAAAAATTTCCATTTATCATGGGCTTACGACAAATTTTTTAAAAAGGGTTCATTTATTTTTATTATTACTTTTGTCGGCAATTCTCATCACTGTCTATTCGTTTTTACCCACGCTTCAGTAATCTTACCCCTTAAAGTACGCTCCTGAACAATGGAACTAAAACTTTTAGGCCGAGTTGTACGAAACAACGTAGATCAACTGAACTGTTAGTCACTGGTGATCTCAGTTCAAAAGAATGACGTATGTTTTGTTTTCCAAAAAAATTTGGTTCGAAAGTTGTCACTTTATATAATTTTTGTATTATCTAACAAATTTTATAAAAATATAATTTACACTGGATTTAAAATAAAAGATTTTGAATTCTGGCATCTAATTTACAATAAATTTAAAAGTTATAAATCAAAATTTAATTATATCTAAATGGATAACCTATTTTTAGTTGATAAATAATTCAATATCAAACAAACGGTCTGATATAACTTACATTCTTTCTGTATGATTAATAAATTGGAATTGTTGTTAAATAATGCACCGCAAGATTACTTCTAACATTTTTCATAATTTGCAACACTCTTTCTTTCTCTACTATAGTCTGTGGACAACTTAAAAAGTTTTATTGTAAAGGAGGAGGCAGCCGGCTTATGGAGAAATGTGCTTCGGTGAAATTTCATGAATTGTTAGTATATTGTAGTTGACGACTTTCTGAACAATAGTGTCCATGGGCCCAACTCAATCCTATGACTAGTTTCAGAGATACAGGGTGTTGAAGTTGGAAAATAGCCATTTTTTAAAATTTCTTATTTTTTTCAATGTATCAAGAATTTTTTCCTGTGATAGTGTTCTAATTACACTAAATATCAGTCCCTTATGAGAGAAAGTTTCATTTGCTAAAGGGATACTCAAAAATTAGAAAAACGGAACGTTGACTTGAAATATAATTCAACTTTCAGGAATTTCATTATCTGGCTGGATTTGCTTCTGGTTGGTATTATGCAAACATTTTTTACAGGGCGAGTCAGAAAGTTGAATCGCCCTGTATCCTACATTTAATAAAGTTTTATATACTTTGTATTGCATGTTAGTAGGTGACATCAAGTCATTTTGAAATATATATAATTTATATATACTATAAAGGGGTATTCAAAAGATATGTATGGAAGAATATCCGAGAATCGATTTTTTTCCCTGTAATTCTCCCTGTAATTAAATATTTCCTCGATGAATTTCTGTGATACTTTCATATTACCTTTGCTTTGAGTTTGTTGGTCGGATGTAAAAGTTTTGTCAACTTGCTATGATCAGTTTTTTTATAATATATATATAAATAAAAGGTAATACATTAATTTTTACATATTTTTATTGGAGAAAGGTATGCAAAAAATTATATCTTAAAATTACAAATTAATCATCTGCATCTTGTGCATTATTATACCTGTTTTCATTTATAATATACTTTATACCTGGATACTTTTATACCTTTTCACTATATACATTCTGTTCGTTGAATATTCATCTTTATATTACAGGAGTATCAAATTTTATTTTGTTAACGGCACAGAATAGCACAAGAACAGCACAAAAAAAAATTTTCATTCTTTCAAAAAGGCAGTGCTAAGTATGTGGACATAGCACACACACGAAAAAGAGTTAAGACAATTTGTCGTTTATTATTTGCATTTTAATCCATTGCCTCAAGTGTCTAATAATTTGTTTTGTAAACAAAATACATGAATTGTGCAAAATGGCCGACGAAAATACCCAGCAAGGTAGGGCTTCACCAAACTGTACTAGCCCGACGTCACAAGAGGCCTTGCGTTGGCACAAAATTCAGTGGCTTACCGCAGCTGAGGAAATAGATTCGATCATACCAAACTAGCTTTTAGATAGTTCTATTAACAAATTAAATGAATAATATGTGAAATAATAGAAATATTTATCAAACGACGTAATTTATTGAAATACATTCAAACAATAGGTTGCTCCGTTAATCCATACAAGTATAGGTATAAATTATTTGTTTAAATAATATAATAACGTGTGTTTTATGCATATTTGTACAAAGAGCAGTAGATTAGTGTGATTTTAATGCATATATGCATATATTTCGTTTCAAAATGTACAGGGTGCGGCAGATATATCGTCGATTACAAAGATCTCGGAAGGGAGCTGAGGGGGTCAAAAAATTGAAAGTATGTATGGTGGTGTTTCTAAGGGAAAATGAATGAAATTCGTTTTTTAATTTTTACGTTATTTTTAAACAAGTTTTGCTCCCTATACCTATCTTTAGTCTTGCTCGAGTTAACATTTTTTTATATAAAAACTATACTTTTCACTATGTATCGGGTGAGCGAATAAGAACGGTCGTCGGCCAAATATTATGATAGGATTGTAGTATACAGCCTTGGAACAAAAACTCTATAACAAGTCTCGAGAAAATCGTTTGCAGAATTATTAAAAATTTGTCTTGGTAATTTTATCTTTCCATCGCCATACCTCATGAAAATCATAAGCAAAAGTTTAGAAAAGAGATCAGATAATTCAATATTCATTTATTCACATTACCTACCAAGTCCCCCTAAAACACTTCGTTTTATTCACGCTGATCAGTCTTCTAGATAAAAACTTTTAAATGATGTCTATGTATATTTAGAAAGTTCGATTTTTAACACACTAAAAGTGTGCAATCAGAACGCACTGCGTTACACCATTATAAATATAAACTCGCAAAATATTTATCCAAACCTATTATTCACCCTGTATGTTCATAACAATAATTACCCTGTATACACAAAATATAAATAAACTTATTCATTACTCCTCAAGGTTTAATATTGTGTTCAAACTACTTTCTCTCAAATTATATTATTTATTATTAATAAATAGTATTAATACAATCTAAAAAATGTACTTACTTCACACATCTACTTCTCCTACAGTTAACTAAAATTCTGCATCACTACAAAATATAGAAAATCCAGCCTAAGTTTAAGGTTATAGGCCATAGAAACAACGTTCTGTTGTCTTCTGTTATAGGACGTCGAAAAACGATCTGTACATCGAAATCGTTCAGCCAGTCAATTGATTTTACAATACACAAAAGATACAAGTTGAATTTAGATAATTTTTAAGATTATTCAGGTAAATAACATCCATAAAAGAATGTCCATTTCAAACTGGTAACATTGCTGACAACAATGAATATTTGTAAAAATAACCTTTTGGTAGTGTACAATTTTTTATTAATATACTGGGTGGTCCGTAAGTAATGGTTCAAACTTAAATGGAAGATACTCAAAATTTTACAATCTGACCAACATCTGAGAATGAAAAAAGATACACATTTTGTTTACATCTTGCACTTTTGATTCATTTCCGATAGTCAAAAGCTATAAATAGTTTTTAATTTTTAACTTTAGAGGCCTATAACTCGTTAAAAAATGAACAAATTTTATATGAAGACTCTCTATCACCTCGCAAGTTTTTGATACGAGCTCCTGGGACTACCTGTATAAATATTTTTGGTTATAAAAGAAAAATGTTTATGTAAGTAAATGTGACCAAAAATTATCCAAGTGGTCTTCGAGCTGGCTCCTAAATACCAGAGTTTATATTCTTTCTGAAATTTATATATGCCTACTCGTTCTCGGCAAGGAGTTCTTGAAAATACTTTTATTTTAGCGTCAAGGACACTTGTACTTATTTTTGGCTGTTTTAAAATAACGTGTCAGACAAAAAGGCATTCTTTATTGTTTTTATTTCTTTTTACGAAATTAAAAAAAGGTCATTATTTATAGGAATGCTACTGGGATGATATTGATAAGATTATCAAGAGATGGCACTGTTTTTCTATCAAAATTTGAAAAACTATTATTTAGAAAAAAATGTTACTCAATAAATTTTTATTCAGTATCGAAAATGTACATTTTTTGCAGACATCAAAACTCTCAAATTACTTACCAATACCAGCAATAGTTTCTATGTGTACAAAAGAAGGTGCATATTGTATACAAATTGTTTTAAAGTTTTCGACTCAATATAGTGAAGCTGAAATAATATAAATATAAAAGCATATTCCATTTTTAAGCAGCTTGGACAGACAAGGGATAGTAAGCCATAAAATTAAAAAAGTGGTTAGAAGAATCTGTGATAAACATTAAAGAATATTACCACCTAAATTGGATGAAACCAAAAGAGAACTGTGGAGACTATTAAGCGAAATTAAAGCAAAATAACATTTATATTTCAAGCTTTACAGTGGTCTAAGTAATATTACTTTATAAAAAGACACAACTGAATGAGAGTAAATTCTTTAAAGGTGGGTTAAAATTTGTGCTAGCCTTCAAGAAAAGTTATTATTAAATTCCAGTGAACACTTAATTGTTTATAATAGCATCCGAAGTAACAATCAACATTCTTGATTCTAAAATCACTGAATCTGTGATTGCAAAGCTTTCTACTCAGCCTTCGAGATATATTAGGATAGGTATACTACTTTCTGAATCTGGAAAGTGCATTGCATCATAAACAATGTTCAAAGTTAAAAATTTCCAGTGAAAATACAAATATGAATTACACAAATTTTCAAGAAAAAGAAGTTTAAATGGCTAGAACAAGGAATCAGGTGGTTTATTTATATTGATTGGCTGTTAGGAAAGGAAATTAATAAATCCATACTAGAGATGAAAGGTTACCTACAATCTGAATAATTAATTTTGGAATTGGATTTCAGTTATACCTACATTCAACCAATAATAAGCAAATTAAATGACAAAAATCAGTTTTTAAAAATATCGAAAAGATCTCCAGCATAAGGTATAAAATATACACAGTGGTCAGAAAAAAAAGAAGTTCTATTTTTAAAATATCATACTGGTTGCTTTTTATAAGCTACTCTCAATAAAGTTAATCACTTCTACTTTCAACAAGATGTCTACTAAATGTATACATATCTAAAAATTATATAAAAAGTAGCAAGTTTTATGATATGGAAAAAAGAAAGAAAATGGGTGGAATTAAGTACATAAAGAAACTGAAATAATTCATATATATCTACCTATTTGGATATTTAATAAGGTTTTTGCATATAAATCAATATTCTTAAAATTTTCATAAAGAATTTTATACCTATCCTTTAGAAAGGAAAAACTAAAATAGAAAACTATCAATGTTTAGATCCAAATTAGGTACATGCCTTGGAATTGTATTGTTTTGAATAGTATTTTACAGAATCCTATAAAAATTTATAATACAGAGAGATACAGCATATTTGAGTCTGTAAAATTACATCTAAGTAGACCTGCCTACTATAACCAAATATGTCACACAAATGGTGGCAATATGTATGACTATTAGTTTATAAAGATTATTTTTAGTATTTAAATAATAAAAATTTTAAAATTGACCCGGTTACAGGTCATTTTCAAACACCAACAAACATGTGTAATTAAATTTTATTCACAACGTGTAGATGTAACAATAACCTCCCGACACATGGATGCATGCCGATAATCATTATGTAAAATATAAACCAGTTTCAATATTTCTATGTACCTTATTGATATATAATCATTTTAAATAAAAAACATTCCAATAAAAAGCACCTCATTTACAAAGCCAACTAGGTAAATCGATTATGATATTCCACAACTCACTGGCTACCTAGCTACAAATAAAATCGTTTTAAGATACCTAATCTCTACGTTGAGTTTGTCCTCATTCTTAATTATTATGTTCATATAATTCACATGTATACTGGATAAAAATTTTCATTAAAAAGCACTAATTACTAACAATAAAAGAAGTTATATGATCTGTTAAAAACCGTTGGAATGCTACAAAGTCTTAAGGGAGGGAGACGTAATCTACCACCTTAGTGATAGTTTTTAACGGTTATTAGAACATTAGAACATATTAGCATTAATTGTTGTTAGTTACGATGTGATAAGTCAATTAGAATAGGAAACAGTCAGGTTTTAACACACGATATCACCCTGCCCTGACCGCCATCACTCCAGAAGCTGGACATTTAAATTTAGGAAAGAAATACCCATCTGGGCTTACCTTTAATTTTGGTCCTATTCTAGAAATATGCACTGCACTGAATTTTGACAAGAGGTTAATTTATATTAATAAAACATAAAGAAAAAAACTACATATTCCCGTGAACGAAACAAAATGGTTTCCTAACTAAGCAGGCTAGTAAACGGCAGAGTTGATGAGAAAACACTAGCTGAAAAAACATCGAGGCTAGCTTAAAAACGTTAAAAATACGATTTTCATGTTGTGCAAACTTCGGGCTTTGATGTGGTACCGTTTGTTCTTAATTTCGTTAAGCCGTTTGCCCGAAAAAAATTAAATAAAAACGATTGAATTTTACTCTGCCGTGTACACTCCGATGGTTACAAAACATCTGCCATCTGTACCGGGCATTGGCGCGAATTGGGAACGCAGGCGCAATTTCATGCACTTCCAGATGATCCTGTGGATATTATCCTTGCTACCTGGACCAACGGCCACTTTAAGGATCCCCGAAAATGTCGTAAATTTAATTTTGTTATATACACGTCATTTGCTATTTAATATCAGGACTAAATTCTATTAAAATTTGTTAACCTAAATTGACAACTGTGCTTTTAAGAATGTAAACAAACGGGTAGTGGCTACGAGAACAATATAAACGAAGCAACTGTCAAATTCACAATTTCGCGTAGTAAAAAGTAAAATATTCGTTGTGATCAATTTATGGAAGATGATTTTTATATTACCTATATCTAATTATGTTTTTTAATGAAAAACAGATTAAATGAGTTCTTTATATTTTTGGAATTTCTAAAATAATAATTAATGAATAGAGTTGCAAATTATCTCAGTACAATTCATGTTCGTGAAAATGTGGCATGTTATTCCAAACGGAAAAAAGGAGATCTGTATAAAAAATAGGAGTTTAATCAGTTACAGATATTGACTGGATGAGATGGAATCAATACAAAATATATCCTGTTAGGATACCTGCCAAAAATCTTTTTCCAGTCTTCCTTCTTCTCACCTAGTTGTAGCCCTATTAGATCTTGCCAATGATTTCTTTTTCGTCGTGGCCTATGTCTTCCAATATAACATTGGCTCCCTATCAAGACAAAAAGATTGTTACAGATCATAGAATTATTGTTCTATCCACAATCTACAATCCATGTTTTTTATTACAATCAACAAGTATTGTCAGCAAAGTATTCAATAAATACGATTGCCTAGTCACTACCAAATGAAGAAGGAATTGTAAAGAGTGGGGTGCCGCAAGGCGAGATCCGACCGGTTATTCAGTACCCAGTACGTAGAGGGGGGAGCGGAGCTGACTACCGAATCGACGGATATAAACAGCCCTTATGTCATCTTATTTATCGGAGTCACTTGTAGTAGGCCTATGCCGTTATGTAAATTCTGTTGGTACATAAAACATACGGCTGATAATCGTTTACTCAATTTCGTGGACTAAAACTTCAAGGGTCACAGTCTAAGGTTTATTTTTGGTCCCTAACGTTAATAATATTTTCTTAGATTGTTGCGATATAAAATTATTAAGACTAAAATGTGACTTAATGTCTGCTTATGAATGATTCCAAACTGGAAATGTCTAATTTTTTATGTTAGGGTTAGGGGGTTCGTTACATTTTCGTCTTTCAACCAAATGATGCCGATAATGAGGTAGCGGTTAACATACAAATATGAAACAGTTATATATTCTTAAGAGTTTTATACAGGGTGGTACTTACTGAAATTTACCTAAAAATACAGAAAAGTAAATGATTTAGTTTGGGGTGGCTTTCGACAGTGAAATATTGATAAGGGAGAAACAGGGTGAACCTAATTTTGGATATCTTTTTTGACACGCATGTAGATACCTATGTATTAGATAATTAATTTTCCAAAATAATCAACAAAAATAATAATGAATACACCACAAGGAAACATACAGAATAAGATAGTTAATACAAACACCCAACACAAACAAATTTTTTGTTACATTGCATTAATGTCGACAACTTTCTCAGTGTATTTACGGCAAGAAAAAATGTCAATAGTCATATTATTCCAATAATTATGGAATTTAAGTCCTGTATCACCTTCACCAATATTTTTTACATCTTTAATTGATATCTATACTTCCAGGCTACATGTTTATCTCTTCTGTAGCTTAAAAAATATATTAGAATATTGTTTGACGGTAAATTCACTTTTCACATTTTAGAAAACTTTAAATTTTAAGTGATTGTTGTTAAATGTTTCATTTTTGTCTTGTAGGATGTCTTAGGGCGATACCTATATAGGTATTTGTTTATAATCTTATGTATTATTATTGTTAAATTTGTTTATTAGTGTATAGTATATTATTTAATTTGTACTCATACGCCCTTGCTGTAAAGTTATGTTTCTGAAGCAATAAATTATTATTAATTGGTTGTTGTTTCTTAGTGTAAGTTATCTAACCCCACATGTAAAAAGTATACTCTATTTCAGACCACTGCCTACTATTAACAGTAGATCCACATTTTTTAAATTGTAAAGTAAAACCTACTTACATTATTTTGTTCTCATTTAGAGTGTATGATATAAAAAATCTTACCAAATTTCCCTGAAATCACCAACTTGTTGAAACCATGCATCAAAAATATTGTCTTAGTATTAGTTGCGTCATCTATTTGTATTAACAGAATTACATTAGATTTCTTGGATTATTTCTATCATTTTTATGTGCTGCCATCTAGCGCTGAGTCTAGGTATGTGAGAATGGCTTCTACTTTATAATATCGAGACTCCATCTTTACTCCAGTATTGAATAATTAATTATAATTTCTTGATATATTGCTGTTTACAATGATATATCTTATAACCGTTCTTTAAATTTCATTGCTATTTACCATTATATTTTTTATAATAGTTCTTTAAATGTAAAATCTTCTCCAAAGGTAAGGGTGGCAAGGCCATCTAGTGCTTATTTTTGTTAGTATCAATCATATGGTTTAATTTTAAAAGTTGTTTTGGCAGCACAAGTCAGCTTGCATTCAACAGATTCCTACAGGGTATCATTCGAATTTAATTTATTTTGGCACACAGTATGTTTTATATTGTTCTCACAAATAATTCTTCTTAACAATTCATTTTCTGTTTTTTTTTATATTTAATATTCCTTGTGATTGTTTAAAAATATATTGCTTCACTATAATATAATCCGAAACCTTCTTACAGCTGTACTCCGTTGTTGATCTGCTATTCATATAGTTTACTTGAAAACTAGGTTAGATACGGAACACGGCTTGTTACATTTATATGTCAACACGTCAACAGTGTCATCAGAACTAGTGTAGGGTAACTAGGTTATCTATGGTTGCACACACAGAAATGAGTAATTCCTTTGCAAGGATCTCAATGATCTCCCGATGATATGTAGTCAATTAACATCCCTTTTTATAGCTGCAATTGGAAAATAATATGAATACGATGCAGTTTTATTGAAAGTGACTGAATTGAAAGTTGAATGTCAAACGATCCGTTTATTGCGCATATTTACCACTACGTTACTACGTCGTGTAGAGATGTAGCCGTTCTTGAACGTTTTTCCCAACTTCTAACCAATATTTCATATTAATAAAACAACTAAATATAACTGTAAACTGTATTTTCCTAACAAAAACAACAAACAACGACTTAATTACACATTTTTCTTTGTATTTATACTTTCAACTTTTGCGGTGAAATCAATGATATCTTTGGCCAAAACTGCTGGTACTTCGAAAGCCGCAAAATGTCCTCCGTCGTCGTGATCTGTAATATGTACCAAATTCTTGTATTTATCTTTTAACACAGACTCTGGCATCCACGCCAGTTCATGTTTGAATCTTGAACACCCGCTTGGTACTTCAATAGGTAAGCTAGAAGCAAAAAATATAATCAAACCAAATCATAAGACAAATAGATGCAATAGATCTCCTACTTGTCAAGTTTTAAACCATAGACTTTCTTAGCATTTGTTTCTGCATAAATTCTCATAGATGTCGTTATCGATCTAGTTACCCAATACAACATAACATTATCTAAAAGCTGATCTAAGGTAAACTTTTTGGTTAGTCCTCCATCTTCTAAATCCTTCCAAGCTGGATTTGTCCACGTAGTAAACTTTTCCAGTATGTAAGCTGCAAGACCTACTGGGCTATCTCTTAAAGTGATTCCTGGATAAAATTTTTTTTATTAATAATCATGAATATTGTTTATAATTCGAAAATTTACCAATAGTGTCTGGTTTTGTTGATTGCAAATGATAGTAACCAGATTCTAGTAATAAAAATTGTAGTTTCTCCAATCTCGGATACACCAAATCCTTATGCTCTTCATCGACAACCAAGGAAGGCCAGAAACTACCTAAGAACAGCTTTAAGTTTGTTAATGGCGAGTTTGAAAAGCACATATTGGAATGAATGCCAATAACTTTGTCTGGAAAGAAAGCTCCCATCATTGCTGTTATAAAAGCACCCCAGTCGCCTCCTTGGACGTAGTATCTCTCGAATTTCAAGCGGTCCATTAAGTTTTTCATAATAACCGCTATTTCATGGCAACCCAAGCCAGAAACTTCTGCTGCGTCAGAAAAGCCATAACCTACAACAACATATATCTTGTTGGAGAAATTCATAAAACTTCATTTCTCCAGGTGATTCAGTTCCCACCTCTAGCTTTTAATATTATGCGCCACGCCGTACTCTATACTTCACCCCAATTTTAACGTTTACCCCTTCAAAGTCAGTACAAATCGATACTCCGAAGTACCCAGACCGTGTTTGGGAGCTATCGCACCCCGCAAAACGATCATTGCCACCGGTCTTTTGCAGTAATGTAAATACAGGTAACTCTTGTAAGTAGTAAGGGAGCTGAGTTCACTTGTGCTCTTATTCGTTGTATTATTGTAAAACTGTGCCGGGAGTAAAGTGAATGAACCGCCATATCAGTGAGAAAAGTGAACACTAGATGTTTCCAAGTGGTTCAGCTTGTCAGAGAGCTTGATGAATATATTTATTTGTAACCGGGAACCTGAGTATCTGTGCCTTTCCTAATAAATAAATATCTGATTATTATCAATCTCGTTAACATAAATCTGCGTTCCTTATTTTTCTTTCTCGGGTTATCGAGTGGTCCTTCACCCGCTACTATCGAAGCGCAATGGAAGAATAAGGGACGCTTTAACATCTACGCACCAGCCACGCTATACATACATCCACACTGCTCTTTTGTTTCCACCTTATTCCATCCACTTGTGATGGATAGTTCATCAATTATTATTATATTTATCAATTATTTATTATTTTAGACACAATTTAATGATATTATTGAAGGTAAAAAATTGGAAAGTTCCCTATTGCCCATTGTTTGATTGATTGATTGGCAGCACCACCAGTCAGAGGCTTAGAGTATTCGGCACCTCAGCCTTTGTGCTTTTTGTGCTCCTGGTTGTGCCGTTTATGTGAAGAGAGCAGTAGCCCTTATCAGGCTCAACAGTCTTTTCACTGGGTCCTTCTTGGAGAGATCTTCCCTTGGATGTTCTAGTCCTAGGAGTCTATATATCCAATGAGATAATGCTTCCCAATCAAAGATAATGTGAGAGGCTGTTTCCTCCTCTTCCATTATGACTATTTGTCGTTTTATAGCGACAAAAGGACCTCGACTCACTCGCCTAAAAACGATACCACTTGACATCTCGAGATAGAGACAAACACATGTTGTTTTGCATTACGGTAAGAAAGAGGGAAAGAAATAGAAAATGTTTTGGAACTTTTTAACGTCTTTTGTACAGAATTTACAACCTCTTGTGGTGCGTTACTTTATGACCCTAAAAAACTTCGGCGTGAACTAATAAATATAATCCGTTGTAAAATATTCTCAGAATGTTGAAGAGTTAATTTGCAAAAGCCGAAAATGGATTTGCTCTCATAAAAAATTCAAGAGAAAGTATATAAACAACACTATTCATCTATGCTAAACAGTTTCCAGAAGGGTTCGGGGGTCATATAAGTACTCCTTCATTTTCCAAGATCCTGTGAACATTGCTGAAATCAAGGTCCTACGCGAGCTTTCCTACAAGGAAATATCATTTTTAAAATACACAATTTTAAATTACAAATATTTCAAATCAGACAAAAGAAAACAAAAATACTGAGAGCTGAGGAAAGTGACAGATTTTTAAAGCTGTTTTTTTTTGCTAAATGGTGACAATTTATCTGATGAATACAAATTATTCTATAGGCTCATTTTTACAGTTCACTTTAAACAACCAATTATAATTGAGTATACAAAAGTCGCCTAAACTCTTGCCAACATTAAATAAATGCAAAGCAGATTTTTAGGATGAGTAATACTTTCACAAATCTTTCAAAATAACTTGAAGTGGTAACGACATGTCGACATCAATTGTCGCTATCGACATGTTGATATCAACATGACACAGAATCCCACAGCTGGAGTTTACTTTGTTCCTGTTTTGGCACGTAACTCCAGTACGACAGTATAGTTTGAGTCCACCAAGACATACAACCACATGCAGCATTTTTAGATATCCCAAATACTGGTTCAGGACCAGTGAATGCAGTCTCTACCTTGTATTTCGGGACCCACTTAAGAGTGAATCTATTATGGTTAACCAGGGTTAATAGTTTTTGTAGACAGTCTAGATCTGATCTGAGGACATGCTAAAGATTTTAGTGCTGCCTAACTATCAGATAGTATAAGGATCTTATGGACTCTATCCCTCCTTTCGATTAAACAATTGCAAACACATGTCGATAGCGTAGATTTCTGACTGGAATACTTCAGCTCTTGTTCCAATGTCAGTCTTAGATCCGTCTGTTTACCACACCAATGCTCCTTACTGACAGCATGCTTCCAACCAATCCCAGTTAACGTTTGATGAAGTTTTGAATAAAAATATCACTAGGAATCAACTAAGTTTGAATGCAATTAATATATTTGTAACCGTTTTCGAGAGTTAGAGCTAGTATACAAGCTTAATTTATAATTTGATGTTCTCATACCTGGCAAACTGGGAATGATCAACTCAAACACGAAATCTCTTCCTTTTTGAGGTGTAGTCAGTAACGGGATGATTTCATAAAATTCTCTAACAGATCCAGGCCAACCATGTAACAATAATAATGGTAATACTTTTAATCCTTGACTCTGAGCAGGTTTAACGTGGATAAAATGGATATTTAATCCTTGAATGTTGGTAGTGAATTGTGGATATTTGTTCAATATTTTTTCTTGTTTTCTCCAATCATATTTCGTTTTCCAGTATTCGACAACGGTCTTGAGAAGATTGGTGTTCATACCATAGTTCTGATTTACGCCGTCTAGAGGGGTTTGGAATGGCAATGCACGATTCAATCTGTCTTTTAAATCTTGTAATATCTACAAAAAGTATAAAGATTAAAAAATATTAGTTAAATTATGGAACAAAGTCTGTTATTGAAACATACTTTTCGAAGAGCAGACCATTCACTAAGAAACAACAACTACTTCTCTGAGTATATGCCACTACAGACATTGAATTACGCTTCTAAGTTAAACGAAGCTGGGATATTTGCACGACATAACCAACCATTCTGGTTTGTAATCAGAAGGGATACCATTACTTGTAGACCTAGATGGCAACTGGCAAAAATGTTATATATTTGACATTTAACGTGAACAAGCATGTGATGATTTTTGGCATTGAATTAAAATAAGAATTAAATTCATCGAAATTAATTTACAAATCAAAATAATACGGTTAGTTTATTTAAAACATTAGTTGTATCACGGCACAAGACAAGTTATTATCATGTAATATTCACACAGACATGACCTAGGACATGTATATTTATATAGCTGTGAAACGGACCAAGGAATCCACATGGTAAAGTGGAACGCCCAACATTACAAGCATATGTGTATTTTGTGTTGCCTATGCAAATTGAAAAGGTTTATGATTAGCGAGTTTATATACTTTTTAATATTTCCATTTATTATCATTTAAATATTAAGGAGCCGGTTTCAATTTCTCTAAATATCAGATGATCAACTAAAATATTATTATACTGACTGATTTTTCTTTTATTTATTGTATATAGGTATGCCAAAGTAATAACTTCCTTAGATCGACAATAGTCTCAAAGACAGAGCGCAGACTATTTTTGATAGTGATCATGAAAAAAAAAATAATTACCTAACAACAATTCTACACGAATCTATTGGAATATGTCTAACTAATCCTCTGTTCGACCTTTGACTCAGATTAATAAATTATTATTTTTTTATCGTCTCGATAATATGTTCTCGAGATGAAACGTTTTAAATCAATATTATTATCTATTCAGAGCCTGGGTATCTTCAAAAACCAAGTAGGTACCTATATCACTGTGACTAACTGATTGAAAAATTAAATTCCTTGGAAAATAGAACATTTGCGAATGAAAATAATAAAGTATGTGCGTTTTTTTATAAAGAATAAATTTTTTTTGTATTTCTCCCTAAAATAAATCTGGGATTTTCAAATTAATCCTTCTCAGGCTGCTTCTCAGTGCCCCTTGTATGCTTAATTCAACAAGTAGAGTTAATGATTTTATATAAACTTCATTGTGTACTTAATACCGAAAGAGAGACCATTATAAAATCGAACCAGATAGACAGGGGCACTATTACCACTATTATTTCTACTTACCTCATCTGAGACATGAATTTGAAAAGGCTTAATACCGGTATCAATTTTCGCCGGTTTGGATGTTTTCCACCATTTTTCACCTAAATTCGGAACTTGTACTGGATCAAAAATTGGTTTTATGTAAACTACAAAAAGAACAGCCACTAAGACTACAAATCCGGCCGATATCTTCATGCACGCACCCATCTTTTCAACTGATTACACTCGAATCTCGATCCGCGCTAACAGACTGTTTACTAGTCAACAAGTTATAAAGTCGACCTTGAAATTTCTCTTAACAAATAGATAAATTATAATTTTATCAACATTTATATATGCTGAGTCGGTGTTGTCATATATAGTTTTAATTTTGATGTAAATTAATGAAAAGATATTGTTAAAATATCCCCTCTTCTTCGTAAAATATAAATAATATTCCAGGTATATACAACAAGATCTGACAACTACGCACAGGTAATGTCATCAAATTATAACCTTTATGCGAACTGCGTATAGACTATTCCAGTACACCTGACTTTGACAGGTCGACCATATTGGGATGGGTCCCCGGATCAGCAGGAGTTGAAATTTGTATGGTTTGACATGTGGTGTAAGTCACTTAATTGTCAGAGATACTTTGTAAATATATATTTTATTTAAATAAAAAAGACTTTACAAATAACACATGGCGCAGTCACTAAGCTGTCCTATCCGCTTTTAATACTTATCAACACTACAATACGATGGCATTTTAGATAATTTTAAGAACTAATTATTGTAGATTCTAACTATCATCCGTTGTTTACCAGTAAACGATGAAAACTAAATAGAATATGACGTAATGAAATCAATAAAATAATGTTGGAGATATTTTTTAAATCCTTTTAATTTTTCGTGATCTTAGGATTTTTTTGTTCATCCGGCAACATAGTTAATTATAATTATTTAACATTTGTGCTCCGATCTTGACCATGGAAATAATTTTATCAATACTACAGTTGCGACAGATTGCAAATTTAATAAAATTGTTTAAATTTATGGAAATTCATAGCTGACTATGAGACAGGGCTGGCCCTAGAAAGTTTTAGCACCCTAGGTAAAGCTGATATTTTTTATTGCATTGCGGTTAGGTGGATAATAAAAAATAGATTTAACGTAAATTACGTATTTAACCATTACATAAGTACAGAGGGAGTATGAAAAGAGGTGGATGGATTATATAATCAATATAGAGGGTGGGACAAACTTCTGACATCGAAGGATTACATAGTTGTGGTAAGAGATAAAATTTTAAAATTTCGTGCGAGGTAATACAGTTACTGAGGGCACATTTTGAAAATACTTTCGATTCTACAGGGTGTTCCAAAACCACGTAGCAGCACAAACTTCCATTTTTTTAAATGAAACGTACAAAAATATAGCATTCTAATATATTATATGGGTGTTTTAAAAAGATATGACCAATTATTGGCAAAAAAAACCACCTCTTTAACACTCTGCAAAACAGTAAGTCAAAATAAATCAACAGGTCTTTGTATTCAATTGGCACTCACATATCATTGGCTGTACTCATTTTTAATTACTTTTTTTGTCTGAGGCTTCTTTAATACAGGGTGAAACAGAACGCAAATCATGCAATATCTCAAAATTTTTTTTTTACAATTTGTTAGTACAATTAATATGTAATCTTTCAAGCGATGTAGTACATTTAGGGTATAAGTTAATGGAAAATCGTAAATATTTTATGATAATGGTCAAAAACAAGTATTTTACGTACAAGTTTTATCTCTTACCACAACTATGTAATCCTCCGATGTCAGAAGATTGCCCCACCCTGTATAAGCACAAACAAATCTAGAAAAATATGTGTGGGATCTAAAACCTTGCAAGTAGTTGGAATATCAGCTGAGGGAGAATAATATGCAGATGATGTAGTCCTTATGGCAGAGCACCCTCAACATCTACAGAAAAATTTTGACATTTGGAACAACACGGCATGAAAATGAATTTGGGAAAGTCTGGCGCCGTTATGGCAGTAAAACAACAAAAAGTGTATGGAAATTGAAGAACAGAAAATTAGAACAGTGAATTCATTCAAATATCTTGGAACAGAAAGCGAAAACACACGGGCAATGAAGATGCAGAAATCGACAGGAGAATCAAACAGTGAATACATTCAAATATCTTGTAGCAGAAATCGAAAACACGGGCAACAGAGATGCAGAAATCAACAGAAGAATTAAAAAAGGCTTTAAAAACATACTACAGTATGAATCGTAAATGCTAAGAAAGCAATTTACAGACGGCTGTGAAACATGGACACTTACAAATAAACCACAAAGTGCATTGCAAGCTGCAGAGAGGAAATATCTGAGGCGGGTAAGAAGTGTCACTAAGATGGATAAGATGACCAATGTTGAAATACGTTAAGATCTTGAAATAATGTCACTGATGGAGTTCATTGAGATAGACAATTGAGTCGGGGTGGTCATTTACAAAGGATGGAAGATTCTAGACCAGTTAAGAAAGTTAAGAACAAAAAAATTGGAGGACCTAAAACATCGTGGAATAAATTTATTGGAAATATATTAGAGATAAGAGGCTCCACATGGGGAGAAGCAAAAATAACAGCAAGAGATAAAAGGAATGGACTAAAATTGTTCCCAATGTTTAGAGTAGGTACTCACCACTAAGTGGTATATGTGGATATATATGTAGTTAAGATGTAGGTACACTACAGTAGAAACGGTGGAGCTTTACCATCACGTGACTGTTACGTCCGCAACAATATTCATATGAATAAAATAAAAACTTCTATCAATTCAATAGAAATAATCGTTATGACTAATATTCCAAAGGTCGGCCTTTTACGAATTGGTAATTAAACAAAAAATTCAACTTTTTAAATTGTATTTATTTTATTAATATGGATAACATCGACATATTTATTAACACTATCGATATACCGGGTGAATAAGTTACTTACAAAGTCCAAAATTAATATTAAATAAGTATTGTAATATTCCCGTCACACGGCATTTTAGGTATTACGAAATGTCAAAAGTTAACAAGTTGATAATATATTATATTCGTACTTACGAATGTCGAATGGAATAAAAAGTCAAATTAGTTATTACAAGAACTGATTTTAACAATAAATAGGTACACTTTCAATCTAAAAATTCGCTGAAAACAAGACAATAAACTAAGCTCGCATAACCTCAAATGCGGTAGTGTCAAACTAAACTTTTAGTACTATCAGTTATACACGTAACGTCGATTATATCGTTACGATTGCTACGGCAAATTTAAAGAAACTATTACGTATGTTTTGTAGTTGTTCTTGTAAAGAAAATATGTGTTGCACAAAAATCGTGGAATTGGTCACGTGACGGTGAAGATCCACCGTTTCTACTTGTACCTTTATATTAATTTGTCAAAAGTAAAGCGTTTTTAAGATTTCATTACTATTAAGTTGACGCGTTACTGAAAAACTATCGCGTTATTGCAAATGAAGAGCTTTATTATTTCGCGTTACTTTTTTTGATAACGATCCCAGCTCTCTTCAAGTTAGCCTCTTTCGTAAAAGTGATTTGTACGAATTGTCAACATAAAATAAAAAATAACACGTTGTATACCTGTCACTTTTGGCGTCAAAAAACCTGTGAAAAACGCAATTTTTTTCCATTATTTCTTCATACTACATTCATCCTTGTCTTTGTACACTTTATACCAAACAAACGGCATCGATTGTAATTAATTATATTGGCAAAAACAGCAATCAATTACGTCCATTATCGGCCAGCTTGATTGTTCCAGACTTGATCAAACAAAAGAGCATCGGTTGTCCACGAAACCATTCATCTGGGTTTCTCATATCAATCTAACGTGAGAAAATATAGGAAATCAATGACATGCGACCATTAGATATGTCACAGGTGCCAAGTGGAACTGTTGTCAAATGGTACAAGGGTTTTTATTAATTAAATTCATTCAAAAAGTTTGGTTTTCTTTTATATTAGGCTCGTCCTAAACTAGACGGATCGGTGCGGCACCTTATCCACAGGATTTTTCCTATTTACTCCCTAATGTATTTTTTTCCACAGTTTATTTGATGAACTTACATTTTTTCTTTTCCGCTTTTTTCAGTTTTAATATTTATTGTATTAAAAAATATATGTCCTTGCTATAAAATCTTTACGCCTCATCAATTTTATATCTACGACATGGCAACCGTCGGTTGGCTTAAAGTAGATTGGAACTGTATTGGTAATAGCTTGTTAAACAAATGTCGACGTTATATTTCCGCCGGAAGATGCTAAGATGGATGACTGACACTTAAAGGGAAGTGCATCAGTGGGATTTGTTTGTGGATTGAGTAAACAGGCAATTTCGGGGGTTTCGAAGAATAAAACTAGTAGGATTGAGATTGGTTAGTAATGCTTAGCTGTAATCTCAATAAATTGGTCGTATTAGTGATAATTAGTATTGATTTATTTATTTTTTACAGTCTGTACAACTTCGAACATATACAGGAGGATTCATAGCTGTTGTGGGGATGATTTGATGATATCAGATATGCCTCAATAAAATAATGCTTTTAATACAGAACTTTCGGACATCAACGACAAACGATACATGTCAGTTAATCGCACATAATGAAATTATTACGATCGATGCCGATCAATATTACAGCAAGCACAAATATGTATTTTACTCTACGTAGAACAATCAAGAACCATTTTAAACAATATATTACAATAAAAGATGAATAAGAAAGTAGAAAATTGAAAATTTCCCATTCTGTGCTCTCTGAGAGACAAAAACTATTTGTATAATCTACGAGAACGTAGTTTCTGCGTTAACAACCTGCTCTTCTTCAGCGAATCCTAACTTAATATGATCTACTACTGCTTGGCGGGCCGTAAAACGCCCTCTAGCGACTCTGGCCGTCGGAGCTGACTCTCGCTCTATTACATGCGAGTTGCTTCTTCGCGAAGTTAATTGAATACCCTGGGTAACAAAGAGAAATCCTAGAATTAGAAAATAACAAAATATCAATTTGATATTTTACTATTAAAATTGAAAAGTGAGATAATTCCAACAATGTTTTTTGGAGAAATATTTGAATATTCTATGGTATGAAAAATTATGCAAATATTGTCCTACATTTGAGACCGTATTACAATCTTAGAGTAATACTACAAATAGAGTCCGCAAGTCATTAATAAAACTATCCGAAAGACGGCTAACATTCTATCGCCATACATAATATGTTTTCATCAATGACTTTCAAGTAGTGGGGAGAAACTGTCCTTCTAACACATTACGTTGGAATAAATGGAAAAAAGGCAGGTCTGTGATTAATCCTAATCAAAATATCACAATAATGAACTGTTTAAACGTATTACAAATGTTAACCCTAATCTTTGACAGAAAAATTTGATTGGTTGATGTTTAGTTTACGTGCAAGCGCGACCTATCAATCGGGCGAATTTATATCGTTCAAAATACGATACAGACGTTCCCTTCGTAGCGGCAATGTGTCTTACGTCTTTTTCTAATGTCCCACTGACAGTTCTCGTCAGGTCTGCACTTTGTTGTTTACGATCAATTATTATTTATGAAAAGTAAATATTAATCTTATTGTTAGCATTTTATTTATTTAAATAATACAAAAATATGCCTAGATACACGGAAAAAGAGCAGCATCCTATTTTGAAAGTTATCAAATATTTTCAGTTAGAAAAAGAAGAACCTTTAACTTCAGTGAACCAAGTAAGTATTTTTTATATAACAATAAGTGCAATTAATATAAATCAAGTTAATCCTATTACATTAGGATTGTTTAAATATTTTATTTTTATCTATTGTGTTTCAGCGCGTTTCGGATGCATTGGGAATATCCTTGCCGACTGTAGCACATTTGGCAAAAAATTGCATTCACAGTGATTCAGAATATACCACTAAAATGAGTAAGTCTGTCAAAATGTCGAAGGGTCCCACAATCCGAGAGAAACACGAGCATGCCTTTAGGACGCGTATATACAGAATGTTTAGTGAAGGTATGTAGAAAAATGTTTTCTATACATCGGACATTTTTAATTAGTCCGATGAGTGAACCAATTTTACAAACTTTTATTTAACTTCACTTCTCTGTTTGTCTAGATCAAATCTTGCAATCCACTTTTTACCTTCTTTTACCTAACCGATTTCATTCAAATTTTGCACACGATCACATTTTCGGTGACAATACATGTTTTTGAAAGTTTTGGATCAAAAAATTTAATGGAATTAAGAGCCTAACACTAAACAGTATAACACAGAGAATATAATTCTTTTGCAGGACTATATTTACTAATGTAAAATTATTTTAATATGTAAATTGAATATACAATTTGTTTTATTTTGCAGTGTTTTCATATCCCAAGTATTATTATTTTCATAGCCTTTTCGAATTTGGCTGAATACGATCCTGATCATTTTATTTAGCAAATTTAAGGTTAGCTATATGTCAAAATAGCAAATAAAATAAACGACATACCCAAAACCCGGAAATACGTCACAAACGATGACGCACACCAAGAAGGCTATTATATGAACTTTAATTACTTACAGGTGAAAAGAGAGGTTAGGAAAAATCTGCAAATTTGGCACTGACGAATCATGATTTTCACCAAAAAATATTGGTTTTAATTATATCTGTACGCACACACACAAATATCAGTTGGAAAGATGAAAACAAGAGCTTCAATAAACTAGGAACGTTGAAACTTCGTAGTAAAATCAGGTAAAATTGATAGTAAAATGGTTTCCGCCCTTAACACGCATTTGTTTCGTTTAAACCTCAAAAGTTTCAAACAAAAACATATTTTTATTACATAAACTACTTAGAACAATTATTTTAATGTCGTTTTTATGTAATTTCTTAAAAGTACATTTTTATTTTGTACGTTTCTATCGTGTCCTATGATTCAGTTGTCGCAATTTAAAGGAAAAGTAAGACATCTGGCAAAAGGTCGGCAAGTTACCTGTGATGTAATATTGGGTTCACTTTTAAATGTGAACAAATGTATCTTTTTAATGTATTAATCTGAGATTACAATACAAAAAAATACACTTATTTCTGAGAATATCAAATTAAAATGAATTAATGCTTCATTAAAATACATCTAAGGATACTCGAAAAGCTGGGAACAAGATTAAATTGAATTTCCACGATATATTCAAAGTGAATTTGATTTATAAAGGACCAGCAAAACCCGGTATACGCTGTCCTGTCTGGACAAATACACAGTTAATGGAGAGGTACGGACTCGTATACCAATTTTCATGGCGATCGGATGAACGATAATAAAATTGACATACTACAGAGTGATCTAGTTGTCAGTTCCAACAAACTGTATGGCGCGAAAATATTCTTATGTACCAACTTTCATGACAATTTGTTGAACAGTAACAAAGTTGATATTATGTAGTGACCTCTAGTAGCCAATTAGTAGACATGAGAGAAAAGCAAGGTTGCCAGATATATTTTCAAAAAATTGCTAAGCTCGTTACCGAAATATTTTCATTGTATCGGTAAACTGTTTGTTCGTGATGTTCTCAGAAATACTAAAGTTATCAAATTTCATGCGATCCTCTGTGTCTTTAAAATTATTTACCTACGACCCCCCCTGTAATCAGTCAATAACACACAGTCGGCATCAATGTAATGACGTCTATTACGCACGGTAAAAAAAACCCACAGCTGTAAAGTAAATCGCACGGCTTCCCTAGCAACATCTTAGCAACTGTCAATAGACGTCGCCATTTTATTCAAAAATATGGCATAAGCCGTCAAAACATCAAACTTAAGTAGGCCGCAATAGCGATTTGCGAACGAACTGTCAAGAAACTGTCACAAAACTTTTTTATTATCCTCATAACTTATAACTGGTTTGTGTATTTGTGTAAAGTTTTATTCATTTAAAAAATATAGCAGGTGCAAGTAATAGAGATGAAAGTTTACCAAGCACCTCTAATGTAAATGTTGTTTCTTATGCTTCAACAAGCAAAGGAAGCGATTTACCATTTGTGTTCAATAACTGCAATGTTACTATAAACAATTATTATAATAATTAATAGGTATTATGGAATTAAATGTTATACAATAAAATTATTGAAAAATGTTGATGTTGTTCAAGTATTATTAATAATAAGAGTATAAATACAAGGACAAGTAGGTCGTAGGTAAAGTATAGTACGTAACTCGTGTTGTAAAGCATTTTACGCACTCACGGAATTACTTTTCCATTCGTGCGTAAAATGCTTCTTACCACACACGTTACGTAATATACTATTACATTTTGACTACCGTGTACTATTGGTATACCCATTTTCGAGTTTTCAAAGTCAAAAAGTCTTTTCAGACACTTTTATAGATGGAAATATACTAATTCAGCCCCGTAGATTCCGTATAAAATTTTTCTAAAGTTTAATTTTTCGAAATTTTTTACTTCACTTTCGGGTACCCTTGTATACAGAATATCATAGATGCGACTTCGCTGATTTTTTTCCATACTCGTGTATTATCTGAAAGTGTGGATTTCAAATTCTGACTTAAAATTCCTATTATTATCGACTCTAAGAATTTTTGACCATGCGATTATACCAAACCTCACTTTTTTAAGATTTCAAATTCGAAACTAAGGGTTTTTTGACAAATTTTTATATGAAAATCTACTAATTTGACCCCGTAGATTCCAAAAATGATTATAAAATTTTTCTAAAGTCCAAGGACGTTGAAAAGTTATAACTTTTCGAAAATATTCACTTCACCTTCGGGTGCCCTTGTATACAGAATATCATAGACACGACTCCGCTGCCTTTTCGTCAGATTTATATATGGAAATCAAATAATTTGGTCCCGTAGTTTCCGAATATGACTAAATTATCATTTTCTAAAGTATTAAATTCCTAACGCTTCAGAAATGCTAAGAGAAATAAAAACAAATGTTAATCCAGAGACAGTACCAGGATCTAAAAAACCTACCCAGATAAATATTAAAAAAAAAGAAGAACCGACTTCTTCAACAGTGCAAGGTAAATGGATCCTGTCCAGCATCTCTAAGCCGGAATGGGGAAAGATGCTTGCAGGGTATATAAGGTACCATCTGCTAAGATTGCACCAGTATACTGCAAGCGCGCCATCTTCACTTCAAATTACAAACCAAAGGTCAACTACAAATAAAAAAATATTTACTGTAAATATCTACATATTTATTTATTGATTATTTTTCTAGATGACTTTCGATGGTGTAAGATTTCGTAGCCCAACAGAAAGATGTTTGTGTTTTCTTTTTGGCAATCCACTTTGGTGTATACGTTGTATTATGCTGATGACACTCGAGATAAGAGAATGAATGGAATTAATTAAAAAGACGCACCATCTTGCTTTTCCGTTTCCGCATACTTATGAGATGATAAAAAATGCACGAGAAATATTATAGCCGCTAAATAAGATAATATACATAAATACCAAAGTAATAATTGCAAGTAAATTAGATTCGCTTGGTAGATATTTTATTTGGCTGAGGCCCGGTTTATCAATAGCCAATATTATCCATCAGTTAACAGATAAAGTTCCAGTTTGTTTGGAAGCGGTTTATTAACTCGTTTTTATTCTCTAGTTTGTTAACTGACAGATAATGAAAGTTGGCAATGCTGATGAATGAATGTAAGCAATCCCATTGGTTGTTACAAGAACAAGGTCATGTCACATCAATTGATATTTTTGATAGGTTATTGGTGAATGTTTATCCATAGGTTTATGTGTTTTTATTTTTCTTTCTTGAAGAGTTTTTGGTTGTTGATAAATATGAATTTTCTGAATGATTATATTCTGGATAGCGAGGAGGACGAGGATATTGTGCAAGTTCTTGAGTACGAAAGAAGGCCTTATACAATAGGGAAAGAGTGGACAACTTTGAAAAGTGGGATGACCAGGATTTTCATGCAAGATTTAGGATGACCAAAGAGACTGTTCTGTCAATATTAGGACCTCATGCAGAGAATAGAAAAGGATTCTTTTCATTGACTGTCCAGACTGTCTCTTCTGTGAATCTAAAGATACTGGATATAATTGCACGTTGGCCTGGTACATCCCATGACCAACATGTATTCGACAACTCCAATTTAAAAGCTAGATTCGAAAATAATGAATTTGGTAATGCACTTTCAGTGGAAGACAGTGGCTATGCGAATAATTAATATGAAGAGTTATATAACGAATCAGTTTGCAGAACAAGAATTTGCAATTTTTAGAAGCAAATTTGTTTCCTCTGCTGTGAAATTGCATCCTCTCTTCTTAGTAGTACTAGTACTTTCCAATTTTTACTTTGCTCAAAACCCAAGTAAATTTGACACAACACCACAACGAAATCAAAACAAATTAACTCTACCGAATTAAGTGAGGTAATGTAATAGACCTTAACCTCCAGATATCGACCATCCGCTAGTTGAAACTGACAGATAAATATTTGACATTTTATCTAATAAACAGTGCATCTCGATGGAAAACTGAAAACCATAGACAAAATAAAAGAGACGGATTGAAGTATAGGCGATATAAGGTATAGCGCTTCTGCTCAACTGACCCGCGCATCGAGTCGCTGCGGTCGCGCGAACTACAAGACATCTTACACAAGCAGAATAGAATAAAATCGTTTAAAATATCATAAATTACATTACACTCCAACATTTCGCCTTTAATGTTGATAAATATTATAAAATATTCTTGTATATCAACTTTTAAGTCATTAAAAATGAAAATATACAAAATCAATCATATATTGGTTGGTGTGAATCTGACTTCTGTTTGTCAAAGTCAAAGTGAAAGTGTCAAAAATTGGATGATGGGGTGAGTAGGATTTAGGATTAGTTTATTTTTAAGTTGATTCAGGATTTTAGTTCTAATAAAGGAAATAAATGTAAGTGAACCGTTAACATGTCATAAGCCGTCATAGTTGTATTGCAAAAGATTGTAATTGCAAATATTTTTGGCCACTTCGCAATTTGGAGTTTAAGAATAGAATATTTTTCAAATCTCCATCTGATATGAATCAAAGGGAACAGTAGTACAAAATTTTAGAACTTCCTTATACATCCAGAGATCAAAGGTTGTGTGAAGATCATTTTGATAATAATGCATTTACAAGTTCATTAGAAGTACCTAGTTGAACATAATAATAATGATACCTAATGTGTGAAGATCATTTCGATAATGATGCATTTACAAGTTCATTAGAAATACCTAGTTGAACATAATAATAATAATACCCAAGCTTTTGAAAATTTTATTCTGACAATAATGATGGTAAGAGGTGTAGTAAAAATTAGTTCCGACAACCCTTCCTAATGCGCTTCGATCAACGTGATGCCAACTGTTAATACAGGATCGACAACTCTCATTATATATTATTTCTCTATGCTCAAAACTATCAACCACTATCACTATCAACCACTATCAACCATTTTCAAATCATGTAACAATGGAAAAAATGGGGATGAAATCGTGATTCATCCCATATTCACTTGTTGCACACATTACATTCCGACTTACCACAATGACAGTGTGGGTCACAGAAAACAGTCCACCACTTTTCTTAAGTCTTCAGTTTTCAAAATATACTGTGGTAAGCATCTGAAAGTTTTTGCAATTGCCTAAAATGTTAACATAGTTTCTAAAAACGATACTGCTTCTGTTCTATATAATTTAACATTTAACCGGGAATTTATCAATCCAATAACTTTCCGGAATACAATTTCTATTATCTATTGTAATCCCCGTCACACAGAATGCACTTAAACCCTGCTAAAGGTGTTAAGAAAGACGTCAAAGACCTCTCCCGCTCAAGGTCAAGCATCGTTTGATCTCGTAGAATTTCTAACGTCACATTCTTTCTCATATACACGACGACGTTTTCCCAGCAAGGCATCGCTGTCGTGTGGCGCGCTGGTCCATGGGTCCCTCTATCCACCAGTCCGGGCTCAGAAACACAGATAGAGCTGCTGGAAGCTGGAGTATGCGCCCCGAGTAACCGGCTTCCGCAGTGGATTCACGGCAGCTGCCTGGGTAACGTCCTGCCGGTTCGTTCTGCAAGATTTTTGGCATTTTGTGCAGTGTTTGCGGGTCAGAATTTTTTTTCATTTTTGGGATTTTTTTCATGGTGCGGTTATTGACGGGTGACGGTGAGAAAAGTGATTTTCGCGACGCGAATTCGAGATTTTGGAGTTTCTTGCCGCATTGTGGTTAGGGTATGTCTCAACTTTTTATACCGATCACGTTTTTCTTAAGCAGCTCTATTTGTCGACCGATTACCATATACAGTATTATGTGGTTATGGTTCAATTTGATTGGATTTAAAATACAATATCATCAAATATTTGAGTTATGGGAATGTTTTACCGGTAAATTTTACAGATGGTATTTGATGTAAAGTTAATGATGTTATCAAATGTCGAAAAACATAAAAAAACACCATTTTAATTATTAAAATGACATACAGAGGTAAAAATGTATTAAATGATAGTAATGGACAAAAGAACTTGAACTTTAAACGTTCATTACATCAAAAAACTGATTCTTCTAACTGAAAAAAATAATCATACAGTATGCTTTTAAAATGATCTAAATATCTATAAAATAATCCTTCCAGTCCATGTACAAACTCTATGATGTATTTATATATATTGGGGTGAGATTTCACAGATCTAATGTGCATTCCCATACCATTTTAGAACTCAGAAAGCAGTGTTTTAATTGCTGGTTGACTATCCTACATGTTGTTCTTTTGCTTTCTATATATTTTATGAATGTTGAACTGGACACACTTCAGATGGTGTGCATTTTTCCCAAGCTCTTAGAGTGTTTGGTTCCTGGACCGTAGACTCCTATCCTTGTTCCTTCTATTGCTTCTTATCCGTCTGTATAGCATTTTACTCTAGGATTGTTGAATCTTACACCATCAACAGTCAATTTGGATGTATGTATGTATATTGGAGTGACATTCATTGCCTTTTAATTCTGCTTAGATCCTGAGGAACGTCTCAGGGACTAGTAGCTCCTTTAGTCCTACTTCCCGGAGCAATTTTGGGATATCTGCAGGCATAACTTGGGTAAATGTACCTCTTCTATCCAGTCATCTCCTAGGTATTGTGCCCTAGGATTCTGAATTACTGTGCAGTTCGCAAGTATGTAGATGGTTGCTAATTCCATGCCACAGAATCTACCTCTTCTTCCTCCACTATTTTGAGCTCTTTCAGGTGCCCATGCAGACGATAATATCCCATTAGGATCCCTGTTAAAACTCTTAGTACAGTGTAGTCACCCAGCAGAATCTTTGATTTTCTAAGCCCTACTAGATATTTCCAATGGTCACATCTCTATTTTTCAGCTTTGATAATTTCTTTCAATATTGAATTGGAGCCCTTCTTTACTAGTTCATCTTCTATTCCATTTCCTTGTATTCCAGTGTGTCCTGGAATCCACAGTAAGGTTACTATATTGTTCTCGCCTAGTTTATTGAGTATGCCTAGGTATTCCCACACCATTTTGGAACTGATTACACAAGAGCTCAGTTCTTTAATGGCTGCTTGACTATCCGACATTATGATAATCTTTTGCCTTCTATATCCTTTGTTAATATTGAACTGGGCACACTTTCTTATGACGTGAATTTCCGCTTGAAAGATACTCGAGGTTTTTCCCAAGCTTTCAAAATGTTTGGTTTTTGGCCCGTACACTCCTATCCCAGTTCCTTCTATTGCTTTTGAGCCGTCTGTGTACCATCAAATTGCATTCTTTCCATGTCTGGTAATGGTATTTGGATCCTATTCCTTTTTATATAATATAATCTATACTTTATGATGTAAAAAGATTCTGGAGTCATTAAATGTGAACATGGGTTATTCTACATCAAAATAATACTAGGGTTCCATTTGAAATGTTCAAGTTTCCAATACATCGTATCGATGACTGTTCGGGAAAAGTTGGAATAATTGTTTGAGTTGGCTAATTTGAATAAACTTGTCTCAGAATGAATGTTTCGATATTAATGAAACATGAACTTTTATTTCGGACCGAAAAACTTCGTTCGCCAGTCAGTTTTTCTGACTTTTAAAAGAAAAGTTTGATAGATTAACATCATTTGAATAAAAGACTTTTATACGGTTTTCTATTCAATGGATCAATCTTGAGCAGTAACTTTTTTATATAAAAAAAACGGATACACACAAAAAACCAAATGTACCCGTTGCCCTTTCCACGTTGAACGCTTGTGATGGCAATAAAAAAAACGCAGGTTTTGTAGTAAATAATTTATTACTACAGGCTTATACAATGTACCAAGCTTGAAGCTTGTAGGTAACGGTTTGTTTGGGATATGCTTAAAATACTTACTTAACAGCCTCATATTCTTCGGATAAAGGTAAGTTAGATTAGATGGATAATCAATCACATCTAGTATCACGCTCTGTATAATAAAACTTTTCCTTTCTATTTTTTAATTCCTTTTATATAATATATAGATGATCATAAACCTTAATATACCCGAAGGCGTTAAGGTGTTTTGTCCATACATTGTAAAGGTTTGTACATAGGTGTTTTAGTCAAATTTATATACAAATTTTGCCCAGCTTCTTATCTACTAGGCTTGTTCAACTGAAACCCATCTTTGGTCAGGTTAGCCTTGGAAACAATTGTAATCATTCAACTGACGTTTTCCAACATTAGTAGTGTATGCAAACGTCACACTGATCTGTTTATTTCGTTTATATTTGACAGCGATTTTAAGTATTGTGACTTTGAAATGGCGTTTGTTATTAACAATCCGTCCAAATGTGATAAGCGTGCGGTCATTCAATTTTTGTGTGCTGAAGGTGTGCAACCGCTGCAAATTTATACGCGAATGCAAGCAGTGTATGGAAACGCATGTTTTGCATATCCAACTGTGAAGGAATGGTGTCGAAAATTTAAGAATGGAGAAGAGAGGACGAATGATAAGCCACGACCAGGTGCATTGATTACTGCATCAACAGACAGGAATGTGGCATGTGTGGAAGGCCTGATTAGAGCAAAGTTTGTGCGCAATGGGTTCCTCGACTTTTGTGTGAGGACCAAAAAAGCTTGCGAATGGGCTTGTCTTTGCAACACCTCACGGAATACAGTCAAAATGGTAATGACTTTCTCTCGTCAATAGTTGCTGGCGATGAATATTGGTGTCATTATTTTGAACCATCCAGTAAGCTGTCATCGATGCAATGGAAACACGCAAATTCTCCGCCACCAAAGAAGTTTAAAGTTCAACCTTCTGCAGGCAAGGTGATGTTGACATTTTTTTTCGACCATGAAGGACCCTTGCTGATAGAGTTTACAGAACCTAGAGTGCATATCAACGCAAACCTGTATAATGAAACTTTGAACAAGCTCCATCAAGCAATAAGAAGAAAACGTCCAGGGAAGCTTTCACGTGGTGTTATTCTGCTTCACGATAATGCTCGGCCTCATGTTGCCAACGTAGTGAAAGAAAATCTGCAACGAAAGAAATGGAGGATATTAGAGCATCCACCCTATAGTCCCGATTTATCGCCGTGCGATTTTCACATCTTTGGGTCACTAAAAAAGGCGTTAAAAGGTAACCGTTTTCAGTCGGACGCAGAAGTACAAAACGCTGTGAAAGAATTCTTCCAGCAGCACCCACAAGAATTCTATAAGCAGGGTATACATCGGTTGGTGAAACAATGGGATATGTGCCTCAATTGTAGTGGTAGTTATTTGTAACTGTACTTGTCAATAAATTTTTCCTGGACCAAAGATGGGTTTCAATTGAACTATCTTGTATTTTGTGCAAGCACTTTCCCTTCCTTCCAGCTCTTGTTATTTTTACCCACGATACCAGCTATTACATCATCCCATTTCCTTCTAGGTCTGCCTCTAGCTCTTCTGTTTTTTGATTTGGTTTGCCATACAGACTTGACTTGTCTCGAGCTGTCCATTCTTACCATATGTCAAAACCACTTAAGTTGTTGACGATCTCTAAATCCTTTCTAACTACATAATTTTTTTTGCTGTTTTGCTATTCCGTGAGTACCCAATTTTCACAACCATAGATTAAGATCGGTTTGAATAAGGTTTTGTAGACGATTAGCTTTGTCCTCGTTGACACTTCTTTCTTCCTTCTCTATATATCTCTATATAATAAAACTTTTCCTTTCTATTTTTTAATTCCTTTATTACTGTTTCCAATTCTTCTGCATTTGATGTTTTATTAACATTGTCGTCTATTCCGCTACTGTCTTCCATGCGTTCTTGGAATACTGGTGGATCGTTTAATACATCTTAGAAGATTCAAAAAACAATCATTGTAATTATCCAGTTACCATTCTCCATAATTTCTCTTTCTTCAGTTAATTTTGTTTTATATGCATTGCTAATTCTGTTTAATTTTCATCATCACAAGACTATTTTAACTTTAAAAGAAAATACAATTTTTCATTAAGGGTCGTTTTAACCTTATAAACAATCCTGAGTCGTGCAATTTTATGGATACTGCCTAAACCGTAAAAAAATGGTTTTACACGACCCTTGGTGGAATTACGGTAGAAAAGAGAGATTCATAGTCCTCTTAATATTCTTTCCGTTCATACAATTTCCTCCACCATCACGAGAAAGATTTTTATGCTAAAAATTCATATTGCTTGTGTGTCTGTGCCAATGCCGCAACATTTACAGCAAAACCGCAGATTCGTATTCAGGTTAATTTAAACAAAAACCAGTTTCACTTTTTAATACTATTTTATTTTTCGTTAAAATTAGTTTAGCTGCGGAAATTAAGTAAACATTAAAAGTATACTATAAAAAATTGACAATAATTTGTACATTAAGGCTAGAGTGCAATAGGAATTGACAAGACGGAACTCCACAGTCATTCCAAAATCATAGACGTTATCACAAACTCGCTTTTTGAAATAAAAATTGATAACATGTTAGCCACAATTAACGACAACAATATGGCTGGAAGCATGCAGTCAGGAAGGAACGTTGACATAGTACACTGACGGATATAGGAACAGGGGCTCATTCATTCATTCAAAAGCTTTGTGTCTTCTATGTAGGTCACTAGTTTGACTGGAGGGATTTGCAGTAGTTGTAATGGTTGGATCATTTCCTCTCCAACGTACTTCCGTCTAAGTTCTCGCAGAAGCAAAGTATGTGAGTAGGTGTTTCATCATATAGTTCACATTTCCTGCACATGGGTTCACTAACTTTGCCCATTTTGTGCAGATGTTTCCTTAGGGTACAGTGTCCAGTAACCAGTCGGAAACTGTCTTCAAATGTCGCTTACTCAGTTTCAATAGCCTGGTTGAGAGTTCCTTGTCTACCTTGTTCAGTAAATTATTTGTATGGAGGTGCCCTTGTGTCGACCTCCATTTAAGTTGGTGTTCCCTATCTAACCAGCCAGCCAGCAAAAGAGAAGAAATCGGGAACTGGCTAGATAGGAACAGGGGCTGTAGATCACGGTGCTAAAATCTTTAGCATGCCCCCAGATCTGAACTAGATTGGTCTCACAAACCACATATTCTTAGACATTTCTTGCAGGTTACATGACCTTGAAGAAAATTATTAGTATCGATAGGAATCTACAGGTGGCTCTGTAGTTCTTTTCTTGAATCAGAAATTTATAGGTTAAGGGTATTATTTATGGTTCTGTCAAATCACAAAGTCAAATTTTTTTTACAACTAAGAATATCCAAGATGGTTTACCATAATAAATGTTGCATTCCGTTTTGTGAAAATTCGTCTGAAATAAGACATACGTTTCCTAGCCCTTACAAGGATATCAATCGAATTAAAAAATGGATAGATGCATGTAAAAACTCCGTAAATACTCTTTGTTATGGAGCCATGGAAGGTGTATAAGTCTAAAAGAGTGTTATCAACATTTTGAACCAAAATACATCTATAGCTGGTCTCACAAGCTCTGCCGTTTTAACACTTAACCTACCCAGCAAGTTTAGAAACGAATTCTGTATCTGGCCAAGTTGAAAACATGCGAAAAAGTCCTATGCAAACATACATTCTACAGTGTGGAGTAATTGTCAATAATTAAATATTATATTGTATTATTTTTTAGCCAGGACCGTTTAACATTTATTGTCGCCTCGAAAGAGATATACAACTTTTGTATCATATCCCATAAGTAGGACTATTAAATTCTACAAATTAAATAAGCTTTTATATCCTTCTCCAACTTTGGGACATAGAAAATAATCAATTTTCCCGGTCAGTCACTATTTAAATTTCCCGCAATATAATAATTCCGTTACGAATATTCAGATGGAGCTTAGATTTTGTCTCCACTGGATAACATTAGCGTGTAAGAGTAGGTGATTTGTGAGTGGTCTGGGTTCTCTTAAACCTGGCAAACTACAATAGGGTGACAGTTAAGTGGGTTGCTAGGGTCTGAAATTGCATTCACTGTTCCTGAACCAGCATTTGGGATTTGTCTCCACGTTCCAAAGTAGGAATACAGCAAACTCCTGATCAAAAATCCTCGGGAGCTGCTGACTGACGAAATATTAAACCCCAGCAGGGACCAGATAAGGAAAGTGACGCGGCTACTCACCGGTCACTGGTAAGAGGAGAAAACAGCCTCGCATAGTAGACACTAGAGCGACTAAGGAAGGATTTAGTGAAAAGACTGTTGATCCTGATAAGGACAACTGATCTCTTCACATAATCGGTACAACCAAGAGTATAAAAAGCCTAAAGGCTGGGGTACCAAGGATTCGAAGGCTCTGAACCAATCAATCATTTCTGCTCTAATATTTCTAATGGATTCTAGATAGGTTTTTATGGAGCTTTGAGACGACATATGCAATAAATAATTATGTACTTATATTGAAATAAAAAGTTACATATAATAATAGAAAACATATGTTTTCGTGAAAAATAAGATAAAATATACCAATTATATAAAGTGAACGTTTCTTTGCAAATTTAGTCGCTCCCAACTCGAAAATTAAAGTCATTCCCTAATGGCTTCTAACCAGCACATACATTTTCTTGATATTCTGAGAACGTTGTTCTATTTTCCACCCCTAATAAGTTAGAAAGCCTGGCGCTTTCCATTCTACAACTCACTCAACAAAGTCGTTATGAAATATTTAAATCACCTCATCATTAACCTATAGTGTTTTGGTATATAATTAGCTGTTGTCTTCTATAATGTAAATATTAATATTTTATTGGTGTAATTGTTTGAACCCTAACTTTGAGGAAGGTTTTCATGAAAAATAAAATGGAAAAAGGATTGGAAATTGTAGTATATTCTAATGCAGAGTATGCTTATTAAATAAATGTAATTAAGAATGAGGAAAAAAATCTATAAACTGGAGTATAACATTTCTTGGATTAATAACAAATCGTTATAACAAACCACGTGTTCTCACGAATCTTGAATTTCATTCGCTTAATCCGTACCTGAAAGAGAATAGCGCATCGTCATTTTCCTTCTACATCCTGACTAGCAGGAGCAACAGAGGCATCGCAGGACCATAAACCTGAGCGAGCAAACGAAAAATAATAGCGCACAGCCTACTACGGAACGGAGTTTAATAGCGATAGCCGTGAAAATGTATATTATTTAAAGGTTGAAGCTCGACGCCTGAACGGGCCTTGCGAGTATTTGTAGTTAGGGACCAATATTTGGAAGAGCTTTAGACCGATGGCGTTTTGTACTTTTGTATTTTTATAACCCACTGAGATTTCCAATTTGACGGAGTAATACTGTAGAGCACTATCGAGATGAAAACAATAAATTATTAATTATGGAAATACTGAATTTGATCATTTCAAAGTTCATTTTTGTTTGTTTTGGTTATTTTTATTATTATGAGTAGAAGATTTCCGTAGGATACAAAATTTAGTGATATGGAGTATAATAGAGCAGAAATACATACAGTAAAGTGAAATAAGAGGCTAGAATAGAGAGAGAAAATATAATAGACTGGCGTAGAAGAGTGTACAATAGAATATTATGTACTGAAATAATATACAATATCGTATTAAAGTGAAATGAAGTGGAATATGAAAGACTATAATGGAATAGAGCAAAACAAATAGTAAAATAGATATTTAAATATGGAGTGAAATATGTAGTGAAACAGAGTGAAATAGGAGTAGAATGAAAAGGAATATTGTAAAATATAAGATAATAGAATAGAATATAGTGAAATACAGTCGAATAAAAAAAAGGGTGAAGTAGAGAAAAATCAGATATGTAAAAATAGAATTAAGTATATAAAAGTGGATAAGAGTGGTAAATCAGAGTGAAATAGAGTAGAATATAATAGAAAGTGGAGTGAAAAATAAAATGGAATAGTATGAAATACAGCGAACCGAACGTTAAATAGGGTATCAAGAAGGTAAACATTGGATCATGAAGTAAAAAAGAGTGAATCGGACTAAAATGAAAAGGTATATTGTAGAATATGTGACAATAGTAGAGAATAAAGTGAAATGGATTAGAATAAAGAAGAAATGTGTGAACTATGATAATATATTTAAGAATGGAATGGAGTATATCAAACTAAATTAAAATAGAATATATTGGAGTGTGGTAGAATAGGGTGGAACAAAAGATGAAGGAAAATAATGAAGTGAACAATAGTGAAATATAATGGTCTAGTGCGAAACAGCGTAGAATACAATCGAATATTGTGAAGTAGAAAATTATAGAGTAAAATGAATAAAGGATAGCATAAAATTAAGTAAAAAAGAATAAAGTAAAATGTGGGTTGAATAAAGTGTACAGAGTAAAGAAGAGTGAAGTGAGGCTTAAACTATACTTATGTAAAGGAAAGTCATTACTCCATGGTAAAGAAAATATGAAACCAATTCATTCCTTCCATCATCATCTATAGCTTCTTTATCTTGATAGTTTTAATGTAGCTTTACTCTTTTTGATTACACTTTTTTTTGGAGCACTTAGGTGTAAAACGTTGAGAAGGCCACAACCTTATTCGTCCGGTAAATGAGAAAGCCCCGAGTGTGAAATTGAATGAATATAAATCTCCTATGGGCTTAAATTACACCTTTGAGAAATAGTGATGTTATTCACACAGAGGCGTTACTGAAAACGATGATACTGATCTTCTATCAATAAACTAATCGGTATCTACAGGGAATATCTGGAATAAAACATCTGAACATTAATTAGTGTCATGCAAGTTCTTTCCATGTTATGAGATGTATTTTGCAGTGCCGCCTGGTGGTAATATTGTAGGAGGTAGTGTAGTGAGCGTAGAGATGTTTTTCGTCAACCACAACTTTCAAATCCTGGCCATTATTGTATACTAACACTGTATTTGATCAATTTCACCAACGTTAAAACCCGCCTTGATCGTAAAGTGGCAAGTTATTTAATATTTCATGTAATCCTTTTTGGATACAAAAGGTTTTTAAGAGCTTAGCCTAATTAATCACTTTCCCTCGTTTTTTTTTCGTACCAAAAGCTGGTAGCGTTAATTAAAATCTTAAAACATCCATGTGCTTTTGATCTAACAGGATACTTATGCGGATAAAATTAAAGTACCTACTACAAGCAACTTTTAGGTTAGACTTTTAATAAGAACTTTGATTTGACGTGGATTTAAAACTTTAAAAGGGGTTTAAAGAATGTGGGATTAAATAGGAATAGTAATTAAAACAACAACAAGACCGTAGAATTTTTTCTGAGAAAGTAGTCGAACGGAGTATACTTCGATTATTTCGTTATATTACAATAAATACTGTAGTTGATGATTAGATTGTTCGGAAGTCTTGAGTGCACCTGCATCTACGTTGCCAACTCTTCATAATTTTCTTCAATATAGTAACATACATAAAGTGCTTTTAATTAATTTTTATTTTTTCAGCAATTTCAAGCTACTTATTTCAATATTTACTAAAAAATTTATATTATGTATTTTTTAAAAAATATAGCTAAACTAGCTTTCTTATCACGAACAGTTTACTGAAGTAAGGGGAACATTTGTGTAGCGAGCCTAGCAATTTTAGAAAATATATCTGACAACATTGCTTTATTTTATGGTCATTACACTGACAATAGTTAGACTATACGAATTAACATATTTGCAAATCTTGTTTTCTCTCCTGTAGGCGTTATACTGTATAATATATTGTTATAAAAATTTCGATCAACCCTTCACTTTCGAATAGGGTCGTTATTAATGTGAAAACTTTGCAAAACTACTCTTAAACTGTGTTTAAATTTAATGAACCCAATATCACCTAAGTTTTCTATCTACTTTGAAAAGTTTGTCGGGAATAAGTGAACCAACTATCCATTTGTTGATTTTGGAAATACATTTGTTTTATTTTAGTTGATTGTGGTGATGGTAAATCTGCGAATAATTGGAAAACAAGAACATAAAGTTAGAAAAATTGTTAGTCTCACGCAAGACCTATACAATTATTGTATAGAAACTTGCTAAACTGTCATGGAATTAAATGCTCGTCAATCTTTTGTAAAATAAATTAATTAAGAAAGTATTACTTCCGGTAATTTTTAAAACGCTTATATTAGCTTCACTTATATGTATGTTTGTATGTTTGATTGTAACCGAGTCCTTTGGATTCGATTTTGACAAACATTAAACGAACAGAAAATTTTGCACACTCGTCAAGGAAAGATGACAATACAACAAAGTAATATAATATAGGGTGTTATTAAATCTTGAACTTATTGTAAAAAAACACGAGGTTTTGCTTGAAACGTAATACTAGAGCAAATGCACTAACTGGTGGCTAAGTTGGTTATATAGTAAATAGGAGTTTGCAAGTTTTTTATATTTTTTAAGCTATAATATTTTGGAAATAACTGTATCACTATCTAACGGTTTTCGAACTACGCCTCAAAATCCTAAAATTGAGGAACAATAATAACAATAATTGATATATGGAGCTACTGTTTTGGTTTGTTGTTTGGAGTTTGGGATAAATTTTAAAATAACAATTGAGATAAATTAACCTTTCTATACATAACAGGTACAATCGTAACACAAATCACTTTTACAATCGAATAGGAAAACCTATTTCGAGGGGATTTAATGTTTCTCAAAGTTCTTTGTAAAGCGAAAGAGGAATTTACAAAAGCAGGATATATAGTAAGCGTTATATTGATTGGAGTTTGCTAACTTGATATTAGGAAATTTTGAAGTAAAATATATGTTAAAATATAACCAAAACTCACAAAGAGAAAACATTCTTTTGGAGCTGCTACAAACGGCCCTTAATGATTAGCTATTTTTGCAAATTTTGAAGGATTTCCACACCTATAATCCTCAAGGTTACCTGTGGGGGGGGGGGATATTTGAAATCCCTCTCTATGCATGTACATCACTTGCGACACTCTCGTTCAATGTGATATTTGACTTATACACGTAGTATATTATGCTTTTATTCTGTGTTCTTTTGTAAAAAATCACTTTTTTCGATGATACCTTATAGTACGTACTTTATTTTTGATAACACACAAACCTTGAATCTTGAGAAAAAACTTTAGTAGATGGTAGTCAACAGTCGAAGCACTTCTACTTTTATCTCGCCAAATTCTAAAAACAATCCGCATTGCGTCTATATTAGGATGTCACGGACAGTGTTTATCTAAAGACACTGGGGAAAAAATTACAAAACGCTCAATTCACAAATAGCGGCACTAAGCTATTTCTGAGTGTCGTTCTAAGTATGAACATTATTTTTTACGGTGTAGAAAAGACAGGATGCATTCTCTTCGTCGTGTTTCGTAGTGATCTAAAGAAGCATTATCTTAAAGACGGCACGTATGCGATTGAAAAATACAGCAACTAAAAATTTGATGGAATCACGTCGCCGAACAGTGGCGTACAATATTATGTAAAGTAAACTACGACCAACTATTTAAGTTATAAGCAGGCGGTAAATTCTATCCTTATTTTAATCCGGACCTGGAAATGTTTTAGGGGACACACACTTTCATTGTTTATGAATATTTGGATCAATAGGTATTAATCAGGGTCTTCGGACAATATTGATTTACGACCTTCTTAGATTTCTGGTTTTACTTTATAAGAGTTTCCTTTCCATTTTCAGATCTTATCTTGTCTTGATAAAATGTTACTGTAGAATTAATAATTACCAATTCCTGAAACTTCTGAGGGTTTGTTGTCACATAGTTTCTTGGGATTGTAAACTATTTTGTATAAAGTTGAAAGTAGGGAATTGTTTGTATCAAAAAAGGTACCAAAGGTTTAGGTTTTGGATGAGATGTGGATTTTTAGTTCCAATAAGAAAAACATGGCAATACTCAACATATGAAAACAGGCGAGGGCTCAAGAACTCAAGAGCATTTTTCTAAAGATGGTTTCTTAAAGTAACCGAAGAACCGGCGTCTACCATAGTAATACGAATTGAAGATTGACATTGACAAAAAACATCATAGAAAAGGCCAACCAATACAAAATTCATCTTGAAATGCTATTTATAGACTTCCAGCAAGCTTTCGATTCAATCCGGAGAAATCAATTGGTAAAGTCATTAAAGGAACTGATGGGGTGGCGACAAATAAAAATGACAGTGGCAAAAAACAGTAGCGGAGATAAAAACCCAGAATGGAATAACAACAAAATTTGAATATAACAAATGAGTCCAGCAGGGTGATTCATTGTCGGCGATGATAGACTTGTCCTTGGATCGCGTATTAAAAAAAAGGAAAAGGAACTTGAGAACAAAAGGGGTCAGTTAATAGCATACGCTGATGATGTTACTCTAGTAACAAAAAATAGAAAAATTATGGAAGGAATGCTACAAGAGATAGTGAAAGAAGGAAAAAAATTAGTCTTAAAATAAATGCGGATAAAACCAAGCTATTAAGATTCAAAAAGAAGTGTGAAGATGTAACATGTCTATCGACCTGTTTCGATTTTACGAAATAATTTCCCTAATTACCGCTCGCCGTCATAGTAACCACTTCCAATATAGCTCTGTGATTTAAATTTCTCCTACTCTCGTTGACCGTTAAGACAATTGACATATGATGTCAACGAACGATTCCATTTTGAAAACCATCGCCCTTTCTTTTCCGTTACCGACAGTCTTACAGTAAAGACATACCTTATCGTCTTTCCAATTTTACCTTAAATTGCTGTGGTAAGCACAGCAGCTAAGTTAGGATACCGTTACACAGCTAAGTTAGGATACCGTCACACACTTCTAGGAAAATACCGTTACAGGCAAGGTTACCCTGCTAGAATACTGTTATCTAACCACTAGGATACACCTAGGCATCTCTAGTTCCGATTTTCCAGACATCTCTAACCTCAACTTCAAGACAGCTCTAGTTCCGAATATCAAGACATCTCTGACATCAACTTCAAGACATCTTTCGCTTAATAACAAGGCACAATAAAATGATTGAGACACATATGGAGGGCAGGTACAAACTCAACAATATATGCAATTATTGAATGGAAACCTTGTGATAAGCGAGAGAGAGAAAGACCCAGTTACAGGAGGTTATAAGCCACTTCAAAAACGTAGGAATAAGGTAGGTAGGACAGGAAGATAAGTTCCACCCCAATACTATTACTTAGCATCTGAGTAGATATACTAGGACACTTCTAGATCTACACTATTTTGAAAAACCTCCGCCATTGGCTCTGAGTGTCGCGCTGCTGGGTGCGCGGCAGATTTGAAATAATTGACGGCGCGGCAAACCTTTATACTGAATTTTTTTGAATAACCGTGGGAATCGAGCCACTAATCTTGACCTCCATAGTCCTGCTACCTTACATAATGAGCCATCAGCTCACATACGCAGCATGTCCAAACAAAATGTATAGGTAATAGCTACCAGCGGAGGTTTTTTAAAGTAGTGATCTAGAAGTGTCCTAGTGTATCTACTATCCTTGTCTAGGCTAGAGATTAGCAAACTGTTGCTTCAGCTCACATTGGTGAACCAAATGGTCAACGCATACAATGGCTGTTGTCTATAAAATGTAACTACATCTACAGTATGATCAGATAAAATTACTATTTCTATTTCCCCGACTATAACAGTACAAAATCGATTTAATAATCTGATCGTCGAGATTTTACTGATATGCATAATAAAAATAGTTTACATGAAGGTACATGAACCTTTTAAAGCCTGGTAATCCCTACTTTTACTCAACTAGCTAAAAATCAGTATCTAGAATGGATCGATTGCATTATGCTTGTAGTAGATAAGTATCCAGAGTCATAATCTAAATTTACCTTTTGAAATGGTTCACTGAATCCTTGGCAATCGTCACACTGTAAGTAAACGATCAAGAAAAATACTACCATTAACTTTTTATGTTCGAATAGCTTTTTAATACTATGAGAAAAAGTATAATTCAGACCTCGCTGAAATTGGAACGCAGAAGTATCAGATCGTATCACAAATTTTATTCGATATGTAGATGATGAAAACAGTTTTTTTATTACAATTCTAGTGATTACATTTTGAATACAGAATGTCTCATTGATTTTCAAGACTCTTTCGGAATCACCCAGAAATCGAAGAGAAATGCAGGAAGTTCATTCGTTCACAGGTGGTGCAGATGTTATTTTGGGGGGCATTTGTTTTAATCGGCGTACAGAATTGTTCTTGCTTGATGGGAACATAGGTAACTACGCAGAACAAGTTAAATGAAACACCCTGTATATTTCGATACTATGTGGAAATAAAGTAGACATTTTAATGTTTGTAACCCTCCGTATGGGTAGTTACGTATTGCCGGGTAGGTACGTACAGTCAGAGACAGAATTCCAAGATAAAATAAAAGTTTATTCTTAAAAATACTATGTACAGTTGTTATTTACAAAAAGGCATTCGGATTTAACAGCTAATTCGAAATGAAAGCTTCTGCTCCAGGGATTTCGCCGAAGATGACGTCTTCTGTTTGTGGGGTTTCGGTCGGAGGAGTGTCTATCGGTTCGTACAGTAAACGCAGCGGAATATCCTTAAGTCAATACCTTAGAGGGTGGAGTCTTCCTAAGTCAGTACCTTAGGGACAGGAGCTTCAGAGGAGTACGAAAGTCAATACCTTTCGCACGCTAGCAGGTTCAGGATTTTCGCTGAAGTCAATACCTTCAGCGCGGACAGGTTTATCCAGACAGGTCAATACCCTGTTGAACGGGGAGAGGGATTGTCGACAAGTCAGTACCTTGCCAACCGGAGAAGGAAGCCCACCGAGTCAATACCTCGCTAGACTGCCTGCTACGATTCTCGGTCGTCCTTTTATATCTACACTGGCTTGGTAAAAACAGCTTTGTATCGAACCATAGTCGTCTCTAGAACGATGTTTCAGGGGGGCATCGTTACATGTTAATTAGGAAACATCACTTCACGCTAAATCGGATGTGTATGACGGCATTGTAGTGCTAGATTTCAGTCTCCAAAGCCCCCTTTGGATACGGTCATGTTCGTTTTTATTTCATTCTTGTTACAGGCCTTTGTGATTCCTGATAACAAGTGCCTTTTTTCAACATTATTTTTTTGCAGTGGGATCCATTTTGTGATTTCTTTCCTTTCATCAACTTCAAACATGAAAAACTCCGACGTTTTGGGACAAAGATCGCAATTCAAAGAATAAACGATATAAAAAAAGAGGAGGTATGTTTCCAAAAGCTAATGCGACTTTATCCGCAACTAAAGCATGTTAAATCTTGACGCAGATCGCTATTAATTGGAGAAAAAAATTCATTAGTGCCTCCCTCTGGCAACTTAATTAAAAATAAATTATGACCGAGAGAAATAAATAATAGGGCCCATCAAAGCGCTTATTAAGTGCTTCACAACCAAGGAGGATAAAAACGGCGACAGCTAACGATCCAATATGCTTAGAAAACATTTCATAAAATTATTTCGTTAGTGCCACTTTCATTATTTACTATTATTAGTTTTTGAAGATTTTGTATGTAGTTATCCTAAAAAATCAATAATTTTGACGTTTATTGATTGATTGATTAGATCGAGATCTCGGCACCTCAGCCATTAGACTTTTTGTGCTCTTGGTTGTCCACGTGACGAGACCAGTAGTCCTTATCGGGCGCAACAATATTTTCACTAGGTCCTTCTTTGAGAAATCCTCCCTTGGACACTCTAGTGCTAAGAGTCTATATCTCCAATGAGACAGTGCTTCACATTAGGAGGTAATTTGTAAGGCTGTTTCCTCCTCTTCCTTGCACAACCGACAAATAGGTTTCTCCCTACATATGCCTGTGCTTCCACCGAGTTCTATTACCAGAAGTAGCAGTTTTTGATACTCCAAATACTAGTTCAGGACCAGTGAATGCAGTTTCATGGCTTACAATACCCTTGTGCACCGGAAGTTACTCTATTATGGTTTCCAAGGGTTAAGAGTTTTCGTAGGCAGTCCCAGACCAATCTAGATCTGATCTTGGGACATGCTAAAGGTTCCAGTGCTGCCTGGCTATCTGATAGTATAAAGATGTTTTAACTTTATACACATTACAAAGACGAAATCCTATAAAGAAATATACCGACTTTCTCTCCATTGATTTTTCACCTGCCTATTCAGATGAAGAGTCCTGCAATAAAACAGTACTTCCTTAGGAATAATTAATAAATTATTACCTATAAAATATGCTGCTTTTTGCTTAGACCTGTGATTGTATCAAGTGGTTTTGTGGTGAGTGGTTCTATTATAGTCTCTCCACTGCGACTTGCAGAAGACAGCACGTCAGATCTTCCAACAGTCCCACTATATGATTTAGGACTATTAAAAGACCTGCTAAACAATGCAGGTCGTGTCTGCTACAGTCTAAAACTTGCCAGGAAACAATCTTTGAAGGATGAATGAACTAATTCTGGTAAAGTCTAAAACCCTTCAATCCATGTTAGGCAACACTTAATTAGATGCCAAAAAAACCACGAGGTGTGGTGCAGTTTGGAAGAAAAATATATCTTTCTCGAAACTTAAAGTTCTGGTGATCTGATTTACTGATATGAAACGTTATATGAGTATTTTGGTGTGGATCTGTTGGATATAGTTTGGAGGAAGGTTGTCCCTTGGATTCATGGCTAAAACTTTCGAAAGAAAAGTCTAGTTGAGGTAAAGTTAATACTCTTGTTAAGTCGTTAACAGTGTCGCCCAGAACAGGTAATTGTTTCTTTATCTGTCAACACTTCCAAGAAAAGTAATGGTGTATCTGTCAGATTTACATGTTTATTTTTGGTGATAATGCTCCCTTTATTTTTCCCCTTTTAAGTATTGACAAGCCTCTTCGTATCCTTGGTAATATTTTTTATTTCTATGTATTTTAAGTTAACTGCAGAACATTTTTCTTTACTTGGTTTATAAATAAAACAAAAACTGTCGCTGTTAAACTGCTCCTCGTTTATATAAAACTTTTAATTTGGACAAATAAAAGTTTTTATTTATTTCACACTGTCACAGCCTAAAAGTCGTGGTAAGAGGCTCTCAAAACTTTAGTGCTCAAGGTACATTTAATGAATTAAGGTCTTTGAACAGAAAAGAGCCAGAGGTGGATCATACAACGATTGTAAATTTTATTAAAGACGTTTATTGATTAAACTGAAAGTATATACTCTCATGAAAAAGGAAAATAAAAGGGAAATGAAATAAAAAGAAAAGAAAAAGGATGAGAAAAGAAAGAAAAGAAGAAGAGAATAAAAGAAAATGAAGAGGGAAGTGAAATAGAAAAAGAAAATGTCAGGTTTCTCGTCAAGTTGAGAGAAAATCTTTTGTAAATCCATACAGAGATCTAGACTTCTGAGAAAGCCAGTTTTGGAGCTAGGTCTGTAACCTGATAAGGCTCTAAGTAAGTGTTTCCTAGGGTTGTTCATATCCTAGTATCGGGACCTGTAACCCCTATCCCTACTCTTTCGTTTATTTTTCACCCATCAGTATATTAAGTAAACGACAAAAGTGAGTGAAATCCTGTTTCGTAGACATAAAGTCCGTGGGCATGTTCTTGGATTAGGTTGCTCCAATTCTAAGTATCTAGCATTACCACCAAGGCTGAGTCGTTTGACTTTTTGCAACTCGTGTTTTGACATTTGTCGCGTTGTTTTGTTCCATTAAACCAACGCTACATGCACTTACATGATATGGGGACCAAGTGGAAGAGACAGGGATTTCCTGATTCCTGAAGAAGACATTAAAACTTTTCCCAAGACCTTGTTTTTAGCTTATTAATAAAAATTATTTTATTGGTAATATATATGGTCAGATTTTTCAATTTTTATTTGATCTTGTTTTATGATAATTATGTTTTATGGCAGCTTGGAATAAGCAACTTTTATGACATTTATACAACGTTACTGAGAATATAAACCTTTTGCTTCGTAATTGGGGTCCGCTCCTGCAGGAAAAGAAGAAAGACATTTTAATTCGCTCTCAACTTTCAACTGCGTCGGGGTCATCACCGTTGGAAATTATATCAAAATTGTTATTCCTCATTCCTTCACGGAAGCTAATTGTTTTGGGACAGTTAATTCAAGGTTTCGAGTAAGACCCTGGGACTGAGTTTATGCAAAATTAAAGATGGATCATTAATTGTCATAATTAAGGTACAAATTACATAAGTTTCTGGATAAGTGACCCTAAGAATATTATATAATCTAAGGTTGGATGATAAATCAGTTAAAGCGCTTGCCGCAGTGTTGTAAATTCCAGAATTTACTCCAACGGATGAAGTGTAGTGTTTAACCAAATTTTGAGCAATTTACGTTATACATAAATTATCTTCGAAAGCACCTAAGGCTCACTCAAATACAAGGTGGTCGCAGAAAACCTGCTCAACAGACTGGGAGTTTCAATATAAAATAGGTATTCGTCAATGTCAGTTATAGTCTAATAAGCAAGTTAAAAATGGTGGAAAATAGAGATCCTGTTCCTAAAAACATGTCTGATAGCTCATTAGTTTCGGAATTATGTATATAAAGCAGTGTTCTAGGCCTCGCAGGCCCGTATTTTCTACTTTTTCTGTTTTATGTACAATTTTTTTTTCATAACTTTTCAAAATGAATATTTTTAAACAAATTGTTAACTTATCTAATATATAGTATATTCCTGCTTCACTGGCGCACCCAGAGGGAGGGGCAGGGGGCTGGAGCCCCCCCCGAGATGATTTAAAGTAAGTGACAATCAAACTGTAACTACAATTACATCTCAAGAAGCAATGTTAGCGACCCCCAGCACATCACATTTGTCAGAAAATCGAGATAACAATTTTGATCCTAAATACCCGAAAACGATATTTCACGTTTTGCAAAATCTCAAGAATCCTCAAGTAATTTATTGAGCAAACTTGAAAATATTTGGAAACCAGAAAAAACTTTTAATTTTCCAGGCACGTCAATCGGAAAATTTGAGAGACATTTTCATTTAACCCCCCCCACGAAATGTAATCCTGGGTGCGCCCTTGTCCTGCTTTCTCATAACTTTGGTACATAAACCAAAAATAACCACACATTTCATTGATGACCCTCACAAAATGATTTAGATCGACCCTTTTATACCCTAAATCTTAATTAACTAGAATTTATATTATTAACTCCTTTAGTATTTGTAACGCTCTATTCAGTATGTTTATACTAATCTTGAGGAATGTACTATTCACATAAAATAGGCCAAGCAAAAGGTATATTTTTATCACCAAAATCCTAGTAGAAAACAGACTGTGCCATTCTGTAAAATACATATAATATGTTCACGAGATTGTCTCTAAAAAAATACGTTGTATTCGTGTTTTTATTATCTACAATTCATCTTTTGACTACCTTACGAGATATTAACAAAAACCTAAAAAAGGACGTTTCTTTCGTTTTAAATATTTATAACAATTTCGTGAGCAGCATTTGCGAGTCGAAGATACAGATTGCGAAAGGGCTTCTCGAACCGTGCTAGAAGTGCAGGACTAATTTGTACAAATGATATTTTTGTCTCGTAATCTTTGACTCCTTTTCGAGCTCATGCACTATTAGGCAAAACCAAACATCTCCATCCGGCAACAGTGTCCTTTATAGAGAGAATTCACATTTAAATTGCTATTCCTAGGTCTTTTCGCTACAAACGTTGACCACGTTGGATGCCATTGCATTTGAAAATGACACTGTTGCCGGATGGAGATGTTTGGTTTTGCCTAATAGTGCATGAGCTCGAAAATGAGTCAACGATGACGAGACAAAAATATCATTTGTACAAATTAGTCTGGGCTTCTGGCAACAGCGGTAGAAATAGGGGGGCCGTGGACATTCGGCCGACCTCTGGTACTAAATACACGCCCTTGCTGGCCACGCAAAGTTGTTCTTTTTCTCTCTTTCAAGCTGTTTTTCTCATATTTTCCTTGTCGTGCTTGTGTAATTCGTACGGTTCAAAAAGCCCTTTCGCAATCTGTATATCAGATTTATACTACGTAAGGTCTTTTACACGTTAGCACAGTCCTTTTTCTACTAGGATTTTTGTCGATAACTTACTATTTATTGCTTGGCCTAAAATGTTGAAAGCGACATTTACTATAAATTTTCTAAAGCTTGTATTATTTTACCCCAAATGTATACAGAGTATAATTTAATTTCAAGGCTCGTTAAATATTATTCGCTTTCATTACGTAACTTTTTCAAAGTATTCATATTAATATTCAAATACGTTGCGCGAAGTATATTTGAATAAAGGGTTCGAGTTTGCTTCGAGATAATAATAAACGCTGTAGGTAGACACAAGATGGTACATCAAAGTAACAAGAAATTTAAACTGAGTGAAGTGATAGAAATATCTGTTGAATCTAAATAGAGAAAATGGTGCGTTGCAGTTTGATTATTTTTTAAAAGTTAGAGATAAAGTTGTTGATAAAGGGCTTACATATGTCTTTTGAAAAAATAACCAGCTTGTAGAAGAAAGGGAGAACAATTGAAAAACTAACCAACCTGTAGAAGAAAGGGAGGACAATAGAAAAACTAACCAGGTTGTAGAAGAAAGGGAGGACAATATTTAGAAAAATGAGGAACGACATAGCTTACCTATGTCTTGAGAAAATAAGCAATTACTAAGAGAAAGGAAGGACACTTAGTAAAAGATAGGAAATCATTTAGGATAGGACGTATCGGAATGCGGTTTTTTGCATTCTCTTGCAAAAATTATTTATATCATTTGTACCTACTTTGTACCTATTACAGACCGGAAGTTGCATTGCTGCAGCCAAAAATGCATGCAAGAAATGCATCTTTTGAGAGACCTTTAATAACTTCGTAAATAAGAGTCAGAATTGGCTCAAGTCGGGTACCTGGGGATTTTCGAGGTCGTTATTGTCGATATTTCCAGAAAAACTCTCGAAGATGACGTCCGCGTCCAAATTGGGGCCCACCAGGTGTCCGTGGGGTGTTTGCCATTTCTTGCATGCATTTTTGGCTGCAGCAATGCATCTCCCGGTTTGTAATAGGTACAAAGTAGGTACAAATGATATAAATAATTTTTGCAAGAGAATGCAAAAAACTGCATTCTGATACGTCCTATCCTAAATGATTTCCTATTTTAATGCTTCATTGCCGCGACTATAGGTATGTCTTTTGAAAAGTTGAACAATTAAGGCTGAAAGCTACCTTGTGTAGATGGAAGTAAGTAGGTCTTTTATATTTTGCATATAGAGCAAGAAAAAAAAACGGCAAATAACTTTTAAGCACGTTTTTGTTTCAAAGTATTCTTCACGAAGATAAATGCATTTTTGCAACCTTTGTAACTAATTCTGGAAGCAGTATCCAGTTAGGGCAACTGTCAAAACTCTTGGTGCATTCCTAGCCATAGAGATACTAAAGATAGAGGCAACAAGCCATAGGCCGCTGTGAAAGTGGGAATGTCCGTTTGAGCTCCGGTGAAAGAGAAAGAGGCAGACGATCAGAGGATTTTCTGTCTTCACCTGTGTCTAAAGTATACACGCCATTAAAGAAATCTCTCACTTTCTGTCTCTCTCTTACATGCTGACGGGTTTCAAGCTGGCTTGTTGCCTCTATCTGTAGTATCTCTATGGTCCTAGCTAGGCATTCCTTTATTAATACCTGGTTATAGTTTTCATAGGAGTTCAAGATGACTTAACCCTCCTTGATATTTCCAATTGCCAGATCTTCTTACCTCTTCTGTTTGGCTGTTTCTTCCAATATTACATTGAAGCTGATACCGCAAGACGGTTTCGACCTCCAAAGTGGTGCATTCATTTGATCTCAACAGGTTGTAGTCACCCAGAAGAATCTTTGATTGCCTAAGCCCTACTAGATCTTTCCAATTGTCAGATCCCCTACATTGGAGCTGATTCCGCAAAAGGGTTCCGGCCCCCAAAAAAGTATTTCAGTCCCCCTCTTCTCTAGTTCATCTGCTATTCCGTTTCCTTCTATTCCAGTGTGTCCTGGAATCCACAGTAAGGTGACTATATTGTTCTCGCCTAGTTCATTAAGTTTGCCTAGGCATTCCCACAACATTTTGGAACTGATTACACAAGAACTCAGCGCTTTAATGGCTGCTTGACTATCAGACATTATGATAATCCTTTGCCTTCTATATCCTTTGTCAATATTGAACTGGGCACACTTTCTTATTGCGTGAATTTCCGCTTGAAAGATATTTGGGCTTTTTCCCAAGCTTTCAGAGTGTTTGGTTCCGGGCCCGTACACTCCTATCCCAGTTCCTTCTATTGCTTTTGAGCCGTCTGTGTACCAAAGAGTCACCTTATGAAAGATAATTTTTTCATTGTCTAGTCATAGTATCCTGGGATCTAGTGCAAGAGAGTCATAAGAGTGAACTGGCGGATGAAACAGCCACCGCATCGACGCCTTTCATTGGATCGGAACCCTTCTGCGGCGTCGCAAAATTTTCATTAAATATGTCCAGATGGAAGTGGGCGCCACAGAAAAATCTAAAATTGTGGGTAATCGGCAGGACAGAGACAGGCGAAACAGTTCATTAGAGGACATTTGCCAACTTTCACGGCAGGCCTAATAAGCAAAGATAGAAAAACTGTAAAAGCCGTAATAGGTATGTTAACAGGGAACTGGAAGCTTAGCAGCTGAGACACATGAAGCCGTGTGCAGACCTAGAGGAGGAAACTGAAGTGCGACTGCCTGACGAATACATGAATATGCGGGTCAGTCACAGGGCCACAAAAGGTCGCAGTGGAATTGGCCGATTAGCCACCTCATCAAATCTAATCTAATGTGATTTTCTAGTATTTAACTCATCATTTTAAGCAGACCTGATTCATGTGATTCTTGAATACATCATACCTGATACATTTTATGAATGTCTGAATTAAATTTAAAGTATTTTTATGCTATAAATTTCCCAATAACACCCTAACCGTGCTTTTTTATATTTATGTGACCGCAATAAGCTTTTAAGGCCGAGTCCCATTAGAAACGGACAGTGTGGCACATTAAATTGATAGTATCTGTATTTCTTGTAACTGTAATTTTTGAAAGGAAGGGAAAATAGCTTACATTTAAAATATTTTATGTCAATAAATAAGTATTCAATGCTGAAAAGTTTAGTATTTCCCGCGAGGGGTGTGACATGTCTATAGACAACTAAATATTATATACACTAGATGAAATCAGTTTGTACAAGTTTGTTGATCAAGTTTATCATCACCCAGGTCTGTAGTGGAACTATAAATTTAGATAAAAGGTGCCGGACTACGAGTGCACGTGTACACTGCGAAATATTTAACGTTGGTACATAAATAGATTACGCCAAAAACGGCGTTTCTCAAATGGAAATTGTTTTCCATTATATTTCCGCTTGTGTGCATTCTCCAGTTCCAGTTTTTCATAGTTTTATACCAAAAAACTGTTATCTACGTTATACGTGAAAAATTACAGTGGGTTCTGTACAATATACAGGGTGAATATCATAACAACTACATCTCGCGCTATATGCAACGGCAGATATTGAATTGTCCTTCTAAGTTAAACGGAGCTGGAATATCTGGACGATATAACCAACCATTCTGGTTTATAATTAGAAAGGACATCACTTTTAGACCGGTTTCGGCGTATTTTTGCCTTATCAGTAAGAGGTAGATGTAAAAATACACCACAACCGGTCTACAAGTGATGTTATTCCTTCTAATTACAAACCAGAATGGTTGGTTATATCGTCCAGATATTCCAGCTCCGTTTAACTTAGAAGGACAATTCAATATCTGTCGTTGCATATAGCGCGAGATGTAGTTGTGAAAGTTTATTCTTTATGATATTTGGTAAAATCGAAACAGGTCGATAGGCATGTTACATGTTGCTTCTTAGTAAAAGGTCTCTGTTTTTTGAAACCTTTGCAAGACGTTATAATAGTATTAAACTATTATCTTTGAGACGAATATTCAAACTGTTCTTTATTGACAGCTAGTTATTTACTCTGTATATCTACTGTTTAGCTAATAATGAATTTATGGAAGTAGTGGAAAAACGGGAAGATTTCCTCTAGAAGTGATGGTAAGTACTAAGATGAGCAAATGTACTAGTGGAAACCGGTCCCGTGGGAAATGATTGTTCCTTGAAAGGTTTCCAGTAGCATTACTGTAGATTATCGTCCATTTTGTTACTTGTCCTTTTATTTTGACATATACATAATGCTCGCCGGGAACATTTATACGATCTATTCGAGACAGTGGCACATCCAGAGTTTGAGTCTGGGGAGGGGGGTAGAGGCAATATTTAAGTAAGACTTTAAAAAATTTTGTGATAAAAAGTATTGTGTCTGTGACAAAAAATTTGGATAAAAAAGGATGTGATTCGGATATTTCCAAAAAGCCGTACCATATATTTTTTACTCAATTGTTTATATCTTTTGCAATTTTTGCTGGCTCTAGTTTTCCAGATAAACATTTTATTTAGATATCATCTCCAATTGAAAGCCCCCTAAATCATAAGTTTTGGGTGGTCCAGGTCAGGTTTGGAATGAAATGCACCTGTGAAGTCATTTTCGGAATCCACGGGGTCTAATTAGTAGATTTCCATAGATAAAAGTCTCAACAAAGACTTAGTATCGATTTTGAAAATTAAACTTTGGATACTGTATCAATTGACACTCTATATTTTGAATTTAGAACTGACATTTGACATCCAAATTCTCGGATAATGAACCAATACGGAAAAAAAATTAAGAGATAATATTTTGTACACAGGGTTATTTCCGAAAAAAGGTCATCTAAATATAAGTGCTAAGCACGTGGGATGAGAAATTAAAAAAAAGCTTTTTATCGAAAAACAGCTAAAACAGACAGAAAGTGTCAAATTGTTAATAATTTTTTGTAGTGTATGTCAATTCGGTAGCTCAAGAATCTCTCGCCAAATATGGAGATATGTGCTTTCAATAAATAGTTTAAATTAGTTTCGTCTTTCGTAATTAGGTTTCGTGGAATTCTAATACATAGAGATCCCGAATCTGAATTAATGCCTCACGGGAAAACATAGGAGCTAGATTTACCTTTAGCTCCAAGCACTAATATACAACTGCGTAAATAGACTTGAATTATTATTAACTATTTTAGAATATATTCAGTCAAGTGTAATTTTAAATTTGTGAATAAAAGACTGAATAATAACTTTAGTAACCATCGGATTTAACGCAAATATGTTTTATTTTGATGATTTTCACGGTGTCACAAATCATATAAAACAGTTGTTGATAGCTTTCGTAATACCCTGTACATGTTTATTGAAATACAACACTTGGGAGGTTCTGAGGAAGTAAGTAGGAGATCTACATACATTATTCTAATATTTTAAAAGTACTTTTTTTTTAAAGGAGCCGTTCCATCGCCGGCACCCCCTCAGCCTCTTGGGGTTATTGTGGATCCTCCTAGTGTTCTGACTACAGCCTACTTAGCCAATCAGTTCCCTGTATTAGCTCATACAGGTTCTTTACTGGTTGATTGTAGAAGTCTTCTGGAGTCATTTGCGGTCTTCCATACAGTTTCTGCCTCCTGTGGTCCAGCGTCTCACAGTTGCATAATATGTGCAGAGCTGTTTCGGTGTCCTTTTTGCATCTTCTGCAAGTAAGGTCACCGTTATACAGCCCTATTTTGTTCAGGTGCTCCTTTGTGGGAAAGTGTTCCGTAAGAAGCCCCGTTATGGTGCGTAGTTTGTTCCTGCTCGTTGAGAGCAGTTCTTTCGCTACCTTTTCTGATGGTTCTTTTATGAATTTCTTCCCTGGGCGTATTCTTCCAGTGGTTTTTGTGTTGTTCTTTTACCCACCGTTTTAACCATGTCCTAGAGGAGCATCTGGGAATGCCTACAGATGGTCCGGGTCCGTTCATCAGGGTTGACGATCCTGCTCTTGCCAGATCGTCAGCTACTTCATTGCCAGCGATTCCTTTGTGACCTGGGACCCACTCCAGCGCTACACTGTTCCGAGTCGCCAGTCTTCTAAGTTCTTCGCCGCATTCCCATACCAGCCGAGATGTTACCTTAGAGCTATGAAGTACTTTAAGGGCAGCTTGACTGTCACTGCAGATCCTGATCTGCCTGTTGTTGTAGGCTCTCAAGTTATTTGCCCTTGCACATGCAAGTATTGCATAGACCTCTGCTTGAAATACCGAGGCATATTCACCAAGCGAGACGATTCCTTCATATTTGCTCGACTTTTTCCAGTCGGGTTAGAGCTGCCCTGCTTCGCATATTATGATATTACGTGTGACAAACGAATATACGTCTTGGTAATAATAGTCTCTTAAATTGGTGTATTTGTCGTGAAAATCCTTAAATAATAAGGAGTACTTTACTTTATTTATTGATTCTCCAAAAATTTCTATCCAGTACTCTCCGTTCCATTGACACTATTCTCTGTGATCTACAGTCCATTCATAAGTATGCTCCATATCTGGATGACTTTCATTCTAGATTCACTTTGGTGCATGTAGATTTTTTGTACGTAAAATATTTATATGCCACAAAAAAGTAAATAATACTTTTCACTATATTATTGCACTTTTTGGTTAAAACTTTTAAAAAAGTTATATAATTTATGCTGTCATAAAACCAATAAAAGTGACCGGAATATTAGAATGCATCTGTAGTACATTATTAATTTATTAACTAAAAGGATATTTCATTTCGTGTCAGTGTTTTCGCTTGAAAAAGTAACTACAACAAAATATGATACAGTAATGAAACACTAATTACAAAAAGTTAAAACTGCTGCATCTCATAAATGTTATGCAATCACGTCAAATTTGAAATTATAACTTGGCACTTCGCAAAGTTCGCTAAAGCAAACATTGGCCATACGAAATTCTAAATGAAGTTTTAATTTTTCACTGTACTTAATAATTATACATATTTAGTAAAACTTTACGCTATGATTTTTATTTACTGTTGAAACAGGAATTATGTTTTATGTGGTTTAGAACCGTAAAGAATGCTGATAAATGAATTTTAAATGGAAATAATACATTTCAGGGAGATCTGAAGATAAAAAGAATTTTAATTTTTTTATTTTATGTGAACCAATTGCAGTGCATGTATAGTTTGGCAAGTTTATCTGAAGCTACGCGTCATCGGTAAGGGGCGAGGAAAATGGGGGATATCTGTCATAAACGTACCAATGGCGTACGGTACCTATTTTTATAAAAGTATTAACAATAATAATAATTATTATATATTCATATAGAAACTGATTTTTGCTTTGATTTAAAGGTAAGGTATTTTTCAAAACACGGTATTTGTTAAAAACAAATAATGTTAAGAATCGTACTTGAATTCAATATGGATACGAAATCGTTCAAAATCTGACACTGACAATACCAACGCCACTGGATAATCAATGTCAGTCAATCAACAAAGTGAGAGGGAAGAATACACGCACGTGCTTGCCAATAGGAAATCAGCTGGTCGCTAAGCAACGAAGGCCTTTCGATAAATTCCACCAATTGAGTTAGTTCGAAGGGTATGAAAATTATGGCCAGAGCTTGAAGAATCCCATAACAAAATTGGAAAAGTGTTTATCTTTTAATATTCATAAATTGCAAAAATAATGTTAATAGACAAAATCCAAGAAAACAAGCACATTAAAGAGTTAACATTGTTAATATTGTTACTAATAAAAAGTCCATTTTCTAATTATTATCACTACATACTTAGCACTTTAGCTTTTTCTTAGTTAAACGTGGCAATATCGAATGTTTTCGACTGTATTCCTTTCACGGCTTCAGATAAACTTACCAAACTATATATGTTGTTTGCTTTTTAAATAATAAAAATTGTTTACGCTCGAATGGTCAAAATACAATGTAACATTTTAAGTGTAGAAATAAATATTTTTATTTCACAAAACCTGTAAGGGTTGATAATTCCTGCCCCTAATAACGAATTTCAATATCAGTCATCATGCCTGTTGTCTGTGAGAAAATAAAATGATCTTTCCTTTAAAACGAAATATTTCTAACTCAATGGCTGTACATAAATCTGCAGGCATGTGAGTTTTGTTAGGGAATTCATCCCTGTGAACTTTCTATCAGGAAACAATCTCAATTATGCTATGCATGGCTCTGAAACGCCACCGTATATTCCAAAAATCTATATATTAAGGGCTCAGGACTACTTTTGACAATTTAAGGTCGAAGACAGTATTGCGGAAATGCCACATTACATTATTTGAAACATACAGAAATGCTACATTTTAGATAGCCATATACAGGCTTTTATTGGCATGGTAAGGTATTAAATTTTTTACCGGTGACGGTGACTCCAAAGCTTACTCCGGATTAGTGTTCCAAAAACATGCCGGCACATGATGGGAATGCAGGTAATGAAATGGCTGACCAGTTAGCTAAAGAAGGCTCTCAAGGAGACTCAATAGGTCCGGAACCATTTAAGATTGCATAAGAGGGGAACTACTGAAAATCCCTCCAGTCAAATTAGTAGCCTTCATAGAAGACACAAAGCTTCTGGAATCGAAGTAGATAACATGGGAAATGGTACACAGATTTAGTTCAAGTGCCTGGGCTGTTAGCACAACCCAATCGAAAGAATGGATGAACTTTCATTTCTTGAATCCAGATGATCCAAGAGGAGTACCGCAATTCTACCGTACTTTTTAATATTTCTTGATGATAATTTTATTTGCTTATACCATTGGTGTTAATAAGAAGATTTTAACTGTGCCGTTACAAAAAATTCACAAAAACATGCCTATTTTATTCGTTTGAAAATCAATCTACCCACAGAACGTTCGCAGCAGAACTAATGCTGGAAGTGTCTGCGACGATATCAACAAATAAACTCTCGAAATGTTAGTTTAAGTAAATTGCTCCAATCGATTTATGGTCGAAATTACCACTAGCTGGGATTTAAGAAGGGTAAAGATTCATAGTACACTGAAAGGCACTTACGATCAAATTGTTTGCATGCTGAGAAACTGGTCAAGTGAATGTTGTTTGGCAAGCTTTTAAATTAAACTCCACCAAGCGTCATACTGTGAATGAATGTTTTTGTAGAAATAAAACAAAGTGGTTGAATATTTTTGTTTCTCTGTAGTTAAGTTGTGAAGACTCTGCTTAATTTTATTCCAAAGTATATCCCAGGGAACCTAAGAAGTAGTTTGTCTTCCACGAAGGTGTACCGAAGATATGTTTAAAGTGCTCGTCGTTACACACAAAAGTACGCGAGGCTATATCATGTCTCACTATTATAGTTAAATCACATCTTTGTTCCATTTCCCATTTTCTACTTCAATTTTAGACTGGGAGATTTCGAGTAGTTCTAATGGTCGTATCAATTCCTCTCCAAAGCGCTTCCATCTGAGTCCTTGTGATACCACCACAAAATGGATTCCAGGACACACTGGAATAAAAGGAAATTAAATAGCAGATAGACTAATAAAGAGGGCGACTAAAAGACGTTTTTGGGGGCCGGAACCCTTTTGCGGAATCAGCTCCAATATAATATTGGAAGAAATAGGCAAAGCCGAAGAAAAGAGAAGATCTGACAATTGGAAAGATCTAGTAGGGCTTAGACAATCAAAGATGGGTGACTACATCCCGTTGAGATCAAATGAATGTATAAGTAAAAGTAACACTGCACTAACAGTTTTAACAGGGATCCTAACGGGACATTCCCGCCTGAACGTGCACCTGAACAAGCTCAAAATAGTGGAGGAAGAAGCATCTGGGAGAAGAAATGGGAGAAGAAACATCCTCCGTTATTAGGCGCTAATACTGATATTTTATTGCTTATGGCTGATATATAAAAAGCAGAAAACTTGACACACATATTAATGTGTTTTTCACTCTACTCTTTCTTTCCGTTTGTTTATTTGCAATAGAGTTTTATCGACAGTTTTTTCAGTGCATGACAGATGCCGAAACTGTCATCAATGTCAAAACAAAATCGCTTACCCTAGCAGCACCGTATTTCTTATGGAGATGTCAATAAATGTTTCTTCTATCTGAAGAGGTTATTCTGTGCTACTACTTCGGAAATTAGAATAATATTATAAACGACAACAAGAGATGGCGTGTCTTGTTTATTTAAAATTACCAGAAACTGTTCAATATACCATTCCAGATCACATGACTTTGACAGGTCGGTTATATTGTGCTGGAGAGCAACTGAATCGATTAGTTGGAGTTGAACCTTGTGTGTTTGTATTTTATGAACAGAAATTCACTGATATATGTACACTAACTAACCGTTGATCACAGAGATCAATTAAATAGTTATCTTGCTTCGTGAAAAAAGCCGGATATAAAAAAATATACCTTTTTCTTCCCGCATTCCAGACTTAACAAAACGACGGCATTTTAGCAATCTTCAGGAAGTAATTGTTAATTAAAGTCTAACCATTGTTTACCAGTAATCAATGATAAATAAATAGAATGTGTGCCCTCCAGCACAATATGACCGACCTGTCAGTGACGTCATTCTGGAATGGGATATAATAAAGAGAAGCGTTTTATATCGGTCTATTGTTCAAATAATACCCTGAAATTACTTTACATACAAAAATGTCCCCTTATGATTTATTTTTTAATTCAAAGCGTCGGGATTTAGGACCGTCGTGTGAAAAAGCAGGAATTTAGCATTTACTTCCGTTTTCGTTCGGATATTTTAAAGTGCCTACCGCTTTTACGGTTACACGGAACCTGTTTACAATGAGGATTTTCAATTTCTTTGATTTTTCGCATTTTCCCATTCCACTGACGCTTTTTCACGGTCTTCTCATAACATGGAAAGTGCATTTCTTGATTTATTTAAAGTAGGGTTAATTATTACTCTACGTTTGGGGAATTTTTTTCAACAGGAGTGTGATTTATTTAAGTCCATTAAGGGAGGGACGCCGTTGTCCCCTTAAACGTTTGTTTTTGATTCAGAAGCCAGAATTTCTTTGTATAATTAAAAGTTCGTTTAGGGAATTTCACGCTGATAATCACTTGTATTGTGAATATGGTTCGTAATACTGGAAAAGTGAACAGAAAGCCCAATTTATAGCCTTAAATTTACTGTAATTAGCAGGAATATAAAAAAATTTGTGCTAATCAACGAAATGGTGAACAATAAAAACAAGTCAAAATCAGATCATAGGAAATACGACACTAATTACACGACTCCAGTTTTGGGTAGGCCCAAATTTATAGGTTGGTGGCGTAACCATCACCTGTCAACGCTTAATCGATACATCTCACTGTTATCACGTCTAGAGCGCTGTAGACATAGGTATTATCGTCCGCCATTTTGGTGCCTTGTTGTACGTTGACGTTGGTTCAATATAATGTTTCAACACAATATGTCAACTTGACACATCATAAAACAATAAAATTCAGGTACCAAAATGGCGGATGAGAATACTCATCTCTTTAGTGCCTTAAGTCCATTTTCCACGGTGCGAGTTGACGCTGCAACTCGAAAAAGTTGCATGCAAATTGACGTTTTTTTTCGTTGGACGCGTCGGTCGCATGAATTAGAACTTGCTGCGACTTGGTAACTTATCTGGTGGAGTTTGTCGCACCAACCCAAAATTTATATTGGCTGCTACGCTCTGACATTGCTGTCACAGGATTTCTTCTACGTTTTCTTTTCGTAGAGCAGCACAGGCCATAATACTAATTATTGTTACTAAAACAATAGCCTCAATGTTTTCCTCATCCATTTTGTTGACTTCAATACTTGATTCTAGAGAAACTACTCCTATTTGCTTTATTTTCACCCACTAATTCTTTTCACACTGTGAGGTTATGAAACCAGAACTGTCAATTTTTTAACGAAGTTGGCAACACGTAACGTTACCCCTATGTCTGGATGAGTCGCAGCAACAAACTATCGATGTGCTGATTGTCCCAGCAACAAGTCGCTGCGTTTTGTCGCAACGTGGAAAATGTACTTTAATCACGTCCCCTGTCACTGTCATGCTACAGTAAGTGAGGTTAGGTTGGATTCTAATTTTTCCTTTATTGGGTAATATACAAAGTCATTTGCCCAGCTTATACAGGGGAAATATTCTAGTTAAGACACTAAACACTAGACTAGTCAAATCAGCAGCTTTCCAGACTGATTCTTCTAGAGAATAGGATTATGGAAGTAAAAATGTCCTTAGCTTCGTTGTGTGATTTTTGACAGGAGCAAAACTTATGGGCTTGCCACGTGAAATAATGGTTTGTAATTCCCTTCAATGAGGAGTAAGGTTCTTCCAAGTATGAGTCGTCGAGGGTATGGAACTAAGGCCACATGTTAACTAAACCAAAGTCAATTCAATAATTATTGTTCCAAATCAACATAAGGATCAGTTAACAGTTTTTGAATAAAATATATCTACATAACAATATATGCCATAGACCATTTTTGAAGGCGCGACTATAGTAGAACGTTTTTCGTTCTTGGTACATAATAGTTATTTAACGAACAAGAGTATTAATAAGAGATATTTTAATGGTTGAGATTGTTATAATCGCCCTTTTAATACTCGTGTTAGTAACAAAACTTTTCCGTCGACTGTACAACTTGAAACCTTTTTTTCAATATTTAAAAACTAAGAATAATTATTTGATTCATAAGTAGAAACTGTCAAAAATAAATCATGACATTGAAATGTCACAAAGGTCACTGGTTGATATGTCACTGTTTTCGTTTTTCTTAAATTCTTCTTCGAATATTTTAACATTAATAATGATTATATTTTTGTAGAATAATAACTAGTAACTAGAAGTATTCTATATTAGTAGTCAGTTTTACAACTTTTTTGTTAATATTATTGTATGTTTGGTTGCCTAAACCACAATCGGTTATTAATAGAAAATCGGTTATTAATATGGGTCATTAATTACCTATTTTGTGTACATTAATATAGCACGGTCGGCGGAAAATGACTATTAAATTTAAAACATTCTGAAACACTATCTAATTACCTTTGATTAACATACACGGTCTATTAAAAAATTTCCTGCTTTTCACGCTTTTAAAAAAGATAAAATAATAGGTATTCAAGTCATATATCTTTTAATCTTTTGTACCCGACGGGAAAACTTTTAGTCTTTCCAGTATTTTGTATGCGGTGGATAAAGAAAAACCCGCGAGGGTTTTAATTAGTTGAGATTTTATTACATTGAATACATCCCATCATCAAGCGTCTCGGTTTTCTGTTTTCCGCAACTGTTACTTTTCCGCTTTGCTACCTGGTTATTTTCCACAATTCTTCTTTAATAAACCAGTAAGTTTTTTAATGGCAAGTGATAGTTTTCCGAATTACTTTTTAATAGGTATTTATCTAATCAGTTATGAAATGAGCGTATAAAACAGTTTAAATGGTCCAAACTATAATAGGTTATGTGAAAAGTTACAGCGAGAACCACTTTTAGGTTAGCTTCGCTTCTCCCATTGCCAGTGACTCTATCACTCCATCTATGACAACTACTAGTAGAGAAGCAGAGAAGTTTATACATACAGGGTTGGGATAAAGTATGGAACCAAGTAAATATTTTTTAAACGAAAATAACGATATTTATGAAAATTTGCAGGTGATTGCAATGGAACAAAATGCATCTGATGTACATATTTTTGTTAATAATATACTTCCGGTTTAAACGGAAATGCCATAAACTTTAAATGGGACACCCTATTTATACATACTGAGTTTCGCGTAAAATTTTTTGTAAAAACAAGGAATTACTCATTGTTAGTTGTACAATAGGTGTACATTTCATTATTTTAGAATAATGAGAAACAAAATTACTTCAAATGTCCAAAATGCTCGCCGTTTAGTCACTCTTTCCAAGACTTCTCCACGTATTAGTTCACATTCATCAATAATTATTTGTCTCAATTCCTGTAAGTTTGTTGGTCGTCTAACGTAAACACTTGTTTTTGGATAACCCCGAAGAAAAAAAATCTAACAGGCTAAGATCCAGAGGACGAGCAGGCCACTCTATGAATCCTCTACGTCCAATCCATCGATTTGGAAAATTCGCATCCAGAAAATCTCTAGCCCGTCTATCATAGTGGGGAGGTACTGCATCTTGTCGAAACCAAACATTTTGTGGTAATTGTCCATTCTGTTGAGGTGCAGGAATAATTTCGTTATTCAGTAGATCCAAATACTTGTCACCATTCAAGTTTCCGTCGATAAAAAATGGGCCTATAAGCCTTTTTTCGACTATTCCCATCTAAACAATTAACTTATGTGGATGCCGGGTATGTGCTTCATGAATAGGTACAATGAGAATTCTCATTTGACCAATACCTTGAGTTATGGCAATGAACTGTTCCATTTTAACAAAAAGTTGCCTCATCGGAAAAAACTATGTTAGGAGCAAAATTGTCGTCGACATTACAGATGTCCATTAGCCGTTCGCAAAATTCCAGCCGTCGGTCAAAATCATCGTCTGACAATTCTTGAACCAACTGTACCTTATACGGATGATACTTTTCAGTTTTTAATATCTCTCCTACAGAACGTCGACTGATCCCATGGTTTAGTGCCAAATTTGTGGTGAAAGTTTGAGGTGATTCTTCTAAATCGTTTGCAATATTTTGTTTAACAGTTTCGTTTGTTACAGTCCGCGGTCTTCCAGTTTTTAGCAAATTTTTTACCATCCCAGCTGTATTAAAACGTAGTAATGTTTTAGTTACTGTTGAGCGTGATACAGGATTTCTCTCCGGATGCAAATTATCAAAAATATGACAAACTTCCTCATGAGTTCTAACACGATCACCATAACCGATCATCATTAAAATTTCAATACGCTCTTTTTCACTTAATTGAACCATTTTAAATTAATGTAAAATTTATTTCCGTCAATTAGAATTTGACACTTGGAGAACAAAAGACGTACTAAACAGTACTCGTTTATTTAGTACTATGCATACAAACAACATCAATTAGTTTATCTAAATAGTTTTTTGCTCTAATGCAAAAAACTCATAGGAGGTTGATTAAAGTGCTATATTCCCCGTTTTTACAAAAATTTTTACACTAAACTCAGTATGTACGAATTCAAAATAACAAGCTCTTTCAAAATCTGTAAAAATATATAGGGTATCCCATTTAAATTAAAGAAGTTGATGGCATTTCCGGTTAAACCGGAAGTATATTATTAACAAAAAAATGTACATCAGATGCATTTTGTTTCATTGCAATTATCTGCAAATTTTCATAAATTTCGTTCTTTTCGTTTAAAAGATATTTACTTGCTTCCATACTTTATCCCAACCCCGTATATCCGTCAATTTACTTATTTCACTAGACGTAAAATCGTTCGAAATTTACGATATGGCAGAGTGGACTTTTAACTATATAATTTCTGCTAGAAATGGTTTCAAACTAATATAGTAACTATCCAAAATATACTGCTGAATAGCTTTGAAAGTTTATAGAAGTACAAAAGTAAATAAGGGATATAATCAGTACAGGATTAATTAATGTAACATAAGCATAAACAATATTAAAAAATACTAACAAGTTCGAAACGAAATTAAGCAACAAGAAGGAACGGGATCCAAATACCATTACTAGACTTGTAAAAAATGCCATTCAATGTTACACAGACGGTTCAAAAGCACCTCATTTCTAAAGCACCCCTTCTTATTGACGAAGGAGAGCAGTGTATAAAAAACACGCTCGTTAAACTCCAACTTCAGACCGTCGATTTTTTAGGCGGTAAATACAGAGCAAAATTTTTCAATTTTCCACTTAACGCCATATCGCCTCAAGTGAAGATCATCAACTTAATGATGTTTGTGAGGGGAGAATATTAAAGAACTGGTCCGTTAAGTTTCCATGATATACACTTCAAAAATATAACCTAAAAGTTTGGGTTAAGGCATCAATTGAATTTAATTAAAAATCTTAGGCCGCTTGAAAAATTTCATCGTACGCACATGGTATGGAAATTTTCGCAAATAAATAATTTCTAATGCATGACTCTCGCTGCTGCCTGGATTTGGATGACACTTAGCTTTTGAAAGGCCCCAGCTTCCCGTGTCTAACCATATGTTATCGTGAGTCTGATGACCCTGGTATTGAGCCATATGATAATTTATAGTTTAAACAAGTGGTGGCAATAATTAGTCTTTATTTCTCTAAAATAGCACAATAAGATCTATGCGCCGTCCTATCTTTTCTCGTAGTAAACAAATATTTAACTTGCTTTAATTGAATTTATTTAATTGACTTTGAGTTAATTACTACGCTAATGTAAATTACTTTCTTGACATTCGTAATTTAATTAAACATTTATTCTGTTCGGGTAGATTTATCAAGGGAATAGTAAACATGCTAAATCCTTTTTCTTTCTTTCTTTCTTTCAGTTTACCTTTCTCTCTTTTCTGTCGGAACTGCTTATTTTATAAGCCTGGTATAAAAAAGTGACATCTTGTCTTAAAAAGCTTACTGTATTCCAATCATCACAACACCTAATATACCTGCTGGCATTCAAGCTCTGGAAGCTGTGGAGAAATAATGTAGAGGAAATGCCATCCCTGCAAAAACTACTCTCATTCACTTCAACTTGACCTCGCCGTGATACAACTAATGTTTTAAATAAACTAATCGTATTATTTTGATTTGTACTTAATTTCAATGAATTTAATTCTTGTTTTTATTTAATGCCAAAAGGATAAGATATCTGCAGGCTTCAACTTAGATAAATGTCTCCAAGGGGAATGGAAAAGTAATGTAGATGGACAGTAAAATTGTTTGTAAAAAATATTCGATAGATAAGCAAAGCACTCTGCTTGGAAAATGAGATTACCAATTGCAGAAAAACCTTCGAAGTATATGTAGGTGCACTCAAGGTATTTTAAAAAAAATTTATTTGGAATAAGAGTCCCGCAAATACAAAATGCAACAATGCACACTTATCAAGTATCATTTAGACACATAATAGTTATTTAACCAACTAGTGTATTAATGAGGGCCATTAACAATCGAGATAATTTAACGCGCGAGCAGAGCGAGTGCGTTAATGTTCGATATTGTTAATTGCCCTTTTAATACTCGTGTTGGTTACAAAGCTTTTCTGTCGACTGTACAAGTTGTATTCGTTTCTCTATATTTAAAAACTAAAAATATTTATTTTTTTCATTGAAATGTCACAGTGATGGTCGCTGGTTCAAATATCTGTGGTTCAAATGTCACTGTTTTCGTTTTTCTTAAATTCTTTTTTGGATGTCTTAACACTAATAATTATTACAATTTTGTAGAATAAAATAAAACGATAGGTCAGTCAAAAACTAGAGGTATTCTATACTAGTAATCATTTTTAAATGTGTTATTGTATGTTTGGTTGCCTACACCACAGGTAACTGTCAATATAAATATAATGTATATGTATGTATGTCTTTTGGGGTAACATTCACTGAGACCTAAAAGATCTATTGTGCCCAAATATAATGTATAAGATGTGCATTGGGTTGCCTGCAGAAAATTGTTGGTTAATGAAAATCATACATTAATAGTGGTCATTAATGTAGGATTTTGTCTGATTTTGAGAACATTAATAGCATATGTTAATACACGGTCGACGGAAAATTCTATTTAATTTTATTTCTGGAAACAATTCGTTACGACAATTAAGCAGATTTCCTTTTCGCTCTTTCCAACAAATTTTATTATGACTCTATTCCGGCTTGCCACTTCCTAGTGAAAAGCCACTTCGAATCAAATTAAATTAGATGTCAACAAACTATCACTCCGACAAAGATAAAAAGTAAAACTTATTTAAGCTCTCGCTTTTCGCTTGTACTAGTTCGAGCATAACCATTGTACAGTGGTGTACAACGAAACAAAAAGCCATTAATAATTCTAAAAGAACAAGTTTCTGAAATCGTATCGCCACGACAAATATAAAAATTGACATAGAATCTTTACAAACAAAAAAAATATCAGAATACAAGCGGCAGGAATGGAATGTTTGAGGAAGTAAAAAAATGTACAAAGGTAGAACCTATGAAGGATGACAGAAAAACAAAGCAAATGTGGGAGGCGAGGGAAAGGAAGACCAAAGAATAGCTAGAATACCTAAAGGAGAAGAACAAAAACTGGAAAGAGGCTGAAGAGAAAATAAATAGGAAGAAAAAGATGTTTCTACAAGTCATGCAGAATTTTTATCAAGATATTTTGTGTTGAATTTATATAAAAAACTTAACGTAGGTACATACAGCTTCAAGTTAATGATGTTAACATATTTATCTGACAGACCTCATTTTTCAACCCTGGATATAATAAAGATTCGTTAACGTATAATCTACCCTATATTTTTGAGGGCCCTACTTAAGTGGAGACGTATAAATACGTTCAAATATCTTGTCGTCGTCCATGTCGAAACCCTCGTCTCTAAAAAGGGTTTAATTTCATTAAAAGAGAATAATGCATGAATTTGTATGCGAAATTCTGACGTTAAAATTAGAAATATACTCTAAAATATCAATTATGTTTCTTTGTTTGGATAAGAGGGATGAAAAATATATTGTTGTAAATTCAAAGAGTGGCATTAACAGATACTTTTTTTTTCACCAAGAAATTTATGTTTTTCCTTTCGAGAAGGGGTGAAAGGACCGAAAATATATACAAAGTGTCCAGCTTTTCATAGGCGTTGGATTGGTTATTGTAATTAGAGCCTCCACTGACACTGACAGCCAGGTTCTGCTTAAAGCTATCAGTAATACAACAACAAGTCTTTTATTTCAGAATAAAACTGCCTCCATATTGATGTGAAAAAATGTCTTACAAGCAGCTCACTCGCAATCAACCGCTGAGTTTCTTCGAGAAAAATTATTTAATGTTGCTGCTTTAACATTTTTTTCCAGTGAAATTAATTGCGTTGGAGCTTTAAAAATTTCACTTTATTTTAAGTACCTATAAAACAATATTCAGGCTATCATAAAAAAAGTCTTAAATGGAAGATCCCAAAATAACATGGGAGGAAAAATGTCCACAATTCCCAGTCATTCATCTTCTCAACAACCTCTAACTTTTTCAATCACGATTCTCGTGTATATGGGCCCAAAGAACAAACTCAAGTTTTCGGTGTTATGGACCGTATTCAGAACAACTCAAGTACATAAAAAAACAATTTCAAGTTAATATTTATCGTATAGAGTGTAGGAAGTATTCGTTAAGTTGTATATTTGAAGAATTTTCTATAAATAAGGAATGGAAAGAGTCGCGGGAATGGTCATCTTCATTCATTCATTCCATTGGGTTGTGCTCAACTGAATCTTTGTAACATTTTCCATTCCAGAAGCTTTGTGTTTTCTATGTAGGCCACTAGGTTGACTGGACGGATTTTCAGTAGTTGTAATGGTTGTATCCGTCTGAGTCCATGTAATTTCTCGCAGAAGCAGAGTATGTGAGAAGGTGTTTCATCATAGAGTTCACATTTCCTGCACATAGGTTCACTAACTTTGCCAATTTTGTGCAGATGTTTCTTTGGATTATATGTCCATAGTGATTGACGTTGAAGTACATTCATATCGACCAAACCTGAAGAACATTCTCTTTCCGTGTTAATTTATACCAGCCCCAGTGCCTTGGTTTGTTCTGGAACCATTGGTGGACCAGATGATTTCTCCAGAATTACCTGTTTCCTAGATGGGATGATGATGTTCAGTCGCTCAGTGAATATGTTCTCAGGTGTTATGCTATCAAAATATGGGTTCATCTAGTATTGTCCCACTTGTGTCAGTATGTCCTTCTCGAACATTGTTAAGGGGCCATAATTTTTCCGATTTCAGTCTGAGAATTACCATCATCGCCTCCGGCTTGGTGAACTACCTCAAGTTATCCTACTTGCTCTATGTATCTCTATACTATGACTAGACGTTACTGCAGTCACATTTAAATGCTCAGATTTCGGTTATAGATACAATAAAATACAATTTTTATGTTCGAGAAGGATATAAAATTATTTTTTATTATTTACGATCATGAATAGTTCAAAATTTCATTATGGCTTTTCTTAAATAAAACTTTCTCATAAAAACTCAACCAAAACTCATCCAACTGTAGAATTTCGATGTTCTATTGCGAAGGTCCGTTTCTGATGTTGCCACTTATACCTTATTCTTTTAAAAATCACCACAGGAAACACAAGGAACTTCTTCAAAGGGTTTTTCTTTTCCTTATTCGGTGTGTAAGAAATGAAGATGGGAAAGCGGAAGGGCAACAAAACTTCACTAGATTGCAGACAACTTGACGCGCAATTAGGACGAGTCGAGACTGTGAAGGACCTTTTCAAACGCCGTCGTATGTGGAAGTCATTCGAACTAGTCGTAGATCCACTATTAAATTCAATCCAAGAAAAATGCTGAAAAATACCACTGCAATTGTTCGAGCAGATTAAAAATAGGTTCAAATACGATTAAGGATTCGATATACAGGGAGAAACTATAATTTTATCGTACCTCTAACCAAATATAACACCAACTACGCGAAGCACTATTTTTTTTTGCTTAACAGTCCCTCAAAAAACGCTTCAGCTCAGCCAGAATATTTATTGCCTCCTAGTCAGGCTGCTTTGAAGTCTGCAGTTTATGGATCCAGAACAGTTTGGAACTGCAAACAATCCCTAGACTTAACCAAGTGCCAAGGCACGAAGGAATTGTTGATGAGTTTGTTGATGAGTTTGCTGATGGCTTCGCAAAAGAAGGAGTATGTACATTTCATCGGACCTGAACCATTTTTATGGCTCAAAAGTGCGCATGGATAAGGCTCCTAGTGTAGCCTACTGGAAAAATTACTTCAGAGTTTCTGTCCACTACGCTAAATTGCTCTTGGAGCTCCAGGAATCTTATCACAGAGTAATTCGAGAATTGTTCACCATAAACCGCTGATTCAAATAATGTCTGTGTAAAATTGGCAAAGTGAACCTATGAGCAAGAAATGTGAACTCTATGATGAAACACCTACTCACATACTTTCCTTCTGCGAGAACTTACATGGACTCAGACGGAAGCACTTTGGAGATGATATAATACAACCATTACAACTACTGAAAATCTCTCCAGTCAAACTAGTGGCCTATATAGAAGACACAAAGACTCAGTTCAAGTGCCTGGGCTGTTAAGCACTACCCAATCGAATGAATGAATGAATAATATCAACTATTACAGGGTAATTGTCCGCCAACACCTGGTACAGAACTACTTATAGCCTCACCTAGCTCCAAAACGAATAATAGGTGTTCTCAAATGCCTAGATCTCCTGGTCTAAAATATAGATCCAATCCAAAAGCCGAACTGGAACATATGTGGCTCAGTTCTCTATCCTACTCTAAAAACTTTTGGCTCTTTCTTCAAAATAAGTCCGTATGCTATTGTAGTACCATCAATCTTCCACCTTTCGACTGACACTTTTAGCATACAGTCCAGTTTCCCGAAACCTTTGCCATTATACCCACCAGCGACAGTAATTTCTACCAGTCAGTTTAGAAGATAATGTGTGAGGTTGTTAACTGCGCCGCAGCGGAGTAGCATATCTCAGCTCGCAAGCATTATACCTATGAGCATGAAGATATACCGTCTTTCAGAGGAGACGTAAAGCCCAGATCCCGAGCCCGGATGTTGGGCTAGATAAAGAACCCTACCGCTGGTTGGAGCACTAGTGCAAAAGTTCCGGTTATGGGTAGAGTGCTCTCGGCGTCGGTAAGTAACGTTAAATAACCGAATAAAAAAAAGGTTCAAGAGTTTTTTGGTGTCTATACATTATAATTGCATTTATTGATACGGACGAGATTCTTATAATTATATTTATAGTTACAATAAACGCAAGTACAGCGGACAGATCGAGACGTGGGAGAACTTCGAGCTGCGTGAAGTCAGAGTCAGTGTTAGACAGAGAAAGTATTCGGAAAACAGAAAGGCAAGCTGTTTATACGAGTCGGGTGATAATGCTAGCGACGATCGAATTTCGTGCGCATTTCGTGGACGGTACTTCTGACCGTTAACGTCTCGATCTTTCCGCTGTACTATTTTTATGAAAAGCTAAAAGAATTTTGTATTTGTTCTTGAAAGAGTTTTGAATATGCAATAAAAGAGGAAATTAAATATTCAGATCAAGTAAAAACTTCAGAATTTTATATCTGAAAGATCATAATTATGGAAATTTTATAGTAAAACTAATGCTATTTTGCTTTATGTAAAATACTGAAATCGATTTGCAATTTTAAAAATGTCTGTAACGTGTTATATACTTTTGTAGATTGGATACAAAAGATCGAGAATACTAAAAATGTATCCAAAAAAGGTGGAAATGTGCTTAAAAATTTGTGAATCTTACAAAAATATCACAATAAAAAAAATATGTGTAATGTCAATTAAACAGGCAAACAAGTGTGAGTTGAATTAACTATTTCTTTTTGTCAATTTTCATTTGATAAAAAGTAAAATATATAAAAAACGCTAGACTTGAAAACAAGAGCTTTTGATAATGCTTCAGATCCCTACTACTACTAAATCAATTTCTCCATGCCTATACAAGAAAGAAGCGACACTTTCATTTCATTTTCAGCGCTTAGAAGCAATAGGTGGAATTAACATGTACATTTGAAAATTAAAACCCTGATGATATAAGTATTTACAATAAAGTTTTATCCTTGAATTGAATTAGTGGTTGAAGTATTCCAAATTATAAATATTCACGCTCATGATCGACTTATTTGCTGGTTCAATTTGCTGTAGATGTAAAAATGAATCCAATCTTACTTTTCACAACAAAACGCTGTAGAAATGTGTCGGTGACATAAACATTTAACGACAATTTTAAAACGAAAGCATCAAACTGCCCCCAAGATGCCTAACACCTAGGACAGCCTGTACATTTTATAATCACATCTAGTGACAGACCTAGTAATGGTATTTCCGAATTTTTCCACAGAGCAAATTTGCTTCATAGACAAGAGCACGATGAATACAGTATTTAATTGACTTTGGCAAACACATCTCGGGCTTTCATTGTAAATAGGGCGCACATTGGTACACAGAGAAGAAAAAGAAGAGAAAATAAAAGGTATAGTATCAGGATAGCCATATTGCGGAGGAAAAATCAACAAAACGCCAGCATACTTTGTTTTTTAAAAAATGATTTGGGTGAAATTTTTAACTGGTGTTTATATTTTTGTTAGATATATTTTTAGGTTATATAAACTTTCAAGTTTTTATTTGTTGAAAAATAATCCCGTTTAAGGGTTGTCTGTAGAGTAGGGAGGGTGAGTTAGGCCCACAGCACATTGTACATCCTCCCGACGAGTTGTCTTACTAGGTCATCGTGCATCCTGTCCTTTCCAGGTCACTAGGAGACATCTCCTTTATATCGGCAGGTGTAGGCCAAGACTCACCGAACACACACTCTCTTATTGACGATAATTCGGGACACTGTCTGACAAATTCATCTTCCTGTTCACACATCCTGCATAGAGGTGTGTCCACTCGCCCCATTATATGGAGGTGTTTCCTTAATTGACAGTGGCCAGTCAGAAATCCTACAGTTAAACGTAGGTTTTTCCTGGTCATAGCCAAATATTTTTTCGACTCCAAGTTCCCAGGGTCGCCCAGGGTGATCCTGGCAAGACTGCATCCCTTAATTTAATCCCATCTCTTTGGAGATTGAGCATGGGGGTAACGTTTAGCTAGTTCCGCAAGTGTCGAATTCGTCAGGCCGTAGGTGTCGCCGCAATACTTGCTCCTGTCGTGCCCCTTAAGCCGCCTCGATAGGCGTTAGCTAAATTTCGATGATACTCTAGTACTAGCCATCTATTAAGGGTTATTTAAAATGCTGATATATCTACCCGATGTTTAAATAAGTCTATGGGTTGTGAATAAGAAATTTGCCCATTTAAATTTTGCGCCAAAACGTTACAATAGTAATGGCATATATTTATGACATCACGGTTTCGTAAACAATTGTAATTTAAAAATGCATTACATACTTTTTTATTTAAGCTGTTTTTTTAATAAGTCCTAGATGTATGTCTGGAATCAATTGTCAACATTGACCCTTGTTGTACACAAAACAATAGTTATTTACTTGAAAACAGCCATCCGATTCAAATTGACGACCGCTCGGAAAATTAGTTAAAAGAGCAAAGTGGGCCGCCGAAGTGGTTTAATCTCCGTTGAACTGGAAAGCCCCAGTTCGTCCAAGTCGAGGGGTGGCAATGACGCACCGGGTAAAGCGAGAAGATGCAAAAGGGGTAGAAAGCTAGAGAGGGAGAATAACCAATCGAGAATTTGTTTTATGTATTTTTCGATTATCGTTTATTGGACTTCTCTCTCACCCTATCTGACATCAGTTAGAACTTTATTTAGTAATTAAATTTTTTCCAGGGAAAACTTTGTTTAAATAAAGGCTTATTATTTCTCTCCCGTACGGTATCTCCCTTGTACAATTATAAAGGTCAGTAATGAAAATCTGTGGAAAGCAAAACTTTCAAATTAGAGGGATAAGATTAATTAATTAATTATAGACCAGCGAGGTATACATTTGTTACTTTACCGGATTGCAGATAGTTTTTCGACACACCCAATAATAATTTCGTTACAATAAATATACAAAATATGAAGCAAAATATAAAATATATTGTTAACGATACAACAATAAATTTTTATGCATCATACTTATATTTATTCAGTTGCGCTCTTTGATCGAGTTGCACGAGTATAATTTTGATTTATTGAAAATTTAACTGTGAATTTGCGTTGTTAAATACCGAATGAAATGTAATAAATAACAATATGAGTTGCTGAAACTAAAAACTAATACGAACTAACCATATGAAAGTATATCTTTGAATCTTTGATTATCTAAGCCAGACTAGATGTTTCCAATGGTCAGATCTTCTCTTTTCTTCGGCTATTTCTTCCAATATTACATTGGGGCTGATGCCGCAAAAGGGTTCCGGCCGCCAAAAGGTTTTTTCAGTCCCCCTCTTTGCTAGTCCATCTGCATGTAATTTCCTTCTATTCCAGTTTGTCCTGAAATCCATAGTAAGGTTACTATATTGTTCTCGCCTAGTTCATTGAGTATGCCTAAGCGTTCCCACACCTGATTACACAAGCGCTCAGTGCTTTAATGGCTGCTTGACTATCCGACAACCCCATACGCAGGCATACGGTGGTGTAAGATCGAAATGCCATCGATTGGCAAGCAGTACGACTGGTCGCCCCATTCTGCTTAAACCACTGGTTTCACATATGAACATTCCTGGCTCGACAAAACTCTCCGAGATCTTGGACAAATGGCGTTACCACCATGTTTCTATAACGTTGCTGAGTAACAGTAAAAGGTTCGCCATAGAAAGCATAACTGCGCTGGCTGGTGCCTGTTTTTGCTTGCCATCGTTTTCTCCTGGAGTGAAACTAGATAAAAATGTCGTTGATTCTTTTATATTTTTCACCAGGATCTTTTAAAAAAAGAGTAGTTAATAATCCCTACGGTATATAGATGAGAATGTTCAATTTTTCTAGCTGTTTTTTTTTGACAATGCATTATTGTAGTTCCCTCGTCGGTCCTTCGTGTTATCCCATCTCTTTTTTGATTTAGTGTGAAAATTTTCTTTTAAAAAAGAAGACATAATGTTTATCTCTATAGATATATGGTGTGGCCAGAGCCAAGAATTTGCTTCTTGGCGGCTATCCAAAAATGGAGTCTACCTAGTTTTGAGAATTATGTGTTAAAAATGAGTTTGATGATTCTAGTATTATCAAACATTAACACTGTAAGTATTTTTCTCCACGATCATCACAGAATTTGCCAATTCTTAAATCATATTTGATTACAGAGTGCTGGAATTCTCTCTGTTTATATTCTCTCTCTTGTGATATAATAATAATATTCTCTCACTGGTTCGCAATAATATCATTAGTCTTGACGCAGTTTCCATTCGAAAATATATATTTAAAATCTTTGATTGTGGAGAAAGTATAGTCTGCTATTCGGTTTGAATGAAAATTCGTGATGCTCGTGGTTCCTCACGATCGCCTTCGGCTCGCGCTCGGATACTGAGTGGTCTGATATTGGTACACAGGTGGTTCAAAAACGCCTTCAGGATATCGTGTAGACTAGGACAGAAACATAAAGTATATGAGAAGGGGTACGATAGATCTCTTGGGATTTCAGCACGAAGAGTTCTAGAAGTCTTGGTTGTGAGCTACATATTAGCTCTTCACGTAGAACTGCTTGTCATATATTCCGCAATATATACGACTCTGCTTCAAGCAGAGACGATCGCCGCTATAGCTTGTATTGATGAAAACATCAGAAGAGGATATACTGGAGAAAAAATAGAAATATTCAGGCTTAAAGCTATCAGCAACCCAACAACTAGGTCAATGAATGAATGATTGAATATTCCGCAATGAAGCACCTCGAAAAAGACTGTTGGAAGAGTGAATGATTATCTTGAGCATGAAGTATCAAGAAAAGGGGTCCATCTATTACTAATCATAAAGCAATGATAATGTGGGATACACATTAAATTCCAGTTAAATGGGATGAAATAAAAATGATGACCATGTTTGTTTATCATATTAATCCGACATTATTGAAACTGGCAGCATGAAAAACATTTTTGAGCACAGTGCCTATCTCTCCGAATAAATTTTTCAGTTTGTGCTTTGTAATTTAAATGGCAGACAAAAAAAGCTTTACTGATTTGAGATGACTGACAAACCTTTCAAAATACGTTGTCCCCAATCGGAATTGAAAATAGTCCACTCTCGTCAGCTTTGTCCAGTTTTTTCTCGAATTTAATTTTGCTTCCAAATGAACGATTTTAATAACTGACTGAACAGTAGGTCATCCGCATCTGTGGAGTGCTTATAATTTCTGATTGGGATTCCAGACGAAACAGACCTAAAAAAACGTGATAATGTTATTAGTAAATTTTAATGCATTATAAGATAATCAGTTTTAGATTTTTTGTCCTCTTATGGATTAAACGCGTAGGCAACTTAACTTGTACTTATAACTGTCAATTCTCTAATGTTGATACTTGCTGTGTGTCAGATTGATGGTTAATTCAAGGCCCTTTTCAAAGAGATTATGTCGTCGAGTTAATTTGGAGTTTTGGCGTCTTAATCGTTTAGTCTTAGATGAAATGCAATTCATAACGATAAAGAGGTAATTTCAGAATTAATATAGCCTTTGTACTTCTAGTTTTGAACTAAAAATTACATCAGCTCCTTTATATTATGAAACTTTTAACCTTGAATATAAAAAAAAAAGTTTAATATCATAAGCACAATTTTTTAAGATAAGGAAATCCACAAAGGCACATGTTTAGCACCAAATGGGAAGTACAGTATCTAAATAGACCATTTTCGTATACAAAATCAATCAAAAATACAAAGCTATAGAGGTGTAGTCGCGGACAGTGACCATTTCCCACTAGTATCAAAAATAAAACGAAAAATAGGAAAAACAAATGAGCAGACTAAAAAACAAGTAAAAAATAAAAAAATCAGGAAACTATAAAGAGAGCAGCTGAAAAACAATCCCACAAAAAAGTAAAATTAGACAGAAAGATAATTGGTTTGACGCAGAGAAGAATAAGAACTAGGATATGCAGAATAAAATGGAGAGAGTTTAAGAAGAACAGGATCCAACGCATTGAAGAAAACTTTGTAAACAAGGAAAGGAAGAACTTTTATCAAGAGGTCAAAAGAAATAAAGGGAAAGATGAAACTGTGAAAATATGGAATGAGTAGTTTGAAGAAATATTAAACAAAGGAAGTGAAAAAGAGTGATTAAGCCAATTTAGAGTTTGTACTGTACAAAACAACGAAGAAATATTGCCACTAACAGCAGAAAAGATGTTAGAGATAATACAACACAAAAAAACAGAGGAACCAGCCAAGATATGGGAATTAGAGTCAATACCAGAAGCATGGGAAAGTGCAATAGTAGTACCAATTTACAAAATATGGGAAACGCTAGAGGGATTGCATTACTGGATACAGTAAAATTAAGACAAAATGTGTAGAATTTATGCTGAAGTAATATCGAAAAAATCTGTTTGGAGACTCCCAAGGTGGTTTCAGAGTGGGATTATCAGTAACAGACCATATACTCACTCTGAAGCAAGCACAAAGAATGGGATACGAATACGACATTCCCGTATTTGCAATTTTTATTTACTTGCTAAAGACATTAATAGAAACCACATATGCAGCAACTGCAAAAATTATCTCCTCTTAGAACTTGTAAACGCTGATAAGAAACTTGAAATCGTCACGGACTCTGACAAACTGGCTCAGAAACCGCTTCATGGTCGATATCATCACGACCTCAATCAACCTTATATCGACCAGAAAGCATCAAATAAGTAGCTCTCTATTGGAACATTGTTTCCAGAAACTGAAGGATTTATGATGGCAATTCAAGACCAAGTAATTAATACCAATAATTACAAGGAATTTGTTATAAGAGATCCAAACATAGTGTCGGACAAGTGCAGAAGGTGTCTACAAGCAATAGCTAACATTGATTACATTCGCAAGCACAATCAATTTTGCAACATCATCTATCAGAAGTTGGCCAACAAATTCGATTCAATTAACACCTATTAGACATGCTCGGGATAGGTGGACATTACCAGAAAGGGCTGAGCAAGTGTAAACTTTAGATAATGATAATAATAATTTTTGCCGCAATTAAAAAATGAATGAAGATCTTTAACTACATTTTTTGTTCCAGATAACCAGACTAGAGCAGTTTGTGAGTCGCTTGCCCCTTCTCATGCCAGTTTTCTTCTTCAGCCTTCCACCATGCCTCTTCCCCACATCACCAAATCCCCAAGACCAATAATTTCATTCGTGTACGTTGGCGTAGAATCGAACTGGCAACAGTGGATTTTCAAATTTTCCTGTATTTCCTCTTCTTGCCTGTAGTTTTCATTACCGTAGGACATGGAGTGATGTCAACGGCGAAACGGCTCGTCTTGAGCTGGCGGGGAGGTGAGTAAAAGTATTGTTTCTATAAATTAACGTGTCTCAAATATTTTTTTTATGTTTTTAGGTAGAAAACAATCCCACGATAGCTCATCAGGGCGTTTGGTGGGTCATCGCGTTGGACCTATCCACGACTCGCACGAATTAGATGAAATTGCTGTGGTGTCTAACGCCGAACAAGGACACATTAAATATGGCAGCGGTACGACGCTGTCAACTATCAACGGCCCGAGACTTGTACCAGGTAAGTTGCTGCTGTTTCTATGGTAAAGAGCGTTTCAGAATATTTCGTTTACTCGGCATCTAGCCTTAAGAATTTAGCAAGAAAAGTTTGTAAGTCCGTACAGTGAGCAGTAACAAATCCATAGTCGGTATTTCACTGCTCAGCAGCTCAGTTGACCTTCAAATTTTAACAAAGATACTAAATGTATTGGGTTTTTGTTTTTGTGGAACTAGAAAAATATTCAAAGATCTTTAAGGAGGCGCCTTACAAAGTGTATTGAAGTGGAAGGCGGGCATTTTGAGCATTTACTTTGAATGTTTTTTTTTAAAGGAATAAAAATTCATTGAATGTTTAAAATGCAAATAACTCAAAAACTGATAGAGTTACATGAAATAAACAGGAGTACATTTTTTATTCAAAATTAAACTGGCTTTTAGATTCTCTAGTTACTTTAACCATAACTCGTTAAGCCATGTACTTACCGAAAAATCATTCCGAACAAACGTTAGCAAATGCTCGCAAACGTTCGTAGCGGGATGTTTAGTGCATTGTCTTCACCAACCGAACAATCACTAACGACAGTCGATCGCAAGCATTTTTGGTCGAACCAGAAAATGGCCCCGCAAAGGCAAATTATAGCCGGCACTGCGCTTGTAATTATTATGTCCGTTTTAATTGAGAACGATTTAAAGAAAAAAAAGAAGATTTTGGGTATCCAGTTTCTTGAAATCGAGAAATACATATCAGCTGTTAGAAGATTTAAGAAACGAAGACAGCAGTGGTCTATTCAAAAATTGTTTTCGCCCGTCAACAGAAGATTTTAACGTTTTATGTTCATTAGTTGACCAACAAATAAGTAAACGGGATACCAATTATCGATGCTCTACTCCCGTGGAAAATTTTTGATAATATGTATCAATATAGACACCTACAGCGAATAACAACTACTTAAACCCATAGATAACGAAACTTAAACCTGACTACAAATGCCAAACAAAGTCGAGTTTGGTCGGTTTGTACGAATAACCTGCCTACACTGACCGTGCACGCACAACGCATTCCTTTTGTTGTACCGACTTTAGTCGGAACGCCAGCGAACGCGAACAAACGTTTGCAAACGTTTGTTCGTGCTTGCGAAATACGTCTCCACTGCCCAATTAATTCGTTCGCAAATGTTTGCTAACGTTGGCAAACGTTTTGCGCGTCTGGTGAGTACATGGCTTTAGAAAAAAAATAAATATTGTAATTTACCTAAGTAACAGAGTGTAACTAACGCCCTGTATGAATTGTGCTTCAGTTCTTAATTAATCACCCTGTATAAGATAAATATCGATTTCCATTGTCTGAAACTACAAGATTGAAACCCATCTTTGGTCCAGGAAAAATTTATTGACAAGTACAGTTACAAATAACTACCACTACAATTGAGGCAAATATCCCACTGTTTCACCAACCGATGTATACCCTGCTTATAGAATTCTTGTGGCTGCTGCTGGAAGAATTCTTTCACAGCGTTTTGTACTTCTGCGTCCGACTGAAAACGGTTACCTTTTAACGCCTTTTTTAGTGGCCCAAAGATGTGAAAATCGCAAGGCGATAAATCGGGACTATAGGTTGGATGCTCTAATATCCTCCATTTCTTTCGTTGCAGATTTTCTTTCACTACGTTGGCAACATGAGGCCGAGCATTATCGTGAAGCAGAATAACACCACGTGAAAGCTTCCCTGGGCGTTTTCTTCTTATTGCTTGATGGAGCTTGTTCAAAGTTTCATTATACAGGTTTGCGTTGATATGCACTCTAGGTTCTGTAAACTCTATCAGCAAGGGTCCTTCATGGTCGAAAAAAAATGTCAACATCACCTTGCCTGCAGAAGGTTGAAACTTAAACTTCTTTGGTGGCGGAGAATTTGCGTGTTTCCATTGCATCGATGACAGCTTACTGGATGGTTCAAAATAATGACACCAAGATTCATCGCCAGCAACTATTGACGAGAGAAAGTCATTACCATTTTGACTGTATTCCGTGAGGTGTTGCAAAGACAAGCCCATTCGCAAGCTTTTTTGGTCCTCAGACAAAAGACGAGGAACCCATTGCGCACAAACTTTGCTGTTACCTAGTTTGTGTACGATACTATGGACAGATCCTATACTCACACCAACATTTTCTGAAATTGCTCTGATTGAAATTCGACGATTTTCTCTAATCAGGCCTTCCACACATGCCACATTCCTGTCTGTTGATGCAGTAATCAATGCACCTGGTCGTGGCTTATCATTCGTCCTCTCTTCTCCATTCTTAAATTTTCGACACCATTCCTTCACAGTTGTATATGCAAAACATGCGTTTCCATACACTGCTTGCATTCGCGTATAAATTTGCAACGGTTGCACACCTTCAGCACACAAAAATTGAATGACCGCACGCTTATCACATTTGGACGGATTGTTAACAACAAACGCCATTTCAAAGTCACAATACTTAAAATCGCTGTCAAATATAAACGAAATAAACAGATCAGTGTGACGTTTGCATACACTACTAATGTTGGAAAACGTCAGTTGAATGATTACAATTGTTTCCAAGGCTAACCTGACCAAAGATGGGTTTCAGTTGAACAAGCGTATATTTTATTATATTTATTCAAACACCCTATCCAAAGTCTTTTGTACATCACTCAGCGATACCCAAAAACTTGTTTTTTCCTGATCGTAGGTATCTTCTTCTTTATATATAAATTAAGCATAGTGCCTATTGTCTTTCTGAACTTTTACGCAACAAAAATAGAGTAATTAGCAAAGAAGTTTGCTTTGTCAGACATAAGAAAAGAATAAAGTTTTGGGAACAGAAAAGACCAGCTGTAACATTTTCTGGAAACAGAGGCGGCACCGAAATTATTTCTAGTAAGTTGATTTTAATATCGGTAGTAGAATAGCTTTTTAATGTTTAAAATAATCGTCTAAACTTTGCAGCTCCAGACTCATAAGTTACAGACTTGACTATCAGACGCGATAAACATTTTGGCTGAGCTGAGGCTCTTTATCTGTAACCCCTAAGCTTTCGCTTGTTTCTGTCCCATCTGTTATATATGGTATAAGTACCTCAACGTACTTATAGGCACAACTTACGCATGTCAGTTCTAACGTGACAACGTCTATTTTTGGAGTACATATTTCTTGATTAATAAAACGTTCTCTATAAAATAGAGTATTTAATAACTACGTTACACCATCAACATAGTAAGTGAGGCCCATTCCCATAATAAGAGCTACAGTTTTGTGTTAACTCACTAGCAGCATCCTGTTTCGCAGACATAGAGTCCGTGGGAATCTTCATGAATTGAGCTGCTCCAGCTCTTAGAATATCTGGATACGCCGTTAGACTTAGCCTGAGTCAGCCTGTAGAGATTTTCCAGAGCGATCCTCCTTACATGTAGATGTAGTGGAGGAAATTCTAGTTGCACTGGAGCACGATCTCATTGTTGTTTTGTGTCACCAAACTAACGCAGCATAGGGTAATAATTGGACACCCGTTAAATAATCCCTTCAGATCATTTTTGTTTGCAGCTCTCACGTTTTCCCAAAAAAGCCTGCGGTACGTCCAGAGAGTACTTGTTGCTTTTGAGGTAAAGTGAGGTGTGTCTCCTGTCAAGGGTGAGTCCTAGGTACTTCAGAGAAAAATAGGGCTATTTTAGATCGTAGACTACTGACTAAAACTATGAATAACTTACAAAGTTCATTTTTTCAAACATTCTGAATTGTTCTAAAATAACCAAGCAATTTTCGTATCTTACCCAAGCTGCGTATATATCCCATTCTACGAAGGGATGAAATGGTGACAAGAACATCTAATGCATTGTTTATGAGTAGATTTTCCTTTCAAGTGTGTATCAATTACCTGTTGAATAAGATGAAAACACCTCCGAAAGTGGCTATAATCCGAAGGATATCCGTCTCGGTAAGAGATTTGGATTTGATTTTGGAATTCCCTTCGACGGAAGCGTTCAAGGGAGAAAAGCAAATAAAAAAATATATAAACGTCGTGATAAAATCCATCTATAATGCACGTGCAGGGTGGTGCATTTTGAGTGACAGAAACATACCGGGTTTGTTGAAAATCAGTATACAGACAGAACAGGTAAAATTGATACTGCTGCCGTTTCTCGCTACTAGAGTCCGAACACAATAACTTTGGGACACCACGTGGTCGCGGGTGTGGCGTATCAGCCAGTGGCGTTACTGACTTGCATATGAAAATGTAATGTAATTCAGGATGATATGGCGGCAATCTCAAAACTTTGTGTCCATGATCTGATCCAATACATAAGTGGGCATAAATGCAGCAGCCCGATCTATAATTTTCTTTGTTCTCTTGGGAGACATGACACAACAAGTTCCAAAACATGAAAAATTCACTATTTGCAACAAAAAAATCGCACAAGAAGTCCGTAAGCAAAGTACTGTCTGGTCTGCTGTCAACACTGAAATGAAAACGAAGAAGTTACATGAAATAAAGCGCCCGTTGCTCCGCCGCTGGCTCGAAGCCGCAACCAGTCAGAGATCGGCATCGCATTCGAGGCGGCCCTACGTTGAATCACGTGGTGTCCCAAAGTTATTGTGGCCGGACTACTAACTCAACTTTAGACAACAAGGATTTGGTTGAAGAATGTTATTGGCTTGTAAAATATATTTATTATAAATTTAAGGATCAATATGTTTCCAACAGCACCTCAAAGGTCAGGTTTCAACAAGCAACTGAATTTTTCAGCTGGCACCAAATGTGGTGCTAGTATGGAACCAATTACAGTGGGTGTATTGAATAATATATTTTATAATTCTCGTCAATGGCATATTTATCATTAGCTGCATTTTTTGGTCCTTCAGACCTTAAAATTAGTACCAATTTTGACAATTTGTACATAAATAATTATGTGGTTAACGTTTTTAATGTCTTCTACTGTTTTTTGTTTAATTTTGAAAACCTACAATTGACATTTGCTCTAAAATATGCAGAATAACGTCTCATTAGTCGTCCTAGAATTTCATAACCTTCCCTTTATCCGTTTCAAAGATAATCCCTTGGGTTAAAGTACGCTCCGTTTTTTCTCTACCTCTACTTTTTGTACTTCCCTGTGCGCATCGCTCTCGAATAGAGCAGATCACAGCCAATTTCCTATCCTCAATTTATTTCAGGAAATACGTGAAATAAATTTCCACTTTAAAATTAAATAAATCACTTTTTTACGAGACACATTTCGGAATCAGGAGAAATTCGCAATTATAAATCTTGACCATCTAAACTTATTGCATAAAAATGAACTGCGGCAACCGCGTTTACGTTTGAATAAAATGGAGTAAAAAAATACGTTAATATGATTCATTTGGAAAGACAAATACGTCTAAAAGTACCTATCAAGTAAGCGATTTTAGTACAAAGTTTGTGGTTTTAATAATAAACGAATTTTCAAGATATAACAGTTGATACAGAATACGTTTCCTGAATTGTGTGCCGAATAAATGGTTGTGAAAATAAGGGAAACATCACAAATAAACAAAAACATTAGTAGCTTCAGGCTCAAGGAAAATGGAAGAAAATATCTGTCAGACACATATAATTAATTTTCACTTGCAATTGGAACTAGCGAATACCGTCTCTTTGTGTGTACTGCCTTTAATACAATTTTGAAAATGTCTTAATTGTTGCGTATAAGATGATGTTGAAAGGGGGGAAAAATTAATCATTGATTAATAAGGTGGAAAACCTTTATTTAATTGTGTTAAATACTATGTTTTTTCGATGATTGTATACTTTTATTACTATTTCACGCACTTGTCAATCACAGTCATTTTCTCTCCCTTTCTGTTTTATTAATTTCGTAGTTTTTTTCCTGTTCGTTGTCAGTGAATATGCATCTTGATTATAATTAACTACCCTAAGGAATAAATGTGCGACGGTCATGCAGTTATCAGCCTGTTGAGATGTAAACTGAAAGTATAAACCGCCCCTTGAGACAGTCAACAACGACTATCAAGGTGTGTTCCCTCTGTATCGAGTCGATAAAGAAAACGGCAATTCCACCAAGATGGGATCGGAACTTTGGTTATTATTAAAGACAAGATGTTAACAGATTATAGGCTGGAGAGTTGTGAAGACCTAAATGGACCTTTTGGAAGTTCTTGGGATATGAGGGTTGGCTACTGATATTGTAATTACTAAATTCAAATTAATTTACAGAAAATTATCATAAAGTTTAAGTAGATATTTTACAAAAATTATCCACAATCAGCTGTCGTAAAAATCGTGTAAAGGTGGATTCCCACAGATCCGTCATCCGTCGATACAATCATCCGAAAGTTCTGTGATTGGTGGAAAAATTCAAAATTGACAAGCCGCGAAATATTTGTCCGAAAGTTTTAACTTACGTCCGTTATCGGATAAAGTTGAAAAATGTTCAACTTTTATCCGTCATCGGGTCTGATTTAACCTAACTTTTTCATGATCTGCCATTTTTGTAGGATACTACTTAAGTATGAATAATAATAATGAAAGACGATTAAAAGCAATGAACAGTTTGCTGTTAATTTCAATTGTGTTGAGAAATAGGAGGAAGAAAAGAAATCCACCAAGATTTTGGATTAGAGATATTTACAAAAAAGAAAATCTCAAATACACTAATTTATTGTCGAAGACCAAACCCAAACAACAAACTAGTAAGGTAAAATTTAAAAGTACAAAAAACTGTCGACAATGACTTAAATGCTGTCAATTCTCATTCACGTTACCAAACTTGAAATGTTATTATTTTTGTTACTAAAACGTACGATTGTTTCCAAGCAATGGAAATTGGCATTTGCATTCATCCGATTCGACGTGATTCGACTTACAATCGGACATCGTATGACGGATCTGTGGAAATTCACCTTAAGTAGTTCACAACTACAGTAGAAACGGTGACTGTTGCGTCAAAACTCCTGTTAACTCAATAGAAATAACCGTTATGACTAATATTCCAAAGGTCGGCCTTTTACGAATTGGCAATTAAACAAGAAATTTAACTTTTTAAATTGTATTCACTTTATTTATATGGTTAACATCGACATATTTATTAAAACTATCGATATACTGGGTGAATAAGTTACAAAGTCCAAAATTAATATTAATATTAAATAAGCGTTGTGATATTCCCGTGTCACGGCATTTTAGGTGTTATGAAATGTCAACAGTTAACAAATTGATAATGTATTACTACATTCGTACTTACCAATGTCAAATGGAATAAAAAGTTAAATTATTTCTTACAAGAACTGATTTTAACAATAAATACACTTTTAATCCAACACTTCGCTAAAAACAAGACAATAAACTAAACTCACATAACCTCACATACGGTAGTGTCAAACTCAACTTTTAGTACGAACAGTTATACGCGTTACGTCAATTATATCGTTGTCTCTTTTTACGACTACTACGGCAAATTTAAAGAAACTATTACGTATGTCTTGTAGTTGGTCTTGTGAAGAAGACAATCGATCGTACGTTATTATGTAACACACAATGTCAATCCAACTTATTTCCAGACTGTGGAAGTGCCGGCCCAGTTAGGTGTTTCAGCTGGCGCACTTGGCCATTGCTCTTGTGCAACTTCAGCAGCCCAATCTGGTTTTGCATCTACGTTAAAGGCAGGTGCAGCAGCTGCTGGAGTAACATCAGCAGCATAATCATTGGTTTCAGGTTCATTCCAAGTAATATCTTGTGATTCTATAGGTGCGGAAATAATTTCTGCAGGTTTAACAGCAGTAGAAGTTGCTTCTTTAGCTGCTTGTTCTTCTTTCTCAGCTTCTTCAGGTTCGCGATAGAAGAACAGGTCAACAACAACCTCCCATTTGGTGTCACGTGGAATGATACCCCTGATACCCCGTACGTTATTATGTTTGAATTATATTGATAGAAGAAGATAGTATGTAGAAAATATGTGTTGCATAAATCGTAGATTGGGTCACGTGATGGTAAAGCTCCACCGTTTCTACTGTATATATAGATAGTAAAAGCTCGTCGAGGACAGCCTGTAAAAAATGGAATCCAAATAGGACAACCACACCATTCCATACACTACACTGTTACGGACCCACATAAAAAAAGTAATTTATAGAGAAATGGGAACAAATCTTCTGAATCCTATTTTTTGGAATGAAAAATGTCCTAAACTAGATTTATGTTTAGATTAGACTGTTATTGAGTCCTTGAAGGACTTTTATCTATGAATATAATCTATTATTAAGTTTAGAAATTGATTTAGTTCAATCCTGTGAAGGAAAGGGGATATAGAAACCAAAAAAATTCTTATACTCTCAGATAATCATAGAAATCTTTAGCATGTCCTCAGATCAGATCTAGACTGGTCTGGAACTGGCTACAAAAACTCTTGACCATCGCAAAGCATAAAAGAGTAATTCTTAAGAGGATACAGGAGCACAAGGATATTTTAGAAATTGAAACTGTTGAAGCTGCATTAACTGGTCCAGAACCATTATTTGAAATACCAAAAACTGTTGCACGTAGTTGTACATCTCGGGGGATTCAAACTAAACATCAGACGACCTGAAGTCACTTTCCAAAATAGAAACACAGCAATTTCCAGGTATTGATTTTTCTATAGATTATTTTGGAGAACAATAAAGCCATTTCTATGATAAACATCTATTTCCGATCTACAAATAGCAGCCCACGTATAAAAATTACATTTTTGTCTCCAAAGATGTTTCGAAAAGGAGAGTGCCTTTTTATAGTTGAAGCGTTGACACCGTCGCGACGCGACGCAAGGAAAAATATAAAAGTACATTTCGTTTTCAGAAGCTCACAATAAATCTCATAACAAAATAAAATAAGTCGCCCTTCTGGTTTTCGCTGCTCTGATTCTCACTAAGATAGAAAACATAAAAGAAAAATCATAATGGAAAACGAAAATTTATACATTTAAACAGTAAAACGAGAGGAGGACAGAAAAGAATAAGTGAAAATCCGAGAAGTGTAATATATATTAAAAACAATGGTTGAGGATTTTTTGTTGGTCGAAGTATAAAGACTGTCTCCAGCCACTGACTAAACCCGAATTCGGCTTAAAATAAAAATTACCATAAGATCTGCTTAATACCAAACTTTGGTCAATGTTTTCTGCTGTTAAGCTGTGAAGAACTATGAGAATTAAGTTCCATATTAATATGTGGCTTTTGTTCTTCCAGGAGCCACTTCACCACCTTCTAGATCCATTTTTATTACTAGACTCCATAACCTAGTCAGACATTTGCAGTATGTGTGCTTAGGCTTCCTCATTTTCTTGCTGAAACTGGCATATTGTTGTGTCTGCCTATCCAATGATGTTCCTTTCTTTGTTGAGTTCACAGTGCTGCTCCGGAACCAATCCAAGATCCTATTAGTTCGCCTGTTCTAGCCTAACCTACTAAGTACTCCGTGAATTTTGGTCTGTCTCGTTTCCGTCACCTTTTTCCACAATTCTCGAGACTGGTTTTCCACCAAGTATCAAATCGAAAAGAATATTGTATTTCGGTGAAAAAATTATTCAGGCCCACACTATAATATATAATTAATAGTTTCCACTTTTCTCTCCATAATATATAATAAAATCGTGGACATAAAATAGTGATTTAATATTTAGAGTGCATTAATATAGCGCCATCACAAAAACAGGATAATTACATTTTTTACGAGAATAATATTAATGGATAATTAATTCACTAGTATTTCGTGGGCGAATTATTGAAACAATTAAATAATAATATGGAAAATGGAAGTAGATATTAATTGTTAATAACCATAACCAGTTTTCATGCCCCCTTTTAACATAAATTATTTTTTAATTCTAATTTGTTTACCTTCCCTTTTTTTTGGCTTTGCCAATTTCTTCCAATATTACATTAAAGGTGATACTGCAAAAGGGTTCCGGCCCTCAAAATGATGTTTCAGTCCCCCTCTTTGCTGTTTCATTTCATTCTAATCCAGTTTGTCCTGGAATCCACAGTAAGATGACGGCATTTTTTTCGCCTAAATATTTGACTTCTTGTCTCGTTTCATTCCACTCCTATCAATTTTAATGGTTTTGAGGTTTTCTTTTCTTAGAGAGGGCTATTTAAATAGTTTTGGTCGGGTTAATATTAAATCCTACTGTTATGTCGGCGGGTTCAGTAATAGTAAACACTTTGTGATTGTTTATTATTCACACTTTATTCAGACTTTATTTAGCAAAACAGTCGCTTACAATAGTTTGTATTATAACCTATTTTACCCGGGAACCATAACCGTTCAGGTCATTCTGTCTAGAGCCCTCAGCTGACTTCACCAAGGTTCGCCAACCGATAAGCGTTTCAGTGTTGCCATCAGCCAAAGTACCTAGCAGAACACCTACTTTCCTCCACCATCTGTTTGTTTAGTTCAGATTCTTGTGTACGATGTCACAAACGAATTTTTGTCTGGCTATTGTAACAATGTTATTGGGATATTATTAGCAGGATATTCCAAGGTCAGCCAAACCACACAGAAGTTTGTTTTTAAATGTAAGTTATAACATAGTGGATAAGGCTATTGAAACTGAGTAAGAGACATTTGAAAACAGTTACCTACCTAGTGACTGGATACTACACCTTGAGGAAACATCTGCACAAAATGGGCAAAGTTAGTGAACCTATGGCAGGAAATGTGAACTCTATGATGAAACACCTACTCACATTATCTGCTTCTGCGAGAACTCACATAGACACAGATGGAAGCTCTTACAACTACTGAAAATCGCTCCAGTCAAACTAGTGGCCTAGATAGAAGACACAAAGCTTCTGAAATGGAAGTAGATAACATGGGAAATTGTACAAAGATTCAGAAGCCGTATCTTTGAACGTTCGACCAAATGCTTCCACGTATTTCATTTGATGGGAGTGGATTTGTTATGTTCGAGCAGTATCTTCGAAATCTCGAATGTTTGACTTGCAAACGAATTAATGTATCAGTCTAATCAGTCCCACATGGGAGTAAGCGAGTAGAATCTTGAGCAGAACGTCAGAAAAACAAATAAACATCAAACAACGTACTGTGGATATAGCGAGATAGGGAAATCATAGCGATCATTATTTTTTGATAAATAATACTGCTGAACAGAAATGAACGCAGATGAAGCTTTTATGCATCAAATAATTGATGATTTGCAAGATGCTCAGGAAATGGAGGAAAAGACGACAAGATACAGAAAATGGAAATAAACACAAACTACATGTACGCGTACTTTTTCCACTACTCTACACTACACTTTACCTAAAAAATGAAACATAAGATCTACAAAGCAGTTCGCCACTGTGTTTGGAAGATATTGCAATTTGAATTTTCGAGTACCGTTCGATTCGAACAGAATCCATTCGACGTTCTCGCGAATAGTCGAACGTTCAAAGATACGATTCAGTTCAAGTGCCTGGGCTGCTGAGCACAACCCAATCGCCCATTGGGCGCGTTCAGCCACGCTAGCGCAAAGTTAGCGCTAGCAGCGGCGCTCTGTGAAAGCGCTTTAAGGTGGCTGAACGTCTATGCTTTGATGCTCTTCTCTGTGACAAACATCACATAACCTTTACATTTATTTTCTAGATATAAAGTAATTGCACCATTACATTAATCCTTAATGATTCATATTCATCTAAGATTATTATTATTATTAATTCGATGTTATGTTATCAACTAACTAGTTTACCTTCATACAACAATTCTACCATATATTGGTTTTTCCACGATATATTTTTCCATTAATATTAAATTCTACAGTTGTATACGGTTTAATAATCTCCGCCTTAATTAAACCTTATTAAACTCTAATAAAAACTGAATAACAGAAATTTTATCTTAGAGGTTAGAATTTAGAATTGTTGTTTGTTTTTGTTGACATCATAGGTTGACGTAACGAACCGCTGACCAACTTACCGGAAAATAAATTCGCTGGAAAAAATGGCGACCGCTGGAGCTAGCGCTATCACTTAGCGGTCAAATTCGCCCACTGCTTAATCAGCGCTTGCCTAGCGCTAACGGGGCTGAACGCGACCAATGTATGTAACAAATCCTGATGGCTAAGATCTGTAAGCTATTCTGGTAGGGTTCACAACGAGAAAGAAAGAAGGTCTATGTGTGAGATTTCTGCCACTAAACAGAATGTTGGATAACACCGACTCCCACGCTTTTTGAAAAACTCTGTATTTTCAATGCTTCTTTGTATGTTTCAATTTAACATCTATTCTGTTCTCAAACATTTTATCTTTCATTTTTACCTACCAATTTTTGTTTGAATCTAATGAATGAATGAACATGAAGGTATATCCTTTTCAGTACAAGAGCTAACTAACGTACTAAAGTAAGTTTAATAATAATTGTGATAATTTTTGCTATACCATCGAAACTACAACCGTAAACATTCTACTTGAATAAAATATCAACATCCAGTAATATAACATTGATAACTAATATAGATAAAAATCAAAGATCTTCAAGTTGAGGAAGGAAAACAGATCGAGTAACGCTACAAATTTTGGTGTTAATATAATTGCTTGCTTAGCCATAAAACTTTGTAGAAACTTAATATTATTAATTTGTTTTCCGTAATAATTTTATTGTTAAACACGAAATTATTCGTTCTCATTTGAATAATTTATCAGTAGCGTTGAATGTTTGTAGTAAAATCGTATAATCATCAGTACTAAAAGCTTTTCGTAAATTGCCAAACTCGAGGTCTGATATACACAAATTGTAAGCTCTTAATAAAATTTAATTCTGCTAAATTCGCGCATCCGACCATATCGGTATAAGATGTTTTATAGATGTACTTTTGATTTATATAAAAGCCAAGTTCCGATGTGATTGTTTTAAGAAATCGGTGAGTAAACTTCGTCTGTCGGTAGATATGGAATATTGCTTTATGTTGACGAGTATGTACAGCTCAAGACTGGGAATTCTACTATCAACTCTATTCACACATCTTTTGTCGCATATTTCTTCATAAAAACTTCAATATGTTTCATATAAATAACTAAGGAATAAAAGAAGACTTGTCGACAATATACAGAGTCAGACTTTCGACTGGAATAATTGTAGTAATAGTACTATAGAAAGGAATACAGGACTCAAGTAAAAAAGAGATGACAGCCACTACCTATAACGGCTTCGTTGCGAAATCTAACTAGAGAAAGTTAGTGATGTAAATGCTGGTGGGTGGAACCTGCTGTTAGGATGACTACAGGTACGACGGTGTTTTCCTCCTTGTGGTCACCGATCCAAGTACTACCCGAGCTCAATACTGCTTCATTGTAATTATCGAATCAGAGGCGATCCACTGCAGTATTGGGTCGACGCCCAGTGCGGAAATTGAATTGCTTTCGCACAAAATCATTTGGCATGCTTGTGGAGAAGGGTACTGTTAGCAGATAAGCAACGTTTTTGTCTCACTGCGAATTTGGCGGAGGGCCAGTCATAGTTTTAGCAGGAATTTCTTCATAAGCTCGTACAAAGTTGGTCTTTATAGAAATTGATTCCCTGACAGCTCACAGGTACGTTTTGTAGGTAGAGTCCGTTTCAATAAGGAAGAAGCCACCTGAAGTTGGCGTATCGACCTGCGCATAAGTCAAAATCTGTCGAGCGATCGTTCCATGCCATTGGTGTTACAAGCGATGTTTCATGCCGACAGCAATTAAATTGTTGACATTTGAGGTTGTGTTTGAAACAATCATTTACTGTCGAATATTTTTCATTTTTGAATATTTTAAGACTTTCAGCTAGTTTATTTGTGAGTGCTGTGTGTTTTATTTGATCTAAAACCATGCCTCCTACAAAACTGGTTGGTGTTAAAAGAAAAGTTATCCACAGTGAAGGCCGAAAGATTCTTAAAAACGTTGCAACTTTTATGGAGTCTGAAGGTGAACAAATTCCTTTAAAAAATCATCGGTAAGTCAAATAAGAAAGTATAATAATCCAATATATTACTCATGGCATTCAGATTGTTGTGAAATATATGGAAGAGTATACATTACTTCAAAAATAATTGAATTCTGCTAATAATTCATATAGTCTGCTGCACTTAGCAGTTATTTGTATGGTTCTAATACTTCTAATTTTGTGTTACCATACAAAATGTGAAAACGTTACGCTACTGATTTAGATTAAAATGTCAATTTTTAAATATGGCGCTGGTTTTGACATCAAGGTCGCGCATCGACTGCAACTTCAGGTGGCTTCTTCCTTATTGAAACGGACTCTACTAGCAGATCAGTACGTAGCAAGAGTTTCAATTTATTGGTCAAATTTCTATCTGGACGTTACTGAAAGCGCTGACAAATTAAATAGTCTAATAATAACATCCTGTTTCCAAAGTTTCACCCATAAACAAATCCACAAGTGACTTATTTTTCTCTCATTTATAATCCTTCCTATCTTAATGAAAAGAACAGTGTTGCCGTTTCTTCAGCACTTCATTACATTGGTTGTAGATACTCTGATTAATTCCAAGCACATATTCTTTTCCAAACTACTCTTTTTCCTTTTCAATTGGGAGATCGAGAGCGTTGTGTTCATTGAAAATCGAAGGAACCGACAATATCGTGGCTTCTTTTTGGGTTAATTTATTTCCGGACTATAGTAGAAGAATGTAATTATTTGTTCTTTTTTGAAATACATTCCTTCAGCACTCCATTAATTAAATTGATGTTTGGATATGTTACGATAGAAATTAGAAATAAGCTTTTGCTAATAAAATACTCTTTCTCATCTATTTTCTATAGGATGTGGACACTAAGAGTAGCTCCCGCTCTACTCGCAAACTTTATTTAAGAACGGGTATGCGTCTTTATACTGATTGCTCACCTTTGCCGACTCTGGTAATTAACGGACATTTACAAATGTGAGGTTAGGACAATAAAATTTCTGTTTATCAAACAATATCTCGTTGGTTATTTTCCGTACAGCTGGATTAAAACATTAATTAAAATGAAGTTTTATTTACATAAAATAAACCATTTTTTAAATCTAAAAAATGTTGGACGAACAATTTGATATGCATTAATATTTCCGAATAAAATTGGAAGGTATAGATGATTTCTCCTATCCCAAAGTCCCTTCTTGCACATATATATATATATATATATATATATTCCTCCTGTTGTACCGTGGATTCAGTGTAAATTTAAACATAAATTGGAGAGCAAAATAACTGGAAAATTTCCTGTTCGCGATTGATTCAGGAAGGGATGTGGGTTTTGAAAGTCAGAGGCGTAACATATAACATACTCTTATTAAGTTCATGATAGTTTGATGTTAATAAGCAAAACTAAAGCACTGAGTTCTTATCTAATCAGTTCTTAAATGGTTTGGTAATGACTGGGAAAACCAAATAAACTGGGCAAGAGCAAAACAACTTATTGTGGGTTCCAGGAACACACTGGAATAGAAAGAGTTTAAATAGAAAGTTAACTAGCGAAGAGTGGTACTGAAACACCCTTCTCGGGACCGGAATTGCATGATCAGAACCAATGTGTCGGAAAAAGTAGACAACGCCCATAAAACGAAAAGGTTTTACCATGAAGACAATCAAAGGTACTCACCGGTACCACTACAAAGTGTGTGTCTATGCTCATCGTTCTGTGCATGTTTGTCAAGAGGGGATTTACCGGCAAAGGTATTTTAACTGCATGATTCGGGAACAGCAGAACCAGCCGAACTGAAAATGTGGCTATTCTGCGATGGCGATGTTTTCGGTTATCAAATTTCTGCTAGCCTGGTAGGTAATGGTTTCCTTGTCGTTGGTAATCGTTTACCAGCCACATGAAAACCATTAGTTACCCACTAAATATCCAACAACCACGTACCTCAAACCAATATCTTGCCCACCGCTTCCCCACCTATCGTTTTCCCACCAACATCTCCCTCCGTTTCTGCTCCTAAAAGAAAGCGACTGCCTCCTACAACTCGTCAGTTATCTCTGAGGAGTAGACAGATTGAAACCTTGGTGGTAACTGCAGGGTACGGTACTAGTGGAGACGGCAGTTTGAGGCCACGAAATCGTACTGAACCTTTTCCTATGTCTTCATAATGACTCCAAGGGAGGAGTCGAATCACCGACGCCGGGAGCACCCCTAACCGGAAATTTCGCCGAGACCACTGGTGTTCCAACCAGTACTAGGGTTCTTTATCGAGCCCAACATCCATGGACTCGGGACCTCGGTTGTTTTACGTCTCCTCCGAAAGACGGCATACTTACATTATACCTCGTGCTCATTGGTATAATGCCTGCGAGCTGTGATATGCTACTCCGCTGCGGGCTGTATGTGCTATTTATACGGCGGTCTTCCCTAGTATCACCCATCCAAGTACTAACTGTTGGCATCAGAGGCGTTCCACTACAGTGCTGGGCCGACGCCCCTGATTAAGCTTTGTTTATCGTTTTTTTACCTTCTTATTGTTTTTATTTAAAATGTATTACTAATTACCTTTTTTTAACTCTACCCTTCTAGCCATCATTACATCACGTATTTTAACCATTTATCTTTATTTTTTCAAAAGTTAATGTTTTCTTAGCATTAAGCTTGAATAATCGTCATAATTACTTGATTGACAGCAAAATTCAAACTTCACAGATCATTAGCAGCCACCTGGATCTCAAGTTGATCGTCAATATGACTAAAGCTTTACCTAAATCAATTTTAAACAATCCTTCTGATATACCGTGTCTTGATCGTAGTCTAATTAATACAGCTAATCCAAAAGATATGTTTTTCCATTTTTGACCTGATCTACCAAAATTACTTTCCAAAAATCACGAAGAACTTGAACACGTAGTTTGAAATTCCGCGCTATTTAAAATGATTACAAACGACCTCTAAAGCGCGCTAAATTTGATTTACGCATCGTGTGAAATTTAAAAGTCTATTAAAAGTTGTATCGAATGCTCATGTCGAGATAATGATTCGTGTCCCAACATGCTTTGGCCGATATTTTATTTTGTTTTATAGGCCAAGCATTGGGTGAATTTTTATGACAAAAATCCTAGTAGATAACGTCATCATGGGAAAGACATAACATAGTATTAATCTGATATATTTTTGACTCGCAAACGTCCTTTTTTACGTTTTTTTGTTAATAATACGAAAGCTTATCAAGTAATGGTGTTAAGACGTGAATTGTTGATAATATAAATACAAATACAACGCATTTTTCAGCGAAATGTTAATTAAAATCGAAGAAAATTAGGAAAATTTGTCAATTTTCGTAGTTATAGTTGTGAGTAAAATTATTTTGCACTGTTTCACAATAAACTAACAGTATCCGGTGAGGTCTCTTGTCATTGGTGCAATGTAGTTTTCGATTAGTCTATGAAAAATGTACTTGAATTGTTAGTTCACATGGACTGTTAACGTCCCAGGGTGGGTTTAGTTAATTTCTGATATTTACGAGATATTGTGTAATTTCTGATGTCTTTTGCATGATGGCACAGTCAGTTTTCTACTAAATTTTTTGTCAAAAATTCACTATATTGCTTGGCCTACTAAACTCCATTAATTATACTTGTCGAAAACAAATTCCCGAAAACCAATTTCTAATTAAGGATATTGTTAAAATTTGTTGTTGTTAACCTAACAAACTTTGGAAGGAAAGTCCAAGGGAACAAGTTTGTGAAGTAGATAAATACTTTTAATGAACCAGTGATTCAATAAGGGTAACTAGGGTCCATATCTTGGAAACCGTCCTAGGGTTTTGGGGAAAAATTATTATGAGAAAATCGGTCCTAAAAAATGATTGAAAATGCGTTTGAGTCCATACTGATGAGGCGCAAATACGCCGAAACCGGTCTACAAGTTGTGTTGTCTTGTAGATATACCAACCCCGTTTGACTTTGGGGTGTAATTCAATATCCGGCGGTGCATATTGCACGGGAAGTAGTTGTTGCTCCTTAGTTGAACGGTCACTGTTTTTGAATAATATTATTTTTCAAAAATTCATAAAGTGTGAATATAAATAATTATTCTTCGACATCTGTTGATAAATCACTTTATTAAATACGACAATATTGCAGGAAACTGTAATAAGCTTTATTATTTATTTCAATTTTTTATAATATTTGTTTTTGTACGTATCTGTTTTTGCAATTGGGAAGCAAAAAGGAATAGAATCAAACAAAGTGTGGGTGATTAATTTCAAAAAAAACCGGCGATAACCGTAACGTTTATGACCTACCGTCAACATTTGTACGTGGCTGTACCCACGAAGGTATTTTTTTGTGTTCGGAAATTATGTGTGTAGCTAAAGGTTCAGAATGGCGCCATTAAAGGGTTTACGGTCCTTGTAGAATATTAAATATTTACGTAAGCTTTGAGGTTTTGTTGGGAAATCAAACAAAATAAAAGTGTATTTATGTAATTCCGAGCACAACTGATTCAGGAATAATTTTGTGAAATTTGAATTGTATTTTTTAATACAAAATAATTACTCCAAGCCAAAAAATATGGAGATTTGTGCAAATGTCCTGAATTATTAGCCTGATTTTACACACAAAGAACTCGCATCAAAATTATTGGACATTTGAAAAAGGTGTAGCCTTCCAGTAACTGGCATGACTGCGCCATTAATTTTTATCGCAAAAATTATTGTAGTCGTTGATAGCAGCGTGTGTTAGTGGCTAGTGTTTCACTTTTTAATGAATAATTTAAATTCCTAACGTAATCTCCGCTTGAATGGGTCCAGGTCCAGAATAATTTAAGCGAAATTTTCTGCTGTAACGCCCTTTTCAGCGGAGAATTACTGTCGTCATGTGTCGATGCGGATATAATTAGGGCGATTTCCAAAGGGATTTCCAATCATCGAGTCTCGTGGTCGAAACAAAAAAATATTTACGAAATACTAAAAAACAGAAGTGACACGATTTGGGTGGAATTTTTTGTTAGACGGAGCTGTAAATTTTAGAAATAAAAGTATTAAATTCCTGAGGATCTTGCATTAACGTTTGCTGTCACAGAAAAGGGGAAAATGATATGACAACTAATTAGAATTAAGTTGAATCATAATATAAACTCGAACAATAGTGATTGTCAAAGCAAGACTAAGACTCGGATAGTTTTAGTATTGGTCTTGTTCTTGTTCATTTAGTCTTGGTCTAGGTCTTGCTAGTCTAGGGATTGCTCTTTCACAAGACCAAGACCAACACCAATTTGGCTCATCACTATCGATCAACATCTGCTGGTAGTACAATGGTAGCTTAGATTAGATTAGAATTGGAGTGGCTCTTTGTGTATTGTGTTCCTCCCTATTTTTAGAGCTCGATAACTAGCTTTATTCGTTTTGTTAGACCTATTGGCCTGGATACCGCCTCCATTGCCCTCGGTTTTTCTTCTCCGAATAGATGAAACCGCACCCTTACTAGGCCTTCGCACTCACAGTACTCTGTGGTTTCGTCTTCTTCCTGGCAAAACCTACATAGGCTGTCATCTGCTAGGCCAAATGTGTGCATATGCTTCATCAACCTACAATGTCCCACCATCATCCTGACATAGTAGGTTGCGTGACAGTTTAGCCGAAGTGTTTTTAAGGAATAGTTTAGCGAGCCTTTGTCCTGAGGTTTTATTCCACCAACACAGTGCCTGGTTGTTTATCCGTTCGTGGATGCTCTCCTTAGTGAGGATTTTTGCCATTCCACAGAAAGGTTCTGGCACTATCATGACCTCAGTCGCTCCTGCTTGGCTATAATTCATCGGCCTTTTTATTGCCTTTTATTCCTTGGTGACCTGGCACCCAGGTTAGGGTCACTCTATTATGACCACCTAATCTGTTGAGGGCCTTGCGACACTCCCACACCAGATTGGACGTTGTCCGATATGAGCTTATCGCCTTTAGTGCAGCTTAGCTATCGGAGTAGATGGCTATTCTTTGGTTATCCACCTCCCGTCTCATCAACTCTTCTGCACAGCATTGCACCGCCATTACCTCTGCCTGAAATACAGTGGCATGTTTCCCTAGGCTTAGAGAAATCGTGATCTTCTCTTTTACCCTATATACTCCGGCTCCTACTACAGAGTCTGTTTTAGAGCCATCAATGGTAGATTTATACGTGGTCTTTTGAGGGTGAGTGTTGAATGATCAATATGTACCACCAGGCTCTATGTTTCTTTGGCAAATGGAATTACCGTCCCCATAGCACTATTAGTTTAAAGCATTGTAGTGCCGTCTTTTTCGTAAAGTGATAACACTCCTCCATATGGACATCCTACAATCGAACTTGTCTTGATGGTGACTTGTCCCAGAGTGGATATTATTGTCCCATATCGTACAAACTATTGAGTTTCTGGTATAGTAATCAACGGTGGTTTTTAGTCAAACTGTAATCGACATCTCATCAGGAAAACAAAATAGTTTTGTGCCAACTTACCATTGTATTTATCATCTTTTTAACCCGTGAGCCATTAGTTTTCTCCATCTAGTTTTTTTTTCTAAAATAACCTTTTATTTGAAAAAAACATCATCAGCAGGGCAAAGTAAAAATAAGTAACAAAAAGAGAGAGCGAAATATGCGCTGGAAGTTTTCTAATTGCTTGGAACTCTTAATGAAACTGAAATATATGCTTTGAGTGTTGGCATCCACCTCCGCTATGAATGTACTTATTTTTTTCTCTATTAAAGACTTCTTGCGGAAAAATGTTAATTTGGGAAAGAAATTAGTTTTTGATAATTAAAAATTAGCTAAATAGATACAGGATTCGTTAATTGGTTTAAATCCAGAACTTTAGCCGTGTATCATATTTATTTTTGTTTTATTTTTAAATATATACTTCAAAACAGACTTTTTCTCCGTACTTTCATTGCATCTGGTTTTCTCAGATAAGTCTCCACTACTACCTTTGCAGGTCTTTTGTGTAGCTCTCTCGGTCCTAATTGGGTCTGGTGAAATATTATCAAGTAAGATCAGTATGTGTGCATCCATCCTTTATTGGTCCTGGAAAGGTCCTTTGTTGGTCCTGAAAAGGTCATTTATTGGTCTTGGGAAGGAGTTTTGATCCTAAGAAGGTAATGTCCTATATTGCGCACAGGAAGATTCTTCATCGTTCCTGGGAAAATCATATATTGCTCCTGAAAAGATTTCTTTGTACCAACATCGGAAGTCCTAGGGACTCCTCGATTGTTAACAAAAGCTGTCCTGTGTACGTCCACGACCTAAATCGGACGTGCCTGGGAGGTCGTTATCTAAATAACGGACGTCCCGAAGCCATCTTAAGAACGTCTTTGTGCTGTTTGCGTTAATAACAGCCAAGGTCTGCTCGAATCCCTTTCCAGCCGCGACCGTACTTTGGCTTACATACATTCCTTACACAATAATATTTCACCAGACTGAGAACGAATTGTGATTGACATTTGAAGACAGTTTCCGGCCTGGTGACTGGACGCACCCTGAAGAAATATCTGCACAAAATGGGCAAAGCTAGTGAACCTATGTGCTGGAAATGTGAACTTTATGATGAAACAACTACAAACATACTCTGCGAGAACTTACATGGACTTAGACGGAAGCACTTCGGAGAGGAAATAATACAACCATTAGAACTACTGCAAATCCCTCAAGTCAAACTAGTGGCCTACATAGAAGACACAAAGCTTCTGGAATGGAAGTAGATAACATCGGAAATTGTATAAAGATTCAGTTCAAGTGCCTGGGCTGTTGAACACTACCCAATCGAATGAATGAATGAACTACTTTATTTCCATAAATGGTTTTTGATGGAAACTAAAATTTCAGTGAACTCAAAAAATATTTTCTAAGTGGAGCTATGGAAGTAGCGAATAAATAAATAAAGATCTTGAATCAAACGTTGGATTTTCTTGTATGCTTCCTATTTTTATACCCTCACAAATCCCAATGGCTGGTGTAATATATTTATAAGCTTCTCCAGGCTGTTAAAACATCCTTCTCTACGAGCTCAACATTTTTTTTTGCTTTCGAGGAAAAATTATGTCTTAATTTTTCACGAAATTATCTTTTATTATTTTCTCCACGGTACTCAGAGCGTAAGAAAATGAAAGGAAAAGATTTTTGTTTGCTTTGTGAATATTGGAGCAAAGAAAAATAATCAAAATTTTTGTTTGTAATATTTATTTTAACGGGTAATAAATTGAAGGGCAAAAAAAGTGGAATTGATTAAATATGGGACGTAAAAACACAACGCAGGACGTTGTATTAGACAGTAAAAATGCTAAAAGTATTGTAAAAAAGTTGTAAAATCCTGTAAAAAAGAAAAACATGTAATCCGGTCGTTTCTAATGTGGGAATTTTTAATTGGGAAATTAAGTAGATATCTATGGGAAGAAATGCCGTAAGGGACCCACAAAAAGTTAAGTTAATGTTTTGTTTGATTGGATAACAGAGTATAGTTATTCCAATGTTAATCTAATAACCCATATTGATGTGAAATGCCGCCCTATGGCATGCATATAAACTCACTCAACCAACAAATAGATATTATATTAATAATATTTCTCGACAACACAATTCGCACACGCCCCTGGATGAAATTAATGGTAAGTAACTTCTTTACGTCGTTAAAATTTTTTATGAAACAGTGGACCGCGTTAATAACTGACCAGTTACTTCGTTATATTATGCCAATTACTGGAACTATGGTCTATTCGATTTCCAATCCACCTGCTGCTACGTTGCCAGCTATTCAAAATTTTCTTAAAAATAGTAGCATACATAAAGTGGTTTTAATTAATTTTTCTTCTTCTAGCAATTCCAAGCGGTTTATTTTAACGCTTACTAATAAATTCATATTAGGTATTCTTTTTTTAAATTTCCAAACTAGCTTTCTAAGAATATCACGAACTAACGGTTTACTGAAGTAAGGGGAACATTTGTATAGAGATCCTGACAATTTTAGAATATAAATCTGACTACACTGCTTTATTTTATTGTCGTTACATTCACATTAGAAACACTATACTCGATGTCACTTGTTAGTTGGTTCGCGTTCAGGATAACTCGGTGCCGCCGCAATGGCCAAGTCTTACAATACCTATTTAGAATACCTGTTACATAATGTAGTTTATGCCTGATATAGCCTAACACTTGCTTGGAAACATTATTCGGAGGAAGTACAAAAGCCTTTGAACGAACCAACGCCTGTAAATCTACTATTCTTGCTCTGGGGAATTGATTGGCAAAACTCAATGAGATGCCATTGTCAAGATTCTGATCTAATAAAATTACCTACGACTCCCTCTCTTACCAGGGATACTTTTCGTTTCTATCCATATTGAAATGACCAAGAATTCAAATGAAATACACTTTGTTCAGTGTCTTTTTGGCAATATCTTGAAGACATATCAACTCCGTTTGACTTTGAAATGTAATTCAATAGCTGTCGGTGCCTATAGCCCGGGAACGGAACTGTTTTGGAAAAATATGTTTCAAAACTTATAAAGCTTTAGAATAAACATAATAATTATTTTGCGATATTTATACTCAGTAGTCTTTAATATATACTGGGGAAGTGCCTTCGGTTGAAAGTGAGATACTCTAGCCGTTAATGATAAAATAGAACCAGGAGAATTTACCTTCATGCTTTATCGACTGAGCAATTTGTCTCGAGATATATTACAACCGATTTCCTTGCAAAATGCTTCCGACGCAATAATTATAACTTATGGCGACATTCACGTTTAGTGATCCTACTTTATTGGTTGCAATTACCGTCTTTCATGTACAATTTTCTATGTTTTAGTGTATGATTTAAAAATAATCATTGTTGGACTATATTTGACGACATAGTTTAGATTTAGGATCACCGTAAGTAGGATTTAAGTGGAGTAGATATATTTTATATGAAATTATTATCCTAGAAGAAAAAGCAATGTAAATAGTTCACTAAGCTTCCTTCAAGGACGATCCAGATCTTTTAGAATATGTAGAGACATATACTGTATAACATCTAAACAAATTTCGTCAAATAAACCAGTGTCTACCAACCTTAATATACCTACTACTCTGCTTGGGTTTAGATCCTTTTCTTTGTTCTTTTATCTTGCTGGTTCAAACATACTTTTCAGCAATTGGAACATTTGAATGGGTTTTCGGTCCCTGCTAAAAGGATTACATCTTAAATAATTTACTCGCAGGATACTATCTAGGACTTTAACTTCCTCGGCGCTCTTTAACTTTCTGTCTTTTTGTGTTTACACGCAATTTTGTAGGTTATATAAGGTTGGGATTGTCTATTTGAAATTGCTTCTCTGGCCTACTCCGGTTGTTACGTACAATAGTAAATCTTATTTCAAACCTTACTCCGGACTATTATGATTTAAAGCGCAGTCGATTCGGACTGATATTTAAAAAAATTGGGGTCTGCAAAAGTTTAAGCAGTTAAGTGAAAAAATATATGGTTCGTTTTTTTGCAAATATCTCCAAAACTATTTGAGATATCCGAAATTTGAAAAAAGGGTCTTAAAGAGCAGGAAATTTCAAAAAAAATGTCTTCCATTTTGGAACTGTTCCGACAGTATTTATAATTTTAATATAAAGGTGAAATTTATGCTAAAAACTCCGTTTCACATAAGAGCAAGCCACGTGAAGTTTGCCAACTGTCTTGCGCAGAAATCAAAATCGAGATCTAGATACTGTGGAAGACATTCTTATGACGTCTAGAACAATTGGGGGCTCAATAGTACTCTCCAGCATATGGAGGTCCAGCCACAGACTCTTCTGATATCCCTGCACAAAGATTTAATAGACAAACGCTTTATAATATAATATTTTTAATAGCAAAGAAAAATGCTTGATAACCTTATATCGTCTAATGATGGAATGCTATATTACAAGCCTTAGTCTATTTGAATCCCTCCTTAAAGCGGTCTAAATATAGACAATAATACCGAAGAAGTAGAAAGGAATATTTCTACCGCCTTGAAATTATTCGCTAATCTTATAAAAGATTGAGTAAAGAATGCTTTGTAAATTCCAAATTATGCTGTCGGTTATTTCCATATTCAAGTTATTCCAGCTTATGCATAAAATATTTGGAATGTTTTAGGGTTATACATTTATCTTTAAGATGATTTTTATTTGGTTTATAACGTAATTGTTGGGAAGAAACTTTCGAGGGTTTGTTTGTTGGTAAACAGGTTCTGAAAAGTTCGCTAAATATGTATTGGAAGCTCCTTAAAAGATTGTTTATTATTTCTGTAGTAATTGCTCGTTATTCACGATGTATCCGATTTTTCAAAACAAACCCTGGAAGCTTGTTAGTTTCTTAACGTTAACGTTTGAGAAATCGAGGGAAAAGAGCGAAAGTTTTATAGACAAAGCAAAGGCAATTAATTAATTAGAAAAATTAGTAGAAATATTTACTGGTAAAAAGGACCCTTGAGATCAAAAGCGTACCCAGGATCAAAACTAGGGGGGGGGAGCAAAGCATGGTCGTTTGGGTTGTAATGAAAGTAAAATTTTGAGAAAATTACGTATAATTATAACAGTGCTTTATCTACTAAGTTATTAAAAATATGTATTCTAATTAAATGTATCTTATACTATTATAATTTTCCTTGGAACTTGTTCAAAAGTCTCGTTTCAATTCAGTCCTGATTTTCCTTAAATAATTTACGATGGACTCTTATCAAACTCAATGTGTCCTCTCCCACTGTACTTCTCAGCCAGATCTTTATCATTCGAAGGGTACTTAAAGATCGTTCAACACTAGCCGTAGTGGATGGGAAAGCACTTAAAATGAGGAATGCATGCCTTGTTTCACGAAAAAAATATCAGCCTCCTCCAAAAGAGCAGCCACTTCAATATCCTTTAATTTGTTTCCTGCTAAATCTTTTCTTTTCCGCAGATTATACCACAAATCTAATTCTGCAGTCATATATCATGAAATTCCATGAAATATTTTGCATTTTTTTTTTAAATTTTTGGAAGTAATGGCTGCCGCCTGTAGACTCTTCTAGAGCCCACTAGAGATCTCCCCGTCTCTTGAATCCCACTAACTGTCCAATGTAGATTCCTCTACCAGTCGCTAGGTGGCTCTAGATCAGTGTAAAGTGTTGCGAGATGTACAATAATTATCCTTTTTGTTTGTAGTATTATAATTACAAGTAATTGAAATGTAATCACAAAACATTAGAAAGAGTAACAGATTCATAGCAGAAGAAGGGAAAATAGATGCAGAACTTAATAACAGAGCAAATATATCAACAAGATTATATTATTCCTTAAAAAGAACATTATTAAGCCATAGGATAGTCTAATTCATGGGACATCCGGTATAACAAACACTTAAATATGTCAACAATCAGTTACTGAAGCACATGCTTACAGAATTTATAAGTAAACCCCATATCCTCCGGGGATCGTTTGTAATGTACTAAAAAAACGTGTAACGTCGCAAGATTCCCGAGGGAACGTATTATCATTCGTTTGATTGATTTTTTGACGCGTATTTTCATATCCCCCGTAGAAAAACAAATGCAACGAAGCGCGTGACGTGAACCCAGCCGCGGCCACCGATGATATGGAATGTCTTCGAGTGTGAAAATTCGAAAAATACAGATGGAGCGCGTTTCTATATTTGATATCCCCCAGACATTATGGTGTGAAATATGTTCAATCGCAATGTCAGATTGGGTTCTGCTCACTTTTATGACAACCACATACAGAGTGGATTTGTTATAGGAGGATTGACTTCTATATTTTACATATAGAGCTAGAAAAAAACAATAATAGATAACTTGTAAACACTATTATCTTTCAAAGTATTGTATTCTATTTCTGTACGTTTTGGAATCAGTTATTACATTCATTTATTCAATCATTCATTCGATTGGGTTGTGCTCAGCTGCCCAGGCACTTGGAGGTGCCCTTGTGTCGTCCTCTATTTGAGTTGGTGTTCCCTATCTAGCCAGTTCCCGTTCTCTCCTCTTATGCAATCTTTTGTGATTGCACAAAACGGTTCCGGACCTAGGAAGTCTCCTTTAGCTAACTGGTCAGCCATATCATCACCTGCAATCCCCTCATGTTTGGCCTCCGTATTAGAGACACTTTGTTGTCTCTTGCCAGCCTGTTGAGGGATTCTTTACAGTTTTTTACCAGTCTGTTGGGTTGCTAATAGCTTTAAGCAGAGCCTGTCTGTCAGTAAATATTTTTATTTTTTGTCCGGTGTATCCTCTTCTGATGTTTCCATCAAAACATACTATAGCGGCAATCATCTCTGCTTGAAACACAGTCGTATATCGGCCAAGGCTGAAGATTATTCTCTTCCTAGGTCCAATAAGGGCTTCCATTGATGCCTTCTCCGTGCTGTTCATTGCCCCGTTAATAACAAGAAAAGCTTGTCTTTGAATTGCATATATTCACTGCAGAGGATACTTCTGTCCTCCTCCAACAGACTATTGACCCATAGGTGATCGTCACAGTTGTGTAAAGCCAGTGAATCACCTCAGGTCGTATTCTCCAGGTTTTGCCCATAGCTCTTCTGCATTGCCAGAAAAGCCTAGTCACTCTAGTAGTAATTATTTCCAGGTGTGCCTTCCAATTCAGTTCGGAATCAAGGTTCACTCCCAGATATTTAACTTGCTTGGATATTTCTAGCTCTTCTCCGAACATCAGTATTCTATCCAGCGGGATAACTCTTCTATTCGTGAAAACAACTAGTTTGGTCTTTTTTTTTAGTAAAAAATTCTTTAGTACTAAAATCGGGACTAAATGGAGGATGGTCCAATAATTCGTCTTTTTGCTTTAAAAACTTAATTGTTATAAGAGCAGTGTAGGAATCATGATTCGTTATAAACTTTATATTTTTATATTTATGCTGGTTATTTATGCGAGACCAGATTTCAATGTTGCCATGTTGTAAGAAATTTCATATATAATACTTATTGATTTTAAAAGTAAATCCGTGCGACACCTCATTTTAATGTAGAAAGTTTTCCATTAATATTCAGTTGGTTGTTGGTACTTCTTTTGATTTCATCACATAAAACGTCATAATTAAAACCTAAGAGTTTTGTTTTAAGGCTTTAACAAAATAAATAGAACCTTTAACGGTCCGTCATGCAAATATGGAAGAGATCTCGCTTTATAGATTAAGTAGGGTAAGATCCTAAAGACTATAAATTGTAAACAGTTTGAATGTAACATAAATTTCAAAAGCGATATCTATATTATAAATATAAATAAATTTTACGATGGTATATATATGAAGCAAACGCGAAATTTATGATTAAGGGGTAATAAAATTGCAACGATGTGGTTAGGTTTGCCTTCCAGGCCTGCCAGCAATATGTTACTGAAAAATGTAAAGGGAAAAAAGGGATAGGGTTGTTATTGTTCTCTATACCTAAACCCTTGTCCTACATATCAAAAATACTGAAATATTGCGAGAAAAAAGTTTGTGTATACTGACTGTAAATCAGAAATACTGGTGTACACTTTAACTGTACAAACAGTGGGTTGATAATAAAAATGTTCTTATGTTTTAGAATTGGAAATTGAAAATATAAACTCTGAATGCAAAAATATCTCTTGGAGATAAATCCGAGCTGTATGATGGTTCTTGGATTCAATATTTTGTTCTATCTAGTTGTAGCCATTTGGCTTTGTAGAAGATCCATACGACTATTAAACTGACTGGATCAGTAATACTGACAACATCTCAAAATTTTTGTTCGCCTGTGAAATGATTGTAAACACCACAGTAGATAATCAAAGCGGGATGTAAACCAAACGTTCGGTGACTAAGGAAATTTACATTAATAGTGTGCTGTGAGGTATATGGGGGGCGAAGTAGTACATTGGGAGCACTACTGTGTTGTGTGGCGCACATGAATGTCGTTAATCTACGCAGCACCAGGCCAGTGCTAATGGCCTTTTTGCATTTCACGCGCACGATTCATGTGCGTCACATAACACAGTAGCGTTCCGGACGTACTACTTCGCCCACTATTAAAGTTAATGTCCTTAGTCACCAAACCCGCTTTGATTATCTACTCAACACTTTGAAAATTTCCTTAGTTGGATCGTTTCAAATTGCTTCACAACATTAGGATTATTTTGAGACACAAGCGATGAAATATTTGGTACAAAAACAAAACAAACATCTGGCAACAAGCCTAGTGTGCCCTCGCAACTAAATTGTTTGAAACATACTGAATATCGTTATTAATTTTACGCGTTCCAAAAATCAAATATTTTATGATAAAATACAGATTGAATTTCTCTTGGAAATAAATTCTAATTATTCTGCACAAATTGTTAGATTATTTCGAACAGGGTTAGACTGGTTTTTTTATGTACGTTGGATTTCAAAGTAGACATGACAAGTTATGATATACAATGTGAAGTAGCCAAATATAATAATGTCGGTCACAGTAATTTCTATAGAAAATCTAGACAAATGTTAAGCGTGATCGAACTAATAGCAAGCGTTATTTGTTCTCCTAAAACATTGATTCCCAAAGTGGATCAGGTGGACCCCTAAGGGTCCACAGAAGACTCGACGGGGGTCTACGTTGACAAAAAAATGGGGGTTCACAATTCGAAACGGGTTTAAACGAATATTTTTGTGGTTTCGATAGTGAAGAACTAAAATGTTGGCTTGACTTCACCTATCAATGTAGGCAAATAATATTTTAATAAGCTCAGCGTCTGTTACTTGTAAAAACTTGTCCAGTACAGTGTGTCGAGACTTGCAAAGCGCCGTCGCTTGTTCAGACGTGCAAAGGGACGAAATACAACTTGTGGTGTGTGTGCTAGCAATCTTGCATGAGCTTGTTTGATTCTTCACAAATACGAATGCCAAGAATAAACGTTACTCATTTGTTTCCGGAATTTTGATAAGAAAAGTAAAGTAAAGTGAGTTGATGTTAGTGTTTAACAGTGCCACTCCGAATGGGAAGTTTACTACATAAAATAAGTGAGAATTGACTGGTTTATTCTTGTGCTGAGAGTAGATTTTAAAAAAGTGAAGATGGATGGAGTGACCAAGTTTACTTTTTTGACATTCACAACAGCATAATAAATATAATAATGAAACGCATTACCCAATAAATTCTCCATAGTTGAAAGAAATGTAGCTGCAGGAGGTCCACGGAGCCAGAAAAATTTTGGTAACCTCTGTCCTAAAGCATTAAAATGTATATAGATAAGTTATATTGACCTTTGGTTAGCACCAGCTGGCCTTGTTTGAATTTATATTACGACGAACTCGAGTTATTTCAACAATAGTAATTACGAAAATCTACTGAAAAAATACCTTAAAAATATTTTTATCTTATCTTTTGGTTATAACTTTTCCAAAGAAAATACGTCCGAAATTATATAAGAAAAAACCTGTGGGAATAATTCTCATTGTCTTTTATTACAAAAACTTCCCTGAAGGAAATTGAAAAGGCTTCAAATGAACTCACTCACAGTGAATTTAATTAGAAAAATTGGCATGATTGGGCTTTTCATCATTTTGCAAGGCAGAACCGCTATACGCGATCTAATTGAAAGAACTCTATTTAACAATTTTATTTCATTTCAAAATAACCGGTTATCAAGTTACTATTCTTTTTTTGAATCGCTGTTGTCTTAATTTTTCTTATCATATATTTTTTTTTTATTAAAATAGTAAAATTAGTAAATTGCAAACCTATGGTTTCGTAATTTTGGTGTTAAAAGGATTGTTTGAATAACAAATAAATGAATAAACACTTGGCAACATCATGCGTATCAAACCAAGTTTCGTCTAAATAAATTATAGTTCTATTTGAATCACGGTACTCTTTTATTTTGCGCAAATACTTCTGTCTAAGTTCAGCGATACGCCGAGATTCCATTATTACCATTCGATTATCTAACTTCTTATATTTAAATCCACAATTCAATAATCCCGCGCATCATCTTGGACTGTTGTTTCAAATGGTCTCCAAAATGCCATTCTAATTAATTATATTGTAAAATTTACCCTAACGTCTACGAACAAATAAATATTATATTAATATCAATTCACTGACGCGACCTAACCACTACACCATCAAAAAGGTATTATATTAATGATACCTTTCTACACTAGATCACCTACACTTTCCTATAAATACCTATAACAATTCACTAAACTCACTCAACCAAGAAATAGATATTATATTAAATATTTCTTTAAAACAAAATTCACACCCGACACTGAATGATACTAATGGATTACAAGCCGAACCACAACACAACCCCCCGAATACCCTCAAGACCGTAGAATTTTTTCTGCGAAAATCGTCAAACGGAATATACTTCGGTTATTTCGTTATATTACGATGAATACTGCAGTTGATGATGGGTTGTTTCGAAGTCTTGACTGCACGTGCAACTACGTTGCCATCTCTTCAAAATTTTCTTAAATATAGTAACATATAAAAAGTGGTTTTAATTAATTTTTCTTTTTTCAGTAATTTCAAGCGACTTATTTTAATGTTTACTAATAAATTTACATTATGTATTTTTTTACAAATATTTCCAAACTAGCTTTCTCATAACATCACGAACTAACAGTTTACTGGAGGAACATTTGCGTAGCGAGCCTAACAATTTTAGAAAATATATCTGACAACATTGCTTTATTTTATGGTCATCACACTGACTTTAGTTAGAGTATAAATGATAATATTAAATCAATTTAAACTAAATCAAATTGCAGGTTATCCTAAGAGCACTCTTTAAAAAAAAAACGCCACATTAACTGTATGACAATCTATACAAATCCGTTTTTTTCTTGGCTCAGACTTGACTAACCTATTTAGCGTGAGGACAATAGTAAACTTGACTTATTTAACTGACAGTCAACGCCAATGTATGCAACACACATCACATTACTTTTAAAACTGGTCTATCTGTCATAGAAGGCGCAAATTCAATTTGGCATGCGATATATGCGATTATTCACTGCACAAAGTTCTTGAGAGTGTATCAAAAAATATATAGAAGCCGAAATGTATTTTTAATCCACTATTTACGTCAATAAAGTGTCCTAAAATATATAAATATTGCATATTGTATTGAACAAATTAAAATAAGTAAACTTTTTCCATGGTTTAATTTTCTTGAGTGGACGAAACGCAACCAAAACACGAATACAGTACAACGTTTTATCCACAATCATTTAGAATCAGATTTCATCGAAGAGTTATTTGACGTTTTGCTCTGACAGCTGCTATTAACGTTAATGTTAATAATATATAGTAATTTACGTTACAAATCCAGGAAATGTATTATTAAAGTACAAGTCTGGAATTTCTAGTACTTTAATGACAGTTCATGGTCGTGGTTTCGATTCGTATTTCATCGCATAACTTTTGATTTAGTTGCTTAGTGATGCAAAAAACGTGATGAAATCGAGCTAAAATGTGCTGAAGCAAAAAGTAAATTGGTGCCTACGAAGTCTTCTGCTGGGTATGAAAAGGAATACCAGCTTTAAAAGAAGGAGCTGATATTCCAAAACTGACGGCTTTCTTAAAAAGATAAGCAGTTGGTCACCAGGCAAACAAGTCAAAAGTTCTGACAAGAGAAGTTAATAGATTCATAAAGGAAGCCTCAGAAGAGTATCTTTTTATTAAGGTAAACAAGATGCAAAGATTTGCTTGTCTCAGTATTGCAGGGTGCATGAGAAGCACGCCAACGGCAGCCCTAGAGGCCTTATTTGGCCTTCCTCCATTGCACATCGTGATAATGGGAGAAGCAAGAATGGTGTTATTTAGACTGCAAAATAACCTGAGCAGCAAAACAGTTAGATCAGGACACACATCCATTGAGGACATCGTGAGTGAAACCATTTTAGATATGAAAACAGACTATATGGCCACTAAACTTCTCCCCAGACCTAAATATAAGGTAGAGATACCCCACAGAAAGGACTGGCAAGACCTAAGCAGACTGAAGTTTCCCCGAGGAGAGACCTGGTATACAGACGGGTCGAAGACTGGGGAAGGGACAGGAGCAGGGGTGTATAGCGAGATGTGGAACACAAGGTGTTCCTTCTCACTAGGAGTACATGCCTCTGTATTTCAGGCGGAGATTTATGCCATCCTAGAATGTGTCAGAATTAACAAACATAGGACTGACAGTCATAGGATAAACATATTAACTGACAGCCAGGCAGCCCTTGCAGCTCTAAATAGCCGCAAGGTAACATCCAGACTGGTAGAAGAATGAACTGGCAGACCACAGTAGAGTAAGACTAGTGTGGGTGCCGGGAATGCGAGTGTATTAATAATTAAATTAGAGTTGCATACATTATTTTTTCTACGAAGAAGAAATTTTCTCAACAATATTGGATATTTGCTAATATCAGTTTTATGTTTAATGTTAAGTTGGGTTTTTAAAATAGAGTAATGTGGTCAGAAGGATGAGGATTTCAATTTGATTGAGAGTTCTTCAAAGTAAACTAGAAACACGTTTTCAGAAAAGGATGATACTCTTCTTGCTACCCTCCAATCCATAAATTGACCATAAAATTTATCACATAACTTTTTTGATTTTGCAGGTAATAAACTATCATTTCAGGTGGTGTTTATGAAAACTCTTCGCTGCTCGACATTTCTTTTAAAAAGTAGAAGGTATTTTCCTTTTTGAAAATTGAAAATGTCATAAAACACAAATCTCTTAGAAACTGTCAAACTTTCTACAGAAAATATTGGGTCTGCCTACTTGGCTATTTAAAAATCTAAATTTATATTGGTCAATTTTTCAGTTTTATAATGAAAACCAGTGTCATAATGAGTATCATTATTAAACTAAAAATTGGCATTTAATTAACAACTTATAGTATAGGAGTGGAAAAAAGTATATTATTAAACGATCAATTTATGATAGCCATTATTCAAGCAGTGAATAATGGCCATAAATTGCGAGTAGAATACTATACTTTGTCCACGATCCATGAGTCAAGCAAATAATGCGAGTGTACAACGGAAAGTAATAATTTGATATTATTGACAATTCTAACGTAAAAATTAATAAATTTCTAGAGTACGTCAAATAATGTGACAAATAGAGATGGGCGATACTGTGTAAAGTATCGATACACCGTACCGTTATAAATATATTGTTTTAAAACAACCAGGCAAACACATGGGAAGAAATTTATAAAACCATCAGAAAAAGAAGCGAAAGAACTGCTCTCAATGTTCTCTAATAGATATATTGGTACCATATACCTTTTGTTAGGAAGTAAAATATTGGTCGTGGACAAAGAATATTATTGAGAAACTCTTGTAGATAAACATTTAGTGAACGAAATTTGAATCACAAGTAAATTTGACTAACCAAGAGCATATTAAAATTTTAATCAAGCTTAACAAATAATCTTGCTGGAAAATTTCATTAGATTATTTTTCATTTTCATTACTAAAGGTAGGTGTCCACGATGAAAGTTTTTTTGTGAAATTTTAATGTCATGAGTCAAAAGTTTCATGTTTCACAGTGGAAACACCGTCGAGTTTCGTGAAATATTGTTAAAAATTCATGTCAAAAAGTTTAAACGTGTATATACAATATGCGTCTTGTTTCATTTGAAATATTTGTTTCACTTGCTGCACGTGAGTTTCGGTGTTGTTTCTGAAACAAAATCGGTAGTCAATATTGTGCTAATATTTTGATTGCTTTTTTGAATTGGTTGTATTGTGACAATGAGTGAATTACTTGATGAGAAAAAAGTTATAAAAGAAAAGCTTGTAGTGTAAATTGGTCAAGACAAATGACTTTCACATTGACTATACGAATCCCATTCGAATTTATGGGATTGCTCATTAGACGAATATAAAAACCGGAATGCCAGAAAAAACTCCATTGATGCTATCTCAGAAGTTATGGGGATATCTTCTCAAGAGGTCAACGATCATATTCATAGTCTTCGATGTCAATTTCAAAGCATCAATAGACAACGAAAAAAAAACTAAAAGCGGCCAGGCTGCAGAGGATATTCATTAAATTGTGATTTTCTCTCTGTTTAATCCAATCGCGTACCCAAATTTTGGGAGATCACTTTTTTTGCGAAGCTAGTAAGTACTAACAAGTCGCAGCTTTTCTTCTATCTTTTTTTGTAGCCATCAAGATGCACAAACAAGTAACTCACCGTGAAAACACTAGAGCACTGTATTTCGTGTTTAATGAATAAAAAATTTCAAACTATCGCGAGTGATGAAACTTTTATCTCCTCGTGCACACGCACCAACAAATAATTGTTTCACGAAATAAAACTTTCATGAAATTTTCATTTCATCGTCGACACCTACCTTAAGACTTTTTTATTTGGGTTAAAAGCATCCAAATAAACTAAATTCAGATAAAATCGTTCCTCCCAACCAACTCCTCGTGGAAATTTTCTGGAAGACGCGGTATTACTTTTGAAAATTCACTTCCAGTTCGTAATCCATCTTCAAACAAACGTCTCACTTTAACGGCCTTTATTTTAGAGTCGTGATCATAGAGCAGATTGGCCTCACCTGCTACCAACAAATTTAAGGCGTTTGAAAATTTCATTTCGAACTTAGAGAATTTTCCAGTATCGACGCAAGATATTTTGAAAGAATGCTGGACAATACCTCTGAAACCGAACACGCAGACCATTAACAAAAAGTTGGTACGAAAGCTCAGAAGAAGAATAAAATTTGTTTGATCCTGTAAAAAAAAGGATAATTTATGGTCTCGGTGAAATATTTAATATTTTATAGTCAAAACATTTTTGAAAAAATACCTTGTTCTGTGGACTGAAAAAGTGTTGTATTTTTCCAGCGTTTCACGGTGAATTATTTTTATACTTTTTGATTATTTTTTATCTCTTTCCATAAAAAAAACATTGTATCACTTAGCATATTAAAAAAATACCCATTCTGTATTCCAACAAAATTTCTCCAAGTTCCCTGATTGAACCTCAACGTCACAATTAATCAACATTACATAGTTTGATGTCAAGGGTTTGGATATTAATGACTCTATTATCGTATTATCAAGAGATGCCGTTATGGATATACTTTACCAAGCAACATATCCACTTCTAACTTTGTTTGTGCAAAAAACTCCGACAATATTATCAAATTTCTTGTTAACATAGAGAAGTTTACGGAAAATTTGCTACGATGGAAGTGCTTTCGTTTTTGTTGTAAAACACATGCGAGACAGATACTTTTTTCAGTTGTTGATTGGGTGGATGCTGGAAAGCATTTAAATTGAATATAGGGTGCAAACTTAGCGTAATACTACAAATAGAGTCCACAAGTCATTCATAAAACTATCCGAAAAGGTGGCTAACATTCTATCGCCATACATATGTTTTCATCAATGACTTTCAAGGAGTCGGGAGAAACTGTCGGACTAGTCGAACAGTGCCACTGGCCAATAGAACTGTTTACTTACAGATGAAAAGAGAGGTTAGGAAAATTCCGAAAGTTTTTTTGCAAATTTGCCACTAACGAACCATGATTTTCAAAAAAAATATTGTTTTTAATTATATCAGTACGCACACACACAAATATCAGTTGAAAAGATGAAAACAAGAGCTTCAATAAACTAGGAACGTTGAAACTTCGTAGTAAAATCAGGTAAAATTGATAGTAAAATGGTTTCCGCCCTTTTCTCGGTGCTGCCATATTTCAGACAGACAAAATTATGAACACGCATTTGTTTCGTTTAAACCTCAACAGTTTCTAACAAAAACATATTTTTATTACATAAACTACTTGGGATAATTATTTTAAAGCCGTTTTTATCTAATTTCTTAAAAGTACATTTTTATTTTGTACATTTCTATCGTGTCCTATATTTCATTTGTCGCAATTCAAAGGAAGAGTAAGACATCTGGCAAAGAGTCGGCAAGCTACCTTAGAATGTGATGTAATGTTGGATTCATTTTTAAATGTAAACAAATGTATCTTTTTAATGTATTAATCTGAGGGTGCAAACGTCCCGATATACGCAAAAGTCTACATCAACAGACAACGTCTTTGCAGTTCTACATGTCATACAGAAGCTGGAAAACTAAAATTTGGTACCTACGATGTAATTTTTTGAGTTCAAACTAAACATTAATGTGAAGAAAAACCCTTATTGGATACAAGAGCGAGACAAGTTGGAGTGAACAAAAGACCATCGAAATTGGTAAATGAAGAGGTGGAATAGGATAGATATATTGGAGTGACAAATTGCGATTTAAAGTTTGTGTCGGTGATTGCCGGGGCAGAGTTTTCAGCCAGAAACATCATGATAGAAAAATATTGAGACATCCTAGAGGACTCTTGTTGCCTACTTTGTAAGAGATTAGGATTTCTGGATATTACTTAATCTTTCAGAAAGACGGAGCTGCATGTCACACTTACAAAAAATTCATTTCATATCATAAAATACCACCTCTAAAATGGTTTTCCTTAGTCAGAATCTTTCGCCAATCGAGACTTTGTGACGTGAATTGAAAAAGCGGTTAAGAGCCAATCCTGCCAGAACTCGAGCAGAGGCTCCAGAACATTTGGGATTATTTCACTCCAGAGCATTGTCAGATAGTAATAAAGAAGTTATTAAAAATAAAGGAGATGTGGCTCAGTTATAAAGAGAGATATCTTAAATAATTCAACATACTGGTTAGTTTTTGTTGTAAAAAGTGATAAAATCTATCAAAAAAGTTGTAAAATGGGAGTAGATATACTATGCCACCACGACTATATATATAGGGAAAACAGTGTGTTAGAGAGAGAAAGTCATGGAGGCAATGGGTGTGAGAGAGATTACGCGCCGCGTCCGGCGGAAGGGAGTTAGATAGAGAACGCATTCGTATTGATAAATTCCGATAGATGATAACAGCGGGAGCGCTGGAAGCGACGCGCGATATACCAGATTGGTTAAAAGTAACTTTGGGGAGGTTTTTAAAAAAATTATATATGCTGTTATTAATGTGGTTGACAGGGCAAATAAAAGATATTTTTTTTCCTGTGATATCAACAGATGTTTCAGTACATTGACGGGAACGAGTACTTGATGAATCCTTTCAAATATATTTCAATCAATGAATAATGATGTGTTATGACGTACTAAATAAATATTTGCTTGATTATGATTATTGTAAAATATTGTTGTAAAAACTACATCTAACGGATGTACCTGAATATGTTAATGAAATAAACAGCTTCGAACACAATTACGCAAATTAGAGCTTCAGTTCCAGCGTGGTCATAAAAGCATTGATCATTCTAATGTTCCAAGAGTGACTACGCTTGAAATTGCTCCGTTCTGCGAATAAGAATGAATATGTATTCTTGATTAACTCTTTACATTTCTGGGTTATTAATACCTTTCTGTAGTACGCCATTAGCGACGGAAGAGAATTTCTAGTTAAGTTCAACAAAATGCTACCAATTCGCATTTGTTTCAAGTTTAAATACAGGGCAAATTATTGGATTCGAATGTTGCCTTAGAAGTTAGAGGTTTGAAAAGTTTCATTGTTGTCGAAACAAAGACGAATAATGAGATTTTCTCACAAGAATGTTTCAAAGTAAATTTATTATGTGTAAGTATATAGGCAACTTGAAGATATCCTTTAATCGATTTATAAATCCATTCTTGTTGAAATAAAGGCGGTAAATTGTAGGGAACCTTTTTTTAAACTTGATCCTTAAAGCAATGTTTGATATAAGTTAAGTAATATACATCAATGATGTCGAAATGCTTCCCATTGGATGAGAAATATACAGGGAGCGGCAGACAAACTGTGGATTGGATAGATCCAGGGAACTGAAGAGAGAGATACCTATACTTTATTGTCACGGGAATTCTGCCTTTCAATAATAAGGACAGTAGTGCCTTTGTTAATATTTGGAACTTATTGAATATATTTGTATAATTTTTTGACATTGAAGATGATGGAATTTTTGACCAGATCAAAGGCGAGCATTGTTGAATTAATATCAAAATTTTTTTGGGTAATTACATATCTTAGTTAATCTGTGGAAGTGTTTTCGAACCAAACACTCAGATTCCGAAATAAATAGAGCGGAAAGGGTAGTTTTTGAACCATATACGTAACGATTTCAGTAATTTTAAAATAGATTCGAAAACTACAAGACCCTGAAAATCATAGCTGTTTACAGAAAGATTCAATGGCAAAACAGGCAGGGGATAAGTTTCTGTATGTCTTCATACACAGACCATTTTCAAATTAGCGTACACTGAATAATGTTTCATAAATTATTGATTTATATTTTTGACGCGTTTCTTAAAAGCTTACTTTCAGTTCTCCCAACTTTCCAAATATACCGAATAGCAGCTATGGCAACAAAGTATGCAGGACTGCGAACATTGTCCTGGGAAATTTGGAAATAACTGATATATTAAAAAAAGTTCCAGGCTTAGCGGTAGCACGATTCTTTTGGGTTTAAAATTTATATTCGTTATACACATTTTTTACTTTCTTTTTCACTCTAACTATTATTGTTTGAGTATGTGACTAATTAATTCGTGTTAGAAATGTCGGAGACAACAGTCAGAAACGGGAGTTGTTAATACATATGATTAATTTTGTAATAACTAGTTATCGTATTAAATTTAGCTCAAATTATCATAATTGTATGTATAGAGCAATTAAATCTACACATTACCCTTGATGTTACGTAAGCGCTTCTTATTTTAAATTCAGCTCTTGACATACAACACCAAACATTTAAATTGAGAGAGAGTAAATACATTTAAATGAAAAAACTCAAAGGAATATGTAAATTAGAGTTGAAATATGACAGATGACAAGTGACAGACAGATGTTAAAAGTGACAGATGTCAAAAGTGACGTTAGATGTTCCTATGGCTATGTCAGAAGCGGCTTTGTTCATCTACTAATCGCGAATCATATATTTGTGTTGTGTACTGAATATAGATGCCTCAAGGACATTGCTACAGCGTAAATTATTTAAGTCCCCTACCTCAACATCTTCACTTTTTCAATATTTGCCCCCGAAATCCCTATTTTTGTTTTTATTTTCCATCTAGATACGCAGTAGCGTGTCAAACCAATTTCAAGCTAACAGAATGGCGAGCAGTACCATGTGCAATATTATATGAACCATTTGGAACCACTTTTGACCCCCTCTTAACTTAAAAACTATTTCACATGAACATGTCAAATTCGTCTCATATGTTGAGACTCGCGAGATACATATATGTGCTCCAAAATTCATTTATTTCGGACCTCGGCTCACGGTGCGGTGGCTAGGTGAGGAGTGGTGCGATGACACCTTAGCTTGAACGTGTCCGAGCGAGTGGCAACTGCGCTTATAAGCGCGAGCGCCGTCTTATACCTCTCCAGTTTATCCAACAACTTGCTAGAAATTGTTAGGTAGTTAATTAACTAACAAAAATTTGTAATAACCGCATTTTTGAATCTTACGTTTTGTTTGTGATTCTGTTTTACTCAAATGGTCAAGAATATTCTTTTCAGTTTTAAACCTACATTGCAAAAAACTTTATAATTCGATTTTTATGAGCTACTGTAGGTATTGTAGTACCTATTACCATTCTCTCGGTTACGAAAGAGATTCCTTTCGACCGCATACGTACTAATGTAGATTTGCAAGTTAAATACATTGCAGATGATAATTAACTTCTGGCCATGACACGTGCATATATTTATTATCTCATTTCCTTTTCACCTCTGAATAGACCAAGATAATCGTTTATTCGACTGGTAATTAATACTGTCAATTTAGTCAAAAAAGTTGAGAGTAACGGGGACAAATTAGTTCTAAACCTAACGGAAAAAACTTTGTACCGGTCGATTTGGAATTCGTCACAGTATATTATAATACATAATTTAGACAACTGGTCAGTTTTGTATTGTCTATTTAATGGTAAACAGTGTTCTAGTAGAGTTTTTTATACAGTGTGTACAAGGTAAACGGAATAAATTCATTATTTCGGTTATTGTACATAGTTATAAAAAATCCCGAAACACGATCCCTACCTTCAGCATCTTTCGAATGACGGGTAGACTCCGTTTCACGTGAGAAGAAGCCACTTGCAGTCGTATGCTCGAAATTGTCAAAACCAGCACCATAACTAAGGAGTATTCTCATCCGCCATTTTGGTGCCTGAATTTTATAGTTTTGTGATGTGTCAAGTTGAAATATTGTGTTGAAAATTTTTTGATATTGAACCAACGTCAACGTACAACAAGGCACCAAAATGGCGGGCGAGAATACCTATGTCTACAGCGCTCTACCATAATGTTTTAACATTTTTTAGGTTAACACAAAATTAGGAAACCATCATATATAAATGTGTTTATAATTTCATTTATTTTCTTGGGTTTGTAAGTCTGATAGCAAATGGAAGTCGGGACTTGGACGGAATTCTTGAAAAAATAAACGGAATTTAGGTATCAAATCATTGAATCAAGCGAACGATTTATCTGACAGCTGTCATACTGAATTTAATCGTTGATAGACTGAAGCTGTTTCTGTATTACGGATAAAAATAATCCTGATTTGTCGTACAGTTTATATCATGAACTGGTCTATTCATCCGGACGACAGATTATTATTATTAACCTCACCGCGTAGGATGTTTCCAATAAACGAAATATAAGCTCTATCGAAATAATAACTGCGGTGGTTGCTTCGGAAAGCAATTTTGGAATATTTGTTGAGGAATTTCAAATTGTACAGGCATTTATTTGCTCTAGTTAGGTTTTTTATGCTACTTTTAAAAACTACATTTCGAACTCGCTTTCAAAAACAATTGTTTTCTAGCGGATGAAATATTCGAATTATTTTTGTAATTTTGATACAATTTCGATAAATTTGGAACATATTTTTTTGCACGGTTTTGTTTATTAGCTCTACGGTTAGTTTTTTCATTGTTTTATTTTTTGTTTTCAACGAAATCGACGTATAAACATGGTTTAGTAGGTATTAACAAATTAAAAATATATTTCCTTTCAAAAACTTTTTATTATTATTATTATTATGTTGTAAAATTATTTCATAATATTAATACACGTATGTCCCATATGACAAACGTAATAGAGATTCAATTTCCACTCTAATAGGACATCGCTTTCAAATACATGCATTTATGTTGTATAGGCAACCTAAATACAGAAAATATATTGAGTTTCTATTATGTTTTTCATAATTTTAATTCCTTAATTTATATAGGGTGTCCCATGAAAAAGTACTGTAAATTTGAAGGATAGTAGATCATTATAAGAAACATTTTAAAATGTATCTACTGTTTTTTTCTAGCTCTGTAGGCAAAATATAAAAGTCAACCATACTTTTTAAATTGACGAAATGTACACAAAGAAATATTTCTAGTTATTTCGTTTAATCTTATACAATTAATACGTAAACCTTAATCTTCCGTTTTAAACCATGCGCGCGATTACACGCCTTTCCAACTTGATATTTTCAGAGTTGCCTTCAGGTTTTAATTTGGAAAATTACGAGGTGCCTTTAAAAATGTAAATAAGAAGCGTGTTCGCGTTGAAAATTGAAACCGTCAAGTTCGAGAGAGTTGTTTGGCTTCACAAAACTTCATGTTTCTCACCGCTTGGTGTTTTGTAGACTGATAAAATGTTTTTGAAGACATCCTTAATATTACAGTAAGGTACAGATTAACGAACGGTAAAAAGTATTATCTTTGTTCATTATTACTAGTAAAGGTAGTCTTTGAAATATATTTCTGGCTTAAAGGATACATAATTCAAAAGGAGAACTATAAATTCATGGACAAAATTAATGCATCACTCAAAATTTTGCTTATTTTTGATTTAGAATATTTTTTTCAATTTTCAACCGATTCAAATGTACCGTGAATTGTAAACACCCAGTGGGGTAAACTGAATGTTACACATTTTTTTTGCAAATGATTAGCAATTAATATCAGATTATCAATAATTTAATTTCTAGCTTTCCAAGCTGTTATACTCTAACTATTGAATTTGCGCCTTCTATGATAGATAGAACAGTTTTAAAAGTAATGTGATGTGTGTTGCATACATTGGCGTTGACTGTCACACTAAATACTTTAGTCAAGTCTGAGACAAGAAAAAAACGGATTTGTATAGATTGTCATACAGTTAATGTGGCGTTTTTTTTTTAAAGAATGCTCTTACGATAACCCGCATTTCGATTTAATTTAAATTGATTTAATATTATCATTTATACTCTAACTAAAGTCAGTGTGATGACCATAAAATAAAGCAATGTTGTCAGATATATTTTCTAAAATTGTTAGGCTCGCTACACAAATGTTCCTCTTACTTCAGTAAACTGTTAGTTCGTGATGTTATAAGAAAGCTAGTTTGGAAATATTTTTAAAAAAATACATAATGTAAATTTATTAGTAAACATTAAAATAAGTCGCTTGAAATTACTGAAAAAAGAAAAATTAATTAAAACCACTTTTTATATGTTACTATATTTAAGAAAATTTTGAAGAGTTGGCAACGTAGTTGCACGTGCAGTTAAGACTTCGAAGCAACCAATCATCAACTGCAGTATTCATCGTAATATAACGAAATACTCCCTTTGAGTTTCGCAGAAAAAATTCTACGGTCTTGAGGGTGTTCGGGGGGGTTGTGTTGTGGTTCGGCTTATAATCCATTAGTATCATTCAGTGTCGGGTGTGAATTTTGTTTTAAAGAAATATTTAATATAATATATATTTCTTGGTTGAGTGAGTTTAGTGAATTGTTATAGGTATTTATAGGAAAGTGTAGGTGATCTAGTGTAGAAAGGTATAATTAATATAATACCTTTTTGATGGTGTAGTGGTTAGGTCGCGTCAGTGAATTGATATTAATATAATTTTTATTTGATCGTAGACGTTAGGGTAAGTTTTACAATATAATTAATTAGAGTGGCATTTTGGAGACCATTTGAAACAACAGTCCAAGATGATGCGCGGGATTATTGAATTGTGGATTTAAATATAAGAAGTTAGATAATCGAATGGGATTCCAAAACTAATAATTATAAAAACAGAAACATTAGGCAAGATGCCCTTATGGAAATTGCTAATGAATCTTCGTCAGACATGTTGATTAGTCTGATCGACATCATTTCTGCCAACTCTGGTGTGGACGGATGCAGTTTTGTCGACTTGTTGATCCACAGTGTCGACTCGGTGAGTTTTTATTAATATATAACGCCTTACAAACTTTTTGAAAATTAGTTTTCAAAGAAAAGAGACAGTTCGTTAAAAAGAAACAACTACTTTTTTTTTGTTTCCTAGAATATTTATTTATTTTACAGGAAACTGTAATTAGTATAGACCGATATGAAAATTATAAAAATTTGGTTCAGTGTATGAATGACTGTTGATATTAGCTCCATTTCTCACATAAATAAAGTAGAACGTTTTCTGATTTAATTCACGACCTTCCGATAAAGCAGTTAGGAAAACCCCTCAAGCTGATACTTCAAAACATTTAATGTAAGAGACCGGTCGGTAAAGGCATATAAAATCAATTTTATTTTCACGACTTTTAACGGAAGTTTTTACGATAGTTGCATGCTTCAACTTCCAAAATTTATGTCAAAAAATGCACATGAATAAAATTGTTATCTTCAGTGGCGGATTTACACATTTGTCGCCAGCAGGCTATTCAAATAATTTTGCCGCCCCTACCGACCACTACAATTATATTAATAACAAATTATTTTGAAACTATACTACCAATAAGGTGAGATATACGTAATACGTAATTAAATAAGTTTCATTAGGCTTACTTAAAGTTTAAAAGCAATATTTTTCTTTACCTAGCAAAGGCTTTTGATACGGTGGACCATGAAATCTACTCACAAATTGGTATCGAGTTATTTAAACGGAAGATTGCAGCAAGTCAGAATAAATGGTGTTACCAGCACGTTTGATGAGCTGCATATGGGTGTTCCACAGGGTACTGTTCTGGGATCACTTCCATTCATCCTCTATGTAAAAGATTTACTTATAGATTCACCAGATGAACGGATTGTATTCAAATTAAAAGAAATCTCTGACTGGCTAGCTTGTCAATAATAATTTAAAATAAAGATGTAAAGATGGTTGTAAATACCTAGGTTTAAATTTGGACTATAGATTAAGATAGAATATTCATATAGATTGATTTTAAGAAAGACAAAATACCTTATGTTTATTGTTCGCAAAGTATCTAAGATCATGCAAAACATATTTATGAAGTCATCCGTGCCCTACGCCTGTTGGTAAATCCGCCACTGGTTATCTTCATCTTTTTGAGTTGAGTTTCTTGGTTTAGTATTTCTGCAAATTTTATAAGGTGAAACTATGATTGAATTTGGGGTTGTAATGTTAGCTGGTTGTTTTCTATATTCTGCATATAGAGCTAGAAAACAACTTTTGAACACTATCGTATTCTCCACGAAGAGAGTTCTTTGACACCAAATGCTTTCTATTAGTCCGTGCGGTATTTAACGAGAAATTAATTTTTAGAACAAGAAATAAGGATAAGTATGATGTTATTATTGTTTCCTGCTTCGGCTTGTTCCAGAATATAAACATTTGTATTATTTCATTTCGTCTCTAGATTTTTATCCAACAATTTTATATATAAACTGATGGATATTGATTGTTAACAAAGAAAAACGGGATAAAGAAATTGGGCAAAAGCACACAAAAAGGAATGTTGCACGATTGAGGTAGTAGCCGTAGACGTGCATGTTTCTGGCTCATTTACCGTCATTAGTTGGGTATAACGAAACTTGTTAGATGTGGAAGCTGGGAGTTGAGTTGGAAAATGCGGCATCGAAAACGTGTGGCTCTTTACTTTGAAAAACGACCAGTAGCGTAAGAGAAAAAAAATGTTAATTATGTTGAAAATACTTCAAGTGTTTATATATTTTACATTTTGTATCTCTGACTTGCTACAAACATTGTAAAAATAAATCTATCAATCTATCTATCTACCTTAGAGTAATACTACAAATAGAGTCCGCATGTCATTCATAAAACTATCCGAAATGACGGCTAACATTCTATCGTCATGCATATGTTGTCATCAATGACTTTCAAGAGGAGTGGGGAGAAACTGCCGGACTAGTCGGATGCCACTGGCATATACAACTATTTACTTACAGGTGAAAAGTGAGGTTAGAAAAATCCCGACTGTTTTTTTTGCAAATTTGGCACTGGCGAACCATGATTTTCACAAAAAAATATTGTTTTTAATTATATCTGTACGCACACAAACAAATATCAGTTGAAAAGATGAAAACAAGAGCTTCAATAAACTAGGAACGTTGAAACTTCGTAGTAAAATTAGGTAAAATTGATAGTAAAAAGCTTTCCGCCCTTTTCTCGGTGTTGCTATATTTCAGACAGACAAAATTATTAACACGCATTTGTTTCGTTTAAACCTCAAAAGTTTCAAACAAAAACATATTTTTATTACATAGACTACTTGAGTCGTTTTTATGTAATTTCTTAAAAGAACATTTTTATTTTGTACGTTTCTATCGTGTCCTATAATTCAGTTGTCGCAATTCAAAGGAAAAGTAAGACATCCGGCAAAGGGTCGGCAAGTTACCTGAGAATGTGATGTAATGTTGGACCACAGAGTACACCATCTAACAAGAGGCGAAAGAAAGTAGTTTTCATGATCTCAAATTTGTGTGCACATGCGTGAATTAGTTAGTTTATCTTTCAATGTCATGTCGTCACTTCCGTCACAGAGTATACACCATCTAACTGACGGACTTCAATAAACGTCATTTCTAATATTATTTTAAACGATTTTCATATTTTTGATCAATTCTATCTATCTATTCTGTCTAGGGCATTTTCTAGAGTTCATTTTTGATATTCATTTCATGAAATGAATAAATTTTCAGGTAATTTCTGTAGAAAAATAAAGAATTTCAATATTAACCTAGGTGAATAATGATTATTTACCTAGGTTAAAAATGAGCTACTTCTCATTAAACAGATATGAGATGAATAATAAGGTATTCTCGTGTTGGTGGTTAAAAAAATATTCTATAGTCCTAGCTGGGAGACTACTATTTTTCTTAGTGTAGTTATGGTTTTACTTCGAATCAATACTCGTATTACTTTTCTCAGTGTATCAGGTAGTTTACGTTTCAATGCCTCGACGTATTTCCGCTCAATATCGTGAAGTCCGACTTCAAAGGAACCGACAAAGCTTTCGTCTCTTGTTAGATGGTGTACTCTGTGGTTGGACTCACTTTTAAATGTAAACAAATGTATCTTTTTAATGTATTAATCTGAGGTTTACACATTTTTAACTTAGTCTTTCCTTTAAACCTACCAATTTTTGTTTAAATCATAAAATCCTGATGATATTCGGGACTTTCCTTAAGGGGCCGGTATTCTCCCACTCTCCCTACTCTTTATTAAGCTAATATCCACTGTTTTCAATAATATTATACCATTGGACATATTTGATAAGGCGATTCGTCTTCGTCAACCTTAATAAGAGTACTCTGTTTTGCTCAGTGATATTTTACAGGTTCTTTAGACTTTCTCAATACCTCATTCATCATATAATACGTCATTTAGTGACAGTTTATTCATTTCTTATTTAATTGATAGATAGATATATCAGGGCGAACGTTAATTCTAATGAAAATCTCCAAATACGAGTATAAATATATCAATGAAAAAACATTTTTCGATGTGAAGATACGTTATTTAAAAAATTATTAATATTATACTTGATTTTCTTGAAGTGATCATGTGCCTCTTCAATGTTCCATCAGATTTTGACGTTACAGGTATCCTTGGAACGGTGCTGATCTAAAATTAATTATAAATATGCAACAGTTTGTGTTCATTGTGTCTAATTTCAAAATTTAGAATTGTTTGACCAATATAGATAGCATTACATTCTGGGCATAAAGGAGAAACCATCACCAATGGAATAATGTTCCATTTAAAAAATTGGAAGTGGTGACCAACGGGGAGAGGAGGTTACAGTTGTAACGTCTATATATGAGCATAAAGACGTCCTTCAGAATTAAGTGGGGTGGATTATTTGTACTAGTAATACCATACAAGGTCAAATTACTTCCAGAAATTTTCTAAGAATATTAATGAGCGAGAAAAAATTTCCAGATTTAATTTGACATCGTGTTGTCTTCGATAAAAAAATTCGACACCAAATTGTGTTTGAAAATCGGATAATTAAAATTTATTTCTGATGCAATCAATCATTGTACTATGACTTACTTACCCGCATTAATAAAGGATTGGGACTTCTACTTGAAAAAATAAAATTTGTTTCGAATTGTTCACGAATATTTGCATCTAAACTACTCAAAATTCAAAGTGCTAAATGGAAAAAAGATGAATAAAATAGTGTCTAAATATTATTTATATTTCATTAGATATAGACATTTACTTCATTCCATTAAAAGTCCTGCATCTTCGCTATTAAGAAGAAAGGAAGTGTCCACAGTCAACCTGACTGTCAAAAAAATATTCTGTCATTATAAACGTCAAAAAATTTCCAGTATAAGGGACTGTCTAAGCTTTGACGTTACAATAGAAGGCTCCTCCTATTAACTATTCCAAACAAATCGATAACGCGTGTAAAACGTCATATTATTATTATAACTATTAATATAGTTATAAATAAGAGTGATTGTTGTTAGAAATAAGTGAAAAGTGATCAGTTGGAGACTTTTTACACGAAAATCTGCAAGGTAAGAGCGTTTTTAAAACAGTGTAAACATAGTTAAGGCTATGTGTGCTTATGTTGTCTTTTTGTATTTAAAGTTTTGTAAATTTTATTGACAAAATAATGGAAATCCTTTTCCAGATTTACACTTAGTTTCAAAAACTTCTTTAATTATTCAGTTTTTATATATTTTTAATACCGATCAATCTTATTTATAACTAAATCAACAGCAAACGGAAAATTAAAAATGTCTTGATAATTTACACGAGCTTTTCGTTTGTTTGGAAAGGTGATTATGACCACGCCTCTTCATCCGTTGCCATGGTGATCTGTCAAATAAACACTTTTTTGACTGGTAAAAATTACAGGTGTGGAATTTTCTCTAGTAATACCACTAGAGGTCAAAAAATTTCCATGGTAAAAATGTCTCGCTTCGGTCAAGAAAGTAAAGAAAATATTCACCAGAATATTAAGCAGTTGACACCCGCGAATACTAGGACATCGAAGGCAAGCGTATGGAAGCAGTTTATAAACTTTTGTGCAGAAAAAGCGTATGATTTCGACAGAGCGGATATACCTGTGGAAGAACTGGCGCTTATTCTTGAAGACTATGCCTTCAACAGGAGAAAAAAGAACTCTGAAGACTACAAGGAGAGTGTTATAAAAGTGCTATGGAACTCTACAGCTAAGCAGTTGCAGGAATATTTTGTCGAAAGATATAATTGCAAATTTAATCCATTCTCTGACATAGAATTTGTCAACGCAAGAGCTGCAAAAAATGCTAAGCGTCGGAAGCTACAAATAGATCCAACCAAGAGAAATGCAAGTTCATCCGCACTATCAGCAGACGAATTGAAAATATTATTGAGCTTTGGGACGAAAACACTCCGGAAGGATTGCAAAGAAAGTTCTTTCACATAGCTGCTCATGAATTGGTCTGGAGAGGAAATGAAGGAGCGGCAGCAATAATAGAATATTTTGTGGAGGAAATTGACAATCAAGGGGAACCAACAGGACGCATTGAGTATAACCCGGTTTTCTCCAAGACCTCCCAAGGCGGTTCTAAAAGAATGGCCGACAGTAAGTGGCTAGTACCGAATACAGTCAATGAAGAATTATGCCGAGTAAGACTGTTCTACCAGAGGAAAAATCACTCGCGCTTCGCGCTCGTTATTTTTTAACCTGAAAAACTTGACTCCTTCATTAGTTTGCAACGAACCTATCGGGAAATACCCGATAATTTTGAAGCTCGTGTGGTATTCGGGGGATTATTTTTCCGTCCCAAATGTCGGCCAATAGAATTGTTTTTTTGCCTTCTCCGTATTAATGGGAACATTTCCTTTGACTTTTTTATCGATGGTGGACAGAGAACAAACTCCAAATCGACTCATTTTCATGCAAAATCTCCAATTTTCACAATTGAATTCAACCTGTCAGTTTGACGTGTGGTTAATTTGACTGGATCATGTTTTATTTTTATATATAGCAACTACCAGAGAAAATTTTCAAAAAATTATCAGTATAATACCATGTAGGTTGTACCACGTGACGTCGAATGGTGCAATTCTATTGGTCGATATTTGGGTCGGAAAAATAAGCAGTATAATTCGCTGTTGGGTATCCACGAGGAAAAAATTTCCACTAAAATTCACCCGTTGCGATGGTGATCTGTCAGAAATACACGTTCTGATTGGTTAAAAAAAATCACATATGTGGAATTGCTCTGTATATTTGAAGCGAGCTCTATCGAATTTTTTGTCTGCATTAGGAGAGGAAGTTTTCTCACCGCAAATTTTTTTCTACACAACCAACGTACGGTTTTAGTTTTCCCCTGAGAAATTTACACCATTAATAACTGGGTAAAATTATGATTGCCGCACGCTTAAAAACAGAATGAATGGATGGATATTTAAGACTGGAATATAAATGATCTTCAGTGAAACAGTTTATCTTCGTGGAATCATATTTCAAACGATGGTTTATCACAAAAGGGACTTGCCAAAACGAGAATATTTAATATTTTTTTCGTCTATGAAACTTTTATGATCATTTAAAATTTGTAATTAGTATTAATCATTTTAAAAATAGAGAGATTGAGTTATGGGTATAAACATACCATTGAAATCAACTGAAAATTAATCGAATTTCAATGAAATTAAAAAATTAACAATACCATTGGTAGAGTATGTAACGCTGCTCTCTCCTCTCGAGGCAGATCCCGGCTAGAGACTCTCTCAAGGGTGGATCGACTCCATGTTAGTGTTACACTAGGTATGCCAGAGGGTTGGCAGACTATAAGAACTTAGGGCGCCACTACCTTTTTAGACATTGACGAAAGAAAATGAATAAAAAGAGAAACTAAGGTGAGAAAGGTAGAAACACCTTGTAGAATTTAATTGAAAGTTAAAAAGCAATATTAAGAAAGTTAAATTATCGTTAACCCGGACATGATCTCCTATTGCTCTAACAGCCGGGTAGATAAAGAATTAAAAAAAAAGAAATTCAAAATATCAACTTTATTATGCTTAAAAGGAAGATGAAAACAGGACAGAATGAGACAGTGATTTATAATAAAATATTTAGTTTAAAAGTAATGTACAAGTATGAAAGAAACATAGATGACCACGTGGTATGTGTAAATTCGTCTATCTCTGTAAAAAAATAAGAAATGCATAAAAAAATTATCTCAGCCACTACTTTGGAAAAAGCTTAATAAATATAAAATATAATTTTGGACTTACCACAGTAATTGAAGATAAAACTTTGAAAAATTTGGGATACGATAGGGTACGTGTCTTTTCTGTTAGACGGTCGGTAGCGGAAAGGAAGGGCGAGGCTCTCAAAATGGAATATAATATATGTCAATTGTCTTAGCGGTGAATGTATGTATGTATGTCTTTTGGGGTAACATTCACTGAGACCTAAAAGATCTATTGTGCCCCCTTACTTCTACTTAGTTCCTGAGGAAAGTCTCAGAGACTAGTAGCTCCTTTAGTCTTAGCGGTGAAAGTAGAATTTGAGATCACAGAACTATAATTGGAAGTGGCTAGTGTGACGGTGAGCGGAAACTAGAGGATTTATTTTATAAAATCGAAACAGGTCGATAGACGTTACAAGTGGAAGGATCGCATTTTTTCCTTAACGAATTTTGAGGAAGTACCAACCTTTTGACACATTTTGTTGTCAAAATACATCCAATTCGTGTAGTTACATGGTATGCTTACAGCAAAAAGTACATTTAATGAGTTTAACAGCAGAAAAAGTAGTACTACTGCTCTAACCAAGTTGCAGTGAAGGCACTCGATACCAAAGAGGTGAATTCTAAGCAAGAAAAGGATTGTGTACTTGATGCTCTGAATATAGTTGGACACCATAGCAAGATTGTTAGGATTCCAGGACACAAGGACAATGAAAAAGTAGATTGAATAACATTTTGCAGCATTACAAGAACAAAACCAAAACGGGCTAGGTAAGAATAACATAAAATCACATCTAGTATATGTAGCTTACGTTTGGCAGTAGAGTTTCTGGATACTCTGTATAAGGAAAAATTTGAATGTTAGGACAGTATAATGTAAATTTCAGAGGTATTCTTACAGTTAAACTTTTGTAATTGGTACAACTGCAATTTATTTTATTCAACTTTTTATTTGTAAAGTACTTCACATCCTGGCAAGGATCACAGGATCATCGCCGCCTGAAACGTAATAGCACATAATTTTTTCACTACCTCCCAAACAATTCTTTCTTCGCTAATTTTACTGGTTTCTATTACTTGACAGGACACGAGAACCGCCGTTTCGAACTTTTCAAGAACAGTTATCATTATTTGCTTTCATCGTTTAACTTTTCAGGTAATAAAGTTTCTTCTTAAGCTATAAATTCTGTACATACAAGCAAACTTTGGTACATTATAATATATAAACTTGCTGAAGTTGGGCTGCTGCAAAACTTCGTCTAGAGTTTTATCTACTACACCCACTTTTTGTATGTAAAACTCGTTTTTGTATAGGTTCGAAGAAAATTAGTTTTAACAATATTTTAATTTGGAAAAAAAAGACGAATTAATTCACATGGTTTCACTGATTGATGCTGATTTTTAAGAAAAATTTGGAATCAAAATATAACTTGTTATGTTTTGAAATTAAAAATGAAAAGTCAGTTCATGTCAACTCAAAAGTTATTTTATTTATACGAAAAAAATAAAGTCAAAGATAATAACATTTTTCCACAATATTTTTTATATTTTTGCATAATAAATATTGCGTTATATTTATTGTTACAATGTTAAAACAAAACAAAAAATTAGCACATGGGCTGAAAAGTCCCGGGCCTAGCAAAGAAAACGTTTTTTTTTTGTTTAAAATTAGTTTTATTCATCAACATTATTTCGATCAAGAACAACGAAATCATTTCAGAGCCGCTATAACATTTCAAAACCACTTTTGTAGAAAGATTTTTCTTTTGTCTCGAAAAAGGCCTCAGTGTCAGCGCTAACCCCTTCATTCGAGCGAAATTTCTTACCGGCGAGCATTTTTTTAGGTCTGCGAACAGCCAGTAGTCGCTTTGAGCCAAATCTGGCAAACACGGTGGATGTGGGAGAAATTCTAAGTGCAATTTATGTAGTTTTGACATTGTTTTGATTGACTTGTGATACGGTGCGTTGTCTTGATGAAACGGCATTTGCCATATGCAGACGTTTCTTTGCAATTTCGGCCTTCAAATGCTCCAATAACGTTATATAATATTCACTGTTGATAGTATTTCCCTTTTCAAGATAGTCGATGAATATTACCCAGGCCATAACCCTTCCAGCTGATTGTTCAGCTTTCGGACGCTATGGACGAGCTTCTCCAGTTGTTGTCCACTCAGAAGACGATCGTTTTGATTCCGGAGTGTTACAGGGGGGTCGTAGGTAAAGAATATTACCGCATTGTTATTTTCTAATTGCTTAGCAATTGCCCACTATTCTGGAATGTTGAGCTTTGCGCATAGAAAACCGGTCAAAATAGTGTCACTTTTCCCACGATCGGAGAAAAAAAAATTACCGATAATAATTCCATCCTTTAGCGTAAATATAAGTTGAAATTTATCCTCACAGACTTAACTTATTGACAGTTTATCTGATTTAATGGTGCTTGTTTGAACAAGCAGAGGTATGTATTATTTGTGTGTCTATTCCACAATCAATCGACGCCCTTTTATGCAAATAGGATCCTCTCTGTTTAACATCATTATATACCTACGTGTTCTATTGATTAAGGTGAGGTTACCGCCTCGTCTAGTTGACAGTTTGTTTACTTATGCAGCGGTTGCCATCAATTAAATATTCTCGTTAATATATCAGTTGAAATCTTTATTTTGAGCGGAACAAAATATTATTTGTCCAGTTTTTTCTGGACACGTTGTATATTTAGCTCTACCTCATTATAAACAGCTCTCGCTAGATCAATATCAATATTTGCTTGAGTGTACACCGAATTAATTAACAACTATTTGAGTATTTTACATTTTAACCCAAAATATTTTCCCTATTCCCACGTTACAAAACCAGAGACCTCCTTGGGGTTTCCAAAGTTGTTTCTGGCTAAATTATTTTGCATGTTAAATCCCATAAGGACCGTAACTGTTTCAGCACTTAAACCCTTTGAATCGAAATAAAATCAAATACAAAATTATTTTCCAAATTCAAAGACGCTTTATCTTTGAGCGTCATGAAAAATATCCTATGATATTTTTATACTTTTAGCTTACACCGGAGGTGCAGTTTACACTATCGACTGTTTCGGAACCAATTAAACCAGTAAGTCGACGTGAGCGTGTATATTTATACACTCATTTAATTTAGGGATGAAATACCGTGTTTTGAAAAATACCTTACCTTTAAAGCAAAGCAAAAATCAGTTTCTATAATAATTATTATGTAATAAAAATAGGTACCGTACGCCATTGGTACGTTTATGACAGATATCCGCCATGTTTCCTCACCCCTTACCGATGCTGCGTAGCTTCAGATAAACTTACCAAACATTATGTTTGTCGTTATAAGAGTTTATTGAGTTTTACCAATAGCATGGCTAACGGATTTAATTTTTAAAAAAGGAAATATGCATTTTATAGGTACCATTTCACAAATTGAGTTGGCAATAATAAAGTACACTCGATTGAATATAATATTACAGTCTGAGTTCGGTTATTTCCAATTTTACCACGCTTAAATTTAAACTGATTTTATTGTCAAAGCACTATAAAGATAAACATCTTTTTCTTAATAATCCCTAATGGAATTTGATCAACGATCGATTTCGTTTTCGTACTATAACGAAATCAGTTTATTAAAAATGTTCTGTAGTGAATTTGACAATTTGTCGCTAAATAAATTCATTATTTCCTTAGCCAAAAACGTTGAACATTTCGATTTTAATTATTGAGGATCTGCATTTCACAACAAATGTCATTATACTGAGTGATCTAAGCTAAAATAATACAGGGGTTATCTTCTAACTGTTGCATGTAACAGCATAGTTGGCGCCTGTCAAAAAATAACACCTGTATAAATTGTCTGTCATGTTTATTTAACTTAACGCCAAAGTTTCTGAAATTTATTTTTCAATCTTAGCCACCTAGCGACCGTTAAAACCTCTAGAATTAATTGATGACATAATATTATATTAGGTATGGAATTCTCTTTCAAATTATACTAGGTTTGTCAAGATCCATGAAGAGGAACAAAAATTAGGTTAGGTTAGGCTACGCCCTCTAGTGTATTAAACTTAAAAATGATTTTTATCAGTTTCTCGCATGCGAGTTCTGTACGATATATAATTTCTGAGATACAGCGTTCTTCCAAAGTTAATGTGATGACCCATATTTTTAATCTCTTTGAAGGAAAAAGCTGCCCAATGGCGTGCATATAAATTTTTTATGAATTCGAATATTGTGAAATAATGTTAATCTACTATATCAATTTGAATGAAAAAAATTAACCTGCATACAAAATTCATAAAATTTGTAATACAATAATAACGCGTTTTCCTCTAGAACACGTAGTATCTAGAGAACAGTTTTTTGTATCGTCAACCCAACCATATTTTAAAGGTGGGTGTATATCCTCATACAGTTTTAATTATAATATAATTACCATTACTACTATTTTCTTACATATTAAGTTAAAATGTATTTTATTTTATATATTTATTCATGTAATAAAACCGTAAGGATTGTTTGAATAACAAATAAATGAATAAACACTTGGCAACATCATGTGTGTATCAAACCAAGTTTCATCTAAATAAATTATAGTTCTATTTGAATCACGGTACCCTTTTATTTTGCGCAAATACTTCTGTCTAAGTTCAGCGATACGCCGAGATTCCATTATTACCATTCGATTATCTTAAATCCACAATTCAATAATCCCGCGCATCATTTTGGACTGTTGTTTCAAATGGTCTCCAAAATGCCATTCTAATTAATTATATTATAAAACTTACCCCAACGTCTACGAACAAATGAATATTATATTAATATCAATTCAGTGACGCGACCTAACCACTACACCATCAAAAGGGTATTATATTAATGATACCTTTCTACACTAGATCACCTACACTTTCCTATAAATACCTATAACAATTCACTAAACTCACTCAACCAAGAAATAGATATTATATTAAATATTCCTTTAAAACAAAATTCACACCCGACTTTGAACGATACTAATGGATTATAAGCCGAACCACAACACAACCCCCCGAACACCCTCAAGACCGTTTCTGCCAAAATCGTCAAACGGAGTATACTTTGGTTATTTCGTTATACTACGATGAATACTGCAGTTGATGGGTTATTTCGAAGTCTTGACTGCACGTGCAACTACGTTGCCATCTCTTCAAAATTTTCTTAAATATAGTAACATATAAAAAGTGGTTTTAATTAATTTTTCTTTTCTCAGTAATTTCAAGCGATTTATTTTAATGTTTACTAATAAATTTACATTATGTATTTTTCTTTAAATATTTCTAAACTAGCTTTCTTATAACATCACGAACTTACAGTTTACTGAAGTAAGAGGAACATTTGTGTAGCGAGCCTAACAATTTTAGAAAATATATCTGACAACATTGCTTTATTTTATGGTCATCACACTGACAATAGTTATAGTATACCTCTCTTATTCAGACACCTGGTACTGGATGAGGATGAGTTCAAGAAAGCTGGAAAATCAAATAGGATATCAATAATAAGTATTTTTTTGTAAACGTTCACAAAAAACTATGATTCCTTCGTTCCCATAATGAATTATTGTCATTGAAGTGACTTTTATTGTAATTGAAATTTAAAATTTTTAACTAAATAATCCAATTAACTTCGTCAGACTATATTAAATTGTTGCTTATTATTAGATTGACAAATTTAATTAATAAATCGCGTAGAAATTCGAATTCTTCTCAAAGGAAATTATGATTGATGTGACTTTTGAATAAAAAATTAATATTAAGATTTTTTTTTCGACGTAAACGTAACGGAAGTTTAATTCCAGCTTTTTCAAGTTTTCAATAAACCTTCAAAATAAATTGAAAAGATTATTACCTGCGGAAGTTGAATAGACGCAGAGTCGAAATACCTGCCTTAGATTGATAGTATCACTCACGTCCCTAATTTTTCAATAGTATGTTAATTTTGGAAGATAGGCTCAAGCCTCTTCCTACATTTTCCTCATACCTTTTTCCTCAATAAATTATTCTTAAAGATAATAAACTACGGAGTAGGGAAGAAATAAAATTGAGATTATTTAATTCCACAATAAAAAGAACGAAATAGTTCTGTAGAATTAAAATACTGTTTCAATTCTTTGTTGCCTTGATAAAGGTTTGTTACTCTTGTAGTTTTTTTCTACTACTTGAGGCACTTGAACTGAATCTTTGTACCATTTCCCATGTTATCTGCTTCCATTCCAGTAGCTTTGTGTCTTCTATGTAGGCCACTAGTTTGACTGGAGGGATTTTCAAAAGTTATTATGATTGTTCCATGTAAGTTCTCGCAGAAGCAGAGCTTGTGAGTAGGTGTTTCATCATACAGTTCACATTTCCTGCACATAGGTTCACTAACTTTGCCCATTTTGTGCAGAAGTTTCCTTAGAGTGCAGCCCAGAACACGCACCGTTGGGGAATCTTGCTTCTGTATTCCAGGCAGAAATCTACGCTATCGATATGTGTTTGCAACTGAATATTGAAAGGGGGTACAGGGGTCAAAAGATCCTAATTCTCTCCGATAGTCAGGCAGCATTAAAAGCTTTAGCATGTCCTCAGATCAGATCTAGACTGGTCTGGGATTGTCTACAGAAACTTAAAACCCTGGCTAACCATAATAGAGTTACTCTTAAGTGGGTCCCAGGGCATAAGGGCATTGTAGGAAACGAAAAGGCAGACATCCTAGCAAAGCTGGGGTCTGAGACAGCATTCACTGGTCCTGAACCAGTATTTGGGATAACCAAAACTGCTGCACGTGGTTGTATATCTCGGTGGACTCAAACTAAACACCAGTTGTACTGGAGACACGTGCCAAAACAGGAACACAGCAAACTCCTGGTTAAAAAACCCTCGGAGAAGCTGACCAATGATATACTAAACCTTAGCAGGGCCCAAATAAGGATAGTGACGGGTTTACTCACCGGTCACTGTACTCTAAGGAAGCACATGCATACAATCGGCATATATAGGGAGGAACCTATCTGTCGGTTGTGCATGGAAGTGGAGGAAACAGCCTCTTACATTATCTTTGATTGTGAAGCACTATCTCACTGGAGATATAGACTCCTAGGACTAGAATTTCCAAGGGAGGATTTCTCCAAGAAGAACCTAGTTAAAAGTCTGCTGAGCCTGATAAGGGCTACTGGTCTCTTCACATAAACGGCACAACCAAGAGCACAAAAAGCCTTAAGGCTGAGGTGACGAGGATATCAATCCTTTGACTGGTGTGCTGATCCAATCAATCAATCAATCAATCAATCAACCAACCAGTCGGAAACTGTCTCTTACTCAGTTTCAATAGCCTGGTTGAGGGTTCCTTGTCTACCTTGTTCAGTAAACTCTTTGTAAGGAGGTGCCCTTGTGTCGTCCTCCATTTGAGTTGGTGTTCCCTATCTAGCCAGTTCCCGATTTCCCCTCTCATGCAATCATTTGTGATTCCACAAAACGGTTCCGGACCTATGAAGTCTCCTTTAGAGCCTTCTTTAGCTAAGTGGTCAGCCATTTCATAACCTGCAATCCCCTCCTGTGCCGGCACCCACATTAGAGAGACTTTGTTTTCTCTTGCCAGCCTGTTTAGGGATAAAAATTTTATTTCAATTCTTTGTTGCCTTGATAAACGTTTGCTACTCTACCGCAGCACAAATTTTCTCCAATATGATCCACAGGAGGACATCTCACTTAATATTATATAAAAGATGTGGTTCATACACAATTGTGCTCGAATACAATACTTAGATGCAGCTTAAGGCAGATTCCCACTACTCGTGTATTTGGCAAATATTTGTCACTTGCTTATGTTTGCCAAGTAGTGGGAGTGGTTCACTCGGCCAATATTTGTACAATTATTGGCCACTGGAGAAGTCCCGTCGGTTGTCGGTAAAAATGCCACGAGTCAAAGGGATTTCAATTATTTTCATATTTGACAAGTACGTACTTGTCTATGCGTTACCACTACTTGACGGCCGGCCGCAATTAATTTCTGGTCTGCTTTTGTTGTATGACTTCCTTCACGTGTGCGTGGTGCGTATTCCTCTAGAGGTTTTTCGAAATGGAGTGGTCTCAAGAAGTCGTTTTTGAATTTCTCGATCTGTTCAAAGAAGTCATCCACCATCTTCTTTTTTTTTTGTTTTCTGAGCTTGACGGGCGTTAATTCTTCTCATATAGCAGCCACTCAATACTACAAACGCTGCTGCAGTGACAACGCGACTATCCATAATCGAAACAAATTAAAAAATGAATAAAAACCGCGAGGCGACAAAATCTGCTGTACTTGCCAAATACACAAATATCGGCGTACTTGCCAAATGGCCGAGTAGTGGGAGTCCGCCTTTATATCAAACGGAGTGCTCGAGGAGGGCCGCAGCACTGGCCTACTCGATCTCTAGAATTAAATCCATGTGATTTCTGGTTACGACGTTAGGAATTAGTAGTATTTATAGAAGAGCTGTCAAAATTAGATAAGGATCGATAGAAATGTTTCAATCCTGCAGTGGAAACTAAATTAAAAATGCATGTACAGCTGCTGCATTAAAGCCCTTTGATATTCAGCACTCTAAATTTGGAAATTATACGATTTTCTTTATGATATACATGCTTGTTAGATATCATCATTAAATAATATCCGGCAGTTATTGAAAGCACGTAAATGTACTAAATTGAAAATAATTTCATCCATCAATTTGTGGCGATGCCATTTGAATACATAACGCACTCTGTAATATTCAAATGACGACTTCTAATTTTCCAAAATTAATGGGAGCTTCATTTTCAACATAAACTCTATATTTGTTCATTGAATTTTACTATTCTAAATGTTGTATGAAGCTTTGCAATGAGTATTCGATTTAATAAAATTGTTCAGGATTTAAGTGGTCAGAAAAATTGAGGAAAAATGAGAGAATGTGAGAGAAATTACTATTTACCAACGCGTATTATTTTGAACATCACCTGGTGAAGCCTGGTCGTTACTGCATAATTTATTGGACAAGAAAATTCAGTCCTGTTCAAAATGTCCAGCCAAAAGAGCTCTAGGTGAAACAAAATAAGAGATTGGCTTAGATAATAGCTATTTATGTAACCAGTTATGAAATACATCATTTTGTGTAACGAGTGAAATTTTTGCGGGGCGAGTGAGGTCCCGTAAAATGACACGAGTTACACAAAAAAGCAATTCATAACAGCACTTTTTGATTCCTACACGTTATGCAACCAATATTACACAAGACAGGACTTTTATTTTATACATTAATTTCAGACTTTTCTTTATTATTTTACCATTAATATTAAATTAAAATCGAAAATAGCTAATAATGCATAAAATAAAAAGTAAATTGTTGTAGAGTTGTTCTTATTGTTAGTAGTTCTCTTCAGTTCTAGTTGTTGTTATTTTTTTATAATATGACATTAAACTTTCTTCTTTTCTTTTCTTTTTTTCATTATGTAACTGGTTACGAAAAAGGTGACGTTTGCTAACGGAAGTCAGTTTTGAAAAATGTCACTTTATATGTCAAAATTAGGTGAAAAAATAAACTTTATAAAAATGTAAAAGCCACGGTATTAAACTTATAAGATGAACAAAATTATTTCAAAATATCCTTCAAGTACTGATGAAAATAGTTATTTGTTTTACTAGGCATAAAAGCACAAATCTGCTTTTCTGCCGTGTGAAACATATAATTTTTTCTTCAAATTTGTTCCAATTCCACGCAAAATCGACTTTTTCATATTTAAATTGCGTTTCATTATCATTATCAGCATCATTTTGAGTTTTCTTAATGTCATTGTCAATTTTAATAACCAGGGTGATTTAAATTATTACTTGGAAGGTGGCCTAGCAACGAACTTATTCTGCCTAGGCATTAAAAGTACAACTTCTAAGCCTGCCAAGTGTCATTAAAAGGCCGCTTTTAATGTCATTTGGAGAAAAATTTAATAACTATATTTCAGGTATATTTTGTGATAAATATTTGAAGTTCTAGAGAATAAATTCCTTGTTTGTTTGTCGAGTATTTTGAAAAATACTTCACTTCAAAGTATTACAAATGTTTTTGCTGTTGACGTTTATGTTTGGTGGAAAAAACTGTATGAAATAAATAAATATTGTCGGTTGGAATTTCACGTAGCATAAAATATTTTTGCGAGTGGCATTTTCATGCCTTCGCAAAAATGAATAGTTTCATTATTGTCACGAAATTGGCTTTATCTAGAGCGAAAAAGGAAAAACAAAAACAAAATGTTGTATATAAAATGGCCAGGAAATGAAATTACAAAGTTGAAGTACTATCTCCTTACTTGGAGTAGTTGCGGTTAATTGATAATGCTTCCTTTCCCCACTACTACTACTACTAAATCAACTCCTCCATGCATAGACAAGCAGGAAGCGACAGTTCTGTTTTTTCTGCCCTCATTGATGCAACAATTTTTTTTTTCACAGTTTCCCATTACGTTTACTTTGAACAAATCGCACATTAACAATACTCTCGTATATTTCTTACATGCGACATAAAAAACTTGACCCAGATACAAAATATATCCAGATTCCGATTCAAAGATCTGCAAAGTCTCCCTGTTTCGTGAACGTAAATGTCATTCAGTATTCAAATTTCGCCTGCAGCTACCACTCTACTCATTTATTCATGAGAGAAAAAATGGAATGTTTATTTCACCGACCATATCTCGTTAGGGAAACTCTCGTACATACATTACATTTGACTTCTGTAACGGACGACACCATCCAGCCTGCTGAAAACAGTACAGTGGAAACTTTTAAGACCATTACACAAAATACAGAGTAGAAACAATAGTTTTTGAAACAATTAAGTCGACAATTGGATCTGTCAATTTTAATTTCCGGTATTTTGATTCACTTAAGGTAGAGCACTGTAGACATAGGTATTCTCGTCTGCCATTTTGGTGCCTTGTTGTATGTTGATGTTGTTGTTGTTGTTGTGTTGGTCAAGTATTTGACATGAGATTAGGTATTTTTACTCAGAGACGTGGCCAGTATATCAGAAGTGGGATTTGATCAACGAAACGAGATTATAGGTGACTGGAATGGACGGGCGGGTGTCAGCCGTAGCCGTAGCAGCATTGCCGAATAAAACACGCAGAAGCGGTAACGGTAGCGCAGGAATAGCGTAAGGGTTTCACGGATAACTCCTTAGAAGCTCAAAATCTCTTAGGTCACCTCTGTCTTTTGTACCAATGCAGTATTTTTTTCACGAACCCGTTTTACAAAGCATTTTTCGAACTTAAACTGTCAATCGCTATCGCTCGGGCGTAAATCGTTCTCGACTGGTAAATGTTACTTACATCCCTTATAGTATCTGTAGAGGAGGGAGGGTGAGTTAGTCCCACTTAGGTCACATGCTCCCGAGGAGTTGTCTTCCTTGATCATACCGTCCATCCTGTCCTTTCCAGGAAGGTGGACAGGTCACTAGAAGACATCTCCTTATCCCTTAGAGTATAAATAACCATTTTAATCACACAGTACCTATAAACGAATTATATATTTCAATATTTGAAGTTTTAAAGTGACAAAACGTAATGGTTGACATTGGATTGAAGCATCATTAGAAAGCAAGCGAGTAACTATGCGGACGTCAGTATTAGTATTCAATGAATTTAAGTAGAAAATACAAAGTCCAACAACAGTTTTTGCAAACAGCAGAATGAATGATTTTGCTAATTACGTCTAGAACTAAACAACTCGTTTCGTTCTGGCTTGTAACAACTTCTACGGATTTTCTATTGAAAATCTGGGATGATTTATGTGTATCCCAAAACTAATGGGAAAAAGGTCGGGAGTGTATAGGTTAAGCCAGAATAAGTTTATAGTACAATCCGTTATTGTATCCGAGCTCTAGATCTCTAAAGGTCGAGTGTTTCAATATCGTTTTTTGTTCGTAATTTTCAAACAACTCATTCAATAAATATGAAACTTTGTGTACGTATTCTGTAGACTCCATTTCACGTAAGAAGAACCCATGTGAAGTTGCAGTCGTATGCGCGAGCTTGTTGTCAAAACCAGCGCCATATTTTAAAATTGACATTCGACTTCAAATCAGTAGCGTAACGTTTCCACACTGCATTGTTATATTATTAAAAAAGATGGTATTTTTATTTATGAAAAATAGTGGTGAGGAGTGGTGGGAAAGAGGTTGAAAAAGACATTATTGCGATTTTCGACCAAAGTTGAGGTCCTAGAAAAAAAAGTTGAATGAAAAAGTTGTAGATCTCAAAAAGATCTACAACTTTTGTATCCGTGACTTTTCAAAAAACCTCAAAATTAGCCGGAGAAACGCAAAAAACTGCATTTTTGAATTTTTATTTTTAGTTTCGATAAAAATTGTTCGATTTGAATGAAAATTTGGTACAAGGTAGCTTCAACAGTCACAAACTACGAAAAATTTTTTCAAATTAAAATATTGAAAGTTTTTTGAGTTATGATGTTTTTGCGGTGAAAAAAATTTATTTTAAACCAAACTTCTTTGGAAAATTCTCGAAATAAGTTTCGCAGGTGCTAATTTGTGTTGTTTTCAAATTTAACTTCAATTGAAATATTAGTCACAATAGAGGAACATGCTCAAAAATGCCAAAAAAGGAAAAAGTACGTTTTTAAAGTGCCCATTTTTGCCAAAGCTGAAAATAAAAATTGAAAAATGCAGTTTTTTGAGCTAATTTTGAGGTTATGTGAAAAAGTTACTAATACAAAAGTTGTAGATCTTCTTGAGATCTATAACTTTAATATTCAATTTTTTTTCTGGGACCTCAAATTTGGCCGGAAATCCCAATATAGTCTTTTTCGAACCCTTTTCCACCCCTTTTTTACCCCTTTTCCACTTTTCTTATATCATTGCTTTGTACAGTGGCAAACATCATGAAAGTAAGACCTATCCACGCGGGTCGAAAGTAAAAGTCAACAATTGTATATTTTTCAACTTTAAAACAAACACTTTTATTCTGTCGAATAGTATATAAAATAGTACGTTCTAGCGCAACCTTTTTACATAAAATCACTTGCGATAATGGTTAAAAAACCGCCTTTGTTTCGCATCAAAGGTTTCAGTCTCCAATTTTAGTTCATTAAAGTTTTATATATCGCTATAGCAATAGCGTAACAGCAGATGTCATCCTGAGCATTTTTTCCTCGCTTCGATGAAGGTTATATTGTTGATTCTGTTGGATGTTGCAGATAAAATGCGCCAGAATGAAAAAAAATTCGGAGCATCAAATTTGTTAGGTACAGATGGGACGGAGCTTTCATATTAACTAAAACTTTTACTGAAATGTGGCGTTTTTTACGATTCAAATACAATTAAAAACATTGTTTAAACATACTTTCAGTACTCGCATTCTCTTTCATGTCTTTATCACTCATTCACCTTGCTTTTCCACAGAATATAAATCAACTGCAATAATAAATGTTTGTTCCAAAGTTCACTAATTTAGAAAATGCTCTCAGCGTTTGAATCTATGGACGCTTTATTGAAGTTTTGCTAAATTGCAATCGGTTGGTACTAACACCTAACTTCAGTCTCAGTCAGACAATGATATTTTGAGGTTAGAAAAATTATTTATTTTCATTTCGCATATTATTTTTTTGGCAATCGCCGGTATTTCCTATTTTTGTGATGTTTCTGCTTCAGGTTAGCGAAATAAAGTGTTCCTAATTTCTTGAGGACAAGGGTAGGCGTAGCCCTATAAGTAATGATGGATTCAACCTCCACCAGCACGAAACGGGTGACCAAAACCTAGGTTTTGTAAAATTATTGTTCTGGTTTGGTGCACTTACAAATTATGAGGAAACTCCAAGTCCTCCTCAATTCTTTCTAATATGCTAAGAAAGGTTGGTTTCAAGAGACGAAATCTCTTGAAAAAGGTGAGATTATTTATGTCGTGGAAGTGGTTGGCTCCCTTATTCGTGGAAAACCCATATCAATTATATCCAATATATCCCTATTATCCTCAAGAAATATGTCGTCTTCCCAAAAATCCATTTTTTAGTACCTAACTCGGAATACTAGCGCACAGAGTACTTTTTTGAGGTTAGACACATCTGTTTATTGTGTTTTTTAGGTTAGAATTTATACTACTGTGGTTTATATACGATTTAAGCCTCCAAAATCAGTGGCTTAGTTTAACAGTGGTTTCGAAGAGTTTAACCGTGGCTTAAATCGCGATGCATGCCAAAATTCAAAATTAACTAATAGTTAAATTTTAAACCACTGTTATAATGACGGTGCAAGTCGCTATTAGCCAAAATATTTAACATCAAGTTAATTGGCATCACATGAAAAGTAACGTCAGTCATTTTAACATTGGTATGTCAATAGAGAATTATGGCAGGTTCAAATAGTGACAGTCACTAAGGGCGCGTTGTATCTCACACCTAAACTCGGTTTAATTATAACTGATGTTTAGACTGTGACGTATTGATTTATTTATTATCATTAATTACATCAGTCTAAACATCAGTTATAATTAAACCGAGTTTAGGTGTGAGATACAACGCGCCCTAATAAACGCGCCCTTATTTTGACATTGTTGACAAGTGCGCATGCGTAGTTGTAGATAAAAATAAGGGCGGTCAGTAATTAAATACGGACCATCCTTAATGGCGGACACAATTGGCGTCACTATTTTTGAGACATGCGTAAAGCAAAATTGTATATTTCATTAGTGTCAAATTTGTAAACAAACAAACTGCTACCCGCTACATTTTATGTTATGGTAAGAAGTTGAGAGTTGAGCACAGCAAAATGGAACAGCAGAAACAGCAACACGGTTAAGATTTACTTACGAGGATGATCTCGCCTTTTTAACAGAATTTTTAATTGTTAATCCATTAGTAAACCCCCATGGTTGGGAAGAAATTCAAGCAAATATTTTAATTACAATGGGCAAAAATTTTCTTATTAAAAAGCTGAAGCAACATCTGCAGTTGTTTCTTTAAGAAAATAAAAGTTGATGATACTAAGTAAGTAAAGCCTGTACATGTATAATATTGATGGAATAGTGGATAGTGGTGGTGTTATAAAGGTGATACAAAACATATTTTTTTAAGGTCTGGAATCGAGGAGCCCTACTGCAGAAAAAATACCCTTTTGTATGAATATTGAAAGGGGGTACAGGGGTCAAAAGATCCTAATACTCTCTGATAGTCAGGCAGCATTAAAAGCTTTAGCATGTCCTCAGATCAGATCTAGACTGGTCTGGGATTGTCTACAGAAACTTAAAACCCTGGCTAACCATAATAGAGTTACTCTTAAGTGGGTCCCAGGGCATAAGGGCATTGTAGGAAATGAAAAGGCGGACAACCTAGCAAAGCTGGGGTCCGAGACAGCATTCACTGGTCCTGAACCAGTATTTGGGATATCCAAAACTGCTGCACGTGGTTGTATATCTCGGTGGACTCAAACTAAACACCAGTCGTACTGGAGACACGTGCCAAAACAGGAACACAGCAAACTCCTGGTTAAAAAACCCTCGGAGAAGCTGACCAATGATATACTAAACCTTAGCAGGGCCCAAATAAGGATGGTGACGGGTTTACTTACTGGACACTGTACTCTAAGGAAGCACATGCATACAATCGGCATATATAGGGAGGAACCTATTTGTCGGTTGTGCATGGAAGAGGAGGAAACAGCCTCTCACATTATCTTTGATTGTGAAGCACTATCTCACTGGAGATATAGACTCCTAGGACTAGAATTTCCAAGGGAGGATTTCTCCAAGAAGAACCTAGTGAAAAGTCTGCTGAGCCTGATAAGGGCTGCTGGTCTCTTCACATAAACGGCACAACCAAGAGCACAAAAAGCCTTAAGGCTGAGGTGCCGAGGACATCAATCCTTTGACTGGTGTGCTGATCCAATCAATCAATCAATCAATCAATGAAGTGTTCCCTGGTCCGCGAACATAACTATGATTTTATACAAAAAAGAAATGTCAGTGCCGAACAAAGGAGTGAAAATGTATGAGTTTATTTCTTTTCTTTTTCATACAAATTAAATAAATACATATATTTGTGGAAATATAATAGTTTTATTATTAAACACCAGAATACGCTTCTAGGGTTGGGGGTACAACATTAAAATGTTGCCGTTTGGCTACCATAAAGACAAGTATGGCAATTAGGAGCACTGCTACTTTGTACATGGATTCTATACCTTATAAATTAGACCGATCATTAATAGTGACGGTCAGTATTTTAAAAAGTGCCATAATTCTCTAATATCAAAATAATTATCAATAATATTTTAGAGTTTTTATTATAATTAAATAGTGGAACTAATTATAAAAGTTACTTTTATTTAAAAGTAGGGTTATATTTCGTTCTAGCTTTTCAGGCAATTTAACACGTACAACTACTTGATGATGGCAAAAAGTGTACGATGCATTAAGGAAATTATCCACAGACGGAGTGTCACGTCCAATCCGACACGTATTTTAGGGTTAACGCTTTAATTATTTGATCCGAATCACTCTGCTGACTGCTAGTAAAGTGTCACTAACAAAATAAAAAGCCTGTTTGTGATATGTCAGGTGCTCCAATCATAAACATGGTGATATAAAGCAAATAAAAGAATAGAAAACAGCTCAGTGATTTTGTTTAAAAGGGAAGACAAGCGATATCAACAAAAAAAGGGAATCGTTTAAGGTTAGGAACTGAAGGTTTCATATCTTCCTTTTTTATCCTCATGCATATAAAAAAATGTTGAATATTAAACTTGTCGAGAAAGATCATACCTACAATTCGTCATTTTAAATTTTCTTTAAGTTTGAAATTGCGAATTTCCCCGGAAAGTATGAAGTCGATGCGCTGAAATTCATAATTTTGAACTTGAAGTTGAAAGGAGGATGTAATATCATGGGTAGCAGTATGCCGAGGAAGGAACTCAAAACTCAATAAATATTCCAATAATATACAGGGTGATTTGTGCATAAGTACCAAGCAGCCATTAAAACACTGAGCTAAACGAGAACAATATAGTGGATTCCAGAACCCACTGGAATAGAATAGGGCCAGACCCTGGGCGCGGACGTCATCTACGAGAATTTTGCTGAGAGGAGTGCCAAAAACCACTCGAAAATCATAATAGGGGCGTTTTGTGCGGGGCGTTGAATCCGAATTTCACGTCGAAAACGACCCCCGGAACACCTAGTGCACCAGAACCTGACCCTAAACGTCATCTCCGTGGCTTTTGCTGGCATAATCCCTCCTCCTCAAATAGCTTAAGTATAATCAACATTTCCACAGGATGGCAAGATAAAAGTTCCAGAGCGCCAGGAGTTGGGAAGGTAGTTTGGGGCGTGAAGTTCGGATTAAGCACGCCAGAAACGCCCCTACAATGATTTTTGTATTGTTTTTGTCACTCTTCTCAGGAAAATTCTCCGAGATGATGTAGTAGCCTACACAGAAGACACAAAACTTCTGGAGCTTGGGAAATGGTACCAAGATTCAGTTCAAGTGCCTGGTCTGTTGAGCACTACCCAATCGAATGAATGAATATTATCTAAAGCCTGTCTTATATATAAAGACATAGGTTTTATTGATATGAATATAAAAAAATAAAAATACTGACCACAATATAATATACAAATTCAATACATTATAATATCGTACACTATCCTCGATATTGAATTATACCAATGGAACTCAAAAGTCAACGGTACCTAAAACGCTACCGAAACGTTCAATTAAAAAAAATATAGAAAATATTGTGATTTAATTTCGCAAAAAATTAACAAAAAGAACCACAAGATAGTAATTTTTCATTTCTAACAAAGTAGAACTTAATCTTGATTATCTTTTGTTGCAGGTATCATTACATCAGGTGGATGTATGGTGGGAGAGCGGTTGAGTAGCAGTGGATCAAGGTTGAATATAACATCACCACCTCTCCAGTGCGCTATTCCACATGCTGTTTCCCGGAAAACTAGCACGGAGAGCGTACAGAAGGTGCTCAAAAGTGTTTCTAGGCAGAGCCTTCTAGGTAAGTCACCAGAAATTAAATCTCCGATTGAGTTCCTTTGAAATAAGCGGTAATATGATTTGAAAGAAACCAATAACATATTTGGAAAAGTGTTTACGTTTTAATATTCAAAAATTGAAAGAATAAAGTTAATAAACAAAATCCAATGAAGCAAGCACATTATAAAAGAGATAACGTTCAATCATTATTGATATATTGTTGATACTCAAAAGTCCGTTTTCTGGTATAGTTGTGAGTAAAGTTAGTTTGCACTGTTTCACAATAAAATAACAGTAAGTGGCAAGGTCTCTTTGAGGATTAAAAAGCCATAAATCATTTCGAGTCTTGACCTATATTTCTAAGTTATGAGTATAAAATGTTCTGGCGTCGACTGCTGCATTTATATTTTTATACCATACTTAGCAGGCTTATTCGCGATATACTGCCTAAACCGACAGCGGTCACGAAACGCCTCTAACATCTCATCTATCGTTATATATTCACCTACTGAGTAATTTTGAACACATCTTTCAATAAAGTCATAAAAAATATATCGCACAGCAGCCAAATTATCTTCCTTCGCCCTTTCTTCTCGAGTTACCTTATTATCAAATCAGATAGCTTGCACAAGAGTATGGACATAATAGCGGCAAATAATTCTGGAGCTGTGCCATCTGTAGTCCACAACTCATTTGTATTTAAGTGTTGTGCTCTTTTCACTCCAGCTAGGTAAAGAACTCCTATGAAAGCACTTATCTCTTTAAAATCCGTTGTCAAACAATCTCCCTCACGTTGATAAGTAGTTCTCATGCTGTCAAGTTGATTATTGGTTCATTCAACAATGTGCATAATAACTTCACCCGGGAAAAATAGCTTCCAGCAATCAATAGATGTTTTGCAACATTTCGTACACCAGGCAATTTCGTGGAAATGTTTTTAGATATAGTTTTAGAACGTAGCGTACGTTTGTGTTTCAACCATTTCATTTGACCATCTTTTCCAACAAAATAGCCTTCATTAGTAGCAGGGCTAGTCATAGCATTAGCAGAAACAACCAATTAATCCTCAGAATCAGACTGCTCAATGTCAGTATTATGCTCACTGTGTTCAGAGACATCATCAACATCTGAGGTGTTATACATTACATCGGATAAACCATCTTGATCTTCTGAAGCCTCCCAAAGAGCCAGAAGGCGGGCTTGATCTTTTTCGTACGACATTGATTTTGTAACAAACTAGGAAATAAACAACTACGTGATAACTCGCGCGTTAGATTTTCACTAACATTCTTGACGCGGTGACATATACTATAATACTGTGTTCGTGTCACTTTCTTTAAATTCAAATAAATTGAAGAAAAGCTTCAAATGTTAGAAAAATCTAACAACTCGAGTGATCGCGGGTTATAAAAAAAATCCATTATTACAGTTACCTATCGGTAAAAAAACTGCTATTAATCGGAAAAAGAGAGTACAGAAATCGCTAGTGCATCGGGATCCTGCAATAATGAAAAATTTGTCTGAAACCGGTTAACCGACTTAAATACGTGGTTAGTTAACGAAGTGAGAATCTATTATGCGCCCAACGAGGTTTACGATCTCTGGATAACAATCCACTCTAAAAAAGTGGTATATGTATCGAGATCCATAGTTTTTACTAACTGAATAGTTGCTCAAATATTACCATACCTTTTTACCTCCTATACATCCATTAAAACTCAAGTTATTATATAAAACTATAGAGACTTCACTTTTTAAAACTGGATATCCTTGAGACCGACATAAGGCTATTGTAGAAAAAAAAGTTATATATGTTAAGAGTAGCTTCAAGCCTGATAAAACAAAATACATTACGGGATAAAAATGTGCATCAATTTGTTATATCCGTACGTGAGCACGTGAGAACAAATTGGAAAAGATACATGTACTTGCAAAGAGATAACAACGGCTTCGTTCCCAAAATACTTTATCTCCTTCTACCCTCGAGGATTACTGTATCTTGCTATTGTTTCGTTCGCAATTATTTATTTTGTTGAAGAAATATTTCAAACTTACCTTCGTCAGCAGTCATATTTTGAAAATTTTAAGCTATAGTAATTGGGAAAATAAACAATTTGACAAGACATAAAGTTCTACAACAGTAATACACACAAACGCATCACTTACATACTCAGCTGGTCCTCGTTATTGTGTGTTATTATTCGTAGCTGATGGTTTTTGTGTGTTATTGAATGTTTTTATGTTCTACTATGTGTTATTGCTGGTATTTGTGGGCTATTGTTTATAATATACTATCATTGTGTGGTTTCGGAGTGTTTGTGTCTTCTTCTGTGTTGCCGTGTCAGACTTTTTGCATGTTATTCAGAATTTCCGTGTTTTATTGATTGTTTCGGTGAGTTATTATGTCAATTGTGGGTTACTGGATATAATAACCATGATTGTGTAGCATCGTTTTATTTTTTCTTCTAGAATCAAGAGTTTTGTATACTACTTTGTTCTATAATGTGTTATTACTTGCTCTTGTTCGTTATTGTTCGTAGTTGATGGTTTTTGTGTGTTATTGAATGTTTTTATGTTCTACTATGTGTGATTGCTTGTATTTGTGGGCTATTGTTTATAATATACTATCATTGTGTGGTTTCGGTTGTTTCGGAGTGTTTGTGTCTTCTGGTGTGTTGCCGTGTCAGACTTTTTGCATGTTATTCAGAATTTCCCTGTTTTATTGATTGTTTCGGTGAGTTATTATGTCAATTGTGGGTTACTGGATATAATAACCATGTTTGTGTAACATCGTTTTATTTTTTCTTCTAGAATCAAGAGTTTTGTATGCTACTTTGTTCTATAATGTGTTATTACTTGTTCTTGTTCGTTATTATTCGTATTTGATGGTTTTTGTGTGTTCATGAACGTTTTTATGTTCTACTATGTGTTATTGCTTGTATTTGTGGGCTATTGTTTATAATATACTATCATTGTGTGGTTTCGGAGTGTTTGTGTCTTCTTGTGTCAGACTTTTTGTATGTTATTCAGAATTTCCGTGTTTTATTGATTGTTTCAGTGAGTTATTATGTCAGTTGTGGGTTGTTGGATATAGTAACCATGATTGTGTAACATCGCTTTATTTTTTCTTCTAGACTCAAGAGTTTTGTATGCTACTTTGTTCTATAATGTGTTATTACTTGTTCTTGTGTGTTACGGTTCACAGTTACGCTTAATTGATATAATTTCGTATGTTTCTGTGTGTTATTGTGTGCAATTGTGGGTTATTGGATGTAATAACGTCTTATTGTGTCATCTCTCAATGTCAGTGTCAGCTGATCACGGACAAGTTGGATGGAAATTTAAATATAAATCCATAGCAAAAGGTGATTGATTTTGATAAATTTGTGTTCTAGTGGGTATTAGTTGGATACCGGAATAATTTATTGTGTTCTATTATTCGGTTTGAGGTTATATTAGAATTTAGTCTGAAGGTTGTCCGGTGACGAACTTGGAAAAGGTCAATTAGCAGTTATTGATATGTATACAGACGTAACGACGTACGAAGCAATCGTAATCTATAGTATTAGTGCCTTTCAGTGTGTCAGTTTCTATTTTTTTTTATCACTTTTAACCTAACATTTTTAAGCAATCGAATCTGCTTCAGGCACATTCCACTACATCGAGCGTACATTTCACTGTTTGTTTTTGGAAAACATATTAAACTACACATGTAAACAGAAACCTTCAACAATTTTCGAATCGTGGAAAATAAAAAAATACGAATGACAAAGCGTACCTAATAAAAGCTGTTGAACAAATTTGTAACCCGATGTTCAATTTCAATTTACTTTAAATCTCTCAGACCTTTAGGGGGGTCTCCTATTCCCATCGGTTTGTATTTGGGATTTTATTTCCCGGGAAAGGCAAAAAAGTTCAAGTATAATTGTTTTAGGGGCGCCATTATCTGTTAAGACAAGAAGAAAACATTTTGATAGCGTCGTATTGAAAAAGATAAAATATATTTACTCGGTACATATGTAGACTCCGAATCCAATATCTTGACAAAGCAAAATTGAAAAGGAAATAAGTTACTGGCTGAAGGCACGCCTGACTATACTACGATATATTGCTGTTTTTATTTCGGGAATTGGTAACACTGATACATTAAGAGAATCTCTACAATGGTGTTGTATAGGGTGTTTAGATATTCTCCTTTAGCTTCGCCTTGTGTAAAACTATGTATAGTTTGTAACTTATAAATATCAACCCACGTGACTTCTGTCATAACTATGTTGCCAAGCTCTTGAACTAGTATGAGAATCTAGTAAATGTCAAATGAAGTTATCAAATATTCTTCTTTTTATTTGGCTATAGGTTATGTTTAGTTTTTGATAGTTACTGTATATAAACAAACTTGAACTTATTTCTGTATAAAACTTTTATTTGTATGTTAAAAGTACAGCACTAAGTGAGAAATTATTATTTTAAAACCTACTGAGCCTAAAAAGGTATGTATGAAATAGTTGGAAAATTCGAGATTCAATTTAATAAAAACAAATTCATATTGTGGTTTATTTTTCCTGGAAATCCACTGGGTGGATGTGTGTCATATTTTAGGAAACTATGATTAGGAACATTCTACATTAAATAATTGTTCTTCCTCCAATTGCAGCAGTAACATTTCTAAAGTGAAATGGATTATCTGTAAATAAATTGTGCAAATATAATTGCTAAGTATTATGAATAGTGTAACAGAATACAATAAATACAGTTGATTGAGTATAATATTAAACTCATACTTACTTGCTTCATACATGCTGTAAATAGTCAGGAATAGATGAATAGTAAATACATCAACTATTGCAGTGTTATTAAGTTTCATTTATACGTTAACTTTGACAACTCATCACTGCTTGTGTAAATTTACTCAGTTTTTCGCAGTTTTTTATAACAAGGAGATGAGATAATCGAAAAATTGTATGATCAATATTAAACTGTCACAACATAACCTTAAAAATGTCAAGACGTCAACTGTACCAGATAAACCATTTTAATCGCGGCAACAGCGCCCATTTTTGCCAACATAAAGTCTTTAGTACGACTAATGTTAGTTTGAGTTTAATAATTAAGTAACCCACGAGTTGTATTACATATGAAATCAATTACGAAACCTTTCTTTAAGCATATATTCATATTTTTTGATAACATGCGACCTATAAATTTCAATATTTATTAGGATTAAGGCTGTAAAACATACTGATTGACAGCAGCAAAAGAATGACATAATTCAAGCGAACGTCTCTTTTTTGGCACTTTGATCACGTGGGTTGATATTTATAAGTTACGAACTATAGTGGTCGTGATTAAGAAGGACCTCAACCGTAACTATGAAAGTGCATTTTGGGGAACCAGTTATATTAGATGACAGTTGTCAAGAACAGTACTGCCTTTAAAGTTAAATTCGAAAAGTCATTTTCGTAATAGAACAGTTTGAGACACAATCTCCGATATTATTTTTCTCATAGCGAATTCGACTGGCGACACTCTGAACACGAATCAGCACTGAAAGTACTCTTTCTTGGTGCTAGTTGTTCGGCTGACAAAGTTCTGGTTTTGAAAATATTCATGTTCCCGATTTCCCCTCTTATGCGTCTTTTGTGATTCCACAAAATGGTTCCGCACCTATAAAGTCTCCTTTAGATCCTTCTTTAGCTAACTGGTCAGCCATTCCATTACCTGTAGTCGCCTTATGTGCCGGCACCCATATTAGAGACACTTTTTTGTCTCTTGTCAGCCTGTTGAGGGAAGAATCCCTCGCCTGGCTTGCACTCGGAGCGGTTTTTTAGCACTCAGTGAAACATTTTAGAACCGTTCTGCCACGTTGGTTCAAGAACTGCACTGGTGTGGCTCGCATTTCTTGAGTACCGTTTGGTTACTCCACTGGAACTTTTACATTGAGAAAATACAAATGGAACTTGGGTCGGCCGTGCACTCGGATCGTGCTCCCCAGTCGAATTTGTCATCAGTCGACGCTCAGTCTATTTTGGTAAAATATTTTATATTCATATTTGAATAATGAGCATCTTGTTTGTTTAAAATGTATGCACAATAGCATTGATCATAAATAGAAATGCATGATAATTAGTATTTAATCTCTAATCATAATTCGAAAATGCACTAAATCTATTAGCTTATTAGCTTCGCATGTTATAATTAATACAAATCAAATATAATTATCGTTAGAGATGTTAAAAATGAAAAATTTTATAATACAAACTAATTTTACGTTTATTCACTTCAAATTCACTAAAATGGTAATGGATGTCTGGGAGTTATGTTTACTAAACCATGACGTCACAAGCTTCTGAGTCTTGTTTACGCTAAGATTGTTATTCGAAGTTTCGACAGACGCTATTGGACTTGATCATGCCTTTTGGCTGTGTTCCTCATTTTATTAATATTTTTTCATGATACTTTTCATCGAGCTGTATAAGTACAGTTTGGCAAATACAGGAGTGAATGTCGAGAAATGTACGAGAGGCGCGAAGCTAAAGTGAGAAAGTATTCGGATGATAAAGAGGGTAATATGCGCTTGGTGAATTAGTACGGTAAATAATCAAAGTATATTAAGTAACATTTTTTAATTATTCAGGAGACGTAAATGAAGGTATTAATAGTATTTATTGCTGTTTAATAATATATTTGTTAGAACAATACAAGTCTATACGAAATAATAATGCAGATATTTACTTAAAGAAGCAGGTAGTGGGAATTCCAATATTTTTAACTTAATCCGGATGTATGTCATATGCATAATTTTTCTTAAACTTTCCCTTGAACCTGTGTAGCTGTACTCATCGTGAAATATTCTATGTATATTGCGCAAGGTTGGTACTCTCTTATGGGTCACTTGATAATTCAAAATATACCTTCTTAGAACACCTTTATCACAATTATCCAAGCCTGTTTTGGGTTTTGATATTTTTTTTTTTTGTTTGGAGTAGAAAATGATGAAGATTCCCCATTTTCTATTTGCCTTCCCGGCGCATAAAATAAATTATATTTGCCAAAATTTCTCGACTCTGTCCAGTCAAAACTTTTCTTTTCACTTTTGATTTGAATTCCATTTTATATAATATCTTTATTTTGCACCAATAAATATTTTTCTCGGTATCCAGTAAAAACAATTAAAGCAGGTAACCACGCAGTGCTCTTCACTATCTAACAGACACAATAAAACTGACAATAATAGTCAAGTATACCATCTTCAGGGACCGTACTAATCCCTACTACCATCATTTAGTAACGCACATTGACGGGACTGGCTATTTCACATTCATTCCTGTATTTGCCAAAGTGTGCGACTTAATTGAAACAGCAGACTCTTGACCAGTTAGTTTTATCAATTGTTCAACAGCACAGCAGCTGCAACAGAAACTCTTGAATAATCGAGAATATAAACCTTTATTTTTGCATTGAAAAAAGTGTATTTGACTTCAAAACTTATCAGTTCTTTAGAGCAACCATTTTATTCCTTTCTTTTAATACGTCTTTCAATATTTTTCTTAGTTTCTTCAAACACTATATTTATAAAACTCTTTTACCAAATGGCGATCGAGAAATTTTATTTTAAATTTAAACTTACGTATGTGAAATTTCTTTCAAAGGACCTCCTGTCAAAGACACCTGTGCAGCAGGTACTTTTGAACCGAACAGAGATAATCCAATATTACAAATTCAAAAAGGTCTTTTGAAGAAACTTTTCGATCATGATAATCCAAGTATAAAATTTAAATGAGAACTGGATTTGTAGTTTATATCAATGGAGTACATTTATCTCAATGAAAGTTAACAAAAGCTGAAATCCTTTCTACATACTGTCATTATATAGGACATCCCACGCTTAATTATATCAGTGATATGAGCAGAATATTAAGTATCGTAGTCCACGTTACCTTTTCAATAATCTTCGCTACCTTTTATAGAAAATAACAGCTGTAAAATAATACTTTGAATAATACATTTAGCCAGTTAATGTAAATAAATCGCTCTATAATATCTGCCTATAGAATTTGGGTTCAGAAAAGTATTAAAAGTACTATTTTTCACAACAACTTGATTTTTATTCCAGATCTGGTAGGATGCAAACTTGGCATGTCTAAGCAACCACGTGCGCACCTGCAACAACCACGCCAGGCCCATCAATATCAGCATCAACAACACGAAGTTGGCTATTATTCGTCGTCGCGCGATAGTATCGCTTATATTAATCGCGCGGCGAATGTAAGTTCGGCGGCTAGCGAGCTAGATTTATCACGAAAGGCCAGGCGGAAAGATTTGCGAAGTCGGTTAAAATTACCTTCGAGCGTGGCACTTGTAAGTTCGGGGGAAGGTCCGTTACTGGGGGCGTGGCGTACCACTCCAGGCTCTACAGCTGGTACCAATCCACCATCATCAAATCATCTCAATAGTAATAGCAGTTGTAATGGGACCGAAAGGTAAGACTCCTTTATTTAAAAAAAAAAATATATATTCACTAAAGATTGGGCTTGAAAACGTCGTACATCATTAAGTTATCACATTTTTTCCACAGGATGTTCAGAAGTTAAGCATGAACTGAACAGGTATATAGTGGTTACCCAGAAGAATCTTTGATTGTCAAAGCTCTACTACACCTTTCCAATAGTCAGAATAGTCAAAAACCGAACCATATTTGCAGTTAAACCCAGTCTCAGTTGTTTTAGATGCCATTTCGCTCTAAATCATGATTTTTGGTCGTCCAGCTCAGGCTTCAACTGAAATGTCACTTGTAAACTAGTCTAAAGAGTTTGATGTGTTGCGGTGAACGCTTATTCCATATGGAAGAGATTTTAAAAATAACCTAACTTTATTTTTAACAATCAATTTGATATTCAAAAGTATTTTATTATAAGTCGTCGCCTGAAATCTCCCAAAATCTTCGAATTGTGCATCCAATACCAATGTCGTTATGGTTGTAGTAAATTAGACTTGCTAGAGTTGACAATGTCACTAAATAAAGGAGCAGCATAGTCATTTTCGGGATAGCTGCTCCAAAAATAATCGGACGTACGTAGTCTGCTACAACTCCTCCCAAACCCCTAAAAAATATAACTATTGCTAATTTGTGATCAGTATAATGATCCTGTTTTTATTCTCCCTATTATTTGTAGCAAAATAATCCCTTCTTCCGTTAAATGAAATGTTAAAGAAAAATTATTAGGTATTAAATTTACCAATGCATGTGAAGACAAGCCAGAACTGCAAAAATATCATCCAGTATTAAATTCGGTACGACAAACGTTGCAGGAATTACTCCCAATAAAGCGATGGTCACAAATTTTTCGAATGGCCAAAGCTTAGCGTGGTTGTCACTCATCAATCTCTTGAACATATTTGGCAGAATAGTCGATGGAGTTTGCCTCAATAATTTCGAAGGGCTTGGGGAATTTGGTGACTTTGACAAGTGCGTGAACCATTTTCTTGTTTTTGTTTGACCTATCGTTCCTCTCAGGATATTTTGAAAGACTGTAATAATCTTAGAATTAGAAAAAAAAAAAGTATAAATTTGTAAGCTTGAGGACTTTTTTCATTTTAAACTAAGTTTACTGTCATTATTTCTCTTTCGAATGGTACAAAACTGTCAAATCAACAAAATATGTAAGTATTGGTGACCCTTTTTGTAAAAGATGATAATGAGTTCCATATCATCCTTGTCCTATGACCTGTACTTCTAATACGTGAGTAGGTACCACCCTTCAAAGTAAAATCGGAAGTCGGAGTTTAACCTCTGCTATCGAGGAAAGAGATATATGTATTAAAATTTAATTTCTTTAAATTTACCTGAAGTTCTTGATGAATTATATAAAATTAATGCGAGGGCCATTGTTTTGAAATGCGTAGTAAATAAAATACGATTAAATATGACATATACGTTTGTTAAGTGTCAAAAATATGTTTCTACTAATCAAGATAGTGTGTAGCATAGAGTAAACTTCTTATTTACGAAATGATGACTGCAGTGCTGCAGTGGTGAAAACGAGCAATGCAGTGTACGGTATTCTAAACGTGACATCAAAATGTATTTAATTCAGAATTTGAATTTTTTGGTTTTCATAAAATGAAAACCCTTTAATTATCGTTAATGTGAAATTTTTTCCCAACAGATTGGTCTTTTGGGAGCAATTTCAGTTCAATATTCATAGTTTTATGGAATTTACAAGACTAGTTAAGTTTTTTATGGAAAATATATGACACTATTTGGGGATAAAAGAAAAACTAAGGAGACCAGTCGATTTTTCGTCCCAAAAAAAAAATTTTACAAAATTTTAACGTTTTTCAAGCCTTTTTTTGATGAGAATTTTGAACAAAGGGGTAGGTATGGATATATTTCGCGATTTAATTTGTCGGCTCAAAATTTACTTATATATTTAAAATTTTCCCTTATCAATTGATTTCAGAAAGTGGATTTTCAAATATTTTCAGTTCTTTTATATCTAATATTCATAAGACGGAAACCCTTTAAAATATGCTTCTCTGAATTTTTTTCCTATAAGATAGGTCTTTGGAGAGCAATCTCCTAAATTTTCAGCTCAATATTCATAGTTTTGTGGTATTAACACAATTTATTAATTTGAAAGTGTTATTTTTCGAAAATTTTAAGGCAATTTGTTTTTTCAGTTCCCTTCATAAACTTGAACCTCTATATGAGTCAACATTATTTCATATAAACTCTCCATAGTATAAAATTAAAGTAACTGTCAAACCTAAAACCGTAAACTCCTACTGGTGACTGCATATTAATGATTGTAGCTTATAACGTTGTGTAAACGTAGTCTCGCGAGGCCAATTGCTTGTCCTATCAATTGGCAGTATCTGGATCATAAATATATTCGTAATCTATCCTAAAAAAGACATCTCTTGGGAACTTGGGAATTGGAACTTTCTTCGAAACTAAGCTCATTAACTCTCTACTTTTATAAGCTTCTTATAAATCCTTGATCAACAAAATGTCTTAGTTATTGCAAATTATGTTTGTAGAAAATATTTTTGACAGATATATAACCTTAAATATAATTATATGTTCGACTTTCTATAAAGGATTTTTTAAACTGCCAGTGTCTGCTCATGGCTACTCTAAGCAAGGAGGCAAGAGCTAAGACATTTGAAAGATCGGTGTGAAGTTGGTAACCCAAAGCTGGTGACTCGTTTGCCGAAAGATCAGTGGCGTCGTTAATATTTTGACTACATAGAAAATAATGAAGTAAACAACACAAATATATTGAGGAAATCACTTAGAGATGGTCGAAGGGGTAGATTCAGTCATTTATATTGGATACATGTAATTTAAAAGGAAACATTTTTTGCGCAATTCGAACTTTATAGTTCAATTAAAATTCCAGTCGAATGGAAAATCATTTTGTGAAAATCCATTCTCGAAGAGGTAGTTTTTGGTTATTGGACAAGGTCGCAGTGGAATGGACCGATTATAATCAAATCTAAAAAAAGTGAATTTAGGTTGTCCTCGATTAAATTTAACAGCTCGAGGGCAAGCAAAAGAACGAAAAAGAAGGAGGTACCTAACTCTGCTTCGATAATGTGATAAATATCCATTGTTATTTTATATATTTAGATTTAAGCGACGTTCTATAGCAGAACACCCCCGAGGCGAATCAACATCCTCTTCCTTTCGATCACCCAACTTCAATACAAGTCACGTATTGCATGCTTTGCTTGTTGCATTGTTAGTTAAATCTACAGGTGAGCATTGACAAATAAGGATAAATTACTATGCTAATGGAAACTTTGTTGGGCGAGAATGTTTTCCACTTTCGTTGTTGTTTTAGAATGGATAATGGGAAAGTTACATAATGCACTTTAGAGTCAGTGTATACTTGGAAAAGGAAGTCGGGAATGAAAGAGATCTGCTTTGTATCGCTTGGGTCGTAGGGCTTTTATTTCGGAAACAACTGTTTTAAAAAATAAGAGGGTCCATTTTTGTATGATTATAAGGGTGGATGGATAATACGAGGGTTGTTTTTAAAGTGTCACCTATCAACAAATAAAAAATGTCAAAATTAACTGTCATGCTTAGTTAAACTAACGCAAAAGTTTCAGACCACTTTGCTTAAAGTTGTACCTAAACTGAATTTTTAAAATATATTATTACAGTTTCCTGTAAAATTATTGTATTTAGTAAAGTACGTAAGCATTAGATATCGAATAATAGTTAGTAGATAATCAAAGGGGGTTCTGGGTCACCATGGGCGTTCCACGTTCGGTTTACAATCCCCCTTGTTTGGGTGACTAAGAAAATCAATATTAATAGTGTGCTGTGATGTGTATGGGGGTCGGAAGTTATAATTAAATTATCTACACGTTTCTTTTGTATGGGCAAAAGCTTGTGCAAAATAGAATATCAAATGTTTATAAAATATATTACGTTATTTATTGTTCACGCGAAATCATTTCAGCGGCGGAGCATCACTTTCTCAACAAAATTAAACCGAACGTCGCATGTGTTGTTAACCACGCCAGGCCAGTGCCCTTGTTGTATTGCACGATTCATGTGCGGCACACAACAGTAGCGTTCCCAACGTACTACTTCGCTTCCCCCTCCATACACCTCACTGCACACTATCAATATTGATTTTCTTAGTCACCAAAACAACGAGAATTGTAAACCAAACGTGGGACGCTAATGGTGGTCCAGAACCCGCTTTTATTATCTACTATAGTTTTATACTATTAACGCCTTACAAGTTTTGATTCCGGGATTAGGGTCACAGAGCTCTCGGACGGACCCTGTACTGATGAGGCGTAAATACGCCGAAACCGGTCTGTAAGTGATATTGTCCCTCTTAATTGCAAACCAGAATGGTTGGTTAAATCTTAACAGTCACGTTTTTCAAAATATTTTCAAAACTTTGTAAGGAACTAGGTATCCGATATATAATGAATTTTTTAAGTTGATACTGCATCTATTGACGAAAGAACAGGAACCAAAAAGATAGTGGTGACATTTGTTTTTGCGGTAACAATGCCTCTGCAAAGATCGAAAAACTGTTATTGCTGATTGGTACGTATCTATTTTTTTGCTGAGTTTCAAAAAATCATCCTTCAATGATAAATAATCCTCCACCAAGACAATGCAAGCTCCCACACAGCTCAAAAAGTAATTGAGTTTTTATATATATATTATCAAAAACCCAATTACCATAGTATATGGTGTAGGGTATACTTTTACAATTATACTTATTCCAACTAGGTACATCGCATTATGCTTAAAACATATACTTATATCCATTTTTTCATCGATGCTCCGGTCCAGATAGAATTTTATTCATGTACAAATTTAGCCCATTGTTTTTTATCCCTTGCTATTGTTTTTGCTTCTGTCCATGTTTTACCTTTTTCTTGCAGTATGCCTACCATAACACCATCCCATGTTTGTTTTGGTCTTCCCTTTTTCGTTCTTTTTTGTATTTTTGATTGCCATACTTTTTTAACTGGTCTTGTATCGTTCATTCTTTGTAAATGTCCCCACCAGCTTAATTGTCTCTTTTCAATAAATTTAAGTGTTGATTCTATTTCAAGGTCTTCTCTTATTTTTGTATTTCTTATTTTATCTTTCTTTGTGACTCCTTTAACTCGCCTAAGATACTTCATCTCAACTGCTTGTATTCGACTCTTTTGTCTCTTTGTTAATACCCAGGATTCACATCCGAATGTTAATATTGGCCGGTAAATTGTTTTGAATACATTTAACTTTGTTTTCTTGGAAATTTCTTTTTTATTTATAAATGTCGAATTCATCGTGTGATAAAGTTTCATCGTTTTTTGTACTCTATTGATAATTTCGACTTCCTGCGTTCCATTTTCTTCTATTTCTACTCCCAAGTATTTATATCTTCTAACTTGCTCAATTTTTATTCCATCTAACTGTATATTTAAATGTTTTTGTTTCGGTCCTATAACTATAACTTTGATTTTACTTTGGTTAACTGTCATTCCAAATTCTTCAGATACCGTGCTCCATATTTCCATATTCTTTTGTAAATCCTTCTCTTTCCCTGCCATAATTATTAAATCATCTGCAAAAGCTGCTTCTGATATATCCACTCTTCCTAAATGTCTGTATCCAACGTGTAGTTTTGCCATTTTGGTTGACGATTTTTTAATTATATCATCAATAAAAATTGTAAATAATAATGGACTTAGTCCCCCTCCTTGTCTTAATCCTTCTTGTGTTGAAAATGGTTCTGATGTTTTATTTTTGTATATTACACAATTTCTATTATTTTTGTAAATGTTTTTGATTATGTCTATTATTTTGTAGTTTACTCCTCTTCCTTCTAATACTTTCCATAACTTCTCCCTTGGTACTTTGTCAAAAGCTTTTTCCATGTCTATGAATCCTATATATACCTCTTTTTCTTGTTGTGCGAACTTATCAATTATCTGTTTCACCGTAAATATGTGGTCTTGGATACTTCGACCTCTTCTAAATCCACTTTGCGATTCTTCGAGAGTATTTTCAATTATTGGTCTTAGCTTACTGTCTATAATCTTCTCGTATACTTTCATAGCTGTACTAAGTAAATTTATTCCTCTATAATTATTGCAGTCTTGTCTATCCCCCTTTTTATATATTGGAACTATTAAGGCTGTCTTCCAATCTTCTGGAATCTGTTCTTCCCTCCACGCAATGTTGTATATGTTCAATAATATTTTTGTTCCTGTTTCCCCTAAATTCTTGAACATTTCTGCTGTTAACTTATCAATTCCTGGAGATTTTCCATTTTTCAATTCATTTATTATTTCCTGTAATTCTTTTGAGTTTTAAAGGCAATAAAACATCGAACTGCTAGATCATTCTCCATACAGTCTTAACCACTTTTTTATTCAAAGGTTCCAGTACCCAGAAGATGGAATCAACGCCTTCAAAAACTCTATTACCTATAGTAAAAGTCACGAATGTTTCTCGTTACGTCATAACTCATAACCATCCGAATCAAATCAATAGGACAGTTTTCACCAGCGGCGCATCATTGTTAGAGGGTTCGGCATGTATTTCTGGTGATCTAGTTATTAGAGGAAATAAATGGAAACCAAATTTAACATATCATAGTTGGACTACAATTTGAAATTCTACAAATGAATTGTTACAAAACTCACCTCTTGAATGGCATTTAATGGCAGAAGTGGTCCGCCATTAGCCAATTCCTTTTGGAAATATTCATGTAATTTTCTAATACACTCACGTTTACTTTCATCCAAACGTTTACCGGGCATTTTGTCGAAAAATATCACAATAAATGTGAATGAATTTCACCTGTTTAAAGTAATGACAATGACGACGAACTTCAACGGTAATAGAATGATTTCCGCATAAAGTGACGTTTCGCTTTTTAAGTACAATCGTTGTCACAACACAAGACAGAGTGACAAACCGATAAAGACATAGAGGCGTAGCTTAATTCAGGCACAAAAGACATGTGAAAAATGCAGAATTATATTTGCATTATGTTGACATCACAAAATACGCCTATTCACTCTTCGAGTGAGTTCATTGTTCTTTTAAATCAATATTTTATTCAATTATAATGTCTAGTCGAAAACGATTGGGTAAACTGAAAATTCAACCATATTTAAACAACATGTGTATTATCTACCCCCCCACAGCGGTCTGGTATGTTAGAAAACCAAACATGTGTGCGTGCGAAGATGGTTTGTTTTTCATCACGATTCGTGGATTTGCATTTCAATCATAATGGAATTATTGTTTTACACCGAAAAACGAAAACAAATTGATGCGGAGTGTAATTTCCATAGTATAATATAGTAGGTGGGTAAACGAGCGTAGAAATTAGAAAAGTTTTATGACACGAAATAAAAAAAAAAATGATTGTAATATATTTTTAAAATGGATGGGAGGAACTTTTTGGCGTGTAGTTATAAAACCGATGAATTTGAAGTATGGCCATAAAGCATACTTTTATTATATGAATCCATGAAATAATTTTCAACCTGCAATTTAAATCTAAAACTGTTGAGAAGGGTCTGGAGGATAATAAATTATGTTGACTTTGCCGAAAACTCTTCCGATCACTCCTAGTTTAATCCATTATCTTGCTCCTTCTCATTCTTTTCCTTCTTTTCATGTTCCTTCTCTCCCCCTTCTTTTCATTTTCCGATTATTTTCCATTACTTTATTTTCCTTGTTTCTCCCTTTTTATTCTTATTTTGTTTTAATTGTTTCTCTTATTCCACACCTCTTCATTTTTTCCATGTATTGTGTCACAAGAGAAGGGTCTGGAGGATAATAAATTATGTTGACTTTGCCGAAAACTCTTCCGATCACTCCTAGTTTAATCCATTATCTTGCTCCTTCTCATTCTTTTCCTTCTTTTCATTTTCCTTCTTTCCCCCCTTTTTTTCCTTTTCCGATTATTTTCCATTACTTTCTTTTCCTTGTTTCTCCCTTTTTCTTCTTATTTTGTTTTAATTGTTTCTCTTATTCCACACCTCTTCATTTTTTCCATGTATTGTGTCACAAGGGCAGAAAATAATGAGTTTAAGCAGCAAGAGACTATAGACCATTCCAGAACACCTGACTTTGACTGGCTATATTGTGCTGGGTCCCGCGATCAGTTGGAGTTGAAGTTTATGTGTTTTGACATGTGGTGTGAGTCAGTTAGTTGTCAGGCATTCTTTGTAGAATCATGTAAATGTAATATAAATTATATTTAAATAATAAAAACCTTACAAGTATTACATGGCGCAGTCTGTAAACTGTCTCTGAATTGAATTAAATAATAATTAAAATCTTAGACGACAAAAAGAGGAATCAACAGAGAAAATCGAAAAAAATATACCTTATCTATTCCTCTCCGCATTGCACAATTATCAACACTACAATACGATGGAGTTTTAGATAATTTTAAGAACTAATTGTAAATTAAAGTCTAGCTGTCATCCGTTGTTCACCAATAAGCAATGAAAACTAAATGTCTGCAGGTTTTAGTTTAGGTAATGATCCCTTTTCTATCAAGTAGTTCAGGGTTTTCCCCAAGCTACTTTTATCTCCCATTTCTGTTTTCCACTTTTTCTTTTCCCTTTTACGTCTCTTCTTTTTTTGGCTAATTTTTCTTCTTTCCCTTTTATCTCTTCTTTTCCTCCCATTTCTCAGATTCTGCCTCACAAAAATAACATGCCAAAATATCATTAACCTCGTTATACTCTCTAGATCTTTCGAGACCGTTTTATTGATAAATTAAATTTCAATTCAACCCAACATGTTTACACCGTTCATTGTAATCTAAGCGATCCCTCTATCTTCTATTGTTAGTATCATGAAGAGTATCATTTTCAGCATCACTGAGAATATTATATCTCGTATACAATATTGGTCTTATACAAATCTCTTTGATCTTAACGTTTCGGCAGAGTTTCATTTTACGTGTACCTACACTTAGAAATATATTTCGTCTGCTTACAGAGACGGAGATCAATTCTTTCATTTGGGTCCTAATATCACTTTTTCTTTCGCGCATTTATACTTTGAACATTCGCATTGCCAAATGTTGTCAAACTTAATAGAGTGTTATCATAATGATTGTACTGGATGCAATTATCAATGTAATGTTGACATGATTGGGTGAAATTGTTTCATATCACACAAAATAACAAAATTTGATTGGTTGTTAGGTCAAATATGTTCTATATAATAATAATTCCACCTGTGAATTCGATCAGAAGTTCACGTCTCCGACACTGGTGGAAATATTACAAACATCTTTCATTTCACTTGGATTTTCCTTTATTCAATACTAAAGTTCTGGTGTGCTTCAAAGATTACGTACACCTGGATCGAGAAATATTACCTGGATTGTATTGTAACTCTTACAAAAACGCTTGAATTGCTAAGCTGCAGTGATCGATCGAGTTACAGTTACAGTCTTTACTGTAATGGATGAAGAGTCTGTGGAGGAAATCTATTCAAACACCTACATAAATTAATGAATTAGCTTGTTTTTATTCATCATCCAGATTGATTATCTTCGGTCTTCAGTATTGTCAAAAATTTTTTTTTTTAAGAACCACGTTAACATTTTTCAAGTAGAAAAATAAAATTGACGACCTGTGATAAATACAGTTAACTAAAACGTTGTACACATTACGCACAGAGAATCTAGGAACTGGAAATCGGATATAAACTTACAATCTTGTTACTTCGAATACCTCCTTCTGCTACGTTAAATATGATTTATCTTATGAGTAATCCAAAGTTCTTGAACCGGGTGCCTACGTTAGAAATTAACGTATAATCTCTCATACTCCATTATTTAAAATGGTATACTATACAAAGGAGGCAGATTGTGCCCTTAGAAATTTGATTCTGTTTAAAGTAACATTTTAAATTCCTTTTGTTATGCATCTTTTGAACGAAATTGATAAAATATTGAAGTGAATTTAAGCAGTTCAACTTTTAAATGGCAAGGTGAAGAAATTATTTTATCCAAAAATTAAGTCGACCACTCGATTTTTCGTCCCAAGTTTTTAACGTTTTTTTCCAGGATCGATTGATGGTTACTACAAGATTTTAACTGTTCAATTAGTTAATTAGCTCCAAAGATAAATTATAAGAAAACCTGAATAAAAACTTATGATACTATCCTATCTCTTTCTAACATTGGTAACCAAATTTGAGAACACATTCGCCTGAAATACTAGCTACACATTTATCCGCATTTAGTTGTATTACAGCACTTAGGCTCTTCCAATATTATGTGCGCCGAATCCATTGAATTTGATACCCTTCTTCCAAGCATGTTTGCAAACACCTGACTTAAAGAACTCCCTATCTTTAATTTACTTTTTGTGTTCTTTTATTCGGATTTTCAATGGTCTAGATGTTTCACCTAAATAAAATTTTCTGCATTCCCAGGATATCTGATATGCAGTTTTTTGAAGATTGTTCTTCATTTTTTGGTTTAGATAGATGGTACGTAGAGCTGGCGTTAGCCTTCTGTCACTGAAATCTGATGATTTATGATTTAATTGAAGTACTTCGTCTAGCTTTAATCTCCTAACGAGGCTTCATAGCCTAGACAAAGGCTTTTCGAGGTAGCTTTGTGATGTCTTTTGGCATTACATAAATAGAAAACCAAGAATCAAATTCATTGAAATTAATTATTATTAAATAATTCATTTTAATTATTTTTATTTAAAGACAATGCAATTAGTTATAGTTTTATAATTGTCGAATAGTGAATAGACATGTAAGGTCATGATTGAAAGCTAGGTAAGAATGAACGTGCCAGTGGGAGGCCAGAGAACTCTCACGTAAAAGGATAGTTGACCTAGGGCAGTACGTATATGATGAGGTAGATAAGTGAACACACACATTTCAATGTAGTTCATTGTCAAGCATCGATATTATATCTTATTTATATTATTTAATTAACATGACAGGCTTAAGTACAGTTCTTGTCAGAAATAGTGTAAATAGTTGAGGTACATAATAAACGTCATCCCAGTGAATCCTGTAAATTTCATACGACTATTTGAGCGGCTCCCAAAGGACCCGGACTTCCACTAGTTCATGTGGAATCCAAAACAACATACAACACAGTTTGTAGCCCTTGGTTTTTCCTTGCCAAGTTCTAGAAAACGCAGTCTTGCGAGACCTTCACAGTGACACAACACATGCTCTGCCGATTCCTCTTCCTCTTGACAGAACCTGCAAAGGTCTGTTTCTGCCAATTTTATAACACTCATATGACTGTTGAGTCTGCAGTGTCCTGTCAGTAACTGTTACTTTGGCCGAATGTAGTTTGATAAACTCTTTGGCCTCTCTCTGTTCAGGGGTTGTTCTCCACCATTCCAGAAACTTAGTTTGCTTCCATTTTTCAATGGCTGCCTTTTTGTATGTGTTAGCTACTCCGCAAAAGGGTTCGGGGCCTTTGCATTGGCTTCTTCTCGATTTAAAGCTAATTCGAATATTAAATTGATTACCAATTTTCTCAATTCTCATTCTCTGTATTCCTAATTTCTTTGCTTATACATTCTGTTGGGTAATTATTGATATTTAAAACTGATTTTAGTAATCTTAATTCCCCCAAAAAAATTTGAAAAAAGAATTAGTTATTTAGTTGGTTTTAGATTGCGGACTTTCGAATATATAAACAGGTTAAAAAAACTCCCCAAACAAACCACTTGCTTGCCTCAAGAAGCAATTAATTTCTGCCGAACTTCACAAAGTCCATTACATCTGGCTTGATTCCACAAACAATTTATTATAATCCCTTTTAATTATAAATGAGACAATAAATTTTAAAAAACCGATACAAAGACTAATTAGAAATTTGTTTTATTAGCATCAGTAAAGTTGTAAAAACCACAAAATGCCACGATCTAATTATAAAAGCATTAATTTTTATTGGGAAAACGTAAACTTTTTATCGACGATGTAATAAAGTTGATATTTATAAAGCAGCCTGACCACAATAACCATAATTACAAACGGGATAACAAAAATTAATTGGAATTCACAACTCTATTGATTAATTAAGCCATTGCTGACTGAGGTCTATACCTATCTGTGGTCTATACTTCAATCCTGCTACTATCAGGCATTTTGTGCTTCAGGTAATGCCGTTAATCTAGTTCACATGTGTCTTTCAGTTGAATTCGACGTCGCTTTCTCAAAAAATGTCATTTATTTCGTCATTCCTTCTAGGAAGTTTGGGAAAATGTATAAAATGTAGAAGACCGCATAATAGAATTGCTTAGTTTGCTAGCGACTGGCGAATTTTCAGGAAAACATCCCTTCTCAGCCTCGTTCGCTTCGATATTCTTCAGTTTAAACTGGTTTAACCTTGCCAGAGAGCATGTGAACTAGAGAAAAGCTGACTAGGAGCGAGTTCTTAAGACAGATGAGTCCAGATGTTGCTTACATGCTTGTGATAGATGAATTTGTGCTTTTGAAAGGTGAGGTGAACGATATGCACAATGCAACATAGCGAATACCACTTTATTCGGCTCTGTAGCAGAATAGCGCTGGTCAAAAAAAGCGCTGGTCAAAAAAAGCGCTGGACAAAATAGCGCTGGACATAAATAGCGCTGGTCAAAATAGCGCTGGACAAAAATAGCGCTGGACAAAAATAGCGCTGGACAAAAACAGCGCAGGACAAAAACAGCGCTCCATGAAATAGCACCGCCAAAAGATAATTATGCTTCTTTATTTTACTATTATCGCATACATAAAAATAGACTATAGTACCGAATTAGCATAATTAGGAATAACAGATTTTTCATAAATTACAGTCATAACAATAGTTTTCCTAATTCAATTCGTCAATTCAACATCGCTTCCCGACCAGCTGACAGTGATCAAAGTGGTGGTAACTGTCTATAACAATATCAGAATATAAGGAACGGAAAACAAGTAAGAACAACAATCAATATGTTTCATCATACTTCAACACATATCGCTTCCCGACCAACTGACACAGATCAAAGTGTAAACAACTACTTGTCAGTGTCATATTTATTTAAAGTCTAAAAAAATGCAATTTGACAAGTCTCATAAAGGAGGTGCTACATTATTCCACGAAGGATATAATTACCGAAAGGACAAGCAACGTGAAATTGCATTTTTTTAGACTTCAAATAAATATGACACTGACAAGTAGTTGTTTACACTTTGATCTGTGTCAGTTGGTCGGGAAGCGATATGTGTTGAAGTATGATGAAAGATATTGATTGTTGTTCTTACTTGTTTTCCGTTCCTTATATTCTGATATTGTTTGTTGTAAAGGAAGGTTGATGCTTAGCAGTGAAACTTGATTTTTCAATCACATCCTACTGTAATAGTTGATTTTGTAAGGATATTTCAACCTGCGCTATTTTATGGAGCGCTGTTTTTGTCCAGCGCTATTTTGTCCTGCGCTGTTTTTGTCCTGCGCTGTTTTTGTCCTGCGCTGTTTTTGACCAGCGCTATTTTGACCAGCGCTATTTATGTCCAGCGCTATTCTGCTACAGAGCCCTTTATTCGGTGGAGGCTGGTGTGGGGAGGAATTTAGGATTTGGTGGTGTTGAATAATTGAAATCTTAATGCTGAACGGTACATGAGGGAGATCATTGAGTAGGAGGACCTGCCCAAAGCTTAGGAGTAAGGGAAAACTCTCGGTGGAGGCTGGTGTGGTTCGAAATTTCCGCTTGGGCGTGTTGAATAATGGAAATCTTAATACTGAACGGTACATGAGGGAGGATCATTGATGAGGAGGACTTGCTTAAAACGTGGAAGTAAAGGGAGACCCTCAGTTATGACAGTGTACACAGTGTTTATTAGTAGATGAGACTGAGCCAAGCCTCAAGCTTGATTTGATAAATTTTCAAACAGTACACCTAATAATTTAGACTGGCTTTTTCTCAAATCATCAAGTGAAAAGACTGAAGATAACATACTCTTCGTTTCTATTTCAGACAGAAAAGTCGTTGTTCTAAACCAAAAATCTCATTTTTACTGTACTTTATTGTGCATTTACCTATCTCAGTTATTTTAATAATTTTTTTGTTCTAGTCGTTACGGATTTCGTCGTGTGGACTCTTACAGTTCGCGATTGAGAGCCGGATCGTCCAACTGGTCTTTCGTTTTTGACCCGGCAGGCAGGCTGTGCTACTATTGGTCCATGGTTGTCTCGTTAGCATTCCTTTACAACTTTTGGGTCATAATATACCGATTTGCCTTTCGTGAAATAGACGGTAAGTAATAGTATATTGTGTCACAAGAGCAGAAATCCAGCTTTAGCAGCCCGCGACTATTAGATGCACGAGCGAGCGTAGCGAAGCGAGGGCAGCTGATAGTTAAGGGACGCTGAAGCGTTTCCTGCTTGTGTTACTATAACATACAGGGTGGAGCACCACATACAGCACGGAATTTAGAGCCCAAACTAGAGACATTCTGAAAAATGTCTCGGTTTTTCTCGAAATGTGGTACGTAAATAAAAAAGAAAAATAACGATAATCAGGTAGGTAGAAGTCTACTATTTGGTATATTTACTGGTATGTAAAAATGGAGAAGGTGTTTCAAGGAAACTGTCTATAGTTGCAGACAGGACCTTGCAAGGTCGAAGTGTGGCTGCGATTCATTGCAAAAAGAATTACGGACTGTATATCGGGCTTTATTCACGTACAATATTTCGAGAAAAACCGAGATATCTTGACAACTGTAAAAGATAAGTATAGGTAAACCCTCGGAGTCGCTGACTAACCAAATACTAAACCTTGTCGGCGGCAAGATAAGGATAGTAACGGGTTTACTCACCGGTCACTGTACCCTAAGGAAGCACATGCATACTATCGGCATTTATAGGGAGGAACCTATCTGTCGGTTGTGCATGGAAGAGGAGGGAACAGCCTCTCACATTTTTCCGAATTTTTCCAGTGTGGGCTCTAAATTCCGTGTCGTATGTGGTGCTCCGTTCTATATTTAGATTCAGAGACACTGAGAACATCGTAATATTTTCTTTAGGTAATACAATTTTGGTATGGTTCTGTTTGGACTACTTCGCAGATTTTTTGTATCTGGTAGACATCATGTTCCACTTCCGGACCGGTTACCTGGAAGACGGCGTTCTTCAAACTGATTCGATCAAGCTGCGAAACCACTATATGAATTCTACTACATTTTACATTGACTGCCTGTGCCTCCTACCATTAGATTTCCTCTATCTATCTGTGGGGTTTAACTCGATTTTACGCTCATTTCGTTTGGTAAGTTATTTTTTGTATTATGATCAAAATAACTGTCAATCAATATAGTTAATATAACCAAATGTCAATTATTGATAGTGATTTCCACTGGAATGCACTGAAGGCGCACCGAAATGTCACGAAACTTAGTTGGTTCAAGACATTGCACGCATGTACTTCATGGCAGCCAACAGAGAATAGAATAGACATGCCTTTTTACATCATTTATTCACCATTGGTTGACTGACGTCAGTCTCCGCTGCAACGACATGTTAGAGTCATCAGTGGCACAGAAAAAACGCAGTTGTTGTTTACATCATACAAGCTACCAAATTTATCCACCACCTCTAAACAGCGGTGGAGTGGTTTGCAATTTTGGTTGATACAACAGTAATAAATGAACGCGTCATTTGCTCAATCTAAAATCCACCAGTGAATATAAAAACGCAATTGGTGGATTGGTGGATCTACTGATGAATAAAAAAACATGCCAATATTCCAGAACATCTGACTTTGAGTCGGCCATATTGTGCTGGGTCACCTGATCATTTGGGGTTGAAGTTTGTGTGTTTTGACATGTAGCGTAAGTCAGTTGGTTCTCAGAAATCCTTTGTAGAACAAAGTCAATGTAATATAAATTTTATTTAAATAATAAAAACCTTACAAATATTACATGGCGCAGTCTGTAAACTGTCTCTGAAATGAATTAAATAATAATTAAAATCTTGGACGACGAAAAAAGCAATCAACAGAGGAGTTTTGTGAACAGATTCAGGTGCACATTTGTTTACCAGTCAGTGACGGCATTCTGAAATAGTCTATTCTATCAGAGCAGAATATTTAATATTGCCGCGTGTCGGAAATGAAAGAACATTTATTACAGTAAACATTTTGCAATCCATTGAGACCTGAATATGTGCAGAAGTTGCCGAATCCTGAGTTCAATCGAACACGAAACCTCTTGATGTGAGCGACTTGAAACTGTCAATCGAACATGCGTAGTAATATTTTCGGTGTGCAACAGTGCTGCCCTGGTGCAGCCAATCGAAAACACTTTGGGAAGTCCGTAACCAACTTTTTACCAAAAACGACACTGGACGAATGTAATGTTCCATACAGGCTTAAGGAAGACGAAAGTGATAGCTCCAAGCGAACAAAAGCTTCAGGAGAGTATGTCCAGTGAACTTTTCAATATATCAACAAAAGCTTTCATTATATTCTCACTAAAATAGAGTGAGTTCATAAAAGATTCTATCATAGAGCTAAAAATTCACAACCAAAATGAATCTGCCGGTTTTTGGCAACCTCGAATAGAGTTGTATCTCCCCCGAAAACACGCAAGCAATTTTTATTATAAAATATACGGTTTTTTACTTCAATAGAACAAGGGAATGAAACCAAATTTATGTATACGAGCCAAATCTTGAGTTGTGAGTAATATAGAATGCCGAACGACGATCTCACACATAATAATTTATAGGCTGATTTCACACGCTACAATATTTTGGATGTTGACATGGGGGAAAAAAATTACCCTAAATGGACTACAGTTTTTTCGTTTCTATTCAAAGGAAAGAATACACAAGCAAACAAGAAGCGGAATTGTCTATCCTTTTTTTGTCTGAAAGGAGCCATTTCTATAATAAGATACTTGCCATTTTTCACTTTGTCGCCCAATTATATCACCGATATTTAAAAATTTGATCATTTTCTCAGTGTATTTACTAAGTTATCTGTCAACTTCAGTCACTCAAGGTCATACATTTTTGTTGCGTCGGGCTTCGCTTCTTGTTAGTTGGTGTATTCTTTGTTTGAAGTAATAGTGTACTCTGGGAGCCAGTGACATTTAGTTATGACCTCCATGACCTACAAATTTCAATATTTACCAAGTTTACAGTCACAAAACTTAGCGAATGAACTGAGTCAAACGAACAGCGTGATTTCTTCAGTTTGATGACGTACTAGTACATTTATATTAAATAGAGAATACTACTAACTGATGTATTAAGTAAAGTTTAAACTATTGTTTATGGCTTTTATTTTTATGTTCCAAGGTGAAGATCTACAGATTTTGGGCTTTCATGGACCGTACAGAGCGTCACACCAATTATCCAAACCTCTTCAGATCGAGCAGTCTTATCCACTACCTCCTAGTGATCTTCCACTGGAACGGTTGTCTGTTCCATATAATATTAAAAAATGACGGTTTTGGTTCTAAAAACTGGGTGTACAGTGATTCAGAAAGTACAGACTATGTGAAAGCTTATTTACAGAGTTACTATTGGTGTACGTTGGCATTAACAACTATCGGGGATTTACCGAGACCTAGAAATAAAGGGGAATATCTTTTTGTGATATTTCAGCTGCTTTTTGGATTATTGTTGTTTGCTACAGTGTTGGGCCATGTAGCTAATATTGTCACATCAGTGTCTGCGGCACGAAAAGAATTTCAGGGTAAGTTTTGTATAATTTATATATTACAGGTCTGGAATTCATAATAATTATTGTATATTTTATTTTAAAGCTTGAAATATAAGATACACACTATAATATATTGAAATACCACGTTACTATGTTGATGAAACTATCTTGTATTCACGTGAATTTTTGAATGAAACTTCAAATAAAATACACTGATGAAACCAGAATAGTGTTTTTACAAGTGAAGTATTTTGCTTCTTGAGTTTATCAACTGTAGCAAAGAAAAAGTGTTTAAACGAGAACGGCCAGTAAGCGTTTAATGGTGGAAAATAATGCCAAATATCCATATAGTACGATTTCAAATATTACATATCTGAGTTAATGAAAATATAAATTCACTGATTGTTGTAAGATATTTTTCTGAAGCTGTAGCGATTTTTTGAACAATGAAAATATGAAGTTACAGCAAACTGCACGAAGCTCAATAATTTTTGAAGACTTTTATTAAAAAAATTAATTCAATGAATGGTATTGGCGCCCAACGTGGGGCACACTTTTTGGTACAAACTCCCGAAACGAATTCAACAATAATGACTTGTTACAAAATTAACTTTTACCTACATATTAAACTACCGCAGCTTCACGAATTATTTCCTAAAATGCTCTCTGCTCGATCGAGAATTAACTACCTACATTAACCGTACACATTTTCAATTTCAACTTCCCCCAGGGCAAGTGGTATAATGATTACCGATTTTCAAACCTCTCCACTTCAGTATATTGATGAAGTAGGCCAATATAGAAACATATCGGGCTAAACCAGAACCATGCTTTTCAATTTTCGCCTGTTAAACATGCAATCAACGCAGTACTCCAGAGTTTGTACGAGAGTTTTATTTATTAGGGCTATTTAAACTTAATTTTTGAAAATATCATGAGTTATATCCATTATAATTTTTATTGACGGCATTGATTTATTTTAGTTACACTGTCATCTAGGATTCAAATAGACTGCTGCTGCTGTTATTCATATTTTAGAATGGAATAATCGATTAATTTGTAGCTTTCGAACAAATATTTGAGCTGAATCGTGAAGAATTTCACTTTTTGGATAATTTCTAATCGACGTTATATTTGCCACAACCTGTATTTACATGTAGCAATAACTTGGTAGTGGAAATTATATCGCCTATTTAGAGGAAATGAGATGAAGATGCCGACGTCGTCTCGTCGCGGGCGCCGCAGCGTTTCCGCCGCCACTCCTTTCTCTTTCTAGACTAACTTGATTAAGCGATCTCAATTAGGCTGTCAACATTTCTAAAATGACATTCGAATAATTGAGTGATTAGAATTTAGGTTAGAATTTCATCTTGTATAATGTAATGGGCGACATATGAGATGGCAAATTGATTATAATCTCGTTTACGTTTCGGCGATAAATCAAGGAAAGTGTTTCTGCTACGTCAATTAAAGACAAATTACTAAAAAAATCTAAAACGTAAGATTAAAGGGTTTAAGTGCTTCTTTCTCTTCACTATTGTGTGTGCGCCCTCATGATATGCTGATGACTTTAAGCTAGTTTAACGGATGAAACTCAAAAAATGTATATAGTATTGTCAGTGGGAATGAATCCTGGATTCACTCTTATGAACCAGAAAATAAACGTCAATGGGCTGTTTGGATGTTTCAAGATGAACCAAGACTGACGAAAGTTTTCCGTTCTTGAAGCGTTTCTGAAAATATAGTGGCGATATTGTCTCAAAAAGGGGTCATGTAGCAACAAGTCCTCTGCATGATCAAAGAAGTGTTACTGCTGATGGGTACATTTTGATTTATTTGCTACGAAAGATCTCCACCAAGACCATGCAAAAACCACACAGCTCAAAAAACAATTGAGTTATTAAAGCAAGAAAACATGCAGGACTCTTGTCTATATATAATGGCTTGACACCTCATGTGGGGTTACGCCGCGTATGTTTCCTAGATCCGCTTAATTGGGGTGGATCAAACCCCATTGTACGTTTAAATTCTTCCACTTATATCCCTCCATAATCTCATATTTTTTGTTTTTTCTTTCCAGTTTGCTACACTTGCTCTATTGAGGTCCACCTCTACCTCAATTTGCCTCTTAGACCTGGGCCTACAGCGTCTCCTCCTTCCTCCTGGGTTTCACTGCAAAATTTTGTAGGTTACTGATGTACCTCCTTCTTTCCTTGCGTGTCCTAACCATTTAACTCGTTGTACTTTTATTCTTTTCACAATGTCTTCACATTTCTGTTCGTTCTAATTCTATATTCATTCTCATTTAAACTCTTGTCTTTGGCTTGAGCCATCTGTGCCATTTCTCTGCATTAATTTGAGGTCTTTTCATCCATGTCTCTCTACCTGTTATGACTTCTTTCCCGAAACTATACTTGGAAAAGTGCCTTTACTAAAGTCCGGCGTTTCTATATCTCTTTTCCGATATCCTGAATAATTTCTGTTAGACGAAAGATGATAGTTGTGGTTTTGTGTAACCTTATATAATATTCCGCTTTTTTATGAATTTCAATACAATAAAAGATATACAAGAGTTTATTTTTAACGACTCCCTGACAACAGACATCAAAGGCAAGAAAATAAAAACTTATTTATTTCTACCCTCGACTTTACAAGGGAAAATAAAGCGATTTATATAATAAAAGAATACGAAATAAATTCATGGGAAAATGGTACAAATAATTTCACTAAAATGTCAAGTGGATTTAATATGCTGGTAGCACATTATAACCCTCATCATTTTCCGCATTAGTTATTTAACAGAGACTTATAAATTAGGTACCTACTCGACATTCTTTTAAATTGGAATTCGCCTATATAGGGTTCGAAAACTAAACAAAACTATTAATGAAACAATGTTAAAACTAACGTTTAACTATATTCACTAATGATACGTAGAACTGGATTACAACGTCGACCTATGATAGAAAATGACGTGGCACATTTTCCTTTAGAATTATTGAGCATAATTCATCATAAAGGAAGAATAACAACAGCTACATCCAGCTAAACTGGGATGGATGGATGGCTGGAAGCAAGCATTCAGGAAGGATCGTTGGTTTGGTAGACAGACATAGGTACAGGAGTCCACGGTGCTAGACCCAGGTGCAATATCCATGCATCGTTGGGGAATCTTGCATCCGTATTCCAGACAGAAATCTATGCTATCGACATGTGTTTGCAATTGAATATCGAAGGGGGTAAAGAGGCTAAAAGATCCTTATACTCTCTGATAGTCAGGCAGCACTAATATCTTTAGCATGTCCTCAGATCAGATCTAGACTGATCTGGGACTGTCTACAAAAACTCTTAACCGTTTGAAATCATAATAGTGTAATTCTTAAGTGGGTCCCGGGGTGCAAGGATATTGTAGGCAATGAAACAGCAGAAACCCTAGCGAAGCTAGCAACTGAAACAGCATTAACTGGCCCTAAAACAGGAAATCAAAAACTGCTGCACGTGGCTGTACATATCGGTGGATTCAAACTAAACATCAGGCGTGTTGGATCCACGTGGCAAAATAGGAACACAGAAAACCCTTGGACGAAATATTAAACCCCAGCAGGAGCCAGAAAAGGGAAGTGATGGGATTACCCAAAATCAAAATTCAATTTCGACGGGAAGAGGACTCATGTTTCCATTAACAATGGAATAATTGCAGTCGAAACAATAGGAACACCAACTCAAATGGAAGACGACACAAGGGCACCTCCATACAAAGAGTTTACTGAACAAGATAGACAAGGAACTCTCAACCAGGTTATTGAAATTGAGAGACATTTGAAGGCAGTTACCGACCAGGTGAATGGACACTGCACCCTGAAGAAACATCTGCACAAAATGGGCAACGTTCCTGCTTGAATTCTAGACCTGTCCATCCTGACGAGTCGCCACTGTAAATATTAAGAAAATTCTTTGGAAAATATTTTTGCAAATCGTGGTATTGATCTTCTCTACCAGAACGTCAATTATATAGGATACTTTTATAACATTTTATTAGAAAATCTTATTTTCATTGTAACTACGTCTAGATTTGTTATTTTTTGAAAAAATCCTTCTTGACATTATTCTACCGAATTATGATAATCTGGAGCTTTTCTTACTACTCTATTTCTACATTATGTTTCTCCAAACATTCGAAAGAAAGCAGCTAATTTAATTTGTTTTTGAAAAGCTCGCTATCTCCTCCAATACAAAAAGGTAGGAAATTAAATTTTTTTCAACATGAATATATTCCTTTTTATACATGGTTGAAGATCGAGATGAATGAAAATGCTTTCACATGACACCTCAATACTTCAAGAGAAGGGCAAGGAAACTGTATTTATCGAAAGATTCGTGTTTCTATAGGGAATAAAATGTCGTTAGGATTCTTTTAAAGATGGGGAGGATTTGCTGAGCTTGATACAAAGTCGATAAGTTCACGCAAACTGAGATTAAAGTGGAATTGTGAAGAATCCACTTTTGCATTTTTACTTGCAGCCTTATTAAAATGTATTACTACTGTGACTAGGGTAGTTGTTGCTGGTTTAAGTGTTTAAGAAAAGAATTATAATGTTTATCGGCCTACCTCTATCCAAAGTATACATTTCCTGGCCTCATTGTAGGGAGCAAAGTCGTACTTTTCCTTCCTGGGGAGTCACTGAAGTTAATGAAATTTATTGAAATCAGCCAAGTACGAGTACATGTGCTCAAAAGTGCTAATTTCTCACTCGTGTGAATTGTAGTACTTACTTGACTTCGTCTCGTGCCGCAACTTTTACACTTTTGCACACTTGTTACACAATATACTATTTACGGTTGTTGTTTCGACACGACATGAGAATCAACTTTAATAAAACCGAGATAATGACAGTATCTAGGAAACACGAAGATATACAAATCAGCATAGATGGATACACAATGAAGGCAGCAGAAAGCTTAAAATTTTGGACCCACCTTAACATATGGAAGTGAATCCTGGATACTTACCCAAAGACTAAAATCAAAGATCATAGAAATGGAAATAAAAATACTAAGAACAATAGAAGGAGTAACAAAGCTAGCCAGATTAAACAGAGAAGAAGTTAGAGCCAGACTTAAGGTGGATCCTATAATATCAAAAATAGAGCAAAGTCAACTAAGATGGTTCGACACTCGACAAGAATGAACGAAGATAACATGGTTAAATGAATATGGGAAGCCGGTTAGGACGGAAAGAAAAAAATAGGTAGTCCTAAGAAAAACTGGAATCAAGAACTAGGTGACGTAGTGAAGGAAAGAGGAACTTTTTGGACGGAAGCAAAGAAGATAGAAAAAGATGGATAATATACTTCGGAACCCGCAGCCCCGACAATATAATAAAAAAATTATTCTACCATATAGTATGGTATAAGAAGATAATCTCTTTCATCTATGTAAGAATTTCCACCATTCTTTCCTGTTTCAGGATTTTATTTTTGCTTCATTCAACGCTACGTTTCTCTCTTTCAATTGTTTTGTCCCTGGTATTTTTCGGTCTTCCTCTCTTCGTTTTGTTCTGTGATCTTGCCTGTCATATTTGTTTGACAACTTTGGTATCCTTCATTCACTGTAAGTATCCCCACCAACTCAGTTGCCTCTTTTTTATGATTTCCAGTAAAGGTTCTACTTCTAATTCCTCTTTTATTGTCTGATTTTCTTTCTTGTTATTCCTTTAACTCCTCGTAGGTATGTCATCTCCGCTGCTTGAATCTTACTCTTCTGTCTGTCATTTAAAACCCACGTGAGTATTAGTCATTATTTGGAGTGATACACTTTCGTTTTAGTTTTCTTAGAAACTCTTTTATTGTTTATAACATTTTTATTCATTGCATAATAGCATTTAATAGCTTTGTCTGCTCTCTTACTAATTTCTAATTCCTGCTTGGCAGGCTTTTCTATTAAGACCTCTAAATATTGAAAATCATTCACTTGTTCTATTTCCGAATTACCGATACATAGGTTTAGTTCCTGTCGTTCTTCTGTATGACTTTTAATTTTTCCACGTTGATTTTCATTCCATGTTTCATCATCGATTCGCTCTATACGTTGACATTCTTTTGCAGGTTATTGTGTTTGCCAATAAGACAATATCATCAGCAAAGTATTCATGAAAGTCGAACTTGTACCTCAGACTAATACCCTCAAAAGAGTTGACAGAAAAAACCACTGGCAATAGCAAGAAATAGATAAACAGCGCTATCGCTTCTATTATACATACTGAGATAGTCCTTGTTTACGCGACGCATTCATATCATGTCACAAAAGGATAATATGAACGGAAAAAAAGGAGAAAACCTAAGAGTACATCGACATTGATTCAGTGGCGTTCGGAAAACATTTCTTTTATTCCAAATTTGATTGAATCTTTAAGAAAAAACACATTCATTCATTTTAAATATTTGTTTCATTTCCCACTAGTTTGACTGGGGAAGTTTGGGATACCGGAGTACCCGAAAGTGATGCCTTAGACTTTAAGAAATGTTTATAGTCATTTTCGTAGTCTACAGGGTAGAATTAGTGAATTTTCATGGAGATAATGGAGATAATGAATACATACAAAAACTACCAGACAATATATACAGATGCTTCTAAAACATCAACAGGCGTAGAAGCAGCAGTTGTCTATAACAAAGAAAAGCACGGACTGCGTCTACCAGCAATCTGTAGCTCTTTCACAGGAGAAAGTCTAGCTGTTCTCCACTCACTAGAGATATCCCTAACCATAAATAAGGATACGTTGATAATCACCGACTCACTCAGTCTTATAGAAAATCTCCAATCCATTTATACAAAAAACGTGATAATGCAGAAAATCAAAACAACACTTTCTCAACTCCAATCCGAAGGCAAAACTACAGAATTTCTCTGGGTGCCATCTCACACAGATATTAAAGGAAACGAGCAAGCTGACGAAACTGCAAAAAACTTTTCTACCAACCCCGCGGTAACATTGTTAAATATAGTTCCTAGCCAAGACCATAAAGACTATAAAAAAATACATAACCAACGAATGGCAGCTAAGATGGAATCTGAACTCCCGAAATAAACTTCACCAAATAATACCAGATGTATCTGGAGCTACTTTCTTACCAAACAATCGATCCGATCAAGTGAAGACAATTAGGCTTAGAATTGGACACACCAGCATAACCCACCAATACCTGATGTCCAAAGAAGCCATTCCTTTGTGTGATCAGTGCCAGTGTGTTAAATCTGTGAAGCATATTATTTCAGAGTGTCCTTATCTTAATTATATGCGCAATTTGTGTGGTGTTCCCGATAATATAACGGACAAATTAGATAAAACCTTAAAATTTCTCAAGTCAACCAATATTTATAAGTTATTTTTCATGTTTGTAATTAATTCCATATGTATTTAAACTGCCAATGACCCAAGTGGTTGACGGAGTGTATGTGAAAATAAAAAAAAACGTGTAGGAAAAATCAAAAAATGTGTTTGCGTATTGTTCGCCAATACATGTGGTCATAAAGTTGATAATAATGGAAATATCAGGCTGAAATTAGGAAAACGCACTTTCAGATAATGAACAAAAAATATGGAAAAAAATCAGCAAAAACATATCTATAATATTTTGTATACAGGGGCACCGAAAAAAGGGGAATCAAAATTTCGAAGAAACATTATTTGAAACCTTGGACTTGGGTAATATCCGAATGACTAGATATTCATATATACAAAACTCAGCTCCGATTTTTAATTGATGAAAAATTAAGATCGTCAGATGAGGAATATTAATTTTATGATTTGTTTTCCATAAAAATGCTCTCCTCCGAATTCTTATGAGCTTTTTGAATTTTCCAAATTAATTCGTATTTTCCATGAAAAACGTTTGGCAAAATATGAAAAACAACAGTAGAACCAGTGACCTCATCGAAATATGATTTATATTCGAGGGTTTTTATCTCGTAAAAAGTTTTTTTCAATATTGAAAATAAAAAACAATAAATTTTTTTCAAATTGTTTTACTTTGAAAAGTCTTATCGAAAAATAATCACTTTTATCAATACGACGATTGGATAGAAATTACTACGCATATTTATTGGAATGAGGAAGTTTTATAAAAAAAAAATTATAATATCTGACGTAATTTATAACTAAATATAAAAAAATACTATTCATTGACAAATTTTAATCTTCAATTTTAAGTGTAATATAACTGAATTCAGTAGCTGTAACTTCGTATTTACAAAAATTGTTGATTTATAGTAAAATTGTATATACAAACTACGACTTGAGAGCCTCCTTTTCTAGATGTCACTTAAAAACCAAATTAATACCACCAACGAAGCGCAAAGGGTTTGCCACAACCAACGACAAGGGCGTACCCAGCGAGGGGCAGGGGGGGGATTGCTGCAGCCCCTGAAAAAAAAATGATGGTTATTAAATTTTGTTGCTGGAATTTATTACAATTCTTGAAATAACTATTTTAAAAATAAAAAAAAATTGTTTATGAAATTTATATGCGATTCTAGAATCCGTAGTGAACGTTCTACAAAGTAAAAATATGGATATAATTATTATGCTGAGGAAATTCACACACGAAAATACATCTACTTTTGCCTTATCCCATCTTCATCTTTCATCCATGCTAAAAGTGACTTCAAAAGATTGGGAAAAAAATGCAAGTTTTATGAGTTGGGTGATATATCTGCAGAAGTATATTTGTGGTATAATCTGTGGAAAAAGAAAGATTCAGGAGGAGACAAATTAAAGGATATTGAAGAGGCTGCACTTTTGGGGGAGGCTAATATTTTTTTCCTTGCAACAAGGTATGCACTCCTAATTTTAAGTGCTTTCCCATCCACGACGGCTAGTGTTGAACGATCTTTCAGTACCCTCCGAAGGGTAAAGACCTGGCTGAGAAGTAAAATGGGAGAGGACAGATTGAGTTTGATTCTTCAAGGAAAATCAGGACTGAATTGAATTGAGAGTTTTGAACAAGTTTTCTATAAATCAAGTTTAGTAGTTTAAGACATGTTACTAAAATAAATTTTTATTTCAAGCAAATTATTGTAATAAATTAGTTGATAAAGCACTGCTATATTTATAAATTAATTTCTTAAAATGTTGGTTTCATTCACCTTTTCCTTGAAAAAATGTTACAACCATGGTTTGCGCCCCCTAGTTTTAATCCTGGGTACGCCCTTGACGAATGACAACATTTAATTTGTACATTCATCAAGTAATACTCAATAATCTACTAAAATCACTACATTTGCCCCCATGTTCATGTAAACTAACACTATACATGCTTTCCTCTCCAAATTCTAGAATAATATTGTCTGCGTCGTTGTTCGTGGTGCTGTTCGTAGCCTTCACGCCGTAAATTAACTACAAATCTGTTTGTTAGCAAAAGTTGATTTATATTAAACCTGTAAAATATTATAAGAAAAATTATTGTTGTTTATATATGTATCATTTTTCGAAAAAAAATCTTTATAATAAAGTAACTATAAACAAAGCTATCTAGAGATTCTCTATCAATAAGCATATTATTATTAAGTGTCACTGTCACTCCACTGTCACTCCAGAATGACGTCACTGACAGGTCGGCCATATTTTGTTGGAGGGCAAACAGTTAGACTTTAATTAACGATTAGTTCTTGAAGGTATCTAAGATGCCTTCGTTTTGTAGTGTTGTTAAGTGTGGAATGCGGGGAGAAAGAGATGGGGTATATTGTTTTCAATTTCCGGCCGCCTTAACGAAGCGAGGTGTACAATATGGCTGACCTGTCAAAGGTATGTGTTGGCTATGATGAAGTTTTTATTAAACATCATGAATCATAGAAGTAGCTGCAAATGGAACTAAGGCGAGAGAATACCCAAAAAAAAACAGGTGACATATATATTGCTACGGACTGAGAAATCACGCCTCTATATTTAAGGCGGAGGACATGTCAGATAGTACTACAGGCAATCTCGAGCCAGAAAATAACTTTTAGATCAGAGAAATTTGATTCAAAGAGCAAATTTGATAATACTGGCTTTGTTTATTACCACTGAATGTACTTTTTATCGATTTAAATAGGTTAACGTATGAATTTCTTGAAAAGCCAATTGATAGAGAATCTCCTGCAAATGCCAAACATTCATACACATAATTTCACCACCATTTTTCTGTAATGTTCGCAGCAAACAATCCGGCAATATGTGAGTAGGCTTTTGTTTTTCCCCGATACAGTTTCCCAATTTCCACATAATGGCCATTTTTTCTCTTCTTGTATTTTACCACAGCCCTCTCCTCTGCGACCGATTGCCACGCTTGGTAGGATTCATGATCTAGTAATATTTTTTCATTGTTGTGAAGGTAGCCCAAAATCGAAAGTATACAGAATAAGCATATGGGTCATTCCATGTCAAATCGACAAATAGTTGGACGCGACCCCCACCGATTTGGATGATTTTTGGTGGAGAGTTTTGTCTCATTATAAAACGAAGTTCTGCCAAAGGAAAAAATTTTTAAAAATTTTTCCTAAGAGATATTCAATATCAAAAATTTCATTGTTTTTCCGATTTTATGAGTTTAGTTATTTAATATTTCAGAGACTACTGAATATTAAAAAAAAAACTCTGGTACATTTTCAGAGGATACTTAGAGGTATATGAAAAAAATTTTTTTGAAAAAAATTTTTGAAAATGATCAAAATTAAAAAATTTTGAATTTTTCAAAATCGTGAAAAGTACCCATCGCGGGAAAATTTTGGCCTGAAAATTTTTTATATTATACTTATAACATATCTAAAGATATTCTGAAATTTATAGAGGGGTGTTCTTTTTCGTTTCATAGATATGAATTTTTGAATTTTGACAAAATAATTTTTTTTTATTTTTATAATTTTTTTTGTTAAATATCATTATTCTACTACATGATTACTAAAATTGGGGGTCTAAAATATTTTTTTTATGTTAATGGGATGTGAAAACAAAAATATTTCAAAATATATTATATATTATAGATTCAACTTTAAATCAAAACTTAAATAAGGATCGTCTAAATGTAGAACTTAACCAACGTTGCCAAGTGTAGTCCTAAACTAAAACGTTTGTGTTTTGGAAAGTAAAAATATTTTAATAATGATATTTATCACAGTTGATTAAAAAGCAATGTGTTAAGAAATCAATATTTGTCATTTTTAAAATTATGTTTAGCAAAACGTACTGAAAATTGTTCGAGTTTACAATACAGAATTATCATACAAAAAGGAAAACATAGATACATTTTCCCTAATCGAAAAATTGAATTGTGTAATTGACAGATTATTATAATAATTTTCAATAATAACCTGACCAAAACCACCCTACCTTACCCCCTACCCTAATCCGAATCGAAAAATTGAATTGTGTAATTGACAGATTATTATAATAATTTTCAATAATAACCTAACCAAAACCACCCTACCTTACCCCCTACCCTAATCCGAATCGAAAAATTCTTCGTATTTTTAGTCAATTTTTGAAAAAAACAATAAGAAAATAAAAATAATAATAAAAATATCTTGACTCGGACACGACTCGAACCTGGTACCTCTGTGTTAGGAGCCCAGCACACTTACGCTGGGCTAATCTCTGCACACATTAATGATATCGTATAGAAGGTTAAAAACCGTGCGCGCTTCGCATGAAAGCCGAGCGCCACCGGAGATACTCGATGGCGCCCTTTCAGTTTAGGACTACACTTGGCAACGTTGGTAAAAGACTACATTTAGACGCTCCTCTTAAATAATGTTAAAAGTGTCACACTCTGCCATCTATGTTTCCATCTATGAAATCATTATTATCGATAGAGCCCATGCCAAAATTCACTAGAGCACCCTATCGCTTATGATTATTATTACTATAAAGATCAAACTTGTTGTATCTTATCGTCAACAACATAAAATAACTGAGTCTGTTCGTGAATCTGAATTTCTAAGAGAATAAACAAAATAAAATTAAAATTCATTATGGAAAAGAAAAGACAGTGTTCAATCGGTATATCTAGTAAAGAAATGTGCTCCGAAGATGGTCTCATAGACTGCAAGTCTTTTTCAGATGAAGACCGCATTACTCTAAACGCTAGAAGTGGTACCGTCGTGAATTTTATTTGTGCTAAACATAACAAGCAATTTCGTGTACATTACATTTTGAATCAAAGAGTTTGTACTGATCCTTATAAAATTCATCCAGTGCAAGTATTCAAATCGTTAAAAGTGGTTTCTTTTGAGCTCTACAATCTGAGTAAGCATAGTTTGCCTTCCATTGTTCCTGGCACTAAACTATGTATAACCTGTTTAAAAAAAATCAATAGTGATTTAAAAAAAAACCAGAAAAGTGATCCAAGTGTAGTTAAACAAACTGTCGAAGTTGAAGAAAGTGAACTGGTTGAAGAGATTTCAGAAAATTTTGATCTTGATTCATCTGAAACATTTACAGCCAATGCAGAGGAGACTTCAGTAGTCATTCAAAGCTCACTTGAGATGCAGGAAAAAATGTCATCTAATTTATCTGAAAAATTGTTTTTATCGAATACTACAACATCAACATCTGAAGTTTACAGCTCAAATAGTGAAACTCTCACTCCACAAGATATTTACTTTGAACGTCTAAATACTGTTTCAAAAACATTGAATTTATCTCCGATTAAAAAAAAAGATTTAGATCGATCAAAACCTTATGCTCGGAGGAAATTACATGACATGAAATCTAAGATTCGATCATGCTTTGAACATGTAACAGATGTTTTCGATTCAGCTGAAGATAATAGTAATTCGATAAATGACGATGATCCAGAACTAACCGGAAAAGAAATAGTAGAAGACTTAAAAAATAAATTTGATAATACTAGTAAATGGAGTGAAAAATTACAAATTTTATCTGTTCTTCCATCGAGTTGGTCGATAGAAAAAATTGTAAATACCTTTAAAGCATCTTCTTACATGGTAAGAAAAGTGAAACAGAAAGTAAAACAAGATGGTATTCTGTTTATTCCTGACTCCAATAAAGGTCATCCACTATTGAAGACTACAGAAGAAAGAGTCCAAGAATTTTTCAGAAGTCAAGATATCAGTAGAGAATTACCTGGCAAAAAAGATTATAAATCTGTGTGTGAGAATGGTCAACGTGTACAGAAACAAAAACGTTTAATTTTAGGTAACCTTACTGAAATTTATCAACTGTTTCGAGAGAAGTACCCATTTGAAAAGATAGGTTTCTCAAAATTTGCTAGTTTAAGACCGGCTGAATGTGTTCTTGCTGGCGCATCAGGCACTCACGTTGTTTGTGTTTGTCTTATTCATGAAAATTTCAAGCTTTTATTTCACGGTGCGAAACTTGATAAATTAAAACTTCGAGATGATAGTCAACCATTATCGTCATATCGAGACTGTATGAAAATGGTTATATGCCAAGAACCTACAGAAAACTGTTATTTTGGTACCTGTACTCACTGTCCAGGCTCAACAAAATTAAGAAGAATTTTGGAAAATCTTTTCGCGGATAATTTTTTGGATGAAATCAAATGTAATCAGTGGACTCAAGTTGATAGATGTTCTTTGGAGACGATTATTAAATCAACTGAAGATTATATTGATTTTTTTATAGAATCAATTCCAAAAGTACTGCAACATGATTTTATTGCTAAACAACAAGCTGAATATTTCCAAACCGTAAAAAGTAATCTTGAAGTTGGACAAGTTCTTGTGGTTGCTGATTTTTCTGAAAACTATTCGTTCTTGCTACAAAATAGTGTTCAAGGAGTATATTGGAATAATACACAAGCAACAATTCATCCATTTGCTTGCTATTATAAATCTGTTGATGGAAATGAGAGCAAAGTAATACCCCTTAGTTTGATAATAGTTTCGGATAACTTAACGCACAACACTACTGCCGTTTACAGTTTTCAAGAGGAATTAACATCGTTTCTTAAAACTAAGGTTCCCAATATTACAAAAATTATTTATTTTTCGGATGGTGCCGCATCTCAATATAAGAATCGGTACAATTTAGTTAACTTGCTCCACCATGAAGAAGATTTTAAAATACCAGCCGAATGGCATTTCCATGCAACTTCTCACGGAAAAGGTCCAAGTGATGGGTTGGGTGGACTTATCAAGCGTTTACTTACCCGGGCGAACCTCCAAAAAGAAGCTGATCAACAAATACAAACTGCTGAGGGAATGTGTAAATGGGGCCAAGATAATCTTCCAGGAGTATATTGTCGTTTCGTTTCCAACAATCAAATTCAGCTGGCCGAAAAAAAACTCAGCAAAAGATTTAAAGATGCTTTACCGGTTCAAGGAATACGTAGCTGTCATGCTGCTGTTCCTATTTCAAGGGATGTGATAAAAATGAAAACTTTATCATCATCACGAGAAGGAAAATATTTTCGCCTAAAAAACACTGATGTTTATGATATCATCGATGAATCACCAATGAAAACCAGGTAGGAAAATCAGAATTTCGAGTTTTTTTACTTGATGGCAATTAATCTTTTATTTTAAAATTGATATCATTTCTTTCTTTCAAGATTGAGAAAAAGGTCTGAGACATCAACCTCAGAAAAGGGAGTGACCAAAAAACGTCGTACGAAATAAACTGCAGCAAACTCTGAAAGGACAAGAGGAAGTCTTAAAAATTAAATACTTCCTTTATGCTTTTAATCCTTTCATTTGATCACGGAAGCCTTAAATGTTAAATAGTATTCTAAATAAACAGATAATTACATACAATTTTGAAATATTTTTGTTTTCACATCCCATTAACATAAAAAAAATATTTTAGACCTCAAATTTTAGTAATCATGTAGTAGAATAATGATATTTAACAAAAAAAAATTATAAAAATAAAAAAAAATTATTTTGTCAAAATTCAAAAATTCATATCTATGAAACGAAAAAGAACACCCCTCTATAAATTTCAGAATATCTTTAGATATGTTATAAGTATAATATAAAAAATTTTCAGGCCAAAATTTTCCCGCGATGGGTACTTTTCACGATTTTGAAAAATTCAAAATTTTTTAATTTTGATCATTTTCAAAAATTTTTTTCAAAAAAATTTTTTTCATATACCTCTAAGTATCCTCTGAAAATGTACCAGAGTTTTTTTTTTAATATTCAGTAGTCTCTGAAATATTAAATAACTAAACTCATAAAATCGGAAAAACAATGAAATTTTTGATATTGAATATCTCTTAGGAAAAATTTTTAAAAATTTTTTCCTTTGGCAGAACTTCGTTTTATAATGAGACAAAACTCTCCACCAAAAATCATCCGAATCGGTGGGGGTCGCGTCCAACTATTTGTCGATTTGACATGGAATGACCCATATAATGTTTTATATTTTTGATTCACTATTGGAATAGAGTTAACAATGAATTATCTCCTTACTTCTAAACCATTGAAGTACCTCGTAAACTAAATTATAAGTTCTGCAATCTGACTGGAAGCAAAAATACCATTCATAGTGCTCCTTGCAGCATTTCTGTTGTCGACTAGTAAGTAATGAGTTTGAGAGAGTAGGATTTATCATCAGTTCCTGATCAGCAAAGTTGTAGTTTTATATTCTCCGTTGTCAGTGGCGTGCTGCTTTGAACAGAGATCTTTACTCAAAAGTATTAATACAAGAGTACAGGTTGGTGCCACAGTTACCACGGAATAAACGATCCACTTTTCTACAAACTACAAAACCACGAGGAATAATTGTTCAATAACTATAAGCTTTTAATCGCAGCCTGATTTTCCATTTTCGTTTTTAATTTTGACAAATGTCAAAACTACCAAATCCCAAAACGTCGCAAATGAATAATTCGTTCATTAGAATAAACAAGGACGAATATTATGCGTGAATTTGTAAGCGGTGTTGCCAGTGCTGATATTTTACTAAAACGGATAATTTTGCTAAAATATGACTACAAATCGATTAGAAAAAGAAAAGATTTTGGCTAACCTTTAAAATGTAAACAATTTGGTCTCTTGTTTATTCAGGCAATGCAAAGCTGAAAAGTTAAGATGTCAGAAAGTGAGAACACTTTTTTCTTCATCAAACACTGAATTCACAAATGATACCTTCACACGCCTGTCACTATCATGATGTATATTCTAAAAATAAGGTGACCATCCAAAAATATGACCCCCAAAAATTTGATACATTTTCAAAATTGGTTTTCTCTTGAACTACGTATTGGTTTTTGTTGATCTTTTTTGTGAATTGTAGGTCAATTCTTTTGTAGCGATACTATGTTTGAAATGTTGATATAGGGTTGAATTTGAAAATATACTGGGTGCGTAAATGTGAAGATGTTTTTTACTCGAAATATGAAACACTCTGTAGAATGCAGCTGCTACAACAGTAAGTATCAACTGGTGTCAAGTGTAGCATTATGCTTTATGCTATCACCTCAGTTATTAACGCCAGCAGTATGCGACAACTGCGTTTGAAGGATTTACCTTAAAAGCGTTTAACTTCGTTAATAACTGGTGCTACATTATGAAACCAGTTAACACATTCTATTGTAGCTGCTGCAATCTATAGGGTGTTTCAAAACATATATCTTCATATTTTACTTCACCTCAGAATTTCAAGGAAAGAAATGTTACAGAAGAATTGACACAACAAAAATTATAAAAATCAAATGAGTGGTTCAAGGTATAATCACTTTTGAAAATTTGTCAACATTTTTTCGTTACCCTTTCGAAATGAAAAACTACTAGATCATGAGCTTTGACGCTTCACCCTGAAACTGAACGATTTTCTCTTTTTCATTACGTATAACTCAGTAGCTAGTGGATGGCCTTTTTTTATTTATTGTACTTTTAATTTCCAATGGACCAAAGTGAATGAGGTAGTACAGGATTGAGAAAAAAAAAAGTAATGCTAGGTTTGTCCAGCGACTGGATAAAACGTAACATCATTCTACGGGATTTATTCCGACTTTGATTTCTCAACTGAATGAAGTGGTAATTACTAATGATTATCTCTTACGAGTATATTTTTATAAAAGAAAGTTGGTTTTTTATAACTAATTACTTATATTGGTCATTTTATGAGCTTATTGTTATCCCTTTGTGCTTTAAGTGGTTTATTTTTGCTAAATTTAGATTGGATGAATCGACGTAAATTATATCTTGTAGATATACCAACCCCGTTTAACTTGAAAGTGTAATTCAATACCCTTCGTGGCATATAGCCAGAGGAGTAGTTGTTGCTCTTTGAAAAATAATTTTCAAATTTGTTATAATAGTAATATCTAAACTATCTTAACAAAATATAAATCATCTTGATACTAATACATTTGTGACAGATTTATATTTAAATCAAAATCAATCAAAACAACAAAATTTTGATGTTTTCTTATTAATACGTCTCACTAAAAGCATTTCGACATTTAACCCACCTAAAACATTTTTTCATGAGTTGTTTTTGTAGTATTCGTAGAAAATAGGCTGCTAAGCATCAGAGGCAGCAGCAATTAATTAGGCTTTGCCTACTCACCGCTGTCAAAGGTGACATGATATTTAATGTGAAATCTTTAACGGTGTCAAAAAGTTGGGTTAGATTTTTTTGCGATAATAGTATATTATTAAACGAACACTCGGGTGAATTGCGCCCCTCGCCTACGGCTCGGGACACAAACGTCACCCTGCGTGAATAATGGCTATCATAAATTGCGAGCAGAATACTATACTTTGTCCACGACAGTTAATTTCTTAATTAAATAAAAGTCAGCTATAGTTCATTTAAAAACCAGGAGGGGTAATTTGAAAAGCCTTACTCATACCACTAAAAGTTACCAGATTAGTTACTAAAGGGTGTGTTCCGAGAAAGTAGTCAACAGTCGTGTTCCAAATCTTTTAAATATACCTTGATGGACGAAGAAATCAGCCTCGCCACCTACTGTTTGAGACATTTTGGATTTAACATGAATATTTTTGGTTTTTCATCCAATATATTATATTTGTTTACACACATTTATTGTACATTGTTCTTCTGATAGTCCTAAATAACCTATGTTCAGCGCTTACATTGTTTTGCGGGTTTAATAAGCGAAGAGCTGTACTCGAAGTAGAAGGATCCATAATTGCAGATATTCAATACAATTGCTTACTGAAGGTTTTAAAGAAACAGTTTTAACGCAATGACAAAAATAAGCATATTCATCTGTCAGAATTGTCAAAAATGGAAATTAATAAATTATCAGCTGATGTCAATGTTACGAAGTGTTGTGTGAAACCGGGCGGAATCTGACCAATCAGAGGTCTACAGAATTGCCAACTTAAATTCAAATTACTCCTCCTGGTTTTTAAATGAGGTATAAATAATGCGAGTGTAGAACGGAAAGTAAAAATTTGGTATTTTGTATTATGGACAATTCTAACGTCAAAATTAATAAATTTCAGGAGTACGTCAAATAATGTGACATATAGAGATGGGCGATACTGTGTAAAGTATCGATACACAGTACCGTTATAAATATAGAGTATTAAAAATATCAATATTAGAAAATATCGTTATGGAAAGTATCAATACTAAAAATTTTGATATTTTATCCATACGATATATTTCAGAAACACATTTCCTAAACAAAATTCAGTCTAGTAGATATTTGGGTACCATATACCTTTTGTTAGGAGGTAAAATATTGACTTATTATTAAGTGGTCGTGGACAAACTGTATAGTAAATAAACTAAAGATTATGGAAAAATGCTTGAATCCAATTAAACTGGAAAAATATTATTGGAAAGTTAGGTTATGTTAACTTAACAATGCATTCAGACAGAATTCAGGTTGACTGTCAGCAGAATCAACATGTTTTGTGCTTAGTTTCAACCGTTGTGCCTTTCTGAACACACTCTAGTTGTGACAGTTGACAGGTTTCGGTAGCGTTGATAGTTGACAGGTGAAAAACTATCTGATTTACGAAATAAATCAAATATTCAGTATCTAAACTAGTTTGTGTATAGCAATTATTTTGTATTTTCGGCTATACCTCCCGACTACTATTTCAGTATATGTATATGAAATAAAAGAAGCTTTTGTAAACATAATTAGAGATAATTGGATGATTTAACGATGTCTACACATTGTTTTCAACTGTATTTTGAAATGATCTCTAGCCCAACAAATTTCATGTTACTGATACCTAATGAAATATTTCATTTGTTAATTTGAAACAATGGAATAATTTTATCGCATACAGATAATAATTTATTGGATATTTCAAATTACAGTGGAAGATATTCTATTATCATTTGAATTCTTGATGCCGTACCACTTCATTCACTCTATTTTGTATAAAATTTAAAAATAAATTGGTGTAAATTAAATGTTTTTAATGCTTTTTTACTTTTGGCTTTTAAAATGATTCCCGTATTGGCTTTTTAGTTTTGTCTCTCATCCTTTTTTTGATCGATAGGCATGGATATTTAAAATATTTTAATTCTACAACTTAGAATACCATGTAAATTATAGTAAAAATAGATAGTATAATAAATTTATTGAGTGCTCGATAATACTGTGAAAATACTGAGCTATTTAATATTTAAGATGTCAAATGTCAGTTTTATGTCAAATCGAATTTCCGGTTTGCTTATTCCATTTTTCGCGTCCCTCTTTATCTATGTCGATGGTTCGAGCCACAGAAATAATGTTTAGCTCTCCAAATAACCAAAGAACTAACTAATAATGGTTCTAGCCACAAAAATAATGTTTAACTCTGTGGCTCAATAGAAAACAATAATTGACGATATAACAACTATTACCGACAAAAGCTAGGAATTTAGAAATAGCACCACACATGGCCACCAACGTTTAGTAGTCCAAGAAATAAGGTGTCATGTGTCATATCAATTATCGTTTGTTTCTCTACAGGACCACAAAACTAAACATTAGTTCTGTGGCTACAGCCATAGAAGTAGATAGAAAATCCGATTTGACATTAAACTGGACATTTGAAATACCAGCATAATATGCAATATAAGTTTGGTGAGGAGAGTGAAAATAAATATGTTGACATGATACTTTGAGATTCCGTGTGTACATACCAAGTTTATATGTATCCGTAACTGTTTCCAAATAATTAACCAAATCCCTAACCCTAACAAATCAGTTTATTAACCCTGTAAATGTGGACCGACTACGAAAATAGGTAAGCTAGAAATAGATCGACAAGAGATAAAAGAAAACCCTGTAAACTACAAAAATCCAATTTGATTACGTCTCTTCCGTACTATAACCACATTTGCCCGACGGAAACGTACCAACTTAGTTTGTAGATTGCATTGGCAAGCGGGTGCCTCATTATCTTAAAAATATTCAAGCAAAACAAGAACAAATACGGCAACCGAGAGGCGTTGAATAGTCTTCTCTCTGTTTCTTGAGAACAGACTTTCGGAACAAATTGTTAAACTTGGGAAGAATCCGTGGCGGGTTAAAACGGAAAATAGTTTTGAACTCGTGCTTTTAAATGGTGGAAAGTTTTTAAGCAAATGGGAAGGTCTTTGGAGTTTCGGAGCTATTGGAATCTGCAGTTAATATTGTGAGATTTTTATTGAAACAATGGTCGCTTAGAGGATGAAGTAGTTTGTTGAAATACTAATTAGTAGATTATTGGACTTCTAATACTTCTTCATACCATTATTTACCACGTTTTCTATCTTACATTGTCTTAAGAATCAGTATGTCCTTCAAGTTTTCCAATCCATCGCGGGTAAATTCAAACGCATTGACTTTTTACATCTGAAAGTGAGATTGGAAAATATTCTTATATCCTTCTAAAGAAAACAGTTTCCTTTCATTGTTTTAGTTGATTACAGAACTAAGTAACTTTTGCAAAAAAATTCTGACAAAAGGTATTACATAACAAATTTAGTGATTCATTATGCGTCAGCTACTATGGATTTTCATTTATCCTAAAGGTACGTTGGAGAGGAGATTAACCAACAATTGATTGATAAGCTATAAATGCAGATTATACGGAAACGCCGACGGCAGAACGTTATTTATTACTTTTTCGAGGTATTACGCTTCACGCCTATTTTTAAAAATAATTATGTTTACATCGATCAGCGGGATATCTTACAAATCACTTGAAAACAATAATTTGTACAAATTAAATTATTTCTAAAGCTGTTTTTGGTGATATATTCACTGTATATAACACTAAGCTCCTCCCAGCATAATGTCTATCTCACTCGATCTTCGATGCTATTCTTTTTGGGGATTTTCAAGTTCCAGCTGAGCGATATACAAATACAAAGTGTATTTTATAGTTTAAAGTTCTTTTCAAGATCTAAAAAACTGACCTGACCTGAGATGGGATAATGACATGCAATAAAGCCATAAAAGTATTAGCGGTGACAGGGTCGTATTTATTTATTAGTACCTGAAAACTCTATAAGACTTTTTCTTTTTGTTTTTCAACAAAATTTAATATCATATCTGACAATCAATTTGGTTTTAGAAAGCAGATGTCAACTGAAGATGCAGTATTATCATTGACTGAAAAAATTAATATGGCATTGGATGGAAGTATCCCTTGCTTGTGTGTCTTTCTTGATTTGTCGAAGGCTTTTGACACGGTCAGTCACGAAAAACTTTTGATCAATCTTTATCAAACTGGAATAAGGGGTAAACCACATAAATTAATGAAGAGCTACCTAAGTTACCGTAATCAAATTGTAAAAATAAATACTACACGAAGCAACACATTACCTATCCGTTGTGGTGTTCCCCAAGGGAGTGTCCTAGGTCCTACCCTCTTCAATATCTATATAAATCACTTATTAGATGAATCTTCTGAACGAGAAGTTATAGGATTTGCTGATGATACAGCATTATTTTATAAAGGTACAAGCTGGGCAAAACTCAAGGAAAAAGTAGAAAATCCAAAATTGGCTTAACCATAAACTGTTGACACTTAACACTAATAAAACGTGTTACATTGATGTGATGTGATTTTATTTTATTTAATTTAAATAAATGATATATATATATATAGTGCGGCCCTGCACGGTAAATCCGAAAAGGTTTATGGTTTTATTGCATCTCAAGTCAAGTCAAGTAAATATAATCAAACAGACACCAGTGTAGGAAACAGAATATCGTTTTCCCTGTCCAAGATGGTTACTTCCGTCAATTAAGACCATCCATATTAATTATTTCTATTGTTATTCTACAGTCTTGATACCCGTATAATGCAGAAAGTTATTGTTAACAACTAAACCCCATTTTGCAAGGTATATCAAGAGCTTCGGTCGTGCACGAAATCTGGAAGTTGCTCCTATATTAGTTAGAGCAAGATGATGCGTGCCCCCAAAGCTTACTCCGTCCATATTTTAATGACAGAATAATTTTCCGGAGAATAGACTTCGAATATCGTTATCTTTAACCGGCACGTGATGCATTATACATTTTCGGAAATACTTTGTTCAGAAAATCAACCTACAGCAGAACTTTTAAGCGTATTGGAAGAGAAGGTAAGAGAACAGCGAGAAAAAAATAAAATACATGGTAATGAAGGACAATCAGGAATCCGATATTATTAAAAATTGTAATGGAAATCTCAATAAACATTTTCGTTTATATAATAGTAACCGTAAAGTTACCATCACTATTTTATAAAACTGCAATTTATATAAGCTAAGCATAGTAATATTTCTGTAACTCTTATAAACCCTTTACAACACTTAAATGGAGCAATTTATAAGAGTTGCGAACCTTTATTTAGTAACGTTATAAAACCCCTAAGTCTATAACTAAAAGTAACGGAAATATTTCCTGTACCTTTATAAAACTTCATCTAGGAAGAGGATGTAATGATATTTAGTTTTATTACTGACTTGGTTACTCTTATAAACTTTTCCTATAGAGTTGTTGGTAACCATTACTAAATTATTTCTTTGTCAAGCTGTCATCTGTCACATTTCCAATATGTGTTTTCTATTTTTAGCATACATTGTTTATTATATTGCTTCTTTTTATTAATTCCATCAGGCAGTATAGTAAATCATTTTTGTCTCCATGTCTATATGATTTTAAGATGGATGATGCGATATATTATGTGCACTTTAATACTTGTCACATCATTTCCACACATAAGGTTGGACCAAAATTATATTGCCAATCATTTTTTACTGTAAATGTTAGCAAAGCACGTCTAAAAAATTCATTGGCCTTTGAAATATGGGTTATTAAAAAAAATTTAAAAAAATAATTATTCTAATTTTTTTAAATTTGTTCATAAAACAGAATCAATCATATGTTCTTATAATATAATGTAAAATAAGAGTCCAACCTAAATTCAGTTCTCCAAAATTTTGTTAAATATTTAATTTTCTATTCCTGTTTATATCTGCGTTTTAGAAAATTATCATGGCGGATAGAGCCTACACCCTTATAAAAATTAGTTACCACAAAATTACTGTCGGTAACACTATAAAACTTAAAGTAACACTATATATCCATAAATGGTGATTCTATAAAACTTTAAGTATACTATAAATTATTAAGTGTTCGTTTAGTGTCACAGCACACCACAAGTGATAGTTAGAGAACTATTGGTGGTAATATTCAACGGTAAAGAAGAAAAAGAAGAAATTTTGACGTCATTTGTTGATAAAGTGGAGCTGGGGGATACCTGTCGATTAACGAAAGTGGTGCTTTTTAATTTAGCAGAAGATGCTGGCACTACTTGTGTTATTCTGGTAAAACGCCTAGAAACTTTTCAGCAAAATGTACTGCTGTACTTGATTTTTTTCCAGCTATTAATCATAGTTTTATTCACAATTATCTTACACAGTTAATAACCACTCCTACTTTAGGTCAACTTTTTACTGAAAACACAAAGAGAAAACATCAGTTACCCAAAGTTTCATAACGTATTTATAAAAGAACTTGTTACTAAAAGTTTCATAACGTATTTATAGAAGAATTTAAGTATCTGAAGTTTTTAAAAGGTAAACATGCTATTATAAAACTCAGAAACCATTAGTTTTATTACGGAAGTAACGGCAAACCTTATATAAATTTGTTATATAAATTGAGGTAACGATTACTTCAAGTTTTATAACACAGTGATATAAATAGTTACAACACTTCATTATAAATCTAGAACTTACAGTAATGGCATAAAACCCTTATAAACCTAATTTACAAAGCATTTTCATATATAATTGTGTAACCTTTATAAATACTTTATAAAAATATCAGTTACTATGAGTCTCGAAAATTGTTTATTGGGATAATAGCTACAGAATAGAAAAAGTGAAACAAATCGAATATTTGGGAGGGAAGACGAAGGAAGGGGAATACAAAAAAGGTTAACAAAAGGCAGTAAAACAGCAGGAACGGTATCAAAAATGTTAAACTCAAAAGACATATCCACGAACAGCTAAAATAAGAATGTACCAAACAATAATAAGACCGTCAGTTACCTTCGCTTGTGAAACCTGGTCCTGCTCAGAAAGATTTATGAAGGAATTAAAGAAGAGGGAATGTACAGGGTGGCCAGATAAGAATGCAAAGTGCTGTATCTCGGAAACTATTCGTCGTACAGACTTGCAGTAAAAAATTTGATGACTAAAATGGCCAAAAAAAAATCCTGGAAATTATTTTCAGGTTCCCAAGATGGCCGCCAGAGGGCGTAATCGTCATCTTAAACTTTTGAAGTGATTTTTCACTGAAATCTACCCTGTGAATGTACCGAAAAAGTATATGCTCTTCAAAGTTGAGCATTATTCGAGTAATTTTTGTCCGAAACTTTTTGACGTATCTATTAAAATAAAGTGGTGGGGGGCGATTCAATGTTTTTTTAAATAAACAGCTGTAACTCCTAAACGACTGAACGGATTTCAAAAAACTTGGTCTTGTTGGAAAAAGCATTCATTGCTCCATGAAATTCATACTACCTATGATATATGTAATTCTCAGTGATGCCGCTAGAGCGCGTTTTTTGATATAATAACATAATATTACAAAATTCTCTAAAAAATTAAATGCAATAATATGACTTTCTTTCCATAAAAATGTAGTGAAATGATACTTAAATAGACTAGTGAAAACCGTATCTCGATATCTAATTCCTGACCTGAAATATCGAAGAAAGAAAATTACTTATCATACAATTTCAAAAAGACTTCGGTATTTATTCTTATTTATTGGTCTTTGAATTAATGATGAAATTCCATGATTTTAGAATAATCTTTCATTAAATAATAAAAGTATTATTAGTTTGAAAATTTAACATATACGTGTAGGGGCATAATAATCAATGCATATAAAATGCAAGTGCAAGGTAGGCAGAACATGAAGAGTAGGCCCTGGAGGAAAAACAAATGCCTAAAATCAACTTGTCAACAAATATTGAAGTTATACTTATAGATACAGTGTAATTTGTGTTTGTTGCACACACAAGTGAGGCCTCAAAACCATTAAAATGCCTTTTACAAATGATGAAGCTGTTGATATGATTGCGGTATATTTTGAATGTCTTCAAAATGCGGCATTGGCTCAAAGAGTATACAGAGCACGATATCCAAATCGGCGTTTACGCGATGCGAGAATTTTTCCACGTTTAGTACGAAATTTGCGTAATACTGGCAGCTTTCGACCTAAGTTGTGAAGACACTCGGCTAGAACAAGAGAAAACAGTATAGTTAATGTCTTAGCATACGTGGAAATGAATCCTCACGTTAGTACGACAGCAATGTCTCGCGAGTTGGGTATATCACGTACCACTGTTCTAAATATTTTAAAGGATCATGGGTAAGTTCATATGTCACTAAACACATAAACTCACATGTTTCACAATATGTTTGTTATTTCAAATTTTTAGACTGCACCCATATCATATGGTTTTACATCAAGCCTTGAATGATGAAGACTTCGACCGACGTATAGATTATTGTCATTGGATGTTGGGCATGATTAGGGAAAATAGAGATTTTTTATCCGAAATTCTTTGGACGGATGAGGCCACTTTTAGAAGTGATGGAAACGTTAATTTGCATAATATGCATTATTGGTCTGACAAGAATCCTCACTGGTTGCGCGAGGTACAACATCAAGGCCATTGGAGTCTCAATGTATGGTGTGCCATCCTTGGCGGAATGATTATAGGTCCCTATTTCTTTGATCAACCACTGAACGGTGCCGTGTTTCTTGATTTTCTGATAAACCAATTGCCTATTTTATTAGAAAATGTGTCTTTGCAATTACGGCAAAATATGTTTTTGCAACTAGACGGTTGCCCAGCACATTTTTCAATAAATGTGCGAGAACATTTAGATCTAATATATCACCAGAGGTGGATTGGACGAGGTAGTTTATTTCCTTGGCCACCCCGATCCCCAGACTTAACCTGTTTGGACTTCTATCTATGGGGTCGATTAAAAGATATTGTTTACCGAATTCCACCAACAACGAGAGATGACATGAAAATACGAATACAAGAGGCCATTCTTAGCCTGTCAACAGAAGAAGTTGAAGCTGCTGTAATGTCCACGCATGAGCGGCTCCAACAATGCATTGAGTGTGATGGAAGACAGTTCGAGCATTTAAGGAGATATTAGTTTCATTTCAAAATCGGTCCTTGTTGCTTGTTATGCCCCTACACGTTCTTTACTTTATTGAGCTAAGAATACTTTTATCATTTGAAAATTATAAAATTATGAATTTTCATCACTGATTCTTAAAGAAGACAAATAAATAAGAATAAATACATGTGTAATAGCGTCATTTTAAAATTTTATGACAACTACTTTTTCTTTCTTCGATATTTCAGGTCAGGAACTAGATATCGAGATACGGTTTTCACTAGTCTATTTAAGTATCATTTCACTACATTTTTATGGAAAGAAAGTCATACTATTGCATTTAATTTTTTAGAGAATTTTGTAATATTCTGTTATTATATCAAAAAACGCGCTCTAGCGGCATCACTGAGAATTACATATATCATAGGTAGTATGAATTTCATGGTGCAATGAATGCTTTTTCCAACAAGACCAAGTTTTTTGAAATCCGTTCAGTCGTTTAGGAGTTACAGCTGTTTATTTAAAAAAACATTGAATCGCCCCCCACCACTTTATTTTAATAGATACGTCAAAAAGTTTCGGACAAAAATTACTCGAATAAAGCTCAACTTTGAAGAGAATATACTTTTTCGGTACATTCACAAGGTAGATTTCAGTGAAAAATCACTTCAAAAGTTTAAGATGACGGTTACGCCCTCTGGCGGCCATCTTGGGAACCTGAAAATAATTTCCAGCATTTTCTTTTGGCCATTTTAGACATCAAATTTTTTACTGCAAGTCTGTACGACGAATAGTTTCCGAGATACAGCACTTTGCATTCTTATCTGGCCACCCTGTACAGAAGAAGAAGAACAAACAGAGAACTATCAGTATTGTATAAGCACACAAGTATAACCCATATAATTAAAGCACAGAGAGCGAGATGGTTGGGACATATAGGTAGAATGACAGAAGATAGATGGGTAAAAGGACTGCTAAAAGGTGGAGAAGGTGGTGAAAAGAGAAGAGGAAGACCAAACAAAAAATTGATGGAGGAGGTTGGGAGAGACCTGAGAACAGTGGGAGTAAGGGACTGGCAAAATATGGCGAGGAACAGAGAAAAATGGAAATAGAGTGAAAGATCTCGAAGCCAGATAGGCCTGTAAAGCTGATGTATATATGTTTTCACTTCAATAAATCGTAATTTGAGCAATGCACAGTATAAACAAATCAAAAATTTCATCTTTATGAAATTTTAGGTCAAGTGATCCTATTTCAAGATATTCGATTGCATAGAGCAGTTCTAGAATATTTCCCCTGTATACGATGGTAAATTATTCCCTTCTATATTAGCCAATAACAGAAAAAAAATATAAACAAGCCTAACTTCACTTATCACAGCCTGACGGTGACAGGTGTTGGTTGAGGGGTAACAGTGGGTAAGAGTTTGGGAAAAAATTGAATCTTGGTAAAAACCAACAAATATAACAAATAAAATATAAAAAAAACAAGAGTGCCGCCGCTGGCTTCTGTAACCTCCTTTAAGACTTCTCATTGGAACTTTAGATACCTGCCAGGTATCTAATTGGATCAGTTATTAGATTTTGGTGACTCAAGGAACTACAAGCCCAAAATATACTTTTAATTGGATACAATTTACTATGGGTGTCTCTCATCTTCAATAGGCTAGTTTTAATACTCCACGCTATGTTTGGTCTCATTATGGCGGTGTACATCCACTTCAGGATCCTTGGAGTTAAATTTCAATCAAAATATGCTTTACATATTCAATCACCTCCACCGCATTGAAAGGGATTAAAAGTTTTTTCTTAACGTTTTTTTTTGGCTTTTCAGCTTTCAAGACATACGAACGACTGAGTTGAATAATTGCAGTAGGCCCCGAGGAATAAAGGTGTCCACGAAAACAATGATCGTTCTTTTGTAACTGTCATGGAAAACTGACTGCATCCGTTTTCTCAAAGTGGAATAATTCTCGGTGGAATTGAGGGGTTTGGATTAATTTCAACTTACCTCTCGTTGCTAGTTGTTGATTTCCTAATGGAGTCGTCTGAAACCAACTACATAGTTCCATTTGTGCACTAGAGTTTAACGATTTCTATAATTTATCAACCGTAAATTGTTGTGCCTGACTGGAACTTGGTAGTCGGGAATTCAGTCAGCAAAAGAAAAAACCTTAAATTCTCACTATAATCGATTTTTTTAAAATTGATGAAAATAATTCTGCATTTGACTTAGTTAATTTTTTAAGAGATTAATATTGACCTTAGTTTGTACAAAATAAAGCACATGTGCAGTTATCACGCCGTGAAACTTTTAGACAACCATAACGCTCGACGAAGATAATATGAAGCAGTGTATATCCATGTAATATGTTGAAGTAATCGAAGGTGAATGCGGAACATAGCCACGGAAAAGTGACAAATGAAGGGTGACAGTGCGCACTCGCTGCACGGGTTATATTTATTTGTAGAACAACACGTCATTAAATAAATCTTCACTGACCACCCAATTGTCCAGAATATACACGACATCTATCAAACTCTCGTTGCTCAAAATATAACAGTCTCTCTCATCTGGCTTCCATCTCACATCGGCATTGATGGTAACGAAACTGCGGATCGCCACGCGAAAGATGCTACCACTAACAACGACCCAACACACATTGTCCAACTCGCAACCGACCTGAAGATCCACTTCAAAAACGTTACACAAGATTCTTGGCGACACCTGTGGCGCTATAGCACGACAGCACTTCATGATATCCATCCATCCACTTCTCCTCTCTCCCTGAACTTCTTAACCCGGAGAGAGGCTACTACAATCAGAAGAATCCGAATCAGTCATACCCAGGGGCGCATATACGGGGGGGGTAATGGGGGTAATTACCCCCCCCAGGAATACAGATGAACTGCAGTGATTTTTTGTTCGATCCGGCACCAGCGCTTTCTTACTTTCGACGACTGAGCGCCACTAGCTACAAGGACCAATCACACGCACAAGCGTGCAAGCGTTAGGTTAGTCTGCACTCAGCGTCAGGCTGTGTAGTGTGTTTATAGAGTGTGTATAGGGGAAATTTTGTTGATACATCACACAAAAGTTTCACTTCACAGGTATTTTTATGAAGTTAATACTAATCTAATTGCATGTACCCTAACAATTAATTTAAGAAAGGAATACAAGGAAGCCAACAAAAATTATGAAGTTAATTCTTGAGAAAAAATATGGCAAGTTATAAATAGATTAGCAGTTGAAAATTATTTTTTATTCTTGCACTTGCAGTAACTGAAAATAGTAGAAATTAACAATGAGCAAGAGAAAGCTGAATACCTTACAGAACTATTTCTCAAAACCAAAACAAAATAGGGGACAAATAATTTCGGAGGTCGTGAATGTATCACCAGTCGGGGAACCCCCTCATGGACCTCAGGAAGCGGAAGCAGGTCCGAGTATGACAACCGAAACTAGCGCCGCCACTAGCAGCAGCAGTGATCACAGTATTGCCAATACTACTTTAAATATTTTACATGTACATGGTTATAAAAAATCGATAGACATTGCCCCATTTCTCAATAGGTCTAAAAGTATAACACCGCAGGAAAAATATTCAATTTTGATGTACGCTATGGTACCGGAACAAAATTTTACGTACCCATTTTCAATTCATAGAAAAAATAATAAAGATATTAAATGCTTTTTATCAAAACGACATTTTGACACTTTTTATTGGCTATCATATTCACAAAGTCTAGAAGGTATTTTCTGTAAATTTTGCGTTATTTTTTCAAAAGTGGGTGGTGTAAATCAGTCAACTAAGTTAGGTCGTCTTGTTACCACTCCATTAAATAAGTATTCCAAACTATTCGGAAAAGATGGAGATTTGGTAACACATGATAAGTCGGAATATCACATCAAAGCTGTTACAGAGGGACATAATTTTATTAAAGTTTATGAAAACCCAGAGATGGATATCAGGAATGCTTTAGATCAAGACAGACAAAGGCAGGTTTTGGAAAATAAACTTAGATTGGCACCCATTATCAAGTCAGTAATATTTTTGGGTCGTCAAAATATTCCCTTTAGAGGTCATAGAGATCGAGGATCTCTTGCCGTTACCGAAGATACTTCTGAAGATGATGGTAGTCTTGTAAACAATGAAGGCAACTTTCGTGAACTAATTAAATTTAGAATAGAGAGTGGCGATGTTGTATTAAAAAAACATTTAGAAAACACTTCATCTCGTGCAACATATATTAGTAGCTATACTCAAAACGAAATAATTGAATACTGTGGAGAGGAGATTTTAGAGACCATTTTACAGCGAGTAAACGAAAGTCAATTGTATAGTGTAATATTTGATGAAACCACAGATATAAGCCACAAGTCACAAATGTCAATAGTCTTAAGATACTGTCACGAAAATTGTGTGTATGAAGATTTCGTAGGTTTTGTTGATTGTCATGCAATATTTGATGAGGAGACATTGGAACCAACAGTTACTGGTGAAATTTTGGCTAAAGTCGTATTTAATTTTATTAAAAAAATTAATTTAAATCCCGATATGTGTACAGGAATTGGAACTGACACTTGCAATTTAATGCTTGGTGAACAAAAAGGAGCTGAAAATAAAAATTTTAAAATTTTCGTTTCAAAAACGGAGACTGAAATTACTCAGTCGATTGAAGTAGTTGCGGAGTATATAAGCAAACTTGAAAATACCCAAAATAAGGACTTAATATTTTTAAAATTAAAATCAGAATTTAGTATTTGGAAAAACGTAAAAATAAGCGATACAGATGGTATAGGTTTATATTCCTCTTGCGATGAAAATATCTTTCCTATGATAAAAAAATGCCTACAAGTTTTGGTTACTCTACCCGTTAGTGTAGCTTCAGCTGAAAGAAGTTTCTCCTCTCTGCGGCGCCTTAAAACCTGGCTTCGTTCAACAATGGGTCAGGACAGATTAGTTGGTCTATCACTTCTGTTTATACACAGAAACATTCAAGTAAATGTAGACCATGTCATAAATAGATTTGCAAATAATAAAAAAAGACGACTTGATTTCACTTTATAATTTTTTTATTTTTTCTGGCCTTGCGAGTATGTTTTGCTCATGAAAATATATGTTTATTTTTTTCTTTTTTGCTTTAACATGTGTTTAATTTTAATTTCTTACAAAAGGTAGAAAGGTACCTTTTTATTTTTTTACTGTTTTTTGTTATTCCTTTAATGTATTAAAATATGTATTTATTTATATGTAGGCATACAGATTCATTATGTATCGAAAGATTACTCATTAGGTAGAATAAATTGTAACAGACAGCAGCAGCATAGCAGCGAGACTTGAGCGCGAAGTTGCCGGTGTAATCTTTCGATATATAATCTGTATAGGTCTACATGTTAAAGGTAATGTTCTTTTTAGAGAAAATTCAATTATATTTATAAATGTTAGACAGGAAAATGATGGTGAATAAAGCTTATTTATTATTATTATTATACTGGCTCCATTTCTAACATTTTTTTAAAGAAGATCAAATCCTTATTTATCCAAGTTTTCTTATCACAGACACAATACTTTTCATCACAAAATTTTTTAAAGTCTCACTTGCCTCTACCCCCCCCAGACTCAAACTCTGGATGCGCCACTGGTCATACCAAACTCTCACACGGATATCTGATGTCTTCAGGAAATCGTCCCGTTTGTCCTAGCTGTAACGATATTGTTACCGTTAAGCACATACTGACGGACTGCAAACAAGTTTCTGCTATATATAAACAACTTGATCTTAGGCCTAACCTCAAGGAAATGCTCCACTGTCCTACCGAAATCAAGAAAGTCTTACAGTTCCTGAAAGCTACTAACCTATACTGTAAAATCTAATTTAAATATTTGTAATAATTATGTAAATATCTGTGCCGCTGTCGAGGCACGTTAAGCTAAAATAAAAAATAAATAAATAAAGCATTGTATGTTCTCAATACAAAAAGTAGCATTGATAATTAAAAAGAAAAAAATTCTACCGTACACCCCTCTTTTATAGCGTTGATCAAAAGAATTAACAATTAACACTCGACTACAATCTCATTAATACAGTTTCCTATAATTAGCGTTAGTAATTGGTCTCTTGTTTTCGCATATTCAGTCCAGAGGTTGTATAATAACAAAGTCCATATCTACAACTGTTAGCAATTGTTGTTGTCGCACCTCTTGAAATCGGATTCGATATGCTGTGGTCTCAACAGGACGTTGTTGAACGTTTCTGCAACACGATACGCTGCTATTTATAACCGAAAACAACTAACAACCGCCGAAATCAATCATAGATTGAATGGGGGGTTTTTTATTTGTGTTTTCGGGAATTCGTAACAATGGAGTGTGTTCGAAATAAAAGTGTACTTTGAATATGATAAAAGGATCGTAGAGATAATGCCTGTAGAGCGCGTGTAAGTGAAAACGTTAGAAAGAGAGAATATACATATAGGGTTTTTCGCGACTATCGATTATTAGACGTTTCCCAAAAATAACTTAAGCTGGAATATTATGAAATTTTGTATTAGGGGGTTCTTAGACATTACGAAGAAATGTAGTGGGAAATAGAAGTCTCGCGCTCACTTATAATATCGCTCTTGTTTTAAAAACACAAAACAATAACTTCAATTGGCTAACAAGACAAATTTAGTTAGTTAAATCCCCCACTCGATATATCATTTTTGTATTTATTATTATTCAACGTTTTATCCTGCAAATCCGTCTCTGATAGTTAAGGACTACTGGAATATTTTTGAAAGGCAATGAACCCTTACAAAAATAACAAGTTAATACTACCGAATGATCAAAAGGATAAGTTGCAGCAATTGATACTAGTTTTGACCCCGTTGGGAGCTTCAGCTGTGAATAAGGACCTGTGCATTGGATAATAGTATATTATTCAACAAGCATATAATGATGGCTATTATTCACGAATGGTGCGTTTAGGTCGCGAGCCGCAGGCGAGTGACATAAACACCTGAGTGAATAATAGCCATTATATGCGAGTATAGAATACTATATTTTGTCCACGACTATTAATTACTTATTTGTTATTACATTTTTTTTTCGATTTTTCTGGCAGTAAATTTAAGGAGACTTTGTGCTGCTTCTCTTATGTTTGGCGGGGTAACATTCAATTCACTGTCTGATTCACTTTCCATATTAAAATTTCTGGTAATATCGATTAAACAACAGTATAGTTATTGAAATTCTTGCAATTAGCAATAAATTATTTAATACGGCACTTTTGCTTTTGACATATATCATACACACTAGATAAGAAACTGCATATAAAACGATCTACTCGTATATATACAACAGCTTGATAAACTATCATATGCATCTTCATAGCCTGATGGTTTACGGCTCTGACTTGGTTGTAATGAGGAATTTTAGACATAGGATCGAATCCTCGCCACGGTGAAAATTTTTATATAATATATTGTGTCATTTGAATGTGAATAATCTTTAATATAATTATGTGTCATGGGACCTTTTCATTATCCACACCCATTATCCACTGCACCTATTATTCACTGGTGCATAATGTACGTCATTATACTTGAAGAAACACACGTAAAATGTTAAAATTATCAAATAGTCGTGGACAAATACATTTATAATGTTATGATTACATATGCGAGTGTAGTTTTCTGAATGTAGATTTTCGCTACTACAATATCTGGTAAAAAAGAGTGTAAAGTACGGAACACCCTGTAAAAATGTAACTTGGGAATTATCCAGTGTTGAATCGGAAACTAATAAATTATTCACAAATCTGCATGGACGATATCTGAAAATAATTGACAACAGGGGAACTAAGTGCTGCATATTTTAAAGGTGTTAAAAGCGTTTCTGCAAATCGTATTAATATTATAGAATCAAATCATTGATAAGTATTAATTTTTGTTTTAAATATTTCTTTCTTCATCGAAAGATCCTTTGCCTCAGTAAAATTAAACTAAACTGAATCGTTGTTAATTTTAACTAGTGACAAAACAAAGACAAATGACACCACGATACGTTAAAATGTCCCTTCCCATCTTATCGTACGCCTATGGGAAATGTAACAAATTTATCCCCCTCAAAAATTAAATTGTATGCATATGATACGCCGTGATGGTTGGGCGGTTTTCGTCAGTAAATCGCAATTCAAACAACGCACAGTAAAGGCAAATTAATGGAATTAAATCTAAAGAAATAAAGGAAGTTGAAATAAAAAAAAGTGACAGCGGGGGAACTGAAGAGTTTTTGTCCTGATAAAAACTGGAATCGCTTTATGAAGATGGAAGAATAGATGAAAAGAGACAGACAAGAGCAATAACGATGCAGAAAGGAGTAAGAAGGAAATAAGAAGGAAGCCGTAGAAAGGAGGAAGACGCACGAAGGAGGAAGAAAAGGAGAAGGAAAAATATGAATTTAAAAAGAAGGCATCAAATGTAAGAAATTCCCAATGAAATTTATTGCTGGAAATTGTAATATTCAATACTCCGACCGTAATAACAATAAAAGTAAATTGTTTAATATATCTTTAAAAGCAGAACATAAAGAAAATTGTATTCTCTTAGTTTATGTGGATTTGAAATCGACGGGACAATAAAACGTCTGAAATAGTTTTGCCACCAAAGTCTCAAGAAAATGTAAACGTTGTAAGTATATACCGCGGATTGTTTGGAAACTTTCCATTACGAGGAAACATTTCCCTCATGACTGAGCAGTGTGTGTATTAAGTACTTGGGAAAATTCCAATTCTGACATTGGGTTGTTTACCTCGGTTTCGTCTCATTCGTCAACTTGATGAAATTGGTAGTTTTTTTTTTGTCAAATTACGAATATTTGGCAGATACATCTTTGAAAAATATTGGCATGTTTTGAGGATTAAATTCCAGATGTGAATACTCTGCAAAGTGCCATATTTTTTCTTATTTTTTCAACTGATCAATTTAATTGGTTTTAGATTATGTTGAACGCTTATTCATTCGATTGCGCTGTTTGCATTTATTCGAAATAGATAGAGGTTTGTTTGTTTTGGAAAATGAATCAAAATCCGCAACACGTGCTATTTCGCATCCAGTAAAACAGTTCTGATGGCCCAAGCACTATTTATTGATTTTTAGCAGGATTGGCTCCAAAATTAAAAACAAGAACAAAAAATGCTTCTGAACCTTTACAACGCTTTATTATAACACCCCGTATATCAAAAGATTCTCATGATCAACTAACTAATCACTTGCAAAATATTCTAATTATTAATTGAATGGATCGGACCAATACTTCCCTAGAGGGGTACATGGTATTAGGATTTCAATGAATAGGTCCAATACTGCCTTAGAGGGGTATATGGTATTGTAATTTCAATTAATCGGTCCAATACTTCCCTAGAGGAGTACATATGGTATTGTAATTTCAATTAATCGGTCCAATACTTCCCTAGAGGGGTACATGGTATTGTAATTTCAATTAATCGGTCCAATACTTCCCTAGAGGGGTACATGGTATTGTAATTTCAATTAATCGGTCCAATACTTCCCTAGAGGGGTACATGTATTAGGATTTCAATGAATAGGTCCAATACTGCCTTAGAGGGGTATATGGTATTGTAATTTCAATTAATCGGTCCAATACTTCCCTAGAGGAGTACATATGGTATTGTAATTTCAATTAATCGGTCCAATACTTCCCTAGAGGGGTACATGGTATTGTAATTTCAATTAATCGGTCCAATACTTCCCTAGAGGGGTACATGGTATTGTAATTTCAATTAATCGGTCCAATACTTCCCTAGAGGGGTACATGGTATTAGGATTTCAATGAATAGGTCCAATACTGCCTTAGAGGGGTATATGGTATTGTAATTTCAATGAATAGGTCCAATACTGCCTTAGAGGGGTACATATGGTATTGTAATTTCAATTAATCGGTCCAATACTTCCCTAGATGAGGGGTACATATGGTATTGTAATTTCAATTAATCGGTCCAATACTTCCCTAGAGGAGTACATGGTATTGTAATTTCAATTAATCGGTCCAATACTTCCCTAGAGGGGTACATGGTATTGTAATTTCAATTAATCGGTCCAATACTTTCCTAGAGGGGTACATGGTATTAGGATTACAATGAATAGGTCCAATACTGCCTTAGAGGGGTATATGGTATTGTAATTTCAATGAATAGGTCCAATACTGCCTTAGAGGGGTACATATGGTATTGTAATTTCAATTAATCGGTCCAATACTTCCCTAGAGGGGTACATGGTATTGTAATTTCAATTAATCGGTCCAATACTTCCCTAGAGGGGTACATGGTATTGTAATTTCAATTAATCGGTCCATTACTTCCCTAGAGGGGTACATGGTATTGTAATTTCAATTAATCGGTCCAATACTTCCCTAGAGGGGTACATGGTATTAGGATTTCAATGAATAGGTCCAATACTGCCTTAGAGGGGTATATGGTATTGTAATTTCAATGAACACGTCCAATGCTTTCCTAGAGGGGTACATGGTATTGAAGTGAATACTACGTTGACTACTGTTGAGAATCTCTACTTTTTTTCAAAAGTTTTACGGAAAATTATGAAATAGTAATAATTTTGAACAGATATGGAAATAAAAGTTGTTCTAGCGCCGATCCTGGTACGTATAGATTTTAGCAAAACGATGCCGTTTACCTTTATCGTTTTCAAATGCCATATTAGAGCGTTAAGCTTAATGTACTGTAGTGAAACTCTGTCATCTATAATCTTACTGGATGTGGCAATCAATGCGAATTTGAACAAACCATTTAATGCTATCCATGATCCAGTGACTAAATTTGAATTTGAATTTGTATTATCTCTTGTGTTTATGTATTTCGTTGTGAATTGTATCTCTTTTTACTCACTTAATTACAGTTTCCTGTAATAAATTGTCATATTTTAATAATTATATTTTTTATACGTCAAAGCAAATAATGGATATTTTCTGCACTAATTCAAGTCCTTTTTATGACTATAGTTTTTAACTTCATAGACAGATTGTTTTATTGTATCCTTTTTCCATCACAACTTTTTATTTCTACTTTAATCCATTTAAAAATTTCCAGGAAAATTCAATTTAAATTCCGTTACGTCAATGGCAAATTACCAATCTTAAGTTATTTTCTATCAATTTGTTTGACTGCCTTTCAGCCACCTGAGACTTCAACGTCATAAAATTCGGTTTTCCCAGGGTAGATTGTGAAGTTAAAGCGGAATTTAGCGACACTTCCCATATTTATGACCCGTGAAAAAAGTTATATGCCTTAGATTAAAAGATTTCATAGCTGGATACAATTTGCGAAGGTGCATAATTCAAATAACAGTGAGAATAAACAACAAAATTACGCATGAAACAACAACGACGACGACGTTTTCACACATGCAAACACAAACAACAACACACCTACTCACACATCTATAAAAACAAAGTTTAAGACAGGACAAGCACATATCAAACATTCCACAATGGGCAACAACACAAACATTACACACGAAACGACATATATGCAAAGCTTACAAAAAAAATTGGTAGCAAAGGTAGTAAGTGAACAAGCAAATAAATAATATAATGTATAAAGAATTGGGAAGAAAGTTTTAGGTTTATAGGACGCCTGGTAGATAGGTCAGTTTTATTACCGATTGTCTTGTTTATTGTTAATTAGAGCAATGATAGTTGATTTGACATAATTATCTACAACAATAGCCACAGAAATCGAAATCACGACTAAAAAAAAATCCTATACCGTTACGTCTCTGTGGAAAAAAGCTACGTTTATATTTGTATTTTAAAATTTCTTCGACGTATCGAGAGGTATTTCTCTTGAAACAAAAAGGTACGTGAACGGTTTTATAAGGAAGGTATTAAGAAATTAAGTGGCATCTAAGGATGTAAATGACTTTCGAAAAAGAACACAAAGAAAGTGTTAGGTGCTCCCCCTGAATGGTGACGTTAGTAGAGGGTATTGTTTGTTAGCTACCAAAAATTACGAGATTGAAAAATCAAGATCATACTTTTACTTTATCTGCTTTTTCGTTGGGTCAGGATTCCTCGGCAATCGTGGATAAGAGAATTTTCTGTTGTTTGAGTCTCTCCGTATTAGAATAGATAGATCACTATTAATGTCTTTGTCGCCTGGTGGACACCGTTACGAGCGGAATTGACATATTTACTGAAAAATACCAAAGTCTTCCGTTTACTAAAGCTAAACTCTCAAGTTCGTTTGGTATTTCTTCCATAAAATGCACTTAATTGTTTCAATATATGAACATGTACTCACATCTAAAACAAAGCAACTATTAGCATTTCTCTATGTAGGTCTTCTTTGCGAATTGGTACGATTTTTGTTCCAAATTCTGGTAGTCTACTGGTTTTGAGCTGCACTAGTTCTGCGATAAATTTGGTTTCCTGATTTCTGAGGAGCCTACAACACTACACTTCCTCACAATGACACACCATCTATTGTAAGTTCGGTTTTTAGTTAATCGTTAAGACGAAAAAACACGTTCGATGCGCGAGTTTCTGAAAATCCTACTGACTGCGCCAAATAAATTTTACATATGCCTTAACTAAATGATGATTTACTGTATGAGATACAAAAAGAATCTAAGGAGATTGTTAACAACTGAAATAAGTGTTCATAGATGAAGACGTGAGGAAATTCATGTTAATTATAAGTGACAATCGCCTCTACTACAAAACTGAAAGGAGTATAAAAGTTGAGAGCGAAATGACAACACCTTCAATCGATGACACTTTAGAAAACTTTGATGAATTGACGAGGGTAAAAAGATAAAAAAAGAAGAAGAGCTGATAGGGGACAGAGACCTTTCAAGTGTTTATCCACTGAGAATAACTTCCCTTTTCAGAAAATGTCGATACACACCATGATATTAATAGGTTTTGAAAGTAATGGAAAATGGGAAATGCCAATTAATATTTTTTTTATAAACGAGCTATATATAAATTAAAGTGTGCCAAAGGTAAAGTGGCTATTTTTATTATACAGAGCATTTCAATGAAAACTATCCACCCCAAATAATTCTGAAGGCCTCACTTTTAAGAAAAAATGAAAAAACACGTTAAAATTCATATGAAGGGGGACGTCTTTTTGCTTATAGACGTTATAACTTCAACCCCTCACAATTTTTTAACACCCTATACATCATTGCTTTGTTGGATTCTCCTATAGAAGAGGATTAGAAAAATTGAAATGGAAAAATGAACAGTACAAACTCAACTACGATCACTGACCGATCTACAGTGAATTGAACCAGCAAAAAAGTTGACCATAGGCGTCGATATATATAAAATGTAATCATACAAACACATATAGACTGCTGACACACCTAGGCACCATTATTTCAAATGGAAGCCGTTCCCACCATCGAGTTTCATGTGAAAAACAAGTGGATTAAGGATATTTCTCAAGACCCAACCTTACTGTGGATTCCAGGACACACTGTAATAGAAGGAAATAATATAACAGATGTACTAGCAAAGAGGGGGAATGAAAGACCCTTTTGGGGGCCGGAACCCTTTTGCGATATCAGCCCCAATGTAATATTGGAAGAAATAAGTAAAGACGAAGAAAATGGAAGATCTGACCGTTGGAAAGGCCTAGTAAGGCAATTAAATTAAGAAGATAAAGTGGAAGAATCCTAGCATCAAACCATAATCAAAGGATCAGATCATTATCAAAGGACGCGCATGCGAACCATAGAGACATAATATTTATTTCTCTATGATGAGAACTGAGAACAGAAGGCTATTTCGGCAAGCTTTGGTACTCCACTTTGGTTTGTCAAATACATACCAATCGATTTCGTTTCGAAAAACGATGACGTCAATCTAACATTGGTACCCTTTTTGGTCTGTCAAATCACTTGCCGAGATCTGTAGCACGGTTACTGAAATTGGTAGCTTTCTATCCTTGTCTGAAGTAGATTTTGTTTCGATTTTTATTTGGAAGTCGTTGGAACGAATTGTATTTTTAGCCAATATTCTAAAATTCTTCCAGTTTTTTTTTCTTTTTTGTCTAGTAATGAAGGAATATATATAAATGTCAATTTCATCAATCAGCTGTTCTAATTGAGCACCAAACGATTTCGCATGTAATTGGTACTTTACGTCATACCTGTGACGTAGGACCTACCAATTGGTTAACCAAAGTCCTTACCAACCAAAGCGTGCCGAAATCCACTACAGTCAACGTCAACTGTCACACGTGACCAACCACAAAAGTAAGGTTATTTCATACCATGGTTATTTCGTTGTCTATTTGGAGTAAATTACATTTTTTTAAAGGGGATAAACGTATTATTATTATTAAGCACAGTGATGTTTTAACATTTTGACAAAAATCCTACAATGAAGTACTGCTGTAAAACTATCGATAAATATCGATAGTCCGGACTATCGATAGTTCTCCATTCCTACTCATCAGTACAAGGTAGATATTATCCGTCCAGAAGCTCTAAGAGTCTTATCCTGTACTGAAGACAACGCTGAAATCACATTAATACATTACACCCAGTGGAGGGAATACCAAGAATGTGATAATAGCGACATCTCCACAACTAAATATAAACCAAAATTCTATATTGACAAAAAACATCTCGTTTTTGTAGGTTATTTACTTGATTACAGTTTCCTGTAACAATTGTCATAGTAAAGCTATGTAAAGCTTCACTTAACAGGAAACTGTAATCAAGTAAAGAACCTACAATTAACTTATGTTGACGAAGATATTTTAGATTTTGTTATCTTAGTAGATGTTAAAAACATTATTGGCATACACTTTACGGAGCTCTTTCATTCGTTAATAATTTTCCAAATTACTTAATTGAATTGAATTTGCTGTTGGGATCCTTAGTTTGTGTAATCTGCTCATACTTTTTAATTCCACTAGTCAATGGAAAAAATATGAAAATTCTAGGATACCTATTTCGATATTGACGATGATGTGAAACAAAAAATATTTTGAAATAATTTGTACCTCTTAATTGAAATTCCTGTGATATACTTCAACGTTAAATTTTGTCGTAAAAGAAAAAGAATCTTTATGAACCGGCAAAATGAACACTTTTTTTGACGAAACGAAATCAAACTGTAGATACTACAGTTAATACTCTGTTTGAAGAAGAAAGAGGAATTTTTTGCGAGGACAAATGTGTTGCAAAACAATCAATCAAAGCAAGCGGTTTCCCGACCATCATTTAGAACATCGTTTCCTTCTCCCTTTTCTTTAATGGATAGGCCAGTAGAAATACAAAATTTAGTTCAAATTTCCTGTACATAGGTTCACTGACTTTTCCTATTTTGTATAAATATTTCCTCAGGGTAAAGTAACCAGTTATACTAGCATGAGAGTTCCTTGTATTTTTTGTTCAGTAAATTGTTTGTATAAAGATGCTTGTTCTATCAACTTCCATTTATCTAATTGGTGTTCTTTATCTAGCCAGTTCCGGATTTCCCCTTTTATGCATTCCTATGAAATCTCCTTCGAACCCTTCTTCAACCAACTGGTCCAATTTATCACCTGCAGACCACAGGAAAAGTTTTCCTCCATGTCTTGGCTCTGCTGTGCTGTGCAGCGTATATTATGCGGCAGACCTAAGAATTGCCATCATCACCTACGCCTGGACAAAAAGTTCCAAAGGAAGAAGGCCAAAAAGGGAATATTGTATCATATTCTGAAGATATTTTTACTTATAAGAAATTGCTAAGTAAAACAATTTTATTACAGCTTTTATACATTTCTTTTCAACCGGCCTATTTCGCTTGTCTTGTTTTCTATTGTTGAGTGATTTTTCTGATAACTGTAGACTTCGGTTACTGATTTTGTCGGCCTTTTAAATGCGGTCTTTTGAAAAATTTATTTAGTTCGGCATATAATGGATCGTACGAAGATTGCATCGACAATCACAAGTTATTGGCAAGTTTCAGGAAAGCGAGTAAGTCCAGTGAAGTTGTTTCTGTCGTACACAGGATTCTTCGATTTATAGTAAAGTCTTGGTGAGTAATAAACAGATAAATAAAGATTCCTTACCGGAGTTTTTTATTCTTTCTTATTTAATAATGAACATGTTAAAGTTCGTTTAACACATGAAAGTCAGGATTTGAAGGGGATGATGTAATTTATAGGTTATGGTAGAGATTGTTTTTGGTCACTTAAATAATATTAATTAATTAATAGGCCAATCGATAGGGGTCACAACTACAAGTAAGTTTACCAAATTAAAAAAAAAAAAAAATTTTTCAAAATTCTTTAATATTTCGCGCTGGGAGGAAGGTAGAGAAAAATAAAAAACATCACCTTGTAGGGAAAGTGTTTTGCAATAAAAAAGGTCTCTTGCATTTTTTTCGACCGAGCAATGGTTTGTCCGGAAAAAATTCGGTAAACTAAGTATGTATTCCACATCCGCGCGACTCTGCCACACGGCAGAAAACCTATTTTCTGAAGCGCAGCGGAGTACATTATAAACTATTGTACAGTTATAATGTAATATATAAATAATTGTAATAGGGCGTTTTGAAGAGGAAAGTGTCAGCTTTAAGATGGCATTTTTTTTGTCATAGCACATAATCATTTAGCAAATTACTCATATAAATAATATATTCTAATCAAAAACCAAGGATCTCAATAAAAAATATTTTATATAATAAGGAGGAATTGAAACAATTTTTAGAACGATGGAAACTGTTATTTAGGAGGTCTCTTCCATAAATAAAATTTACGGATAATTAATTTTTCCTAATTACGAAATACGACACTTTTCATTATCTTGTAAATTTTAGGAATCTTGAATTTACAAGAAAATATGTATATTAAGTACTGTAACTTTAATAAATCTAAAGAAATTTTAATGGGGATTGCCTAGAAATGTTGGGGAAACTTCTAAGATCAAGAATATATAATCACAAAATTAATTAATTTACATACATTTTTGGATTCAATGATTTTTTGTATTATAAGCGAAAATAGCAATTTTTATAGATTCGGGTAGGAACCTTCTTTATTTTTTCAAAATAAAATTTGATACTCCTGTAATATAAAGATGAATATTCAACGAACAGAATGTATATAGTGAAAAGGTATAAAAGTATCCAGGTATAAAGTATTTTATAAATGAAAACAGGTATAATAATGCACAAGATGCAGATGATTAATTTATAATTTTAAGATATAATTTTTTGCATACCTTTCTCCAATAAAAATATGTAAAAATTAATTTATTACCTTTTATTTATTATTTACAGCCTTGACTCTTACCAAAAATAAAAAAAATTCCGATTAAATATTTTCAGAAAGTAGGTCTTCCGCAGTGCAGCAGAGTCGCGCGGATGCGGAACACATACTTAGTTTACCGAATTTTTTCCGGGCAAACCATTGCTCGGACGAAAAGAACGCAGGAGACCTTTTTTATCGCAAAACACTGCCCCTACACGGTGGTGTTTTTTATTTTTCTCTACCTTCCTCCCAGCGAGAAATATTGAAGAATTTAAAAAAAAAAAATTGATTTTTTTTTTAATTCGGGAAATTGATAGACTGGTAAACTTTTTTTTATATTAATCTACATACTTTGAGGTACTGCCGTATTGCTAATAACTTTTGGTCTAAAATTTCCCCTACAAAACGGTTCCGGACCTATGCAGTCTCCTTTAAAGCGTTCTTTAGCTAACTTGTCAGCCATTTCAGTACCTGCAATCCCCTCATGTGCCGGCTTTTCTAATCAAAATTTTAGAAATAAAATTAGAGAGTTTCGAAGATACTGGTAAACTTTTTTTATATTAATCTACATACTTTAAGGTACTTATAAAAAAAATCAGCCGTATTGCTAATTACTTGTACTTTTGGTCTAAAATTTCCCCTACAAAACGGTTCCGGACCTATGCAGTCTCCTTTAAAGCGTTCTTTAGCTAACTTGTCAGCCATTTCAGTACCTGCAATCCCTTCATGTGCTGGCTTTTCTAATCAAAATTTTAGAAATAAAATTAGAGAGTTTCGAAGAGCTGTCTCCATATCCATTGATGATTAATTATTAGAAAAAGTGCATATTATAAAACAAAAAAAGTACACAAGGTCCTAGTTTGACTCTGTCTAGTATATAAAAGTTGATACATTGTTGTCTACTTCACATTTAGTACAAATTGTATAACGTAAACGAAAATTTCATGTGCGGTCAGATTGGAAGTTTCGAGTTTTAGGTATATTGTATTTTAAACGTCTGTACCGTATCAGTTTAGAGCATAAATCTAGATAGTTCGCATTAAACAGAAAACGAACAGCACATAACACAAATAAAACTATGATCTACAGATTGGAAATTGTAACATATTCTTAAAAATCAATTACACCATACGTTTGTAGTTTTAAGAACAAAAGCAACAATTTGAGGTTGTGTTCACTAAACTGTTTGAGTTTATCGTTTGCAATGTGGAATTATTGAGCTTTTTTCAGGACTGACGTATAAAAGAGGAAATAAATTCTTAAGTAGAAACTTTCAAGGACGTTCTATTTGCCTAAATCCAAATATCCAACGTGAGGTATTTGCAAATAACTTTTCAGCTAAAGTAGCATGGGTATTAAATAGACCAGTAAATTTTGGTTGGATTTAAAAAAAAATTACGACAGAAGAAGTGGGTTACTATATATTTTTTTCGCAATTTTTATTTGTTTTCATTCCAACTTCCTTTATCTATTTATTCAAATCCAGTAAAACTAAATACATATTCCTTGAAATAAATATCCTACAAATAAAAAAATCTCCTCCATTCTCAAACAAGTTTTCTTTCCATTTAACACAAATGCATCCCTTTGACAACAAGTAAATTTTTCACTGTTGTCGTCACTTCAATCTGTTTCGGTTTTCTCCCACTAGTATTGACTAGTGACATTTTCTGTACAGACGATCATATATATTCATCCACTTGTTGGATTTCTCGATCAGTTCAAAGTTTTACTGGTCGTGTATTCGACAGATGTCAAGAAAACTACGGATGAGCAATTTTATCAGTTTTGTTCACAACTGTCGCGTCCTTTGTAAAGGATTTATAGATCGTAGTTGTCTAACACGAACACTTTTAGTTTCATGTCATTTTATATATCAATATTAGACTAAGTATTTGTGTGCAGAGTCGTTTCAGTGCCTGTATAAACCATAAAATCTGTATAATTTTGTGTCTACAGTGCGTTTACGGATGGGGTGTCCTAGAGTAGAAACAGTTTTATTTTTAGCTTTAGATTGGAGTATTTTGACGTAGAAGTTATGTACCTACTTAAAAATAAATTTAATATGCATAAAAAAATGTCTAAAATACAAGAATCAGGTGTGGTTGGTTTGTAAGAACTCAAAAAAACCTTTTACAGTGTAACCGTCACCTGTCACTTGTCATCGTTATCGCGTTATCTGTCACCGTCAAGATGTAGTAAGTGGGGTCTTCCTTTACATATGTTAAGTAATATTGGTATTAGGAGATAATTCTACCAGGCAATCAAATATGTCCAAAACGAATTTTCTGGCCACTTCCTAACCATCACCGTGCATCATAAGCGTACGATTTAATATTTAAAGAGGGTTAATCTGCAACAATTTTCTTTCACCGTGTGCGTACCATAACATTTTTAATGGGGGTTTCATTTATTTGTGTTTGCGTTGAAAACTATGCCAATTCATGAACATTTTACTTTGTTATAATATTTAACTTTAACAAAACTAACAAAGGCAACTTCCCCAAGGAACCGTATAATTCGTAACGGTACAGAAAAAAAAAGGGAGAGAAATAAACGAGAGCCTTATTCCAGCTATAAATTTTTAACAGACTTTTCCTAAGTAGGACAGTGGGGAACGTAAAGACAATCAGTTGCAAAAAAAAAAGAGAATGTAATCCACATATTATTAGAAAAAAAGTTTTCCAGTTTATCGGACTCTGTTTATAAATTTTATATTGTTGAAATACACTAGGGAATACAGAATGGAACGCGTAGCTGGCGTTCAAATAATGTGATTGTCTCAAATAGCTTCGTTAGCGAGATATGGGACATGAGAAGGCGAAGTTGTACATTTTATAGGAATTTTATTTTCCGTTGAAAGTATGTGCACTACCACGTCAAGGGGTAGGGAAGAGGTGGGCCGGATCCGGAACATTTGCACTTTATCCGACCCGTTAAAAAATCCCGCATGAAATTTTTTTAATCTCTTTTATGCGATTTTGTTTCGCATCAACTATAAGTAACATATGGGGCTGTAAAGCCCCGGGCCAGACACATAGATGACGCTAAGTTTATTGTAATTGCCCGTTTTTCAGTTACCTTAAAAAGACAGCAGTCAAAAATTTAATCATATTCTATTCATCAGTTCGTGAGTTATTGGGAAAAATGGAATAACATGTACAAAGAATGGCCTTAGGGACAAGTCTACTCCTCAACTCAATCTACACCACTGAAAAAAACCTGGTTCTCACAAATACGTTACAATGGCAGATATAAAATTACTTGTGCTGGGTGAATGAGGACTAACCACTGTCTCGTCCTCTAACATCTATACAGAATTAAAATCACAGTTATGTATGTATGTATGTATGTATGTATTTTGGGGTAACATTCACTGAGACCTAAAAGATCTATTGTGCCCCCTTACTTCTACTTAGTTTCTGAGGAGAGTCTCAGATACTAGTAGCTCCTTTAGTCCTATTTCCCGGAGGAATTTTAGGATATCCGCAGGCCTCAACTTAGGTAACTGCCCCTCTTCTATCCAGTAGTCTCCCAGGTACTGTGCCCTAGGATTCTGAAATACTGTGCAGTTCGCAAGTATGTGGATGGAGGTTTCTTCTTTCATTCCACAAAATCTACAATCTTCATCCTCCACTATTTTGAGCTTTTTAAGGTGTCCATTCAGGCGACAATGTCCCGTTAGGATTCCTGTTAAAACTCTTAGTGCAGTTTTGCTTTGACTTATGCATTCATTTGATCTCAACAGGTTGTAGTCACCCAGAAGAATCTTTGATTGCCTAAGCCCTACTAGATCTTTCCAATTGTCAGATCTTCTCTTTTCTTCGGCTTTACCTATTTCTTCCAATATTACATTGGAGCTGATTCCGCAAAAAGGTTCCGGCCCCCAAAAGGGTATTTCACTCCCCCTCTTTGCTAGTTCATCTGCTATTTCGTTTCCTTCTATTCCAGTGTGTCCTGGAATCCACAGTAAGGTGACTATATTGTTCTCGCCTAGTTCATTAAGTTTGCCTAGGCATTCCCACACCATTTTGGAACTGATTACACAGGAACTCAGCGCTTTAATGGCTGCTTGACTATCAGACATTATGATAATCCTTTGCCTTCTATATCCTTTGTCAATATTGAACTGGGCACACTTTCTTATTGCGTGAATTTCCGCTTGAAAGATACTTGGGGTTTTTCCCAAGCTTTCAGAATGTTTGGTTCCTGGCCCGTACACTCCTATCCCAGTTCCTTCTATTGCTTTTGAGCCGTCTGTGTACCATTGAATGGCATTCTTTCCAAGTCTGGTAATGGTATTTGGATCCCATTCCTTCTTGTTGCTTAATTCCGTAACGAATTTCTTTGAAAAGTTATACTTTTTCATCATACCATCTTGTGGCATGTCCCAGGTTGTCTGATTTCTAAGAAGTGAAGAGGTGGTTTTCTTTTTAATGATTCCCTCTCTACTTAGTCTGTATCTTGTTCTTTCTGCAACACTCTCCACCACCATATGTAATGGTGTGAGGTTGAGAATCACTTCCATTGCTGCCGTTGGGCATGTACTCATTCCTCCTGTTATGCATATACAGGCTAGTCTTTGAATTTTAGAGAGGTTTTCTCTCGTCGTCAAGAGGCTAGTTCTACTACTCCACGCAATGGCTCCATAAGTGATAATTGGTCTCACTATGGCAGTGTACATCCAGCTCAGGATTTTTGGGTTACAACCCCAGTTTCTCCCTGCCAGATTTCTGCACACCATTAGAGCCATTTTTGCTTTGTATGTAATCTCCTTCTCGTGTTTGTTCCACAGGAGTTTGCTGTCTAGAGTCAAACCTAGATACTTGACTTCTTGTCTCCATTCAACGTCGTTCCCATCAAGTTTAATGGTTTTGAGGTTGAGTTTTCTTTTCTTAGTGAAGGCTATCAAGATGGTTTTGGTAAATCCAATATGCGGTCAAAAAGGCAACCTTAATCATATAATTTTTGACTGTCCAATGAATGAAATTTCCTGTAACAACAGATATATAAAAGCTTCCATATACCATCAAGGACCAGTTAACATCCAAACAATTCTTACTACTCCAGGATCCAAACTAATGTAGTTTCTTATTGAAGATCTTCTAAAAAATGGATTCAAACCTTGAAGAAAACTGGTTAAAGTTATTCTACGCAGTGAAGGGCACGGACTTGTCTCCGGACGTGTTCAAGACACACCTTTCATGAAGCACCTAATTGAACAGCCGTTTGAATAGACGCGAGTCCACGAACAAAGAGAAGAAGGAGAGGAAGAAGAGTTATTTAATTTTACACAGAATTTTTTGATGGAAAAAAATACCGTTCAAGCCAATCACTGGCTTGAAAAGTGCTCCATCAGAAACAACAATAAAACGTTGGTTTGCTGACTTTAAACGTGGTCGTAGAGACACCGATGATGCGGAACGCAGTGGACGTCCAAATGAGGCACCAGAAAACATCAAAAAAATCCACAAAACCTTTTTGAATGATCGAAAAGTGAAGATCCGTAAGTTAGCTGACATCGTAAAGATATCAAAAGAACGTGTTGGCTTTATTTTGCATGAGCAATTGACTATGAGAATGCTCTGTTCAAAGTGGGTGCCGTTTGCTCACTTCTGACCAAAAACAAGAACGTGTTGATGCTTCTGAGCAGTGTTTGACCATGTTTAAACGTAACAAACCGGAATTTTTGCCTCGATATGTGACAATGGATGAAACACGGATCCATCACTTTTCTGGAATCGAAACGATCGTCATCTGAGTGGACATAAACTGGATAACCTCGTCCATAAGGCCCGAAAGCACAATAATCAGCTGGAAAGGCTATGGCCTTGGTACTTTAGGATGTACGTGATGTAATACTCATCGACTATCTTGAAAAGAGAAATACCAACATCAGTGAATATTATATGGCGTTATTTGAGCGTTTGAAGGCCGAAATTGCAAAGAAACGTCTTACGACTCACAACCCGTTCTCAAGGACAATCGATACTTTTTTGGTAATTGTTACTTACGTCAAATTGCATAATAGCATAATATAGGGAGGAAAAAGACACCATAATTTATTTCAGTGCTCGAAATCTGGATACTGCCTCCTCATTGATAACAAACCAAAACTAACAACTTCATTTTTCTGTTGTTAATTAATAACGATTCAATTAGAGTTTACCATGAAAATCACAGCAAATAAAAAAGTATAAAATGCTTTTTAAAAATTATGCATAGATTTTTTCGAAACTGTACAAATTCATGCATATAAATTGGAGAAATAAACCAAATTTGTATTCGTAACTTTGGAAAGAAGGTTTTAATGATTTTTTTTTACGGTTACGCTTATTCGGGCGTAAGTAAAAAAGTTTTTCTTATCCCGTCTGCCAAAACTTTTAAATGTTTCCGTGTGCGACGACAGCTCCAAAAAAATAATTTTTTCAAATGTACGTGATCAGAAACGACAAGTTAGTCGGGTAAATTAAATAAAAAGATTTGAATTGCTGTATTTTGAGCTTAGACTGAAAATAATTTGGACGCAAAATATAATAATTCGGAAATATAGTGGGAATTAAGGGTGAGATTAATAGTCGACACTTGGGGTCACTCATATCCAAACTCAACTTAGTTTGAGTTAAGCTTGAGGCTGGTTTTCATATCCACAGCCATTACTCAAGTAATACTTCAATTTGAGTGAAGAAAGTTTGGCATCAATGTTATTATTAGGAACTTTTTGTTGCGTTTGGTTAACAATTGTGATTCACGGACGTCCTTTAACGTTTATCTGACATGTTGCATTGCATTCATATTCGGAATTTGTGTTGTGATCAGTTCGTGTATTAGCCCTCTGTAATTATTTTATTTTCAGTTCAGTTCTATACTGCTTACATATATTTTTTATTTGCTGCGTAAGTTTATTTTTCAAGCTAGTTATTTAATAGATAATTTTAGATTCGTATTTTCAATTTTGCTTTCTACTACACCAATGTGATTACTAACCTAGGTAAAAGATAAACGTAAGCATTATCATCATCTATATATTCTACAAAATCCATAGAATCATCCATCATACTAATTTCCTCGAAACATTTGAAACTATAACCACTGACACATAACAACCAAACAAAATTTCGATATCATAAAATGACAGTGTAAGGTACAAACGTGGTTTTTAGGTTATAAATCTTCACTCAAGGGAGCTGAAACCTGTACTCATATTTCACTCAAGTTACTCTCAAACCCAACCTCACTTTTCGCGTACAATCAGGATGAGTGAAGTATGAGTGACCCTCAAGTATCGACTATGAATTTCACCCTTAGCTAGTTTATCTGTGAGTGTTGTGCCTCCTAAATAAAAAACTTGTTGGTGTTAAAGGAAAAATTATCCACAGTCAAGGCCGATAGATTCTAATTTTGTGTTAACCTACAAAATGTGAAAACGTTACGCTATTGATTTGAAGTCGAATGTCAATTTTACAATAGTTTTAATAGAAAATAGTTTTAGGAAACTTAAAAACCGCAACGTTAATGAATATAGAGTACAGTTTGGTTATCCACTTCATAATTTTATCTCCGCAATTCATAATAATCAGACTGAATGAATAATTTTCAGTTGGATTTTCCTTATTTATAATTGAAATCTAATCGAAATTAGCAAACTCAGCATAACAGCAATTACCCGTGTAAATGCCCATCGGGAGCGGGCATCAAATAAACCGTTACCATTACTCATTAACCGTTATCCCTGCTTGGACAACACAATCTGCACCAGCAGTGAGTGTTTGTTATTTTTGTTTGCCGAGTTTGGTATTTCATCGCTGTCGGTCGGTTTTGTTCTTTTTTTACATTTGCTTTATGTGACAAGTGTTACTTCAAATCTACTGGTGTGAAATTTACAATAATAACAGCATGGTTAATATTAATTTTGGACTTTGTAACTTATTCACCCAGTATAAATATATAAATAAAATAAATACAATCAAAAAAGTTGAATTTCTTGTTTAATTACCAATTCTTTTAAAAGGCCGACCTTTGGAATATTAGTCATAACGATTATTTCTATTGAGTTGATAGAAGTTTTGATTTGATTCATATGAATATTGTTGCTGAAGTAAAAGCTGCACCGTTTCTACTGAAAGTACGTAGAAAATGCGAAGGTATGTTATTCTCTATGTACATTTGAGCACAAACTAACAGTCAGCAAAAGTATCGATATCAAAAATAAAATAATATTGTACTTTAAAAACTTAATGTAAAAGTATTCACAAAAATAAGACTTTACTTGGAAACTTATATTATTAACAAGAAAATACAAGCATGGATTTTGTTTATTGAGCTGAATAAATAATAAAAATGGCACTTAAACATAAAAAAAAACATCTGGATGTACGCCTTTTTAGTGTGGAGTTGTTTATGAACTGTTCACGAGTGGCTCGTTGGATGGGACACGCCATAAGGACAATAAATAAATAATTTGAATAAGAAAAAACCTACTTATACTAAAACTGAAATAATACTCTATCTCCTCGTAAAAATAAATATTTTGGCAGCTACGGAGCTGCCAAAGCTCCCCTGATCCGTTGCAAAACTATTCATTTTCAATACTATTTACAGATGTCAAAAGCATATTTTAATTATTCTAATGTTTAGAGTAATGTTTTTGAGGTCACTGGATTCAACCCTCATGTCAGATTGGACAAATTGACAGTTGACAGCTGTCAATTCACTGTCAAAGTAGAATAAAGAAGAAAATATTCTCTTTTGCTATTGAGAGTGCGTCGACCACCATTTTTCCAATTCTAAGAAGAATTGAATTTAGCGAGTTGGCCAACATAAACTCTTAATGTTAAAGAGAACTGAGAATTGAATTCAGCGACCTCAAATACGCAAACTCACAATGTCAACAGAGAATATTTACTTATCTATTCTTCGTTGACAGTGTATTGACAGCAGTCAACGGTTAGTTTGTCCAATTTGACATGAGGATTGATCCAGTGACCTCAAAAACATTACTCTATATGGCTCTGTAGCAGAATAGCTCTGGACAAAACAGCGCTGGACATAAATAGCGCTGGTCAAAATAGCGCAGGTCAAAAACATCGCAGGACAAAAATAGCGCTGGACAAAAACTGCGCTCCATAAAATAGCGCCGGTTGAAGTATCCTTACAAAATCAACTATTACAGGAGGATGTGATTGAAAAATCAAGTTTCACCGCTATGCATCAACCTTCCTTTACAACAAACAATATCAGAATATAAGGAACGGGAAACAAGTAAGGACAACAATGAATATTTTTCATCATACTTCAACACATATCGCTTCCCGACCAACTGACACAGATCAAAGTGTAACCAACTACTTGTCAGTGTCATATCTATTTAAAGTCTAAAAAAATGCAATTTCACGTTGCTTGTCATTTCGGTAATTATATCCTTTGTGGAATAATGTATCACCTCGTTTCTGAGACTGGCCAAATTGCATTTTTTTAGACTTTAAATAATATGACACTGACAAGTAGTTGGTTACACTTTGATCTGTGTCAGTTGGTCGGGAAGCGATATGTGTTGAAGTATAATAAAAAATATTGATTGTTGCTCTTACTTGTTTTCCGTTCCTTATATTCTGATATTGTTATAGACAGTTACCAACACTTTGATCACTGTCAGCTGGTCGGGAAGCGATGTTGAATTGACGAATTGAATTAGGAAAACTATTGTTATGACTGTAATTTATGAAAAATATGTTATTCCTAATTATGCTAATTCGGTACTATAATTTATTTTTATGTACAAGATAGTAGTATAATAAAGAAGCATAATTATCTTTTAGCGGCGCTATTTTATGGAGCGCTGTTTTTGTCCTGCGCTGTTTTTGTCCAGCGCTATTTTGTCCTGCGCTGTTTTTGTGCAGCGCTATTTTGACCAGCGCTATTTTGTCCAGCGCTATTTATGTCCAGCGCTATTTATGTCCAGCGCTATTTTGTCCAGCGCTTTTTTCGACCAGCGCGATTTTGACCAGCGCTATTCTGCTACAGAGCCCTCTATATATTAGAATAATTAAAATATGCTTTTGACATTTGTAAATAGTATTGAAAATGAATAGTTTTGCAACGGGTCAGGGTAGCTTTGGCAACTCCGTGCAACACTTTGTGCCCATAGAGACTTTTGTTCAGGATGACAAAATCCACAACATATCAAAAATTCAGACAATTTGACAGAAACCCAATTTCCATAAGATTATTGCGGGGTCCTTTAATGCCAACTCCAGCATTTATATAACGTTACTTTTTTAAAAAGTATCCTGTTACTACAGTTTTCACTTTCTCGTCCTGAAAATCCATTAGACCTTACGATGATAACTGTCGCACCCCAGCTGACCAATATATTATTCGTAGCGCTTCCTTCTATGTTTCCGAGTAACATCCAAAACCTGTTTTGCTTTCCCCTAAGCCCCGTCACTGTTCCAGAGGGAGTCCTAGAGTCAATGTCATCGGGTAACCCACTTTCCGGGGATATGCGGGGCCGTATGTGGGACACGACGGTCTAAAAATAGCCCGGACGGTGCCATCGATCGCAGGGGAAAGAGGAGTTGCAGCTATTTCAGTAACCTCCCCACTCCCGCTCCTTTCCTCTTACGTTCCTGCTCTTCAAGTACATGGCGCGGTGATCGGGATAGAACTATGCAGAGTAAGGAGACAGGTGCAATTCGCAAACATTCACCCACTTCGACACGAGGAGGTCCTTAACAGGAAGTTTATAATAACTATGCTCGAGAAAATATTTTTTTAATTTATTCTAACTAGCAAGTTAATTTGTTTATTTTATACAGGGTGTCCCAGACGATCGTACAATTATAAAAATTGAAAATATTATCCTTAATGTCTCGTACTATAGTTAGGTACCACGAAAGATGCTAAAAAATAAAATAAAATTTTTCATAACTTGATTTGTTTTAATGTTGTTTCAGCCAAACTGGACGGAGTAAAGACATACATGCGGATGCGTAGGGTACCCAACCATCTTCAGGTCAAAGTAATAAAATGGTTTGACTACTTATGGCTCACTCAAAAGTGTTCAGACGAAGAAAAAGCAGTTTCTTGTCTACCGGATAAACTTAAAGCGGAAATAGCTATAAACGTTCATCTGGACACCTTGAAAAGGGTGGAAATATTTCAAAACACTGAGGCTGGATTCCTGTGTGAATTGGTGCTGAGGCTCAGGCCGGTTCTGTTCTCGCCTGGCGACTACATTTGTAGAAAAGGTAAAACAATTTAATCAGTCCTTCTTTATATAAATATAATACACATTTATGACTGCTAGGTTTTCTGGATAAACCTCTGAAGAAACCTATCCTTTCTAACCTACCTATCCTATTTCTTGATAATGACTCCAAAGTCGAGACGTCGAGAAAATTATGGTTTATCCAGAAAACCTTCCGCCTGACCGCGGAAGTCAAACAACACGAAAGCCTCGTGTACAATGTACATATGAGAGAGTGAAAAGGAGCTTCAGCCACGTTAAAACCGCCGAAGCCGTTAAGGTGTGCTTCTAAACTATTTAGATAAAACTTTACTCTTCGCAAACATAATTGAGTTTAAGATATAGTTAGAACTTTAATGTCGAGAGTTTTACAGCTTAAATGACGCTAACCGACTAGAACGGTCGATATTTCAGCAAACTGATCCTAGAACATCGTTCTCACCGTTAATATGGTTTGTAATGGTGGAAGGGTTAATGACGGAAAGAATGTAAAATATTTAAAGGATTAGTTGGCTAGCTTCATAATCGTTCTTCCGAGACGTCTGTCGTTTATTCTTTCGGAAGTATTATCTGGCATTTATAGTATTTTAGGGGGATTTCAAGTAAGGTAGTGAGGTACAATGTTTAAAAGGCAGCAAATGCCATACCATTCAGTTGCTAACTTCACAGACAGCAATATGCTGCATTGAGATCAAACCTAAGCTAGCATGGGATTAAGCACACTAGGAGACCATGGTAGCTTGAGTACCAGGGCAACGAATATGATAAAGCCTCCAGTCCAGGCTCATTCTTTGTTTGACCGGAATCTTTCTGCGGCGTCGCAAAGTCGACAATAAATATGGTCACAAGGAAGTGTCGTGAAAACACGAAGCAGATACTGTCAACTAGAAGAAGAAGCTTCATAGCACTTCCAATGCCAGTGCGACTGCTTGGCGCATGTGTGGAATATACTAGTACTCGTACAAGAAATTACTTGTAAACAATAATAAAAAGTACTTACATGCTTTTTATAATGCAGTAGATTTTTTAGATAACAAATAATGCCTTAAATAAAGGTAGACTACTAAAAATCTTCCTGTTTCAAATGACAACTTTTACAAATAAAGATCATGTATATTCAACAAAATAAACATTTGGTCAATTTTTAACAAATTCTCTTATTAAATTAGCTCGCTTGGTTAGTGAACCAAATAATTTTCATGTCGAATCAATCCTTGTATATAGTGTAATCCTGTTATCTGTTAATGTATTGTTCATGTTCTATAAATGTTGACCATGTAATGATGCATCTGGCTTTATTATAAAATATAACATAGATAAATCTGATTTGGAATATGTATTAGCGAATGTATGGGTTTTATAAAAATCATGTGGTATGGTTACTGTTGTAAGCTTTTTTTTAAACAGTTTGTTACCCCGTTTTTGGTTTACAGACTGCGATGATCACGTGATAATATAATATTGATTGATACTTCAAAAACAAAGGTACAAAATAGGCACGTGGATCAGCTGGTTATTAACTAGGGAAATCACAATATTACTATTTCATATTATGAACCACAAAAGTTGGTTGGATAGTACTAAAGTTATTAAAATTTTTGTAGTTTCCATGAGAAGGGGGGCAAGTGCTGAACAGCCCAGGCACTTGAACTAAATCTTTGTACCATTTCCCATGTTATCAGGCCGAGATATATGCTATCTTGGAATGTGCGCAGATAAACCTAGACAGAGGTTATGTGGATCGACGCATAACCATATACTCCGACAGTCAGGCAGCAATTAAAGCCCTGAGTGGGTGCACCAGCAACTCAGGACTTGCTAATGAATGTCGAGAACGACTTGCTAATCTTGCAAGGCACAACGTGGTGCGGCTAGAATGGATTCCAGCCCACTCTGGTTTTGAAGGCAACGAGATGGCGGATGCACTGGCTGCGGAAGGGGCGGCAGCTCCCTTCTGCGGCCCGGGCCCGACCTTGGGCCTAACAAAACAAAGAATACGCAAGGAGACGAAGAAGTGGCTGAAGAATCAGCACCTCGCTCATTGGAATGCTCTGCAGGGTCCTAGGCAATCCAAACTTTTACTGAAGGGATGGACTGATGGACACGCTAGAGCAGCTACTGAACTACCAAGAAGTAGGCTAAGGAAGATAGCAGGACTCCTAACGGGGCAATGCTGTATGATGAAACACCTCCACAACTTAAGAGTAGAGGGAAGTTCCCTATGCAGGGGTTGCGGCATGACTGACGAAACGTCAGTCCATGTTCTCCTAGAGTGTCCACACTGGGCTGTACTACGCAGGCGAATCTTCGGAGTCCCTGTTTTGGCCCTTGGAGACACAAGCAGGCATCCATTGAAAAAGGTTGTGGCCTTTATTGAAGGGCTCGGCTTTATGGATGTCTAGGTAGCAGGAATGGCACAATGGGCCGCCAGTGGCCTCAGTGCCGGAACCTTGGCTTGAGTTTGTCCAGGACAAGGTTCGCCTGCAAACTTAGTAGTAGTAGTAGTAGTCCCATGTTATCTACTTCCATTCCAAAAGCTTTGTGGAGGCCACTAGGTTGACTGGAGGGATTTTCAGTAGTTGTAATGGTTGTATTATTTCCTCTCCATAGTACTTCCGTCTGAGTCCATGTAAGTTCTCGCAGAAACAGAGTACGTGAGTAGATTTCAATAGCCTGGTTGAGAGTTCCTTGTCTACCTTGTTCAGTAATCTCTTTGTATGGAGGTGCCATTGTGTTGACTTCCATTTGAGTTGGTGTTCCCTATCTAGCCAGTTCCGGATTTCCCCTCTTATGCAATCTTTTGTGATTCCTCAAAATGGTTCCGAACCTATGAAGTCTCCTTTAGAGCCTTCTTTAGCTAACTGGTCAGCCATTTCATTACCTCATGTGCCGGCACCCAGAAGGAGAGCTTAGCACGGTATTATCTATTTCGATGGGATGTTTTTGATGTATGGCCCACTTAACCTCTTTAGAATCAAAAAAATCTTGATGGAGGTCGCTGAATTTCCATTTTGCTTGAGGCGACGAGATCTATCACCCCTTAGTTTTGGTTCACTTCGTATAATAAAATTAAATTTCAACATATTATGTTAACTGTTTTTACTTAAAATTGAGTCGACTTCTTTTATTTAATATCTGATTGAAGATTCAAAAAAAAATGTATAGAACAGTAAAATTTTATCTCCTCTCTGATAAAATATGTGCACGAGCTCTACTTACCTAGGCGATGCCGATGTGAAGACTGAGTAATGGAGTTTTGCGGAATATATGTTCAACTTCAACTTAAAAATTATGCAGAGGAAAAATAAACTCGCCTGAATAATAGAGGCGTTGAGTAAAAAAAGAGGTGAAAGAGATTTTATGGAACTCTTTGGAAAAAAATCTTTGTGGTATTCCCTTCTGACACGCTCGGCTATAAGATATCGTATATTCAGAAAACTACTCGAGAAAATACGATTCCATTCGCTCCAAATTAAAGCATAATAATAATAAATATAGTGTATTGTTTTTTAACAAACTTTACAGTTGGAAGTAACTTTGGATTTCAGTTAATTAAAAATAAAAGTAAAAACGGGAAATTTTTAACTGGGTACATAAAGTTTTTTCCCTCAATATTTCAGGTTTAGGATTGTGCGCAGCTAGTGATGAATTAAACTGTACGTATTAGTAGCCTTCGGTACAACCTCTAATTGTACAAACAAAAAATTCTGCATTCAACAAAAATGTAGACTGAAAATTTTCTTATCCTGTAGAGACTTCTAAAATAACACTAGAACGCTTTTGAAGTTATTGAACATCAATTTTGTAAAGAAGAACGCTTTATTAAAAAGCCTGAGAATATTCTTTTGCCCTTTGAATTTCAAACAACTGCTGATTTTAGTTGAAAGTTATCGGGAACTTTTTAGATTTGCTCTTTTAGCTTAATTGACTTTATAAAACTTGAAAAGAGGGGTTTTTAAATGCAGAGGGATATTGGAGAAACTGGCAAGTGGAGTTAAATTCAACAAGTATTGTATCAAATGTACATTTTAGTTCAGCCGGAAGCGTAGTAGCTTAAAATATATCGTTGGCTTCTACTGCTATAAATAATCTATCTCCCTAATCCTCATTGTGTAGTGCTTTTGTAAAAATTTGTTTTGTTACAGGTGAAGTCGGTAAAGAAATGTATATAGTTAATCGAGGCCGGCTTCAGGTTGTCGCCGATAACGGTAGGACCGTCTTAGCCACATTAAAAGCTGGCAGTTATTTTGGAGAAATTTCTATTTTAAATATGGGCACGGCAGGTAAACACCTTGGTAAATATCAGCAGGCAGGCCCAAAAAGAAAAAAAACTATTTGGGTGTTTTTATAATACTTTTCGTTATTTTTTTCATGTACTTTTAATTCTAAAATTTTTACACTTATATAGGTATGCATGATTAAACCCAATTTGATACCTATGTTATGAAGACAATCCTGCCTGGCTTGTATTTGTCAAATCCCCTCTACTTTTAATATATTTAACCAGTTAATACAGGGTGAATCACGGCGAGCTTAAATTTTGTTACATTGGCGCCCAACGTGGGGCTCAGATTTTTCGTACGAACTTCAAGAACATCCTGTATATAACAAAATATATTTAAACATCTCCTCCTACGTACAAACATGGTGAACAAATTAAAATATTAGTTCGTATCCTCCTCCAATGTATACGGAAGTAGCATGTTTATAATATTTTGTTTAAATTTAACATAATTTGTATCACGCCCTTTATAAAAATAATGAGTTTTTTCGGTACAATAATATTTTAATCTTGTCGTGGTACACTCTGTATATAAAGGAACTCACAAATTAAATGCTTATTTCTTGTTATATATTACACATTTTCAGCAAAAATTAAATTAAAATAATTGGTCACTAGATTCTAGTATAATTTTTTTATCTTAGTTAGTAGAACTGAAATATATCTGACAACAGTAGAGCCGGCGGATCGTTAATATTGTTTTTTTTTGTTTGTAGTCCAGTTTTTTTGGAATTCTTCTGAATCTATTTTTATAAACATTTAGACGGCAGCGTTGTCTATACAGATAATACTTATACTGAGTAGCGACGATACAATAGGCGTTTTGCGGCGAGGTACCGTTGACTCAACGTTATACAATTTTTCGGGAACAAATGAAATCAAAATAACCACAACGAAAAACCAAAGTGACAAGCACGTCAAAGTAATCAATGATCAAGACCCAAAACAAGACCAACGCATTTTTGCGAAGAAACCCTTAAAAAGAGATAAAAACACATTAAAAAAGGATAATGATAGTACCGTTCCCATTGAATCGGTAGTCAACCGGTACCTCGCAGCAAAACGCCTAATGACAAATAACTCAATGATACGTCAGACGTCACACGAATTATCAACGTTGTCAGATTTTCATTGTGACGCTAGCATATACCTACTTCTGAATTTTTTTTCACTAATGAAACCTTTGCTCTCCTATTAATTACAAAACAAATTTATAAACTAACTCTAATTAAAGTTAATTTGCGAGTTCCATATAATCAACTAATAGATTAAATCAGCTTTTAAATATTAATATCTACCTATAAAATTAATCTAAGTATATCTTTTAAATAACAAGTTACTAATGACATGCGAATGAAATTTTAATAAAAGTATAATAGTATGTTTTACAACCCTTAGGGCCGATTCTACAATGCTGGTATAAAGTCAATATATTTCGATATTTTATACCAAGAATAACTGGTTGTCAGTTCTAGAATGGATTTCTATGACAGGTAGAGTTATTCCGAAAATATATCGCTAGTCGTTCCAATCAACCAACATTTTGACATTTGACGGTTTGAAAAGCCAGAAATTCTCATTTTAACTAACTATAACTCAAATTTTTAGGTTTGTTTCGATAAATGTAAGTGGAAGAAAATCACTGAATTCAAAGTGTCAGTTTATTTTCCTTATTTTGGTTTGAAAAAAATAATAAAAAGGGAGTTGGTCAATGAAGTTGTTTCATCACATCGGAATTGTGGTCCTATGTCAACCCTTATGTAGCTAACTTCTCTTTCAGTGAGCATACGTCACATCAGAGATGGCGGGTTATTCAAATCATCCAAAAGTTGAATTTTCAAATCAGCATAAAAACCTTGTGAGAATCAAAATATTAATAATAATTCATTCCCAATTATTATTTTGTCCACCACTAACTATTAACATTGAGAAAACATCATATTTTTGTTAAGTTTAACGCCCAATTCTATCTGATGGCAAATTTTTGTCGGTATTTTTAAGCGAAACCAACCAATAGAAATGCAGAATAAGTTTATTCCTCAAACTGGAACAGATAACTTGAATAGTGATTCGTTATCCTACGTATAGCGAATAATAATTGTAGAACCGGTCCTTTGTAGAAAACAAAATTCCAAATCGCAGTGTTTGTATTATTGTAATACCCTGTATATTAGTAGTAATGTGTCTTTTTACCTCATTAGTCAAAACGCCGTAACTCAATTTAAGTCGAGAAAGTACCTCAGACTGAACTAACGTGTCGCTTAACGAAGTGTCCTAACATACTAAATTGGGTTTCGTGTCAATGACTTGTCATTTTATCCCCTTAGCATGTTTTTGTACAATTTCAGCTTACAATACAATCTTTTTATAGTAATTTTGTACATAATATATTATGCTTTGTATATTTGTGTAACTCGTTTAGGTTGGAACTTAGTTAAATGAATTTTTTCAATGTCCAAATAAAAAAGACTATAACAACAAAATCTGCGTTGTTCGCAGTGGCAGATCAACGATTTCTTGAACGTGATATCATGCGCGATGGACGAGATTAAGGCACTAAGAGAGATGAGTATTCTCATCCGCCATTTTGATGCCTGAATTTTATTGTTTTGTGATGTGTCGAGTTGACATGTGTTGAAAATTTTTTGATATTGAACAGAACATTTTATTTTACCAACTTTCCTTCAGACTATTAACACCAGAAAATTGAGGATGTGCAACGAATGGATTCTGGCCACGTCTCTGAGTAGAAATACCGAATCTTTTGCCAAATACTTGACAAACACAATAACAACGTCAACGTACAACAAGGCACCAAAATGGCGGACGAGAATACCTATGTCTACAGAAGCATTACATAGTCACTTAAAACAAGAAATTTCCAAGAAAATGAAGTATAAATGTCGTTCCTCATATTTTCTTAATATTATTCAGCCTTTCTTCAACAAAGTTGTTATTATTTTCATAATACATATGTTAGCAATGTCTTTCCTCATATTTTCAAAATATTATCCTGCCTTTCTTTCAGAAGTAGGTACTGAAATCACTTAATACCTTCAATTTTACGACTGTAATCAAAGTTTAAAAAAAATATATATCACGACGTCAAATACCAAAATATAATTTACGTGTTGACAACGAATTTGGTTAACACTTTTAACCCAAAAACAAATTAAATTCTCTTAACATTAGTTAAATGAAATTGGAAATCCGACGTATCCATTAGAATGTAATTAATATAATGGTATTTTTGACATGATTTGTTAGGAATATTGTAAAACATGTTCACGTCTGGTCCTTTTTGAATCCTTCTAAATTCTGTTGTTGACACATACAAGTATTTATACAGTGTGTAAAAGCCAAACGGAGTAAATTTATTATCTCTGTTTCTGTATATATTTACAAAAAATCCCGAAGTGAGTACGTCATATTTAAATCATAAATTGACATTCTTCAATCCCCTTCGAATGACAGGTACAACCCCCAATTTTTGTATTGGGAAGTATAGGCTTGTGATATAATGTTTGAAAGGCCTCTTCATTTTCTATCCAAAAATTACTTTTCAAAGAACATAGACAGTTCACTAAGAAGCAACAACTACTTCTCGGGCTATATGCCGCGATAGATATTGAATTACATTTCATAAGACGTATTTAACTAATCTATTGATAACACGCTTTACTAAAATGATAAATTTTTTACGGGAAACTGTAATTAAGTAACAAATATATATGCATGTTTTTTTAAACACACTGTAAAGCATTAGTGTAGAAAGAGTTGAATTGCTAAATGGTTCCTTAACATTTTCTTTTTCAGTTGACTATCCAATTCTTATAAAGTGCTTAGCATTTGGAAATGAACGAGAATATATCGTTTTTTTTTTCTCTGATTATTGTTACAGGAAACAGGAGGACGGCGAGTGTCAGATCTGTAGGATACAGCGACCTTTTCGTCCTCAGTAAAAAAGATATGTGGGACGTCCTCAAGGAATATCCTGCTGCTAGAGTGCGATTGGAAGCGATCGCTGTTAAAAGATTGGAGAAATATAAAAGGGCACCTTTAGAAAAAGGTATAAAAAATATATTATTGTGGGAATTATATAATCGGCGTGGACATTGGTGAAAGACAAGTTCTTAAATTTACCGATACATCTATCGGTAAATACGGTGTCTACCAAAGCCGTTCTTAAATTCACCGATAGATTGTCGATAGAATCATCCCACCGTTCTTAAATTCACCGATAGTTGATATAACACCATAACCTAATTTTATTTGACATATGACTGCAATAATTATTCATTCATCTGCGATTTCAATTGAGTTTACTAGTTCCCAGTGGTGTTCATTCATTTTCAAGATACAAAGATCTAAAATATCTTCAAACAAAAATATGCTTCGTCATTTTATATGTTAATTCACAAGATATTTGTCGTAAATGACAGTTAATGCATCACTGATCGGTAGCGTAGCGTATTTCAATTCTGATGGGAAAAATGACGACTGCTACCACATCACTCACATCAATCAGTTAACAAAACACGCGTTCAGCAGGAAATACTAGATTATCACTCCGGTAGCGCTACGTTGAGATGAACGCGACAACGTTCTTATAATCGTCTACCGATTCTACCTGACATGTATCTGGCATATCACAGACATCTATCGATAGAGTCTATCGGTGGATTGTAAGAACTTCCCTAATGCTTTGGTTTCCGAATATTTCAGAAAAATAAAATTGTTTATCAACTATGCAAATTACGACATTCGTTCAAATGATTTGAAAGGTGTCATTACTTGACATTTTTGACAGCTCCGCTTGCGTAATTTGTTCCGTAATTAAAAAGTGATTATCATGAATTTATTTTGTAGCTGCCATGGGTAGAAGTCAATCAACTCCTGGTTTGGTGGAGTCTCGGGGTAAAGTAACGCTAGAAGAAATGTGGCTACCTCCAGTTTTACCAATATTGACACCAGCTTATCCTAGATCATTAATTAGTTCACCATCCAGGCAACTTACTCCAGATTCTCCAGGGGCCATTTCTAGCAGTAGTGGAAGGAGTGCAAGAAGTCATCACGTTGGAGGGTCTCATCAAAGATCAGGTAAATATTCGAATATTTAAAGTTATAGATTAATCAAGAATTTGGAAAATGGCATGGACGCAAATATTCATTTTTTTTATATTTCATTTGAAGTATATTGAAGTTTAAATCGGTTCTAAAAATGAAGTCGGGTGAATGACGGAAAGTATCTGATAAAGTCTACTGCGGAAATCGAAACTGTCATGTAGAAAAAAGTGGAAATCCAATTTCAATCTACTGCATATGTCATATCAAACAGCTGTTATTGAAAACTAACATGTTGTACATTATAAATCCGTCAGACCACCATCTTCTTTTTAATATTTAATAATAACCAACAAAATTACAATTTTAATAATCATTTTCTCAGATTACTGGATCGCTAGTTGTACACAAATTTCTTTCGTCACTTGCATCGGATTTTAAAATACGATTCGTACGAAAACACTGATTTCATTTTACTCAAAAACCAATAAGATCCAACGATATTTATAGCGGTTGAAGGAAATGGTCAGTATCCTTTGTTTGCAGTTGTATTTAACACAGGGGCGTACTCATTGACGCAAATGTTCGAGTAATATGTCATATTTCTGTTGTGGAATTTCTTATTTAATGATTCTATTCAATAATTATGGTAAAGTCTAACTAAAGTCAGTGTAATGAACCATATTTTCAATCCCCTTGAAGGAAAAAGCCGCCCAATGGCAATAGATACTAGATACTACTATTATTTTAAATATTTCTTTAAAACAAAATTCACACACGCCCCTGAATCGAGACACAATACTAATATCTCTCTAATATCGCAGGCCACCCTCGGAGCTCAATTTTTTTTAGTTACAGTGGTCCGTCTTAGTAAGTGACCCGTTACTCCGTTATAATATAAATAATAATGTACTTGATTATTGTATTGTCTTAGAAGCTCGTGAACACCTGCGGTGCGTTGCCAGATATACAAAATTTTCTTAAATATAGTAGGCATACAAAAAGTTGTTTTAATTAATTTCTCTTTTTATAGCAAGCTAACAGTTTACTGAAGTAATGGGAAACATTTGTATAGTGAGCCCGACAATTTTAGAAAATATATCTGACAACATTGCTTTATTTTATGGTCATCACACTGACTTTAGTTAGACTTTAAGATCCAACGTAGTAAAGGCTGAACTTCTCGTTATAAACTCGTTATAAATTGGACTAGGAAGCATTCATACAAATTGCGAAACAATTAATAGGTCATATTTACGCAAATACGACAAGGATATTTGAACAGCACTATTTGAAAGAAAAAGACAAGAATTAATCTAGGTGTACAGGTAAACTGGTATCTCGTGACAAGGCGGAGCTTCCAGTACGCAGAGAGAGAACGTATTCGGCTGCATAACGTCTACCGCACGATTGGCTTTGCTGTATCCCGACTTTCAAATTTGTTACGGCGCATCGTCACCTCATTTCACGAGATACCGATTGGAGTGGTATTGCGGTTAAAAGAAAAAGGGGCAATGAATACACACCCACCTGTCTTCGTAGAGGGGGCTGATCTATTCTTGTCTCTCTCTTTTAAGTAGTGATATTCATATGATCCTTGTCGTACTTGTGTAAATCGTATGACCTATTAAATTTTTCGCAATCTATATACGTCCAATAAAGTTCTACAACATAAGTTTGTATATATTTGTTGATTCATAAAGTTTTAGGACGTAAAATGACGGGTTTTTCTATTTGACAGTTGTATTGTTCGTTAATACAATTTAAAGATGCATAAATCTAATAAAGAAATAAACGATTATCAATATAGACTGTAAAAATAGCCAACCCAACCCTGTTAAGCCAATTTTCCGTCGCTATAGAACCGAAAGCGGACAACCAGATTGACGTTTGAATCTTTCATTTCCACGTTCTGTTGCTTGTACACAATTTGAAAATCCTACTCATCTTTTCTTTTAAAAATTCACGGACATACTGCGGCGGTCAGCTTTGGCACGTATTTCAATGAATAACAAAATAGGTACCTATCATTTATTTCATTTTATTTATTAAACGAATGCTGGCGCAATTATTTGATTACAATTCTTTTAATATTTGCCAACGTCACGTATGATGCCACAGGTGGTTAAATACGAATGTTCGATAGTATCATACAGCTACGATTTCGTCGCTATGGCAACTTTATTTATCTTTCGGCGTTGTTTGATGGTTGATCAATCCTGGTTATGCCAGAACAAATAGGATAAGCCAGTGATGCCATTTCAAGGGATTTTTTTAACTATGTCGTAAAAGTATTATGGGAATTTTTACCTCATCACCAGATTTTATGTATGGTTTTCAGAATAATATACATGAGAATGAGTAGATAATCAAAGCGGGTTCTTAGTCACCATGGGCGTCCCACGTTTGGTTTACAATCCCCGTTGTTTTGGTGACTAAGAAAATTAATATTGATAGTGTGCTGTGAGGTGGGACGAAGTAGTACGTTGGGAACGCTACTGTGTTGTGTGACCCACATAAATCGTGCAATGCAAACTGGCTTGGCGTAGATTTTATTGAGAAAGTGATGCTCCGCCACTGGAATGATCTCGCGTGAACAATAAATGACGCAATATATTTTATGAACATTTGATATTCTGTTTTGCACAAGCTGTTGCCCTATAAAAAAAGAAACGTGTAGATAATTTAATTATAATCTCCGATCCCCATACACCTCACAGCACACTATCAATATAAATTTTCTTAATCGCCAAAACAACGGGGATTGTAAACCAAACGTGGGACGCCCATGGTGGCTTAGAACCCGCTTTGATTATCTACTAAAATAATATACAGTACTTTTAAATGTAAGGGATGACACCCCAATGAAATTTTGTTTTTTTTTCAGGTACAACTTTGCAATGTGATAGCATGACTCAGCTTGTGTCAGCGTCAGGAGCAACAAGTCCTGTGCTTGGATCTCACGAAGCGCTAGAAAGTGAAATAAAACGTTTGAGAGAACGTTTGCAAACGGTAGAATCAGAAAATACGGCGATGAGTATTAAACTGAATCAGCAACAATGGGAACTTGAAAATAGATTAGCGGAAATTGAAATGCAGATTTGTGGTTCGAGGTAAATGTTAAAAACCTTGTCAAAAGCTTAATTCTAATAGAAGGCTTATCTTCTATCTTGATTTTTGGTAATTTGTAGGTCATCAAGCAGTCTAGCAGAAGAAGAAAATGAACGAAACAGAGAGAGCATTATTTAACAACAAAATCCGCTGCCTTACCGAATTTTGCAGCCTTTGGTGCAATACATTGTGTAACGGCGGTGAATTAACTTTCAGAAACATTTTCGAATGGTTTTAGTGAATTTTTAATTGAACAAAACTTTTTTAAGTGTCCCACAGTGGTGCAAACAGACTACGAATAATTGAGACAAAAACTGTATTCGAAAATCGAATATTTCATAATCATTCACTACTTTTACATGAAAATGTTTATATTTAAAAAGATTGTGGTTTTATTTTCCCCCAAAAAAATAACGAAAAGATAAAGAATATACCACAAGGACCATACAGATAGACTAAAGAATATTTGGCAAGGAATGAGAATTAAAAAAAAAAAATATAATGGACTCGATTTAAAAAAATACTTTCCGCACTTCTAGGATGTTCCTTTTAATGACATATAGTGTGCCGAAGCTGAAGAAAATTTTGAATATTCCTAACCAAACTTCCCATCGGAATACTTCTAGATCATATTTTTATGAAGTGAAAATTTTGGTATGATATAAGTACATTTTAATACCCACAGAACAAGATAAGTTGAAAGAATTATCCAGATATTTATTACAGCATGTGATGTGCTAAATTTTATTAATTTCCATCATATTCATAAGACTTGTCTAGTTCACAAGGTCTCCCAGGATCTCGAACCAAAAACTTGTGAGATGATAAAAGGGATAAAAAATAATGATAAAGGAAACATACAAATTCAAGAGACCTACAGTAACATACATTATACAGATTGCGTAAAGTACATCCAAACCGTCCAGATTACACAAGTACGACAGAAAAACAGCTGAAAGAGAGAGAAAGAATAATTATGCGTGGTTTTTAAGGCGTGTACTTTGTTTCACCTTAGGGTGTATACTTATTTCCCGAGACTGGCCGAATGCTCATTGTCCCCCTATTTTAACCGCTGTTGCCAGAAGCGCAGATTAATTTGTACAAATGATATTTTTGTCTCGTTATCGTTGACTTTTTTTCGAGGGTGAAAATACAGCACGTTTGTGCCAGCATTACGCCAAATAATGTTAGAGATATGAGATCAAAACTTTATCACAGATTTGGTTATTGTCTGGCACAGGCAGGTGGTTTATTTGAGCACTTAATTCATTAAAATTATGTTTACCTTTAGAATGGATTTTTATTTTTATTTTTTCAAGAAGTTTATATTTTATGTTTAGAATAGGTGTAGGTACCTACCTACTAATTTTATTTTTTCAATTTAATTTATTAATGGAAGGGATTTTTAGTTTATTAATTATGGTTCTCTCAAGAAATGCTGTTTTATTTTCAAGTTACAATGGCTAAAATAATATCCTATTGTAGTTAGAAATTGTCAACTTGGTCTGAAATGATCATATTGACAAAAATGAATTTTAAGATGTACAGGTTACGTAATAACGATTGTATTTTTTATTTCTTTAACATCCTCACTCCTTCCATGTTGGTAGCATACTGAATATCACCAACTAGTGAATTCTCTCTGTAAAGGACCATTCGGCCAGTCTCGGGAAATAAGTACACACCCCTAAGATGAAACAAAGTGATGACCGCGCACAATTATTCTTTCTCTCTCTTTCATATATCCTTGTCGTACTTGTGTAATCCGAGGCCAGGGTTCCAAAGTACTTCACGTAATCTGTATATACGTTTGTAGCTATTCGCTGACTCTACTGTTACTTAACTCTGAACACAGTTAACAGTTACTACGCCAACCATGACAGTATCTTCTTCAGACACTCTTTACCTTCAGTCCCGTTTTTATTTGACATTGTTTATTGAAAATATCTACTTGTTATTGCGAAATATTATATTTTTTGTCATTCATATTAAGAAAACTGTTAAGAAACAGCATTACTTGATCAATATTTAATACAACTCGAGCTACCACTTGCATAATTCGAAACAGGTTACTGACCTAGGGTACACTAAAGCTTGAACCCAATGTATGAATGACGACCACAGAACTAAAAAATTATTCTTTAGTTCTGTAGTTCTGACGGGCAAAATGGAATTTTCGATTTTCGAACAAAGTATAATCTCAATTTTAATTATAAATTTTTCGATCTGAAAAAAATTGGACGTTATTTAACACCTCTAGTGAAATTGTTCATAACTGACTGCCAAATTTTATGTAACATACCTTTAGATAGAAATAGATGATTAAAAAAATAGCTAAGGATAAAAATTGATAGTTAAAATCGATTAGAATTTTCTATGACGAATAAAATGGCAGATTTCTTAAACCGTTGATTGTCAATGGTAACGTTGAGTAGGCCCGCAATTTTTTCAGATTCAAATAATTCAATACTAAATTATACAGGATGTTTGATTAAAAATTGTGCTTTATGGAGAAACCTTAGCACATAATTATTATTAATGAAGAAGGTGAAAATAGTTTACAAGCTCAAATTCTATAATGGAAAGTTAAGAATTTAAATTCAGAGGAAAACATGCTTTCCCCGAATTTGGATTAAAAATATAAAGATATAATGCAAAAAGACGAACGTGGTAAAGTGCAAAGAAAAAGAGGTACCTAGTATGGAAAAAAAATTTAAAAGAATTTAATATTCAAAGCACTTCCGCAATTTTCTAAACTAATAGTTATTTATTATACAAGGGAAAAAAGTATTAAATTTTAGCTCGAGGTTATGCTGTCTTCCGACTCATCTGTCATTTTTCTACAGCGTTTTGTCATCATGACAAACATAAACATTCAAATCCACGCCATTTTTAATCCATTCAGAGCAACCGAAATAAGACATTTTTTCAATATTAAATCGTCATTTTTCCCATCACAGAAAAAAATCGTGTATTACACACGGGAAAAATATTAGATTCTAGCTAACGGCATTTTGTCATTAACATAACCTCGAGCAAAAATTTAATACTTTTTCCCTTGTATACTAAATAACTATAGCTCTTCATCAAGAATCTCAAGATTTTCTCCTAAATTAATTATTTTTAGATTTAATTAACACCAGATTTCATCCTTGGTACGTATAACTGTTAAAATTATAATAAATATACTTATAGGAATTGTTGGGCTACTCAAAAATCAGTGCCTTCAATAAATTATGTTAAAAATATTTTTTTCATGTATTTTTTAGTATAAACGGCATTAAGAAGTCAACGCGTTTCATTATCTGTCAAATAAATGTATATAATAATTTTTTATTATCAACCTAGAACACCGACATTTTTTTCAATCATCGAGAAGATTAGGCTGGTTGATGGATTCTTTTGCAAACTTAATCGAAGGTTATTGTTCATTACGAATACCTTATTTCTCAACATTAACATATTTTAAATATGCATACTTAACCTCAATTCATGTTAGGTACTCTTCAATCCATCTTTATTCTGGCTCTGTAGCAGAAAAGCGCTGGACATAAATAGCGCTGGTCAAAATAGCGCTGGTCAAAAAAAGCGCTGAACAAAATAGCGCTGGACAAAATAGCGCTGGTCAAAATATCGCTGGACAAAAACAGTGCAGGACAAAAACAGCGCTCCATAAAATAGCGCCGGTTGAAATATCCTTAGAAAATCAACTATTACTGTAGGATGTGATTGAAAAATCAAGTTTCACCGCTAAGCATCAACCTTCCTTTACAACAAACAATATCAAAATATAAGGAACGGAAAACAAGTACGAACAACAATCAATATTTTTCATCATACTTCAACACATATCGCTTCCCGACCAACTGACACAGATCAAAGTGTAAACAACTACTTGTTAGTGTCATATCTATTTAAAGTCTAAAAAAATGCAATTTAACGTTGCTTGTCATTTCGGTAATTATATCCTTCGTGGAATAATGTATCACCTCCTTTCTGAGACTTACCAAATTGCATTTTTTTAGACTTTAAATAAATATGACACTGACAAGTAGTTGTTTACACTTTGATCTGTGTCAGTTGGTCGGGAAGCGATATGTGTTGAAGTATGATGAAAAATATTGATTGTTGTTCTTACTTGTTTTCCGTTCCTTATATTCTGATATTGTTATAGACAGTTACCAACACTTTGATCACTGTCAGCTGGTCGGAAAGCGATGTTGAATTGACGAATTGAATTAGGAAAACTATTGTTATGACTGTAATTTATGAAAAATATGTTATTCCTAATTATGCTAATTCGGTACTATAGTCTATTTTTATGTATGAGGTAGTAGTAAAATAAAGAAGCATAATTATGTTTTTGCGGCGCTATTTTATGGAGCGCTGTTTTTGTCCTGCGCTGTTTTTGTCCAGCGCTATTTTGTCCTGCTCTGTTTTTGTCCAGCGCTATTTTGACCAGCGCTATTTTGTAAAGCGCTATTTATGTCCAGCGCTATTTTGTTCAGCGCTTTTTTTGCCCTGCGCTATTCTGCTACAGAGCCCTTTATTCTGTACCAACAATACTTCACCACAGGTATTCGTTTAATGAGACATCTGTTTGATTGTAAAACATAAACATTATTTGTATTTTTTGTAAATCTATAGTTACGAAGCTAGTTCCAAGCGAGTGAAACTGATCTGAAAACATATCGCTCAGCTGATGAAAGTAGAGCGTAGTTAGGAGGGGCATTAAAGGTGGATTCATGCAACATCAACTAAACTAAGGGCTGGTTGTACAATCAAAGCTTAAGTACAGGCTTAGATAAGCCACTCTTAACTCTAAACTCAGCTTAATAAACGTTAACAGTTGTACATGTCAGATTTAAGGAGAGCTCAACAAAGCTGTGCTCAGAGAAAAATTGTTAGGTTGGTAAACTGTACTCAAGCACATTTGCTTACAATTGAGACAAACTGATGAGTGTAATGTGATTAAAGATCAATAATTACATAACCTATTTTCAGTTAATGTGGAGAAAGTCTGGAAGACACTAATTTTGATACTTAACAGCTCTGGGTTTTCCCGTAATCCGTTAAACTAGCGGGTCGAACGTGTAATCCCAATCAAGTGTAATAAAAGAATAAATTCTGGTAAATTATACCAATCTACAGGTTGCAAAAGGGCTTTTCGAACCGTACGATTTACACAAGCACGACAAGGAAAATATGAGAAAAACAGCTTGAAAGAGAGAGAAAGAACAACTGTGCGTGACCAGCGAGGGTGTGTATTTAGTTCCAGAGGCCGGCCGAATGTCCACTGCCCCCCCCCCCCGATTTCAACCACTGTTGCCAGAAGCGTAGACTAATTTGTACAAATGATATTTTTGTCTCGTCATCGTTGACTCCTTTTCGAGCTCATGCACTATTAGGAAAAACCATCCGGCAATAGTGTCATTTTCAAATACAATAGCATGCGCTTCCAACGTGATCAACGTTTGTAGCGAAAAGACCTCTGGAACTAAATACACGCCCTCGCTGGCCACGCACAGTTGTTCTTTCTCTCTCTCTCAAGCTGTTTTTCTCATATTTCCCTTGTCGTGCTTGTGTAAATCGTACGGTTCGAAAATAAGCCCTTTCGCAATGTGTATAACAAATGTTCAAATATCTAAAAGAACAGTTTTTCTCACCATATTATATTTTTAGTGTTCTGGAGGTTGAAGAACAAGAAAAATGAATTCCGTTACTTATGAACATTCGTTAGACGAAAACATATATTAACAATATCTCGAACAATGTCCGAAGGACTGGTTTTATTGTAATATTGTTTGTATAGAGGACTACCTTTTTAAATAAAGGCTTAAAATAATTATCAACATTACAACTTACTGTTCAGTAGGAGATGTTGTTCGATCTCTAATCAGATTTATTATAAATCTTGCTCCTTGTTTTCTGAATCTAAATGTTTTTAGGAAATCATTATCATTCCAAATCTCGAAATTGGTATGCCTTTCTCTATAATTTTGAGGGAGTCGTCTTCCACTTAATAAAATATCTATTAATTCTACAAAGTCTTCCTCGTGGCTTAATATTTCCATTTCCACTAGCCCTAAATGTAACAAATATGAGTGCCATTTTGGAAACTTGGTTAAAATATATTTGGTTTGGGATATTTTAGTTTGTACGTTCCAAAAACCAGCCTAATAATGTGTACTATAAATATTATTATTGTTCTCACCTAAGAAGCCTTGAAGTACCCATTTGGCCTAAAAGTATATATTATACCAGTATATTATGTAAGTACGTGTAAATATAATTAAAAAAAATATATACAATTTTTATCCTTAGATATGAGATGATTATTAGGAAAGTGTGTGAAATTTAAACACACTGCCCAATGAGTGAAATGAAAATATATGTTGACATTTGTTTATATTTGTTATCGGTGCTTTGAAATATCCCCAAATCGGATAAACCAAGTGTGAACTGTATATAGAAATAAATAAAATCGGGTAAATTTGAAAAAATCTTCTCTAATATTTCGAATTTTTCATGGAAATTTGTTAAAAGTGTTCGAAATATGTTTGCTGTTTGTAAAATTGTATTTCAAAGAAAACCATTCAACTAAACTTCCAGCTTAACTAGCATTACTTTATCTAATCTAATAGATGCTTCTTAGCTAACATTAATTTTAGCTAAAATATAAGGAATTAGTTAAAACTGCTACATTATGCATCTACCAAATGATTGTAAATATATTTAGAACACTAACTTTAACGGCAACAACGCACGAAATATAACTTATCCTTGTGGGATTCCCACAAGTTTCTTCTTGTCTATTATAAATTTCAATCAAAAGGGTTGGAATCAGACGGTGGTTATTTATAAGAACACGAAGTCAAACAGTTTTGTGATTAAAGTATTTCCATATAAGAGATATATTTTTAAAGTAAGTAAGTACCGTTTCAACATTCCACCGCTGCAGCGCTGCGATTGTCAGTTAGTATCACTGTGGTCAGCATTCCTTCATCTGTTGACAAGTAAGAAGAAAGCAGCTGAAATTCATCGTCATGTCGGTTAAGTTTATAGATAATCAATGAGGGCCTTTTCGGAAACTCGCTTCAGTAAGATCAAGTAAAAAATATGGCAACAGCGCGTTGTTTTATGATGACAAATGGTTAAGAGACTGTCATTGTCATAATTTCACTCACTTCCTCTTTCTTTTCATATCCTTCATTTATGATTTAGTCAATAAAAGGGAATTTAATTTTGATATTCCTAATTTCACTTTAAATGAAACGAAACTTGTTTGAAAAATCGAAAGGGAGAAGCGACATACAATGACAGTCTCTTAACCGTTTGTCATCTCAAAACAAAAAGCTGTTGCCATATTTTTTACTTGATCTTACTGAAGCGATCTTTCGAAAAGGGCCCAAGAATATTTATTAGTGATATAATGAGAAAAACAACGACATATTATAGTTAAATTAGGTTATGGCACAGATTATACACAACGAAGACGCGGCAAGTAAAGTAAATAAAGCTGTAACAGCTTTCTGCGCCACCTATTATTGATGATTGTCTTTATTTGTTAAGTTGGTTGCGTAATATGTCGTATGTTCTGCGTTTACAAGTTTGGTAACGGTAACGGTTGATGACACTTACTTTTAGCCAGGAAATATGCCGGTATTCATTTTGTAATAATTTCTGTCTACATGTGCACTGATCTTTTATCTGCATGGACTGTTACAGAAGCTGTTTGACTTCTTTATTCTTAAAAGTGAATAAGCAACGTTACGTATAAAAATGAAACGGACAATGCAATCTCAGCAACTAAAATTCTAAATTTTATACTTAAATAAATAGCATAGCCGACATTTGCTGGTGCTTATATTGTCTGTTTGAATCTCGATAAGGAAAATTAGACAAATATTGAGAAGGTTTTTCTTATATGTACCTTAAAACTTACATGGTACTATTGTCCTTATTCATTAAAAATTTAATGAATGTACGATTGATTTGTTTTTATCGAGCGAATTTCGCTTAATATTGGATAAGTAAGTCTGTATGTGTGCTTCGTATAGGATGTGTCAAAAATGCCGCAAGAAAAATTATTAGCTGGAAAGAAATTTATTAAAATTGAAACGTGTGACATTTTTAACAGTGCCTGGCCTTTATTTCGGTTACAAACACAACAAAAATTGTATCTGGAACCTGAAACAATGTAAAATAAATCAAATTTATAAAAACATCAGTTAAACTTTTAAGGTACAACACACATACAAGAAATAAACTTTTCCAGATTTCATACAGCCATTTTGGATTTTGTACCGGCACGTTCAATTTTCTTTTTGCATTCTTCTTTTTTATTAGGGATGTTCTTTAGCCCTGTATGAAAAAAATTACTAGTGATGTGGTTGATCGAGGAGGTCATTGGAAAAGAGTGCCGAATGCAAATCTGTCTAAAAATACACCTTTTCTTGATCCCCTTGTCGGAGGAGAAGCTGAACGAATACATCGTTCTCGTGAGCCAACGAATGCGAACTAAATAGATCAAAGGCACTATTCTAGAGTTGGGTAGCTGATGTTATTAAATTGGCTGTGCGAAAACTACAATCAATACTGGTTCTGTTTTGGCTAATGTTTATGATTTGTGATTTTCATTCAAACAAAAGATAATTCGAAAATCATAGATCGTGATTTTTTCCTTAAACTTTATCATGATGCTTGAAAGAAAATCGGTTTTTCGAGTATTTTAAAAGCAAACATTTTCCTGGTTGTATATATGTATGATGGGGTGACATTCACTGAGACCTAAAAGATCTATTGTGCCCCCATACTTCTACTTAGTTCCTGAGGAACGTCTCGAAGACTAGTACCTATCGTCCTTCAGTCATTAGGAATTTTAGGATATCTCCAGGCTTCAACTTGGGAAAATATCCCTCTTCTATCCAACAATCTCCTAGGCAGTGCTGCCATTTGACATACGTCACCGATTATGACGTAACGGCAAAGGATGGGTAAACAAACTCTAGCAATTTGTCTCAGTGAAAAAGATAGACATCTAGTGGTGAGAAGCTGAAGCTGTTCAGTGTTACCCCTAAAAATGAATTAAAAGACAGAAATGAGGAAACAAGTAGTCAGGTCACAGGTCAGAGTCAGAAAGCTTTGAATGCTTAATTACTCCAAGATTACTCCAAATCTTTCAAATTGCTTACAAATGGAGTAACTGCTCTCAAAACGGTAGCGCTGCTCCTAGGTGCTGTGTGAATTGCGGTGCAATTTGCAAGTATGTGGATGGAGGTTTCTTTTTCCATGCCACAGAATCTACATTCTTCTTCTTCCACTTTTTTGAGCTTTTTCAGGTGCCCGTTCAGGCGGCAATTCCCCGTTAAGATCCCTGTTAAAACTCTTAGTGCAGTTTTACTTTGACTTACATTCATTTGATCTCAACGGGTTGTAGCCACCCATCAGAATCGTTGATCTAGATCTTTCCAATAGGCAGATCTCTTTTCTTCTTCTTCGCCTATTTCTACCAATATTACATTGGGGCTGGTAATGCAAAAGGGTTCCGGCCCCCAGAAGGGTCTTTCAGTCAATATTTTGTTCACTAGCGTTTTTGATAAAAAAAAAACAAGAACAACGAAATTCATGTATGAATAATTTTAATAAAAAAATTAAAATATCTTCTAGGAAAAAAAATCCAAAATGGCTTGATTGAAGTTAAAAACTGCCATATTGTATTCATCATGTTTTATTTATTTTTTTGTTGAAAAAAAAGTTAGCCATACATTTTAGAATTTTACTATAGGATCAGACCAGAAAATATATTCCCAATGATGCTTAAAAAACAGTTTTAGTATGCTATTATTTGTAAAGAAAAATTGAATTGAGTGCATTTCAATGCTCTTGCTATAAAAATAAACCTACAAGAAAATTACAGATTTAAACAAAAAGATCCTACGTCCTTTAAGCATTAACACCAATTTGAACTTGTTGGTGCGACTATTTAAAGAGACATTTTGTAAGAAAGCGTTCATTTAAGTATGGAAATCAAACAGATCAGACGCCATTTTTCTTTGAATTTAACCACGCCAAACGAGTTAACAATACCATGAAGTAACGGTTTCTGGAAACTCAGAAATAAACAAACACCTAACCTCCAATAAGATAACTATTCTGTCAAACTATCTCAGTGAGCTGGTTAAGGGTGTGTTGTAACTCGGTAGGTTAAACCATTGTTATAGTTAACCATTGGTTAACTTCAAAAGGTTGTTGTAACACGAAATTTTAGACGTTCACCAACTGGTTAACCTTCGAAAAGTTTACCATCAGATCTCGGAGAGTTAACCTATGGTCAAACACGGAACAATGCAATTTTTCTTGTTCTATCTGATTGTCTGTTTTAATTGGACAATTTATATTTGCAATTGACGTTTTATAGTTATTTTTGTTGATAAGTAAAAAAATAATTTATATAAAGATATATTTATCCCGCTCAACATTAAGTACGAATTGTTGTAAACAAAATGAAGGAATTGGAAGAAGCATGAGCTGATTTACAAGAACTCACAGATGATGAGTTGTTCGAGCCGAAAATGATTCCTAGAGCCTCTAGAAACTTACCCATTATATAGAGGAAATTAAAACTAATAAACTGAACCGAAATAGCTATATTTATTATAAAAAAAAATAGGTCAAATTATTTTACACAACGCTTATTTCCATACCAAATACAATCAAGAACACTTTAAAACACCCATCATGAAACTAAATTACTAAATATATATTAATAACAACAACGGAAACGAAAGGTTGAAATGTCAACTGAAATCCATTGGTTACGTGACCCTTGATCAACAATTCGTGTTACAACGGAAAAAGGCTTAACTACTGAATAGTGGTTAAACATAGTTTAACCACTGGTCTTGTGACCTGTGGGTTAACCTACCGAGTTACAACACACCCTTATTGTTACGACATGGTTTGGAATATTGACTGGTTAACTTATAGTTAACCTAGTTTGTGTGGTCAAGTTCAAAGAAAAATGGCTAAAGTAGAATGTTTAAATTCGGTTGATTTTACTACGACCGCGAAAGTGCACCTATACATTAAATGCCTTTTTGATATAAGAAATGTTATAAACAATCTAAAATATTTAAATAATAGCAAGAGCATTAAAAGAACTCCCCCTAGGTATATATGTAATATAATCATAAAACCAGTGAGACCAATACCGATTTTTATAAATATTTTACTTATTGTAAATGGCTTGTCATTTTTGAGGAACGGGAAAAATTCCGTTTGTATGTTTTTATGGATTTGAAAAAGAATATCGAAACGTGGAATAAAAAAAACCAGCTGTCAGTTTTTCTTTGTAGAATCTTCGATCGCTTCTGAATATAATTTTCTATCACTGTAAGCTCCGATTGCAAGTCAGACATTATAATTCTGTTATTCTTGTGACAAATTGGAAGTTTTGAAACAGCGCTATAAAACCATAGAGTAGATATTGATGCGTATGTAACCTTGAAGCATTAAAAAGTGAATTTCTAAACATGCGCAATGTACAATAAAAGACGTAGCATGGATTGGTCCTATTTGTAAAGCATATTTTAATCAATTTGATCACTGAATAACATAACAATAGGGTCAATTCTATAAGAAGTGGTTAAAAATTAACGGCAAGTTATATTTGACGAAGTTTACGCTATTAGAAATGTTTTAATCTATACATAGTCAAGATTAGAATTTGAATTTTAACAGATTTGGTGCAAGAGTTTTCCGTTCATATTTTAAAGATTGTTATGCGTACAGAATAGTAAAATGGAGTTAGAAGATTGTCTAATTTTTAACCACACGTTAAAATATGGTTAAAATTTAACATTTGCTTACAGAATTGCACCTAAAGACAGTTTGAAATAGTTTAACAAAAGCTGAATACTACAATATTAAGAAAAATGTTCACAGCTTTTACGTCCCACAATATTCCATGTTGATATTCTTTCCTATGTCCATTTTATATTAAACAAAGTTAAATTTTTAGAATATAGAATCATGAGATTTAAAAAATATTAAAATATATATGTTGAAAATTCTTCGTTGCTATATATTGTTACAAAGGTATATATTAAATCTGTATGTAGGAAAATCTAAGAAGGTGATCTTTGACAAGATTGACATTAGTACTTCCGGTTTAACTGATAATTTGCGCGCCAAAATGTTTAAAAGCTTGTATACTTTAGATATAACCTCAAAATATATATTGCCAGCGACACAGGCGACTTAAAATGATGTTTCAGCACTCAGCAAGTTACAAGAAATAAAATTCTTACCCCCGTTTGCACCAAAAATTGTCCAAACTCGGCTTAACTAAGCCAGCTTTAATATTAAAGCTCAGCTTAAACCTCAATACATTAAACCAAGCTTAGCTAAGCGCAAATAAAGTCTGGCAACGATGTAAAAATTCGCTCTGTCACCCGTGAAAGAGGGGAGAACTCGAAAATCTAACCTTAAATTTGTTAATGCTTGAAATATTTCCGTTGGCAAAGCTTGCGGTACAAACGAGCATTATTAATTTAATAAATTTCAAGACTCTTTGAATTAAAAAATGTAGTAAGTAGGTACTAATGGAGTAGACAAAATGAGGCCATGAAATCGTACTGAACCTATTTATGCCTTTTGATAATCACAAAATTTCTAAACTCGGCTTATTCAGGAAACCGCGGTTATTACTTATTATATATATATAGGCACTTAAGAGATCACCTTCTTATGTTTTACCAACGCTGAGCTGTATATTTATGAATGTAATTTCTATCTTTCATTTGGAATGTTCAAGTCAGAAGAATTTTAAGAATCCTTTTTCAAACTCATATCATAACATTTAAATTGAGACCGCGCGTTTTCAAGAAAAAAAAATGCTGTTTATATCCTCTATAGCTGAAATCCCAATATTCAATTTACAACTTACCAAAATTTTGTCATTGTTATAATTACCTATACTGAGATAATTCCTAATAAAATATTTTACCTTATGTGTTGACGTGTTTTAATTTTCTTTCATCCTCGATATTACTATACCTACGTGTGACAACCGAATTTGGTATATTGGTAATAATAGTCTCTCAAATTGGTGTATTATTTGTCGTGTAATAGTCTTAATTTATACCGGGAAGTGAGTCATGAGCCACCCTGTAAATTTTAAATGGGATAAATTCTATTCAAATTTTGGTGGGTTTATTTTGGGTCTAATTTTGAATATTTTCACATCTAAAATCAATATGGCCGATTTTGGTATGGACATTTTTATTTTTACATATTTGAATCCTCCTGCTTCCACTATACATACAATTCTCGCATCAATATCAAAAAATATTATGTTGAGTATATATTGTTAAGCAACTAAAATTACCGTTAAAACATTATTTTTGAAATTATTCGTTTTCTTAGTTTATCGACTATTAAAATTGTATCTCACTTCCTCTAATGAAGACTTTGCGAGGGCCACTCGGTATTTCAAAGTTCTTCCAAGTACCAATCAAATGAAACATGGTTTTTCCCTTAGTTTCTAAAAGTATAGCAGACAGTCAAGCGTCAATCAAAGCACTTAATAGTAACAATAAAATCCAAACTTGTCTGGGAGTGCTTAGAAAACCTCAAAAAACTCAGTGCCACAAATAAGGTAACCCTGAAATGGGTGCCAGGTCACAAGGGTATTGAAGGGAATGAAAAAGCAGACGCCCTAGCACGAGAAGGATCGGCAACCAGCTACACTGGCCCTGAGCCGGCGGCTTCGGTAAGAACCACATTAAACCAGAGGGTGCACAAACAACATCTCAAATACTGGCAAACAATCCCGAAGCTCAAACACAGTAAACTGATGGTTAAACAACCCATACCAAAACTTACTGAAGAAATCCTAAAGGTAAATAGGAAAAATGGTAACCCGGCCTTATAACCGGACACTGCGGCCTGAGAAAACACCTTCACACAATGGAGATCTTCCAAGAAGAACCTATATGTAGATTATGTGGTGAGTAAGAAGAAACAGCCACCCATATAATTTTCGAATGAGGCTCTACGTTGGTGGAGGTATAGACAGATAGGGCCGGATGACCCTGTATCCAGCCTCACCAAAAGAGATACTAGGCGTTTTGCTGCGAGGTACCGGTTGACTACCGATTCAATGGGAACGGTACTATCATTATCCTTTTTTAATGTGTTTTTATTTCTTTTTATTGGTTCCTTCGCAAAAATGCGTTGGTCTTGTCTTGGGTCTTGATCATTGATTACTTTGACGTGCTTGTCACTTTGGTTTTTCGTTGTGGTTCTTTTTATTTCATTTGTTTATTGATTATTATTATAAACCATGATTATAAATATGAATTATTTACTTTAAAATATTTACCATTCAATGGAATCTTTGCTACTTCAAGCGTTACCACAGCTGTCAGATCATTACCTTCATGATTTATTGTAATTTCACCAAATTATCGTTTTCCTTTTGCTCTACCTCCATTTTTTTATTTATTTTTAAATAACCAACTTTTTTATATTCCTATAGGTTATGTGTTATGTGATTATAAACGTCAACCGTCAACCGCTCCCAAAAACACCTCGCTCACCACGGTCCATAAATTTCACTGAACTAAACAAAGTTTAGTTCAGTGATAAATTTACGTACCGTTGAAGTATACTCACAGACAAAAGTTTGAACGTTGAGTCAACGGTACCTCGCAGCAAAACGCCTTTGTAAAGAGACTTCTAGATCTCATCAAGGTCACAAATCTTCTCACGGACTAGCAGACAGACAGAACAATACAAAAAGCCAACGGCTGCAGTGTTGGGGCCCACTAACCCGGCCTGTTTCGTCTGTTTACCAACCAATCAAATGAAACATGGTTTTTCCCTTAGTCTCTAAGTAGAGCAGAAAATTGAAAAATATCCAACACAACCTGCTTCTAAAGCCGACTCTCATTAAACCGAAAGCTGGCCATAATATTACGTGTACATCCTCTGAGGTGGCCAATTTATTTGAGTATGAATTAAAATTGATTATTATTGATTTTAGATGTAGAAGAATTTACAATTGGACCCCATACGACTCATGTTGTCCATGAGTCATTTACACATTATTTTTACGGGGTTAAATGGTTTCATATTACATGGGGTATCATTTTGTTAATGATTCAAAAAGCTACAAACAAATTTGGACCAATTTTGAGAAGCAGCATTATTTAGCTTATAATTATTATGATCGATGCCAATCAATTAATAATATGCCGCAGAAAAGCGTGGTTAGGTTTTAGGTAGTGCTTAAATAAAAAAATAGGAAATTTAAAAACATTTTTATTTGATACTTTGGGTTTTATTACAAAAGTAGTGTGCAACTATCAAAAAGAGTCAAAAATAATTTACACAAGTTCAAAGTTCTCACACATTAAGCTTTCCCATACACTCATATCACTTAAATTTTCAGCTTTAAAATAAAAAAAAGTGTTTATATCTAGCAGATTTTTTATTATGATACATAAAATAAACCAATCGGAAAGGCTGTTTATTTAGAAACAAGTTTATAGTTTTTTCAATCTCCAGCTATCTTTTTTTTAAATAACAAAAATAATCCAAACCCTGAAAATAGCTTTCAATATGTGCCTTTTCAGCAACTATACAATTTTGCCGCAATCATTTTATAATTTCAAAACTTGCAGTGACGTTTTTGTACAAAAACACTTAATGTTGACAGATATAAGTAAAAACAAATAAAGACCCTCGATCTTAAACAAACAGTACTACTCTATTTATCAGCCTTTTCTTGCTTTCTATTTCTAGCCATGTGACTTAATATTTTGTGACCTGAAAGGAAAGTAAACCCACCAATAGGAACCAACCATGCACAGGTAACAAACATATCCAGTTTCAACCAGAACAAAGTGAAAAGTGCTAATATCGATCCAAAACCTAAATGAAAAGGTACTGCCAATGGTGTAAAATTACCAAAATTGATTCCTATTTTTCCCCACAATAAAACGAGGAGTAAAAATGGGGCAGCTGTGAGAGCAGTGAAAAACATAGAAACAGCTTCTGGTGGTCTCTTTTCTGCAACACGGAACAAATGTTGAATCTCAGGTTTGGGTCCTCTTCCTGGTTTAACGTCTTCTGTAGCAGCAGAACCTAAATTAACTTCAATCACACCCAAACTCCACCGAATTGGATTGGTAATTAAACTATCTCCTAAAATAAGTTCCATTTCAAAGTTGCCCGATTTAGCTAGTTCTTTTTCTAGATTAACTTCAATCATGTAAACTTTACTACTGTCTTGTTCAGCTACAAATATAATCTCTTTTTTACCAGAATGTAAACTAAGAAACGCTTGATGTACGGGTCTTGACAATGTGAATTTTGCAATTAAATTCTGGCCAGCATCAGCTTGTAGAGATGTAACAAGTTTATTCTTGTAAACAAGTTTAGTAAGTTTAAGTGCTGCGCCTCCATCAGAATCGCTAAGACCTATTTCAAAAGATTTAACAGCCAGCTGTCCCAATGCTCGAATAACAAAGTCAGAGGAATGACTACCAGCCTTGATAACTATTTTATATAGGCCAGGATCTAATTTTAAAGGAAGAACATATTCTGTAGCACTAGCACCCAATTTCAAAGCTTGTTTGGACAGTACAACTGAATTATCGGATAATTTTGTTATACTTTCTGCTGTTATGGGGGTAGGAGGAATTTTGTGAGGGACACCAAGTAAGTTACTGACTTGTACTTTCAGATCAGGTTTTTCAATGGAAATTTGGGGGGTTCCTACAATAGATATACTAACAGGTGATATTTCACTGGATACTATTGCTAAAGCAGCTTCTAAAAGAGCTAAAACTCCCTTTGAAGTTTGTACTGTTTTTCGTGTTAGTAAATAATTTGTAAATTTATCAGCTTGAACAGCATTTAAAGGTGATTTTCCCTGCAACCTGTGTAAACCTGTTAAAAGTAAGGAAGTTGTTGTAAGCCCACCTTCCCATTGAAGTAGTTTGCCATCAACTTCATCAGCTTGTACAAGTATGTCTTCTACTCTATCATTAGCAAATTTTCCATTTGGTCCTAGCAATGATGCAGCATGTAAAGCTTGGCCCAAGTTTAGGAGGCTATCATCTTCTTTAAGCTTTGATTGAATTATTTGAGCAACTTTTGCAGCACCAGGTATTTGCTGTTTAAGCAGAGTCAAAATTTCTAAGGCATAACGAATGTCCGCTAAAGTAGATTTTTCAGCTTCCAGTGTTGACTCAATTGTCTGAAACAAATAAAAATCAAATTATTTTTTATTTATTAGAAATGAATATATATACCTTGACATCTTCAGGTGTATGAAGAGATCCTTCGCATCCTAGAATTTTCCACGTACTGTACACATAGAAACTACTTTCAATACTTTGATACTTGAAGTTTTTTTTCAAGTGAGCACAATTTGCTACGATTTGCTGTTTTTCGAAAGGTACTGTCAAAATTTGATATCCTTTTGCTCCATAGTATGATGAAACTATATCATCCCCATCAATTGTTAACGTTTTCTCCAAAATTTGAATAAATTTATTCTTATCTGTTTGAGTAATGTAACCTCCAATACTTGCATATGTAGTGGCACATAACAATACCAAAGTTAATACTGCAATAAAATTGATTTTAAATATTTTTATAAAAACCTATATATTAATTATACGAACCAAAGACAGAAATTCCAGAAAATTTCATTTTTGGTGCCTATTTTACAACAAATTTCACCGGCTCATAACTTTTTGACACGTACGTCCTGTAACTACTTGACATGCCCAATGCCATTAACACACATGTCAGACACGCGTTTGTTTTTTAAGCGCATTTTTCGAAACACCCTAGTGGAAAATTATCTGCTTATGGAATAACTCAATTGAATGCAAAACAAATAAAAATTTCAAGACTTCCAGTTTAAGACTTATCTGCAGAACGAAACCAAATGAAAATTTGGCTTCCACGAGGATCAGACGTCATCGTTTATGAATCGACCGGCTAGCCATTAACCAACCAAAAGATCGCTTCTTTTCAGTTACCTATGGTTGACTTGACACTTGACATCTGTATGCATATATAGATATTGTCTGTACTTTTTAATTTTGCAAGTTGTAATTATTGTGATTTATCGAAAAATATAGTCAAAATGAGTTCGGTGTTATGTCCAGAAATCCCAGCTCCAGGTTTTTCGTTTGACAACTGCAAAAGGTTTGTTGCTCTTATTTTTGTTAATTTGAAAATAAAAAATGCAATGTCACTGAAATACTAACCTCTACAATATTAATTTTCAGAAATGCATTGTTGGAAAACAAAGGTTTTGCTGTACCCAAAGCAACAAAAACTGGTACTACTATTGTAGGAATCATCTATAAAGATGGGGTTATACTTGGAGCAGATACAAGAGCTACAGAAGATACTACTGTTGCAGACAAAAACTGTGAAAAAATCCACTATCTAGCTCCAAATATGTTGTATGTATCAAGTATTTTTGTAAAACTATGCATATTCATAATGTACTTTTCAGTTGTTGTGGGGCTGGTACAGCAGCAGACACAGAAATGACTACTCAAATGGTAGCCGCTCAACTTGAGCTTCACAGACTGTATACAAATAGAGTTGGCAGAGTCTGTACAGCTAATCAGCTGCTAAAACAATATTTGTTCCGTTATCAAGGTTATATTGGAGCAGCTCTTATTCTTGGTGGTGTTGATATTGAGGGTCCCCATCTATACATGATTCATCCTCATGGATCTAGTGTTGATCTTCCTTACGGTAATATGAGTTTGAAATATAAATTTGAAATCATTAAACTTGAAATGTGTTCATTAGGTACTATGGGATCTGGTTCCTTAGCAGCCATAGCAGTTTTTGAATCACGCTGGAAACCCCAAATGGAAGAGGAAGAAGGTGTGCAACTAGTTAGAGATGCAATTGCTGCTGGTATTTTCAATGACTTAGGATCTGGTTCTAATGTTGATATTTGTGTAATAAGGAAAGGTTCTGTTGATTATAAAAGAACTTATGATGAAGCTAATAAAAAAGGAGTTAAGCAAGGTTCTTATAAATACCCGAGGGGAACAACAGCTGTGCTTACCACTAAAGTACTGGATGTTGAAGAAGTTTCAGTTACCCCCATTGAACCCGAAAGAATGGATACTGCATAAAGATTAGGTTTAAATAAAAACAATTTTTGTCTTATTTTTGGTATTTAATAAAAAAAATATATAAAATTAAACAGAGTATTTAGATTTTCAATCTCAATAAGGATTATACGTGAAAACTGGGATTTCCTACCAAAAGGAATCAACCACAACCAAATGTCATAGCATTAATAGATAAAGTTTTATATTCAACAATAAAATTAATGTTATAATGATTTTGAGTATTAAATTTAAATAACATCTAGTCTAAAATATTAATAGAAGTAAACAACAGTCTTTAGAAAAGTAAATTTTTCTTATAAATGAGATTTCTTTAAGTATATAGAACTAAAGTCATTTTTTATACTCTTAACTTTTATGTACAATAAAATCCCAACTCTCCTTCCACCTTAACCTAATAATATCGTCAGTACTTAGATCCGTGGTGCCGTAACTGAGTACCAAAAACTTTTTAAATACATAAATAACCCACACTAGCCAAACAACTAAAAAAACAAGAAATATTACTTTCAATAATTTGATTTTAAAAACGTCACTTAAAATTATATAAATGTGTTCAAAAGTCGCTACTAACAACAACGTTTTAAAAGCATAAGCCGGAAGATAGTTATGTAAAAATAAAGTCCTGTCTACAAAGAAATAAGGTATATAATGGAATAAATAACCTGTAAAAAGTATTTCTCCGATTTGCGTAAATTGAGACCAGATGCGAGGATGTAAATCGTAACACTGTCTTCTTCGTCTCAATAAATATATTATAAGTAAGATGAAGTATGTAAACAACCCTATTGTCGCAGAGTACCAGATAACTATGTTACCTAATAAGTGCACTTGAGCCTGTAACAAAAATATATTTTTTAAAACATTAGAACCCCATAAAATATTTAGAGATAGTTACATTGCTTGTAGATGATATCCAGTAAGCAATTCCTCTAGAAAGAAGTGGCCATTCATGAGGTTCTGAGCTGTACATGTGATTTTGTATATTTTCGGTACTTGTAAACATCATTTTATAATGCAATTCAAAGAATTTCTGCCAAAAACTCAATGTCGTAGGTGTAGTGGGAATCATTTCAGCTGTTACCATATCTCTTTCACGTTCCTTTTGATCGGCGGCTAAAAAAAAGAACTAAAATTCACACCTAATATGCAACCAATATCATGTTTCTATAAACGCTAGAAAATTTTACAAAAGAAAACAAAAAAATTTTATAAATAAAAGTTTTTGAATTTGCGCCGATACACATTTTTAAAATGTTTTGAGATATACTAGGTGTTCAGCCTAAGCGAGACAATATGAAGTATACTTACATTTAGTATATCTATGTTCTTCAACATTCCAAATGGTATCGTCCTGTACAATAACTCTATCTGCTGCGACTTCATGCTGGTTAAATCCCCAATCTGGAAGTTGTCTTCCAGTATATTTTAAAGCTGTGTTGGTGTCTACATGTACCAGTCTTACTAAGGATTGTATAGTATGCCAAGTATCTCCGTTCTGTTCTTGATTTATTATTTCAACTCTCCACAAATTTTGTGAAGGCATTGAAATATTGTAATCAATGTAACAAGATACTTCTTGGCACTGGGGTGACATAGGAGCTGCTACATCGTGACTATTTAAGGCTCTGCTACTAATACCTAAAATTTAATTTTCAAGTTTACAAAAAACAAGGTCCAATTGAAAAATTTAACCCTCTAAAATATCACTTACCGTGAACAAGTTGAATTACATCTCCATGTTTGATAACATCAATAGGTTGTTCTACAATTAAGTCATTTTTTTCAGGTCTTTTAACAATCCACCAATTATTAACATCCTTAAAAGAATAACAGGTGACTTGTTGTTGGTGGCTAGAGCCTCTTTTATCAGGATATCTAATTGGGTACATTGCACTATGTGAATGTAACCAGCATGTTCGTCCATGTGTGTGGCTGTAATATCAAAAAAATTAATAGATTATTTTGAAAATACTAACAATATTTACTTACCGTAAAGTAATTTGTGACCCATGAGCAACTAATAATGGCTGTCCTTTCGTAATACTGGCTAAACCTCCTTCTAAAGAGGCTTGAAAAGCACTGGTCATAACACTATCATGTGGTCCCGCTTTATTTAAGGTATTTAAATGGAAATAAAATACTCCAAAGTATACAGAAGCAGCTACTAAGAATGTTATTAATGACTGAAGGAAAAATCTGAGGCAAAGGGACTTGTCTGAAATGTTTGGATAGGACAAAAGTTTCCAAAAATCTCTAAAAACAATGACAGCTCCTAAACAGCAAGTATAAATACCAACATATTTTATACTGACAGCACATGTTAAAGAAATAGAAGAAACAATTATCCAAAGAAACCAAAATATTGAATAAGGTTTTTCGGTATGTTTTCTAAATTTTAACAAAGCTAAAATTCCAAATAAGGAAAAAAATATCAACATAGATTCCATTAGGATAAATCTACTTTGTGTTAAAAATGCATTATCTAATAAAAATAATACAGCTGCTAATAGGGAACTCCACTGGGAAAGTCCCATTTCTAACATAAGATGATACACAGTTGGTATTATTAAGCTGCCAAAAAATGCAGGAACAAACCTTAAGGCTAATAGAGGAACTGAGGGAATATATGGACTCCCTATTTTATCAAATTTAAACTTTCCATCATATCCTGCTAAGTAAGCCATTAAGGCAATTAGTTGTTTTCCTAAAGGGGGATGTGAATCAAAGAAAAATGTGTTTTTCATGTATAGGGACACATATTTTCCATAATGCAATTCATCAAACCTAAAAATGAAGATAATTGATTATCCCATTATTTTTTAAATTTCATTTGATGTTATTAGTGGTAAATAAACCTTATTTTAAAAGTATAGCTTACACAACATTTTTTGGTTCTTGTAAATTGTACATCCGGGATAAGACACCACACGAAAATAAAATAAACGAAAGAATGTCTAATTCACAATTAATTCTAAACAGTTTTGGTTTTTCCTTCCAGTTTAAGTTCACATCTTGTACAGTTGCTAAATTTTCCGTTATCTTTTCAGTTTTCTTTAAATCATTGTCGGTAGTATCATAATTTTGACTGTTTTCCGAAATTGAATCTTTAAATTCATGTTCTGAACACTTTTTGGTAGACTTTGATTCATTTTTAGTTTTTCTATGTTTTATTTTTTCCATTTTAAATTAGTCTAAAATAAAAACTTAACCTCAATTATAAAAATGACAACTACGACCTTAGAGACGTGTTCAACCAACCCACTACACAAGTGTGGATTCTTACTATAATTTAATTGTGGTCAGTAGTTTTTGCTTAGAATTATCTGGTTTCCATGATTGCCTTTAAGTTTACAATAAATTTACAATATAAATAAATATTGACAATTATTATTTTTATTTAAAGAAAACTGTTTTAATGGCGGTCTGTTATAGACATAGAAGACCAATAAATTGAAAAGAAGATGAGTAGGTTATTGGCAAATTATCCCCTGGGATATTACCCAATAAAGGAAAAAGAAGAAATAGTAGGTTATAAAATTGACATGTAAAAACAAATATTTTGGAAATTCTAAATATTAAAGATGTTTAAAAAGAGTACTTCACAACCACAAACCAGGCCCTTTTCTATGAGGACTTCCGAAGTTATAGAAGATATATCAGCAATATGCACATGTGAAGAACAACGAAATATGTTATACTGCTGCCTAGATGAAAAACCCCCTCAAGAATACAAATTTGCAAAAATGGAAGAATTTTTGACTGGATCTAACAACTTAGAAAGTGTTAACGCAACATTAAAACAATTAATTCAAAATGTAGAAACAGTATCTAAAGAAATTAGTGAAAGTGTAGAACAAATTAAAAGTAGAACTGTAAATGTAAGTAAAACTTAGTATTGTCACAATTAAAATTTTAATTCAGTTCTAAATTGAAATATTTATGCCACATACCAAAATCCTAACCCAAAGCAGATTATACAAATATTTAAGAGAATTTGTTGTATGTGTTATTACCAAATTATTAATATAGGTAAGCTACATTAAAAATCCCATATAATTTGATCAAATCTCAACAATAAGACCTGAAGACGCTACGTTTTCTCTACGAACGCTCAACTCGCGCCTTAGTTAAAATAAAATTTAACACCAAAACGCTAGAATAGTAATGACGTCTCTATGAAATCACACATCAGTAAATACTTTAAAAATAAAAAATTTATTTTGATCACTAATTTGGATTATTTGTATCAATTCTATAACGAGTTATATCATATCGAACGATGTACAAAAGGTTGACGTCACGCATTTGTAATCGGTGTTTTAGCAAACATGGTGGAGTCATGTTTTGTACTTCTAGTATTAAGTATGTTATCTGTGCTTCTATTAACCTAGTTCCTATCTTGGCCACATCGCTTCAGCTCTTCCTAAAATTTGCACATTTTCTGCTCAAACACAAATGTACACTGTTAGGTACTCCATATTTTTAGATTTGCGTACAGATGAACCTCAAAGTATCTATTGTGCCCCTCTTCTCTTCTAGAGTCTGAGACTAGTTCCTCAGAGGAATTTAGGATATCCAATAGAGCCCCTTTAAGATGCTATACTAAACTGTTGCAATGAATCCTATTCGATTTAGCGCACATTTGGACAAAGACATCAACTACAATAAATTGTATAAATACTTTTATTTTCCACACTCACAATAAAAATAACAGTCTACCAATTTTTATACTTTTTATTCTTTTATATATAACTCAGATGTTCCACAGTCAAAATGCATAAAACTTAACGATACGCAATAACCGCGGTAGTCCGCTTATTTCTTTCCTGCAGCTTTGGCTGGAGCCTTAGCTTTCTTGGGCTTTGCCTTACTAGCCTTCAATATCTGTGCCCTTCTTCTTTCTTGCAATTTCTTCGATCTAATGACTACGTGGTTAGGGTCAAGAGTGATCTGAAATTAAAACAAATATAAATAAACTGACGAGAAAAATTGAGATATTTTATTTTAATAGCAGTTTTTCGTCAGAAATGGTTAAAAGTAAAATCATAAGACTTCATAAACACGGACCAAATTGTATCATCATGTAAACGTTATCCAGATAATCATCTGTCAAATTCAAATGTCAAACCGTTGTCATTTTTCAACCATTATTCTATCAAAACCTTCGGGTTTTTTTGCATATTTTGATAAAATCAATAATTACGGATTAAAAAAAAATGACTTACCCCCCGTTTCTTGGCTAATGCTTCGTCTCTGGCTAATTGTCTCTTCTGGTTCTTCAAGATGGCTTCGCGTTTGAGTACGGCAGCATAAGGATTCAATTTAAGCAGAGCCTTGGCATTGGTCAATGGATTAAGACGACGTACACGACGCACAATCTTCTTCCTGGTAATTTAAAACAATAATACGAATTAAACAATTTCATTACAAACGACAAATATTTTTTTAAATAAAAAAATTACTCAGATTACTGTTCTAATCACGGGTATTCAGAACCCAATGCTCTGTGAATGTCAATTATTGGTTGTATCATCATAGTAAATTATTTAAATTTAAAAAATAAAGTGTAATAACCATTCCAATCAACAATAATAAGTGTTTCAGTATCAATAAGTATCCGTTCTTATTAGCTTAACTAATCTTTGAAAATTAGTAGAATTTTATAAATATTATAACCAAAAGCGAAAAATGTATTGGCCTTTTTGAAAGCGATACCAAGTTGCACTAAGTTTTAGTTTGATAGTTCCATGATCACTAACACAAAAATAATCTCACCAAAACTAATACAACCGTACAAATCCAAGAAAATCAATACTTTTATCGAGCGACGTGGAAGCAGTTGTTTTAAAAAGCCAAAGAAAGATGTTTCTTCTTTCTTGATCCATTATTTTTACAGTGAAGTACAAACTGAAGTTATTTTTTACATTTTCAAGTGTAGAGATTGTAGATGAAGAATAGCTGAAGATGATTAGAGAAAACGCATTCCGCCAACTAAATGATTTCATTCAATATTGTTGTACGAAATTTCATCAAACAATAACTCCCTAATCGACCAAATTGTGATATCTAACACGCATTTGGTAAAATAGTCAGTGATAAATCGGGTATTTGGCACAACAAAATTGCTTTTCTTCAAATAGAATCAAAAAGGTGAGTTTTCTCATGAAAAAAAATTGACCTATTAGATGGGACTTTTAACGCATCTGTCAGTTGTCATGAATACCAAATGAAGTGGAAGTGTTGCAGAAGTATAATACTAATGAAACAATCTAGGATCCTTTCTAGAACCCTAAACTATAACATTAGGTTTTTAATTTGTTTCTCTACTTGCCAGATGCAAGAAGAGTGTAAGAAAACTGTCAAAGTAACGGTATCTTAAAACAATTCAAACGCACCGTTTATTCCAACATAAAACAGAGATATCTAACGCCATAAAACGATGCAATAAACGATACATTTTACTCATTTCAAGATGGGATACTAAAGATAGCTTCGAACAAGTGACTAAAGTTGATTTCTGGTATGTGTATTTAACCTCAACGAGCTCTTCTACCCTTAAAACTTACCAACACGCTTCCACTCCGTAGTTACCGTTGATGAAATTAATTTTCTAATCATACTGTGATAACTAACACCATATGGTCAAATAATAAATTCCATCACTAAACCACATTTGGACGAGAAACGTGTTAGATGGTTAGTGGATTTTTGCAGCCTCTGCTGGGTTTTCGTGACATCTGTCCTGAAATCCATCATATATATTGATCTAAATACATGCTTTAGTTAAAATCTTCTACTGTCTTCAGTTTGTTAAGTTGGTAAGTTACAATGGTGAGAGGTTGTGCAGAATATTTTTTTCTACTAGTTAATTTAGATACAAATTTTGAACATTGATTAAATTGAACTAGGTGTCAAGCACAAGTCCATGCTATGAAAGACATGCTTAGTTTGTTGCATCTGTAAGCAGAAATAAAATCCCGTGGGGCTTTCTATTCCATTAAACATATCTTGAGGCGATGATTTTTGAACGAGCAAATAGTGATGACTAACACATCAATGCAAGTACATATCATGCGGATTGAACAAGAAATATTTAATAGAAATGTTTTAACCATAATAAAATGGTTCAAATGTTTAAATCGAAAACGTTTTTACTTCCTTCTGAAAATACAATATTCCAAAGTCCACCATTCCATGATTACTAACATACAAATGAATGAGCTATGGAATAATACAGTATCTCAAAAGTTACTAAAAACATTCAAGAAATCTTTGTTCAATGCCAAGAAAAAGTCAAATTAATTCCTCAATCTTGAAAATTGACGGTCGTTTTAACGCCCGTTACTGTTCAGGCTATAAGCAGCCGCATTTTTAGTACATCTCAGAATATTTCAAAATTCTGAAATGCAAACTTATATATACATTACTACTCTCCAAATTCCTTTACCTTCGGTTAAAATTTAACAAATATGATGCACTAAAGTGTGATTCTCTAAAGTTTCAAACAATCTACTGTAATCCATTATTTGTTAGTTTTCCAAAGGACTTGGAAAGGGAGTTTGTACTGTAATACATGCAAACTTTATATAAAGCTTTCTCGAAACAAGTGTTCCAAGTAAATTCAGGCCAAGTTACAACGTTTACACCACCACATACCAAATTTTACAGAAAAGAGAAATGTTGGTTAATTTTGTCAAGTGAAAATATCAAAACATTAAGCAATGGATTGTTAAGTTTACTAACAAATTGTGTAGTGATATAAGTTGAGCTCTGAGGGTGTAAGTTTGTCACCCAAATGGCTGATTGCAAAATCACAACTTTCATATTACTATACAAAATAAAAGATATTTCATGTTGTATAACGATATAAAAGTTGGACTTTGGGCGATGGGGTCGCCACATCCCTACGCCAACAAGATGTAACTTTGTATGTAAGCAAAAATGGAACAAAGAACTCTGAATTGTCTACAGTGAAATATCTGTTGCCAATAAGAGAAGAAACTTTAGCAGTCTAGGAAATTTTATTTTCAAACAAGATACAGCAGAATGGTAAGTAAAAGAAGGCATTAAGAGTGGGTTTCAAGTCCCAACTGACCACCAAAAGAAAAGTACTACCCGAACCTAATAAACACCATGCCTTGAAAAATTACAGCTAAACGGGAAGTTACACACACAATCATTCTAACTGAGGAGTTAATTTAATTTCTGTTCAACATTATTTACGATTTAGGCCAAATATCTAAATTTTTTTTTTCATTACAAAGTATTTTACTACAAATAACAAAACCTTTTAAAAGTAATTCCAATTACATCCCAAAACTTTTGCTAGAACTGAACTATCAATACTGAAAAACATTTACATTGAAATATATAAATATGAAAACCTTAAATATTATTTACCCATTGGTTCATAAATTGTAAAATGATACTTACTGAGGAGCCCGTAAGACTGCTTTGATTTCATCGGCTTTCAACAATCTAGAAAGATCAGTATTTGCCATTTTAGGTTGTGGAAGATTGTAAGCCTTCTTTTCCAATGATTGAGTTTTCCATGTACCAAAGATTTTGTCTAAACGCTGGAAAGCAGATTCAGTCCAGATAACAAACCGACCTACATGACCACCTGGAGCTAGTTTCAATACGTTCAATTTTTCTACGCTGACTAAATCAATGCCGGGAATGTTACGGAAAGCACGACGAAGTCCTAAATAGAAATTTCATGTTATAATAATTTGTATCGAAGGAATCAGAGTGAATCAACATTAAAACCATTAAAATACGCAGAAGAGAATCATGGATTCAAAACTATTTGCAAGTTTTTATTAAAATTGGCATAACAGTTGTCATTTGTGAGGAGTTAAGAGTTTACACAAATAATTGGAAGAATATTTTGAGTAAAATTGTACAATAACATTGCCCTTTTCTAACACAAGTTAGAAAGGAACGCCTATAGTTATCAATTTATTTAGCACATTCAAGGAACACCCTTACAAATTGTTATTTTGGAAGGACGTGGACATTTTTTAGTGCAAAAATACCAACGAATTGTACTTTTATGAAATAAAATAGAAGTTGCATATGTTAAACATACCTTGATCTTTGTAATAAACAACGAGTGGTCCTTTACGTTGGATGCGTCTCCTGTTACGCATTTTTCCTTTGCCTGCACGGAATCGTTGACTCTTGTATACCTATAAGATAAATATAAAAACTACTCTAAAATGAAAAATTTGTGAATTTCAATGTTGCAATGACTCAATAAAAATTCAGAGCTTTTGAATAAGAAAATCATAAGATCTCATAAACACGGACCAAAAGCAAATCATCATAATATAATCTGAATGGAATTCAATATTACTTTTGGTTGTAACTAACCTTTTGTATATCAGACCAAGCTCTAATTCTTCTCAAAAACTGGACAGCTTGTTTGGTTTTGGTCATTTCCTGAACTTTGTCACTAACTACCAAAGGCAATTCAGGAATCTGATCAATAACATGTCCTTTGCTCATAACCAAAGCTGGTACACCACTGGCAGCTACAGCTGATGCCAAGGCATAACGGCGTTGATTTATGTTGACTCTTCTGTACCAACGACGCCATGGTTTTGTAGGAGCAAACATACGACCACCTCTACACATGTTACCAAAAGCACCCTGACCGGAGCGGTGAGTACCACCACCACGAACACGAGGAATACGAGCGACGGCACGTCCGGTACCCCATGATTCAGCAGAAGTTTGATGACCTGCCCAACAAATAAAAATATTCAACCATACAAGAGTTACTTAAATTATGCAGTGTATTCCATGAAGAATGTCAAATCGTCAAAGAATATTGTTTGGTAGACATTGCCCTTTTCCAATATATTTATTAGAAAGGAACGCCTATAGCCACCAATTATTCTAGCACATTTATGGGACACTCTTACAAATAAAAATTTGTAATAGTGTGGACATTACCATGTGCAAATATTAAACTGAAGATTTTCCATCTGTTAATAACAGCCCCTTTTAACTTACCAGCTTTATCACTAACGCTGTAGGGTTGACGATGGTTCATAGAAATTTGTTGATGAACGAAGTTAACTACATCGGGTCTAATTGGGGCCTTGAATACGGCTGGTAAAGCAATATTGCTACCCTTAACTTCCTCCGATTTCTCATTGTAAACGCTCACCAAGGGGCGCGCTGTTGATAATGACTAAAATTATCACGAGAATTAATAGGCGCATTTACGATATTATTAAGAATGTTGTGAATCAATAGAATCAAAATTGATAAAAGTCCGGCGACTTAAAGTTATAAGTTGAATAAAAAATTTACAATACACGTGGTACTTTCCAATATTTAATCAAATTAGAGTTTTCAAGTTGTTTCTAGATCTCATTTAATAATCAAATATAACGTAGAATATATAACAAAATATTATTTCAATTCTAATGTAATTTAAGTACTTACCATTATAACTTATGCTCTATATTATTTACAGTACCTCACACACATGAAGCGAACAGAATGTCCGCCATTAGAAAGGATGTTGAAAAGTCGAGTATGCTCGTTTTAAGTCGTTGACAGTTTTGACATACTGATCACTTCCGCTTTCTTATAACATGTTCCGAACTACAATAATTGTTGATGGTAGAGTGGGATTCTCGAGTAGAGATCTAGTAAGTATATACAATACTGTGATCTAGTATAGGTAACGAGATAAAAAACTCCTTAAACCAGAGCTTAAACTGAGCATGTCAAATATTTTGAGAGAATTGTTTCAAGAAGAGGAAGGAAAAATAAAAAAATAACCCCCAAGAAGGGAAAGGGTGAATTGTGAATAGAAAAGATTTGTTCAAAAAGGGGGAGGAAAAATAACCTTCAAAAAGGAAAAGGTTGGATAGAATGGTTATTTTTTCTTCCCCACCTAGAAAAAATTCATTCATAATTTTGAGCATGCGCAGTTTTACGAGCTGCGAGTGTCTTCTCGTATCTAGGCATGACAAAATTATTATTGTTTCTCTATGATCTAAAACAAATTCGAAAATAAGTGACGTTGGTTTTTGAGGTTACACGCAGGATTTGATAAGATAATTATTATTTTCATTATTTTTCAAGTTGGAGAGTATAATAACTAGCGAACAAACGAAGTTATGTGATATTTTTGTATTAAACAGGTAATTTTCTTAAATTTTTGCAAGTAAATATGGTGCCACCGTCAACTACTGTTTTCTTACAAAAGTTAAGATCTTTTATGCAAAATACAAAATATGTTAAGGAGCCGATTCAAGCATACATTGTACCCTCAAGTGACGCACACAATAGCGAATATTTAGCAGAATGTGATGAGTATAGAGCTTTCATCTCAGGATTCACTGGTAGCGCTGGTACTGCAATTATTACTGATAAAGAAGCACTCTTGTGGACTGATGGAAGGTATTATTTACAAGCTAGCCAACAGCTAGATTCTAATTGGGTTCTAATGAAAGAAGGTCTTCCAACAACTCCTGCTCAAGGTATTTTTTTTCTTAATTGTATTAATAAAATATGGTATATATGTAATCTTATGTAACACCATGTAATAAAACGCTAGTTACATCTAACTTCTACTTTCAGGAGATTGGCTTTGTAAAAATCTTAAAAAGGGATCTTTGATAGGGGTTGATCCAAAACTATACACCTACAGCAAATTCAATCCTCTTCAATCAAAATTAGAATCAACAGGGCACAAATTAGTACCAGTATCAACCAATCTAATAGAATTACTATGGAGTGATAGACCTGCAAGACCCTCAAATACCATAAAACCCCTTGCTCTAAACTATACTGGCAAGTCTGTGGCTGAAAAATTGAAAATAGTAAATGATCAGATGAAAGAGAGGAATGCTGAGTATTTGGTATTAACTGCTCTGGATGAGATAGCTTATTTTTTGAACCTTCGAGGGGCAGATATTAAATTTAATCCAGTATTTTTTGCCTATGTAATTATTGGCCATAATAATTTCACTGTTTTCATGAATGAAAAACAAGTTACGAGTACCATCAAAGATCATTTAACTTCGGAAGTTGGCAATAACTATAAAATTGAGAACTACGATTATATTCAAAAGAAAGTAGAAGAATTAGCAAATCATATAGAAGGGTAAGTGTAAATATTAATAGTCTTGTATTATTACCCAAAACTTTTAATGTTACAGGTACATTTGGTTTTCGGAACAATCCAGTGATGCCTTAGTAGAGTTGGTTCCGAAGAAAAATAGATTATTATCAGACATAACACCAATTTGTTTAATGAAAGCAGTAAAAAATGAAACGGAAATTCAAGGAATGCGTAATTGTCACATCCGTGACGCAGCCGCTCTTTGCTGCTACTTTTCTTGGCTAGAATCAAATGTAAAAGCACAAAAAATCACTGAAATTTCTGGCGCTCAAAAACTTCTAGAATTCCGCCAAATGCAGAATGACTTTGTAGGAGCAAGCTTTGATACTATTAGTTCAGTAGGACCTCACGGAGCTATCATCCATTATAAGCCCAGTCAAAATACTGATGTGCAAATTACAACTGATCAGATCTATCTGTGTGATTCTGGTGGTCAATACTTAGATGGTACTACAGATGTTACCAGGACTTTACATTTTGGAACTCCCACACAATTTGAGAAGGAATGCTATACTAGGGTTTTGAAAGGACAACTGAAACTGGGATCTAGAATATTCCCATCTAAAATTAAAGGTACAAAGTTGGTAAAAAAACGAATCCTTAATATAGAGAAATGAAAAAGTATAAATTGTGTGCTTTTTTTCTGTAGGCAATTACTTGGATTCATTTGCTCGTGAATACCTTTGGCAAGTTGGCTTGGATTATGCTCATGGAACTGGTCATGGTATTGGCTCATACCTTAACGTTCATGAAGGTCCTATGGCAATTTCTTGGCGCAATGTTCCAGAAGATCCCGGTTTAGAACCAGGTATGTTTATTTCTAATGAACCGGGATTCTATCAAGATGGACAATTCGGATTGAGAATCGAAGACATAATCCAAGTTGTAAATGCTAAGCCTCCACACAATTTCAATAATAGAGGCTATCTGACTTTTGAAACTATCACTTTGGTGCCAAAAATGAACAACCTAATTCTAGTTGAGATGTTGACCAATGATGAATTGGAGCAGTTGAATGATTATCATCGGAAATGTCTGGAAATTGTTGGGCCTGTTTTGGAGAAACAGGGACAATTAGAAGCTAAAAAATGGTTGGAAAGAGAAACGATGCCGTTAACTATTTCAAAATCTTGTGATTAATTGAAGTTTTATATTATATTTGAATGAATACATTTAATTTTTGAGCAAATTTGTCTTTTACTTACGTCTCTTTGAATAAAAAAGAAGGTTTGACACAAATCATTCACAGAACACTTGAAAAAAGAGAAAAATAAATGTCCTGTACTACTTGATTATCCAACCACCCCACAGCTTTGTCACGTTTGATCTACAAGAGATAGCCATGCTACAAATATCACATTTTGAATAATATAAAGAAATAAATAGCTATTGACGATGTATTCAAATATATAAATAATAACTTGCTTTTTCATTTGTTAATTACTTTCCCAACTACTTCAAAATTTTTATAAAAATTATCTAGATTACGCTCATGAGCATGCACGATAAACACTGGACATGCCGCATGGTAATAAAAAAAAAGAAGAAAATTATAACCAATTTAATTCAATGCATGTTTTTCAAATATCTGAATATATCAACAATTTTAAAAGGTCTTTACACAGATTACCCAGGTCTTTAGGTGTTAATAAAAATGGGAGAATATGAGGAAAATTTTCCCCGTGGAGGAACTAGACCCAGAGAGTCAGCAAAAAAACGGAAACAAGATGATAATGTAAGTATTCACATAACAACTTTATTAACATGCTTAAACTCTTAAGTAATGGCTTTTAGTTATTTTCGGCGGCAGTTAAACCCAAATCTAAAAAGCCAAGGAAGGACAATAAAGCTGTTAAACAGACCATAACTGACGATTCATTCCATTCATCTTTGAAAATACTAGGAACTTTGACATATAATGTAAGTTAAAAGATTTATTCATTAATATTAATACTAACTTAACAACTTTTTAGACTACAAGAACTGGTATGATTATTTTGGGATGTATAAGACACATAACAAACTTTTCATTGGAAGTGGAATTACCAGGGTTAACTTTTGCTTATGTTAATATTACCAATATTTCTGATCCTTTTACTAAATATCTTCATTCAAAATTGGAAGAAGGTGGTGAAGAAGTAAGTCAAGCCTAATGAATGTGTACCTGTCTAATAACTATATTTCAATAATCACTTCAATAATTCATTTTTAGTTGCAAACAGCATGTGTTTTTTGTCATTGAACATTTTTTGTTTTTAGTCTGATACATTATTGACGAGGATGTTTAAGGTAGGACAGCATGTTCTTACAAAAGTCACAAATATAGGAATGAATCAGAAAGGAATACATGTTGAGTGTACTATAAATCCTAGAGAAATATATGATGATAAAAATCACACTTCATTTGAAAATGGATATTTAGTTTGGGCCTCTGTTATGTCTGAACTAGAACACGGATATGAAATGAATATAGGAATAAATAATTGTAGAGTGTTTTTACATTCAAAAAACATTGATAAAGACAGAAAATTATGTAAGTATTATAAGTATAATGTAACATTTGATTTTGCTGATTATAAATATTTTTACAGTTATAGGAGAACCGATTTGGTGCACGGTACTCAAATCTGATAGTTCTAATGCAGCCAGTACATTGAGGGTTAGCAGCAAAAGTGAACATATTAAGAAAACAAAAATTGATGACATCAAAAGTTTACATGATATAATTCCAGGCATGCAAGTAGAAATTTTTATAGAAAAGGTAATACCAATACTTAGTAGTACATTTTAAATTTAGTTAAATATATTTTTGTGTCATTAATTTTAGCTTACAAGTAATGGTATTCAAGGAAAATTCTTGAATGATTTTTTCGGACATATTGATGAAGGGCATTTGGTTAAAAATGTATCAAAGTACCGTGAAGGAAACCTCATTACAGCCAATGTTTTATTCGTTGATCACACTGTTAAAGTAACATATTTAACTACTTTTGATATGGATCTAGTTCCGGCACCACAACATAAAGTTGGAGATATTTTGATGGCAGAGGTAACATATTTTCTTAAATTGTATTCAAAGTTTGTTTAATTTGTACAATTTTTATTTTCTAGATTACTTCTAAATCCCATAATGGTGCATACCTCACTTTACCTTCAAAGGAAAAATGCTTCGTAACTAACAAAAGATTGGTACTTTCTTTACCAAAACAACACAAAAACCTTGATATATCAGACTCCATACGTTTAAAATTTGCTCCTGGTACCAGACATCATTGCAGAATTCTAGATTACAACCACTTAACTAGAACTTACGTAGGAACCCTTGAACAAGCCTTGATAAAAGAAAAATTATTCACAACTTCAGATGTAACAATAGGGCAGTTGATAGAAGTTACTATTGAAAATATTAAACCTGAAGGGTTGGTGGTTACAGCAGGACACATCAGGGGCTTTGTACCTAATTTGTATTTGTCAAATATCAAATACAGTGAAGTCATCAAGAAGAAATTTAGAGAAGGTCTCAAAGTTAAAGCTAGGTAAATTTTATAGGCTGGGTTTTACGTAATTTATATTAATAAATGAACACATTTTAGAGTATTATTAATTGAAAACGATAATATCATTTGTACCTTAAAATCAGGACAAGTTGACTCGGAACAATGTTTGACAGATTTATCACAAGCTAATCGTGGAGATCGATATCCAGGAGTAGTAGTTTACACAAAACATGATGGAGCTGTTGTTGTATTTTATGGAAACGTTAAAGGATGGCTCAATAAAAGGTATTTAGATGAACAGGATGATGATAAAAAACCGGATCCTCAGCAATTTTTTTACAGAGGACAAGTGGTAAGATGTTTCTCCTTATTGTAATTTCAGTTTTGATGACTTTTTTTCATTATTTAGGTAAATACGTGGGTCCTTGCTGTAAAACCTAACCAAATTATCCTTTCACTTCGTCAACCAAGAGATTTTGATACGTTCGGAAGTTTAGCTATAGGCCAAAGAATTAAAGGAGTTGTTGGTGCTGTTCGAAAGGATAAGATTTTAGTAAAAACTTTAAAAGGAAGATCTATAGGTGTAGTGCCTATAAACCATCTAAGTGAAACTTTATCTTTATGCCCGACTTTCATGAGTAAGTATTTTTTTAAAGATAATCTGGTTTGTGAAATTTAACATTTGTTTTTTTAGAAATCTATGAAGTTGGAGATAAAATCGATAATCTTATCTGTATAAACAACTGTGAAAATTCGATAATTTTATCAAGAAGAGAAGGTTGTATGTTAAAGCGAACACCAACATTTAAAATAAAGAAATTCAATAAACTTAAAGAAGGAACTATAGTTAGATGTTCGTATTTATCAGATTGTGAATTGGGAATTTACGTTTTACCTTTGATTACTGATTATACAGAGAAAATTTTGATCAAAAGAAAGGTTAGATTGGGATTGGACATGTGTAGCCTTTTCATTCACTCTCGTAATGACTGATTTTTACTTTTTTTTTAGGATATCGTTATCAAAGGTACCACTATTCCAAAATTTGAACCCTACCAATGCATAGTAACAAAAGTGTTGCAAATACAACATAAATCCAAAACAATTCGACTGTCAGCAAAATTGTCAGACGTATTCGATAACAGTGTTGAGGTAAGTTTTATACTTCAGTTTTAATTATGTTTGAATAATCAAATTTGACAAACTATTTGATGCCTGCTTTAATTACCTTGATTATAGATTTGTATTAAAATTTGATCTTGTTTGCTTAGAGCGTTTCAGGTTTATTCAGCCAATATCTGGCTGATGTTCATATACTGAGGGATTATGGCAAAGAAAACGGTTGGGACATATGCCAGTATAGTTCTGGGGAAAGAATAGCATGTCGTGTAGAAGTATTAGGGGAAAAAGGAGGATGTCGTGTTAGGTTACCCAACGGAGCTGTGGGATTAGTTGCAGTTAGGCTATGTCCGGGTAAGAAAGTTTAATTTAAATTCATAGTATAAAAGTTTTATTTTTATTTTTTAATATATTTTTGGATTTGTTGTTTCAAATACTTCAAGTGCAACTCATGGTATGGTAAATACTAGAAAGTAGATAGATAGATAATTTATTAGCCTTTACCATCATTCTTTTTTCTTATTTTTTTTTTGGGAATCAAACCACAATAATGTTTTTTTATTTCGACGTTTCGGTAGCGTTCCAGCTACCGTTGTCAAGATTAACTAGTATAGAAATAATTTTTTGGTCCCTATCTGACACAATGAAAAAATTTGACAACTAGACAATCAATAATATTTTGAAGTTTAAGACTACAAAACTTTGTTGTCAAATTTTATTAAGGTCCATTCATAGTAGATCACACCTCCGGTAAAATGTGAAATAAAATATTTTATTTTATGACATTCTAACGACACTAGAAATGGAATCCAGTGAAGTGCACGTTCCAGGAGCGGTTTTTATTGGGATGGCGCTTATTTTGTAAATTTTGTTAATAAAAACGCGTTTGTTGTTACTTTTTTGTGTATGATTATTTTTATTTTCAAAATATGTATGACTCAGTTTGGTAATTTTGTGTATTGAAGGTTGTATCGATTTTCGATTAACAACCATTCCAAAGATAAATCAGAAGAAAACCTGGATAAAAACTTATGATGCTATCCTGATAACGCAGGTAATTGCTTATTGGAAATTTCTCTTTCTAACATTGGTAACCAAATTTGACTACATTCGGCTGAAATACTAGCTACACATTTATCTGCATTTAGTTGTATTAAAGCACTTTCTTTGATTTTTCGTCTTTTATTATTGGGTTCTTTCAATATTATTTTTGTCGAATCCCATTGAATTTTATGCCCCTCTTCCCAAGCATGTTTGCAAATACCTGACTTAAAGAACTCCCTATCTTTGATATACTTTTTATGTTCATTTATTCGGACTTTCAATGGTCTAGATGTTTCACCTAAATAGAATTTGTCGTATTCACAAGATATCTGATATATGCAGTTTTTTGAAGATTGTTCTTCATTTTTTGGTTTCGTTTTTGTTAGTATAGATCTCAACGTATTGTTAGATTTGAAGCTAGTTCGAATATTGAATTGATTACCAATTTTCCTAATTCTTTCTGATAAACCCTTAACATACGGTATTGTCAAGTTTTTAAAAATTATGTTAGCTGAATTATTAATATTATTGTTATTGTTAGGGGGTATTAACAATGAGCCCTTCTCTATATTCTTAATTTCTTTATTTACAAATTCTGCTGGGTAATTATTGGCATTTAAAACATTTTTCAGCAAAGTTTTCTCCTTTGTGAATTGATTATTATTAGAACAAATGATTCTGGCCCTATAAGCGTTAAAAAAGAAATAGTAAAATCTTTATACAATAGGGCCAGAATCATTTGTTCTAATAAATAAAAAATATTATTGTGGTTTGATTCCCAAAAAAATAAGAGAAAAAAGAATAGGTAATGCCACAAGGAACTTACAGAAGATATTTATAATTTAATGTTTCTAGCTGATATAAAACCAGGTGATTTAATATCTGGAGTATTTTTGTCCCAAAATTTTACCAAACACTATGCTGAGATTTGCCTTAAAGATGATATTTCTGAGAGGATTAATACACTACAGGGTAAGTTGAAAATGTTTACAGATAGGGGCCTTAACAAATAAAAAACAAGCAATTGCTTTTTAGCAAAAGCATGAATAAAATTTTCCTACATTAGAAAAAGCAATTCCTTGACTTATTCATCACATTTTCAGCAAATGTAAGCACTTCCTTGTACTTTTCAAGAAAACGCTTTTACTAAATAGCAATTTCTAAAATGTTCAATTGCTCTAAGTACAAGCAATTACTGGTTTTTATTATATTTATAAAATATTGCTAGATTTTAATTCATTAGGATGAGGGTAAGAATAAACTTGAAATTTATAATAATTTCTTTTAGATGGAACAATAATGTACTCAAATATATCTTCTTGCATAGCTGAAGTTGTTTTAATTAATTCTCTTTGCTCTATAAGTTTATTAAAACAAAAAGATGGTAATAGACAATTGGTATATATTCCCATAAGATCACACGAAAATGATTTTCAAGGTTGGGAACATTTTTATCAAAAGGAAAAATTTAAACTTTGTATTTGTGGGTAAGTACTGACGACTGTAAATAAAAATTTGTTTGCTGTAATTTTTGATTTAATTTTTAGCAAAACTGGTAATGATTTAATCGGCATAAGTAAAAGATTATTTTTAACTTTGGATAAAAATAAAGCTACGATATCCAAAGCTAAAGCTTTGAGAGCAGAAAAAAAGAACGGACCATCTAGTCGAGAAATAATTGATATTATAGAAGAATATATCGGGGATGAAGAAGAAAGTACCGAGGACGATGTAAAAGAAGAGGTAAAAATGATTTTTCAAATTAGTTGTACTTCTTTTAATTTTAATTTTATTTTTTTAGGAAGATGATTCAGAAATGGAAATAGACAATAAAGAAAAAGAAGTAAAAATGACTTTTCCAATTAGTTGTGCTATTTTTAATTTTATTTTTATTTTTGTAGGAAGATGATTCAGAAACGGAAATAGACAATAAAGAAAAAGAAACTATTACCATGCCAACTTCGGTTAATAAAACAAGAACCGTAATATCCGGAGTAAATTCATTTTTCCAAACAAACGGGGCTGTAGAAGAAGAAGCATCGTCTTCTGATGATGAAGAACAGGATATTAGTGTTAAGAAGAAGAAGAAATTAACATCAACAGAACGAGCACAGGCAGCTAGAGACGAAGAAGCGAGAATTTCGAAAATTGAGAAAGAACTAGCCGACGCTTCGAAGGCACCGGAAAGTGCAGAAGAGTTCGACAGGTTGTTGCTTGCTAATCCCAATTCGTCGCAACTTTGGACAAAATATATCGCTTTTCACACAGCTGTAAGTACTTGCAATATAATTTCACGTATTTGTGTCGAACTATCCGATGTTAGAGCGAGAAAATGGTGAATCGCTGTGAAGTGTACAAAAGGTGCTTTTACAATGCAACTATTCACAAGTTCTGAACTACGAGATGTGGGCTAAAAACAAAATAGAATTTTGGGAACATTCAGTATATTATTCATCTCTGTAAAAGCAAATTAACAAGCGTTATAGACCAGGGTCGATAATTTTTGGAACCAAAAAAAATAATACTAGGATGAAACTTATTGGAAAAGGAGGAGAATATTATAAAAATGAAAGGAAAAATAATTTACCTGAGATCTAGGGTCGGGAAAGGGAAGGGGTGAGTTTTTAAGGGTAAAAACGGTTTATCTCGATTTCCGGCAAAACTACAAGTCGTATGGAAAAAAGTCGAATGACAAAGTTGTAGGTAATAAAAAGATCTACAACTTTTCTATTTACACTTTTCTCACATGACCTCAAAATTTATGTGGAAAATTAAAAAAAAAAAGTTTTTGGTTTTTTATTTTTATCTTTTACAAAAAAATATTTTTTTTCACGAAATTTTGTAAAAACTTACCTTTTTATGTCCCAAATACACTGTAATTTATTTGATTTGAAATATTTATTTTTTCACCTTATTTTGAATTAATATCGAAAAAGCACCCTAATTTTCAATCGAAAATTCACCCGTCAAAATATCAGCTTTTTGGAAAAAGTTGGTGTGCTTTCTGTTTGTTGAAATCTCCACTTTCCGATGGTGTAAAAAAATATATATTACTTTAGTAAATTTTTTCAGAAATTGCAAAAAGTCGAAAAAAAATCGAATGCGATTTTTTTTTAATGCCATATTTATACAATTTCATCTAAAAAATGAGACTATTGCAATTTTTTTCAATTAAAAATTTGATTTATTACATTTTAATTACATTTTTGTCAGAAAATTTCATAATATATAAAAATAAATGTAAATCGTACTAATGAATTTAGATACTTTATTCTGATTACGTTATTCATTACAATATTTTTTGCATTTTCTGAGAAGATTTACTATAGTAATATATTTTTTTCTTACACCATCGAAAAGTAGAGATTTCAACGAACAAAAACCACTCCAACTTGTTGAAAAAAGCTGATATTTTGATGGGTGAATTTTCGATTGAAAATATTAAGTCAAAATAAAGTGAAAAACTAAATATTTCAAATCAACTAAATTACAGTGTATTTGGGACATAAAAAGGTAAGTTTTCACCAAATTTCGTGGGACAAAAATTTTTTTTGTAGAAGATAAAAATAAAAAACCAAAAACTCGGTTTTGTGAATTTTCCACATAAATTTTGAGGATATGTGAAAAAAGTGTGAATACAAAAGTTGTAGATCTCTTTATTACCCACAACTCTGCCATTTGACTTTTTTTCATAGGACTTGTAGTTTTGCCGGAAATCGAGATAAACCGTTTTTTACCCTTAAAAACTCACCCCCCTCCCTTTTCCCACCTCAGATCGCCCGTAAATTATTTTTCGTTTCATTTTTATAATATTCTCCTCCTCTTCCAATGAGTTTCATCCTACTGTTATTTTTTTTCACCTTTCACTTTTTTATTATTTTTAAAGGATCCGTATCTTTGAACGTTCGACTATTCGCGAGAACGTCGAATGGTTTCTGTTCGTACGAATGAATTCACACGAATCGAACGGTACTCGAAAATTCAAATAGCAATATCTTCCAAATACAGTGTCATTTTTTAGGTAAAGTGTAGAGTAGTGTAAAAAGTACGTCACAGGAAGAATATTACATGTAGTTTGTGTTTATTTCCATTTTCTGTATCAGAAATCCTTCTTGTCGTATCTTCCGCCATTTCCTCAGCATCTTGCATCAATTATTTGATGCATAAAAGCTTCATCTGCGTTCAGCAGTAAACTTAGTAAGTATAATGATCGCTATGATTTCTCTATCTCGCTATATCCACAGGTAGCCTGGCAAATGTGCGGTTTTTTGCATTAGGCGAAGAAAAACCAGTGGCAGAGAGCTATATGGAAGGTTCAGTCTCCACGCTAATAGACTTTTTAAAAAGAGTCAGGCTGGAGAATGTAATCTAGAGTTTGAGAGGACCACAATAGATCTGAAAAGGTCGCAGTGGATTAGGCCAAAAGCCACCTCATAAAATCTAAATCTATATCCACAGGTTGTTTGGTTTATTTGTTTTTCTGACTCTACTCTCTTACTCCCATGTGGGACTGATACGACTGATAAATTCATTCGTTTGCAAGACGAACATTCAAGATTTCGAAGATACTGATCGAGCATAACAAATCCACTCCCATCACATGAAATACGTGGGAGCATTTGGTCGAACGTTCAAAGATACGGCTCCTGGTCTATTAGCTTTGCATACAAATTCCTAGTAGTAAAATTTGACAAATAAAGACAAATTTTTTTTATTTTCCATTCAATTAGGCCACGGAATTTGATAAAGCACGAGCTGTAGCTAAAAGAGCACTAGAAGCTATAAACATGACTCTGGTAGACGAGAGGTTCAATGTATGGATAGCTTTACTCAATTTAGAGAATATGTTGGGAACCAAGGTAAGTTCTATCTGTATAATTGGATTATGTCCATTTATCATGTTAAATAAACCATTTTTTTATTTGTTATTAGGAATCTTTTGATGAAACTTTCGACGAAGCAATTAAATATAACGACTCCCTACAAATCTACTTGAAAACCATAAATATATTAGCAGAGAGCGGTAAAACTGCCGATATGGAAGAAAAAATCAAAAAAGCTAAAAATAAACATAAACAAATCCCTCAAATGTGGTTAGAAATCGCTAAAACTTACTATCAAATGGGAAATATTAAAGAAGCAAGAAATTTGAAGGATGCAGCTTTGAAATCGATACTTCACAAAAAGACTCGTAAGTTATATATGAGTAGTTTCGTTAATTGTTTATTTTTTAAAAATATTTTTATTTTACAGAGTTGGATATAATCGTAAAATACGCGCTAATGGAGTTCAAATATGGAGATGTAGATCACGGAGCGGCTATATTTGAAACTATACTCAGTACAGATCCGAAAAAAGTTACTATTTGGACTACATACGTCGATCAACTTGTTAAAACAGGCAGGATAAATGAAGCCAGGTAAATATTTCTCTTATAACCACTTACTTATCATTTTCATCGGTCAGGGATAATTTTTTATACAATGTAGTCCGCTTCCATTCCATTCCATTCATATTTTCTTACAGCTTACCACTAAAATGTCTGGATATTTCGTACCAATTATAATAATTTTTGTTATAAAAGTGTGTATTGAATGCAATTAATAGATCCCCATACATTAAATTAGTTAATTAACTATTCCCAGTCGCCGTTGATAATTGTTTATACAATATAGTCCATTTCCAGATATTCTTGTCTAACGTACCACCTAAATTTCAGGATATTTTGTATGAATTATGATAATTTTTGTTATAAAAGTTTGTATGGAATGCAATTAATAGATCCCCATACATTTATTTCGTTAATTAACTATTCCCAGTCGTCGTTGATAATTTTTTATACAATATAGTCCATTTCCAGATATTCTTGTCTAACGTACCACCTAAATTTCAGGATATTTTGAATGAATTATAATAATTTTTGTTATAAAAGTTTGTATGGAATGCAATTAATAGATCCCCATACATTAAATTAGTTAATTAACTATTCCCAGTCGCCGTTGATAATTGTTTATACAATATAGTCCATTTCCAGATATTCTTGTCTAACGTACCACCTAAATTTCAGGATATTTTGAATGAATTATAATAATTTTTGTTATAAAAGTTTGTATGGAATGATATTAATAGATCCCCATACATTAAATTCGTTAATTAACTATTCCCAGTCGCCGTTGATAATTGTTTATACAATATAGTCCATTTCCAGATATTCTTGTCTAACGTACCACCTAAATTTCAGGATATTTTGTATGAATTATGATAATTTTTGTTATAAAAGTTTGTATGGAATGCAATTAATAGATCCCCATACATTTATTTCGTTAATTAACTATTCCCAGTCGTCGTTGATAATTTTTTATACAATATAGTCCATTTCCAGATATTCTTGTCTAACGTACCACCTAAATTTCAGGATATTTTGAATGAATTATAATAATTTTTGTTATAAAAGTTTGTATGGAATGCAATTAATAGATCCCCATACATTAAATTAGTTAATTAACTATTCCCAGTCGCCGTTGATAATTGTTTATACAATATAGTCCATTTCCAGATATTCTTGTCTAACGTACCACCTAAATTTCAGGATATTTTGAATGAATTATAATAATTTTTGTTATAAAAGTTTGTATGGAATGATATTAATAGATCCCCATACATTAAATTCGTTAATTAACTATTCCCAGTCGTCGTTGATAATTGTTTATACAATATAGTCCATTTCCAGATATTCTTGTCTAACGTACCACCTAAATTTCAGTATATTTTGTATGAATTATGATAATTTTTGTTATAAAAGTTTGTATGGAATGCAATTAATAGATCCCCATACATTAAATTCGTTAATTAACTATTCCCAGTCGTCGTTGATAATTTTTTATACAATATAGTCCATTTCCAGATATTCTTGTCTAACGTACCACCTAAATTTCAGGATATTTTGTATGAATTATGATAATTTTTTGTTATAAAAGTTTGTATGGAATGCAATTAATAGATCCCCATACATTAAATTCGTTAATTAACTATTCCCAGTCGTCGTTGATGATTTTTTATACAATATAGTCCATTTCCAGATATTCTTGTCTAACGTACCACCTAAATTTTAGGATATTTTGTATGAATTATGATAATTTTTGTTATAAAAGTTTGTATGGAATGCAATTAATAGATCCCCATACATTTATTTCGTTAATTAACTATTCCCAGTCGTCGTTGATAATTTGTTATACAATATAGTCCATTTCCAGATATTCTTGTCTAACGTACCACCTAAATTTCAGGATATTTTGAATGAATTATAATAATTTTTGTTATAAAAGTTTGTATGGAATGCAATTAATAGATCCCCATACATTAAATTCCTTAATTAACTATTTCCAGTCGCCATTGATATTTTTTTATACAATATAGTCCATTTCCAGATATTCTTGTCTAACGTACCACCTAAATTTCAGTATATTTTGTATGAATTATGATAATTTTTGTTATAAAAGTTTGTATGGAATGCAATTAATAGATCCCCATACATTAAATTCGTTAATTAACTATTCCCAGTCGTCGTTAATAATTTTTTATACAATATAGTCCATTTCCAGATATTCTTGTCTAACGTACCACCTAAATTTCAGGATATTTTGTATGAATTATGATAATTTTTGTTATAAAAGTTTGTATGGAATGCAATTAATAGATCCCCATACATTAAATTCCTTAATTAACTATTTCCAGTCGCCATTGATATTTTTTTATACAATATAGTCCATTTCCAGATATTCTTGTCTAACGTACCACCTAAATTTCAGGATATTTTGTATGAATTATGATAATTTTTGTTATAAAAGTGTGTATTGAATGCAATTAATAGATCCCCATACATTAAATTAGTTAATTAACTATTCCCAGTCGCCGTTGATAATTGTTTATACAATATAGTCCATTTCCAGATATTCTTGTCTAACGTACCACCTAAATTTCAGTATATTTTGTATGAATTATGATAATTTTTGTTATAAAAGTTTGTATGGAATGCAATTAATAGATCCCCATACATTAAATTCGTTAATTAACTATTCCCAGTCGTCGTTAATAATTTTTTATACAATATAGTCCATTTCCAGATATTCTTGTCTAACGTACCACCTAAATTTCAGGATATTTTGTATGAATTATGATAATTTTTGTTATAAAAGTTTGTATGGAATGCAATTAATAGATCCCCATACATTAAATTCCTTAATTAACTATTTCCAGTCGCCATTGATATTTTTTTATACAATATAGTCCATTTCCAGATATTCTTGTCTAACGTACCACCTAAATTTCAGGATATTTTGTATGAATTATGATAATTTTTGTTATAAAAGTGTGTATGGAATGCAATTAATAGATCCCCATACATTTATTTCGTTAATTAACTATTCCCAGTCGTCGTTGATAATTTTTTATACAATATAGTCCATTTCCAGATATTCTTGTCTAACGTACCACCTAAATTTCAGGATATTTTGAATGAATTATAATAATTTTTGTTATAAAAGTTTGTATGGAATGCAATTAATAGATCCCCATACATTAAATTAGTTAATTAACTATTCCCAGTCGCCGTTGATAATTGTTTATACAATATAGTCCATTTCCAGATATTCTTGTCTAACGTACCACCTAAATTTCAGGATATTTTGAATGAATTATAATAATTTTTGTTATAAAAGTTTGTATGGAATGATATTAATAGATCCCCATACATTAAATTCGTTAATTAACTATTCCCAGTCGTCGTTGATAATTTTTTATACAATATAGTCCATTTCCAGATATTCTTGTCTAACGTACCACCTAAATTTCAGTATATTTTGTATGAATTATGATAATTTTTGTTATAAAAGTTTGTATGGAATGCAATTAATAGATCCCCATACATTAAATTCGTTAATTAACTATTCCCAGTCGTCGTTAATAATTTTTTATACAATATAGTCCATTTCCAGATATTCTTGTCTAACGTACCACCTAAATTTCAGGATATTTTGTATGAATTATGATAATTTTTGTTATAAAAGTTTGTATGGAATGCAATTAATAGATCCCCATACATTAAATTCCTTAATTAACTATTTCCAGTCGCCATTGATATTTTTTTATACAATATAGTCCATTTCCAGATATTCTTGTCTAACGTACCACCTAAATTTCAGGATATTTTGTATGAATTATGATAATTTTTGTTATAAAAGTGTGTATTGAATGCAATTAATAGATCCCCATACATTAAATTAGTTAATTAACTATTCCCAGTCGCCGTTGATAATTGTTTATACAATATAGTCCATTTCCAGATATTCTTGTCTAACGTACCACCTAAATTTCAGTATATTTTGTATGAATTATGATAATTTTTGTTATAAAAGTTTGTATGGAATGCAATTAATAGATCCCCATACATTAAATTCGTTAATTAACTATTCCCAGTCGTCGTTAATAATTTTTTATACAATATAGTCCATTTCCAGATATTCTTGTCTAACGTACCACCTAAATTTCAGGATATTTTGTATGAATTATGATAATTTTTGTTATAAAAGTTTGTATGGAATGCAATTAATAGATCCCCATACATTAAATTCCTTAATTAACTATTTCCAGTCGCCATTGATATTTTTTTATACAATATAGTCCATTTCCAGATATTCTTGTCTAACGTACCACCTAAATTTCAGGATATTTTGTATGAATTATGATAATTTTTGTTATAAAAGTGTGTATGGAATGCAATTAATAGATCCCCATACATTTATTTCGTTAATTAACTATTCCCAGTCGTCGTTGATAATTTTTTATACAATATAGTCCATTTCCAGATATTCTTGTCTAACGTACCACCTAAATTTCAGGATATTTTGAATGAATTATAATAATTTTTGTTATAAAAGTTTGTATGGAATGCAATTAATAGATCCCCATACATTAAATTAGTTAATTAACTATTCCCAGTCGCCGTTGATAATTGTTTATACAATATAGTCCATTTCCAGATATTCTTGTCTAACGTACCACCTAAATTTCAGGATATTTTGAATGAATTATAATAATTTTTGTTATAAAAGTTTGTATGGAATGATATTAATAGATCCCCATACATTAAATTCGTTAATTAACTATTCCCAGTCGTCGTTGATAATTTTTTATACAATATAGTCCATTTCCAGATATTCTTGTCTAACGTACCACCTAAATTTCAGGATATTTTGTATGAATTATGATAATTTTTGTTATAAAAGTTTGTATGGAATGCAATTAATAGATCCCCATACATTTAATTCGTTAATTAACTATTCCAAGTCGTCGTTGATAATGTTTTATACAATATAGTCCGTTTCCAGATATTTTTTTAACTTGCCACATAAATTTCTTGATATTTCGTACAAATTATAATAATTTTTGTTATAAAAGTATGTATTGAATGCAATTAATAGATCCCCATACATTAAATTCGTAAATTAACTATTCCCAGTCGTCGTTGATAATTTTTTATACAATATAGTCCATTTCCAGATATTCTTGTCTAACGTACCACCTAAATTTCAGGATATTTTGTATGAATTATGATAATTTTTGTTATAAAAGTTTGTATGGAATGCAATTAATAGATCCCCATACATTTAATTCGTTAATTAACTATTCCAAGTCGTCGTTGATAATGTTTTATACAATATAGTCCGTTTCCAGATATTTTTTTAACTTGCCACATAAATTTCTGGATATTTCGTACAAATTATAATAATTTTTGTTATAAAAGTATGTATTGAATGCAATTAATAGATCCCCATACATTAAATTCGTAAATTAACTATTCCCAGTCGTCGTTGATAATTTTTTATACAATATAGTCCATTTCCAGATATTCTTGTCTAACGTACCACCTAAATTTCAGGATATTTTGTATGAATTATGATAATTTTTGTTATAAAAGTTTGTATGGAATGCAATTAATAGATCCCCATACATTTATTTCGTTAATTAACTATTCCCAGTCGTCGTTGATAATTTGTTATACAATATAGTCCATTTCCAGATATTCTTGTCTAACGTACCACCTAAATTTCAGGATATTTTGAATGAATTATAATAATTTTTGTTATAAAAGTTTGTATGGAATGCAATTAATAGATCCCCATACATTAAATTCGTTAATTAACTATTCCCAGTCGTCGTTGATAATTTTTTATACAATATAGTCCATTTCCAGATATTTTTTTTAACCTACCACCTAAATTTCAGGATATTTTGTACGAATTATAATAATTTTTGTTATAAAAGTTAGTATGGAATGCAATTAATAGATCTCCATACATTTAATTCGTTAATTAACTATTCCCAGTCGTCGTTGATGATTTTTTATACAATATAGTCCATTTCCAGATATCTTTTTCTAACTTACCATCTAAATTTCAGGATATTTTGTACGAATTATAATAATTTTTGTTATAAAAGTGTGTATGGAATGCAATTAATAGATCCCCATACATCGAATTCGTTAATTAAGTATTCTCAGTCATCACTTTGTTAATTTTTTATACATTATAGTCGGTTTCGAGATGTTTCACTGTAATTTAACGAAATAAAGTCCATTTCCAGATATTTTTTTCTAACTTACCACCTGAAATTCATCATATTTTGTACGAAATTCAATTAATATAAGTGAAGGTTTTGATAAAGTTAATGTTTGGTGTTGGTAGTAAAAAAAATTAGGAACTCGAAATTATTCAGAAACTATGGTTTTTATTATAGATCTTTACAGTTTGAAAGTCAATTAGTTACAAAAAGCAACTAAAACAGTAGTGACTAAAATAATAATATAAAAACAAAGAGATATTGCTTCAAAAATTAAATAATAAATTTGACAAACTATTGAGGTTGAAAGTTGAATATAGCATATTATATACCTATGTACACTCCAACCGGTATCTCGTGAAATGAGGTGACGATGCGCCGTAACAAATTTGAAAGTGGGGATCCAGCAAAGTCAATCGTGCGGTAGACGTTATGCAGTGGGCAGTGAGATAAACTTTTTCTCCCTTTGTATAAAACTTTTTGGGACACACTGTATATTATACCTAACCAAAAATAATTCCCTCATCCTTTTAGTAATTAAATTGTTGTCAATTATTTGAAACTCATTTCTCTAAATATCATACTAAAAAATACCCAACATTACTGTGATCATCCACATATTGACAACATTGGTATACATTTTAATATCTAATGTTAGGGTAAATTTCATCCCAGTCTGGTGGAATACGTTCTCTCTCTGCGTACTGGAAGCTCCGCCTTGTCACGAGATACCAGTATACCTGTATCTATTACCATCTTTTTTAAATAAAATTTGAGTGTGAGCATTTACTTTTTTATGTTTAGACAAGTTTTGGAGAGATCCGTTTCCCAACGTCTGTCGCTGAAGAGTATGACGTCTCTATTTTTGAAATATAGAATATTCGAAGAACAGCATGGAACACCAGAAAGTGTAGAAGATGTTAAAGAAAAAGCAAAAGAATACGCTACCAAAGTAGCAATAAAATAAAATTTGTTTTGTAAACGAATAACTTTTAAGTTTAAAGTTGTATAAACATACATTTCAAGAAATTAATTAAGGTCTGTTATTTTAATATTAAATGATATCGAACATATTTTCTTACTTCCATATCAAAAGGAAATTTTATCAAATAAATTTTGTGGTACGGTCATGATATAGAATTCTTACAAACAAATTAATACCTCTTAAAAATTTTATCGCACTTACATGGTAAATGGAAATTTTCACAAAAAAATGAACCCTTTTCAAACATATTATTGATGGGAGGAGATTTGACCAAATAAATTAACCCCCTTAAAAATTTTTATCGTACGCCGATCATGGTAAATGGGAATTTTTACAAATCAATGATTCCCTTATACAAATTTTATCTTACGTCCATGGTAAGTAGATAGAAATAAATGTTTCCCCTTTTGAAAACTGTATGGTACTTCCATGGTAAATGGAAATTTTTACAAAAATATGAGCCCATTTACAAAAATTGTATCGCACGCCTATGATGGGAGGGAAGTTTTCTAAAACAATTAAGCCCCTTACAAATTTTTATCATACGCCCATGGTAAATGGGAATTTTCACAAATCAATGATTCCCTTACACAAATTTTATCTTATGACCATCGTAGATAAAAATTTTTGCAAAAAATGTTTCTCTTTTAAAAATTGTATGGTACTTCAATGGTAAATGGAAATTTTCACACAAAAAGGAACCCCTTTTCAAAAATTGTATCATACGCATATGATGGGAGGAAACTTGTCCAAATAAATGAACCCCCTTAGAAATTTTTATCATACTCCAATGGTAAATGTGAATTTTCAAAAATCAATAATTCCCTTACACACCTTTTACCTTATGACCATGGTAGATAAACATTTTTGCAAATAAATTTTTCTCTTTTAAAAATTGTATGGTACTTCAATGGTAAATGGAAATTTTCACACAAAAAGGAACCCCTTTTCAAAAACTGTATCATACGCATATGATCGGAGGAAACTTGTCCAAATAAATTAACTCCCTTAGAAATTTTTATCATATACTCCAATGGTAAATGGGAATTTTCAAAAATAAATGATTCCATTACACAAATTTTATCTTATGACCATGGTAGATAAACATTTTTGCAAATAAATGTTTCTCTTTTAAAAATTGTAAGGCACTTCAATGGTAAATGGAAATTTTCACACAAAAAGGAACCCCTTTTCAAAAATTGTATCATACGCATATGATGGGAGGAAACTTGTCCAAATAAATTAACTCGCTTAGAAATTTATATCATTCTCCAATGGTAAATGGGAATTTTCAAAAATCAATGAATGAATTTTATCTTTTGTTCATGGTAGATATTTTTGCAAATAAATGCAACACTATATACGCTTTATTATTAATTGTGCTGCAAAAAGCATGACTGACGCGAAATCCAAGATTTTTCTTCACCCAAAAAGTGCTCAACGCGCCTAAAGAAGTTTTCACTCAAAAAATAATCAAAGATTCTCACAAAAGTAATTATTACAGAAATTTCAAATCTCAACAATACCATAAAAGTAAAATAATATTCAAAATATTTAAGGTACCTGTCTATTGAAATCATCGATCTACTCAATACCTGACTACATCAAAAATATGCATTCATAACACAACGTTTAACTAGTAGAATCTTGACTAGTAGGCTGTGAGTAGACACATACATATGTTGGTGTATTTTTTGCTAATATAACTCAGTTGGTGTACGCGTAAAAAAACCCTTTAGGAATTTATAACAAAGAACGAATAGTATGTTTTATTGGAGTGATAAGAGTGCACCTATTTCATGAATAATTTAATAAAATGTAAGTACATATTTAATATTTTGAATATTATTTTACTCTTATAATAATACTGTACCTATATACAGTTAATTTTAAATTGTTATGTAATTTTCTTTTACCTTTTCAAAGAAGGATCGTAAAACATCGATAAATTTATGGCGTTTTTGTACTTAGACCGGATATAAAGATTAGATAGTTTTTGTAAATCTTTTGCTAATATATAGTAGTTTTTTTTTATATTACGACGACGTTAAGCAAGTGTTGACAGAATTCAATTATTATTAATGTTCCCAGCTCGTCTAAAAGAGAATATAAGATTTTAAAACAGTTTTTATTTTTAATAATTTCATTTGTAAAATCATTTTTTCACGGTTCCATATTAATCGTAAAATCGATAGATTCATAAAACAATTCTCTCATCAATATTCATGTGAAACTAATAATTATCAGATGTCTAAATTAATTTAAATGATTCACTCGACTGTTTTGTCATCAAACAATATATTAAGAGTACCTACACTGTCATTGCTTTTTTTTACAGATTTTAACGTTCGTTTCGGTTCAAAAAATGCGATATGCCCCAAAGGTAGGTGATTGTTGTTAGCGAATAACAAAAATAGAAATATTTTGAAAATAATTATATATTTAATTGATGGGATTAAAAATATAATATAATATATACTTAATCAGTAGTAATACTGTAAGTAATCAGGTTATACATTGATAATTACAAAGAGTGTAAGTTTGACAGTTTAAATAATCAAAATTTGAGGGTCCTGTTAGTTTGTGTATTGTTGTATATTGATGTCGATGTGGTTACTATGGAAATTCAATTATTGTAAAATTTTCGATTGGTAGAGCTACTCTATGTATCAGCATTTAATTTTTCCGGAAAAATTCGGAAAAACGAGTTTCTTAGTAATTTATTAAAACAGATTATTTAGAAGGGAGTGTTCCAATTTTTCCACAGGAAAAATTAAATGCACGAGGGATATTTGGTAAGATTATTTCCTGAGTTAAATAAACATTTTATTTTAATTAAAATAATAAGAACAAACATGTCAAACTTGCATGAAATTTTTTCGATTTTTTTTTCCGGAAAAAATGCTGACGGCTAAGTTGACAGTTGTTAAGTAATTTTTCCACTTAAAATTTAAATTTGACATACTAATTCTTGATAGCGATTGGTCAAAATTAATAGGAAGGAAATAATCGAAATCGAAAAGAAAAATTGGTAAATAGTTTAATTTTTTTTCAACTAAGTCCAGATTTAGAAATATTTTCGAAAACCTTCATTTTTTTCTAAATTTAATACATTTAATTATTGAGATTGAATTTAGATGAAAAATGATTTTATGTGAATTTTCAAGATGCTCCCATAGCTCTCAAGGTAAAAGGAATGTTCCAGACAACTTGGGTGTTTCCAATTCTATACATTTCCTTTTTTTACAAACTTTTACATACTGAAGGTTATATTTAAACAGATAATGATGTATACTGTGACATCATAAATTTCCTTCTTTATCAACCGAAGAATATTTTTTTAGTTACACAAATTTTCAAAGTGTTTGTATGCCTGTATATTATAATACACACATGGAAAAAGTTAGGGATATTTAAGAGAAGTTCGAAAGAGGTTGCTCTAACGTAGCGGAATTAGTCAGTATCATAGGGAAAGTATGTGATGTATGCCTTTGACTATATAAGAGATAAATGTGGTGGCAATCGCCGGTCGGTAAATGGAAATGGTCGATTTCGGTTTTTAGTAATGGTAAAAATGGTGCATTCCAAATGGTTTTGGGATGGAGATTACGACATGAAGTACAAAAGGTGAGTTTTACTTTTCAAATATCATCTTATTCCTTTTGGAAAACACTGTTTTATACGGCTGCTTTTGAATGTATTTATGTCATACCACAACAGGATAATTTGTTTTAAATGGAGTTAAGTTATTTTAAGAAAACAAAATATAATAATACTATTAAATTAATATTTATTCGTGATACAGCAATACTGTTGCATAAAAAAATATTTACAGCTTATAAATAATAGGTGTTTATTTTCTCGGCGAGGTACAATTCCTACATGGTTATAAAATACTATTTTCTAATATATTTACCTTCGATCACTTTGGTTTGGAGTAAAAATCTCGGTGTTAAGAACTGTTTCTGTGAAACGGTTTAACACCACTTTCGTATTTTCTTCAAAATAATCTTTTGGCATACAATGAGGTGTTAAACTTAACAATAATATGATGTTTTCTCAATGTTAATAGTTAGTGGTGGACAGAATCATAATGGGGAATCAATTATGTTTGATATTTTTATTCTAACAAGGTTTATAATAATCCGTCATTTATGCTGTGACGTACATACACTAAAAGAGAAGTTAGCTACATAAGGGTTGACATAGGACCACAAATTGATGTGATAAAGTTCTTATAGGTTATGCTTAACATATTGTTTATAGTGACTTGGGAGTTATATTGTACTACGGGTCTGGTTCTACTGAACCGACGGAACCATTGTAATTACGTCTGAGACTGGGAAAATTACATCAAGCATGATAAAGTTATAGTGACCATCTTGTTGGGATAGCGTATTTGTCCCATTTGTACCTAACGAGTCACAAAAACAGTTGACACTTAAGGTGGAATAAACCTAACCTAATACTTTTACCTCTTTTTATACAAGTGCATCTAAAATTTATAAGTAAGTAACGGTAGTAGCAATAACGATATAAAACTAACCAATGAATTCACTTGATTTTTACTACCTCCACTGCAGGTTCTTTTAACCGAATTTGTCCGTAGACCTTTTCTGTTAAGCATATTGTGAACTCCGTGAATTTCCACGTTTTCTAAATTTAATTCTCTAGATAACAAAATGGAGTAGAGTTGTCTGTCTGGTAATTGATGACAGAAAGTTAAGACCATGTGATTCCCAACTGCCTTTAAAACTTGTATGGTTCCACCGAAGTGGCTGTAATGCGGATCTAACGAGGCTCCTGAAATAAGAAACTAAAATCATTCTTTAAAACTAATTTTTGTAAAAGCGATGCTGAAAAGGGTATTGATTGTGACTAATTATTAGTTTCATCTGGTTCTTAAAGGCGCAGCAGCCATCTTAGCTTAATTTGAACGAATGGATCCAATAGTCCCTTAGAGGGGTATGTGCTATTGCATTGAATACTTCAACGAGTTATTTTTGACTCGCATCTCGCTGAATCCGGAACGGATGAATTTATTTGCAATAAAAGTAAATTAAAGTTCAATATTTCCACTTTTTTTCATAAACCAATGGAAAAATGTATTAATATTGAAAAATTAGGTACATACTTTAAACACATTTCTTTGACAGAAGTATTATACACAGCATTAAAGAAATGTCAATTCTGGTAATTTTAAAAACTTTTGCAAGTACTAAAAAATGTTCTAACTTCTAAAATAAATTTTTGTTCGCAAATAATTGACTTCTGTCAAATGTCATGTCATTATTGTACTGAGCTAGCTTCATACTTACGAGAGACTTGACTTACCCCCATTTTCAGGTCCAGAACTGATCCAAAATCCAGATTTACTTACAGTGTACCTAACATGATACTCGGTACTTTCCCCGTTTTCGTCCCAAATAACCCTAAGGAACTTGTCCTCGGCTGTGGTTTGCTTTAAATCATATAAACGTTGTTTTCTAACGGAGGGATAGTTGCCGTATGTAGTTTGTCGATCGTACTCGGCTTGCTCGTAGACTTTTCGCCGAATCTCGTTTACTGTATTTCTATCAGTGTATGCGGGAATCGGTCGATCAGTTATCATTACCGCACCATAGTCATGTGCTGAAACAAAAGATGTATATTTACACTGCAACTAGCGACCCGCCCCGCCATGGCTTCGCTCGGAACTAAACGATTAAAGATAAACCCTAGTTTTTTATGATAATTAATTTGAGATTCTTGTTAATCACTTGTGGACGCCTCGAATGTTATTGAAATACGATAAATAACCTAAATTTATAATATTTTTACCTCTTCCATAGTTGTATCCATAATTATAGTCTCTATATAATGGATTGTATGTTGAAGTTGCTTCTCTGTCTTCTGATATGTGAATTATTGGACAAGAAAACTCCGTTTTAGTATGGAAAATTTCATCTTGGTGGTTTATTATTTCTACGCCGAACCACATACCCATTAACTAGGAAAAAAATGTATTCATTAAAACAAACAACTGAGCAATCATGATGCTGCTGAATGCTGCATTGAATCCGACTGAAGAATGGAAAGTTATGATGCTTCAGAATGAATATTTCAACTCGTGCTTGAGTTCATCGAATTTTCTTCTTTTTTTTGGAACTGACATCACATGGTGCATAAATTGAAGAGAGACAAATTATTAACTGCTTAAAGCTGGTCGCCATATGACGAAATGCGATGGGTATCTGCATTTTTAATAGATGTAAGAAGAAGAATAAGAGGGCTACACCGAGGGAAAGTGTCGGCTTCGGCTGCCGCTATGCGGTAAGGGGATCGAAAGTAAAAAAGGGTGCCTGTATATAAACAACATGATAACAGTAAGAGAGACAAATACCTTGAGGTAGGAATGGTTAGAGTTGATATCATATCAGAGTGAAAGTGTGAAGAATTTTACGTATAAACTTTAATATAAGGGTAAGTAGTGTTAGGAAATTGAGTCAAGACTGGTATTAGGGATTTATTTATCTGGTAGCCAGGAAAGAAGAAATGTGAAAGATGGCTAGTGATTGGGTACTTTATATCCGTTTCCTAACAGCCGCGTTTTAATAATAAACTCGTTAAAGTCACTTTAGCTAAAGTTACTTTAAGAACTCAATAGTCATCTTTTTTCATAATCACCTTGTTTGGTTACTTTAAGTAAAGTTTTTTTTACTTTTTGTGATGCTGATGGCAAACCTGATTGTCTAAATTTCAACAACTGGCTATCTTCACGTTAAAAGTTCTGTCATTTTTTGAAATAAAATTACAGGTTAGAAGTGAAAACGTCTATATTGTTTACCAAATTGAAAATATAAGCTATGATTAGTCGTAAAGTATTTTCAAAGTGCATTATGAAAATAGGCATAAATTCAAAGATAACTTCAAGACATGTTTATAATACCCGCCCTAAACATCAGATCTTTGCATGGAACAATACGATTTGACATGAAACTGAATTTCAAAACACAGTATGTACAACTTAAATTTAGGGAAATCCGTGTTACCAATACATTTTGGACCAAGTAGGGGCAGTAGATTCAGCTGAAGCTCCTCCATAAATTAAGCGGTCGAAGTTTGGATGAGAAGTTCGTGGATAAAATATATTGTTTGAAAAATCAGTGGTCAAATATTACAGAATTCTGAGACGTAGGTAATATGATCACTAAAAATTATTATTATAAATAAACGATATCATTATTTCACAATTTGTTTTTAGTTGATGCAAAATTCTTGTTATTTTTTCTACATTTTAATGAGTTCAATGAAAATATTTTTAAATTCAGCGAAAGTTAATAACAATAACAATAATTCATGTCGAGATCCTTTATAAAGTACAGATGAGTGGTCTATTTAGTAAAATGATTATAACTGCTTATTATTTTTCAGTTAATCAATTAAATACAGTAATTAACGGTTATGACTCAATTTAGTATTTTCAATTTCAACTGGTAGACACATTATTTTTGCCTGATAAAAAAAATTTTTGCCATAAATACCCTATCCACTTAAGCCTCATACTCTTCCTACTCTGCGAAAGATTGATGAATAAGCTGAACAGAAATGAGATAGCTCTTGGTACCATTCCTTTTTCTGACGAATCAACATTCACATTGAATGGAGGGGTAAACCGACAGAACTGTAGATATTGGTCAGCAGAGAATCCTAATTGGATGTGTGAGACACATACTCAGTACCCTCAAAAGGTGAACGTTTGGGCCGGTATCATAGGCGACCATATTATTGGTCCTATATTTATAGATGGAAATTTGACAGCTGAAAAATATTTAAATATGCTTAGAAATGAAGTTATTCCTGCGTTGGCAAACTTATATCCAAAAGCAATAGATCCTAGCTTACCGAATGAAAATGTTTGGTTCCAGCAAGACGGGGCAACACCCCATTATGCTTTAATGGTAAGAACTTATTTAGATTTTACCAAATGGATTGGACGAATAGGTACTATTGAGTGGCCAGCTAGATCGCCAGACCTTACGCCGTTAAATTTTTTTCTGTGGGGTTATCCCAAGAACAAAGTATATGCAACACAACCAACTAGCATTGTAGACCTCAAAGACAGGATAACTACAGAAATACGGAATATTTCACCTCAAACTTTAAACAAAGTTAAGAAGGAGTTCTATAGGAGACTGTGCTATTGCCAACAACTAGGTGGAGAACATTTTGAGCATTTATTTTAATGTATTAAAATCAAATACATCAGGTATTTTATGTATGTGTTTAATAACTGTAAAAATAAAAATTTCACCCTGTATAATTAATAATTGACCATACATTATTTTGTTTGTTGAAATCGGTTCATTAAGGGGATTTCAAAAATATGCAAATATACAGGGTGTTTCATTAAAAAAAAAAACACCGACTATGGCATACTTGGTGAATCACCCTGTACATTTAAATTGATGTTTACATAACGCACAACTCAATTCAAAAGTTGAAGTGTCTCGGCATTTTTTATAATTTTCTAAAATAATGACATAAATAATTTTATTCCATAAATGGTTTCCACACTGTAGAAAGCTACCGGTAAAATTCTATAGTGTGCAGAGTCCCAGTCCCAGTCATGAATCATTCAGGTTATTGAAAACGTTGTAAACTAAACTTGTTGCTTATGTCTTCTTCTTCCTTGCTCCATTCTTCTTTCGGATTAAGAAAAAAATCTTATTTGGGAACGTTCACACCTGGACATAATAAAATCCAATAAAGTGTACCTTTTGTACTAAGAATATGTTTAAAGCGAGGACAGACAAGGTCTATTTTTAGTAGTAAAAAAAATCTTACCTGATCGATCATAACATGATGCTGAGGATTCATATCAGCGCAAAAATAATTCGAAGACATATCTGTCGCGACGCCTCCAAAAAAACAAACACCTAACAAAAACAACCACATCTTTCGCCACTCGTTAACGTTAACTAAATTAAGGTAAATGTGAAAAATTATTCAAAAACTCCTAATTACCGCGTGGGAGGTTGTGAATCATGTGCCCCTTTAAGTTAATTTCAACTACTTAAGAGTCTAGTCCGTCTTTGGTCCATCAACATTAAAACAATGAACTAACATCCGAAACACTTAATTACGTAATAACATCCTACTGACCTTTAGATTACATGTTTACAATATAAAGTTCATTTTAAAATGTTTTTTTTTTCGGAGATTTTTGTAAAAACAAAAGATTAAAATTATACGCGTCAATTAGGAATCAAGCTGAGCAAGTTATAATTTATTATTATAGCTATTTATGATATTAGTGTTAAAAGTAACATTTTATTTTGTGAGTGAAAAAGTTTGCGAAACGAGTGGAGCAAAATAAAATTTACTTTTCACACAAATATACATAGTTTTTTCTACAACCCCTATTTTGATAATAAAATAAAAGTATTCATATATAATACCACAAGAGCTTCAAAATTATCGGGTATTTCCCGATAGGTTCGTTGCAAACTAATGAAGGAGTCAAGTTTTTCAGGTTAAAAAATAACGAGCGCGAAGCGCGAGTGATTTTTCCTGAAAAACTTGACGACTTTATTTGTTTGCAGGGAACCTTGAGGGAAATACCAGATAATTTTGAAGCTCGTGTGGTATTCGGGGGATTATTTTTCCGTCCCAAATGTCGGCCAATAGAATTGTTTTTTTGCCTTCTCCGTATTAATGGGAACATTTCCTTTGACTTTTTTATCGATGGTGGACAGAGAACAAACTCCAAATCGACTCATTCTCATGCAAAATCTCCAATTTTCACAATTGAATTCAACCTGTCAGTTTGACGTGTGGTTAATTTGACTGGATCATGTTTTATTTTTATATATAGCAACTACCAGAGAAAATTTTCAAAAAATTATCATATATAATACCACAAGAGCTTCAAAATTATCGGGTATTTCCCGATAGGTTCGTTGCAAACTAATGAAGGAGTCAAGTTTTTCAGGTTAAAAAATAACGAGCGCGAAGCGCGAGTGATTTTTCCTTATCAGTATAATACCATGTAGGTTGTACCACGTGACGTCGAATGGTGCAATTCTATTGGTCGATATTTGGGTCGGAAAAATAATCAGTATAATACCATGTAGGTTGTACCACGTGACGTCGAATGGTGCAATTCTATTGGTCGATATTTGGGTCGGAAAAATAATCAGTATAATACCATGTAGGTTGTACCACGTGACGTCGAATGGTGCAATTCTATTGGTCGATATTTGGGTCGGAAAAATAATCAGTATAATACCATGTAGGTTGTACCACGTGACGTCGAATGGTGCAATTCTATTGGTCGATATTTGGGTCGGAAAAATAATCAAGAAAATCACATTTTGTCGTCTATTGTCAGTTAATTATTTTTTTTACGTTTTAACAATAAATCTGGGAACTGACCATGTTAGATGACGCTGAATCACAAACAATATTGTTTGTCCACGACCACTTAATAATAAGTCAATATTTTACCTGCTAACAAAAGGTATATGATACCCATATATCTACTAGAGTGAATTATAGTTTATAATTCACTAGAGTAAATTATAATTCATAATTTTTGCATTTAAATAGCATATGTTGCTATGACAACACAACATTCCGGCTTAGGTGACTAGAGATGGGGGTACAATATGAAATAAACTATTAAATCTGCGTATTTTTGTTTAGGAAATTTGTTTCTGAAATATATCGTATCGATAAAATATCGAAATTTTTAGTATTGATTCTTTTCATAACGATATTTTCTAATATTGATAGTTTTAAAACAATATATTTATAACGGTACGGTGTATCGATACTTTAGACAGTATCGCCCATCTCTATAATGTCCCTTTATTTGACGTACTCCAGAAATTTATTAATTTTGACGTTAGAATTGTCAATAATACCGTTCTACACTCACATTATTTACTTAACTTTTATTTAATAAATAAATCAAGGGTCGTGAACAAAGTATAGTATTCAACTCGCAATTGATGGCCATTATTCTCTCGGGTCACCCTGCATGAATAATGGCTATCATAAATTATATATTACCAATAACTGAATAGCATTCCGAGTTGAAAAAACACCAAATAAACATAATTATTTTATAAAATAAACAATAATAAAGTAAACTATACTACTCCAAGAAATTAACACACCACCAAAGTACTAAAAGCAAATAAAGGAGAAAAAGACACGGTAAACCACTTTTGTAGGGTTAGGATTGATCTTCTTTTTTTGTTCACAAATCACAATACCGTTAATCAGTTCTTGTTTTATTATGCGTAAGTATAACATGAAATGTGTCTGCAATGTTATTTTGCGTATTTCTTTTTCACACTAAATAAATATATTAAGTGATGTTCCATAATCATCTCAACAACATTTCACTGTAATGTTGTCATAAATGAAATAAAGAAATGTTGGTGGGAAGTTTTTTATGTAGTTTAAAAAAACGTTGCTTAGAAATGTTTTTAAAATTAATCAGGCACGTCTTTCGAAAACAATGCAATAGAAACGATACAGCGCGGTTGTTACAATGTAATCTTGAAATGTTTCAATGATGCATTAAAACAAACGTTTCCCAGCATCCCCTCAATGTTTGTGCTGGCTAGGTATACTATTACAGTTCACGCTGTAGCTACTGAACGCTCCGGTAGCGCTACGTTGGGTTGAACGCGACCATTGAGGAGACGAAACTTTATCTTCCTAGACGTGGAAAAAGTGCAAAGGAGCTTTTGATAGATTATTTCCTTCCTATTAATTTTGACCAATCGCTATCAAGAATTACTTAACAACTGTCAATTTAGCTGTCAGCAGTTTTTCCGGAAAAAATTTCATGCAAGTTTGACATGTTGCCTTGTAAAAACAAACTGTATTGAAATAAAATGTTCGCGAAAGTGGTAAAATCCTCGTCTTCGACTCGTATTTTTAAAACCGCTCTCGGAAAAATTAAATGCACTAGGGATATTACCCTCAGAAAACCGAAGGAGGGTTCAGCGCAGTAGGAAATTTATTTTTAGTGGGTTCAGGCTAGTAGATATGACATAAACTTGGGTATCTTTGAAATGTTGTTTCCTAGTTGGTAACTTTGTACTCTAGAGGGTATACCTCATTTGTCAAATTATAATGAGTAGCTTATAGTAGGGTAAGAAGTAAGTACCGGGGTATTTTTTAAAACTTTTATTTTGGAGATTACACTAAATAATTTTTATATTATGCTAGAAACTTTGGACACTGTTTTGTCTTACTTCTATGTTATGCCCCTAGCTAAATATCGTTTTGTTGAACCATTTTACAGAAAACACTGGTACTATCTTCTAAAAGCACTTTAGGACTGTCAAATTCTATAATTCCTCCACGGTCAAGTACCATTACAAAATCACAATTCAATACACATTGTAATTTGTGAGCTATACTCAACACAGTACAATCGGCAAAATTTTTTTTAATAGTATCTTGAATTAGAAGTTCACTTTCGTAATCCATGTTAGCAGTAGCTTCATCTAAAATAACAATTTTAGCTTTGCTCAAAATAGCTCTAGCTAAGCATACCATTTGCTTCTGTCCCAAACTAAAATTGGGAGCATTGCTACTAACTATAGAATCTAAATTCTTTATGAAACCCTTTAAATTTGCTTTGTCTAGCGCCACCCAAATATCTTCATCTTGAAATTCTCCAAAAGGATCTAAATTAGATCGAACAGTTCCTGAGAATAAAATTGGATCCTGAGGAATTATAGCTAGATTTTTTCTAAGATATTTTAACGGTAAAGTTTTTATGTCAACTCCGTCTATTCTTATTTTTCCTTCTACTTCATATAATCTAAATATTGTAGATATTATAGAAGATTTTCCTGCTCCCGTTCTTCCTACTATTCCTATTTTATTCTTTGAACCTATTTTAAAGTTTAAGTTTCTCAAAATGACTTCGTTATTGTTATAAGAAAGAGATACATTTTCGTAGGCAATAGCTCCTACGTTCGGCCAGTGTTTTAGAATTGTTCCTTGTTTGGTTTCTTTTTTCAATTCGGCGTATTCCAAAGCTCTTTCAGCCGCCGTCATCGAATTTTCCAGATCTGCCCATGATTTTACAGATCCTTGTAAAATGCTTCCCAAGGTTATAACTTGAGTTAAAGCCAGACCAACGCTACCAGCTGTCACTTCTAAAATGTAAGAAACATAACCTCAATTTTTTCATAATTCCATTATTTACCTGTATCAAATATAATAAAAGTACTGACCACCAAAAGTACCATTATACAAGCAAGAGTGTTCGTATAGAATCCGAAAGCAAATTGAAAACAAAGAGTACTATGATGAGCAGAGGTAAAAACGTTTTGGTGTTTTTCATATTCGTCTATAACAATGTGCTCAGCTTTATAGGCTCGTATGGTGGTAAGCCCTTCTAGAGCTGCATTAAGGTGTCCTATCATAGGACTTCGTGCTGAAAATTCAAATTTAAAGAAAACGTTAAAAGCAAAAGATAATTATAGATACACATAAACACCTCAATATCACTTCTCAATGAACTAATATATTCACTGCAGATGACACTTCTGTCCTCCTCCACCAGACTATTGATCCCTAGGTGATCGTAGGCCTTATTACAGTTGTGTAAAGCCAGTGAACCATCTCGGGTCGTATTCCCCAGGTTTTGCCATAACTCTCCTGCATTGCCAGAAAAGCCTAGTCGCCCTGGTAGTGATTTTTTCCAGGTGTGTCTTCCAATTCAGTTTGAAATGAAGGGACACTCCCGAGCGCATCTCTATTGTTGATTGTGACGTAATGCGCGAGGCGAACGAAATTTTGTTTAAACGTGTTTATGTGTCTTTTAATTTTTACTAAGAATATCTTACTGGAAGCTTCCAGCCTTTGTAAATTTCTTGCTACTGGAAGATAGAGTTTCAAAAAGGACATCAGAACAGCCAAAGTTATAAGTACGTAAATAATGAAGTACGGATTTACTGTTACAATCAAAAATACTGCTCCGCCAACACGAATAACAGTCTAAAAATAAAAATAAAAACAGAATTATTATTATTATTAACGATCAAGATAATGGAAATTTTCCATTGACAATTTAATTCATGTATAAAAAATCGCATATGCCAGCGACAATTTAAAAATCGCATATGCCACAGTGCAATTGTCATTTTGACAGCGGCAAAAGTTAGCTTTAACTTTTACAGCGACAAATAGTCTAGTGGTTTTTTCACTTATTCATTTGTTCATCAATTATCGCGGTTACCAGAATGAATAGTTTGGCATGTTTGTCAACAACTTATTGAATTTTCAAGAACTAACAATGAGTCGATTCGGTGTGTCTACGAACGCCGAAATTAGTCAAATTGTTAATACCTGTGTGCCTACTAATACAGTTGCGACGCAATCATCTATCTGGCGACAATTTTCTAAGTTTTGCGATGCAAAAAGATACACATTTGAGCCAGATACTTCCATCAAGAAATTGAATGTAATATTGCAAGATTGGACATTTAATATGCGAAAAAGTAACGGAGAAGACTACAAAGAAGCGGTAGTTAAAACAATTTGGAACACCACCGCTAAAATGCTACAAAGTAAATATTATAACGAATTTAATATTGTATTCAACCATTTCACCGATGTTCAGTTTAATTCATCACGAGCTGCACGTAATGCTAAACGTGAAATCCTACAAGAACAACCCGAAAAGAGAAAATGTAGTGCATCAGCTCTTAATAAATATGAAGTATTTGCAATGGCCAGATTATATAACGAAAATGAACCGGAAGGACTTCAAAAGAAATTATATCACATTTTGGCGTTTGAACTAGCTTGGCGCGGAGGAGAAGCAGCTTACTGCGAAACCTCGTATCTGAAATTGAAAATAATGGAAAAGAAACTGGACGTATCGAGTATAATCCTCTATTTTCGAAAACGAGACAAGGCGGCAACAATAAATTATGTGACAGCGAATGGATCACGCCTAATATTTTCCACGAAGATATTTGCAATACGTTTATTCAAAAAGTTAATGGAAAAACGAAACAATTTTATAACTTCGGACAGAGTATTTCTTACACCAAATCCCTTTTGGAAAAAGAAAAATTCTAAAGGTTGGTACAAGAATTTGCCGATTGGAATTAATGAAATTTCCAAATTGACTAAACGCTCAGCACAACGCATTGGTTTAGATGTCAAACGTGTCAAAATTACAAATCACTCAAATCGAGCGGCAGCAGTTAGCGAATTAAGTAAAAGCGGAATTGAAGAACAAGCTCTAATAAAAATAACTGGACACAGCAATTCATCATCAATAAAACCATACTTACAAGTTGACAAAGAGTATCATTCAAGCATTATTCGTTTGGAAAATGAAAAAACTTCAACATCTACTACAGAAACGATTAGCTGTGGCACCCGCAGCGATATCACTATTCCTAGTATGAATTTCAGTAACTGCGTTTTTAATAATTGTATATTAAAATAAAAATGTGTTTATTTTTAATGTTTCATAAATAAAGTTTGCATTGATATGTTTCCAAATTTCTCATTCATTAAATTGTCCTGCCGAATTACACTCGAGGTTTGTATTGATATTGGGTAAATTTGTGTTGTTCAAATTCTAAACTGTTTCCTTTAGCAATTTGACTCGAATAACTGTCAACCTAAAAACACTCCACCTTCGGTGTCGTGTTTTTAATAGTTGACAGTTATTCTCGTCAAATTGCTAGGAAACAGTTTCTCATTAAACAACCCAAATTTACCCGATAAAATACAAACCACTTGTGCAATTATAAGTGAGAAAATATATATGATGAAAATCTAACCTAATAAACAAGACCGATTTTGGTTTGTGCGCAAGTCAGTTGGTAAACTTCACGTGTCTTTTTCTTATGTGAAACAGAGTCTACCTTACAACTTACACCGATACACAACTAAACTACTATACCAATATAGTTATAGATTGTATGATGTCTATTAACCACCAACCAACCATAATAACTAAAGAAAACTTATTACAATACTAACCTCTAAAAATCTGAATAACTGGAATGGTAGGTTTTCATCAACATTGGAAATATCTTGAGAAAATCTATTTAGAATATTTCCTATGAAATGTGTATCGAAAAATGTCATGACAGCTTGAAGAACATTCTGTAACATAACTTTATGAATTTTTATCGAAGCTCTTCTGCAAAAACTTAGAAAAGTGTAAGTTTTAATAATTTCTAAAAAGATAGCAACTACTATCATGATCGTGTAAGTCTTGAATGTAGACGAAGCTTGATTTTCAGCGTTTTGTATATTATATTGCGTTGTTGTGTTATAGTTTTCATTAGTAATGTTTGCTTTCATGTTTAAAACACTCTGCTTTTCATCACTCCTAAAAAATTATTGAGAAAAGTAGTTGAGGTGTGAATAAACAAAATACCAAACTTACCATATTGATATTAACTTCTGAGAATAACTTTCAGCAATTTGCTGGAATCCAACAAAACTCAAAACAAATATTAGTAACAACAACCCTCCACCGAATGCAACATACTTTTTATAAATAATTTTATCCACAGCTCCTTTTTTCATTTCTTCTTCGTAAATATTTTTATAAGTCGTTTGCTCTGTTTCAATTACTTTATTACTTTCGGGCTCCGATTCAAAATTACCCTTTTCCTTAGTTAAAAATTCTTTTGTTCTCCATACACCTTCAACTACATCTGATACTTCCTTTTTTCCTTGAGGATTATAGGAGTATATGATTTGTCCTTTGCTCATTACAACTACTTTATCTGCATCTTTTAAGTTCTTATCAGTTTGGTTAACCAGAATACAAATTTTATCTTTTAAAAATTTTTTGATACATTCGTTGAAAACGAAATTGTGAACATAAGTGTCTAAAGCAGAAAGACAATCGTCTAAAAGGTAGATGTCACTTTCTTTGTATGTAGCTCTTGCCAAATTAATTCTGGCTTGCTGACCTTTGCTCAGATTTTGACCTTTATCAGTTAAAACGGTTTCATCTCCTTTTTCGAACATACTCAAGTCATATTCAAGAGCACACACTCTCAATACATCGCGATATCTGAAATAAACTTTGGTAATAATAATTTCAATTAAGTATTATTGTACAGAATATCCCAATTTAAAATCAATATTCAATAATAATGATAAATTAATAAAAGTTTTGACTCCTCGGCACCTCAGTCTTAAAGCTTTTTGTGCTCTTAGTCGTGCCGTTTGTGTGAAGAAACTGGTTGACCTTAACATGCTTCACAGTATTTCCTCCTTTGTGCTTTCTAGTCCTAGGAGTTTATATCTCCAATGAAATTCAAAGATCACGTGTAAGGCTGTTCCCTCCCTTTCCGGTAAGTAATCCTGTCATTTTCTTCATTTGACCACTAATTAGGCTTAGTACTTTTACGGTCAGTGACTCCGAGGCTTTTTTGACCAGGAGTTTGCCATGTTTCTGTTTATGAATCTGGCTCCAGTACATCTGGGTGTTGGAATGATAATGATGATTATGCTATAATATCTTCCGATCCTCTAACATCTTCCATTATGTCTTCTCATAACAAAAATCTTTGAAGATTTGCCACGTTTCTTATAGTTCCCTATTCAGACCCCACTAGCGGTCTCTCTACTGGCAAATTATGCCCGAGCTCAGCCGTAGAAGGTCGAAAAAAAAAGGTGAGCCGCGCCACCGGCTTAGACGGTTCAAGCCGGAAACCCCTAGGTCTTGTAGGCACTAGCAGAGCCACAAGATAAGTTACTAAAAATATAAAAATATGGTGAACCAAATAAATAAAACTATTACCGAAATAGGTTAAATTACTTTAGTTAACAAAAAAAAAATGAATGAAGTTAAAATAAAATTAAGTCGACATAAATACCCAAAATTACATACAGAGAATACTATAAGATAACAAAATTATTCGTACGTGTGATCACTCTAAATTTATTTTACCGTGGAATAAAAAAAACAAAAGTTAGATAAGCTTATCTGTTTTTGAAGTACAATTCGGAGTGTGAACCTTTTCTTCTGAGCGCGTTCTAGATACTCGGTATAGTTGAACCTTCAGACGAAACTGCTGAAGTTGGGATCCTCCAATAACCAAGAAAAGGTAGATCTTCCTGATGAGTACAGTGATGGATCCTCCAGGAAAAAAAACTCTAGATGTTATAGGGTTTTAAGTCAAACACTTCAGCGAGGAGAACTGTTTGGTTATGGAACGGCAACTACTATTTAACAATGGCTTCCCTCAAATAAATCCCGCAAGCGGTAATTTTAACTAGACACCAAAATCCAAAAATATCAACTACTGAGGTAAAATAGAATGGTCAAGTTAAAAATCAAATGGTTTTTCTTCAAAATCCAATTAAGATGGCCCAAATACAGCCAGATATGATAGGAAAACCGTAGAGGTTGTTAACATCCACTCGACTAAAATTCCCAAAACCCAACCAGACCTCTTTCAATGCCGGAAATCACCAATGACAGGGAACTGACTTCCACCAATAATATTCGCGAGTCTATATTCAACACTAAAAATCGCGTTCGTCCGTGTTGATAGTTAGCCTCATCTTACTCAATCTCCAGTCATCAATAAAAATGCCGTAGACATTAACAAACGAATCTTGCCAAAATAAGGTATGCGACACTATTTACAGCGAATAATAGGCTTGTAACCTAAGGTATGCAACACTATTTACGAGTACTTGAGAAATAGAAAATTATCAGACATATAATTATAATGGAACTGTAAAAGAATAAAAAGAGCACGTTACAGATTGTTATTTATTCACATTTCCTGCACATAGGTTCACTAACTTTGCCCATTTTGTGCAGATGTTTCCTTAGGGTGCAGTGTCCAGTCACCAAGTCGGTAACTGTCTTCAAATCTCTCTAACTCAGTTTCAATAGCCTGGTTGAGAGTTCCTTGCCTACCTTGTTCAGTACACTCTTTGTATGGAGGTGCCCATGTGTCGACCACCATTTGAGTTGATGTTCCCAGTTCCCGATTTCCCCTATTATACAACCTTTTGTGATTCCACAAAATTGTTCCAGACCTATAAAGTCTCCTTTTAACTGGTCAGCCATTTCATTACCTGCAATCCCCTCGCACCCATATTAGAGACACTTTGTTGTCTCTTGCCAACCTGCTGAGGGATTCTTTACAGATGATTCCTTCAATTTACCCAGTAGAAGCATGAGAAAGTCATCCTTCCATTGACAAGAATACCATTTATCCATTTTCGATGGAACCACTCCACTTTTCTCTCGGTTGTTCTTCTCCCCGGGTTTCAAGAATTGGGTCCCTGATGTTTTGTTCTGATTCACCTAGATCAAAGTTTTTGATATCCCAAATGCCGGTTCAGGACCAGTGAATGCAGTTTGCTAGATTATCTGCCATTCCATTACCTACAACACCTTTTTTCCCGGGTCAGTGTCACTTCAGGTTGATCAATGGCTAAATATTATCTATGATATGTGTAGGTACTTAATTCCTGCCAACCGGAAGTTCTTAACTCCTAACAGTTTAGACGCTAGAGTCACTTGAAATTCACGAAAAATGAGTAAAAAACACTCATTTTCAGTATGCTCTCATTAACGGTAGGTCGTCATAAAAAAATTATCATTCAGTACACTCAAACTACTATCTGTCCCCCTAAGAATTCCGCTTTAATAATGAAAAAAATTTCAAACAGAAAAAACTTTGAGGAAATTTTAAATAAGCTAAAAAAAGGCGATTTTTAAAAGTTTTTATTTAAATGCGCGGAAACGGGTGCTGATAAAAATCAAATTCGTGAAAATTCCATTCTTAGGGACCCTAGAGATGAGTCCCTCAGATGAATGACTCTAAACTATTATTAATTTTGCGTGGAATCGTTATTAACTTCTTTCCATTTTAAAATAGCTTTGGGAAAATTCAAATTCTAGGAATATTATAGTAAAACTTACCTTTTTTCATTAAAACCTTCCCCGAAAAGAATATTTTCCTTAATGGTACTTGGAAAACACCATGGATCTTGTGACGCAAACGAAAATGTACCATTACAAATAATTTCTCCATTCTTCAATGAATATTCCTGAAGAATAGCTTTCAACAGGGTACTTTTTCCACAACCTACTCGACCAGTTATTATAGTAAGTCCAGAATCCGTTTTAAAATTCACATTTGACAGGATCTCTTCATTTTGAATCTTGATAGTAACATTTTTAAGCTCTACTGATGATTTAGATTCTGGTTGGGATGGTACAGTTTTTTTTTTAACTTCTTCAGCAGTTAAAACGTTTTTAATTCTTGTTAAAGTGGCAGTAAGCTCAGAATATTTTCCAATATATTCTGGAACAAGGTATCCAAAACAAAGAGTGAGAGTTTCGAAATGGGTGGTTATGAAAAAGATAATAGAAGCTTCTGGTGGTTGGTCCATCCAAATGTAACCCATTATTAATATATAAAGACCAGCTTTGGAAGCTGTGCTTCCTATAATCATGAGAATTGTTTTAAGATAAAAAATTAGGAGCAGTTTGGAGATTTCATGCCTAAAAATCAATGTTTAGAACCGATTACTATATTTGGAATTAATTGTCTCCACTTACTTTCTTAATAAATTTATTTTTTCGTAAAAAAAGTCTTCCCAACCGTAAATTTTGACTATTTTTGTAGCTGAAAGAATTTCTTGTGTTAGCTGTATTCTTTCGTCGGTCTTTTGGCAGGTTTGTTTCCGTAATTTATGGATTAATTTTCCAAGGAATGCTAAAACATAGTGGTAAATTATGAATAACCAATTAATAAGCTCTATATTCAAAATATAATAAAAGACAAACCTTGTTTTCCAGTCAAAACCACTTACCTTCTAATGGAATCAGACATATGTATATACCTGTTGCTATTAGAGAAATTGGACCTATTCTGGAGTAAAGCATATAGCAAACAACGACGCTAATACTTCCTAGGACCTGATTAAAAAAAAATTCAGATGAATAATTCAAGCACTGGGGAGATTACAAGTGACAATTTATAAATTCAATTCTCATTTTCACAGTAAAATAAATTATCTGCAACTTTAAAAGCTACAAGTGGTTTTTTCTGTTAATCATTTTTCGAATTAATTTTCGCGATGTCCATTTCCAAAATAATTCTGTCTTAGTATAGACATACAACTTATGGTAAAAAGTCAGGGTGGCTCCTTTGAAGCTTTGCCAGATGAATTGAATGACCTTGACTAAGCATAACGTGCTTCTGGTAGATCAAAACTTGTGGGTAGGATTGGCCTGCAATCATAGGATATCCACAAGCTTCATCCTCTACTAACCAGTAGCCCGTAGTCTCTTAGGATTCAGTATTGCTATGCAATCTACAAGTATGTGAATGGAGATTATTTCTTCCATACCACAGAATATACATTCCTCTTCCTCTACTATTTTAAGCCCATTCAGGCGACAATGTGCCGTATCTCCACTGGTTGTATTCACCCAGAAGTATATTTGATTGTCTAAGCCCTACTAGATCTTGCCAGTTGTCAGATCCGGTTACCAAAAGGGTGAGTTAGTGCCCCTCTTTGCTAGTTCATCTGCTATATCATTTCCTTCTATTCCAGTGTGTCCTGGAGGTGACTATATTGTTCTCGCCTAGTTCATTGAGTTTGCCTAGGCATTCCCATTACAATATATTATAAATTATATACTAACCCATATGTCATTAAACATAAACATGGTTCTCTTAAATTGTTGAACATCTTTGGTAATCAATGTCACTATATTTCCCATGTTAGCTTTGGACATAGCTTCTGGACTCAACTTCACAACTTTTCGAAATAGTATAGAACACAAAGACGTTCTAATTTCCAAGCCTAAAAGTAATAGAAAGAGATCGAAGTTGTAGAAGTAGATGATTTGTGAGAAGTTTGAACATAATAATATTGCAGCGTTGACGTATACGTCAAATTTGGTGAGTTTAGTTTGACCAGGCTGGAAGTAGCTTACGAGATTCGTTATTGCATATGGCTCCACGATTCTGAAAGTATAAAAAACATAATTTAGTTTATAATCGACAATTTTCAAAGTAAAATGTAAGAAGCTACAGTAAAATATTGGTAATAAAAAAGATATTGAGTGGTAAAGTGAAAAATGGTTTTTCACGGTAATTTGGCAGATGCTGGATATCCGTTTTGATGTATTTTCCATAGGTTTGTAATGTTGGGTGTTCCACTTTACCATGTGGATTCCCTGGTCCGGTGGGAGCACTCGCAACTTGTAGGAAAACTAAGTGGGTCATTTCAACTTGACCTCGCCGTGATACAACTAATGTTTTAAATAAACTTAACGTATTATTTTGATTTGTAATTAATTTCAATGAATTTAATTCTTGTTTTCTTGTCATTACATTTGTAGCAGAAATGTGCGCCAAATTATTAGCTTTAATATTGCGAAAAAACATTATAGCCCCGCCGTTTTAACCACCAATTACATTTGCGACCAACAACAATCTATCAAACTTCTTTTATATTCAACTTTTGCTTTCCGCCAACCCTTTTGCCCATAACTGCCCCGTACCTGTATACTGAAGATTCCTTAGACCCAAAAACAAAAGTTGTTATCGTTGTGCAATGTGATATCAAACATTTTTAAGGCTAACGATATCTGTGGGGCCATAGTTCTAACTTACAAAACTATATTATATGTAGTATTATGCAACTTGTAATGCAGATACGTCACTAATTTAAATGTGAAGTTGTCCTCAGCTGTTCCATGTTTCAACTTCTTCTTCTATCTCCTTTATTGGTATGAATAAGCTTGTTCAGGTCCAAAATGTTGACATTCTGACATCTATCACTCTGTTGTTTACCTTGTTCAATTTGAATTTGAAGCATTTTATTAATAAAAGGTATAAAGCTTAAACTTAAACTCGTGAAAAAAATTGAAATCAAGATGAAACCAAATTTTCAAAATAGAAATTTTTTTAACGAAAGTAAACTACACTATTAAATTCAATTAAATACAGTGCGACGTAATTTAAGGGGTGGGTATGGAAATATTTCGTCAATTCACTCACCTTTTCATCAACTCAAATACTAGCATCGTAGTACCATATAACAAGTACCTAAACCCATATACTTTGCTTAATGTTTTGAACAAAGAAGGTGATTTTGCGCTTTGCATCTCTTTCGTCCATTGCTTTTCGAATTTATCTCCGCAATATTTTGATTCGCATTTATGTACCACTTCATAAAGGTCCTTTTCTTCAAAATCTTTTTCACGTCCCTTTTTAACGAGATCCTTTGTGTACCTTTAGGAAGTTTTATTTTTAATAAATAGTTTAGAATTTTCTAAACATATGTTAAATATTTTTAATTAGAGTAAGAACCAAATGGAGACATTAAGAATTGAAAGAGATTGTAGAGACAGTTAAAGATAGAGTGGACAAGAACAATTTCGAGGAATCTCGTTTTTTGAAAAAATGCCAGAAGGGAAAACTTGAGTTAACCAATGGAGTGTGTAACAAAAAATTAACCTCATGTTTTTTTTTTATTAACAGTTAGAATTAATCAAACCCAACCCATTGAGCTCAATTTTAAACCGTAATTTGAGCTATATTTTAAAATATATTAATTTAAAAATTCAAATTTTTAACCATTTGAATACCCCGCCATTGCGTTAGTGACGTCACCTATGTGCAATGAAGTTATCGACAAGCCATTAACTACAAACGTTTAAAGAAAAGACATGCGAATAAAAACCATTAATCTACAGTTGTTAAATCTCACTTGAACAGACAAAGATGGTCCATCTCTTAAAACTATACCTAGAAATTATAGGGATATTCCTTTTTAACAGAGATCACCAAAATTATATAGGGGGTATTCCATGCCAAATCGACCACTTTTGAACCTGACCCCTTTAGATTTAGCTGAAACTTTACTATTCTTTTCTACCCTTTGAAAGACATTTTTGAGAATTTTTTCAAATTTTTTTATCCAGCCCAAAAAAAGTTATGAATTTTTAAAAAAAATTTATTTATTTTCAAATAGCCATAACTTTTTTAGAAATTGACTTTTGGGTACCTTCTTTTTTTAAATTTTTGTTTTTGAATGAACTTTTCGAAAAAATATACGAAAAAAATTTAACATGATCAATTATATTATAAAATAATCGGTTTTTTAAGTAAAATTGTCATTTTTTCGAAGTCCGACATTTTCTTTTTTTTTTTTTTTTTTTTTTTTTTTTTTTTCTCAAAAAAAACTTCAATTTATTTGACAACTATCCCGAGCTGGGCCGATTTTTTTTTATATTTTTTTTATTCATTTAAAAAAAAATTGGAAAAATTGGCAAATTTTCAAAAATGGAAAAAAAAATTTTTCCGTAATCTTTATTTCTATTCATTTTTTTTAAAAATTCATAACTTTTTTTGGGTTGGATAAAAAAATTTGAAAAAATTCTCAAAAATGTCTTTCAAAGGGTAGAAAAGAATAGTAAAGTTTCAGCTAAATCTAAAGGGGTCAGGTTCAAAAGTGGTCGATTTGGCATGGAATACCCCAGGTACAACAACAAATGCAATGTTGAAATTAGTGTTAGTTTCACTTGTGAACTCAAACTGACAGATATACTGTATTTGTGATTCCTAGAACTTTTTTCCGTCTTTTTTTGTGTTTGGTTTTTATTGATGATGGCTCAGTTTGTGAAAGCAAATTCTAATAATTTGCCTCATATAGACATTTTTTAGTTGTATTCAAACAATATGTTACAAAACAATATTATTTATATCGTCTATCCATAACTTTTTCAATAGCAATAAATTGTGTGTCATCAATACGACCCAGAATATGTAAACAAAGGTAAAACTCACAAACACAATTAAAACCAAAAACTCATTGACCAAACGGCGTCTCCTAAACAAACATGAAATCAAAAATGGTGTTTATACTATCTTCGATTTTATTTAGAGAAAGTGGACTACGTTCATATCATGTTAAAGCTAATGCACATAAAAAAAAATAAGAAAATCGTTTTTTATACGAAGAAACTTATTTTTTATTCAAATAATGTGAAAGGGGGTGGGGTAAAATTTCAACTTGAACTCCCCATTGCCTCACTATTCCCTAGGATAATTCAAATTTATATTTTTCTGCATTAAAAAACTTCTTTCGTCATAAAATAGATATAAATATTTTGTTTGTTTTAATATGAATTTAACACTGAAAATATTTATTTTGGAAAATATTTTCTGTTTGATGTTATTAATAATCAGAATGGGATTTAAAAAAATAAAAAATATTGTAAGTTTCTTTAGGATTTTTCTGTCTTTGTTGAACCATGATATTAAACAAATCTTATGTCATTTCACCTTGTGAACTATTCTCATTATTAAAAATATTATTTATATCTTATCAGAATCAAAGCATTAAGCAAATATTATGAAAGATGAAACATTTTTCCTTATTCAATTGATACAAAACGGGAATTAATATTATTGTTAGATTTGAACGCACTTACCAAAAAGTTATTAATGAAAATATATTTGCGGACTCTCTTGGGTTTCTTTGAACTGTTTTAGTCTTCCCATTATCCATATTGAATTGTAAAGTAAAAATTTATAATAAAAACACGAATGTAGGCAAAACACAAAACTTTCTTTTATTTTAAGATATTGATTTTATGATTTTAAATTTATTATTTTACCCAAAATTTCTTCTTATTTTATTCATCACAAAATTATTATCATCTAACTGATGCTCTTATTCTGAAAATCATTCTTCAGTCTTGATTAACATTTTGGAAAATTAATTGAGATCATTCGCAGCTCCTACGCGTTGAATTATATTTTTATTAGCAACGGAAGTTCGTAGTTCACGAGATAATACGGTGGTCGTTCACTGCTATTTTGACGTTTGTTATTTATAGTAGAGGGAAGAGAGGAGCAATAGCTTTTTTTGTTGTAAATTTTAAACAAAGAGGTAGACTTGGAAATAATTCGCGATTGAAATTGCTCTCTGTTATCTCCCTTAATGTTTGGAAATATCAACTCAAAATTCGATTCTATATGTGAAATTCTCCCCTGAATCCAATGGCGTAGACTAGAACGTTATATCTCTCCAATTAGGCGAGTTATGGATACATAAAGTTTCAGAAAGTGGATTTTCGAATATTTTCACGATTTTATTTGCTCTCTGTTATCTTCCTTAATATTCGGAAATATAAACTGAAAATTCATTTCCATATGTAAAATACTCCCCTGAATCGATTGGTGAAGACTAGAACGTTCCATCGTTACAATTAGTCGAGTTATGAGTATTTTTGGTTTTAGAAAGTGGATTTTCGAAAATTTTATTACGTTATTTGAAGGCGAAAGAATGATTTTATTAAAAAACAGATTGTGCCAGTCGATTTTCCGTCCCAAAAAATCCCAGGTTACCAATTTATAGCCAATTTCAAGTCGCAAATTTTTTTTTTTTGTATGAAATTTTGAAGCAAGGGGTAGGTATGGAAATATTTCGCGATTTGAATTTTTCTCTGCTCTCTCCCTTAATGCTTGGAAATATCAACTCAAAATTTCTCTCTATATGTAAAATGTTCCCCTGAATCGAATGGCGGAGACTAGAACGTTCTATCTCTCCAATTAGTCGAGTTATGGATACATAAAGTTTCAGAAAGTAGATTTTCGAATATTTAATTTTCTTTCTGCTATCTCCCTTAATGCTTGGAAATATCAACTCAAAATTCTTATCTATATGTAAAATGTTCCCCTGAATCGAATGGCGTAGACTAGAACGTTCTATCTCTCCAATTAGGCGAGTTATGGATGCATAAAGTTTCAGAAAGTGGATTTTCGAATATTTAATTTGCTTTCTGCTATCTCTCTCTTAATGCTTGGAAATATGAACTAAATATTCAGTTTCATATGTAAAATGTTCCCCTAAATCGAATTGCGGAGACTAGAACGTTCTATCTGTCCAATTAGTCGTGTTATAGATACATGAAATTTGAGAAATGGGATTTTGGAATATTTTCACGATATAATTTGCTCCCTGCTATCTCCCTTAATGCTCGGAAATATAAACTCAAAATTCATTTCTATATGTAAAATGTTCCCCTGAATCGATTCGTGAGGACTAGAACGTTCCATTCTCATAATTAGTCGATTTATGAGTATTTTTGCTTTCAGAAAGTGGATTTTCGAAAATTTTATTACGTTATTTGAAGGCGAAAGGATAATTTTATCAAAAAACAGACTTGGCCAGTCGATTTTTCGTCCCAAAAAACCCCCGGTTACCAATTTATAGCCAATTTGATTCCAAAAAAATTTTTTTTTGTATGAAATTTTGAAGCAAGGGGTAGGTATGGAAATATTTCGCGATTTGAATTTTTCTCTGCTTTCTTCCTTAATGTTTGGATCTATATGTAAAATGTTCCCCTGAATCGAATGGCGGAGACTAGAATGTTCTATCTCTCCAATTAGTCGAGTTATGGATACATAAAGTTTCAGAGAGTGGATTTTCGAATATTTCCATTTCTTTTATATTTTTTATTCACAAGACAGAAACCTTTTGCTCTTGTGAATTGTTCGCAATCATATTTGTAAAATTTTCCCCCGAATCAATTGGTGGTGATTGGAACGTTCTAACTTAGCAATTAGTCGAGTAATAAGTCCCTTTTATCTTCAGAAAGTGGATTTCCGAATATTCTTCCCATTATACTGGTCTTTTGAGAATACTCTTGAAATTTCAGTTCAAAAATCCATAGTTTTTTTGTTTATATAAGACTTTATGTTAATAACGCACTTTTTCGAAAATTTCATTCCACTATTCGAAGGTGAACGAATGATTTTCCCCCCACCACCCAAATAAAAAAGGTACCTGCCAATCAGAAACACATATAGAATAAATAATATTTAATATAAATAGTTTAAATAATATCAAAAATACTTGTTGTTGCTTCACATGTGTGTAATTTAAAAAAAACTTATTAAAAATTAATCAGTCACATGGTTAAGCAGTCCCGCTTGCTCTACCATCTTATAAAAAATGCCCTGTTTCTTCATCAACAAATTCGACGGCGTGTCAAATTCTTTTATCTGTCCTTTATCCAAAACCATAACCTTGTCACATTCTAAAATATTGTGTAATCGATGTGCAATCATCAATAGAGTGCAGTTTGCGAAATTTTTCTTAATAGTATTGTGTAGAAGCAAATCAGTTTCATGGTCCATATTAGCAGTGGCTTCGTCTAAAACTATTATTTTGGTTTTTCTTAAAATAGCTCTAGCCAAACATATCAATTGTTTCTCTCCTGAACTAAAATTGGAACCACCACTACTAGTTATTTTCATGTCTAAAGTTGGAACTGTGTGTTTCATATTAACTTCATCCAGGACATTCCATAGCTCTTCATCTTTAAACTCATTGACAGGATCTAAATTAGTACGGATAGTGCCAGTGAAAAGGACTGGGTCTTGCGGTATTATTGCTAATTTTTTCCTCAAAAATTTCAGATTCAACGAAGATATACTAATCCCATCTATTAATATCTTTCCTTCAGGTTCATATAATCTAAAAATTGTTGATATTATAGAAGATTTTCCAGCTCCAGTCCTTCCAACTATTCCTATTTTCTGATTAGGTTCCACTCTAAAGTTCAAGTTTTTCAAAACCTTTTCAGATTTGTTGTATGTTAAAGAAACGTTTTCATAAGCAATCGCACCATCTTTCGGCCAATTTTCAGCTTCCGTACCTTCTTTAGACTCGGAAGGAATTTCCGTGTATTCTAATAATCTTTCCACGGACGTCATAAGGTTTTCCAAGTCCGCCCACGTTCTTACTCCCCACTGAACCAATCCAGCTAACATAAATATTTGAGTCAAGGTCAGACCCACGTTTCCAGCGCTGGTACCTGAAAATAAAAATGTTAATTCATCAATAAAAGAAGTTGATGTTCAGGATTCTTACCTGTATCGAAGAAGATGAAGGTAAAAACAACCATCAGAATAAACACAGAACAAAGAAAATCCATAATAAATCCGAAAGCTCTCATAGAACATAACGAAGTATAATGAGCTGATGTAAATAGATCTTGATGTCGGTCAAATTCTTTTGTTAAAATATCTTGAGCTTTATATGCTCTTATGGTTGTTAATCCTTCTAAGGAAGCATTCAAGTGTCCAATCATTGGACTTCTAGCTGTAACAAATAAATAACAATATTTTTTATTTAACAAATTCCGTTGATCCAAAAATCCAGTTACTATTGAGAATGTAACTGCTGCTGTCTCTGCTTCAATATACTACAAAATCTACTTAGATTATTTGCAAGGAGTCAATTCAGCAGACTATTATTCTATGTATCCTTCATACTCAAGTTTTTACGTCGGAAAACGTTATTAAGTTTTGAGAACAGATCTCCTTTAGGTTTTCTTGTTAATTCTGGCACAATTCAGTCAACTATCTGTATATGGACATTTGGATTTTTGGAGTTTATCTCATTTTTAGCCCGCGGTATGAGGTCTAAAATCGAGTTATTCGACTCCGTTTTACATAAGAAACCTCGTGTGAAGTTTGCCAACTATCTTGCGCAAAAATCAAAATCGGTCTTGTTTATTATCTATGTCGCCTCGTATGTTCATCTACCAGTGTCTATTGTATGTGAAACTATCTCGAAAAGCTTCAAATAATTACCAAACATGTCTTATTTAAACTATACATACGATGAATACATTTTTAATATTGTTTTTTTGTGTTAACCTTCAAAATGTGTAAGCGTTACGTTACTGATTTGAAGATAACAAGCTCGCGCATACGACTCCAACTTCAAGTGGCCTTCTTACGTGCTAAAAGCTAAAAGCTAAAAGCATTATGCTAAACCTCATTTATTCAATGTACTTACTAGCTGCTTCCAATCTTTTTAAACTCCTTCCAGCTGGTAAATATAGTTTTCTTATGAATATTAGCGAAGAAAAGAATACCATTGCGAATATCAAGAAGTACGGATTCACAGTCGAGATTAAAATGACAATACCAGTTACTGCAAATGCTACCTAAAACCTGAATGCTATTAGAGAAAAATTTGCAAAAAGTTATCAAATAATTTATAATATATCTGTTATTTGTATTCTTAAGAATCAATTTTTAGAAAGCAATTCAATCTTCTTGGTTCAGATCATACTTTGTTCATTTGGTTCCAAATACCATTACCAGACTTGTAAACTTGTAAAGAATGTAATTCAATGGTACACAGATCAAAAGCAATAAAAGGAACTGGGATAGGAGTGTACGGACCAGGAACCAAACACTCTGAAACCTTGGGAAAACCCCCAAGTATCTTTCAAGCGGAAATTCATGCCACAATAAAGTGTGCCCAGTTTAATATTGACAAAGGATTTAGAAGGAAAAAGATTATTATAATGTCGAATAGTGAAGCAGCCATTAGCACACTGAGCTCTTGTATAATCACTTCCAAAATGGTGTGGGAATGCCTAGGAATGAACTAGGCGAGAGCAATATACAGGGCTTTTCACGATGAGCGTTAATTAGACGTTTCTGGCAAACGAGACAACGGATCAACCTGAAAATTTTACAGTATGCATAAATTGATATGATCTACACGCCTAAAATATTTTAGACGATGCGTTGTTGCCGCTTCTACTATAAAGTAGCGACTACTTTGATTTTTTCAAATGGAACACCCTGTATATATTATCATATTATGATTTCTTATCACTTTGTCAACAACTTCATGTACTATTTCCCTATACCTATCTGTTACCGTTTAGAAGATATACATTAATTTCGATTTTTTTTTACCAAACATGTACTTTTATAAACGCTGATAATCTTGAACTCTCTGGTACTAAGACGATTAAATTCGAAATGGAGTGGAGTGATACCATGAAGAACTTCACTCCAAGACATATTTTTATTTGCCTCTTACAGGGTCTTTAAAAAATGCAGATATTTTGATCTCATGAAAAAATGAGTGGAAGTCAATTTTTTCAAATGGAACACCCTGTATATTTCCACATTTTTGTGCTCTACATCCAATTTTAGGTTGACTTTGTTCAGATAATCATATTTCAATTTCGAACAGTTTTCGAGATAAACTGTTTCAAACAGAAACTGACGTAATTTCCTTGTATTCATCACTTATTTTTGAAATTTAACAGATTCCGTTCGATAAATGATTATTAAAATACTCTTCAACCATCAAATGAAACTTCTCTTCAAACAATAGTTTTATTAACGCTGACACACGAACTGAAAATAATTTCATGAATTAGTTAATTCAATTGTCAGTGTATTTCAAAATATGTTTGAACACATCTCCACCTCTACTTAAACAAATATGTAATCTCTTCAAAAGATTTCCATGTGTAGCGCTCCTGATTAAGTCTGGAGTTAAACTATTGAAAGCAGTTCTAACTCTCGATTTCATATCTTCCATTGTTGTTACTGGGTTGGAGTAAACCATATTTTTAATGAAACCCCACACAAAATAATCTAATGAATTGCCATCTGGTGTTCTAGGAGGCCAACGAAAAGGTCCATTATTACCAATCCATCTGTCTTCGAAGATTTCAGTTAAAGCTTCGTTTACTGAACGAGAATTATGGGGTGGAGCAAAATCCATTTGGTACCATACACGTTCTCTTCCTGGCCTATTATTTAAATTCATTTGAACTCCATTTCTCAGTAAATCTTCATGAGACTGTTGAAAAACTAAATCGAAAAGAAATATTACGTAGTATAAAATAGATGTTACAATTACAAAAATAAGTGATGAATACAAGGAAACCACATCAGTTTCTGTTTGAAACAGTTTATCTCGAAAACTGTTCGAAATTGAAATATGATTATCTGAACAAAGTCAACCTAAAATTGGATGTACAGCTGAAAAATGTGGAAATATACAGGGTGTTCCATTTGAAAAAATTGACTTCCACTCATTTTTTCATGTGACCAAAATATCTGCATTTTTCAAGACCCTGTATGAGGCAAATAAAAATATGTCTTGAAGTGAAGATCTTCATGGTATCACTCCACTCCATTTCGAATTTAATCGTCTTAGTACCAGAGAGTTCAAGATTATCAGCGTTTATAAAAGTACATGTTTGGTAAAAAAAAAACCAAATTAATTTATATCTTCTAAACGGTAACAGATTGGTATAGGGAAATAGTACATGAAGTTGTTGACAAAGTGATAAGAAATCATAATATGATAATTTATACAGGGTGTTCCATTTGAAAAATCAAAGTAGTCGCTACTTTATAGTAGAAGCGGCAACGCCGCATCGTCTAAAATATTTTAAGCGTGTTGATCATATCAATTTATGCATACTGTAAAATTTTCAGGTTGATCCGTTGTCTGGTTTGCCAGAAACGTCTAATTAACGCTCATCGTGAAAAGCCCTGTATAACCTTAATTTTAAATGATACATACCCTAATAAATTCACTAAAAATATGAAACAAATATTCGTCATACCAAAGCGGTTTGTTGGACGTTTGACCCATTCCTTCCCTTCGTGTTTTACAGTGTTACTTTCCCTTCTTACTACCCTCTATTCTAAATTATACATACCCTAATAAATTCACTAAAAATATGAAGCAAATGTTCGTCAATATTCGTCATATCTTGGGAAAATCTATTGAGAATGTTACCAATGAAATGCGTGTCGAAAAAAACCATAACTGCATAAACAATGCATCTGACCATAGTTTCGTGTATTCTTATTGAAGCTCTTCGACAAAAATCAAATATCGCGTAGGTTTTTAATAAAGCTAATACTGTGGATACAAGGATCATTAAAGAATAGATTTTTATAGTGAATTTTTCATTCGCTGTTGCTTGCGCTAGTTCTTGCGTTTGCGTAGGTGTGGCTACGTTCAATTCACTAATATTCTTCCTGATGTTTAGTTCTATTTGTTGTTGATCGACCCTAAAAGTTTTCAAATTTATGAATAATATTTTTGATCTCAAATAACTTACCATTTTGTTAAAAGCTGATCGGAATAACTCTCCGTTCCTTGTGTTAAACCAAATAACACAGCTATGAGAGTAATTAGTAGAAATCCACCCCCGAATTTAAAGTATTTCTTGTAAACAGCAAAATCAACTTCTCCTTTCTTGTGAGTTTCACTGTAAACATTCGGTTTCGTTGTAACTTGTTCCGTTTCGAACAAATCTTTGTGCTTAACATCTCCGTTCGTTTCAGGTTTCTTTTTTTCTATAACTTCTTTTTCTAAATCGTCGTCTTCAACGACAATTTCTTCTATTTGTTTGATGACTTTTTCTGTTGGCTTTCCGTTATATTTTATTTCTCCTGAATTTATTATTAGTACAATATCAGCTTCTTGTATATGATTGGCTGTTTGCGATACTAATATACATATTTTATCTTTCAGAAAACTTTTAACACAATCATTAAATATGTAGTCTTGAACATGAGCATCGAGAGCTATGAAAAAAGAATGTAATTTCATCATATATTTAATAATTTGTTTAATTACCTGTTAACGAATCGTCCAATAAATATATTTCACTTTCTTTGTAAACAGCTCTAGCTAAATTTACTCTAGCCTGCTGACCTTTGCTTAAATTTAAACCCTTATCAGCAACAATAGTTTCATCTCCTTTGTCGAATAAACTTAAATCATACTCCAAAGCACATACTCTTATTACTTCATTATATCTAAAAACATAAGAAATGGAATAACTTGCAATTGTAATAAACTAGTCTCACCTCTTTTCGTTGTATATTTCTCCAAATAATATATTTTGTTTTATCGATGATGGAAATAACCACGGATCTTGGGAAGCATAAGAAATTCGTCCAAAAGTTAACAAATGTCCATCCGTCACAGGATAATCCTGAAGAATCATTTTTAACATTGAACTTTTTCCAGAACCTACCTTTCCGGTTACTAATATCAATCCACTATTTATACTTAAAGTAATATCCTTCAAAACCGTTTTGTCTTTTATTTTCACTGTTGCATCTTTTACTTCTATTACTGGACTAGAAGTTGGAGCATCAGATCCAAATTTCGGAGGTAATTCTTCACCTAATATAAAGTAAAAGCCATATTTAAATTGAGAAGCTAGCATTTTTCCCCTTACAAAATCACCAGCTTGATCTGAGAAGGAATAACTGATGACTGTAATGAAAGACAAGAGGACCGTTGCAGAAGGAGACGTAGATACTGCTTTGAGCTATGTGAAAAGGTATTAGAGGGTCTGAAGTCTAAAACAGTCTGGAACTGCAAAAAATCCCTGTATCAGCAAAGTAACTTTGGACCAGGAACAGAAAACCTGCCTACAACTTGTAGAATAGACAAAGAGTAATTATTATTGTGGAGAAATATGTATGCATGATGGAGTGACATTTATTGAGACCTAAAAGATCTATTGTGCTCCCTTGCTTCTATTTAGTTCCTGAGGAACGTATCAGAGACTAGTAGAGCTTTTAGTCCCATTTCCCTGAGGAATTTTAGGATATCTGCAGGCAATTTAGGTAAATGTTCCTCTTCTATCCAATAATCTCATAGGTGCTGTGTCCTAGGACTCTGGATTGCTGTGCAATTCGCAAGTATGTGGATGGAGGTTTCTTCTTCCATGCCACATAATGTACCGGGTGATCAGTTAAGGGTAGCGAGCGGCCATATCTCGTAAGATATTGGTCGTATAGATTTAGAAAAAAAAATTCATGATAAAAATCGAAATTGCTGGAAATTATTTTCGAGTTTGTCAAATGTCCGTTCAACAACCAACGCCAAGTAGAAAAATGGGATTTTTATAGAATTTTGCCTAATGAAAGTATATCGATGATATCATTTTCATATTTACTGACTATTCACCTACACTTTTTGACTAAAATGTTTTGTTCTATCTATCAAAATAAAGCGGTGGGACAATTTCAATTGTTTTTTTAAACAAACCAAGATTTCTCCCGTTTCGCTTGACCGATTTTAACAAATTTGGGCTTAAATGAAAGAGCCTAATTTACACTACAAGACGCTTACTTGATTTTGACTTTTTGACTTTCGTTTTCGCCGCTACATGGCGTTAACTGAAATGGTAACAAATTTTTGAGTTTTTTTCAAAAAAAAAACAAATGTAATGGTACATTCATTTTTACATATTTTGAAAGAGGATAAATTTAATGTTAAAAATTAATCATCTAGGTACCTTTTTTTTTAAACCGTTGATATTGAACAAAATATAACTTTATTACATTAAAAAATGGCACGCCACTGCTTTTTATCGAAATAAAAATCATTTTCGTAATCACTTATTAGTTGCTAACAAAAAAAACCCTGACTTTTTTTCGTTATACGAACGGTTTTGGATTAAAAAAAAACAAATAAATTTACTTGGGGCGCCCATATCTCGAAACATACTAATTTACATATTTTCAAAACCGTTCGTCTAACGAAAAAAAGTCTGGGGTTTTTTTTTGTTAGCAATTAATAAGTGATTACGAAAATGATTTTTATTTCGATAAAAAGCAGTGGCGTGCCATTTTTTAATGTAATAAAATTATATTTTGTTCAATATCAACAGTTCAAAAAAAGGTAGATGATTAATTTTTTTCATTAAATTTTAGAAAAATGTATCCCCTTTTAAAATATGTAAAAATGAATATACCATTACATTGGTTTTTTTTTTAAAAAACTCAAAAATTTGCTACCATTTCAGTTAACGCCATCTAGCGGCGAAGACGAAAGTCAAAAAGTCAAAATCAAGTAAGCGTCTTGTAGTGTAAATTAGGCTCTTTCATTTAAGCCCAAATTTGTTAAAATCGGTCAAGCGAAACGGGAGGAATCTTGGTTTGTTTAAAAAAACAATTGAAATTCCCCCACCGCTTTATTTTGATAGATAGATCCAAACATTTTAGTCAAAAAGTGTCGATATACTTTCATTAGGCAAAATTCTATAAAAATCTCATTTTTGTACTTGGTGTTGGTTGTTACGCCCTCTAGCGGACATTTGACAAACTCGAAAATAATTTCCAGCAATTTCTCTTGGCGACTTTTATCATGAATTTTTTTTTCTAAATCTATACGACCAATATCTTATGAGATATAGCCGCTCGCTACCCTTAATTGATCACCCGGCACATTCTTCTTTCTCCACTATTTTAAGCTTTTTCAGGTGCCCGTTCAAGCGGCAATGTCCCGTTAGTTTCCCTGTTACAACTCTTAGTGCAGTTTCACTTTGACTTATGCATTCATTTAATCTAAACAGGTTGTAGTCACCCATCAGATTCTTTGATTGTCGAAGAACTACTAGATCTCACCGATGGTAAACTAACAATACTAACCTTTAATGACTTTGTTGATTCGTGTTATAGCTGAATACAGTTCAGCTCCTCGTCCAATACCGTAAGGTATTACAACTCCCAAAGAATGTTTGAGATCTCTGAAAATAGTCAATAGATAAAAAACTAGTTCGGCTTCTGTAGGATAGCCCATCCATATACATGAAATTATCAAAACGTAGAAACCTATCTTTGAAAAAAGGATACCCAAAAGGACGATTATTATTTTTAAATAAAACGCTAACAACATTCGGTTGATTTCAGATCTAAAAGTAAAAAATAGAAAGTATAAGGTTTGTTCCAACAAGCTTGAGAATCAGTTCGGAATTTAACTCGTCGCTAATTTCAATCTACGCAAACTCAGTTAAATTCCGAACTGATTCTCAAGCTTGTTGAAACAATAAATGGTGTCGGTTTTCCACCCGTCCGTTTTTCGATCCTTCCTGAAATCTACCGTTTTGCGCTCCTATAAATTCCTTTGTAAAGTAAACCCTACTCTTTTACCTGAGGTCGGCCTTTTTGCGCCCTGATAAACTGGTAAAGTAAGTGGGCAGATGTAAATTGCAGCGCTTGGTAATCCTTAATCCGTATACCTGATAAGAGTTGATAATAGAATCTGTAAATTGCAGCGATGGTCAAATTTGAGATTTTAATCCGACTTGTAAATTGCAGCGATTAAATTCTGTTAAGAATTTCACTAAACAGGTGTTACAGCTTATCTATTCCTGGAGTTGTTATAGATTAAGAACCTATCTAATTGGTGGCGCAGCTCGGTGCCGCCCCCGTTATGGGGTTGTTCACCCCTTTACCTATATATAAATAAGTAGATTTTATATTTTATCATTAGTTTTTTCTATCTAACATTAGTTTTTTCTATCTAACATGAGCGAAGTAACAGAAATTGTTAGTGAACATGGAAACGTGTTGTTACTATTAAGTAACTATAAGTTCTTTAAAAAAGAAACGTTGAAATCTGGAGAAGTGAAGTGGTGTTGTACCACAAGGAAGTGCACCGCCAAGATCTACAGCATTGAAGATGGACCCGAACGGATAATTTCAAGGAAGAATTTGGAACATAATCATCAGAGTGACGAGAAGAAAATTCAAAAGCATATTGTGAGTGTTTCTTGTAAACGTAAAGTGACAGAAGATATTTCTGTAAAGCCAGCAAAAATATGCCGTGGCATTTTAAAAAACATTTCGGATGTTCATCTTGCCGTTTCTGATGTGAATTGTATCAAAAGGAATATTTACAATGCCCGACGCCGAGAATATCCACCGCTACCGAAATCTATTATGGACACCCATTCTGCTTTGGAGTCAAACATTTGGAACACAAATTGTGGTGAAAACTTTATGTTATTAAACAACAGCAGTGAGATTGAGCGAAATTGTTTCGCGCAACAGTTTCGCGATAATGTTTCGCGAGTCGCTGTCTCGGCATAACTGTTTACACGAGGCGAAACGTTTAGGGTTGACAAGCGAAAACAAGGTGAACCGCCAGTTTGTGAGAGACAAGCATGCCGGTTGCTCCGAGTGCAGTATTTGCAATTATGATGATAATTGTGTTGAGAAAGAAAAGAAAAAGAAATAAAAGAACACGCCGATGGTGGTCGAAAGACATATTTCGTTGGAGATTTCAATATGGAAACAGACTCCTGAGGGATATGACAGCGGAACCTTGTGAATATTCTTTTCGAAACTTTACTCGGATGACCACAGAAGGTTTTGAACAGCTCGTTTTGAACTCATATCCTTCCAAGCATCCTCTCTCTTCAAGCGGTTATGATGCACCTTATCTTTGGCATCCCATAAAAATCGGTTTACACTACAAGAAACACGAGACGCGAGGTTCTCTTATGCTCGCTTCAATACCGTCTGACGAGTGGCTCACCACGAAACATACTCGCGAGAACGAACGAAACAAGTTTCAGGTATATACAACGCGAAACAATTTCGGGCTGACTTTCAACTGAACTGCCAACGACGAAAAGTTTATAATTCCTACTTTACTTTACGAGCGAAATTATAGGAGAGAAGAACGGTCGATTACAGGTAGAAGCGCAAAACGGCCTGGCGCATATCTACCGAATTCTAATAAATATACGTACAATCTTGCTTGGTTAATTTTTTCTCGAAAATATTCTTCCCATTTATACATTTTAATAATTTTAATGCTTGACAAAGTTTCTTGTATTGCTTGTAAGCGTTGATCAGTTTTTTTCTCAGCGGATAGTCTTAGTTTGCTGACATACCTTCCAATAATTACTAAAAAAATTCATAATTATTGTTGTCTAATAAAAAAAAAGAACTTATTCTAAGAACTAATTAAATTGTATCTGGTCAGGATTACTAGCCACTCGGGGATGGCTTTGCGAGGAAGAGTGTCGACCAGAACTAGCCGTGGAGATCTTATTGATCATTGGCTTTTGTATATCTGAGCAGTTTTTTCCCTACAACGTATCAAATAATAATAGTAGGAAACTGAATTTTTGGGAAAGTGTTGAGGAGAGAATGATGAATATATTAAATAATAATAAAGGAATTTCACCGGATTAATCGTGAATTACAGGGTGATTTCTAAAACTTTGATATTTTGTCATTTTTGTACGAAAGAACCGGCCACATATTTAACCAATTTTTCAAATCACCCTGTACGAAATGTATGAATTGTGATTAATGATGGAATGAAAATAGTATATTGCATGCCAAAATAATTTTATAAATATTTCATTATTACATCGAATTTTGAGACATTACTAAAATGTTTTTATTTCTCACTCTGTACATAATGATATAATCTGCACCATCTGAATGATATTTACTAATAAGAAGGTACTTGATGATAAGAGCGAAAAAAAATGCAGTTGGCACTTTCAAATCCCGAGGAAATAATTAAATAAAATTTACTGATTTTTAAATTGAACGCCCTGTATTTCAATATCTATCCATCAACGAACTTTGCGATTCTGCACGTTCAATCAGTACATCGAATACTACAATATACTAAAAATTCAGACAATTTCACCGAGAACCAATTTACCTATAAAAAGTGCGGGGTCCTTTACTCAGTGTACTATTAACCCTTCCCCAAATCAAAGAAGAAATATATGAATATACTTCTTGGGTTTATTATGGATTAACTATCACAAATTTACATAAGCGATCTTCTTAAAAAAACTTATTATGAACAAAAATTTTTGTTAAAACTTAGTATACATATAATTGGTCCGATCAAACATGATACAACAGTTTTTATTCATACTATTAATATAGTTTGAACATTTTTAATTGTGTCTGTTTCACTATTTATATCATGTTTTTTTATTACAAATAGATAACGACCCAAGTCAAGAAATTAAACATTTAAAATAGTACGGAATATTTCATATTATTGTTAAATGCTAGAAAATTGTTTTTCATAATTATTTTCGCTTGTTCTACGTACTTCTTACAGTGGCGTATTTACGTTTTGATAATGGGAGGGGGGTTTCCAAAAAGGGGGTGTCTACCCCCGCCGTTAGCAAATTTTTTTGGAAAATTTCAAGGTCATTCACTTTTTCAAAACAGGACCCTAAAACTATATACCTATACTTTCTCAAATATATTTCTAATGCTTAATCAGTTTTAATATCTCCTCAATTTTACGGGGCGGCGCTCAAACGTCTCTGGATCTGTCAAGGTTAAAAATTGTTTACGGACATACAGATTGCGTAAATTACATCGGAACCCTCGCCACGGATTACACAAGTACGACAAGGATATATGAAAAAGAGAGAAAGAATAATTGTGCGCGGTCATCACTTTGTTTCATCTTAGGGGTGTATACATATTTCCCGAGACTGGCCGAATGGTCCTTTACAGAGATAATTTACTAGTTGATGGTATAACGGTGGTATTCAGTATGCTCCCAACATGGAAGGAGTGAGGGTGTTAAAGAAATAAAAATATACAATCGTTATTACGTAACCTGTATATCTTAAAATTAATTTTTGTCAACATGATCATTTCAGACCAAGTTGACAATTTCTAACTACAATGGGATATTATTTTAGCCATTGTAACTTGAAAATAAAACAGCATTTCTTGAGAGAACCATAATCAATAAACTAAATATCCCTTCCATTAATAAATTAAATTGAAAAAATAAAATAAGTAGGTAGGTACCTACACCTAATTCTAAACATAAAATAAAAACTTCCTGAAAAAATAAAAATCCATTCTAAAGGTAAACATAATTTTAATGAATTAAGTGCTCAAATAAACCACCTTCCTGTGCCAGACAATAACCAAATCTGTGATAAAGATTTGATCTCACATCTCTAAGATTATTTGGCGTAATGCTGGCACAAACGTGCTGTATTTTCACCCTCGAAAAAAGTCAACGATAACGAGACAAAAATATCATTTGTACAAATTAATCTGCGCTTCTGGCAACAGCGGTTAAAATAGGGGGGCAATGAGCATTCGGCCAGTCTCGGGAAATAAATATACACCCCTAAGGTGAAACAAAGTACACGCCTTAATGACCGCGCATAATTATTCTTTCTCTCTCTTTCAGCTGTTTTTCTGTCGTACTTGTGTAATCCGAGGGTTCCGATGTAATTTACGCAATCTGTATAATAGTAAATTGCGCGCGCCGGGAGACGCGGTCGTCGTAGCACGAACAACGACCCCCACGTTGCCTGATTTACTGAAAAAGTCCGGATTACATTTCCGAATTTTATTCTAGTTTAGATATAAGTAGCCATTGAGAAAATCTGTGACCTACTTCAGGAAAGCTCTACTCAGTTTAAGTGGCATTTATGCTTATGCTTTTGTCAACAATAACTAAAAATAGAAATAAAAAATTGTATTACCTTGTAGAGGCATTACACTAAGTATAACCCCAATTCCTATAAATGAAATAAGTCCAATTTTGGCATACAGTAAATAACAAATCAAGCACGTCTGTACAACTGCAATCCACATATCGTTAACAATCCAAATAGATTGCTGGAAAGAGTAGACATCTTTTGTAATGAGAGTTACTATATTACCGAGTGTTATTTCTGACACAGACGACGGTGTGAGCTTTAAAGCTTTCCGATACAATAACGAAGAGAAAGCAGTTTTTATTTCTACTCCCAACTGCTGTACCCAAATGATGTAATTGTGGATGTATATCGTGTAGACCATATGAATTATTAACACCATAGCAGCATAATAGTAAGCTTCGTTTTTAGTTACTTTCGTTTGGCCTGGTTTGAAATAGGATATTAAGCTGCTTAGTGCCCAAGGTTCAACCACGCTAAAATTAAACAAAAAAATTGAGAAATTAAAAGAAAATTGTTATCCACACAGGAACTGTCAAAATTCCAAGGATAAACATGTTCTTTCTTATTAGTTTTGGAAACCAGTAGCTCTACCAAGGAAAATTTAACTTATAGTAAACGAACGTTTGTTATAAAAAAAAGTCAACACTCTGTATCTTATTACGCTTGTTTATGGGAGCTTTTCGTCTTAAAATTTTATGACGAAACGGAAAAGGAAATGAAACATTTAAACGTCTTTGAATATTGAAAGATACAGACGAAACCTTGAAATCTAATTTCCTCGAAAACGACATAAGCAACTTCTGCCGGCTAACCCAATTTAAAAAGTTATTAGAAATCAGGAAAAGTAATGACGAAATTACAGTTCAAACGGTTAATTTAGTCATTACACAATTGTAGCAGTTTAAACGCAAGTAGCACGTGTTTCCATAAGCTAATTTTATTTTCTTTAAATGATTTTTTAAAGAATTTTTTAAGTATAATCATATAAAAATAGAATGTTTTTATTTAGCAGGTGTTTAAAATTACTTCCTTCATATATCGTGTAACATTATTTTTGTTGTACATTTTGTAGGTATGGAAATATTTTGCGATTTAAATTTGTCACTTGAATGTTGAATAAAAGTTTTTTCAAATAACCCAGACCATCTGCATAAGTCGATTAGAAGTATACAGGGTGCTACATTGGTTTGAATCTGTAATTATTAAAAAATTGTTTATGTCAAAAAAGTAGTAGAATTCTATGACATTAATATTAATTAATAAAGTTCTAGGTTTCTCGCCAAAAGTTTTCAGGTTTTCCACTACAAATTTTCAGGTTTCCCGTTAAGAATTTAAAGTTTCCCGCTCAAATTTTAGGTTTCTAGTCAAAATTTCAGATTTCCCGCCAAAAAATTTTAAGTTTTGGCGGGAAACCTGGAATTTCGGCATAAAACAGTCCATACCTTTCAAAGGACTCTAACGTAGCAAAACCTTTTATCAAAAGCTTCCAAAAAAAGTGAGAAAAGTGTTTCAAAATATAGACCTTGAAGACTTCTACTATTTTTCTTGATAACAATTTTTGATATCTCTTAAAATAACCCTAAAATAACCGAGCTTGCAGATTGATACACTATGTATATGTAAAATTTTCCACTGAATCGATTGGTGGTGAATAAAACTTTCTATCTCTTCAATTTGTGTGGAAGTGGATTTTCGAATATTCTCACTACTCTTACAATTATTATTTATAAAACGGAAGTTATGCTTTTGTAAATTTTTTTCCAATTAGACTATTCTTTTGAGAATAATCTCCTTCAATTTCAGTTCAATATGCATAGTTTTGTGGATTTTCAAAATTTTTTTTATTTAAAAATGTGATTTTTCGAAAATTTCATAATTCCTCACCACTTTTACAATTATTATTTATAAAACGGAAGTTATGCTTTTGTAAATTTTTTTCCTAGTAGACTATTCTTTTGAGAATAATCTCCTTCAATTTCAGTTCAATATTCATAGTTTTGTGGATTTTCAAGACTTTTTAATTTAAAAATGTGATTTTTTGAAAATTTCATAATTCCTCACCACTTTTACAATTATTATTTATAAAACGGAAGTTATGCTTTTGTAAATTTTTTTCCTAGTAGACTATTCTTTTGAGAATAATCTCCTTCAATTTCAGTTCAATATTCATAGTTTTGTGGATTTTCAAGACTTTTTAATTTAAAAATGTGATTTTTCGAAAATTTCATAATTCCTCACCACTTTTACAATTATTATTTATAAAATGGAAGTTATGCTTTTGTAAATTTTTTTCCAAGTAGACTATTCTTTTGAGAATAATCTCCTTCAATTTCAGTTCAATATTCATAGTTTTGTGGATTTTCAAGACTTTTTAATTTAAAAATGTGATTTTTCGAAAATTTCATAATTCCTCACCACTTTTACAATTATTATTTATAAAATGGAAGTTATGCTTTTGTAAATTTTTTTCCAAGTAGACTATTCTTTTGAGAATAATCTCCTTCAATTTCAGTTCAATATTCATAGTTTTGTGGATTTTCAAGACTTTTTAATTTAAAAATGTGATTTTTTGAAAATTTCATAATTCCTCACCACTTTTACAATTATTATTTATAAAACGGAAGTTATGCTTTTGTAAATTTTTTTCCTAGTAGACTATTCTTTTGAGAATAATCTCCTTCAATTTCAGTTCAATATTCATAGTTTTGTGGATTTTCAAGACTTTTTAATTTAAAAATGTGATTTTTCGAAAATTTCATAATTCCTCACCACTTTTACAATTATTATTTATAAAATGGAAGTTATGCTTTTGTAAATTTTTTTCCAAGTAGACTATTCTTTTGAGAATAATCTCCTTCAATTTCAGTTCAATATTCATAGTTTTGTGGATTTTCAAGACTTTTTAATTTAAAAATGTGATTTTTCGAAAATTTCATAATTCCTCACCACTTTTACAATTATTATTTATAAAACGGAAGTTATGCTTTTGTAATTTTTTTTCCTAGTAGATTATTCTTTTGAGAATAATCTCCTTCAATTTCAGTTCAATATTCATAGTTTTGTGGATTTTCAAGACTTTTTAATTTAAAAATGTGAATTTTCGAAAATTTCGTAACACTTTTCAAAGGTAAACGACTTTATAAAAAAACTATGTCGACCAGTCTATTTACGCGTTAAGTTTTGTTCCAGAATTTGATTTTTTGACTAAAATAAAATCATCTTGCATAACAATTTAACTATAATAATTTCAAACTATTACCTGTTAAATATTTTCCAACATAAATGTATACCTCCGATTAAAATATATCTCTTCCCAAATCTTGCCCACATTAAACGATATATAGATGGTTGCTTTTCTTTTTTCAACTTGTTTTCCACTATCCATTGCTTTTCCAACTTATCCCCGCATTTCGTAGAGCCGCAAGCTTTTAATACTTCGTACAAATCATCTTCTTCGAGATCGTTGTTCTTGTAAGCTTTCTTAAATAAACTAACTGTATATCTAGAAAATTTTCAAAAAAAAAAAATTTATCAAATATGAAATGGAAAGAAATAAAAGTAGTGAGAAAATGTGTGTAAATGTGATTATCCAGGAACGGTGATAATGAGAAGTTCCGTGTAATTGGATTCATATCAATTTATTACTGTTTTGTACAATATTTATTAGGTTAAAGCGCCAAAACATAGTGATTGATAGTGGATTGACAGCAGCAAACGAATGACATAGTACCTACTTACAAAGGACTTTGGTTTCGTTCCGAATGAAGGCCCCTTTAAAATTTAGGCCGTAAGGTTCGCAAAAGTTGGTCGAAATTGCATAGCGACCAAGTAAACAAGGGTTTCGAGTTGCGAGACTGATCACCGTTGCTTGTTTCTCTGTTGATTTTGTGTACCTTACCTAAACAACAATACAACGACCATTTTCATCATAATCGGAATCTGATTCACTAGAGCTACTCGAAGATGACACAAACTCTTCTAGTACTACATCAATTATTTCATTCTGTGGATCCATTATCTTTTTTTATAAAAATCAATTAAATTAGGAAACTGCTCACTAAGTTCTATTTCAACAGTTTTGTAACTGTTGTTTATATGGCCATATGACCAACTGTAGCCAACCTTACGGCTTAAAGGTACCTTTATTCGGAACGCAACCTTTGTCATAAAGGATGAGCTATTATCACACGATAGTAGATAACAGATTGGATCTCAATATGACCTAGAAAGAGAGGCAGACAGAGTTTCGTGTAAGGGCAGGATACACTGGAAACAGATAACGAGACTATGCAGAACTGAGAACAGATTGTAGAACTAGAAAAGTAGGATGACTTATCAACTTCAAATAATGGATCAAAATGCCATGGTATTAACCATAATCAGCAAGGATATAACTGCTTGATGATGATGATGGTGATAATAATACGATACCAAGAGAAAAACGTTTTCCAAGAAACTACAAGAATGCCATAACCAAGAAGCAGCTGAGATATTGTTGAGATCTGTGGTTTGTACCAACTCTCTTTCATATGAGTTCAGAAACAGACGGATAGGTTGAATATATAGTTAACGAGATATTAAAATTTAAACTCTTAAAAATAGATGGTCTTCCTTCTCGTTTATTATAACAAATACAAAGAAATGTCACTGGTATTGAAGGAGCTTTCAAATGATGATATCTGCGATTCTATGAGATAATAATAATTTTAGATTTGAACATAGCAGTAACACCCCCTTAGGGGAAAGATTTTGCACTTGAAAATAATTTTCAGCAATTTCTCTTGGCCACTTTTATTAGCAATATTTTTCCCCACAACCTGGAATAAATACTTTCCAAGATACAGCCGGTTACACCGAGCCACCCTGTATAATTATTCCACTCGCTTTGGTACATCTTGGAAAACCCAAATTTTCGGATCCAGAGTTCATTACTTCTGACAATACTGTACACTGTGTAAGGAGTACGTTTTTCAATTGAAAATATTTTTTTTGTTTTTTGGGCGATTTAATTTCTTTTTGCAGGGCTAATAACCTAACATGTCCTCAACATGACTGTAACTTTGAAAGCAAAAATAATGTACTGGGTCGGACTTAAAATTATATAACAGTGCATTCGAGCTAAAATTGTACTAATATTGGTAGAGTAAGGGTTGTTTTAGGAAATTTGCAACCTGGCCAATCTGTTGGAACAAGGAAAATCGCAAAAATAACTAGAATTTCCCGTACTGTCAAAGACTTACGGCCAATGTAAGAGAAAAACGATTGGAAAGATGTAATTTGCTACTACGAAGATTCCGCTCTCGCGAAAACATTAGAAAAATATGGTTTTCTGATGAAAAAATGTTTTATTTACGGCCACCTAAAAATACTTAAAATAATAGGGTATATTCTGACGTACAATTTAAGAAAGAAATTCTTTTAGAGCATCTTTTGATTGAAAAAAGTCATTTCTTAAAAGGTGTAGTGGTCTCTGTTGCAGTATCCATGTTGAGGAAATCTCGTCTGATTTTTGTTGATGCTGGGGTAAAACTCAATTCAGAAACGTATCAAGAACAAATCTTGCAGCAACTATTACCAGAAATTGAAGATGTGTGTTACGATTACACTTTCGAACAGGATGGTGCTCCCTCGCACACTTCCCCTACAGGGATGTTCTTGAGTGAAAATTGCCCGGATTATATTGAACCAGAAATGTGGCCACCTAACAGCCCAGAATTAAATCCGGTTGATTATTCAATTTGGAGAATTTTCGAACAAAATGTGTATGACGGACAACAATTTGAAACAATAGAGCAGCTCAAAGAAAGAATGCAGATTGTTTGGAACAATTTTGAACAGGGTGCAATAAATAGGACTATCAATTTATGGCGCAGACGACTTCAAGAAGTGGTAAACTATAATAGTGGCCACATTCATAATATTTTAGTTCTAAGTTTTAAAATTATTAAACTGTTTTCATAAATGTGTTATTTGTTAAAATATTATTTAATAAAAAAATGGTATTTCGCGAATCCGGTAATTTCGGAAAATTTCCTTTTTACTGAAGTGTTCTGGATAGTTTATCTACCGAAACAGCATATTAGTACAATTTTAGCTAAGACAGTTTTCATTTGCAACGAGCTCAAGTGCACTGTTGTATAATTTTTTTTATATGTCCAACCCTGTACATTATTTTTGCTTTCAAATTTACAGTCATGTTGAGGACATGTTAGGTTATTAGCCCTGCAAAAAGAAAATAAAGCGCACAAAAAACAAAGAAAATATTTTCAATTAAAAAATGTACTCCTTTATTTCGGCCCACAGTGTATATATTTTTTGAGTCTCCTGCGTTAAACCGGTTTAGAGTTTTTAATTTACAGATATTTCTTAATTTCAAATATTTTGAATTGTGATGTTTGAAATGGGGGGGGGGTTGATATTTTTATTTAGACTCTAAATACTCAATTTTTAACTCTAGAATAAAAGTGAAAACATACTTACGCAAAACTTAATAAAGAAAAAATATTAGCATTTTCTCGAGGATTCTTTTTTCTCTTCTTTTGTTCGCAATGATCCATTTCGAACGATTTTCATTCGATGCACCACATAAACTTCCAAATTATCACTAATTTTTGTCCCATCAACGATTCCCAGATAGTTTCCCTTCAAAGAAAAACTTACGTAACACTGAAACAATACAATGGTGCTATAAAAACTCATAATTATCAAACTTTATATTGTTAAAGGTTGAAGGCTGTTATACTTGGAATATTAATAGCGAAAAATTTATATATATGTGTCACGTCTTTAAAATTACAATACATACTTTAACAATATTTTAAAGAGGAAATTGCTATATTCAACTGCTTCAATATAATAATGACGTTCCAATTATGGGTCTATATAAGGCTGATTAAAATAAAATTTATTGGTAGGGACATTTTCAACCTCTTAAAATAATTCGGCAAGATATTGGGGGGGTTAAAAGATCGTTAAATATAGCGTGTCCCAAAAAAAATTTTACAAAAACATTTCGGAAAAATAATTATTATTTCCTCTCCAAAGTGAGTCCATGTAAGTTCTCGCAGAAGCAGAGTATGTGAGTAGGTGTTCCATCATAGAGTTCACATTTCCTGCACATAGATTCACTAACTTTGCCCATTTTGTGCAGAAGTTTCCTCAGGATGCAGTGTCCAGTCACTAGGTCGGTAACTGTCTTCAAATGTCTCTTACCCAGTTTCAATAGCCTGGTTGAGAGTTCCTTGTCTACCTTGTTCAGTAAACTATTTGTATGGAGGTGCCCTTGTGTCGACCTCCATTTGAGTTGGCGTTCCCTTTCAAGCCAGTTCCCAATTTCCCCTCTTATGCATCTTTTGTGATTCCAGAAAACGGTTCCGGACCTACGAAATCTCCTTTATAGCCTTCTTTAGCTAACTAGTCAGCCATTTCATTGCCTGCAATCCCCTCATGTGTCGGCACCCATATTAAAGACTTGTTAAACTATTAATAATGCAGCTATAGATAAAGAAACATTTATATCGGTCGTATAAAATACGAAAACTCCTCCAAACTTTAAATACAGACAATAGCCGACAAATGTAATTATCCACGGCCATGGTTGACTTTTATATAGATTGGAGGGTCCACTGTTATTTAAAGTTTAGAATTTTGTTTTTAATAATACCAAGACGTAAAGTTGTTGCAGATGAAGCTAGTAGTGCTATTGGTATTATTGAGGCGGGTCGTTTTCAAAGAGAAGCTGAGGACGTTTTCCAAATCAGTGAAAATGTCATTTCGCGGCTTCTCCATGAGAAAAAGACCTAGAAGTGGACGACCAAATGTTGACGGTTTTCTGATAATCGGAGTGTTCGTGCCCAGAAATCTAAATGCAACTTCTTTCCTCTCACTTTATTGAGATATAGCAATAGGTAGTTCCTGCCCAAAAAAGTTACCAAAATATTTTTTCAAATTATTTTTTTGTTATAATTAGATTAAAAATATCATTCAAATATTTTTTAAATTTGTTGTAAATAAAATAGAATATTTATATTTTTTGATTTAAAAAAAAATCCAAACGAACCTAAAGTCACACCAAATTACCACACAAAACACAGTAAAACTTTTTATGAACGTCTTTAACTTAATAAAGACAAACAATCACTAAAAATACCGATCAAAATTCTAATAGTTATCCATTATTAGCGATTGCTGACTGTAACCGATACCTTCGACAAAAAAAAAATTCAATTAAATTAATACTATTTATTGTATCAAGTCAAATGTCGCTGGCCTAATTCACGAAAAATCGAGGGACATTCACCAAAGGTTACCTATATATTTATTGGTCTGTTGAATACTAAGTATATTTTGTTTAAACAATTGATTGAACGTGTGATTAATAAATTGAAAAAAAATAGAATATTTTTATCCGGCTTCCACTAAAAATAACGATGAGTTCATGTACAAGAAGGTTTGAATATCTGTATCTGTAGAGTAGGGGGGGTGAGTGTAGGCTCACAGCACCTAGGCCACATGTGACCCATTGTACATCCTCCCGAGGAGTTGTCTTCCTAGGTCATTGTCCATCCTGTCCTTCTCAGGAAGGTGGACAGGTCACTAGGAGACATCTCCTTTATATCGGCAGGTGTAGGCCAAGACTCACCGAACACACACTCTCTTATTGACGACAACTCCGGACACTCGCACAAGACATGCCTGACAGTTTCATCTTCCTGTCCACACATCCTACATAGAGGTGTGTCCACTAGCCCCATAGTATGGAGGTGTTTCCCTAGTTGACAGTGACCAGTCAGAAATTCTACCGTTAAACGTAGGTTTCTCCTGGTCATCGCCAAATACTTCTTCGGCTCCAGCTTCCCAGGGTCGCCCAGGGTGATCCTGGCAAGACTGCATCCTTTGATTCCATCCCATCTCTTAAGGGATTGAGTATGGGTGTAGCGTTTGACTAGTTCCGCAATTGTCGAAGTCGTTAGGCCGTAGGTGTCACTGGGTCCTAGAATTTTTAGTCCAGCGGCTTCCCTGGCTAAAGAATCAGCAATGCGATTTCCTTTACTCCTGTCGTGCCCTTTAACCCACCTCAGGATAATATTGTTATCTGCCGAGGCGTCAGCTAAATCTTGGTGGCACTCTAGTACTAGCCTCGATATAACACGTTGTCTGTTTAAGGCTAATAGGGCTTGTCTACTATCAGTGCAGATTATTATGTTTTTGCCAGAAATTCCTCTTCTGGTTAGTTCTTTTGTGGCAATTGAGATACCAGCCAGTTCTGTTTGAACTACGCTGGTATTGTTTCCCATTCCCCACTTCATCTTTAGGCTTAGTGCTCTTGAGTAAACTCCACATCCTGAGCCTTCTTTCATTTTTGAACCATCTATATATATGCTTATTGCATTTGCAGCACCTGGCTCTGTGTTCTGTTTTATTTGAATTTTGTAGGGTTTGTTAAACAAAAACCTGGGTTCAATTGCATCATTGGTTGGTTGGTTTGAATATATAGTTAGTTTATAAATCCGAAAATTTCCTATTTGATTTTGATTGTTTACTTAGTTGCTCTGCCCTGTAACCGGCAGTGTATGTGATAAAAATAATTCCAAAACCACTGAAGTGTTTGAATTGAATTTTGGTACCCATATGTATGTTATCTATGATGCATGTGACCCACAGACGTGTACTTAACGGAAATAAATGCATTTTGTATAAGAGGGGTACCTTTTTGGGGGGCAATTTTGAAAATGAAATAAAAAATTTGAAACTGTACTGTGTAACATATCAAATGAAAGGGCTTCTTTCGAAGATTTCAAATATTTTTTTACAATTTTGAGTTTGATAAACTTGACCATTATCACCCTTGACTAAGGCACCTGTAGCATTTAAGATTTTGGAAAAAACACAAAAAATAGTGCTTTACTTATAAATTAAAAAGAAGGTCTCTCAAGGCAAGACTTAACTGCGATAAGAAGAGTAAGAATCGGCCATTCAGACTCACCCATGGATACCTAATGTCCACTACCCCCAGACCCATTTGTTCCAACTGCAACTCTAATCTAACCATGAAGCACATTTTGACCTAGTATCACAAATATACCGTCCAAAGACAACAGTTTCAGCAAAGCCTGAACTACAAAGAAATCCTTAACAACTCTAAAAAAATTACCTCTCTACTCGAATTCCTCAAAGATGTACAACTTCACCATAAATTATAGAACAATTCTGATAATGTGCATTCATATTGTATTATTGTGATAATGATCTATTTTATACTTAATATTATATTGTAAGATAGTTTCAATATGACATGGCAGATATCAAAAAGCAAAAAAGCTACTACTTCCTCATCCACCCGAACGACTGTCAGATTTAAAAAAAAATTGTATTTCAATTATAGGTTTTTTTTATTGATTTTTATTAAGTATTTAATAATTTATAAATGCATTATTTTTTCACCACAATATTATATTCTTGAAACCAATCAATTTATCACTTACTTTCTAGTTTAAACAAATTTCAGCAGCACTCGACTATTACACAATTTAAAGTTATATCGGTACAGCTGGAAATATATAATGTCCAGGAAATGTCCAGTTCTCACTTCTTTTAAGAATTTTCGGCAAATGCAGATACAAATATGAAATATCAATAAGTTTAATTATATTAGTAAATAGTAGTAGTGTAGTGTGTTAATTAACATTGGTTAGTTTCTTAGATACAAATATTGATTTATCTTTATAATTTATCAATAATATTATTAAATATACACGTAACTTCTGACTTTAAGTCAACATTGATTACCTCAGGAATGTCAAAAATGCACACTGGTTTGCGGTAGGTAAATACTGCTTTTGTAAGGTAAAATAAATAATTTGAATTCCACTGGAAATCTTTGTCAATAATTATTTAAAATCACAGTTTACAGATTCCTTTTTGTGGACTATAATATTCGTAAATTTACAGTAAAATATTTAATAAGTTGTATAATTGTGATGCCTTTTGGTCATTATAATAAGTTAACAATAATATTTAAATAAAAGACACAAATTCCGTTTCAGCTAATTTCAATAAATCATAAGAACGTTAAACCATTACATAAATAGAAGTAGGAAGGTCGCACGTACGTTGTCAAAGCGTCAAATAAACCATAAATAGTATTATTTATATTTACTTAGGATGAACTTGACTTGTCGTATAAATATGCAAACGATAGTGTTTTAAGGAGACTCTTAATATTATGTTAGAATAAGAATATCACGATTGATAAGTAACAAGTAGTATAATGCATAGTAGTAGTTTAAGTAATAAACAGAACGTATCCCAGTGCTACAGATAGTAGTTTTATTCCTGTAAAATAACCCTCCAAGGGACCAGCAACACCACCTAGTCAGAGGCCCTTCCACACCTATAATACAAAAGTATCAAAGGATAATAACATCCATTACATAATAATGTTCGCCAAGATTTATCTTTGACTTTCTATCTGCCTTTTCGAGTGAAAGTCCCAAGTAATCTGAAATGTTGTTCTGGCAAATTTCTCATTAAATTTTAAGAAGAAAAGTTTCCATAAACATGTATGATAAGTTCTGTAGTTAAATAGATACAGGGTGATGATTTTTTTTGTAATAATAGAGCTGGTATGATTTATTTCGCAGCTGTGTCAAATCTAACGCAAAAGCAAACCAGTTTATCATTTTAATTTTGTTGTTGCACCAGTTCTGCTTTCGTTTGTGTTCAGTTAATAATGTGTTTACTAATGCTGGAATTACTAACACGTTAAACACTGGGTTTAAAGAAACTTCACCTTCACAACTTTACAACAAAGACTGCTACTGCAGTTTTAGAAAGTGTGCTTCATGCGTAGAAATACAAAAAATGGGATTGGCAGAGAAAATTAATTCCTGTTTGAAACTTCTGTTGATATTTATTTTATGATGCTGGTTGTGATGATAAAGGGAATTGCTGGAGAGTGCCGTTATAGTGAACTCTGTGCAATGAAAATGGATAATATTGAATTAAGGCATGAAGTCATAATTCCTGATTCCAAAAATGGAAAGGCGCGTAAATTTACAGAGACTAAAAGTGAGAAGGTTTGTGATTTCAAAATAGTTCGAAATTACATTGTTATAATCTCCCACATGACGAATTTTAATTCCCTCTTCTTCACCAGCCTGTCGGGAAAAGCCCAAGTAAAATTGCTAAATTTCTGAACTTTGAGAACTATTGTTTGTATTTCACAGACAAAAAAGGCAATTAATGATAATAATAAAATATTCATTAGTACCATTTTTCCTTCCATATTCCTGCATTCCCGATTTGATCTGTATGCACTTATTTCGGATGTATTATCGAAGTGATTTCTACCCTTTGAAAATAATAAAAAGGAAGAACTAAATGAATACCCTTTATTTTTCATGATTTTATCCTTGTGTGTCTTCACGTACTGGGCAGACAGACCAGGACTCTCTCACTCGAAGGTGTTCATATACAACCCTTCGAGTCCAAAAAATAAGCAGATCCTGGAATGTACTAGAACAAACCTACGCATTCTGTCGGGACTGCTTACAGGACATTGTCTACTAAATTACCACCTAAAGAAGATGAGTCTGGTTCAGACCTCGAATTGTCGGTTCTGTAATTTGGAGAACGAAACTACGGAGCAGATATTATGCTCATGCCCAGCTTTGGGCAGGGTAAGATATAACATATTCGGTTTTAGTACCGACTTCAAAAAATTATCATCAAATAAAACCATGGACTTCGTCAGAAGCACAGGCTTGTGGGGTGAATTGTAATCCCTGGGAGTGAGCCACAATAGAGCCAACGAGGGTCGCAGTGACGGTGGCGAGAAGGCCCAACTTACATAGAACCTAACCTATCCTTGTGTGTCAAGATGAGGGATGAAAGAAATTCCTATCAATTGCTATTTTGAGTTATTTTCAATAAGCATAAATTCATGACGATGTCAATGGTATATTTGAAATTATTGGTAGGTAAATACATACCTTGACGTTTTAAATGGATACTCCCAACATAAAAATTATAAAATCCGCGACAACACCATGTTTAAATTCTTTCACAGTAAATAAGAATGACAACGATCAATTTAATACACCAAAGAACATGTTAAGTTACAACCCAAACCGTATTTTTTACTATAAACAAAGTTTTTATTTTTTATCAAAACACTTCGATCGTTGCGAATTATACAATAAGCTCAGTTTTTTGCCAGTTTTATTCTATGTAGTCTAGAAGGAAACTATAAACGATTTTTAAATTCGAGATAATGGATAATCGCTACTAGTCCGGTATTTAATCCCAACAGTAATAAAATAGATGTCAAGATGTAATACAGTGTGTGGACGTATTAAATGATATAAGAAATTGAAAAAAAGTTGTAAAAAAGGATAACCATGCTTAGGTGGTACCTATTCTGTATTTTGTAGAGTAGGGAGGGTGAGTTAGGCTCTCAGCTTTTAGGCCACATGTGACCCATTGTACATTCTCCCGAGAAGTTGTCTTCTTAGGTCATCGTCCATCCTGTCCTTTCCAGGAAGGTGGACAGGTCACTAGGAGACATCTCCTTTATATAAGCAGGTGTAGGCTAAGACTCACCGAACACACACTTTCTCCCTGTTCACACATCCTGCATAGAGGTGTGTCCACTAGCCCCATTGTATGGAGGTGTTTTCTTAATTGACAGTGGCCAGTCAGAAATCCTACCGTTAAACGTAGGGTTTTCCTGGTCATCGCCAAATATGTTTTCGATTCCAGCTTCCCAGGATCGCCCAGGGTGATCCTGGCAAGACTGCGTCCCTTGATTTCATCCCATCTCTTTAGAGATTGAGCATGGGTTTAGCTAGTTCCGCAATTGTCGAATTCGTCAGGCCGTAGGTGTCGTCGGGTCCAAGTATTCTTAGTCCAGCTGCTTCCCTGGCTAACGAATCAGCAATGCGGTTACCTTTGCTCCTGCCGTGCCCATTAACCCACCTCAGGATAATCTTGTTATCTACCGAGGAGTTGGCTAAATTTCGATGGCACTCTAATACTAGCTCTGATGTAACACATTGTCTGTTCAAGGTTAGTATAGCTTGTCTGCTATCAGTGCAGATTATTATGGTTTTGCCAGAAATCCCTTTTCTGGTTAGTTCCTTTGTGGCAATTGAGATAGATAGATAGATAGATAGATATTTATTCTACAAAATCACAATATAAAGTACAAAGCATATAGAAATTTAATAAAATACACAGTGATTTTAGCCTAAGCGTTGGAAATAACAAAAAAAAAGAGAAACGAAGTTTTTAGTTAAAATTTGTCAGAAAGAATTCTGAGATATTATAAAAAACATAAAAATGTAGTAGTTGTTCAAATTTTCTTTTAAATTTTTTGTTTGTAAGATTTTTCAAATCTGAAGGTAAATGGTTATATACCTGAGTATAAAGGGCCATTTCGAGTGCGACTGTATTTATAGTTTGGAGGTATTAAGTGTCTTGTTTCCGAGTAGGATATTTATGTCTGTCATTTGGGGTAAGAAGTTCATTTTGATGCTTGTGAATTAATAAAGAAGTTTTGTAAATATAAGTGTTTGTCATGGTCATTATTCTATTTACTTTAAAGAATGGTCTACAAGAAGTACTAGATTTTAAGTTGAAAACCGCTCTAATTGCTCTTTTTTGGGCCATGAATACGGAGCCAGCGGATAGAGCAGTCCCTCAAAATTCAATACCATATTGCATTATACTATGAAATTGAGCAAAATACACCGTTTTTGTTACAAATATGTTAGTATATTGTTTTATTGCTCGCAATGCAAATACATATTTGCTAAGAGATTCATTTAGTTGATTTATATGAAAGTTCCAGTCAAGCTTGTTATCAATGTGTATGCCTAAGAATTTTATGTTGTGAGAAGAGGTGATAGTTTGTTGACCTATATTTATAGCAACTTCGTCAGAGTCTCGATATAGGTTGAAGGATATATTTTGAGTTTTGCCTATGTTAAATGCTAGTCTGTTAGCGAGATACCAGCCAGTTCTGTTTGTACCACGCTTTCCCCACTTAATCCTTAGGCTTAGTGATCTGGAGTAAATTCCACATCCTGAGCCTTCTTTGGTTTTTGAGCCGTCTGTATAAATGCGTATTGCATTTGCAGCATCTGACTCTGTGTTCTGTTTTATTTGTATTTTGTAGGGTTTATTAAACACAAACCTGGGTTCAATTGCATCACTGGCCGCCTGCAGCAGAGGTAGTGCATTAAGCACTTCCCGCCACAGTCGCAGTCACAATTGACACCCATTCCTACTTCCCAATCGTAACATGGCCATTAATGCGACCTAAAAGACCAGGAGATAAATGATATAGGAGCAAAATGGGCATTTTCAAAAAACGCTTAAATCTCCAAACAAATTACTGAAAAACCCATTAGAGAAAACATATCCAGGGCAGGTACTAATGAGAAAAAATTTGTCGTAACTGCTTGGTGTTCCGTGTAGTTACGTCATATACTTCTAATATTGTCAGATATGACAAATAAACTTAACAAATACGGCAGTTTTGCAGATACGACTAAACATTGAAGACCTTTAATAGCTATTGAGAATAACTTATACGACTTGGAGTTTTAACAGAGTGATGTGGTTTATTATTTTCAAGTCGTAAACGCCCTAAGCTGAAAATGTGCAAAAATGTAGATACGACTTCTATGCTTAACAGGGCAGTATAGTGTGTTGATAAATCCGTGCGAAAAACTTCAGGAGGTACTACAAAGTTTCTTCGGCTCACTCACCTCTGAAATGTGCGGATTGAATCAGTTTACCAGCTGCTTACAATAAATATGTTTCAATATGAAAAAGACAACAAAAAATAAGTACAATTAGCTTAGTAATTTTTTTTTATTCTAATATTTTACAAATTCATAAATATCAATTCTTATAGATACCACAACTTTTTAAATATGACCATGTAAACGAGACTTTTGCAACATACTATAAAATATACTGTTTTCATCCTTTTCTAAATCACTAACATTCCCATTTTCCACAACTCTTCCATCTTGCATCACCAAAATTCTATCACAATTTAACATTGTACTCAACTTATGTGCTACTATCAGTAAAGTACAATTCTTAAAATGCTCCCGAAAAATACTGTTGATCAATTTTTCATTTACTTGATCCACATCCGAAGTAGCCTCGTCTAATAAGATAATTTTATTTTTACTCAACAAACATCGTGCTAAGCATAACAATTGTTTTTGACCAGTGCTAAAAGTCGATCCAGATTCGTTCATATCTATATCTAAAGATTTAACGATATTATCCAGTTGAACCGTCTCGATAGCCTTCCATATTTCATCGTCAAAATGTGTATTTTTAGGATCTAAATTTTGACGAAGCGTACCCGAAAATAGTATCGGATTTTGAGATATGATTGAAATATTTGAACGAAGAGTCTTCAAAGGTATATTTTGTATATCTTCACCGCCTATTTTTATTGATCCTTGGTAATCATAGAAACGGAAAAGTAAAGACATCAAAGTGGATTTTCCAGAACCTGTGGAAATATTTAAGAAAACTTCAAAAAATACTGATAATCTACTGGGTAAATTGCACACCAAGCTGTAAGAGGTAGAGCCGTTGAGCGCTCTAGTCGTAGGAGTCTATATTCCAATAACTATAATGTGTGAGCTGTTACCTCCTCTCCCATGCATGCATGTGTTTTCTTAGGGTACAGTGACAGTTATCCCGTCACTTTCCTTATCTGGCCCCTGCTGGGGTTAAATATTTCGTTACTCAGCGAGTCCAACGGTTTGCTGTGTTCCGGCTTGGGCTGCAGTAGGTGTGACGTTTAGTTTGAATCCACCGGGATGTACAGCCAGGTGCAGTAATTTTTGATATTCCAAATACCAGTTCAGGACCAGTGTAGTTTCAGATCCTACCTTTGCTAGGATGTCTGCTATTTTATTGCCTACAATACCCTTGTGCACCGGGACCCAATTAAGAGTTTCTCTATTTTAGATTTATAGGGTTAAGAGTTTTTGTAGGCAATCCCTGACCTATCTAATTCTCATCTGAGGACAGGCTAAAGATTTCAGAGGTGTCTGACTATCTGAGACTAAGAATCTTATGGCCATTATACACCCTTTCGATGTAAATTTGCAAACACGTGTCGATTTGAGCCTGGAATTCGGATGCAAACTTTCCCAACGATGCGTGGACATTGCACAAGAGTTAGAGGTATTTGCAAAGTATTTTCAATAATATATAAAAATAAATTACCTGTTCTTCCTACTATGCCTAATTTTTCTCCACCACTGACCTCAAAGTTAATATTTTCCAATATACAATTACTACTATTTTTATATGAAAACGTGACTTTTTCAAATTGAATTCTATCAAGTTTCGGCCAATCTACCCACTTAGACGTTGGATTTTGAACTTCTCTTTCCGTTTCTGAATATTCTAAAATTCTTTCGACGGACGTCATCTTTCTTTCTATCTCTGTCCATTGCCTAATACCGCGTGCTATCCAGTTAATGGTTACAGCTTGCGTTATTGCCAATCCCACATCACCAACTGAAGTTGCTTTAACCAAAAAATTAACCACTTTAGACAGAAGCCGTTTTCACTATCGAGTTTCACGTGAAAATAGTAAAATAAGGCTATTTCCCAATTCCCAAACTGGATAATCAACATTGAAATCCAATCCTGGTAGTTTTTAATTCTGAACTTAATGTTTCTCCACAATCACAGTCATCGATATTAATTTTGAAGCAATCGAACTTCTGTGAACAATTATAATACATTGGAATAATAAAGAAAGGATAATAGGATGGGTCACCCAATTTCCAAGTCTTTTTCAATGGTGCTGGTACGTATTTTCCGTCTGAACAATTACAAGGAAGTATTTGAGTCCTTTTTTATTTTTTCGGAAAACTGTAAGCTTAGTTTCACAAAGAATTGAAATTCACGTAATGCAAATACAATACGAAAAGCTGTCTCGAAACTATCCTACTGACTGCGCCAATTATTGTATTGTATAATTCAGAAGAGTTTTTAAAAAGATTTTTATTATTACAATTTCACAACTTTAACAATGTTATGATAAAAATTAGAATGATCTGAATTATAATGTTCTGCAATTTATATGCTCGGTAATAATTGCTGACAGTGCACAGAGGCTGATGTAATACCGCTCCCTTATGGTGTAATATAGGGTGGAGGTCCTACCATAACTAGCAGAAAGAACCAGATACAGATCAAGTGAAATCCAAAAGCTGTTTACAAACAGAAATCATGGATCATGCTGCTAGGCGGAATGATGAAACATAACTCTAAGATTTTCAATGTCCATTGTAGCGTTGATTATCCTGTTTTGGAATAGCTTTATTCTATTTTTTTTTCGCATGAGACTCGATGGTGATGGCTTTTAGCACCACTTACCTTTGTCAAAAATAATTAATATGGAAATAACAACACCCATGTACATCGTACAACAAACGTCTAAATAGTATGCGAAACCTATATCACAACATTTTGATGTATAACTTGCAGATATATATAAATCTTGATGCCTATCAAATTCTTTTATCAAAACTGTTTCAGCTTGAAACGCTCTAATTGTAGTTAAACCTTCTAGAGATGAATTTAAATAACCCATAACTGGACCTCTTGCTGAAACATTTAAAATTTTTCTAAACCTGACTAAAGTTTAATTATATCATTTCCACTGCATTGATTTATAATTTATCCTTGTTATAATGGGTTAATTATACTTTGAAAATGTATTAAAAAAGGTTATGCAGTTTCTTGGTATCAATTAACAATATATTCGATCGGAAACTAACATGTGCTTGGAATTTTAAGTTTTGAAAACGCGCGTGTCAATTTAATTGACATTCAAATTCGTTTAATTCAGTTATCAGAGATTATTCAATTTATTTCGCAATACAATATTCATATAAATCAACAGTAGATATTAAAAATATATATTTTCCTTAAAATAACCTCCCGAAGATGAGTAAACATATTAATTAAGCCGTAGAAGAGACTGCATATGAAGAGTTTTCTATTTTTTCCAGTTCTGTGTACGTCTTTGTCGGTGGTTTCCTCTTTGGCTAGGTATTTCCATGTTTTTTTGGATTGTCATCCCTCTCTCTTTCTCTCCCGAATCTTTTAGACTTCTAATTTTCCCACTCCGCCACTTCTCTACATTAATGGACCTTCTTAGTAATTTTTTTATTGCTTTAAATTGAAGTAGTCTGCGTTTTTTTTATTTTTTTTTGGATCTAAATTTCTATCCTAAAAAAATTATAAAAAAGGCGAAAAGTAAGCGCGAGCTTTGAACGTGATCTCTTCCCTCCTTCGTGATGTCAAAAGAGCCTACGACCTTGAAACGACAGAACGTTATTTCCCAGGTTTTTGAATTTTGACATCTCGTCTAACCTCGTAATCGATATTGATATTTTTTTTCGCTATTGCTCTTGTTTGATTTTCTGCACTACTCTTTGAAAATCCGTTTCCATTTCTTCCAATTATATACACGAACAACTCAAAAGTATAACAATATCCGAAAGGTAAATCAATTGGATGATTCCAGTAGTCCATTCAGTATTGCCACTACAAAATTTTCAGGTCTAAAACGACTGTCATTTTCTATGTCTTTCTGGGTACGATTCAAAATCGAGACAGAAATAAGTTTTGATTTCAAAGGTTTCTAGATGTTCCCGAATATCTGAACCGGGCTATTATTGTTGTTACTGAAAAAACTAAAATAACCAAGGAGACTTGGATATTTGCGTGTTTGCTGCATGGACCAAACCTGTCAATTCAATGTCACATCTTGTTTTTGAAATTAAGTTCGGTTTCGTTTTTTCTCAAACGTACATCTAATCTGAGTAGTTTGTGATCGAATCTAGTATATTTTGTGGTATTGTTGTCTTAGCTTGTTTTACATCGTTTTAGACCTGAAAATTTTGTAGTGGCAATACTGAATGGACTACTGGAATCATCCATTAACTAATACAAACCACAACTAAGGCACTAAAGAGATGAGTATTCTCATCCGCCATTTTGGTGCCTGAATTTTATTGTTTTGTGATGTGTCAAGTTGACATATTGCGTTGAAATTTTTTTTATATTGAACCAACGTCAACGTACAACTAGGCACCAAAATGGCAGACAAGAATACCTATGTCTACAGCGCTCTACCACAACCAAAAAAATAAAATTGTCAGTTTTATTGAATTGACCAACCACTCTGACAAATACTGCCAACATTCCAAAATTCCAGACCTCATGACGTCACTCACCCCAAGGTCAAACGAATGTTCAAATTACCACAATATTTGTCTATTAAGCTTTGTGACATTTATTTTTGTAACAAAGTTGCAAATGATGAAACATTATCAGTAAGCTTTCAATTAAACATATTTGTTTTGAGAAATAAGCATCTATTGAAAAGGCCCATTGGTTGACTCTCTTTTCCATCAGTTATTCCTGTAAATCTCGCTAATCAGGTTTCTTTTCAAGTTTGTTTTCAAGACAGAGCAGCCAAGCAACCGAGACCGGCTGCTCTGTCATTGGCATTCTAGCTAATCGTTGTCGCTGTGAATTGAACCCGTCGCGTCGTTCCTTCATTCTCTTTTATATATTGTAATCGTAATCTTATAGTAACACGCATTTTAAGTAAACAATTATTATAAATAGATACGACTAAATACTCGAGTAGTTTCTAGTAAATGTCCTACTTACTTGCCATGTCAAGCCTTTGCAAACTGCGACCAGTAGGGATATACAATTTTCTCAAGAAGTACAATATTATAAGGAGTGTAACTGAAGGTAGGATCAAAGTAATATTTACTGCTGATATTAGTATTACCACTCCACACAAATCTAAGACATTCTAAAAAAAGAGTTTTTTAAATACACTTAAAATTTTGGAATACCTAAGTATAGATTTGAATTTGTTTGGTTATACGAGAGTGTTGTATTAAATTGTTGACATTTGAGGTTGTGTTTGAAACAATCATTTACTGTCGAATATTTTTCATTTTTGAATATTTTAAGACGTTCTGCTAGTTTATTTGTGAGTGCTGTGTGTTTTATTTGATCTAAAACCATGCCTCCTACAAAACTGGTTGGTGTTAAAAGATAAGTTATCCACAGTGAAGGCCGACAGATTCTTAAAAACGTTGCAACTTTTATGGAGTCTGACGGTGAACATGGAATCCAAATTCCTTTACAAAATCATCGGTAAGTCAAATAAGAAAGTATAATAATTATCCAATATATTACTCATGGCATTCAGATTGTTGTGAAATATATGGAATAGTATACATTACTTCAAAAATAATTGAATCCTGCTAATAATACATATAGTCTGCTGCAGTTAGCAGTTATTTATATGGTTCTAATACTTTGTATTTTGTGTTACCCTACAAAATGTGAAAACGTTACGCTACTGATTTAGATTAAAATATCAATTTTTAAATATGGCGCTGGTTTTGACATTAAGGTCGCGCATCGACTGCAACTTCAGGTGGCTTCTTCCTTATTGAAACGGACTCTTATCATCTAATAGATTCTATTTTAATAACTAGTCAAACCTTAACAGTGCCACTTTACCCCGACTTCCCCTAGGTGTTCAGTTTCTTATTATTTCTTTTAATTTGTACAAATTTAATTTATAAATATTGATGTAAGTAACAAGAAAAGATAACCCTTGTAACTTTACCTGTAAAAACTCATATATAGCAAAAGGTATTTGCTCATCAACCAAACTAAGATCTTTAGAAAAACGGTTAATAATGTTGCCAATGAGATGCGTATCGAAAAAAACCATAGTGGCGTTAATCACAGATTCAATTAACTTCTTATGTAACTTCATGGAAGCTGTTCTACTGAAATTGAATAGTAAAAATGCCGAAGAAATTGATAAAACAATTAAGGCCAATGTAGAAATTGAATACAATTTAAAATCTGTATTCGTTAACGTTGTACTTTCTGAAGAATTTTGATGAATTTTATTTACCCTAAAAATAATATATATTTTTACAAAAATCCTCAAGTCGTTGATATAATTTCTTACCAATTGCTTAAAATCTTTTCAGAGTAGCTTTTTGAAAATTGACTCAATACAAAAAATATAAAAATAATTATAATCATTAAAACCCCGCCTCCATATTTCCCATAGTTTCTATATGATTTAAACTCTACTTTTCCCAGTTTTACTTTTTCTTGGTACATGTTTTCTTTTTTACTAGTAACTAGTAATGCAGAATCTTCTGTTATCATATCAATTTCGTTGTTTATTGTGCTACTATCAATTTCTAAGATATTTTCATGCTCTGGAATTGTTTTTAAATTCACCTGATGCTCTAAAAACATCTTCTGTGAAACTATCGCTTTTCCTTCGTCTACGACAACAATTTTATCATTTTTTTCAATAATCCGAAGATTCTGTGTAACAAAAATACAAATTTTATCTGCTAAAAATTCCTTTATGCATCTTTGCACAACATGTTTTTGTATATTAATATCCAAAGACGTCAAACAATCATCTATTAAGTATATATCCGCCTTTCTATAAACAGCTCTTGCTAAATTTATTCTACACTGCTGTCCTTTGCTCAAGTTTGTACCGCTATCACTTATTAAAGAGTCATCACCTGCAAAGGATAAAAACTCAAAATGGGACATGTAGATATAGAAGCAGTAATTTGTAAATTTGCGCTATCAAAATAAACCATAGTTATAGGAAATTTGGCAACATGTAAATAAGATGCTCTAAAAAAATTCTGAGTACTTGTAGGATCATACAACACCGTCTTTTGAACGTTTCTAGTGTTTCGGTTTCGATTGAAACATTATTTTGTGTGAAGGTTCTGAATTTTTAAAATAATTTACTTTGAAGTGTCTACAAACGAAACATACATGACTTTGTTTCAACCCCCCGGAAAGTTTTTGGGCCAAAAATGTTCGTCTATGTAAACTTACAACAAAATTTTTAGCTGAAGGTAACCAGAAGTGACCTCCATCCACATACTTGCGAATTGCACATCAATTCAGCCCCCCGGAAAGTTTTTGGACAAAATATCTTGGAGAGTTAGTTTATGATGACAAAAATGTTTGTCTATGTAAACTTACAACAAAATTCTTACCTGAAGACTACTTCTCCACCCGTATCAGCACGCTTACCGGGCAGGCAGATCTACGGAGACTTCACTGGTTCAACTGACGGAGGATATCCGAGGTGCCTTAGACAACCAAGAAACTGTAGTATGTGCATTTTTGGACATAGAAGGAGCTTTTGACAACACTCCACATGAAGCTGTCAAGAGAGCATTAAATAGAAGAGGTGTAGACAGCACAACATCCAAATGGATGTCGGAACTGCTCACCACTAGAGTAGCAGAGACGAGAACGAGCAAAGACATTGTCTCCATCTGCTCAACCAGAGGATGCCCACAGGGAGGAGTAGCATCCCCATTAATGTGGAGTCTGACGGTTGGCGAACTCCTGTGTGGTTTGACAGACCTCGGAATATCCTGCCAAGGATATGCCGATGATATTGTTATAACAGCCAGGGGAAAATTTGAAAACACCCTTTGTGACATCGTACAAAAGGGTCTGAACTATACAAATAGCTGGTGTAGGCAAGTGGGACTCAGCATCAACCCCATCAAAACCATCTTGATAGCCTTCACTAAGAAAAGAAAACTCAACCTCAAAACCATTAAACTTGATGGGAACGACGTTGAATGGAGACAAGAAGTCAAGTATCTAGGTTTGACTCTAGACAGCAAACTCCTGTGGAACAAACACGAGAAGGAGATTACATACAAAGCAAAAATGGCTCTAATGGTGTGCAGGAATCTGGCAGGGAGAAACTGGGGTTGTGACCCAAAAATCCTGAACTGGATGTACACTGCCATAGTGAGACCAATCATCACTTATGGAGCCATTGCGTGGAGTAGTAGAACTAGCCTCTTGACGACGAGAGAAAACCTCTCCAAAATTCAAAGACTAGCCTGTATATGCATAACAGGAGCAATGAGTACATGCCCAACGGCAGCAATGGAAGTGATCCTCAACCTCACACCATTACATATGGTGGTGGAGAGTATTGCAGAAAGAACAAGATACAGACTAAGTAGAGAGGGAATCATTAAAAAAAAACACCTCTTCACTTCTTAGATTTCGGACAACCAGGGACATGCCTCAAGATGGTATGATGAAAAAGTATAATTTTTCAAAGAAATTCGTTACGGAATTAACCAACAAGCAGGAATGGGATCCAAATACCATTACCAGGCTTGGAAAGAATGCCATTCAATGGTACACAGACGGCTCAAAAGCAATAGAAGGAACTGGGATAGGAGTGTACGGGCCAGGAACCAAACACTCTGAAAGCTTGGGAAAAACCACAAGTATCTTTCAAGCGGAAATTCACGCAATAAGAAAGTGTGCCCAGTTCAATATTGACAAAGGATTATCATAATGTCTGATAGTCAAGCAGCCATTAAAGCGCTGAGTTCTTGTGTAATCAGTTCCAAAATGGTGTGGGAATGCCTAGGCAAACTTAATGAACTAGGCGAGAACAATATAGTCACCTTACTGTGGATTCCAGGACACACTGGAATAGAAGGAAACGAAATAGCAGATGAACTAGCGAAGAGGGGGACTGAAATACCTTTTTGGGGGCCGGAACCTTTTTGCGGAATCAGCTCCAATGTAATATTGGAAGAAATAGGTAAAGCCGAAGAAAAGAGAAGATCTGACAATTGGAAAGATATAGTAGGGCTTAGGCAATCAAAGATTCTTCTGGGTGACTACAACCTGTTGAGATCAAATGAATGCATAAGTCAAAGCAAAACTGCACTAAGAGTTTTAACAGGAATCCTAACGTGACATTGTCGCCTGAATGGGCACCTTAAAAAGCTCAAAATAGTGGAGGAAGAAGATTGTAGATTTTGTGGAATGGAAGAAGAAACCTCCATCCACATACTTGCGAACTGCACAGTATTTCAGAATCCTAGGGCACAGTACCTGGGAGACTACTGGTTAGAAGAGGGACAGTTACCTAAGTTGAGGCCTGCAGATATCCTAAAATTCCTCCGGGAAATAGGACTAAAGGAGCTCTCCTCAGAAACTAAGTAGAAGTAAGGGGGCACAATAGATCTTTTAGGTCTCAGTGAATGTTACCCCAAAATACATACATACATACATACATACCTGAAGGTAACCGATAGATATCGTGATTTAGAGCGCATACCTCCAAAACTCTTTGGTATCGTTCTTTATCAAACGGTTGATTGAATATAATATTTTGCTTCAAACTAGAAGGGTATATCCAAGGTTCCTGAGGTGCGTAAGATATACAACCATATTTGTATACGTTTCCTGTTATACAGTCATGTTCTTCTAAAATACACTTCAAAAGAGTTGTCTTGCCACTTCCAGTAGATCCAGTAACAACCACTAAACCTGAATCTAACAATAGACTCACATTTTTTAAAATCTCTTTATTGTTTAAATTAATAGTGACGTCATTAAAAGACACTCGCGGCTTCTCTTGAATATTATCAACTTCTTGTTTTTGAGCAATTTCTTCTGTTGACAAAAATTCTTTTATTCTTGTTATAGAAGCCGACGTATCTGCTGTGACAGTGACTCCGATTGGTATAGCCACACTTAAAGCATGTCTGATTCTCAAAAATAAAGCTGTCACGTAGTAAATTAATTCTGCTGAAATCCTGTTGCCCAATAGGATGTAAGTGGTTAAAAGAAGGTAGTACGCTATTTTTGAGGTTAAGCTGCCCATTAAAAGGACGCTTATTTTTGATATAAAAAGTTTTAAAATGGCGCTCATTTCTTTCCTAAAAAAAAACATAATCGAATAAAATTTACAATAACAGTATATAATAGGTGGAAATAAATTTTGTGTTGGTTATAGACCCAGTCTGGCCAAAATCATAATGAACATGTTTTCGTTTATTTCGCTCTGTTTCTTTTTATATCCTACCACTACTTCTCTTGATTCGATGGAATTTTGGAATCAAAGTCATGAATCTATTCTGCACTCCAAGAGAATATTGTGACCTAATCGATTCACCAAACAAACTTATCAATGGCATTCTTTCTTTTTGCAAAGGAGTCAGGCCGTAGGTGTCGCCGGGTCCAAGAATTCTTAGTCCAACCGCTTCACTGGCTAAAGAATCAGCAATTTGCTCCTGTCGTGCCCCTTAACCCATCTCAGGATAATATTGTTATCTACCGAGGCGTTAGCTAAATCTCGATGTCACTCTAATACTAGCCCTGATGTAACACCTTAATTGTCTGCTATCAGTGCAGATTATAAAAACTGGTTATGGGTAGACTTTGTGTCTTTGGTGTATTTGTAGGACTATATTATTACAGTATATTGTTAGTAAAAATGTCTTACTTTCTGTTTTCATTAATTTTGTCTTCAAAAACATCTTCCCAAGTATTCATTTTTATAACTCGAATACCCGATAGAGTTTCTTTGGTAATTTGCAACCTTTTATCTGCTCCTTTCGATGAAGATAATCTTAGCCTAGATGTTATTTTCCCAATTATCACTGCAAATCAAATAAAATTACATTTCTCGTCTTGAATACCGGTAATTAGAATTTATTTAAATAGTGAATATCGATTTGGCTCGTCTAAAAACAACACAGTCGCAATTCTAGACACAATCTTCCTATTTTTGGAAATAAGACCAGCTTTCAATCAGCAAAACATTAAAGTCATCTCAGAAAACTTCTTACTAGTTTTATATCAAACTACAACGTTAACTAGCTTATAACAAATCTCATCAGTCGAATCCGATATGTATACACGTTGGCGATCAATAATCCTACAAATCATAACATTTTCCTCTTTCGACTATTATACGAATTGTACTCTATTAGTCCAGTAAATAAAGACACCAACTTGTTCATCTTATTATTGCAACTTGTAGGTTAGGTTAGATGTGTAGATTACTCTCTGAAAATATGTCCTCCGCGGGATTTGCGGAAGGGGATGGAAAATGGCCCATGGTCCCGAAAATTCAGTTTTTGGCCGATATTTCCCGAAATATGCTACTTAGAGAAGTGGGGTTTTGCTAGAAATGAAGTACAGTTCATTACCTACAAAAATGGTCCCCATCATTTTTGTCCCTGGATCAATATTTCTTGCAAAAAAAATTTTCCGGAAAACTAAAAAACTTAGCCAAAAAAGAGGACATTTTCAGCTTTCCAATCATTGTTTATCAATTTGCGGTAGACCCGAGAATTTTCAGAAAACTCCGGAAATAAAAAAAAAACGTCCCAAGAAAAACATGTTGTTTATAAACATACACAAAAATTATTTATTCATTCTTTCGGAATACATTCACCACCTATCAAAGTTCCATTATCCAAAAGGTTTCGGTAAAACTACGCTTAATTTAAAAAATATAAACGGATTGATAAGGGCGGTCAAATATTCAGGAAAAATAAAGTTTGGCCAGTTTTTTCAATATTCCTGGAAAATGAAAAAAACTAAAAAGTTACACGATGTTATAGGTACAGGTTCCTCCTTCCATATGCACTTTGAATCATGAAAAAAGATTCATTTTTACTCAAGTTATGGGCCAATTTGCCCGCCCTCCCATGCCTACATTCACGGAGCGTGCTCCCGGAGACGCCGCGCAGCAGCTCGAAATCCAAGGTACGCTTGGGCCCGTTTATCTCGAAAACGGTTAAACTTTTGACAAAAATGATAAGGATCATTTTTGTAGATAATAAACTGCTCCATTCCTAGCAAAACCCCACTTCTCTAAGTGTCATATTTCCGGAGATATCGGCGGAAAACTCAATTTTTGGGATTATTGGCCATTTTTCCGCCCCTTCCGCAAATTTCGCATATTTTCAGAGAGTAATCTACCCGTGAATACCTACAAGCTGCAAAAAAAAAGTCCGACAATAATGAGGTTGGGGGGTTTCTCGGTCTTTATTTACTGGACTATATGCCAAATAATTCATTTCAACTGTGAGATTCGTATGCGCGTAGATCTCGCTTACGATACTGTCGGCAGCTACCAGTCCTAGGCAGGCTCTCTTTTTCAACTGTTTTTCTGTCGTACTTGTGTAATCCGGACGGTTCCGATGTAATTTACGCAATCTGTACATATATGGGACATGCTTTCAGCTTGCCTGAAATATCTACCAAAAAATTGGTTCAAGCTCTCCTACTATTACAACGCTTACCTTGCAACGGTACTATCAGTACAAAAAATCCCATTCCAACACATGTCGCCAGTCCCATTTTATTAAAAATCAAATAAAAAAGAATCACCGCTTGTATGACTCCAATCCAAGTATCATTAAAATATAAAATACACGTTTCGACCATCGCTACGTCTTTCGTTACTAGTGTCACTATTTTTCCGACGCTAATTTGGGATAAAGATTTCGTGGTTAGCCGCAAAGATTTTCTAAAAATCGCCGAACTTAACGAAGTACTGATTTTAATGCCCAACTCGGCAAGATACAAGTTATAGTTGTGAAGGTAAGTTACGTTTAAAAAATTTACAAACACAAATAGACCAGCGAAATTAATAACATCAGTTTTTGTTAGTTCTTCTTGCTCTGGTTGGAAATATAAAATCACTTTGGATAATATCATTGGTATTACTATGCTGAAACATAAAAATTTACAAATGTCATTATATGTTTAAATTAAACATCTCGTCTCATATAGACATGCAGTTTCTGTGTATGTTTGGTTGCCTATATCAAAATCGTTTATTGATGGATGACAAATAAAAAATGCACGGTCGACAGAAAAATCATTTAAAACTATAAAACTTACATTACAGCACTCCTTGCAATAAATTGTATTAATCCCACTAGCAAATACGTCACGCCGTAACATTTCCACAATATTTTAATAAGCGATACAGCTCCGGAATCCTTAAAATTTGTTTTCAAACATTGGCGGTCTAATTCATCTCCGACATCGTTTGATTTACAATTGTCTATGACTTCAAAAAGTTGGTCGTTCTGGAATGTTCCTTCTTTGTATATATCCCAAATAATTCCTAAATTGTATCTGAAAGATAATAGCGATTCACAGTTTTAAATATTGTTAGTGTTATGTTTGATCTTTGACAGGACAAAAATATATTGGTAAAGCGGGTTTCCCTAAATTTTAGTTGTCTATACTGTGCCACAACTGTCAGGTTCCAGCCACAGAACTATTGTTCAGTTTCTCTATGGTACACTGTAAGTTGTGGTTATCTCGGGGAATAAATTTTTATTTTTCACCAAAAAAGTATACGATAGTTCGTTAATCAATACAATGGTATACATCTCAGTATTATTTTAATAAAAAAAATGGAATCATCAGCGTGGATCTATGATTTTTGACATTCTTCCTCACGAGTTCTCCTTGAAAATGAATGGGACCAGTTACTCTTTAATTAAGCAAAAGATTTCTTCTTATATTATTGTATTTTTATTATAATCGCCTTTTTTAGGATGCATACGATTTTTGTTGCCATTTTGATTATCAGTATTTTGGTTCATAATCATAATTTCTAACTAAACATTAAATTGTTAAGAAAAAGACAATTAAATAATGAGAATGTTATATTCATTTCACAAAATTATTTTTATCTTATTGAATCAATCTATTTTTTACCAAAAAAAGCAAATAGGATGAAAGGAAACATTTTTTTAAAGTTGTTCGTTTATACTCATATTTGTTTATTATAGTTTTCACGCCATTACGTTCAGATACAAGTTTTCTTATGCCTCATTACTCACTCAATTTTTTAAAATCAATTTTGAATTTAAGAAAAAACAAGCGCTAACATTTGTCCCTGCTGATAGCACACCAGCTTCTTATAAAAAAGTATTACTACTTACAAAAACATAAATCTTGATAGAATATTCGCATTTTTTTTAGGATGCACTTGTCTTTTGTTGTCATTTTGATTATCACTATCTTGGTTCATACCTAATTTCTAACTAAACGTTAAATTTTTAACAAGAGACAATTTAAATAATAAGAATGTTATCTTTATTTCACAATAATGCTTTTTATCTTATTTAATCAACCCATTGTCGTATTAAAAAATATAATCACGACGGAAGCTGTCCTTTCATTCTACATATAAAAACATTTATTATATCGTAAGATACAAAATCCATAGCAATATACTTCTAATACCCCAGTATTTATATAGTTTTATCGACTAACTGAAATTATTTATTTATCAAACTCTGCTCTTGGCTTTTACCTAATTTATCAAATATTTTCGTACACAAAATTGCCTGTGCAAAACTACCAAAGATTATGTACACGGAAAACTACTAAATTAATTAAAATGATAACCTAAAAATTGAAATGTAAACTTTCAAATTAGCCTAAATTCGTCACGAATTTCGGAAAATCTTGAAATGGACTCAAGTTTCCCGCTACCCAGATTTTAAATTTCACGAATTCGTGAAATCTTAAATTGGGTACCTGTCAATTTTCCCGCCAATTAATCTGACCAATAGCATTAGAGTACCTGATTCGTGTTTCGTGATTCGTTGCTATATGAACTCACCTTAACTTTGAAAAATGATCGTTTTTGGTGATCGGTCCATCGGTGCAATCTCCCAAATTCTTACTTCAACAACCTAGTTCTGTGTTCCAGCTTAAGAAAAGAAGAATATTTGAGGTTAAATGTGGTATTTTGTTTTAGTGTTTTTTATTTCAATTTTAGGTCTAATTTAAATATATCTTAATAAATTTAAGTTTGCCTTTATAAGTTTTAAGTAACTTTTTTGTACTAATTGAAGTTACCCCTGAAAATAAAATGCTATGTCGGATCCCAAGTTAGACGAGTCTCGTCAAAGTTATATCGACAAAAATCCTTTCGAGGGATTGAAAATAGATGACAATTCAATTTTAGATGTCCTAGAAGGTAGACATCCATGTCCAAAATGTGGAAAATCTAGAAAATTTTATTGTTACTCTTGTTATGTTCCTATAAAAAACCTCGAAGGGAAACTGCCTGTGGTGGATGTAAGTACTTTATTATGATAATTTCAAAAACAGAGGAAGAAATTTTCTTTTACAGCTACCAATAAAAATAGATATAATTAAACATAAACATGAAATAGATGGTAAAAGTACAGCAGGACATGCAGCTATATTAGCAAAAGACTATGTCAGTATTTATACATATCCCAATATTCCAGACTATCAAAATGAGAATGTTGTCCTCATATTTCCTAGTCAGAAGGCTATAAGTGTAACACAATTAGTAGCTTATGGTTTAGATCAGGAAATTATTAATCAATTTCAAAATGAACCATTAGATGAACTACCTCCAGGATTCAACAGAAGTACTTTAATGAAAAAAATTCCCAAATCCAGAGAAGAATATGAATTTGGAGGAAATTTTCAGCATTTGCCTATTACCAAAGCAGTATTTATTGACAGTACCTGGAATCAAAGTAAAAGTTAGTAACAATATTACAATACAATAATAATTGGTTTAATAATATTTGTTATAGGTATTTATAAAGACGAAAGGATAAAACGTATCCCTTGTGTTGTGATCCAAAATAGAATATCTCAATTCTGGAGGCATCAAAAAGGTAGCCCACGATGGTACTTAGCTACTGTCGAAGCTATTCACCAATTTTTAATAGAAATCCACCTACATAGGTGGGGTTTAAACAGAAACTATACCGGAATTTACAATTGTTTTACAGAAAAATGTTTGGATCAATTCAAACTCTTGTATAATGATAGTGACAATGCTTACAACGGACAGTATGATAATTTATTATATTTCTTTCAACATATGTATAAGTTAATTCATGCTTATTATAAACACGAAGAGTTGTATGCATATCGAAGACGATTAATGTAAATAGCGTCAGCCACACATAAACATTATTCTGTTTTATTAATGATTTGAAACCTGTTTCTTCTGTCTAATGCCTTATTCCACTAATGTAAGTAAGGTTTAGTTTGCAGTAGTTCATTTGCACCTCTGTAAATTAGTTGTTTACAGAAACTATCCCAGAATTTACAATTCGAGATGATAAATACAATTGTGAAAAAATAAGGAAAATAAAACGCATCCATGTAGTAATAAAAAAAACATTTATCATCAAAACATTTTTTTATCTACAAAAATTTTAAAACTTATTTCAAGGTTTGTTTTGCTAAAATATAACACATTCTTTTATTTATGTTCCCAAGTAAAGTATAAAACTGGAAACATTTTAAAATAAATAAATATATATAATGAACATACAAATTCTTGTGGCCGTATTTTTAAAAAATTCTTACAATTAAGATTCAATATTGTACATACAAGATCTGTAACCAGTAAAGCCTGGTTAAATTAATCTAAAAAACATTTAATTTCCGCAAATTCATTTTAGCGCTATAGTTTACGCAAATCCAAAACAAAAACACTACCATCAGAAGCACTGGCACCAACTTTGTCCCCTCTCGAATTCCAGCAAACCTAAAATTAGAAATAACAATTATATTACATTACGATACTAATGAAAAGCTATTTCACCTCAAATATTCCTCCAGTGCCTTTGTAACTATGAACAAGTTGACCTGACTGAGTTGACCAAATATGGACACACTTGTCGAAACTACCACTTGCTAAAAATTTTCCATCTGGACTGAAAGCAACAGAATAAACAGGTTCTGTATGTTTGGTTAATCTGTGGATACAAGCTCCTCTGTCTACATCCCATAACCTAAAATAAAGATTAATACAATATTTAAACTCACATTTTCAATTCCGATTATGGATATTTACCTGACTGTTGAATCGAAGCTTGCTGATGCCAAAATAAGATTCATATTAGGATTTTGAGTACCAGGTCCTGTCGGAGACCACTTAATGGTATAAATTTCTTTAGAATGTGCTTGCAAATCATGTACACAAGTGTCTTGCTTCATAGACCATATCTTTAATGTCATATCATCTGAACAAGATGCCAACAATTGTCCTTGGGGATCCCATTTAATGGCATTTACTTCGTTCTAAAAAAGTTGAATGTAGTTTGGGAAATTAAGTAAGCTTGAGGAAATTTACTGTGTGTCCTTGGAAAGATTTTATCGGCTTATCCACAGATAGCTTACAAACGTGAATACATTGATCGGTGGAACAGCTAGCGAATGATGTGTTAGTTTGCCAATCTACATCCAGTGCAGGTGCTGAATGAAAACTGAATTGTTGTGTACACTGTCCACTTGCAGCATCCCAAATAATTGTTGTTTTATCAACGCCTGCTGATAGAATATAGTTTCCACGTTTATTCCATTTAAGTGCAAAAATAGGTCCTTTGTGTTGACCTAATGTTCTTGCCAAACGACCATCATTAGTCCATATTCTTGCATAACCATCATAACTACCTGTTGCTAACAAACTTCCATCACACTAAAACATGAAAATTTACTGTCTATATTACATAATAAGGTAATTAGGTACTTACATTCCAATCTAAAGATGTGACATCTTTGTTACTAGGTACTTCAGTTCCACCTTTTTGTATGCAATGTCTTAAAACCAGCTGGTTGGGGCTAGCAGTGTTATCAGACATATCCCAAATTCTAGCTGTACTATCTCCTGATCCACTGGCCAATAAGTCTGTTGTAGGATTCCAGGCACAAATAAATACTTCAGATTCATGTCCACGAAGTACTGTAGCTTTTGAAGAAGGTATTTCGATAGATGTATCTACCTCCATTGTTTCGTTTTGTGTTGATTCAACAGCTATACAAACAAAAAGTATAATTGCATATCAAATTTGAACAATACTAAACATACCTTCCTCTCCATTTGTCTCCGATTGTTCAGCTTTAATGGCTTGCTTTTGTTGGTTCTGCTGGTTTTGTCTACTTGCTACCACATCTGGCATAACAGCATCTATTAAACTGAGACTTTCCACCAATCTTTGTTCAGTCCCATCTTCTCCTATGCTTATTTCTGCTTCTGTGTATTGCAGTCCCTTTTGAAGAATGCTAAGTAAGGCAGCAGGAGGTACTAGAGCTCCATTAATATTTGATTGAGATATATGGGATTCTATGCCAAAAGTATAGGCAGAATGCTGGAATCCTATAATAAAAAATATTGTAAATAATAAATTACACGTGAAGTATTGTTCTACCTATCCTAGGAACTTAAGCAGTTCACTGAACTAACAAAGAGTACTTATATGACTAGTGAATGTTATTATTAAAGGCAAATGTAATTTTTTAAAATGTGAAAATACTAATCTACAATCCATTTAAGAAAGGGCATTTATATAAAAACCTTGCTTTCAAAGCGTCTTTATGAATTTAGGTTATGTATGGGTTTTATTTACCGGACTCTTGTAAATATCTATAAACTAAAAAGTTTACTTCATCGCTGGAAAAACTCATTGTGACTATTACAAATTGTTTAATTATAAGGACCCATTTAATTTAAAAGTAGTTCTGGTTCTAATCACTCAGTAAACAATCAACAACTCACTAAAATGTCAACGTTAACTTAGTTGACAACCATGAAGTCAGCCACTTGTCAAATCATTGACCTGTTGTTCTATCTTCTTCCTCCAATGTTTGAATTTTATTTGTGTCTTGAAATATTGTGAATTTAATTGTTATAACAAATTAATAGTCTCAACCCTTACTACATGGAATCTTTCCATGCTTCTAAAATAAAATCTATAATTCTATAACCTAGTATAATTTTATTTGGACACTGCGTTACAACTTGAAGCAGCAAGGAGGTATGGTATGCAACTAAAAAAGCGATAATAAGTATTTGGTTGCGTACCTATTAGAAAACAATATTTGTGTTGATTGACCTCTCTTATCATAGTATTCTATGATTTACTTTTCTGGAAATTGTCTTCTATGTTATCTGTGGTCTCTGTTCTGTTCAATATAATCTTTGGTTCTGTTGTCATTTTTATTTGACATGACGTGGCGTCCATTATCTATGGTGGCGTCTTCACTTCACAGAGAAAAAAGCTATTTATCTTTTACTATTTTTGTGTATGTATTTATATTAATTAATTTCTTTGTGAACTAATATATTAATTTGATAGCTTTTTATTTTTCTATAAAAACCACTATATATAATATTACTGAAGCGGTATTCACACCCTTCAATCATTTTGTGAAAATTGTTCATTAGGATGTTATGATAAATGCTTTGAAGGAAGAAATAAGGTGAAATTATTAGCTCTGAAAAAGCCAACGGTCTATTTCTCCTTAGAACATATCTTTGTTTTAATTGTAATTTTTTTTTCTACTCTAGATACATGATTGTCTACAAGATTTCCATTCACAGTTCACACACTGTTGCTTCAATAACTAGATTACCACTTTTATTGGACCAGTATGGTATTGTAGAAGAACAGATGTACAATAAGCAATAATAGGAGCTCCTCCAGTCTTAACTATTCACTAATTCAGCTCAAGTAGTCATTGGTAAGTGTCGTATTTGTAAATTCAAGTAATTCAAAATAATAACATACCATCTATAATGAGTAGTAAGGATGTATGCAACTGAATAGACATCCGTGCATGTTTGGTTGCTTACCTAATAGAAAGCACCATCGAACTCTATTTGAACTTATTGGCCATCAAACTATATTTGTATCTATTGACCATCAAACTATTAGTATTGATTGACCATCGAACTATATTTGTATTGATTGATCATCGAACTACATTTGTATTGATTGTCCTCTCTATCCTGGTATTCTATGATTTACTGCTGTGTTCTTTTTACTGAATCTGCTCCGAGTAATTCAGCTGCTCTGTTCATTTCATTGCTTTTTCGTATTCTTTTTAAGCGCACGGTTTGAACAGAGCTGAACTGTCACTTGCCCCTGGCTACAGAGTACAGTGGTACAGTTGGTTACCTATGGTTTTGAGTGGTACACTCGTCAACTCTCGTTATTGGCCAGAACACAACAAATGGCTTGGCGTCCTCACAGATAAAAAAGCCCCTTATCTTTCACTATTTTTCTGATTTCTGCTTGTATTAGTATTAATATCAATCATATCTCTTTGAATGAAACTTTTGGTGACATTATTATGGTTTCGAATTACTCTGGATGCATAGGCGGTATGTTGAAATATAGCTATTATATTAATTTGATAGCTTTTTATTTTTCTATAAAAACTGCAATGTATAATATTACTAAAGCAGTTAATAATCATTACCTCCCTTCAATCATTTTGTGAAAACTGTTTATCACGATGTTATGATACATAGCATCGAAGGAAGATAATATAAGGTTTGCTAAACTATATTTTACAATTGAAATTATAGGCTTTTAGGAAAGCCAATTGACTATTTGTCCTTTAATTCAAAATTATTTCTCTGTAGTAATTGTCAATGTTTTATTCTAATTCAGATACACTGATGCTTCAATAAGTAGATTACCACTTTTATTGGACCAGTATGATATCCTAGAACAATGGATGTACAATAAGCAATAATAGGAGCTCGTCCAGTCTTAACTATTATCTGATTCAGCTGTAGTAGTCATAGGTAAGTGTCTTATTTGTAAATTCAAGTACTTCAAAATAATAACAAACCACACTGCCAGTTGAAATAATTTCAATATTTGTTTGTTTTCAGGAAAAGAAATCAACAATACATTTTTCAAACTTCACTATTGTCATATGAAAATTTTAAAACATCAATGGAGTTACTACATGTTGAAATATGCTAGACTGTAAGTACCTATACGCAATTATTTTGTATATTTTAATATTATCCTTGAGGAGCAAAGAGAGGTTGTTTATTGAAAAATATATTTCATATTAGAATATAACTTTGTCACTTGAATATTTGCCAAATATGTTTCTATTAACTCTAAAATGGAACGTTTGTATTTTATTTTTGGTTATATGACATAGAATGATTTCTCTTCAAGCTGTATGTATAGTATTCTCTTGATTTGCTTCCTCGAGTGTCATTTCTATTATGTATACATAGCAATATTTTCAACTTGACGTGCCTCTAAATTATACAAAAATGGAAAGTAACATAATTAGTTATAGCTATTAGAAATTGTAAGCTTCTGACTATGTTAATTTGCATTTTTCTGTTAATCTCAGTAAGTTTTATTTATAAGTTCAAGCACCTATTTCACTAAGCAATAGTCATTTTAAAATTTGTGTGGTTTTCAGGAAAATGAAGGAAAAACTACAACAGCATGTCAGTCTTAGTTCATTTTGATGGAATTTGAAAATATTAGGACATTGCAATGGAGGAACAAACTGTGTGTTTCATAATATTCAATAGTAAGTATCCATAATTATTATTGATATTCTAACATTACCCGAACCATTTTTTGGCATTGCGGAAAGCACTGCTGGATCAGCCATAGCTACCTGGGCACGTACTTGGCAGACATACCAGGGCTCTCTCACTCGAATGCGTTCATATATAACCCTTTGAGTACAAAAAATAAGCAGATCCTGGAATGGAATAGAACAAACCTACTCATTCTGACGGGACTGCTTACAGGACATTGTCGACTGAATTACCAACAAAAGAAGATGAGTCTGGTTCAGACCTTGGATTGTCGGTTCTGTAATTTGGAGGACGAAATTGCGGAGCACATATTATGCTCATGCCCAGCTTTGAGGTGGCGAGAAGACCCCACTCACATAGAACCTAACCTACCACGTGGAATCTTTCAATTATTCCAAAATACAAACATTGCACAACCTAGTATAATTTCATTTGGACACTCTGTATTACAGCTATAAGCTACAAACATACATTAATGCCTGTTCGGTTACATACCTGTTAGAGAAGTAACTTTCTGATAGCAGCATTGAACAATATTTGTGTTTGGTGCATTTAAATATGTAACATCAGTTTGTTGTTACTGGATTTTACTCATCATGTTAATTTTTTTTAGGATCCCAGATGATATCATTAGGAATAACTCATCCGATTGAAGAAATGGAGAAGACAAAAAAGACTTTAATAATTGTATTTTATTGATTTTATATTGTTTTGCAATATTTATTGTAGTTATTGTGATTCAAAAATAGCAAAATGAAACCATGGTAATAAAATTATGGTGTATATATTAGGACTGGGCTATATTGATGATACTTCATTAATTGTATTGTATATAAAAAAAAATGTCTGTATCGATATGTTCATGAATTGTTTAATTTTCTTAAATACTTGCTTTTGCTAATTTAATAATACAATTGTTGTATTGTTAATAATAGAAAAATGTCTACTCTATCGTTCACAGTTATATCGATAAAGATATATTTTTAAATGCCTAGCCCTAGAGTAACAATCTTCCTTCCTTTTTTCCAACTGGAAGTGTTACACTAACAGCCGTATGCATAGTCGATCGCCAGCGACTCTGTGGGATTGCCATGCAATAATTTTGATGCAGAGTCAAGCGCCAGAAAAGCAACGACTGCGCAGTAGTTTATATTTAGGAGAATCGCCGGCGAACAGCGGGAGATGGTCAGTATAGTACCTCCGGTAAACTTTTCAAGTGAAAATAAGGAGTTTTTTTTAAATTACTATTAAAATCTATATTTGTTTAGTACTAAAACCTTAAGCATTCGACAACGTACGCCAATTCCTGTCTTTTCAGTGTACGGTTTTAAAGTTATGGATTGTGATTTAGAAATTTTGTATAATGCGAATAGAGATATTTGGGATTTAGAAGTACGTGTATCTCGCAGGTAATTCAGTAAATGATACTGCATATAACAATTATAAAACCGCAATATGCAATAACAATTCTTTTCTGCACTTGATTATTTTACTGACATTTTCTTTAAGACACAACACCTTTGAGACAGAAAATAAACCATTAAATGATATGAAACACGTGTGTCAAAGCAGGTGTGTCTTGGAAACAAAATGAATTACGCATGCTTAAGCTGTTTGGCGAATTGCCAGCGAGGAGAACGGATAGAGATCGATTCTGCAATGCAAACTAAGCGTCATGACTTCTCCAGCTACGCGCCAAAGCGTTCGCCGGAAGATCGCTGGCAATGGACTATGCATACGGGTGTAAAATTACTCGGAAACTGGGAAATAACATAATTAGTTACGACCGTTAGAAATTGGAAGCTTCTGATTATGTTAATTTGCATTTTTCTGTAAATTGTATCTACAAAAACTTTCATGGAGTTCGGGAAAGGGCACAGTTGACGGTGACCATTAGAAATTTAAAATTGTCGATTGTTTTTTCTCCCAACTCTGTGTATAATACCGTACTTATATCGACATCGCCAATGTTACCTTTGGGTGTATGTGGATGTATGCGTTTGTGTGCAAGACCCAATTCTAACGGTATGATTGGGTGGCCACCATTAGCTCTTGGAAGCTGCTTGGTGATTTCCGTTAAAACGGCACCCATTTCTTTGGGATTATAAACGGCGCGTCGAAGATCCGTTCGGATTTTCGATACGCTCCTTGAAGGGTTTTTTTTCACATAATTTGTGAAAAGCGACCTTTCGGTTAGTAACACACCAGCATGAAAAAATCCGCACTTTTGTGTGAATTCCAGAAAAAACGGCGCCATCTATCGAAAGACGCGCGAAATATTATTCTTAATTCAGGTTTTTTTCATAGATGGCGCTCTTTTTCAGGAATTTACACAAAAGTGGCGCCATCTATCAGAAATCCTGCTAACCAATATTTACTCTCTTACCAGTACCAATCTGTTAGTACCGTATATTGAAGAGAGGAAAGGGATGAAGGGAAAATAATAAAACAGGCTAATTTTCCTTTTAAATTATATTTAATTAGAAAGAAAGTTTTTACCCCTGCATCCCTGAACAGTCTTTTCACGTTGTCCTTGGAGAAATCCCCCCTTGGGTGCTCTAGTCCTAAGAGTCCAAATCTCCAATGAGGCAATGCTTCAAGATGATGAGAGACTGTTTCCTCCTCTCTTCTATGAGCAACCGACAGATAGGTCACTCCTATATAATATGTAAATTGTATGCATGTGTTTTTGTAGGTCTCAATACGATAGGTTAGTATGTGAAACGTATCAATAGTGTAAGCTCGTTGTAAAAATACCTGTATTTCCGTACTTTCAATAAAAGTTCCTTATTTTAATTATTGTATTTTTATTCACATTTCCGGGGGCGAGGGAAAATCATGAAACAAGCTAAATCGTCTTGTAGCACAAACAAATTTATAGAACATGAAGATAGACGCAGTTTTAAGTTTCACAGACATTATAATATCCGTCTTAAATAAAATCTAAGTATCAAATTTGTTCTGTGGTTTCCTTATGCCCACCACCCCTACTCCTACGCCAATCAAAAGACGATGTTCATATCTGAAAAACAACAAACTGTATTAAAAAAAATTCAATTCCCAAAATACATCATAAAAAAGTTCAGGATATACCAAAATTTAAAAAAAATTGATCAAATTTTTAGTCAATAATTTTCTGTCCACACAATGTTGCTTCAATAACTAGATTACCACTTTTATTGGACCAGTAGGGTATTCTACTAATGTAATAAGCAATAATAGGAGTTCCTCCAGCTCAAGTAGTCATTGGTAAGTGTCTTATTTGTAAATTCAAGTACTTCAAAATGATAACATACCACACTCTAACGAGTACGGATGTATGCAGCAACTGAACAGACATCAGTACATGTTTGGTTGCATACCTAATAGAGAGCACCATCGAACTATATTTGCGTAGAATGACTATCGAACTATATTTGTATTAATTGACCATCGAACTACATTTGTATTGATTGACCTCTCTATCTTAGTATTCTATGATTTACTGATGTGTTCTTTTTACTGAATCTGCTCGAGTAATTCAGTTGCTGTGATCATTTGAATGCTTTTTCGTATTCTTTTTAAGCGCACGGTTTGAACAGAGCTGAACACAACAAATGGCGTGGCGTCCTTACAGATAAAAAGCCCCTTATCTTTCACTATTTTTCTGCTTGTATTCATATCAAATAATATCTCCGTGAATGAAATTTTCTGGTGACCACAAAACATACCCCCTTAGAAGTGTAAGTTAAATATGCATTGACAGTTCCATGTTTTTGGTTTAGCGAACTACGGTGAGAGGCGCTGCATGGGACAGCTGGCATGTCGTCATACTTGTCATTTGTCACTATGTCTTGTCGTTTGGCTTGAATTTCCGTTTCCATCTTTCATTCTTTCGTCATTTGTGTTGTGTTCCAGTTTGTTTTGTTTGTGTTTGATTTTTGAGTCGCCTAATTGTTTTCCTTTAAACAGTCAAAGTTTTTATAGTGTTACTTTGCTATAATGGATGTAAGCAATAGTGCTAGACCAGCCAAGAAAAAGTGTTGTGTTGAAGGCTGTGAAATAAAAAACGGCAGCTTCTATCGTTTTCCTAATCCAAAAAAAAACGAAAAACTACTGCTTGTTTGGTTACAGGCCATAGGAAATAAAAGACTTTTTGAGAAACCACGAGATAAACTCTTTAAAAGTAGTTTAGTGTGTGCAAGACATTTTGAGCCCAGTCATATATCACATGGTACCCGTAGAGGCTTAAAGTGGAATGCTGTTCCGAAGCTTTTTCTCAATCAAGGTATGTGAAATTTACTTTTCTATACATTACTTCTAGGTTCAGACGGTATAATATACTTGCAAAATTGTAATAGATGTTTGAAGAAAATTATCTACAATTGTATGTATTTTTACCATTTCAGATACACATGAAGATATAATGTTCAACATGCCCTCTACTTCATATGAGCAGGACCATAGTTATGCAACACCTACTTTATATATTATTCCTGAAACAACTAATCAGATAGAAGAAGACTGTGAAAAAGTAGTCATTTGCACATGTAAGTGATATTGCAATATTTATACTTTCAGTTTAATTGGGGTTTATCTCATAAAGGAACAAATTGAAAAAAATTGGGGATTTTTAGTGTAGAAACTTGTAATACATAGGTAATTTTGAAAAGTTAGAAAGCAGGTGTTAGTATTTGGTTATAATTGAAAACTTGACACCTTCAAATTTTCTTTTTCAGCTGCTAGAAAAAAAACAAGCATTCTAAGAAACGTTAATGTTACAAGACAGAAGTATTTAACGCCAGAGGCAAAACACTTCTACAGGAAAGTTATTGAATCAGGCAAAAGAATAAATAGGCTTACTGAAAAAGTCAACAGTTTTAAAATTAGAATGAAAGCTGCTGAAAAGTTGTCATGTTCCAAGAAGTTTGAAAATTTACTGAACCATGTAAATGTTTTGACGTATAATTTTATATTGTCTCAAGTGCGAACCCAAGGACAAAAACCAAAGGCTAGACGATTCACACTGGATGAAAAAATTATGGCTTTAACCCTGTTGAAAGCGAGTGGCAAAGGATATCGTCTGTTGTCCAAACTGTTTGCACTTCCATCGAAACGAACGTTAACAAATTTGCTAAACAGGGTTCCATTCAATGCAGGCATCTGCAATAATTTGTTTGAGAGTCTCAGAAGGCCAGTGTCAAAGATGAAGTTGCTTGACCGAACAGCAATTTTAGTATTCGATGAAATGGCCATTGCCAGTTTGTTACACTATAACCCAAAAGATGATGTAATTACTGGTGTTTATGATGAAGGAGATGGCAGAAGAAAGTCTGAACTTGCTGACCATGCTAATGTGTTCTTATTAAAGGGTGTATTCAGGCAGTGGAAACAACCTGTCTGTTATACCTTCAGTGGTGGGCCATCTAAAGCTGTAATACTGAAAAAGCTTATAGTAGACATTATTAGAAAGTCACATGAAATTGGCATCAATGTAATTGCTACTGTCTGCGATCAAGGTAGTACCAACCAGTCTGCTATCAATCTTCTATTGAAGGAAACTAGTGAATTCCATAAAAGAAGAAACACAGAAAACAGGCTTTGTGGATTCCTGGTGGATGATCAGGAAATTGTTCCGCTTTACGACACCCCTCATTTATTTAAGGGTTTGAGAAATAATTTATTGAATAAAGATTTATATTTTTCAATAAATAATAAAAAAATGGTTGCCAAGTGGGGACACATAGAACAATTCTACCTCCTAGATTGCGATGATGAAAATAGAATTTGCAACAAACTGACAGATCAACATATCATGAAGGGAAAAATTAACAAAATGAAGGTCAGTTGTTGCACCCAAGTCTTCAGCTACCAAGTTGGAATGATTATGAAGAAAATTATTACTTGGAGTATGACTAAAACAACTATAACATATCTACTTATATAATTATTGCATTTTTCATTTGCAGAGTCTCAAGTTAAATTGGATCCAGAAGCAGTGGAGACAGCTGAGCTGATTTTATTTTTAGACAAGCTATTTGATAGCCTCAATAGCAGTCGAAAAACTGGTCCACCTGGAAAACCTCTGAAAGCTAGTGTCACAGCCAACTCTGATCACCTGAAGTATTGGCACAACTCGATTAGTATAATAAAGACAATGCAATATTATTGTCCACAATCGGAAAAGTTTAAAGTTGTACCAACACTAAAAAATCTTGTAGTTACCCTTCGAGGTTTTATTTATTTATGCAAAAAACTTTTGAATACACATAAAAATAAATATATTTCTTTGAGGGTATTTCAGCAAGATGCACTTGAAAATTTTTTTGGGTGTATCCGAAATTATTCAGGTAGGGAAAACATGCCCAGTGCTTCTCATTTTATTGCTTCCTTCAAATCGTTGGTGATAAACAATTTTATGTCGGCTCACTCACCTGGAGCTAATTGTGAAGAAGATGAGAGCACTGGTGCTTTAGTAAACCTTCAAGGTTTCCTTTTAGGGGACATTGAAGCTGTAAGTCCTTTAGAGGTGGAAATACCTGAAATACCCTCAAATATATTATTATATAGACGAAATAAAATTTCAAAATGTACGGCTACATATATTGCTGGCTTTATTGCGAAAAAAATGATTCGACAAGTTCAATGTTTAAATTGTAGGGACAATTGCCTGAAGAGACATTCAGATAGTGATACAGATTTCATAGATGCCAGGCAATATGAAAAATCAAAACTGGTAAGACCTGGCAATTATTTCTATTTCTTGGTTTCTCAGTCAATATCAAGATTATTTTACCTGATTCCTCGTCTGTGTCACTGTTTGAATATCTCTTCTGTTTTAGAAAATATTTTGAAACAGCAATTGAGTTTCAATGTCATAAATTGTCTAGAACATAAAGATTCCGGTAATAAACTAATTAAAATAATTGTCAGGTGTTGTCTCTACTTTTGGTGTAAAAGAATAAACCTGGTAACCAAGGGAAAAGATGAGAAATTCTCGAGATTTTTAAAAAATAATCCAAATTATGAGAGAGTTGACCCAGTAAAATTGTCTGCCTACAAAAAATTTCAGGCAAGAGTGAAAAGGGCCAAGGCTCAAAAAAGTACAAAAAAAGCCTATAAATAGTATATTGTACGAAAAGGATGTTTTTTGTAAATATATTTTTGTTCAATAAATTAAATAATGAAGCAGTTCTTATTTATTAGTGCAAACATCGGTTAACTGTCACACGCCGTGAACGTTAATTACAACTTACATTTACCTAATCCATCATGTAATGCAAATACTATTTTATAATTATAATTGATTAAGCTTGTGAAAGCTCAAGTAGTGGTAGTTTTTAAATTCATCAGATTGTATGCCTTGTATCAGTAATCTGGTGAATTTAAAAACTAACTCTACTTGAGCTTTCACAAGCCAAATCGATTAATATATAAAATTTTATATATATATTTGAAAATCCCTCGTATTATTAGTATATGAAACATTTAACAGATGGCGCTGCTTTCCTTCTGAACCATTCACCACCTATCAAATGTCATTTGCCAATGTCTTTAGCGCCTCTCACCGTAGTTCGCTAAACCAAAAACATGGAACCATTCGTTTCTATTTAACTTACACTTCTAAGGGGGTATGTTTTGTGCTGGTGACATTATTATCGTTCCGAATTACTCTCGATGCAAAGGCGGTACGTTGAAATATACGTTAATATGTTTAATTTGATAGCTTTTTATTTTTGTAAAAAAACTGCAATGTTAATAATCATTCACACCCTTCAATCATTTTGTGAAAATTGTTCATCATGATGTTATAATACATAGCATCGAAGGAAGATAAGGTTTGCTAAACTATATTTTACAATTGAAAATAAAAAAAAATTAATCAAATTTTTAGTCAATAATTTATTTAGTTCTAAAAATACAGAATATAAACTGCTTTATATTCGATAAAAATTTTGGTTCAAGCATAAAATTCGAAAAAATAACAATATGTGTGAGTTTTACTAATTTCTAGGTCTTAAGCCGTTGGTTGATTGGCCTATGGAAGTATTTTTTACATTAGGATTTCCCTCAACCAGTGCAGAAGAATGAATGTGTGGAAAAAACTGGGAGCTACAACCAAAAATGATGAGTATATCAAGGTCATCAGACCCATGATAGTATATGGCTCGGTGGTATGGGCCATACTCGACAGGCTGGTGCCTTCCAAAAGCTAAGTGGTATCACAAGGCAAGCTTACCTGGTACCCACGGGTGACAAGAGAAGTCTTGCTGAAACTATCACAATTTTAGGTCTACATACAAGGTGAAGACAGATCAGTCACCAATAGGTTCACCAGATGGCAATCGCTCATAAGGAAACTACATGGCAAGATGTAAAATGAGACATATGAAGAGTTGGAAAACGATCCAAGAATGAGAATGAATCGGACTAGATGTTTCCTAAGTATAGTTTTGGTAAAAACTTCAAAACAGTCATAATAGGCAGAGAAGCGTGGAAAGCAGGTCTTCCAGTTAATACAGAAATTGCTACACAAATGGCTCAAATCCGAGGAAGGTGTAGAAGTTGGTACTGTATATTATATATATAAAAGATTTTATCAAAAAACCAATGCCACAATTCATGAAGTACCCATTAATCCAGAGTCCAACATAATCAGATGCTTCCAATTTTTAATAGTTGTAACTAATTATGTTATTTTTCATTTTTGTTTAATTTTAGAATGAAACATCAAGAAGAAATTAATGTGCATGTAGATTTGGGAAAAATTCAAATGACAAAGGTCCATCGGTTTCATGGTAATATTTAAAATATGCATAATTGTGTAGACTTACAGTTGAACTTTTTTAAAATATTCAATAATAAACTTTGAAAAATGTGTGGTTTCCTTTTCCAGAAAGACAATCAAACTTTAAAATGATTTCAACTAGCAGCAGTATGTTCATTTGAACTACTTGAATTTATAAATGGGACTTACCAAGGACTATGGCTGAATCAGAAAATAGTTGAGCCTGGAAGAGTTTCAATAGCTTATTGTACATCTGCATATAAACTCCATCTACTCTACAATACCCTACTGGTCCAATAAAAATGGTACTCTAGTTAGTGAAGCAACTGTATCGACGACAACTTGTACACAATCATATATCTAGAACAGAAAAAAATATATTTTCAACTAAAACAAAAAAATCATATTATTCTAAGGAGAAATAGCCAATTGGCTTTTTTACAGCAAATAATTTTACCTTATTTCTTCCTTCGATACTATCTATTGTAATGAACAGTTTTCACAAAATCATTGAAGGGTGTGAATGATTTTTAACTGCTTTAGTAATATTAATATTCTAGTTATCATAGAATAAAAAGCTATCAAATTAAAATAAATACATATGCTCAAAAATAGTTAAAGATAAGCGGCTTTTTTTCTCTATGAATTATGGAAAGATTCTACGTAGTAAGGATTGAAACTATTTATTTGTTATAAGTTAAATTCAGGACACAAATAAAATTCAATCATTGGAGGAAGAAGATAAAGCAAATACCTAGACCGTCTATTTTAGATTTAGCCAAGACAGATGTTGGAAAAACTCAACTGACAAAGTTAAAGTACAAAATTATATGCTAATATGAGATGTATTATTTAATAAAAAAACTATTTGCGTAGGTCCATTGTTATTTCTATTTTCAGGTAATGTTATAATATCAACAATAATTATATGTATACTTACAGTCGAATCTTATTAAGAAACACATTTCCTCCATTGCATTGTCCAAATATTTTCATATTCCAAATATCGACGACAACTTGCAGACAATATCTAAAATAAAAAGAAAATATTCACAATTACTACCAAGAAGACGTGTTGGAAAAACAAAATAGCCAATTGGCTGTTATAAAAGCGTATACTTTTGATAGTAAATAAATATAGTTTATAGCTTATTTCTTCCTTTCATGCTATTTATAATGAACCCTGTTTCAAGAGTGGTTGTTAATTATTGGTATAGTAATATTATTGTAGTTTTTCTGGATTAATAAAAAGCGAGAAACATACCGCCTAGTGTCACCAAAAGTTTAAATCATGGAGAAGTTCTTAAAAATAAATAAGCATGAACAAAAAAAGTGAAAGATAAGGGGCTTTTTTTATTTAGGTTTTTCTATGTTATGAACATCACGTTCACGCCATTTTTTCAGAAATATAAATACAATATACATAGATATTATTTCTCCAAGTATAAATCATAGATAAATACTTTTATTTTGTCTATGGTGTAAATCATAGATATATAACACCATAGAATACCATAAGATAGAAAAGTCAGTCAATACGATTATAATTATTGTTCGATGCTGCCATCTATCTCTGTAATCGGTATGCAACCAAACATGCACCAGTGTCTGTTCAGTTGCATACCTCCTTGTTGTTTATAGTTTTAATACAGAGTGGCCAAATGAAATTATACTAGGTTATTAAAAATATTGATTTTATTTTAGAATTATGGAAAGATTTCATGCAGTAAGGGTTGAAACTGTTGTAATAGTTAATCACAATATTTCAAGACAGCATTTCCGAACTCTATGAACTCTATTGTGCATACAAATTACAACCAAGTATGTTATTTCAGATTTTCGTGTATATTTGTTGAAAATATTATGTATGTACCATAGACAAAATAATATTATTTCTCTGTGGTATTGTACAACCGAAGATGTTACGTCAAAAAAGTATTTATTTTTAATATTTTCCTTTGAGGGTTTGGATTTAAATATCTTGAGCATGTATGAGCTGTAATTCTGAGACTAAAAACTGCTTTAAATTTTTTTTCTTAATGCAGCTTTTGCCTCTACTACTATTGGAAAAAGTAATTGTAATTAGAAAATTAATTGTACTTATGAGAAAGTAATTGTAGTCGGATAATTTGAATAATATAATTACAAAGTATAATTCTTCCATAGATTTTGCTGCAATTATTACCATTCCGAATTACTTTAAATAAAAAATGTAAATTACAAATTACATGAAAAAAGAGTAGTTGTAATTATTAATCACTTTTTAACTATGAAATACCCAGCACTTTTAGTAGTACGTGTGGTGTATATATATATGCCAAGAAAAAATCGTCTATTATACAGAAATATTTTGTCAGTGCCTGCACATGCAAGAAATTCGAAAAATAAGATAATTAGTAGAAAGTCGATTATTTGTTGTTAATTAATGTAGTTTGACAGTCCCATTTCTGATTTATGTATTGTGAATACTTAATACATTTTTGAATGCGCTTTAATTGTTATATAGGTATAGTAAAAACCAAATAAAGTTGCGTTTACGTCATCATTGTGAACATTTGCAGCGTTGTCAGATTGTTCACGAAATATGGAAATTAACAGAAAATAACTGAAGTCAACAAAAAACGTAAATGGAGAAAATTTCACAATATTATAAATGAAAACTACAAAATTATCGATAGTTTGATAGTTTTCGTTTAATATAGTGTGGAGTTTTTTCATTTACGTTTTTTTGTTAATTAAATTTATGAATAGATTTCACAAAGTAAGGAATTCTAGAATAAAAGTGGTAAGGTTATTACTGAGTTACCAAATCTTTTAATAAATAAATATAATAAAAATACAAGCAATAAAATAAAATATGTTTAATAATGAACGTATTTTCAAAGACAAAAACTAACATTAAACAAATCAACATATTGTGAAATGAAACTAGGCAGATTCAAATTCTTGTTCATTTTCTTCATCTGATTCAACATCAGTGTCACTGTCTTCACTATTAAAATTTATAACTATCGTACTAATTTCTGGACGATCAAATATTCTTTCCCTCTCATTCTACCATTTAAATATCTCTCTTTCAGTATGTTGTATAGAATTTTTCCGCTAAAATAATAGAAATTTTCGTAAAGTAAAGTAAGGATATTTTATTCACGTATTACCTACCTCTTGTACAGCATTTAAGGGCAACAAAGGACCATTATTATTCCTTCCTTGTTCAAAATAATTTACTAATGAAGCCACAAGTTCTTTGCATCGGCTATTCAGCTGTTTGGACATTTTAACAATCACAAAAGAAAATGCTTTGTTGTTTTGAAAGAAAACAGTTTTGATTATAAATATTTGTCACAAGAAAATTTTATAAAGCACGTAACTATATCCTCAAAAATCGATGACACTACACGAGTAGAAAAGTCACAAACAACGCGGCAGCATGACATTATTTCTGGCAGTGACTATTTTACCGTCAATAATTGCAGGCTTCTTTATGAAAATTTTAACACAAATTTTTACGTCGAGGGACGTCTAAACCCAATACAGCTATATTGCTTATACATTATTTTGGTACAAAAGTTTTTTTATTGATTGGGTTATCTTTAGAACCGATTAATTAACAAATTTAAGTATATGCACTTTTCGATAGAAATGTAGCCACACATGCGATAGAAATACGACCTTGGTGACGTAAACGCAACTTTATTTGGTTTTTACTATAATAATATGCAGCTGGAGATTTAAATAAAAACTTAAGCCAGACCTGTCGTTTCTCCATATTTCAGCTTTGTTTTGATATTCGCTTTTTTTCAACTTATTTATTATTCAAGGTTTCTCTGGTTTACATTGACCGCCTTTGATAACTTTGGTAAATATACGCGTGACAACGCAACTAAGCGATCGTTTTCTGAAAATGGATAAATGACATTTTTTTGCAAGCTGCGTAACCTCAATATAATACGATTCCCTTGTCTACTGAAGAGTTACATACTTTTACAAATACGATTATTTAAGAAGCGCGAAACACTCAATAGTATATCCAGTGTTAAACTGAAAATAATTATTAACAATTATGTATCATATTTCTAGTTATAAAAAAATAATAATTATTGATTTTAAATAATTTAAATGACCTTTTTGTATTTTAATGAGTATGCATTTGAACCATGAAGACATAAACAAACATTTTTAACGCTCAGTTGGTTTTCTAAGATTTCTGTAGCGAACTGTGGTCATTATAAATTGTGGTACATATAAAGAAATGAGCTATTTCCACTTAGTACCTACTTTTCGCTCTACTCCACCATAGGCGTAGATAATAAACTATGTTTAATTTTTAACGATAATTTGTTCAATTGCAGGTTTTCTAGCTACCTCACCACGGGGTAGTCACGCAGGATCATTTTTTAAAATTTTTTCAATGATTTAAAACCCAAATTCATACATTCTGAATTCTTAATCGTTATTGATGATTTAAAGATTTACAATACCGTCGAATCTATCGTGGACTATGAAAACATTTGTAGATCAGGTTTTTTGTACGATTCTTCAAAATACAGGTAATGATAAATTGCATTGTCCATCACAATTTTCATTTTTTTCGACAATAAATACCTAATTTTCAAACCAATCTTCGAAGAGTTCTGCTGATGTATCTTGGTGATAATCTAAGCTTGAATCTTCAATATAATCATTGCTGACAACAATAAAACTGTTTCTGTTCCAGCCTATATTATTGTTTCGAAGCCCACATTGTTATTATTGGTCCTTTAATTGATGGATCCTTTGATTGTTAATAAAATTACGTCATATAGTGTGGCTAGAGTTCCGCCGGCGGAATTTTGAATTTAAAATTAGAATTCCGCCTTGCCATATCTAGAAATCCGCCGAAAATGTCATAATTTGGGCAAGCGCAGCCGGCTATTTAATAGTAATATATGCCTATCGCCGCCCAACTGATGTTTCATGATTAAATTCCGATCAAAGGAAGATTAAAGTTAATTTTTGTAACAATTCCGTCCGCAATTTGGTTTAGTATTAGTTTATTTTATTTTAAGAGGAAGGGTGAATGCAATTATTATATTTCCTTCCCCTTCTTCAAATACACAATTTAATGATATCATTATAATATAAATGTGTTTATAATTCCACTCATTTTCTTGGGTTTGTAAGTCTGACAGCAAATGGAACTCGGGAGGAACTATTGAAAAAATAAACTTTAGTTCGCCGTTAGACGGAGTTTAGGTATCAAATGTCCGCCGCTGGGGCGTAATGCAATGTAATGTTCCACCGCGCTTGCGCAAGTTATAGCATTTCGGTGGATTTCTGTATATTTGGTATAAACTTCCGCCTCAAGACCGAATTCTTGTTTTAAATTCATAGTTCCGTTCATAGTCTCACTGTTAACTAGTTCCCGTGAGATTCCACTTACCTTTATATGGATAATCTAATTTTTTCATAACGAATCGTTTTTTCTCCGGTACTCGCTACCATTTTTGTCGAAAACAATTGAAAACCGTCTCGAATAACAAATCAATAACCACCTTGAGAAAACCTCTACGTACGCCTACGTTTTCAACTCAAAACTTCTTTCCGCTTCTGGTCATCATTATCATTATTATGTCTTTCTTCGAACCGCGTTCTTTAAAGCTGATTCTACCAGACCAGCTAAATCGACGACTGTTACTACCCAACGTTTTATATACGAATTAACTGGTTGAGGACATAGAACAACGGTTTATTTTCAAAACAAATTTATCCATCGCACCGCCCTGCTTACGCAACATATACTCGTAATACTCGATTCGATTTCAGTTCAGCTCGCGCATGTTCTACTAAGCACTCTTATATCTCCGGAGTCCAAATTCGGCGGATAAATGAACGTTACTTGAGTAATGAGTGTCCGGGATAGAATTTTATAAGGTTTTCTTGGTTTAGTGTCAGTTTTAACCACATATTTGAGGTTCCAGACTGTGATAGTGTTGGTTTTAGTGGCTTAAGTCAACACATGTGCTTATACTTTACCAACAAGGTATATATTTTCGGATAAAAATATCTCTGATTGTCGGTAATTATTCTAACATTGTCGTTGTTTTAAATCATTTTTAACGACTGTTTACATAAATATTAGCAATGCAAAATATGTTTTTTACGGTGAAATTATTTACGTTGCCTCAGGCTTTTTAAAATTTATTCAATTTACAGACTTGTTCAACTTGTAAATAAACGTTTTCCATAATTGTATTTTCCTTTTGCTTTTCACTTTTTTTGTTTTGACCTATTTAGGAAAAAACAATATATTACATTAAATTAGAGCTTTTGAGATGGCTACTTGTTTATTACGCTGCGATCTTTTCAGATCTATTGTGGTACTTCATTCATTTCTTCGATTGGGTTGTGTTCAACAGCCAAGGCACTTGAACTGAATCTTTTGTACCATTTCCCATGTTATCTACTTCCATTCCAGAAGATTTGTGTCTTCTATGTAGGAAACTAGTTTGTATCATTTCCTCTCCAAAGTGCTTCCGTCTGAGTCCATGTAAGTTCTCGCAGAAGCAGAGAATCTGAGTAGGTGTTTCATCATAGAGTTCACATTTCCTGCACAAAGGTTCACTAACTCTGCCCATTTTGTGCAGAAGTTTCCTTAGAGTGCAGTGTCCAGTAACCAGGTCGATAACTGTCTTCAAATGTCTCTTACTCAGTTTCAATAGCCTGGTTCAGTAAATTCTTTGTATGGAGGTGCCCTTGCGTCGACCATCATTTGAGTTGGTGTTCCCTATCTAGCCAAATCTCGGTACTTTTTATCTAAATTATTTTTCCCACCCGGACTTTCTTTGAACTCCTCCAGCTTTGAGCCTGAATCTTCCATATAGTTCGTTAGTGACAGGAGAACTGCACATATGCCAGGATGTCGCTTTGTACCGTTCTTTCCAGAATCTGTACATGGCTCCGTCTGTCAATTCCATCAGTTTTAAGTGCCTGTTGAGCACTATAGATTTGACAATTTTCCTGTCTTTACTCACTAGGTCTTTCGTAATTTTTGGCGAATATTCTATCACGAACTGTTTAGCTTGTCTTTGTCTTGGTTAATTTGTTCATCATTCCATGAATGCTACTCACTTCTCTGCAGCTCTTTCAGTTGTCATAGAACGAGTCTTGTCTGGACATTTAATCAGTTTTTCGTTGCCATTAACATTGCCGCTGTCCTCTAGTATATACATAGTCCTATATCATAGAATTCGGATAGTCTTGGTGTTGTTCTTGTTCACTTAGTCTTGGTCTTGCTAGTCTAAGGATAATCTTGGTCTTGTTTTTTCGCAAGATCAAGACCAAGACCAATTTTGATCTTCACTACCCTCTATGAAATCGAGTACCTTTACCTGGTTTTCTGTGAAGATGACAACTGAACAATTCCTGCCTATTAAATTTTATTGTACAGAGGAAGATTGTCATTATTTCCGCTTAGAAAATTGTGACAACCTTCGAAAGCTATCCCTTGTTTCATCCTTACCACCTCTACACCCTGAGACGGTTTTGAGATGTCCGTAAATTATTAATACCTATGAATTTTCGAAAAAATTAACTGGAAAAATAAAAAAAGTGTCAATTGAAAATGTTATCATTGATAGAGATAATTTATAACTATAAGAAGAACATAATATATATTTTTAAACCACTGATATTTTTCATAATTATTGTTAATATTAAGCAAAATCCAAAAGGTGGTATTGTCCTGACAGCAAACAAAATTTTTGGTAGATTTTCTCGTTGTTAGCCCGTCTTTTTATAAGTGTCATTTACAAATCGCAAGTTTCTATTTTATGTCGTTCAAGTTATCTAACTCCATATTTCCTTATTAGGAGTCTTTGTATGTGAAATGTGAAAGCAAAACAAATCCAATACATTTTAATATAAAAAAAAAATATTACGTAACGTGATTTATTTGTCATAAATAGTATGGAGATACCAATAGGCGATGTGCACAGGAACCCATGTAGTTTATTGAATGGTTTCAAAAATCGTTATTTTGAGTTCAAAAAGTTTTTGAAACCCGCGCGATTTTTCAAAATAGAATGAACATGTGCGTTTTTCAAAACTCGATTCAAACAAGCTGAGGCTTGTTTGATGTAGGTAAAATAAGGCACCAATAAAAAAATAGTACATTTTTTGTCACACGAATGAGAAATATTGTAGCGTGTGGTGAAGTCGGATGCAACAATCCCGCACAAGTAAAGTACATTATTTTTTCTACAACTATCCGATATTTTTACCAAATGATATATAATCTGATGTTTTTAAATAGATATGAGGGATTTTATGTTTGTTTTTATTTAGTTTATACAATTTTTATTGTTTATCTACTTTCGAAAAGGACAGGCGAGAACTGATTTTTGGCGATGAAAATAATGTTTTCCTATTTACAATTTATGAATGAAAATAAATGTACTATAAAATACTACAATTTTATTTTAGAAATTAACCAAAAATTGCAACACTGAACTGAACGAGATCTTTTTGCTATTTGTATAGCTATGAAAGCTTAGACATAACTAGATATTATGAGATTTTATTTTTACCTAATGGTTTTTTACGACCTCATAATATTATTGTAGCTTCTTCACTATTAGACGTTATTTGTTTCAGTGATGGTAAGTGCCAAAATAACTACAATTTAAAAAAAAAATGGAAGAAAAAATCACACACAGTGGGCTATTGGCTCGTAGTCCTGAAGGCCATGCGGCGCGTGGTATGCAAATCAAAGGAAACGAAGATCTTTGGGTGGATATACAGGCTAACACTTTTAGAAACTGGGTTAATGAACATCTTCCACAAGATTTGAGAGTAGCAGATTTATCCAAAGATTTATGCACAGGTGGGTTTACTTTACTATATACCATAGTTTTATATGTTTAAGTTAATGTTATGTATTTCCGTAATATCTTAGGTTTGTGGTTATAATATTAGCTGTAATTAATTAAGTTTTTATCACGATTGAATGTCATCTGGCACACTATGCAAATTATATTTCTCCACGACTATACAGGGTGTCCCACGACGAGTTAAAACTATCTGTATATGGCAAAATACTCATGGTAACATCATGAAAATTTCTACGTTTGGGTTTTCGGATACGATCTTTTCAACTAAAATATTTTCAAAGATGGCCGACTTCCGTTCTACTTCTCTCTCCGAATCTGGAATGTAATTGGGTTAGTCTTTTTATACTTACCCCTTGCTTCTCAATTTCCTTCTTAACTTCCTTGGTGTCCTCGCAGTTGGTTAGCCCTCGGATGACAATCTTTGCCATCCTGTCTTCTTGTGGCACGTACGTCGTCGGGTCCTTCGCAGGGGATCTTCACTCCGAGTATTTCTCGGATTGTGATGAACCTCGTCTCTCTCGGATTGTGATGAACCTCGTCTTTATCCTAAGACAGTCCATGTCTTTCCTTACGGAGCTCCAGTGGTGAATGCTCCGCAGGATGACGGGTGGCGGTCGGTGCGTCGTCGTCGTCTTCTGGTTTTCGCGTATGGCTTCGTCCATCGCTTCCTCGTCGCTGGCTTTCCTTCTTGCGGCTTCCTTGCGTTGTTCCCTCTGGATTCTTCTCATGGATATCCCTTCCGAGAAATCCATGTCTTCTATTTCTTCTTCTTGGGGGGATTCTGTTCTTTGTGCCTTCCTTTTGACACTTTCCGATCGGCTTCGGCTTCTTTTTTCTTCTTGCATAGCTTCCATTGTCGTAGCCATGTTTTCCATTGCCTTCCTTAGTCCCGTTAGTTCGTCCTTCATTCTTTATTGTCTTCCTCAGCTCTTCCGCTTCTTCTGCTCCTTTTTTGGCTTCATTTAGCTGATTAATGATATAAATTCTTCACGCCAGTGAAGAATGAAATTGAATTCACTCTCGTTAGCCAATCACATTCTATGATTATCAGAAATTACGCTAAAATGAATAAATCAAATCGTCTCTTTTAAAACGTCAAATACCTAACTAGGTAAATCGCTTCTGACAGCGTCAAAATAATCATACACTCATAATTTTACGTATATGTTTAATTACGTATATTTATGTTATCTCTATTATTATTTCTAATAATGTGATAATTTCATAAAAAAATGTAAATGTTTCTATTAAAAATATGAGTTACAAAATGTGGTCGATAGCTCAGTGGTAGAGATACTTGACTCTTACGAGGGCGATCGGGGTTCGATTCCCAATAGAAAAATCTTATTTATGCATAATTGTGGAGAAAGTATAGTCTTTTATTTGTGTAGAATGCCTATTATTCACTTGGATGATTCCAAAACTGATTCGCTGTGCTCGTTCGTTTTGTAAACTTCATCTGCGTGGATAATACACATCATTCTACACTTTAAAATCTAAATTATAAAAAACATAGCATAATATTTGTATCTGTGTTAACTAATTTATTTATTTTAGGTGTTAGATTGTGTGCTTTAGTCGAATCACTACGAAAAATACCTTTGAAGCCGTCTTGGAATAAAAGACCTACTAACCAACACCATTATCTAGAAAATGTTACTTGTGCTCTTAGTGCTATAGAAAAAGATGGAATTAAACTCGTCAATATAGGTAAGTGTTTAGTTTGTTGTTGAAAAAAATGTCAATTGTGGGAAAGAAATTTTTTTTATTAAAATTGTATAGGTTTAAAAAGAAGAGGGGTAAATACGAGATGTTAAAACAGTTATCACTAAATTCACTAGACGTAAAATTTAGACTTTTTTTGCACTTGGTGCCTTTCAGGCTAAACTGTCTTGGAGAAATGCCTTGGAACTCAATTAAAAGTTTTTTTATGCCGTCCCATACCAATCTGGATGTGATTTGGGGACATGCTAAAGATTTCAGTGATGAATGTGTTCCGCCGTCTCACCTGCATGTTCAACTGTCCACTTTGTCTATCTTATTAAGATGGTATATCTGAATTCCTGTGATGACACTCGAGATCAAGTTTTAGAAGCTCCAAGAGCAATTAAGCGGAGTCGTAATAATCTTTTTGCCTGAATTATTTTTCCAGTAGGCTGCACTAAGTTTCTTTTCCCATTTTTGCACTACTTCCAGTGGCGTAGCCAGAGGTATAAACTATGGAAGGAGAGATAAATGAACGGAGAGTTTGGAGAAATATTACAGTGTCATTTTCAAACTACATTGTATATTTTTAAAAGTCTTATAAGCATAAAAAAGTAACACTTTATTTTACTTCTTTGAAATTTTGAAAATATAGTTTTCTATAATTTTAATGTAAAAAGTTAAAAACTATAACATATATAGGATGATTTATTGATAAATGTAAATATTTTACTTGAGTCTAAAATATAAAGATTTGAACCAAAACAAAATAATCACCTTAGCTGAGATACAGGGAGTTTTTATAAATATTGTTACCTCAAGCCTCTTCAACAGTTTCATATCATACTACCAAAGCAGTACGACAGGAGCAAGAGGGGATTTTGACCTTTATAAAATCAACACTTTTAATAAAACATCCACAAACAACACAGCATTGTTGCTGCTGAAATCTGCTGATGCTATTCTTGTTTTGGAAAGAAATTTATTTACTCTAGAGCACAAAAAAACAACTTTTTTCAATACATACGTATTTCGATGAAACTCCTTAATGGTTACGCCACTGATTCCATCCACAAACATTTATAATTAATTCAAAATTTAATGTTTTGAGCTCTACTTCTTCATAATTAACCCAATTATTGAGATGATTGATTTCTAATTAAATTCTTAATCAACTTAAACGATCAGTTCCACCCATTTGAACATTGAATTTATTTTACAAACTGTATTTCAGTAAATCTCTCTATTTATAGTATTGGCGTCAGTAATATTGATGACCGATGTCTATAAGTGTGATTTTGTGTCATCAATTATACCATTAACTTCACATTGTTTGCGAAGAAAAAGAACTTGTTAAATTAACTGTGTATGGCGAAGGTTCCCGTTACGGTCGATGGAAATGTCTACAAATTATAGTTGCGTTTAAAAAAATTAAGTGTTTTAACATGTAGAGAAAGATTATAGTACCTATATTAAGTACCAATTGTCAAAACGTTACTTTAGACACGAGTGGAGCGAAGCGAAACGAGTGACTAAAGATGTTTTTGACACTAGGTGCTTACTATACTTTTCCTACGCCCGCAGGATCTTGTTATATTATTTTTTCTACGCCCATGTCCGTAAACGTCAAAAATCGCACTGACAACTTTCCTTGTAAGTGACATTTAACAATAACATGCACGTAATGAGAATCTCATAACATACACGTGCGTTTAGATAGAAAAACTTAGATTTCTTTGTTAAATCAAATTGCAATCAAATTTTTATTTACGTAATACTCTATTTGGTTTATTTACATACTTTTAATCAATTGAAAAACTTAAAAGCTCTTAGCATTAGTGAAATACATTTTAGATTAAAAGAGTGTTGCCCCTAAATGTCGGCAACACATTTAACAATTTTAAAAAAAGTAATTCATATTTTTGGGATAAGGAAATAAACGTTATCTCATTTATGCTGTCAATTTTGGTAACAAATTATAGTATCCGAACATTTTCTCAACTTTAACTACGAATATGTCTGTTAGTAGTGAAAAATATGAAATTATGAGCACTCAGAAGAAAATAGATGGGCGTAGAAAAAGTATAGTACGTTACACGAGTTGTAATCCCATAACGCACTCGTGAAATTTACGCACTCGCCGCTGTGCGGCTTCGTGCGTAAACTTTTTCACTTCGTGCGTAATGGGTTACTTACAACTCTTGTTACGTAATATACTATTAATTATATTCACAAGATGACAGACAATGACTGACGTGTCATTGAAAAATCAAATGACGCAGAACTACAAAATTATCACGGAATATTAAAAATAAATTACAGAAGATACACTTGGTGTGACGTTTAAGAAACAACTAGTGTTTAAAGTGACGTTTTGCGAAAGTCAAACCCGTGTAGTAGCTTTGAAGCACGCCTAATTTTCCGCGAGCTGTCATAATTTGACATTATTGGCGCTCTTAAGCAGAAAGTAACTTTGAAGCACCCCTAATTTTCCGCGAGCTGTCATAATTTGACAGTATTGGCGCTCTTAAGCAGAAAGTAGCTTTGAAGCATGCCTAATTTTCCGCGAGCTGTCATAATTTGACATTATTGGCGCTCTTAAGCAGAAAGTAACTTTGGAGCACCCCTAATTTTCCGCGAGCTGTCATAATTTGACAGTATTGGCGCTCTTAAGCAGAAAGTAGCTTTGAAGCACGCCTAATTTTCCGCGAGCTGTCAAAATTTGACAGTATTGGCGCTCTTAAGCAGTAAGTATTTTTGGCGCACGCCTAATTTTATTTATAAATAAAAGAGAGCTAGTAGTTAATTTTGGTGTGATAGTAGAAGAAATCTTGTGTTTATTTAGAGCAGAAAGCCTTTTGGTAGTTTCGACAGAACTTTCTGTCTCGACTACCAAAGTACTACTTTCTGCTCTTGATACACAAATAGCGTGCTTCAAAGTTACTTTCTGCTTAAGAGCGCCAATAATGTCAAATTATGACAGCTCGCGGAAAACTTCAACTTTGCAATTGCTTTTCAAGGCACAAAAGACGACTTTCGATAGTGATAGTGATAGTATAAAAACTATTTTCTAGCAATATTCTGGTTGAAATTTTAATTTGAAAATATATGAAGATGTTTATAATTCGATATTCGAGACACCCTGTAGGATGCAGCAGCTATAATACGGAATATTAACTGTCGTCAAAGTATAGCACTATGCTTGATGAACATTTTGGTTTTTTATTTATGGTATTTTCTTTATTATTAAAGAAATTGTACCCGTTTGAATTTTTGCATCGAGTTCTTCTGGTAGGGCACTGGGTATTTGTTCTCTTCTTGCTGGGTACTACTATTTATATAATTTTTATAAAACTGGCGAGAATACTTTTGACAAAATATTGACAAAATTTTTGTTACTAAAACATACTATTTTTAAACAGTATGTTGGGAATTTAAATTCCAATTTAATGGTAGTTAATGAATATTAAATTTATTATGTTCTGCTTACCATTATGTCACATGAAAAAATGCAGACGAATATTACTCAAATTTAAAAAAAAATGAATAATGAATATATTTTTAATGTAATGATTAATATTAATGAAACTAGATTTCGAAATTATGTACAAAACAAATTTTTTCTTCTTCCAAATCTTGTGAAAAACGCATTTTAACACTTTTTTGAAGGACGTAACAATTACCAAAAAGTAAACTCATTGTTTGCTTATTCTCTGATCGTTTCTGATTGCGGTTGGATCAGATCTAAAGAAAGGTTTTTTTTGGTTCTGTATTGACAAACGTTGATTTGAGTATAATAAATATCGGAAATAATGTTCAATCTGATGAACATTTTCAATGTTTCACTTTATAGAGGATTAAACAGATCATTTATGTTACAACGCATGGTGTAAATTGATTCGATATGAAATGTGAATCATGCCATTGTTTCAAATTTCGTAATTTCAACAGACGCGTTACTAAATTTTACCGTAACAAACAGTTACTTATATTGGATGTCCAAGAATTGGTTTTAGAAAAGATTCACACCATTATGCCAATTAACTGAATTCTAGTTTTACGACTGCAGTAGAATAGCTTTCTAAGAAATTTTAATTCATAAAAAATGGAGTAGTAAACAGAATCGGTATTTTGGAGCAGTTCCAGAAGTATAAAATCCCAACGGTTAAATCGTACGTCATTATTTGAATGCTGCATTAACTAATTTGAGATGTATCTATGTATGTATGATGGGTGACATTCACAGAGACCTAAAAGATCTATTTGGCCCACTTACTTTTACTTAGTTCCTGAGGAACGTCTCAGAGACTAGTAGCTCCTTTAGCCTCATTTCCCTGAATAATTTTAGGATATCTGCAGGCTTCAACTTAGGTATCTAATAATACCCGTTCCGGCGGCAACTCTTAGTGCAGCTTTACTTTGACTTATGCATTCATTTGATCTCAACGGTTTGTAGTCACCCATCAGAATCTTTGGTTGTCTAAGCCCTGTCCAATGGTCAGATCTTCTCTTTTCTTCGGCTTTGCCTATTTCTTCCAATATTACTGCAAAAGGGTTCCGGTCCCCAAAAATGGGCCTTTCAGTCCCCCTCTTTGCTAGTCCATCTGCTACTTCATTTCCTTCTATTCCAGTGTGTCTTGGAATGCACAGTAAGGTTACTATATTGCTCTCGCCTAGTTCATTGAGTATGCCTAGGCATTCCCACACCATTTTGGAACTGATTACACTAGAACTCAGCGCTCTAGGGACTGCTTAACTATCCGATAATCTCTTGCCTTCTATATCCATTGTCAATATTGAACTGGGCACACTCATATGGTGTGAATTTCCGCTTGAAAGATACATGGGGTTTTCCCAAGCTTTCAAAGTGTTTGGTTCCTGTCCCGTACACTCATATCCCAGTTCTTTCTATTGCATTTGAGCCGTCTGTGTACCATTGAATGGCATTCTTTCCAAGTCTGGTAATACTATTTGGATCCCATTCCTTCTTGTTGCTTAATTGCGTAACGAATTTCTTTGAAAAGTTTTTGGAAAATTGCAAAGAATCCCAATTTTTCAAGACATGACATTATGAATTTTGATAATAACCATACATGGGCTGATGTAAATCCACATGCCACAGTTGTAGCACCGTTCCAACACTCCTTTTCGGTCAATGTTTGGATTAGTATTATCGACGATTATTTATTAGGACCATTTTTCCGTTCATCAACAATGGGCTTTTTCAGTTACACAAAATTTCCCATTTCATGTTTTGTGTTAAAGAATACTTAATATTTTCGTGATTTTTTTTCAGGAAACACAGATATAGTGAACGGAAATTTGAAGCTAATACTAGGTCTAATATGGTCACTTATTGTTCACTACCAAATTGGAAGATCCAAGTTCCCACCACGAAAACTAATGTTGGCGTGGCTTCAAGCCGTTCTACCAGAGTGCAAAGTTGGAAATCTCACTACTGACTGGAATTCCGGAATACTCCTTTCAGCCCTTGTAGATTATTGTAAGCCCGGACTGTTTTCCCATTGGAGAAAATTAGGTAATATATTATGTATGTATGTTGGAGTGACATTCACTGATACCTAAAAGATCTATTGTGCCCCCTCACTTCTACTCAGTTCCTGAGGAACATCTCAGAGACTAGTAGCTCCTTTAGTCCTATTCCCTCAGGAATTTTAGGATATCTGCAGGATTCAACTTAAGTAAATGTCCCTCTTCTATCCAATAATCTCCTAGATGCTGTGCCTTAGGATTCTGAATTTCGGTGCAATTTGCAAGTATGTGGATGGAGGTTTAAGTTATTAAAATGTCTTAGTATCATTTTAGTTTTACCCCTTTTTGTATCATATTTTGTTTTTGTTTTTATATTTTTGTTTCCAGACGCATCACATGATATAGAAAACTGTCGACGTGCTATGAACATCGCTCAAAAAGACCTTGGAATTCCGGCTGTTTTAGAGCCCGAATATTTAGCTTCACCTTGGTTGGACGAGTTATCTGGCATGACTTACCTTTCATATTTCATGAAACCCGGATCTCCTGGTTTTTATGCTACGCTAAAGTGGGTCAACTCCAGGCTGGAACGACATATTAATAATTTTACGGTAAGTAAAAAGTTAAAATTATTTTATTTAAGAACGAAGAAGTATGTTTTTGATTTTAGACTGACTGGAATGATGGTAAGGTTATTAGTGAGGTTATAAGATCCTTAGGAGGCTCGGCTGCCTCTCCTGAAAAGCTAAGGTCTGATCCTTCTTATTGGGAACATAACCAGACTCAAGCTCTGGAAGCTGGAAGACGACTAGGTAAATATATTCTTATTTTCACAGGTTGAACAAAGATCCATCAAACAAAATTTTATTTTTCAAAAATACAATAAGTTTTGGAAATTTGGATGTGTAAAATGTCATCTTTTGTATTGGTCGACGAAAAAGGAATATTTTATGACGCCTCCTAGATATCCATTCAATCTTTTGTTCGCTTTATATGTAGATTCGTCTCGTTTCATATTTTTTTTATGAACAATACAAAAAAAATAGATCTATTATTTTTTAAAATAAATAATTTACATAATCTAACCTTGACTCATGATGATGAACATTCTAATTATAACAATTGTCATGTTAATTAATGCCAACGAAAACTTGATTCAGCTACTGGTATAAATAATTGTAATTTTTTTGCAAACCTCTTAGGGGAAATTGGGGCACAATAAAAGGTCTTTATTAGTAAGGGATTTAACGTGAAAATTACCACTTTACATAAACATTTTATTCAAGCGATCATTTTTGATGTGATCAAAGATATTCTGCTTAGTGTAATCAGTGGCGTAGCGTGGAGGAATCAGTAGGGGAAATGGCCCGGGTGGCATACAAAAGGGGGTGGCTCAAGCGTCAAGACTCATAGGACTTCCAAACAACAATAATATCTTTGCATCTCTTGTGATATTCCAAATATATTCAATACCTGGTAGTTCAACATTGGTCCAAACAAAAGCTCAAAAAGCTCTAGTTGCAGTTTGCTCGCACCTTATGCATCCTGCACATTTCTAATTTCACATTTCTTAATCAAAGTTGGATCCATTCGATATGGTAGAGGAAATGAGAAGCATTTTATATTTTTGCAATAATTATTTGACTGTTTTTTATTAACATGGTTTTTTTATGAAGGTGTTGAACCTCTATTATCTGCAAGAGACATGTCCGATGTGCACGTGGAGCATTTAGGTGTCATGGCGTACGCTGCTCACTTCCAATGGGTACCTGAACGACCTCCTCTTCATGATCTCATCAATGTACACCTCAATTCTACGTCAGGCAGAATTGGAGAACCTGTAAGTAACTGGAATTGTTTTCTTCTAAAATGAAATTGTTTTTCACTGGCAAAATACCTTAGCAACGGCATCTTCTCTGCTGACAAAAAAGTTACCTTGATAAAATTCGCATGTGATTTTTACAGCGACCAAATTTCAATTTTTTCTAAGCAACTTTTGTTACCACGGTTCTCAGATTTATTTAAAATGTCACTGTGTTATTTCTTGCTAGAAAACGTCAGATTAGTTTAGTTCAAAAATTAAATATGGAACACGGAAATTAAAAATTCAGTATCGGATAATATATCTTCAATTTCGTGTGTCTCCAAAACTTCCTGTTGGCGACAGTTTATGCAGTTTTTATTTATTAGCGATTATCAAAAAAAGGTGTTGGTGAACAAAAAATGATCAAATTAACAGGACATGGCCATGACAATACTTTGAAAGCTTATTTGCAGTTGGACATCATTTGAAATTAATCGAAAATTTCAAAAGACAAAGCACCAGATCAAGTAAATCTTCCTAGTACATGATCTACAATCACATCATAACGATCAAAATAATGCACAAACGTTTAATTATTATAACTGTAACTCGAGAAAAGATTGTCTAGGCAAGGCAAAATTGTTCTCAAGGTTTTATTCAAGAGTGTCAAAAATGTCATTCGCGAAATTGCCAAACATCATACCTCTCGAAAATTTTGCCGACAAACTTTTTTTTCTAGCGATAAAACATACCACCAAGGAATTCCAGGATATCCGCAAAATTTATTTTAGTTCAGTGTACCTCTTCTATCCAGAAGTCTCCTAGGTATTGTGGTGTACAAGGATCCTATTGCTGGAGGCTTCTTCCATTCTACAAAATCTACATTCTTCTTTCTCTACTATTTTGAGATTTTTAATCCTGCTAGGACACTCCTATTGCAGTTTTACTCTTCATTTGTTCTCACCTGGTTGTAGTACCCCAGGAGTATATTTGATTGTCTAACCCTTAATAGATCTTTCCAATTAGCGGTGTCAAAGTACTCAAAATATCCGTAAAATGCCGCAAAAAACACAAAAAACTTGAAAATTCAAAATTGAGTATTTAAAAGTGTGATTAACATGAGAAAAATTTTACAATGCTGGGCATGCGATTTTACGGAAAATCGTCGAGTGAAAATTTTTGTTTTTTGCTTTTTCGCTCTAATTGTTTAAATAATGAACACAGAAAAATGTTCAAATTAAAAATTGTAGCTAATACTTTTATCTACAAAATTTGTCTGAACATTTTTTTTGTATCTGCATTAGTTTTTAAAATATATACGAAATTTCCATAGTAGTATCTTTGAACATCAGTTTTCATGTTTTTAATTTTATGATAGTAAATAAACAATGACATTTAGAAAACAATTTTTCATATGAAATGTGTTCTAAAATGGGGTATCTAAAAATACATTGAAAAACATTTTTTTTTTAAATTTTTTAATGGTTTATCATCGATTTTCCACGCTCTCCCACCTGCTTTTTCACCTTTATTTGTGCTTCCCTCTCTTTCTTACCTGAGCCATAAGTGTGTTATTTGTATCATGATCACTTCTTAATAGGTTCATTATAAAGTTCACAAATGTTTTTATATAATATCATAAACGGTATAAAAAGTTATAGAAGGTTTGCTGACAGACCTCTGATTTAAGTATTTATTTTAAATAATTGTCTATTATTTAAAAAAATTGATATTTATAGAAAAACTGTATAGTAGTTTCGAAAGTAGATGCTTCAAAGTGATTAGTAGTAAAGTTTCATTGAATTATAGTAATTTCGAAAAAAGATATAATTGAATGAAGTCTAAAAAAACAAGTAAAATTAAGCATGCAAGAAAAAACAGATTTTTAAGAAGCATTCGTTCAAAATTCTAAATATTGATTGCTTTGCTTTTATAATAATAATGTTTTATGATCGTTTGCAATGCTAAATCCAAAAGGAATTTTCACTGGGATAAGTATTAATTAAATAGGAATTATAATAAACTGATATTACAGTCAGAAAATCTAGTTTTTCAAATTTGAAAGTATTTCTATCTAGAAGTCAAGATCTTTCTTTACATTTTACATGAGTTTATTTATTTTTTCAGAATGTTATAAGCCCAAAATTATTAACTTTTAAGTCCAGTGGTTAATAAATTTGGCTCACGGGCCGTTCGCGCGTAACCACGAATTGAATACCACTAAAATTAATTTTATCTCGTAAACTTTTTAATTTACAGAAAAACTTTTCAGACAAAATTTGTAGATAAATGCATCAGCTACAAATTTTGGTTTGGAAGTTTTTCTGTATATTCATTATTTAAACAATTAGAGCGAAAAAACAAAAACAAAAAATTTCACTCGACGATTTTCCGGAAAATTGGATGCCTAACATCGTACACTTTTTCTCATGTTAAACACCACCCTTTTAAATACCCAATTTTTAAATTTCAAGTTTTTTGTATTTTTTGTGTGTACTTTGATTGGGCTGAATGGTTAGATCTTCTTCTCTTTCCTGCGTTGCCCTTTTTTTCAAACCTTACATTGGAGCTGGTATCGCAAGAGGGTTCCGGCCCCAAAAAGCAAGCTTCAGCCCCTCTATAGCCACTGGAAAAAGGGTGACACAAAAATCTCTGGAATGATGGGACCAGCATTTAAAGTAGTCCTAATAAGCAAATCTACAGGGCCTTGTATTATTAGAGGTAGACTTATTGTTTTACGCATTTTACTTTTCTTTGTCCATACCCTCTGTATACATATATATTCTCCTTGAACCGTTCTATCATAACGATACACCATAATATATCTTGAACCACAATAAAATCGTTCCTATAGAATTAACACCGTAAGCGTATACAATAAACATATTAATATTGCATACACGTTGGCTTCCTGTTAAAAGGGGTATCGAATGTTGTCACGGTCTTAAAATCAACTGAAAATTATACCTTCCTCTGCAATCTAAAAGTAAAAAGTTGCGAATCGTGATATACGTTTTTCTATTCGCTTTTAGTGTTTTTTTATTCTTTTTTAAAGAGATAATTGTTGTTATTAGAGGTGCACGCGATACCAATATGGGATTTTCAAGATGAATTTGTTCCCACACGTCAAGTACAAAGTTGTGTGTGTGCATCTTTCAAGGTTGTTTGTTCAGTGTAAAGTTGTTATTTTGTGGTACGCATACAATTATTATTTTTATTAAAAAAAAAAATCTAATTTTGGTTAATTATATTCCAGACTTACTATCAAGTGACTCTTCTAGATTCCTCATTATCATATTCCCATCTATCAACGGAAATACGAGGACCTGATAGTAAAATTTATCTTGGAAACAAACTTCAGCAAGGAAAAGGTACTTTTGTCCCATCCAAGGTGGGCATGCACGAAATCATTGTTAAATACGAAAAGCAAGAAGTACAATCAGGTCACTATTTTAGAGTTTTACCTCCATTAGTAGAAGTAGCACCTCCTGGAATGGCTCCGTGTGCTCTTGGATCCTTGGTACAAGTATTAGTTAATGCAACTGGTAAGTGGAAAAGTGCAGATTCACTAATACATTTTTTTTTGAACAAATTGTTCCAATAGGAAGATCTTTAAGTTCCAGCAATTTATTGAAAATTCGTTTTACAGGAGCACCAAGAAAGGAAGATATATTAGTAACAGCTTACAGTCCAAGAGGAAGACCACTAGATTGTCCACTTAAAGTTATAGATGGCGTTAACAGTGCCACGTTCAAACCCGACGAACCAGGAGAATGGAGAATAGAAATCACTTATCAAGGGAAACAAATTCAGGTAATTAGTATTAGTCTGAAAAAACATGTTACTAAGTTTGTAGAGTGTCTTTGAAACAGTCGGGATGTATGTATACAGATTGCGAAAGGGCTTTTTGAACCGTACGATTTACACAAACACGACAAGGAAAATATGAGAAAAACAGCTTGAAAGAGAGAGAAAGAACATCTGTGCGTGGCCAGCGAGGGCGTGTATTTAGTTCCAGAGGCCGGCCGAATGTCCACTGCCCCCCCCCCCCCCATTTCAACCGCTGTTGCCAGAAGCGCAGACTAATTTGTACAAATGATATTTTTGTCTCGTCATCGTTAACTCCTTTTCGAGTTCATCATGCACTATTAGGCAAAACCAAACACCTCCATCCGGCAACAGTTTTATTTTCAAATACAATGGCATGCGCTTCCAACGTGATCAACGTTTATAATGGTGTGAGGTTGAGAATCACTTCCACGGCTGCCGTTGGGCATATTCTCATTTCTCCTGTAATATACAGGCTAGTCTTGGAGAGGTTTTCTCTCGTCGTCCATAGTTCTGTTACTCCACGCAATAGCTCCATAAGTGATAATTGGTCTCACTATGGCAGTGTACATCCAGTCGGGAGTTATAATAATTTCTTGTTTGTGCACTTTTGACATTCCTCTTGCGACCGTTAAACAAATTTTTCATCTCTTGGTCAGCCAGCGTCTTTTCTTATTTGGACAGTTACTAAAGACTCACCCTATATTTTTTTTCACGGTTTAGGGAGGACCTTTCACCTGTTCAGTATTCGATCCAAACGGTGTGCAAGTGTCGGGACTTGAAGGAGCCTTACCACTTATACCGCACGCTATAGATGTTGACTGTAGAGGTGTAGGAGTTCCAGGAGAAGTTTTTGCCGATATTGTTCATGATAAACGATCAGTGCATTGTCATGTAGAAAAGCTGGATAGTTTTCATTACAGGGTACATTTTACACCGAAAGATGCAGGAAAACACAGAGTAAGTATACACTTTTTAATATTAGAAAAATTGTGCAAAATCAAATATGGTTGCAAATATTTCCTGATTTCTAGGTTTATGTGTATTTTAATGGCTATGATGTCAAAGGTTCTCCTTATATGATGCGCGTTGGTACACAAAAACGTGTGAAATCGAGCAGTAGCCCCACTTCTAATTTCAGAACGAGTCCTACCAACCGATTCAACAGCCCCAGTCCAAATTTGTCGACCCCCACTAAAAACACAAGTTACACCAGGTAACGTAAACATTTGAATATAAATACCTTTGATAATTTTTTAAAAATAAAAATTTAATTAATCCCCTTAAAAGATGTTATTGTACGCCTATGATTTAAGAACATTTTTACCGATAAATTAATATCCTAAGAAACTTTTTTTGTACGGGCCATGGTAGATGGAAATTTTCACAAACGAATCAACCCTTTTTAAAAATTTTATCCAGTACGCACATTTTATACTCGAGGTGCAACACGTCACACTAGCATGTCGGTAACGACGGTAACGTGAACCCAAAAATTTCGCTTCTACGAAAAATCGATCAACCAGCTTGGTATGATTCTCAGTTACAGACAAAACGCGAGTCCTATGTTAGAAGAAACTCATAAGTACGCCCAGGATTATCACATGAAATCAGTTGCGGAAAAAAGGTTGACGTCTAGTTCTCCAATATATCAAGATCGAACTCCTAGCTATAGTCCAAGTTATAACCAGAGAAATCACAGCCCAGTGTACAGGTAAGTACTGTTCAAACAAGGGACCGTTAATACATTGAAAACATCATTAATATATTTTTAGAACTGCAAGTCCCAATTTTCAACCACCTAGCCCCAGTTATCGTCCCACCAGTCCAACTCACGGAAGAGATAGTCCAGATTATATAACCAGTAGGAGACTGAATGAAAAAAGATACGACTTTACTAACAAGATGTCTTCGATGAGAGTAGAAGATTCCAAGAGTCCCAGCTTTTTAGATAGGTACGTGTGGGACAAAAAAAATCTTATTCGAATTTGGAAATGTCACAATTTTCTTCATTTCAACAACGTAAGCTTCAGCTTTTTCACTCACGCCATTGATAATCTTGATGCTTTTCCACTTTTTAAAGGACAGGTATTCCTTTTCATACATCATCCTAGATTTTTGGGCAGGTTTTATTCTTCTTGTGTTAATTCTTTAAATACTGAACACTCCACAAAAACCAGAATGTAAAATTTGTTTGACATTTGTTGACGGAGAAATTCATAACCGGTAACGGAGCAACATAGCTGCAATTTTTGTGCCAAAAATTACAATTTTCTTTGAAATTTTATTTTTCATCTGAATTTGAAGTCTTGCTATAGAAAAAAATGTTGTATTGCACACGATTCTAGAGCGTAATTAGCGTCTTGACGCTAAAAAATACTCTCAAAGATAAAGTACAATTTTATTGTCTTGTATAATACATAACTATATTTTTCGATATCTGTCTAATGGGCAATACCAATGTCCGTCCCGCGGTCAGAAAATTGAGGGTTTAGGTAAAGGGTTTTTAATCCCCGACCGATGTCCGTCCCGCGGTCAGGTGGATACACTTTTCAATAATAACCCAACCAAACCTACCCCTACCAAACCACCTTCGTATTTTTAGTCAATTTTTGAAGAATAAATTATAATAATTTTGAATAATAACCCAACCAAACCTACCCCTACCAAACCACCTTCGTATTTTTAGTCAATTTTTGTAGAATAAATTATAATAATTTTCAATAATAACCCATATTATATCTTATGTATATATAATATATAATATCTGCAATATAAATTATCATACGGATCCTAGGGACGGACTTCGGACAAACGTCTTGACCCTTTTAACCGCGGGACGGACCTCGGACGTACCTGCGTTTTACCCTGACCGCCGGACGGACATCGGAAACACCGTGTCTAATAATATTCAAAATTGTGATTTTGGAATACCAATGATAATTTTTGTTCCAGAAACAGTCCAGATATAGGCTACACGTCCACTTCCAGATACGACAAAAGAGTTTCAGAAAACAGAGTTTTCTCGAACTCCTCATCGAACGGCGTAGACACAAGTCCAATTATCAAAGTTTCTTCTCTCAACGACCAATCAACAGCAAGAAGAGATTCCTGGGATGCCATAGCAAAAACTAGGAATATGCTATCCGATAGAAGTTTAGAGTCCTTGGCAAATTTGACTGATTCACAATTAGACTCGGATTTAAGAAGAAAGAAAGCCGAAGAGCATTCTAAATTTATTTTAAAAGAACAAAGCTATCAAAAGAATTATAATGAAAATTATTCTTCGAAGAAATACAGTGACAGTTTCGGTAGAAATTCCCCGGTGTATAGTCGAATAAGGAAAGAAGGAGGCGCTACTTCGGTGAAGGTTCAACCTGTGCCAGATGGTGTGTTGGGACAGCCAGTGGAATTTGAAAGTGAGTAACTAATTGTGATTAAATTTTATTCAATTCCATAAACTGGAATAGGTAAACTATCACAGTATTTTCTTAATTGCAGTTGATGGTAGTGGAGCTGGTTCGGGCGACCTGGAAATTCTAGTCGAAGGAGGTCGCGTCACTTCCAGTGTAAAAAGTCTTGGTGGTCAAAGATTTAAAGCTGCATTTACTCCACATCAGGCTCTTCCACACAGGGTAGATATACGGTTCAACGGTGAGACTGTACCAGGTAAGTGGAACATTTATTTTCGGGAAATCTGGAGCTCTATATACAAAAGCGCGCAGGCAGGTTGAGGTCTCGAAATCGTACTGAAACCTATTTTTCCTAATCCTTCCTAGCTCTGTTGCAGATCCTCAAAATACTCGAAAAGTTTATAACGTTTGTCGAGTGCTGGTCCGGATATTCCTCTCTCCACTTACTAGATACATTATGAGCTTCAGATTTGGTCGATTTTGAATAGTGAAAGGATTAAATTTGGGTAAAACTGACCGCGGCGACCAAAATGTATATTCCCCTCAAACTAGTTGGTCTGCTCGACATGACAATATGAAATCGTCAATAATAAATCTAGGGAGCTCTCCACTATTAAACTGTCTTCTTAAGTCAGCAGATATAGTGTTTTCCTTGGTTTCCTAGGTATATCCTTGCACAGTTATAATGATCTTAAATGGAACAAAAGATATCCAGGATATCCCCATGGAGTTGTTAATGCCCGAGCTTTAATATTTTTTTAACATCATATCTTCTTCTTTTTTCTATTAATATACAGATTGCGTAAATTGCATCGGAACCGTCCGGATTACACAAGTACGACAGAAAAACAGCTGAAAGAGAGAGAAAGAATAATTATGCGCGGTCATTAAGGCGTGTACTTTGTTTCACCTTAGGGGTGTATACTTATTTCCCGAGACTGGCCGAATGCTCATTGCCCCCATATTTTAACCGCTGTTGCCAGAAGCGCAGATTAATTTGTACAAATGATATTTTTGTCTCGTTATCGTTGACTTTTTTTCGAGGGTGAAAATACAGCACGTTTGTGCCAGCATTACGCCAAATAATCTTAGAGATATGAGATCAAATCTTTATCACAGATTTGGTTATTGTCTGGCACAGGAAGGTGATTTATTTGAGCACTTAATTCATTAAAATTATGTTTACCTTTAGAATGTATTTTTATTTTTATTTTTTCAGGAAGTTTATATTTTATGTTTAGAATAGGTGTAGGTACCTACCTACTTATTTTATTTTTTCAATATAATTTATCAATGGAAGGGATTTTTAGTTTATTAATTATGGTTCTCTCAAGAAATGCTGATTTATTTTCAAGTTACAATGGCTAAAATAATATCCTATTGTAGTTAGAAATTGTCAACTTGGTCTGAAATGATCATGTTGACAAAAATGAATTTTAAGATGTACAGGTTACGTAATAACGATTGTATTTTTGTATTTCTTTAACACCCTCACTCCTTCCATGTTGGGAGCATACTGAATATTAAATACCACCGTTATACCACCAACTAGTGAATTCCTTTCGGCCAGTCTCGGGAAATAAGTATACACCCCTAAGATGAAACAAAGTGATGACCGTGCACAATTATTCTTTCTCTCTCTTTCATATATCCTTGTCGTACTTGTGTAATCCGACGCGAGGGTTCCGATGTAATTTACGCAATCTGTATATTGTCAATCACAAGATTAAACATCAGGTAGGCAAATATTTTTACCAACAATTCAACTTTCAATTATTTCAAAAGAAACCAGTTACTACGCCCATGAATATAACAGGTAAGAATTCTAAAAACGCATAGGATTTCCTGATCAGTCAATAAGTACTGAATTTATTTTAAGAAGACGGTTCGTTGACATTTCGACTTTGTGTCCCACTGACACGAAAAAATGAGAGTTACCAATTTATATTGAATTTGATTTCGCTTTAGATACCTACTTATTACGTATATTGTATAAATTACTTTCGTTATGGTTTTTATTTTATTTAACGTAAGCTAGTCGATCCTGATACTAAGTATTCAAAGAATGAGTGAGTACCAGTACCACTGAGGAGTAGATAAAGCTACGGGTCAAGCAGAACTTTGCAATTTCTATTTTATCACAAAGAAGTAAGAATAATAAGGGAGGATTACCTACTTGGTATTCTACGAAAAAAAAATATATTGGCAGAAGAATGACAGTTATAAAATCTTGTGTAAGTATTAAAATATCACAAATTTTTTTCCCGGATATATAGTTTGTCTCAAAATACATCGTCTTCACTTTTGCCGGTAATCATAAAATTAATGGGCAATTGCAATAAATCATATGGCCAATAGAGAAGAGATCGACAGTGTATTTTTCCATACATCCTTTGTTTTTTATTTAATATGCGAAGACCATTTCTCTAATCTTTTTTCTTTTTCCTCCTAATTGGATACTGTATCGTGTGTACCAAACCATGTTTCGTCCAGATAGATTATAGATCTGTTTTCGTATCGGTACTTCTTAATGTCCTGAAGAAAATTGAATCTCCAAGTGCGCAATCTTTGCGATTCTCTTACCATTTGTTTTTTTGTCAATTTTACGATATGTGAATCCCATTTTACCATGGAGGGTGGCCCGGCTAATATTTATATTGGTGTCATCTTCTTCTAGCTTCCATTTTAGATTGTCCAAAGTAGGAACAATCTGGATTTCATAGAAGGAATATATTTTTCTTCTTATTATATCCTGCTGGCCATTGTCCAGACGACGAGATTGAAAATCACTATGTTTTTTTTCCACTTAATTTTTCACTGTTAATAATATCCTTTATAGAGGATATTGGTGTCTTTGTAAATAAGCATGTTTCTTTTAAAGATTCCTGTTTAATGAATCCTCTACTAGAAAACTATCATACACATTTTTCACAATTTGCTTTGCATCTAATGACAAGTGTTTTCGACGCAACATTGCGAAAAAAATTAGTGATAACTTATAATACTCGTATAGAAAGCTCTTCGAAAACGCAGGCTAAAACTGAATATTTAATACTGCCAAGTGAATTCAATGCAACCATCATACAACACTCATTTACACCTGATGACCCGCCCTTGCCGTGTCATCCAAGACGATATACTTTGAGAAAAACCATACCGTGTGTCGCACAATTTTTTAGACAGAACGTAAATCTAAATCTGCTAAATATAACTCCATGAAATTTGGTATACAGCATTTGGACGTACTTTTATTCACTATGATACAAGAATTAACTCTGTTTGATTTAATCTATTTAAAAAACCAATTTGTTGTTCTAAAAATTGATCGAATAGTACCATCGAATGCATATCCTACATTCTTACTTCTTTGTCATAATGTTACCTGAAGCGTAGGTAGCCTCGACGAGGAATGTGCATCGCCTCTCTCGCTGCGCCCACCTGCCTGTGCCTGACCCACGTTACAACGCTCGGTACTGCCGTACACCGTTCGCTGGTACTCGGTACCACGGCGACTTAATAATCGGTATCATTTGAACTCATTCGACGATCGCTACTAGATATATTTTATAATATTTGGTTCTAATCGACCTTTTCGCGAATGTATGCGACAATAACTACTTAAACGAACGGTACTATCGAAGTGATTTGTTGTTAGTGATATATAGTGCTAGGTAAATTTGTTATCTGTTATGATAATGGAGAGATTCGAAATGATAAAGTGGATTTACGTGATTGGGTTTGTTGCTCTGGAAGTTGTTACTTGATAATGGAGGTTTGTTATTGCGGAACATACAATTTTTTACTTTCTAAATATGTTTGGTTAGACGCTTTATTTAAAATACAAATTTGGTATTTTAAATTGAGAATTGGGGTGGAAATTAAATACTATTTTAGTACTAACAGTATCGTATACTTTTTTGGATGATATAAATACTAAAAGACTTTTTTGTCGGTAAAAGTAGGTGTCGGCTGGGTATTAGTTTCAATTTAGAATTACTTTTCTCTACCAAAATTAAGATTAACTTAAGCACAATCTAGACATAATAAATTTCCTTAGTACTGTTATCGAAGGTCATTAAACCTTATTGATTAAACTCGAGCATTTAATTGAAAAAAAAACTTGGATGCTTTCAAAAAGTTTGTGCATCCCCCAAAACTATACATGCTCCAAAAAAGTATAGTAAAACTAAGGTAATATAGGAGGAGCCTTTAAAAATTTGACTTTAAGGCAAAAATAAAGTAACTACCTACTAATATTTTTTAAAATTTCGGGAAATGTATATAGTCAATTTCTTTCCTTCTCGTCTATTTTGTGTACAAGGTAAATAAGGAACTCTCAACCAGACTATTGAATATGAAGATTCTGTTCAAGTGCCTGGGCTGTTTGTTGAGCACAACCCAATCAAATGAATGAATGAAAGTTCAAGGCCCAAATTATTTTTATCTCAGAAGATAAGATAAGATCGGCATGAGTTTGCGATTAATAAAAATGCAACTTATAGATATAGGCTCTATTTTGACAATTTATGACATTTGACAATCTCTAGCAGGTTTTACGTAATTTGTTGCATTGATTTCAGTCGAGTGTAGGTACAATATAACAATGGAGTTGCAAAGCTCAGTGTACCACAGTATTTATCATTTCATTGAATCATGAATCAAGTCAAAATTTCACGACGGTGGCCTTATTTTGAGTTTATGAATCGAAAACTGGAAAACTGTTACCAAATACGTTTAACATTTGTAGGTTTTAGTGTTTAAAAGTTGAAATAACGTCCTAAGAAATGTACAGAAATTACCTATTTTTGTATTTAACAAGCAATGTTATCAAAAAAATAAATTTATTAATAAAAAAACAGAAATATAATACCAGGAGCATGTGGGGTAGATCAAGTTTTTTTTTTCATTTTCATGAATTCTACACCTTAGTAGTATTTATACAATTTTTTCAAATACTGTAAATAAATGCAGTAAAAATATTTAAATATTTCTCGAGTCATGTTGATAGACATGATAAAACATCATAACATTTCTTTTATTTATATCGGTCATTAACTCTTTGTTGACAAGTTCAAGTTAACTTCAACAATAATATGAGATAGCAAAGGTTGAATATACTTAGGTACTAGATAAATATACACAAAGTACGATTCTTCGAAGAATATTTTGAATAATACGAGTATTTGTTCAAATAAAAATGTAAAAATAAGTAGAAAAAGGAATGTTCAGTTACTGAAAGAAGGGAATTTCAAATATTCAAAAATGTTTGACGTGGAGATTATTTTTGTTAATATAAATTGATTAACCTGAAAAACATCTGTCAACCAAGAAACAGGCGAACTATTGTCATTGTTTGTATGTCTGTTGTTGTCGAATTATTGGAATTTTATTTAGTGACAATGACAAATGACGTCACTCTCGTGAGCTGATGAATACTTCCAACGTTGACATATGTTAAACATGACGTCAGATTTCTGAGATGAGGCTGTTCTGAACAAATTTTTACGCCCATTAAAACAAATGCCTCCACAAAAGGCAACTTCCTACACAACTTTCCTCAAAAGACGTCGTTCTACTGAAACATTTTTTTACTTAGTTTTACAAAGTTACTGAGTATGATAAATAAACCCAAATTAGATAGGGCAAAAATTCAAAAACTTCCAGAGTACGCTCAATCACGAAAACTCCTCGAACCTATTAATAATCACGCTCCTGCTCTATAGGAAGCCCCTGGCATGTCAACATCATGTCGAACAACTCCGCCCTTTCCGTTCTCGGCGAGGCAACGCGCCTTGTGCCTGCCAATACTCCTGCAATATTCGAAATAATAACTCCTTCTTCCCCACCGCCCTCGGATCTTCGAGTACACGTAGTAGCGCCTTCGAAACGCGTCGTTCCGGCACGCATTTTACCCGGAAATAGACTCGGCGTTCATAGTGTCGAATTTGTGCCAACCGAAATCGGAACTCATTCGATTGACGTATCCGTTGACGGTGAAAAATTACCTGCGGGTCCATTGGTGGCGAAAGTGTACGATTCGGGATTGATCCAAGTGGCGGACGTCGGAGGAGGGGTTGTAGGACAGCCTGTACAATTCAGAGGTAAGTACTTTTTTAAAATTGTTCTTTATAGAAACTTGCTTGATGTTTTTTTTTAAAAAAGCTGAAAGAATTTGCAAAATTTCACATTTAACCATGTATTGCATAAAACAAGATTGATAAATAAGGTAGGTATTTAATTAAACAGTCGATTTGTGTATGGTTTCTACTCCTATTTAAGATTTAAATTTATATTTTTCAAATTTTTGCAAAATAAAAAAAGTTGAGTTACTTAAAATATTCATTCAATTCAATAACGAATCATTTAGAACATTCCAGCCTCATGGGAATAGGTTAATTATGGTAAAAGTAATATAGAAATGTGTATGGTAATTATTTCAATATCAACTTTTGGTTGTTTTGGTGAAATCAGAAGCTGATAACATATAATTACCTTTTTGATTTTATTTTTCAAGAAAAAAAATTACCTGCTCTCTCTCAAGGCATTTTTGATCTTTTTATTTAATTAATATTTACTGTAAATAAACGACTAAGCTGCTGTCCTAAATATCTCTCAGCGACTGACTTTCTTTATGGCAATTAAATCGTTTTTTACAAGTTTATTGAACGTAGGGGCACTCGACCATGATCTAATATTTAAAAAATTACGAACTCGGTTCCCCGACAAAAAAATAAATTCATTTATTTGTTATTTGATCGTGGCCACGTAAGTAGCATCAGCTAATATTATTATTGCCTGCTTTTTTGAACATTGTTTAGATTCGGTTTATTTTCACCAGAAAGATTTTTTATCAAAAATTTTGTATTGGACTTGAATTATAAAATGGCGCATGTGTATTTCCTTACATGCAACTGTTCAAAGTGATTCATTTATAATATTTCATATGTCCAGATGAAGATAATTTTGTTCAATGTTATTTATTTTTCCGTTCAAGTCACCCAAATTAAGTTATAAAATTCCTATTGGATCGATTCATGAAAGCATTATTATGACCTTCAAAAATCGCAATTTCCATTTTTTTTTGCTCTGCAAGAAGGCGCAAAGCTTTTATCAAAGTTTGCTGTAAAGATTCTCATAGTACTCGTACTCCATCTGAGAAATTTATTCCTTTTGTAAACATTTTTTTTTCACGACAAAATTTATGAAATAATAGTTCCCCCACACAGCACCTCTCGTACTAAAAGTCATCCAATCAGAGCAAACGACGTCTCGTTTGAAAGGCCTTAACGTCTAGATTATATGTAAAATTAGAAAAAAATTCCAGCTACTCCCCTTCATCCCCCACACAGCACCCCTCATACTAAAAGTCATCCAATCATAGCAAACGACGTCTCGTTTGGGTGATGTGTGGGGGATGAAGGGGGGTAGCTGGAATTTTATCAGTATTTTTCTCGTCGACCCTATGACGTTAACTATCCAATAACGTGCGCATGCGTAAGTCGATGATGATTTACCCCCACCACTTTTCGAGTGGCTCGATTTTAACGATTTTCTTATGGAGATTCCCATGTTAGCGCCTCCGCCATGAGGCAGAATCGGTGCTGCTCATTTACTATCGTCATTCGCCAGATATTAGAATTTGAAAAGAAAAATCCGTTTTCCATACTGTGTGCCGCCGCACTTTTGGGGGCGAGGCGAACTCACTTATAACTTTCCGAATCTTTGTAAAGACCAATATATGAAAATTCATCACTAAGAAAAGAGATAATTTCTAATTGGATTTTTGTAGTGATTTTTATAAAATTACTTTTTAACAACAGTCCTTCGAACCATCCGCATTAATGCCAATTTACAATCGTTGATAAAACCAAATACATCTACTAATTGTCTTACAAAATTTCCTATTAAGCTTTCTCTAGAAATATTCAAGGTTGAATTAATGATTGGAGCGACCTTTATAATTAGTCGAATCACTGAGAAATTATTTTTGTATGGCACAAACAATAAATAAATTACAGCAATACTACCGCTGTTCTAATTAATACAATTCAAATAAAATGTCCCTGACGCATGGTTAGAAAAAAAGTGATTTTTTGCATATCAGCTAGAAAACAGGATTAATTATCAAAAGTCTTATACTAGTTAATTTAAAAACAATAAGCTATTGCCAGTTGAAAGTAAATCAGAAAAAAAATGGAAAATGGTAGCAAATAATATTGAAATACAATAAGCCTGTTTCTTCTAAAAATTTAAAAATAATCCTCCAGAGGTCGTACTAGTGGAAGGTGGAGTTGTATTAGGAAAAGGGTAGGTTAGGTTCTATGTGAGTGGGGCCTGCTCGCCACCTCCACTGCGACCCCCGTTAGGACTATTGTGGCTCACCCCTAGGGATTACAATTTACCCCACAAGCTTGTGCTTCTGACGAAGTCCATGGTTGTATTTGGTGATACTTTTTTGACGTCGTTCGGCTCTAAGGTACTAAAACCGAATATGTTATATCTTACCCTGCCCAAAGCTGGGCATGAGCATAATAAGTGCTCTGCAGTTTCGTCTCATCGACTCATCTTCTTCAGGTGGTAATTTAGTCGACAATGTCCTGTAAGCAGTCCCGGCAGAATGCGTAGATTTGTTCTACTCCATTCCAGGATCTGCTTATTTTTTGTACTAGAAGGGTTGTATATGAACGCCTTCGAGTGAGAGAGCCCTGGTCTGTCTGCCCAATACGTGAAGGTTTTCTTCTCCGCCCAGGTAGCTATGGCTGATCTAGCAGGGCTTTCCCCAATGCCAAAAAATGGTTCAGGTCCGATAAATAGAAACTCTGATCCCTTTTTTGCAAGAGTGTCGGCCTTCTCGTTGCCCTCCATTCCTCGATGCCTCGGCACCCAGGTCAAAATGACTCTGTTATCCTTGCCTAGTATTTCAAGGGATTGTAGACAGTTATATACCAGTAAGTAAAGGGTGAAAATAGTATATTGTGTCACAAAGGCAGAAAATGAGCTTTAGCAGCCGGAGACTATTATATGCACGAGCGAGCTTAGCGAAGCGAGGGCAGCTGATAGTTGAGAGATCCTACATGTGTGACACACAACTGTTTTTCGTCTACAGTTGTGAATTTTCCATCCTTGGACTGCTAAACAATACTTTCCGCCCCTATTAAGTTGGCGAAAAAAGAAGTTAACCACATCATGTTTGCGTGATGTAATGTTTGAAGTTAACAAATGTCAGCTGTCAAAAACTCTTAGATGTTATTTTGACAGCCTAAGAGATTTAATCTCAAACTACAGCCGGCTTTAGGCAGAAAGTATGAAGTTAAAGTCACTTTCTAACACGTGTACCCTTTTTTTAATACGGCTAGTATAATAAAATAATTCCTTGTAAATTAATTTTTCTTCAAATTCTTTCACTTTATTCATTTTTGAATTAGTTCCATCTGATAACAAGACAGCTAGCATAAGATTTTGATAATATCAAAATATTGACTATAACCTATAAACTAACCACAAACGTTCTTTTTCAGTTGACGCAAGCCAAGCAGGCGAAGGGCAATTGGAAATTTCAATAAATGAAGGAGAAGTACCGAATCATGTACAAGTGGTAGGAGGAGGAAGATGTTTAGTTTCATTCACCCCCGATCAAGCCAAACCCCATCTAATTGATATAAAATTTAACGGAGAAACAGTTCGAGGATGTCCTTTTGTTTGCTCTGTTTCGGACACTAGTAGAGTAACGCTCTCTCTAACCCATTTAGAATTGATCCCGGTTAATCAACCGAGTTCGTTTCATATGGGGGTAGCTGGTGGTGGAGCTGCGGAATTGGCCGTGGCCGTTAGAGGACCTATTGGAGAGTTACCGGTGAAAGTTACAGGGGATATACATTCTGGTTTTACAGCGGAGTTTACGCCTATTCAAGTTGGAGCACATCAAATTAGCGTGGATTATAATGGAAGACCTGTTCAAGGAACTCCTTTTATTGCCAAATCGTTCGATTCGAATAAGGTGATTATTTTAATTTGAAACGAGTGGAGTGAGAGAGAATGAATTGAACCTTACAACCTTACCAAATATAAAAAGTCTGATACTGACCGCTGTAAAGCAGGCTTAAAGTTCTAGCATTCCTAGTCATGTTAAATGTATTCGAACCACAATGATCTATAAGTCAGCACTTTACACAACATAAGTCTTGTACTCTAAACAATTTTTATGGTTTGGAATGGATTTGAGTCTGGTACATTTTGCAAGAAGTCTTAAATTCTTCTTGTAGTGTAGACGCTAAAAGTTTTTTTGGCAAATGAATCGTTGCACCCACTGAAATACAGATCAGGCACAATTTGTTCAGTTTTCTGATTGGGGCGAGACTCTTTAGCAAATGGACATGAGTACTAAGAATAGAAAGAGCTGACTTCATTGCCAATGGTGGAAAAATAATCAAACTGATCTGTTTCTCACTTTGAAATATACATTTATATCATCCAACAGAATCTCTTCAACAATTCTCCTTCTGTATTGAATGATAAGATAGATGAATGTATTTTTGACTGAAAATAATGGTAGCGTTCATCCCAACGTAGCGATATCGGAACGATTATTAATTTCATGCTGAACACGTGTTTTGTCAACGATCGGATGTGATCGAAAATGGTAGCAGTAGCTATTTTTTGCATCAGAATTTTAATCCGCTACGCTACTGATTAATAACTGTCATTTATGTCAAACATATAAAATGACTTAACATAATTTTGTTTCAAGATATTTCTTGAAATTGTATTAAAACCAGTAGGAGCTGTTGAACTAAATTGAAATCAAAAATGCATAAATAATTAAAGACTTTATATATACATAATAAATAAGGTTATGTTGTTATATCAGCAGATGGATCATTAAAAATCGCTACCTGATCAACTTTGTTGGGATCAACGCGACCAATATCTAGCAAAATTTGATACTAAGTCGTTTCAACCCCAGGTGACCGTCGGTACTGTAGCCAGAGGTATAGTAGGTCGTCCGGTAACATTTTCAGTAGACGCCTCCGAAGCAGGCGAAGGTAACTTAGAAATCACAATCTCCGCTAGAGGTTTAAACATTCCAACTCAAGTACATCCTCAAGGTAATGCAAGATTTGCCGTTAGCTTCGTTCCGGCCGAAGCTTGCGATCATGTGGTTAACGTAGCTTTTAATAAGCGTCCCGTTGTTGGCTGTCCGTTGATTGTTAATGTTGGAGGTAGTGGCACCGGACCGAGTGTTACGTTACCGGGTCCTGGACCAGTACATCGACCGAGTACGTTGTTGATTAACCATCCTGGAAGGCTGGAGGATATCGAAGTCAATGTTGAGGGTGAGAATATATTGTTTTGAAAAGGGTAATATGGGATTGAAGTAAAAGAGTCTGTATATATCGTTTTTGGTGTCCTTCTTAATAGACGGAGAGCTGGAGGAGAAGTTATTATGATAGTTCTGGCTAAAATTTTGAATGGGTGGGGTGGACCATCAGCAGTATAAGACACAAACGACTCAAAAATGGAAAAAAATTAATTTAAAACATCAAACGGAGGTAATGAATTCTGAAACTTTTGAAAAAAATCACAAATTTGAGAGTGTCCGACATTCCTTGGGCAGTGACATAAGTCATAAGTCGGACAAGTAGCGTGCATCGTATGAACTGTTTTATGCAGAAGATTTGTGCAAAACCCTTGTAGATGGCACTTCCTGATAGCCACCTTAGTCATTTCGTAAATTTAGAGCTGGTGGTTCAACTATAGTTATTACCCCCTCTACGTCTATCAACCATATCATATTTTTAATTCTCTTTCATAGTCGTCATTGGGAATGAGTTAAGTTTCACTGTAAATATTTGAATTCAAATTTAAATACATTTTTATACAGACTCTTTTGTTTTGATCCAACGGATTTAGGTTTTGAATGGTTTTGGCTTAAATAGTTTAAAGAAATAATGAACGAAATTTTATTTATTTTTAAATTGAATAATGCCAATTTTTGTTATTTCTTTAAATTGAAATTTGTTTTTAATTTGTTGTGTGTTTCTGCTTTTTTGTGAATAAATTGATTTTTGTTTAAAAGCATTTTGTGATATATAAAGTTGTAAAGTGTACTCGCTGTTCTGTACTGAAATATAAGCATGATTACTTTCTCTATCTGGTTTTTTGTTTTTTCCTCTGTCATATGTCCACTTTCTGCACTGTTTTTTTTTTCATTTTTAGGTCACAGACGCTACGTCTACTAGATACTTTTGACTTATCTTTGTATATGTAATTACTAACAGAAACCTTATAGTTAACCTCCTTCTCCTTTTTTACCCCCCTAGTTTCTTAAAATTTAATATAAATATCCCAAATAATGGGTGAAATTTATACAGAATAAATTTAAATTTTGTAAATATAAAAATAAATTTCTAATTCTTGGGTATTATTGACACCGTCTTTTTGTGCGATTTATAGGAAACCAAAAAATTTTGATCTAATATAACTTTTTTGTTTTTAGCCTAATCTTAATGATTTTTTTTTAAATTCAAGGGTATTCATCCCAAATCGATATACATCATTAGATTTCCGAATAAAGCTGGATTTATGAATATTATACGAGGAAAAACAAAATTATGTTTTTCTAAATTAAGTTTAAGACACCCTGTAGTAAATATAGCACTTGGATGTTATTTAAAACAACTACATAAACATACAAGCTTTGTTTATTCCCTACGGATTGTTTTTGTTCATTCTGATACTTCATTCTTTTTAAATTTATGAATTTCTGAAAAAAAGCCTTTTGTTTTCAATATTTTTAGATTCCTCAATATCCCTGAATATCTACTAGCAACGTATCCATATTTTTTGCACTATTTAAAAGACTATAGGTTGTCCTGAACAGATTCCAGGGATATTAAAAAGCTCTCTTTAGAATCTGGTAAGAGTCTGCGACTGATAAGGGAGTCACTCGCAGATATGAACCATGGAAGATACTTATTATAAAACAAGGTCAAATGAAAACAGCAGTAGCTTTAAAAATACATCAGATTTTATTAAAGACATGAAGTAAACCATATCTTGAGATAATATGGAGGGAGCTACCGCAAAAATAGAAAAATTACTTATAGCACAAAAAATGGCTATTAGTTGATGAAAAATTAGTTAGACAGTGAAGTGGTAATTTACGCAACAGAAAAATTATGGATACGTCTATGGCGTGTTAGATGTCTAAAGGATATTGAGGATGACATAAATTTAATATGGAAGATGGTTGTTAATGGGCGTATGCAAATTTTCAGAATTATAATATAAATAAACTTTTCAGAAATAAGATGTTTTTGAATCGCCTCGTATATATAATAAATCAATGTCATTAATAGGCTTTTGAAGGAATGTTGTTTTTCCAGTTATTTACTATAAATAGATTTTTTTCTACCAACTAGTGCTGTTGTTTTCGATTTGATTATTAATTAAACAAACTTCTTTTAAATTTCATTTACAATTCACCGTTTAATAATGTAAAGTTGGTCAAAAAAGCATTTTTAAATTTTGTTAAGAGGACCTTTTACCACGTCCCTTGAATTATGGACATTTTATACCTCCTGGATTAGTACTGCTCCTAAACCAACTGGTTGTAATAAAAAACGTGGTCCTGGTATGGATTATAGTTGACACCGGTAATGAAGTGGTTGCCCAAATTTCCAGAAAAAGAGGTGAGTCCCAGCTCAGCTATAAAAACCTTCAAATCTGACAAATAAAACTATCTGACCAGATAGATAACAAAGCAAGGACCTACCAGTAAGGCACTTATCAAAGGACCTTCGAAACTCCAACATATACAGGAAGGAAATCGAGTAAAGGAGTCCTTACTAAACCATTATCTGGAAAGAATATAGTTGGTCGGAAACACTGAGTAGATATTATGTACTGGTGTTCACTAGGTGGCTGTCGAAGGAGCTGCATTCAGGATTCTTTGGGACGTAGATAGATAGCAAGGGCCTACCAGTAAGGCACTTATCAAAGGACCTACGAAACTCAAATATAGACAGGAAGGAAATCGAGTAAAGGAGTTCTTACTTAGGTTAAAAAAACTGATAATAGGACTTCTCCCAGAGGATCTTATAGGTTTCAGAGTGGTAAAGTCAATCAGGCCAATCGACTCTCTTGTAATCTATAAATGATGTATGTAAACATAGTAGAGAAATCTTTTGTGTATTGTACAATGTTTGCCCAACTTTTTAGCATACCTACCTTTATACGTTTAGTAGCTAATTTTCCATTTTTATACTAACACAGGGTATTTATAAGCACTACCATCTGAAATTTCAGTAATTGTCTATATTAAAGTATGATTACAATGAGTACACTAACAACTTTACATACTTACAACCAGAACTAGAAAAATGTATGAGACATTTTCTATTATATATTGCATTAAGTAAGCGATTACAAAAACCATTGGTATTTTCTATATTTACTTCAAGTATTTCACAATATTAAAGTCATTAAATACCACACATATTTAAATACATTTTCTATTTTTGGCGTCGTCTAATAAGATCCAATTGAAATATTAATCAATACATAGTCTAGACATTTCATTTGATTCAAGGTAATTTCATTTATTGGTGAAATAAAACAATAATTATTTAATTCGTTTAAATCTTCATTATATTTGAACTTTATTAAACGGGTGACTGTATAATAAAAAATGTTTAATTTATACAGAGCAATAATACGGAATTTTAAGGATGTTGACAAAATAATTAGAAGAAGGTTAACTGGAAATTGAGTGCAAAAAAAATTCTTAATTTAAAAAGGTTTACCTGGAAATTCATTCACAACAATTCATCCTGTACTATCTTCTAGAAGAGAGAATGGTTGATATCTATTTGGTCGTTAAGATTACCTGAATATTTGTTTTTATTTATTTGCTTCTAAAAGATTTAATTCAAAGGATTTAGGCTCTACATGAAAAATTTCAAAATTTGAATCGAAAGTGTGTTGGTTTGATAATAAATTATTTGAACAGTTAAAATCAGATTTTTTCTTATAGATTCGTTTGTGTTCTGAAATTCAAGTTTCAAAATTTCTAAAAGTTCTACCGATATAAATTTTGTCACAGTTGTTACTTTCACATGTTAGTTTGTTTAATTTTAAAGATTTGGATTTGTTATTTTTAATGAGTTTGGATATATCGCAACACCACAAGCAAAACAAAGCTAAGCAAACACATCAAAACGACTGAAGACTTTGGCACGTCACTTTTACCGCCTAGTACATCAAACAAAATTTATTTTCTCAGGTTTGACGTTGTGTCAAAAATGCCATGCTTCTACTGCCATCTGCGCTTCCTGTGCGAAAATAAGACAACAAAGATTATGACATGCCCTAAACTTATGAGCTAAACAAGAATAGAGTTAGCAGGACTTTTTTATTTGTCAATAATGCTAATGTACTTGGTCGTCTTTTGGTTGTCTCTGCTTGAGATAAATATAAACAAATGTTCAGGTAATCTTCCGACCAAATAGATCTCAACCATTTTTTGTGGTTGGTCCGCCTAGAGTTGCATACAAATATATTGTGAACCGTTTTAAATTTCGCGCCCATCGTAGAAACTGTTCGCGTGGTGCTCTAGGTCCTAGAAGATGGTTCAGGAGGGATTGTTGTGAATTAATTTCCAAGTAAATCTTTTCAAATTTAGAACTGTATGAACTAAACATTTTTCATTACACCGTCACCCGTTTCATAAAGCTACTGTGTTAGCGAAACAAGTCTCAAGTTTAAGTTGAACATTATAATGAAGATTTAAACGAATTAAAATGTTTTATCCCATCAATCTTCATCAAGTAAAAGCATCATCTATTTAATTTCATTTATTTAAATTTAAGAAGTATGTTATGCTGAGCAAAAAACGCTATCTTTGACTATTAACCCAAAAGACACCGGTGAGAGGATGATATCAGGTATTCCTTTGTTTGTAAAAATTCAATTCAAACATCAACAATCATCGGTAGAAAGGTATTTTTTATTATTACATTAGGTAGCAAATTTATAACAAAAAGAACCTTCAATATATTTGAGAATTCCCGAACAATTTTGACAATATTTATATTCTAAAAAAGCTTATGTCCTTGCCAGTCTTTTGACGATATGCTTCTTTGAAAAATCCCAGAAGTTTATATCCCCAATGAATCGGTGATTCCTATGCTTCCTTAGGGTGTAGTAATCCAGTCACTTCTTTTATTCGACCAATGATTAGGTTTAACGACTCTCGGCACCTCTACCTTTAGCCTCTTGGCTGCAATCTTCAAGTAAAAAGACTAGTTCTCCTTACAAGGGTTAAGAGTCTTTCCATAAGATCCTTTCTGGAAAAAATTCTTACTTGGCTACTCTGGTTCCAGAAGTTTATATTTTCAGCAAATCATTGCTTCCTTGCCAGTTTCTTTATTTGACCCATGCTTAGGTTAGCGGCTCCGATGGTTTTTTGACTGTGTTCCAGCTTAGGCAGCCATTCTCAAGTTCTCGGCACTTCAACACTCATGATTTTTATGCTCACGGTTGCAATCTTCATGTGAAGGGACTAGTTTGCCTTTCCAGACTTAACAGTCTTTTAAAAAGATCCTTTACATTGGGAAGAGAAAAAACACTGAATTAAAAGTTAATGTTTATGGTGTTCCACAAACATCTTGCTAGTTCGCTGCCAGTATGTATCCAATTAACAATATTCAATTTTACCTTTAACTATAATTGCTTCAACGTAACATACTTTCGCTTAGTCTTATAGTATTTGTTATAAAATGGTTTGGAAAGTTTAAAAATCCATCAATCAATAATTATTTGTCTAAATTGCTTAAATTTTATTATCAGCTTTGTTAACATATGGTACAATATACAAGGACTGTGAAAGAAAATTAAACAGACGTTTAAAAATAATAATAATCTACTTCACCACTTACTTTTAAGCTTGAAAATTTCACAAACGAAAATTAAACAGACTTTCAAGGTAGATTATCCTTAATCTGGGTACCAGGTCACTCAGGGCAATGAAGAGACAGACTTACTAGTCCGAGAAGCAGCACGACATCATAGTCGACAATTATTCATGGAAAATAAAAATTAAGAAGGAATTTCAATGGACCATTATCAACTTCCAAAATATATCCATAAAATGGGGATTATTTTTTTCATACTCATAGCATCGTCCATCCTATCCTATCCAGGAAGGTGGACAGGTCACTAGGAGACATCTCCTTTATATCGGCAGGTGTAGGTCAAGACTCACCAAACACACACTCTCTTATTGACGATAACTCCGGGCACTCGCATAATACATGCCTGGCAGATTTATTTTCCTGTTCACACATCCTGCATAGACGTGTGTCCACTAGCCCCATTGTATGGAGGTGTTTCCTTAATTAACAGTGGCCAGTCAGAAATCCTACCGCTAAACGTAGGTTTTTCATGGTCATTGCCAAATATTTTTTCGACTCCAGCTACCCAGAGTCGCCAAAGGTGATAAAGAAGTATCTAAGTTGTAAGATTGAGGATACTATAGTGACGGATCTAGGCTAGGCAGCTGTGAGAAAAGCCTTTGACAAATCTCACAACAGATCAGGGCCTCCCGAGTTTGGAACGTTACCTGCTATTCCTATTGCTTGGTAGGTTGAAGTAAAAAAAACTCAAACGATGACCAAGATGAGGAAGAAGCAACCTTTTCATTTTAGTGTTCAGATTTATTACATCTAAGATAGTTAGTAACATAAGTATGGTTAAAAACTTAAACTGTTTTGTTTTCATTTGGTCATCTTGTACATTTTACCGGTATCCGTACAGAAACAACATTCCTTCACGTATCATTTAATAAGTCTACTCCTTTTTATCGATATTGGCAATAAGTTGCTATAAAAGACGACAGATTTCACAAATGCTTGACTAAACAAAAAAAAATACAGTTCTGATTAGATTTATTACCACTCATTACTAAGAAAATGCAAAATGCATAGTGTAACGGTATTTACTGCTGAAGATTTTTTCCTTGAATGTATTGAAATATCCACTATTCAAATTTAAACAATGGTTTTTAAATAGCAATTAGCCAAGGTCCACGGATAATAATAATGCAGAGTTTTTTTTTAAAGAAAGACACTTATTGGTGAAAGTACAACAATAATCGATACGTGTCATTAAGCTAATACAAGTAGAATTGTACTTAAATATGCAATATGCAACATTATGTGTGCCAAGTTTTTATCACCATCCGATAGTGTAGATTGTGGTTATTTTTAAAAAAGTTTTTTCCATTCTTATATGTCTACTCCGCGATTGACAATGGACCCTTTTATATTAAAAAAAAAAATCAATACGTTTAGGTTGAATCTTCGGCAGCAATTTTTAACATCAGAAAAATTCAAAATACTTAAGACTCAGTGGTTTTTGAAGATAATAATAATCACCTGTATCCCAACCCTACGACCCTAATTCTCCACCATCAATTATACTAATACTAATTTGCCCGTTCTTTTACTAACCAACCGCCAAACCCACTTAGACAAACAAGTCAAAATTCCTCTAAATTTCTGACAAAGACTGACTGGATTTAGGCCCCGGAGGCCAAGCAGTACCGACCCAAGTTCAACCTTTAGGCAACGGACAATTTAGAGCAGAGTTTGTACCCAGAGTAGTAGGAGAACATCGAGTAAATGTTAGCGTCAGTGGCGTACCTACTGTTGGAAGTCCGTATGCTGCTAAAGTATATGATGTACAAGCTATTAAAATTAAAGAAGCTGCTAGTGGAGTTGTTGGAAAACCAGTCACGTTTTTGGGTAAGTCTAAAAGCTTTTTTGTTACATCTATATATCGTCAATGATGTGACCCTCCTATTTCTCTTAGACATGATTTTACAGGAAACGATAAAATGTATTATTACAATCGTAGTTTAATGGGTTTTTCTACAAATATATTGTTGGAAAAGGATTCAAAATTTTGAAAACTGATATTTTTATATTATTATATCTTTAAATTGAGATAGGAGATATTGTTTCTAAAAATTGGGAAGTTAGGGGGTTTTGTTAGATTAGATTAGAAATGGAGTGGCTCCAGAGTCTGTTTTAGAGCCATCAGTGTACCAGTTGAGATTGGCAGTTATAGGAGGCCCTGCTTCCCAGTCCTTTCTCTCTGGAATGACAACTATGTATTAATTTTTGAAGCTATATTGTGGAGCAATCTGATCCATTGGCATTCTCAGTATTGGATCTCCCTTTATTTTTTCATATAGCTTTTTATAGGCCTTGTCGTGTCCTTAACTTATCGGAGGAGGCTCCTGTAATAATCTGTGACTAACAGATCTTGCATTGTTACATCACTGACGATATATAATATTATAATGTTTTATGTAGTGGAAACAAGTCAAGCAGGACCTGGAAATCTAGAAGTTACTGTTAACGGTGGTTTGGTACCTACGTCTGCTCAAGCCCAAGGACCTCACACCTACGCCATTTCTTTTACACCTAGAGAATCCACTGTACACTCAGTGGATCTTCGATTTAACGGACAGGACGTTCCTGGAAGTCCTTTTAAATGCACTGTTTCTCCAGCAGCTAGAATTTTATCCCTGGAAACTTTAGATAAAGTATCAGTTGGGAAGCCATGTACGTTTGTTGTAGAAAGTCCCACTCCACCGACTGTAGAAATTTTGGGACCGGGTAGAAGAGCTTTAGTGACAAAGGTAAGTGAAACAAAAGTCTATAGATTGTAGATCTTTGGAACCAATTTCTTTTTTTTTTCTTCTTCAGGTAAATCCACAAGAAAATACAGTAGGAAAATTCGAAGTGACATTTACTCCTATAGACGTAGGAGACCACAGCGTTGAGGTACGCTTACAAAGCGGACACATAGACGGCAGCCCGTTTCTTATCAAAGCTTACGATGCAAATAGAGTTACAGTTACCGATATTACCGACGGTTTGGTTGGAAAACCTGTCTCTTTTAGTATTAACGCTTCGCAAGCAGGTGCCGGTAATTTGGAGATTATAGTTGCTGTGGGAGGTAGAAATGTACCGAATTTCGTTCAAAGTGAAGGAAACGCTAGGTTCAAAGTTAACTTCAAACCTACGGAAGCAGCTTCTCATACCCTTAGTGTTAGGTAAATATTCTCAGGGGATTAGATTGGGCAGAGTTTTTTACGAGCGATTTTATACTTGGACCTTAAATTTTTATAGATTCAATGGACAACCAGTACCTGGATCCCCGTTCAATTGCAAAGTGAGCCCAGGAAATACCCAACCTAGAGTACCAGTATCAGGCAGTGGCATTGAACTAGCAGCAGTTGGCCATCCTGCCGAAATAAAAATTGAAGGTGTTACAGGTTAGTATCTACTAGTTATAAAATCATGTAACCGTCTTATTGTGAATACTTATTGTCTTCAGGTGGAGAACCCCAAGTAGTAGCTACAGCTCCAAATGGAAAGGGTCTACCTACGAAATTAATAGTAAATGGAGATACATATATAGCAAGATTTGTTCCCGAGTCAGTTGGTCGACATTCTATCGCAATTTTAATCAATGATCAGCATGTCATTGGATCTCCGTTTAGTTGTAACGTTTATGACGTCAATAAAGTAATTGTTACTGGATTGCCTGGTAGGAAGACAGATTTAACCAGATCGATTAATGAGATGAATCTAAAGGAGATAGAAAGTAAGTTCGTGATGCATTAACTAATTCATTTCATAGAAAATCGGTAGATGCATCAGTCATTCTGAAACAACTAGAACTGTCCCGTTATCCATAGACACTTCTCCAAAGCCGTTAGTTTTAACTAACACCTTTGGATCGATCTGCAGGATTAGCTCTAATGTCTTTAGGGCAGAGCTAAAGAGGAAGGCGAGTTTCAGTGGAGTGCCTAATAGGGGAAGTCCGCGTGACAGTCGCCCTGATCAATAAGAAATGATTGCTTATCCTCAGAACGACTATCTTTAGTCTCAGCTTGTCAGTTAGTGAACATGCCCAATAGACCAACTAATTACAAACCTAACCTAGAAACAGACTTGGGCAAACCCAAAGTAAAATAGGGATAAATCCCTTCTTTGAGACGCCAACAGATCCCGCATCTCATTTCAAAACGCATTTGCGTCCCATATAAACCTTCCTACAGTTGACGCACAACCTTCAACCCATTCTGAACTTTTAGTTTCCTCATACGCTCATATTTTCAGGTCCGGCTGAAGTAGGTAAACCTGTAACCTTCAGCGTAGACGCCGCGCAAGCTGGTGAAGGAACTTTGGAATTGGTAGTGTCTACCCAGCAAACTACAATTAAAGCAGAAGTAGTGGCTTGCGCCAGAGGTTTATATGACGTAACGTTCGTTCCGTTAACAGCCGAAGATCATTATGTGAACATAACTTTTAACGATATGACAGTAGTCGGCAGCCCGTTCCATTGCAGTGTTATTGAATCGACGCAGTATTGCCAAATTGGATCTACGGCTCACATTGATTTACCAAGCGAGAATCATAAAATTGAAATCACTGATCCTAACAATCATTACGTTAAATATGTTGTGAATAATTATAAAGGAGAATTCAATTTAACGCAGACAGGTGAATATATTTGTTGTTATGTACTAAAGTGTAGGTGAATTATAATAAATATTCAATCTTACAGGTACTTATCGAGTGAATATTTTACAAGACAATGAAATCGTGGCTACTAGAACATTTCACGTGTTCGATACGACCAAAATAGATGTTATTAATGCACCCGAAGCAACTTGTCATCGTCCTTCAGCCATTGGAATCAATATGACTAGAGTTGGACCTGGTAAACTGACTGCTACAGTTAAGGTAATGTGGTGTATCCACTTAACTTAAACATCGTGCACTAATAAAACTCACGTGTTTTATATATACTTTAATAATTATGTTTTAAGCGGTTTTACATCATATTCACTTACTTAACTATCATACTAGTATTATATATATATATCGAGTCACCGTGGCATAGTGGGCGGAGGTTGAGAGCAGACTGTCTTCACTTCTTCACTACGTTTCAATGAGCCTGTGCTCCTTGACTTGACACCGTTGCCAACCTTCTAATATGTCCGATATTACACCCCCCTTTGTTAGCCTAACTCCTGTGAGTGCATTTTTAATATTATGCTTCAATATACCTACAGTATGATTACGATTTACTATGTTTGTACAATATAAATTATCTCTACTTACAATAGGTACAGTGAAACATTCAATAATCATTTTAGAAAACAATATTCAAAAATTTTTTTTTTTTCTACCAATCACTTAAATTTGTATTATTTTTAAAAGTAATATTAATACTTAAGCTCTCTCCGCCATTCCACTCTGTCATTCCTTTAAAAATACATACATGTATACATACAATACAAATACAAATTTAAAACGTTATTTGTGACCATTCACATATATAAAAAAAAATATTTTAACCATAAGTACATATTTCAGTCGATTTCTAATGCATAATCTTTAAATTTTGCTGGTGTTTTTGTAGTTCTTGAACTACGTCGTACAACCTTCTCTAAATCACAATGTTTTGCAACATTTGTCCTACTTCCGGTTTCCGATGATTCCGAGGGTTGGCATGGATCAGTCGTAATGAATGGTTCTGTCTGTTGTGGTTTGGAATGTTCAGTTCGGATTGGTGGTTCAGCTGAGTTGTTAATTGTAATATGATCTTGCCCTACTGCTTCATCTGTAAAAACAAATTCATCATTATTTACAACTTCATAACTGTCTGACGTATGTTTTGCCGGTTCAGGCATATTTTCCCAACAATACCGTTTCATAGTGTTTTGTTTGTTTCTTACATCCGTATTTCGTTTTACCTGACCCTGTTCTTTCTCTCTCTCTCTTCTATGTATCTGGTTCGCATGTCTTTTCCATAGTCTCTTATCTTCTAGTCTGCACAGATATGTCGTTTTGCCTATTACCTTTTCAATGACTGCTTTAGTCCAACTCCTTTGGTTAGGATTACCATAATCTGCGACTGCTACCGTTTCTCCTATTTCAAATTCTCTCTTTTTTCCTTTAAAATACTTAATCTGTCGCTCTTGAGCTTTCTGATGATTGTTTTCTGCTCCAGTTTCCTCTTCTTCCCTACTTACTCTCCATCCTATGGACTCTTTCAGTATGGTTGCTCTATTTCTGAGTTGTCTACCCATCATCAGCTTGGCTGGTGTTTCTTTCGTTACTATATGCGGTGTTGTCCTATATGAAAATAGAAATTCTGAAATTATCAAATCAATACTCTTACCCTTGTTTCTTATATCAATTGCTCTGGCTTTGACATTGTTTTTGAAAGTTTTTACGATGTTTTCTGCTGCTCCATTCGACTGTGGATGACCCGGGGGTGACGTAATATGTCGAATGTTATTTCTTTTGAAAAATTCTTGCATCGTTTCTGCTGTAAATTGTGTGCCGTTGTCCGTTACTATCGTTTTAGGAATGCCAAATCTGGCGAATGTCCTCTTAATTTTCTCTTCCGTTTCTTTTGCTGTTATATGGCTCATAATGTGTGCTTCTGGCCATTTGCTATATGCGTCCACTATTATTAATACCATTTTACCTCTTATAGGTCCCAGAAAGTCCATGCTCACTCGTGTCCAAGGCTCGGTTTCAACATCCCATGGTGTTAGTATTGCTCTTGGTGGAGCTGGCTTGTTTTCCATACAGCACATACACTTTCTACATGTTTCTTCGATCTGTTGGTCTATTTTAGGCCAATAAACATACGATCTTGCTATACTTTTTGTCTTTACCATTCCGAAATGGTGTTGGTGAAGCTCATCCAGCATTTTTCTTTGGAGTGACTTCGGAATAACTATTCTATGTCCCCAAACTAAAATTCCTTTGTCCTCTATTATCTCGTGCTTCCTGTGATAGTATGGTTTCGTTTCTTCTGACATCTCTGGCCATTTTTCTTCTCGTATATATTTCATTACATTTTTCAAAATAATATCCTTTTTGGTTTCTCGTCTTATTTCTTCAATACTGATCGTTTGTTCCTTAAGTGTACTTACAAAATTCACATAGTTACCTAAACCTTGAAATTCATCTGTAATGTAATTAATATTTAAAGGTGCTCTACTCAAATAATCAGCTACAATATTATTTTTCCCTTTTATATACTCAATATCATAATTAAAACTTGATAAAAATGCTGCCCAACGTTGCATACGGCTGGCATGCATTTGTGGTATACCTTTCTCAGGGTGAAATAAGGATATTAATGGTTTATGATCTGTTCTAATTTTAAATTTTTTTCCATATAAATATTGGTAAAATTTAATTAAACCCCAGTAAATGCTTAAACTTTCTAAATGAATTATTGGGTAATTTTTTTCGCTCGGTTGCAGAGTTCTAGAAACACAAGTTATTATTCTCTCAGTTTTATCTGGCATCTCGTGTGCTAATACTGCTGAAATCCCTAACTTACTAGCATCACAAGTTAATACAATTGGCAAATTTGGATTAAAATGGGTTAGTACTAGTTTTGATGACAATATCTCTTTAATTTTTAAAAATGCATCATTGCATTGTTCATCCCACTCCCATTTAGTGTTTTTATTTAATAAATTATAAATTGGTTTTAGTATCATTGATGCGTTTGGTATAAATTTTGAATAATAATTTACCATTCCCAGGAAAGATCTCACTTCTGTTAGATTTTCTGGTCTGGGTGCCTCTTTAATTGCTTGTATTTTCTTTTCGCTTGTCTTCAATCCATCACTTCCAATCACATGACCCAAATATTCAACTTCTGACTTGAAAAATTCACATTTATCCAATTTTACGGTTAGTCCAGCTTTCTTCAGCTGTTCTAGTACTAGGATCAATGTCTTCAGATGTTCTTCTTCATTTTCACCTGTTAGAATAATATCATCTAAATAACACACACATGATGGTATCTCTTTTAACAGTTGCTCCAAATGCCTCTGGAATATAAAACTAGCAACTTTAATTCCAAATGGAAGTCTGTTAACCGTGTACAATCCTTGATGGGTACTCCACGTTAAAATTTTACTCGATTCTAAATCTACTTCAAATTGATTATAAGCTCTACACAAATCCAATTTGGTATAATATTTTCCTTTATGAAGCTTAGAGAAAATTTCTTCAGCTCTTGGTAAAGGATACTCCATATTCTCTAGGTATTTATTTACAGTTACGCTGTAATCTCCACACAATCTTACTGTACCGTCTTCTTTTAAAACTGGAACTAAAGGTGTAGCCCACTCTGATGTTTCAGTCTTAGATATAATTCCTTCCTTTTCTAACCTTTCTAATTCTTCTGTAACGCCTTGCTTGAATGCAAGAGGTACTGGACGTGCTTTACGAAATATTGGCATAACATTATCTTTAATATATATTTTAATTTTATCTAAAGTAAACTTACCGATTTTTTTGCTAAAAACTTCTGGAAATCTAGAAACAATATCATTTATCCTTTTATTTACATAATCCAGCTGATTAACCACTCCGAACTGAATTCCAAATGCTTCTAACCAATCCATCCCCAGAATCTTCGGACCGCCGTTAGCTATAACATACAATTTAATTTGTCTTATTTTGTCTTTATATTTAACATTAACATTTATATAACCTAATGGTGCAAAAGTACTATTATTGTAACTTTTTAAAACAATTTCGGCTTCCTTTAATTTAAAATGTCTAAAATAGTTATTAAAATGATCTGCATTTATCGCTGATATCACACTACCGCTATCTATTTGAAACAGATGCTCTGTATTTTCTATTAAAACTTTGACAATAAATTTTTTATCAACATTATTGATATTAAAATTTTCAAATTCTGATGGACAATCACTATACACATTAAAATTTTTGTCTGCTTCCTCCGTTTGATTGTTTTGTTCCGTGTACCAACAATCTCGGCAGTTATTTTGGTTATTTTCGGTATTTGAAAAATCTACATAGTTAAAATTTCTATTTGCACATGCTTTAGCAAGATGTCCTTTTCTTTTACACTTAGAACAATAAAAATTTACATACCGACAAACTCCTTTATGATAATTATTACAAACTTTACATTTTATCATCTCGTAATTTTGTTTTCCTTCCGCCATGTTGACATTTCTTTCAGTTGTCATCCTTCTGCGTGGAAGTGTAGCTAAATTCGTCGACGTCTGTCTATCCGTGCGCTGTCTTGAACTGTTTTGTGAATCTGCGCCTTGCCATCGGCGTTGTGGTTGGTCAAAATTTTGTCGTTGCCGCGCGCCTTGATTTGAAACTCCTCTTGTTGCTTGATATTTTTGATTCGATGACCTTGTAGTGTCTTTTACAAAGTTCATGTTCACTTCTCTATCGATGCTATCGTTTTCCTTTTTTATGGCCAATTCCACTAGTTTTTTTAGATCTGCGGTTTCCTCCTCCTCGCATAGTCTGTCTAATATCGGGCCGTTTCTCATCCCGGATATGAATTTTTCTCTCAAAAGCAATTGTAAATCATTTCCAAACTTACAGTTTACAGATAGGCTTCTTATTCTAGCATTCCATTCTGCCATCGTTTCTTCACGTGTTTGTTGAGCTAGGTGAAATTTCCTTCGCTCTCGCCATACAACTGTTCTTGGACAATACTGTTGACTTAATAAATCTGTTAATTGCTTGAATGTTTTTGAATTTGGTGGATCTGGGTGACACAGGTCTCGTAAAAGTTTATAAATTTCGCTAGGAATATTACTTAATAACGTAGCTACTTTATTTTCTTCCTTCGTACCGTTTGCTTTAAAATATTCTGATAATTGCTCACTGTATATGATCCAATCGTCAGTTTCACTGTTAAATTGATGGAACACGATGCCGGTTGATGCCATCTTTTTTTTTTTTCTTTTCTTCTTATATTTCTTTTATCCTCGTCGCCATTTTGTGGTGTATCCACTTAACTTAAACATCGTGCACTAATAAAACTCACGTGTTTTATATATACTTTAATAATTATGTTTTAAGCGGTTTTACATCATATTCACTTACTTAACTATCATACTAGTATTATATATATATATCGAGTCACCGTGGCATAGTGGGCGGAGGTTGAGAGCAGACTGTCTTCACTTCTTCACTACGTTTCAATGAGCCTGTGCTCCTTGACTTGACACCGTTGCCAACCTTCTAATATGTCCGATATTACAGGTAACGTGAAGTTAATTTATTGCACTATTGAGCACACCTGAAGAAATTGAATATTAATTAATTTAGGTCGGTAATCGAGATGTATCTCATAGCGTGAGACAAAGTCCGACTAATCCTAACATGTGGGAAGTTGTTTTTCATCCTGTGCAGGCTGCGCCGCATCGAATCATCCTATTTTACAACGGAGTTCCGAAATTTGGAGTTCTGGAAATACCTGTAAAAGGTCCAGGAAGCGAACCTTGGGCTGGAGGACTTGGTAATCATACATCATACAAAATTGTGGTTGAATTTTGTTGATTTTTGTTTTTCTAGGTTTGTACCAAGCCAAAGTGGGCAAAGTAAACTCATTCCAATTGGAAACTCAAGGTAGATCAGCCAGAGAATTCGATGTTGTGGTAAGCGGTCCCACAGGATCGGCAGTACCGGTGAGATGTTATCAAACGAAAACAGGAAAACTTCAAGCGGAATTTACAGCTCGTGAAATTGGAGCTCATAAAGTTGAAGTACTACATCAAGGAAAACATCTTGTAGGCAGTCCTTTTACTTGCCAAGCTTTCGATGCTGATAATGTAAGAATTACAGATGTTCCTACGTCACAAGGAAATGTTGGAGAAAAAGTATATTTTAACGGTAATTATACCAGAACTTAAGCTGTAAGACAATATGTTCCAAATTTTATTTTCACTTTCAGTGTCTACTAAAAATTCGGGTGCTGCTGAATTAGAAGTTCAAGTCACTAATCCCATAAATCAAACCCTATCTGTGGAGAAGACTTTAGTTGATGAGAACACTACTCAGGTACTACTATTTTTGTTCACTTAACGTATGTCCTTCAATACTGTTTTTCTAGGTTATGTTCTTACCTACATTAGCAGGTCTTTATCAAGTGGCCATACTATATGGAGGTACTATACTTAAAGGATCCCCACTAGCACTAGGAGTGGGTCCAGTAGGTCCAACACCACCTCCTAGAGCAGTAGGAAAAGGGTTGGAAATTGGCAAAGTTGGTGAACGTAGTAACTTTACTGTTAGCAGCGTTTTACAGCCAAAAGTGACGGTGGAAGCTGTAGAAGGAAATATTGACGCTCAAGTTCAAAGTCACAAGCCTGGAGAACATCAAGTGTATTATGTACCCAAATGGGTCGGAACTTACGACATTGTTATCAGTATTGGACCTAACGATGTAAGTACAGAAAAATGCTGTAGTTAATTGAATACATTTTTAATTCATTTTACAGCTTCCAGGCTCTCCTTTTAGACCGAATATAGTAGATCCATCTGCTGTTAGATTAATTGGAGGCTGGAATCAATACCTAGATGATTCTGGTCGAATTAAACTTCCAGCAAAACTAGCCTTCGATACATCTAACGCTGGTCCTGGTAATCTAGAATGTAAAATTGCCGACAGGAAGATAAATCCTGAAAAATCCAATACTAGAATACGATTCGATTTATCTGGAGAAGGACTCAGTCCTGGTGAACACGAATTTGATATCAGATACGCGAATTTTCCGTTATTAGACGCACCGAGTAGTATCATTTGTCTTGGAGATCAAGTGGTTTTGACTGGACGAGGATTAGCGCATGCACAGTGTGGGGAAGCTGCAGTGTTAACTATTGACGGATCTAAAGCTAGTATAGGTATTTCTTTTTACCTTAAATTGAATAGATTGTACAACTTGAGAAATGTTTTTGTCTAGGAAACCCCGAAGTAACTTTACATGCTGCAGACAACAATATTCCTGTACCAGTCATGATTAGTTTAGCTGGTGACAAAATCTGGAAAGCAGCTTACACAGTAAACGTTCCTGGTAACTACCTATTGTCAGTTCTTTGGGCTGGAAGGCCCGTAAAAGGCTGTCCACTAGTAGTAGAAGCTAAAGGAGGGGCAGACGCCTCAAAGGTAATTAATTATATATTACTGTTAGTCAAACAAAACGTTTTACAATATTTTTGTACTACGGTTCTGTTTTGTTGTTTTAGGTACTTTGTTCGGGAGAAGGTCTTCGACAAGGTGTAGTCGGTCGTGAAATAAGATCCTGGATAGATACGAGGCGAGCTGGTCCTGGAGAGTTAACAGCGCATTGTACGGGCCCTAGAAAAGTAGCTTATTGCGAATTGTATGACCATGGAGATGCTACTTTTACGTTGAACGTAAAGCCGCAGGAAGCTGGTAAACATGCACTCACTATTAAATATGCTGGACAGCATGTTCCTGGATCACCTTTTACGTTAAGAGTGGCTGGAGCACCAGATCCAACCAAGGTAAGATCAATATACAATAATAATAATAACGTTTATTTAGTTGTTATTTCTAGTGTGAGAATATTGAAAACTTTTGTTGCCAGGTATAAAAATGACGTTTCTGTCCTATAGTCTTAGCAGCAAAAAATTTTCGTGCAGTACATATTTATTATATATTTTTAAATCCTTGGGGAACCCCGTATATAATAACTCTTCACTTTTTACACTGTTCACCTCTACAGTTTCTTTCGTGGAGATAACTAGTTAGTCAATCTAAAGTTTTTGCTCTAAAACCAATCTCTTCTAGTAACTCTATTAACTTTTCATGATTTACCGAGTCAAAAGCTTTAGTTTAGTCTAAAAATACATGATATATTCGTGAGGAAACAGCGTCTTGTGTAGAAGTTATAGTTTTAAAGCATGTGTGATATTCAATTCGTTCAAGAATATGTAGAAAACGAGTGGTAGGAGTTGTAGTAGCCTTAAAAAATCCTTCCAGTAGCTTTTGATTATTATTTTAATTATTTTTTATACAGGTGCGAGTCTACGGTCCTGGCATAGAGCATGGAGTACTAGCGACCTTCCAGTCCAGGTTTATATGCGATACTAGAGGAGCAGGCGCGGGTCAGTTAACAGTAAGAGTAAGAGGGCCCAAAGGAGCTTTTAGAGTGGAGATGCAGAGGGAAAGTCAGAAGGATAGGACCATATTGTGCAAAGTAAGTATAACTGAATCAAACTTTGATTATTTTCCTTGCCTATATTCCGCACTTCGCAAAACTAATATTATTTTTTGTTTCAGTACGATCCAACTGAACCAGGAGATTACAGAGTAGAAGTAAAATGGGCAGGAGAATTGGTACCAGGTTCCCCATTCCACGTCATGATTTTTGATACGCAAGAAGAACTTAGACGATATATCAATACGTTATGAGATGCATGTACAGATTTTTGAGAAAAATTCAATAGTGTGTTCTATTATATTGTCTTTAAGTGCAATGACATTCTTCTAAAATAAAAATACTCAATCATTGTTCATCCGAAAAACCATTTAATCGAACCAACAACGAAAAAATCACAGTAGATATTTTACTATGACTTCTATACATCACAAAAACACGAATTCCAAAAACATGTAGTTTATTGAATAAACTACTGCTTTTGCATCCTGCCTGGTTTATTATTATCCTGGAAACTTTCATCACTCACCACTCACCACTCACAATGTCTGGAGAGTAGAGGATATAATTCTGGAATTAAAATTATTTTCTGGATACGCCAGTGATCGACAAAAAACCTAGTTTCTGGAGAACTGGATGGTTTTAAGTAAGATACTTAGTTTTAGAGAATGTACTAATATTTACAGATGATTCTTAAAATTATATATTTTTATAAATGATGCTAATTACTCAATTTTAATAAACTGTTACGAAAAATAAAACAAAAGGTGTTTTTTTTCCTTTCCTTTTCGCTAGAAAACATTTTAAGGATTGGAGGTTTCTTAGAAATTTTCGAACAGGCACTCGATACACTTTACACTATTAGGTGCGTTTCGATAACCAAGTTATTTTCTTCAAGGACTATCACAGATGTAGATACCCACTACACCAAAACTAACACTGTCTGAGAGTGTTTTACCTTCAGCCCCTGAAGATTATAATTTGGTTATCGAAACTTTTAGTACAGTTTTACTCTGACTTAGGCAATCATTTGTTCTCACCTTACTGCAGTTGTATGTATGTGTGTATAATGGGGTGACATTCACTGAGACCTGAAAGATGTATTGTACCCTCTTACTTCTACTTAGTTCCTGAGGATTGTCTCAGAGACTAGTAGCTCCTTTAGTCCTACTGGCTGTAGTTACCCAGAAATATCTTTGATTGTCTGCTATATAATTCCCTTTTATTCCTGTGTATCCTGGAATCCACATTTTAAAAAATCAATCTGCTGCAAGATAAATTTGGAATTAGATTTTCTGTTTTCAAACCTGAGGCAATATAGTAACCTTAATGTCAGAGTAAAACTGTAATAAGAAGTTCGACAGTTGTCCTGACAGGTCTATTTGTCTCTGAAACTTTCGATAACCAAGTAGAAGAAAGGGGCACAATAGATCTTGAAACAGTCTCAAAATACCCGCCTGCAGGTTTTGAACTATGTGAATTTTCAAAATGATTAAGAATTTCTAGGCTTTAATTTTTGTTAGATATAAGTAAGATGATAGACACTAATTGAAACACACTTCAATATGTAGAATTTAATGAAGTGATTAAATTTTTGAATTCATGAATTAATTTTTCAATTAATGTCTAGACTTGATAACATATAAAATTGTTAATTTGACATTACAAAAATTGGGTTATTGCAGCATGATGTTTTTATACTAGTAATTTTGGTATAATTTCATTTAAAAATAAATTAGTTAATGCCAGTGGTTTGCAGTTTTTGAATTATTCGAAAATATGATTTTAGTATGTGATGAATGAACTGTTCAAAACGTGGTCAACGGGTTGTAAGCTTGTGATGACATTAAAAAATGGTGTGGGAATGCCTAGACAACCTCAATAACCTAAGCGAGGACAATATAGTAACCTTACTGTGGTCTCCAGGACACACAGGAGTAGAAGGAAATTAAACTACTACTGGATACAAAAGCCTACAGACATCATACTTCTAAACGAGCTACTATTCTCTGAGATGGGGAATTAAATCCATATGATTTCTGGTTGCGAGGTTACCTTAAGCCATCAATTTTACAAAACATACTATAGGAAATACTACTTAAACACCCTGTATTTCTACAATTTAATTGTATTATTTTCCAGAAAATAATCAAAATTTTCCTGTGTTTCTTAAAAATAACTGTTACTTTTAAAGAGCATTATGCGTCCATCACGTTTGGGCATAGAGTGGATTTGTCGAGTCGGTTTGGTTAACATCTGCAAGGCGGTACACATGACCTAGTGACCCACTCTTCGGCTTCCTTGCTAACCATTACCGCCTCCTAAAGCCCTCTGGTAGATGTAGGTTTATTTAGATTCGGTGTTGATAGTAAGACTCGATTTTAATGGTTATAATATATTAATTATATTAGCATATCGTGTATAATGTGGAACATATTCATTTATGATGAATAAAAAGTAAATTTTATGGCGTCTCAAGATTTAATGTGGAAAAAAATTTAGGAAAAAATAAATATAGATGATTTCGTTATATGTATAGGGTGAGCAAGTAAGATACAATTATCGGTAGGGTCGAGTTCTCTGAAAACCGGCAGGAAAACTTTTATTAGGATCGATATTGTCTACCGTTATTGACTGGTAGATAGTGAATCTTAAGAAAATAACAAATCCTACTATTATATTTCCAAAATTTCACTTGCTCCAAGTATTGGTTTGTTAACGTGCTATGTTCCTTGCCATCACAATTAATGATTAACTTGTTCTTGAAGAAATAATACCTGTATTGAATGGGAGACATCTCGGACAAGCAGGTAATAACGTCCAGTTCGGGTGACAACCCCTACCAAAATTATTGCTATACTTATCTGGGAAGGTAAAAAAAATGAAAACGCCTCCTTTGTTCAATTGGTGGACATCCCTTCTTTAGTTGATTACAAAAATATATCACAAGTTTATTCAAATTGACAAAAATGCAAAAAATTGTTTATTAATGTTTATATCAACTTTTCGTCTTAAAATTGAATGATGAATCGCCCACAACAATATTTCAGATTACCTAGGAGCGCCATGTTTTTTGTCCTTTTTCACAATTAAGCTAACAATTATTATAAAATATATAAATAAATAATTGGATTAAAACAAAGATGGTTTGTACTCGTATGAACCTACCTATTTGTACAGCTACTTTTCAAACTCATAAATATTCATTTCTTCTTCAAACTATTTCAAAGACGTTCTTTTAATTTGATAACATCACCAAACGGTACATCTCGATTGAATTTCAAATATATTTTACGGCATCTACAAAATGTATTATGTATCGAGAGAACAAGAAAAGACAAATCTTTCAGTGGGGGCAACAGGAGATACAATTTTTATAAGGTTTTTGAATGAGAGGAGTTTTCGAAAAATATGAAGTTACTGTTTAAAAAGGTTTGAAAATTTGGATTCGTTCTGAAGCTGTCTATTTGATAGGATAATAAGGGGTTAATACTCTTATCCACTAGAGGTATCTGAATTTGGGTTTCTGTTGTCATCGGGTATTGGTATCTTTCAATTGTACTTAAAGGATTACTGTTCTTACCCACCACTGGTATCTAAATTTGGGTTTCTGTTGTCATCGGGTATTGGTATCTTTAAATGGTACGTAAAGGGTTACTGTTCTTACGACTACTGGTATCTAAATTTTGGGTTTCTGTTGTCATCGGGTAATGGTATCTTTAAATGGTGCGTGAAGGGTTACTGCTCTTACTGACTACTGATATCTAAAATTTGGGTTTCTGTTGTCATCGGGAATTGGTGTCTCTGAGCTACTGTTGTTATCGCCTATTGATGTTTTTTAACTTTTTTGTTCTTATAAAAGACACTTTATATTTTTTTGTAGTTTATGTAACTCTCCCAGTATTTTTTAATGTTTTTGATAAATCTTGTGATTATAATACATTAATTCAAGTCTCATTCGTCCTAAAGGGGAGGAGACAATGCGTTGATTCTGTCATTAAAGAAACACGAAGTGAGGAAATTGTATAATCGATAGAATCAAGCGAACAGGTAGTGGTATAACATTATATGATCTCGTTAAATGAGAACCAATTAAACAGTGTGTTGCTGTAATTTTGTGCAATTTTATTTTGTTGTTAAATACTTGAAATATCAATATACCTACTAGAAGAATTATAACGCACAATTCTAGAATCCGAATCGATTATTTCATTTTAAAAAAATGATAGCAGCAGCAGATGTCTCCAATGGAATAAGATGATAGACATTAATTAAAACATACACTTTAATATGTAGAATTTAATTAAGTGATTAATTTTTGAGTTCGTGAATTAATCTCCCAATTAATGTCTAGACTTGATAACATATGAAATTGTTTATAATTTGTCATTACAAAAATTGTGTTATCACAACATGATAAATTTGTTTTTATTACTAGTAATTTTGTTAGAATTTAATTTAAAAATAACTTAGTTAATTTCAATAGGCTGCAGCTTTTGAATCATTAAGAAGAATATGCTTTCACTTTGTGATGAATAAATGTTCAAAACGTGGTCAATGAGTTATACAATGTACCGGGGGGGCTAGTTTTGAATTATAGTGAAACGAAACAATTATAAATTCACTTAAATGAATTTAATTCGAACGATACAATCTGACAACAACGGAATAGCTCTCATAATAGTTCAAACGTTAATAAAGAAAAAAGAAGAATAGTTGACGTTAAAATTTATTAATGTCATAAGATAAATTGAATTATACATTACAGTCAAACCTCAATATAACAAATCTCAAGGGACCAAACCGAAAATTCGTTATATCGAGTATTTCGTTACAATGAGGTTCGTTATATTGAGGTTAGGTTAGCTGAAAATTCACTACATCGAGGTTCACAAACGACTAGAGTGACGTGACTGAGCTTTCATGTCGAGACACGATTATTTTTTGTACTGTACGTTTGTTTACGTTCGTTATAATGAGGTGCAGTCGTGGAAATTTCGTTACATAGAGGTGAAGTTCGCTAGATCGAGGTTCTAACTACGAAAAATTAAAAGATTAACTAAAAAGCTTCGAAAAGGTAATTCAACTAAAAGAAGAGATGTTAAAACTACACGCAGTATCTGACAAAACCACAACAGAAAATTCGATGATTCTAAAACGTCAAATAAATTGGAATTTCGCAAGTGAAATAAGCGTTTCGACAGCTAAACAGTATTCGAATTAAATTTGTTAAATTCGAATTCGAATTTTATTTTACACATGAAATTAGTTCGAAACTTGGATTGATCGGAATCAATAAAAAATATGAGAAATTTCACTAGTGAAATATTTAAAAACTAGCCCCCCAGGTTCGAAGTTTGTAGGTTGCGGCCGTCTCCCTTAAAAGGAGTTTTTGCTTAAAGGTGAATTAGGTTATCATAACTTTGGTTTGCGTTTGGCAGAATAGTTGCTGGCCAATTTTGACTGATTTCAAAGGTGAAAAATATATAAAAGTTGACTTTTACTTTCGACCCGAATGGAAAGGTATTATTCTACCAGATGTGTATATGATTTGTGAGCTATACCAACCATTCCCCGGTTATCAGCTTTGTTCAGATTTTTCTGCACATTCTCGTAACTCGGAAGAGTTACAAATAAACTCAACATCCAATGATTTCTCACTATTGGACAGTTTCAGAGAAAAAAATCAACAAAAGACCATTCGAGAACACAATATGACTTTGATAGGTCGGCCATATTATGCTGGAGGGCAACCGAATCGATCAGGTGGAGTTGAACCTTGTGTGTTTGTGTTTTATGTAATTTTTAATTTTTAAATACTTGACAATACCGTATGTTAATGGTTTATCAGAAAGAATTAAGAAAATTGGTAATCAATTCAATATTCGAACTAGCTTCAAATCTAACAATACGTTGAGTTCTATACTAACAAAAACGAAACCAAAAAATGAAGAACAATCTTCAAAAAACTGCATATATCAGATATCTTGTGAATGCGACAAATTCCATTTAGGTGAAACATCTAGACCATTGAAAGTCCGAATAAATGAACATAAAAAGTATATCAAAGATAGGGAGTTCTTTAAGTCAGGTATTTGCAAACATGCTTGGGAAGAGGAGCATAAAATTCGATGGGATTCGACAAAAATAATATTGAAAGAGCCCAATAATAAAAGACGAAAAATCAAAGAAAGTGCTTTAATACAAATAAATGCAGATAAATGTGTAGCTAGTATTTCAGCCGAATGTAGTCATATTTGGTTACCAATGTTAGAAAGAGAAATTTCCAATAATCAATTACCTGCGTTATCAGGATAGCATCATAAGTTTTTATCCAGGTTTTCTTATGATTTATCTTTGGAATGGTTGTTAATCGATACACACTTCAATACACAAAATCACCAAACTGAGTTATACATATTTTGAAAACAAAAATAATCATACACAAAAAAGTAACAACAAACGCGTTTTTATTAACAAAATTTGCCAAAATAAGCGAAAAAAAGCGCTATCTCAATAAAAACCGTTCCTGGAACGTGCACTTCACTGGATTCCATTTCTAGTGGACTACATATCGTTAGAATGTCATAAAATGAAATATTTTATTTCACATTTTACCAGAGGTGTGATCTACTATGAATGGACCTTAATAAAATTTGACATCAAAGTTTTGTAGTCTAAAACTTCAAAATATTATTGATTGTCTAGTTGTCAAATTTTTTCGTTGTGTCAGATAGGGACCAAAAAAATAATTTTTATACTAGTTAATCTTGACAACGGTAGCTGGAACGCTACCGAAACGTCGAAATAAAAAATAAAAAACATTATTGTGGTTTGATCCCCAAAAAAATAAGAAAAAGTACACTAAATAACCTTCGATAAAATGCAAAGTTTAAAGTTGTGATCATTATATCATTATTTTAGATACCTTAAGAACTGATTGTTAATTAATGTCTATATAACTGTGTGCCATCCAACGCAATATGGCAGACCTGTCCGTGACGTCATTCTGAAATGGTCTATTAAGTGTTAAAATCAAAAAGTGAAGTTAGGGTAAGATCTGAGTTCAAAACCAAATACCAAAAATACTTCACTACACTTGTCACTTTGAACCACAGAGTACACAAAATTCTTTCGACTCTTGTTAGATGGTGTACTCTGTGCTTTGAACATCAACACAATGCGAATGCTTCTAACTGAACATTTAATCCCGGTCAGCGAATTATTCTGATAATTGACTGGTCCGAAACTGAAATTTCTTTCTTCGAACAAAGTATTTTTAAATCACCACTTGCCAAATTATTTCTAGAAATGTTTTTTTTTGTAATGCGCAATTCTACGAACAAACATTACTGTTGTTAACCAGATGATTTTTGCCATGTGAACGTCAACGATCTATTAAATGAAATCAAAGTTATTTTTTGTTACAAATTATGTAAAAGATGATTCCAAGGTTTTTAACGTGCAATTATTTTTTAAAACACAGTCATCGACAACAAAGTAAAAAATTAATAAGACTTCCCGAAGAGATTTACCCAAATTATACCCACCAAAAAAACTTTTCAGCTGAAAAAACCAACAAATTCCGTGGGTCTTGGAGTTTTCTTAAAATACTAATAACCGTTTTCAGTATATCCTTAACTTGCATTTGCAGTTATGTAATTTATATATTTGGAACCCCCGAACAAGATATTGAAGGTAATAGTATTAAAGACGGTTTAGAAAAGGAACCGGTTGCTTTACAATATTTACTAAGGACTTACAGAGAATTGCTTTATCTTAAAAAACTCTTACAACAACCAGCAAGGGATAAGTTATTGCCTGATCCTTTGGGACAACCTTATTCTCAGCCTAAATATACTTTGGTATTGGAATTGACAGATGTTTTAGTTCATCCAGAATGGACGTATTACACGGGTATGTAAAAGTATCATAGTTTTTGTCTGCTGCTCCATAAAATTTCAATTTAAGGCTGCGGACCTTTTTAATTTTAATAAAAAACTAAAGTTCATTCATTCATTCATTCGATTGGGTTGTGCCAGGCACTTGAAAACTGAATATTTGTACCATTTCCCATGTTATCTACTTCCATTACAGAAGCTTTGTGTCTTCTATGTAGGCCACTAGTTTGACTGGAGGGATTTTCAGTAGTTGTAATGGTTGTATTTTTTTCTCCAAAGCAGAGTATGTGTGTTTCATCATAGAGTTCACATTTCCTTGCAGGTAGTGAAATGGCTGACCAGTTAGCTAAGTAGGTCCGGAACCGTTTTGTGGAATCGCAAAAGATTGCATAAGAGGGGAAATCGGGAACTGGCTAGATAGGGAACACCAACTCAAATGGAAGTCGAGACAAGGGTTTCATCTGATATCAATTAGAGCCAAAGAACGCTTCTGCATTCTTTCAATAAGGTCTTTGAAGTGGTCATGATCGATTTGTCTCCAGAGTCTGTGTCTGTGAGATGGTCCATGAGAATTAAAGACACTTTGTAGCTGGTTCCAAGCATGCTCGAAAGGATTGAGGTCGAACGATCGAGAGAACAGTGTGAAACGCGAGATACCATGGAAGTCCCAAGTGTCTTTGATACACGAAGCGGTGGAGCATTATCATCTAAAATCTGCGCAGTCATATTCCCATCAAGCATTAACAATTCTTCGATTCCTAGGCACTATAGTAACAGCCCGTCCACGAACACGATGACTATTAGGAACTTGCCATACCTCGACTCATGTGTGAAGAATGCGGAGAGTATTCTATTTCACAAAACACCAGAAGCATTCAAAATAGGCTGTTGTATAATCCGACAAGTATTAGTCCAGTAAATAAAGACCGAGAAACCCCCCAACCTGTTCATCTCATTATTGTCGGACTTTTTTTTGCAACTTGTAGGTATTTACAGGTAGATTACTCTCTGAAAATATGTCCTCCGCGAGAGCAGTTTATTATCTACAAAAATGATCCTTATCATTTTCGTCAAAAGTTTAACCGTTTTCGAAATAAACGGGCCCAAGCGTACCTGGATTTCGAGCTCCTGCGCGGCGTCTCCGGGAGCACGCTCCGGGAATGTAGACATGGGAGGGCGGGCAAATTGGCCCGTAACTTGAGTAAAAATGAATCTTTTTTCATGATTCAAAGTGCATATGAAAGGAGGGACCTGTACCTATAACATCGTGTAACTTTTTCCTTTTTTTTATTTTCCAGGAATATTGAAAAAACTGGCCAAACCTTATTTTTCCTGAATATTTGACCGCCCTTATCAATCCGTTCATATTTTTTAAATTAAGCGTAGTTTTACCGAAACTTTTTGGATAATGGGACTTTGATAGGTGGTGAATGTATTCCGAAAGAATAAATAAATAATTTTTGTGTATTTTTATAAACAACATGTTTTTCTTGGGACGTTTTTTTTTTGGTTTCCGGAGTTTTCTGAAAATTCTCTGGTCTACCGCAAATTGATAAACAATGATTGGCAATATCGGTCTTTAATGCACACCATTGGAAAGCTGAAAATGTCCTCTTTTCGATAGTTTTTAAAATTTTTGGCTAAGGTTTTTAGTTTTCCGGAAAATTTTTGCAAGAAATATTGATCCAGGAACAAAAATGATGGACCATTTTTGTAGGTAATAAACTGTACTTCATTTCTAGCAAAACCCCACTTCTCTAAGTAGCATATTTCGGGAGATATCGGCCAAAAACTGAATTTTCGGGATCATGGGCCATTTTCCAGCCCCTTCCGCAAATCCCGCGGAGGACATATTTTCAGAGAGTAATCTACACATGAATACCTACAAGCTGCAAAAAACAAGTCCGACAATAATGAGATGAACAGGTTGGTGCCTTTATTTACTGGACTATATTCAGAGGTTCTATTTTTAGCATAAATCCAATGTTTGTGAGTTCCTCATCTTTTATGGAGCAGTTAATTTTTTAAAATATCGAAATTAATTTCACTGAATTTATAAAAATTATTTTAAATTTTAGGCTTGAGGTTTCGAAAACGCCCATTTTTAGGATATTTTCTAGAAACAGTTAAGGAGTCGTACGAAATTGTTATTTATACAACAGAGCAAGGTGTCACTGTATTTCCTTTAATAGAAGCTATAGATCCGGAAAACGTTATAGCTTATAAGTTGGTAATTTATTGTTTCATTTACTTAAGTTTGAAAAATTTGCTGTATGCAGTCTGTTTTTGCCATCAAAAAGATAATATCTTCTGTAAGTTCCTTGTGGCATTACTTATTCTTTTTTCTTATTTTTATGGGAATCAAACCACAATAATGTTTTTTATTTTTTATTTCGACGTTTCGGTAGCGTTCCAGCTACCGTTGTCAAGATTAACTAGTATATAAATAATTTTTTGGTCCCTATCTGACACAACGAAAAAATTTGACAACTAGACAATCAATAATGTGTGAAAAAATTACCACAAAAAGATTTATTGTAAAAAATGAACCAGCGTTTTGTAGAACCGGCCCTAAGTTTAATCAACAACGAGATTACAGGGGATGTTGAAAGTGTCCTGAATGTTTGTTTTTGCTTGATTTTGATACACGAAATCATTTTTTAAGGTAAGAGACGCAACAAAATTCGTCGGTGGTTACCACATCAAAAGTCTTGAGAATCTGAACAGAGATCTTAAAAAATTGATTTGTATAGATTGGAACGTCAACCGAGTCAGACTGAATTGTACGAACTTACTGAAAGTGAAGAGATGGGATGGAAGCGATAACGATACATCTTTAGTAGACTTAGCAGCTCTGTTAAAAACAATCGCAGATAACGGTATAGAAGATGTTAGAGAAGTGTTGATATATTATAGTAAATACGATGATCCTGTAGGGGCGTTTAGAGAGAAGGAGAAGAGGCTTATTGAAGAATTAGAGGCTCATGCTGCTGTTGGGCAAGCTAAGCAACGTCGCGTACGGGGATTTTGGATACCGAGGTTCTTTCGTAAAAGATCTGTTGAGAGATGAAAATTATTTGTAAGGATTGTAGCTGATTTTTTCAGCATGAATTTTTCGATTATTTTATTTATGTTTTTGCATAATGTGTAATATATTATCACGTCAGACCTGTACTGAGAATATGTAGAGGTCTATGATGAAAAAGAAGGAGACTTAATCAACTAAATATACTAGATGGGTTTCCATGTTAATCTTCTCAAAACCATCTCCATGAGTAGTTCAAATGTGGAAGGATAATTACAGAGTCCGAATGGGAGGGCCTGGTAGAGACCGCTGCCAGTGAAAAAAGCTGTTTTGTTTCGATCATCAGGGTGCACTTCTACTTACCAGTATCCACTCTTTAAGTCTAGGGTGGAAAACCACTTGGCACCTGATGGAGTATCCAGTGTATCGTCTATTCTTGGCAGTGGATAGCTTTCTTATTGTAAAATCTGATTCAGTGTTCGATAGTCTAGTGTCTACAAAAAAGCGACTGAATCTTAGTTACCAGGACCATGGGTGAACACCAGGGGTCAGAAGCTTCTTCAATAATATTTGCATCCATCATGTTTTCTATCAAATTTTCTTGTTGTTTGTGTAAATTGGATTTTAAATTTTCTGGTTGTTGTTCTTTTATCAAGCTGTCCTACGTCTAGCTTTAATTTTTCCTGAATTTGTTCAGCTATTCATAATTTCTACATCTGCTTGTCTACGCCTCTCCTCTTTTCTGTCTTTCCTTCTCTTCTTCTTCCTCCTTTTTAAGTCTCCTCAATAGTTAAAATCTTTAAATTAGCATAATTTAGTAATGAAACTTACAGAAACTGAACGAATTGAAATATTAATGATGATTGGCTATGGAGATAGAGTGAGGACACAGAAAGAAATTTATTTAATGCTAAATACCCCAACCGTGAACCCATTTCTCAATCAACAATTAGTAAAATCGAGAAAAAGTTTCGAGAAACGGGCCATGTTAAAGATCTCCCCAAAAGTGGTAGAAAGTCAATTTCTGAAGACAAAAAAGTTGAGGTTATCCTTGACCTTCAAGAAAATCCCCACACCAGCTCGACAAGTTGCGCAGGATAATAATTTACACCATTCTACTTTTGGTAGAGTGCTGAAAAAGGAGAAGTGGCATGCGTATAAGGTACATTTGGTCCAAGAGCTGCTAGAAGATGACTTTGATAGGAGAATCGAATTCTGTGAAACAGTTATGGAACGATGTGTACTCTAACTAAAGTCAGTGTGATGACCATAAAATAAAGCAATGTTGTCAGATATATTTTCTAAAATTGTTAGGCTCGCTACACAAATGTTCCTCTTACTTCAGTAAACTGTTAGTTCGTGATGTTATAAGAAAGCTAGTTTGGAAATATTTTTAAAAAAATACATAATGTAAATTTATTAGTAAACATTAAAATAAGTCGCTTGAAATTACTGAAAAAAGAAAAATTAATTAAAAACCACTTTTTATATGTTACTATATTTAAGAAAATTTTAAAGAGTTGGCAACGTATTGCACGTGCAGTCAAGACTTCGAAACAACCAATCATCAACTGCAGTATTCATCGCAATATAATGAAATAACCGAAGTATACTCCGTTTGACGTTTTTGGAAGAAAAAATTCTACGGTCTTGAGGGTGTTCGGGGGGGGGGGGGTTATGTTGTCGGCTTATAATCCATTAGTATCATTCAGTGTCGGGTGTGAATTTTGTTTTAAAGAAATATTTAATATAATATCTATTTCTTGGTTTAGTCAGTTTAGTGAATTGTTATAGGTATTTATAGGAAAGTGTAGGTGATCTAGTGTAGAAAGGTATCATTAATATAATACCTTTTTGATGGTGTAGTGGTTAGGTCGTGTCAGTGAATTGATATTAATATAATATTCATTTGTTCGTAGACGTTAGGGTAAGCTTTATAATATAATTAATTAGAATGGCATTTTGGAGACCATTTGAAACAACAGTCCGAAATGATGCGCGGGATTATTGAATTGTGGATTTAAATATAAGAAATTAGATAATCGAATGGTAATAATGGAATCTCGGCGTATCGCTGAACTTAGACAGGAGTATTTGCGCAAAATAAAAGGGTACCGTGATTCAAATAGAACTATAATTTATTTAGACGAAACTTGGTTTGATACACATGATGTTGTCAAGTGTTTATTCATCTATTTGTTATTCAAACAATCCTTACGGTTTTATTACATGAATAAATATATAAAATAAAATACATTTTAACTTAATATGTAAGAAAATAGTAGTAGATAGTAGTAGTAGATAGTAGTAGTAGGTAGATAGATAGTAGTAGATATTGTAATTAAAACTGTATGAGGATATACACCCACCTTTAAAATATGGTTGGGTTGACGATACAAAAAACTGTTCTTTAGATACTCCGTTGTCTAGAGGAAAGCGCTTTATTATTGTATTACAAATTTTATAAATTTTGTATGCAGGTTAATTTTTTTCATTCAAATTGATATAGTAGATTAACATTATTTCACAATATTCGAATTTATAAAAAATGTATACGCACGCCACTGGGCGGCTTTTTCCTTCAAAGGGATTAAAAATATGGGTCATCACATTAACTTTGGAAGAAGATCGTAATTTCTTAAAAAATATACTTTTTTCAGCTGAAGCAACTTTCATGCTCAACGGCCATGTAAACTGCCAGACGTATCGATACTGGGCAAGTGAAAATCCCCATTGGATACAGGAGTATAGGACACAATATCCTGAAAAGGTGAATGTTTGGGCCGGAATTATAAACAATCAAATAATAGGGCCATATTTTTTTGAAGGAAGCTTGACCGGTCCTCGATGTCTTCAATTTCTTCAGGATTATCTATTACCACAATTAAATCAACTATTTCCAAATAGATGTGATTTGTGGTTTTAGCAGGATGGGGCACCCCTACATTGTGCATTTGATGTGCGAACCTACTTAAAAGCTGTTTTTCAAGATAGGTGGATAGGAAGAAGAGGAACAATCGAATGGCCACCAAGGTCGCCAGATTTGACACCTTTACACTTTTTTTATGGGGATACTTGATGAGCAAAGTTTATCAAAGTCGCTCAAATGAAATAGAATAAATATTCAAATAATTACATACTGTACATACAGACAAGACTAAGAATTGAACATATTAAGTTAATACTCGGCTATTTCATGGCCTCTACTGTTCCCTAGCTTTTGTAAAATTATTGTTCATTAACTGTCAAATATATCCTCACAGAATGTGCGGATATTCGTGGAGTTTTTACTTTGATTCTTCTCACATTTCCACTTTATGAAAAATGATTTAAAAATGTACTCGGGAGAAATTTTGAAGGAAAAATGTCAAACTAAGTATTGTTTTACTTGAAATCGAGAAAAATGTTCAACTAAGTTTAAGATTGAATTTGATACACCCAACGTTTGACCCACTTAAATCCAGACGGAACTAAAGCCTATTATATAAAAACCCTTCATTATAGACGTCCTTTTATTGACTGGTAACTATACCGTTCAATTTCTTATAAAAACCATTTTCTTAAATCGTTTTATTGTGTGATCAAAAAAGGGGTTCGATATCTTTGGCATATGTCAAACGGGCCGAAATATTTATGAAAGGATTGTGTAATAACAGTATTAGGAAATGTTATCGACAATCTGGTTTACGAGAAAAAAAGGGGTTGCTTCGATCGGATGAACTTTTATTGTGAAAAGTTTATTTGTTCGAGAAAGAATTTTTTTTTTTTGGAGCAGTGTTCTAGGAATTATTTTAATACAAAGTTTGGAAATAAATATTTTTATTACGAACTATTTTTTTTTTTGTTATTTATGATCACTGGTCTACAAAAGGTGTAAATAAGTAAATCAAATAAATACAAGACAGGAAAAATTTATAGTTTCGCTGTTATATAATACCACATCTTGGCATTCTTTGAATCAAAACGTAAATTGGCTACAATGTAACAAGCTTACAATCAATTACGCAAAAACAAGCTATTCAACATAACCTCATTTACCAGTGAGGTTTGTCGATAGAGTAAGGGTTTTAATGTTCTATATACATTAATATTATTATTAATCTGTTGAAAAAAATTTAGGAAATAGATGAGATACAAACTTATAAAGGGAACAGATGAAATACACTTCTTCTCGGCGGTCAGAAATTCAAAATACAAAACGGTATTTTATATTTTAAAATGGTATTTCATGTGAATTTATTTGAAACGGATACCCAACTCTGAATACATATATTTTTTTCTGTTGCGCTTACGGTTCTGATAAAAAATAACACATATATGTTTAAATTCACAATTCGACAACATCCTGAACCAAGCGTTGGATGCTAAATAAAACCGTTAGCTAATTTTGGCGATACTTCTCAGAATAATCGCCAAGCTAGGTAATTTATCTGACACAGTTAAGCGGATCAATCGTAAGATTGTGATTTATTATGAAATATTCTTGGTGTTAAAATATACAGGGGGTTTCAAAGTAATATTGAACACAAACGAAAGCAGAAGTGGTGCTACAACAAAATTATAGAATGATAAAAGTTTCTTGTTTTTTTTTATCAAAAATCCAGAAGGCACTGGGAATAAACATATTCTTTTTTATTAGTGTTGAAAACCAGTAGCGTCGCTAAGGGAAAATTAGGGTCGAAATAAATTTCACAAACTGCCAAATCTAGTTTATTACAAACAAATCAATACCCTGTATCTCACACAGTTTTTTTAATCTTGTTGAAGTATTAAGGATTTCCCAAATCAGTAATATAGTTTTTATAACGATTCTACGGTTTGTCGGAAAGTTTCATCGTTTTAAACTTTAGAGGCCTACAGCTCGTTGACGAAGACAGTAAGGCATAATTTTTTACAAGCATTATTATTATTTTATTAAGCACTATCATTATTTTATTAAGCACTATTATTATTTTATGAAGCACTATTATTATTTTATGAAGCACTATTATTATTTTATGAAGCACTATTATTATTTTATGAAGCACTATCATTATTTCACAAAGCACTATGCTTGTTTTATGAAGCACTATCATGAATTCAAATATATAGTTTTTTAATAAAATAATTTTTGTAAATAAAAATATATCAGTGACTATATTCCAATTTTATCTTATTTAAATTCCTTTTACGTACGCTATTTGAAAAATTCATAAGTGTACCTAATATGAGACATATTTCATTAGTACAAGGTTAATACAATCGCTTTGTGTGGCGTCTGTAGTAAAATATATCATAACATTGACATTCGCTCTCTTGTGGTACTTCTATAAACGTTCATTCATGAAATTCAAGGTTATTTTTTGTTTATAATTTAAAAACAATAATAATAATAAAAGAAATTGTATATTATTGAAGTGAGAATGTTTTTCCACTGGCTCTGTAGCAGAATAGCGCTGGTGAAAATCACGCTGGTCAAAAAAAGCTCTGGACATAAATAGCGCTGGACAAAATAGCGCTGGACAAAATAGCGCTGGTCAAAATAGCGCTGAACAAAAACAGCGCAGCACAAAAACAGCGCAGCACAAAAACAGCGCAGGACAAAATAGCGCTGGACAAAAACAGCGCAGGATAAAAACAGCGCTCCATAAAATAGCGCTGCCAAAAGATAATTATGCTTCTTTATTTTACTACTATCTTATACATTAAAATAAACTATAGTACCGAATTAGCATAATTAGGAATAACATATTTTTCATAAAATACAGTCATAACAATAGTTTTCCTAATTCAATTCGTCAATTCAACATCGCTTCCCGACCAGCTGACACAGATCAAAGTGTAAACAACTACTTGTCAGTGTCATGTTTATTTAAAGTCTAAAAAAATGCAATTTGGCAAGTCTCAGAAAGGAGGTGATACATTATTCCACGAAGGATATAATTACCGAAATGACAAGCAACGTAAAATTGCATTTTTTTAGACTTTAAATAGATATGACACTGAAAAGTAGTTGTTTACACTTTGATCTGTGTCAGTTGGTCGGGAAGCGTTATGTGTTGAAGTATGATGAAAAATATTGATTGTTGTTCTCACTTGTTTTCCGTTCCTTATATTCTGATATTGTTTGTTGTAAAGGAAGGTTGATACTTAGCGGTGAAACTTGATTTTTCAATCACATCCTACTGTAATAGTTGATTTTGTAAGGATATTTCAATCGGCGCTATTTTATGTAGCGCTGTTTTTGTCCTGCGCTGTTTTTGTCCAGCGCTATTTTGTCCTGCGCTGTTTTTGACCAGCGCTATTTATGTCCAGCGCTATTCTGCTACAGAGCCTTTTCCACAATACCCTTGAAGCACATATTTTTAGGCGCAAATTAGGCAATCGTCCATACTTTTCTGTCAAAATTTTATTTTATGTTTTATGACTTGACAACTGTGCTGTAAGTAAGATTAAATTTGAAACTCAAACTCAAGTTATTATAAACTGTTGTTTTATTTCCGTAAGATATAAATTTGTAGGACAAAATAATCTATAGCAAGAAAAATAAGGGGTGCATAATAGGTGAAGATGTTAGAGCTACAATAGAAAATGTCAAAATGTAGTACCATGTATCATAAGCATTTTAGTTCTAGAAGTTTACCTCCTTAAGAAACGATTTTCATTTTTAGGCTAGAATCCGGGTAATAATTTGTTTTATTCGTTATATTGTGACATTTGTCTAAATATAACATACTATAAGAATAATTTTTTCATAGGACCAATATTTTCTAGTTTATATCAAAAATAATAATGGTTATATTGTTGATAAAAGCGATTGTATCCATTGTATCCGTGGCACAAAACCCGAAAACCCAGTGTCCTTGAATCACTGTTCTTGAAAATAACATTTAAATTTCATAGTACGAAGGCAAACATTATTGTTGTTGATATTAAAAAAGTAAAAGCTTCAAAAAAGTAATAGTTTTTGGATATTTTGTGTTGCCAGCATTTTCTTTTAAAGCTAAACAACTCTTTAGCATTGAGAAACGAAAATGCTCTAAATTTACTTCTTACCCTTTTTTGCGTTGTTTTCAGTTGAGTATAATAATAAGTATCGTTCATTACACGTCCTGAAATGGATTTTTCCGTGCTTGCATGACTTCCCGTGTTCGGCTTCGCCTACCAGCCTTCTAATGAAATATATCTACTATTGCATGAGTGTATAAATTATGTTGTTGATGTTGTTTCTTTGCGTTTGTTCAATTATCTACCTGACTAAACACTTCTTACCTCGCCCTTCTCGATCTACCATGTATTTATACAAGTAGGCCATGCCGTGACTCATGCTAAAATAAATTATTATTTTGGTTTGACATATTCCTGAAGATAGGCGTTGGTATAATGAAATTAAGATAAATTTAATGAATACCTTTATAATAGCTCCATAAATAAGAAAAAATTAATAGTTAACGCGTAGTATTCTTAAATTTGATTTTGGAAGATGTTAAAAATTCTAATGAGGCAAAAAGAATTCCGCTCTTTGACCTTTATGCTTAAATCTTTTATTACCGGATAAATTTCAAAGTTCAACTGTTTTCGAGATAAACGGGCCCAAGCGTACCTTGGATTTCGAGCTGCTGCGCGGCGTCTCCGGGAGCACGCTCCGTGAATGTAGGCAAGGGAGGGCGGGCAAATTGGCCCATAACTTGAGTAAAAATGAATCTTTTTTCATGATTCAAAGTGCATATGAAAGGAGGGACCTGTACCTATAACATCGTGTAACTTTTTCGTTTTTTTTATTTTCCAGGAATATTGAAAAAACTGGCCAAACTTTATGTTTCCTGAATATTTGACCGCCCTTATCAATCCGTTCATATTTTTTAAATTAAGCGTAGTTTTACCGAAACCTTTTGGATAATGGGACTTTGATAGGAGGTGAATGTATTCCGAAAGAATGAATAAATAATTTTTGTGTATTTTCATAAACAACATGTTTTTCTTGGGACGTTTTTTTTATTTCCGGAGTTTTCTGAAAATTCTCGGGTCTACCGCAAATTGATAAACAATGATTGGCAATATCGGTCTTTAATGCACACCATTGGAAAGCTGAAAATGTCCTCTTTTCGATGGTTTTATAAAATTTTTGGCCAAACATTTTTAGTTTTCCGGAAAATTTTTGCAAGCCTTTTTTTGCAAGAAATATTGATCCAGGGACAAAAATGATGGGGACCATTTTTGTAGGTAATAAACTGTACTTCATTTCTAGCAAAACTCCACTTCTCTAATTAGCATATTTCGGGAGATATCGGCCAAACACTGAATTTTCGAGATCATGGGCCATTTTCCAGCCCCTTCCGCAAACCCCGCGGAGGACATATTTTCAGAGAGTAATCTACACATGAATACCTACAAGTTGCAAAAAAAAATCGAGGTTAGCTATGATCTCGGGCGGGAAGTGAGAGCGGGAAGTGGAGGTATGTAATGTGACACTTCCCAACCTTCAATGACGTTAGTAATGACAGCATTACATATATTTGCTTTTGTTGGTAGATGGTAGATGTAGATGATGCCACTCGCCGCTTTTACAAAAAATCCCGGATCGCAAGGTATGGAATGTATCGAAAAGCATAGTATCGATACAAAATATCGAGTATCGGAAGTAAAAGTATCGATACATTCGAATATCAGGCCGTATCGCGCATCCTTATCCGAAAGTTGTGTGATTGATGGAAAATTTCAAAACTGACAAGCCGCCAAATATTTCCCAGTTCACTGAATAAAGTGAAAACAACATCTGATTGAAAATACGAATGAAAACAACCTGCCTTGAACTTAAAAAAAAATTTATATTCATACTTCGATTATATGTTGTCATTGTTTCAAATTATCTTCTTCGATTGAGAAAGCTTTGTGAGGATGATCCCCACGTATGTAATCCATCCAAAATAAAGTAACGACCACAAATGGATATTTTTTTCTCTCATTCTGTGATACTTTGTTAATTGCTTCATCTAGGCGAGATAAGCCGAGCAAGTCACTTTGATAAACTGGTTTTCAACTCGTAAATACATCTTTAAGAGTTTTTATTCTTCAGCCGCGAATTAAATATGGCCATCCAGTTGACATCCGGCTGACATACATCCGGAAACAGTCTTTTATATCGAACGAACAACAGATTGCTCATGTGGAGTTTGTCTAAGGAGATATTTTATCTGTTTTGAATAATTAACCATTTTGAAGGATTTGTTAGATTTTTATTAAAGTGTGAATTTTTATTGTGAAAAGGATGTGAATAAAAAAGTTTTGAAATTATAGTGGCAGTATTTTTTATACAGGGTGAGTCTTAAATGGCCATTAAAAAGTGTCTGCAGTGTAGCAGGGACCAGATAGGTTAGATTAGGTTTATGGTGAGTGGGTCTATAAGTCCCTCCACTGCGACTCGCAAGAGTCTATTGTGTGTCACACCTATTCAGATTTCACCAAACAAATTCAGCTTCTTAACAAAGCCGATTAGTTGATTTGTTGAATGATATTTCAGGTCCGAGGGCGAGAGAGAATCCCTGCCAAACATCAGATACCTGATTTGAGCCGCGGCGGGGCAGGCACAAATTATATGCTCTGCTGTTACATCATCTTCCAGAAAAAGACAGCAGGTCGGATCTTCCGACAGTCCAAGTTTTAGCATATGATAATTCAGATGACAGTGGGCTATTAAAAACTTATTAGACAACGTAGGTCATGCCTGCTAAACATTTGTTTGGAGACATTCTTCGAAGGATGGAGGGACCAGATAAGGAAATTGACGGGATCACTCATTGGTCACTGTACCCTTGTATGTATGTATGTATGTATTTTGGGGTAACATTCACTGAGACCTAAAAGATTGTACCCCCTTACTTCTACTTAATTCCTGAGGAAAGTCTCAGAGACTAGTAGCTCCATTAGTCCTATTTCCCCGAGGAATTTTAGGATATCTGCAGGCTTCAACTTAGGTAACTGTCCCTTTTCTATCCAGTAGTCTCCCAGGATTCTGAATTGCTGTGCAGTTCGCAAGTTTGTGGATGGAGGATTCTTCTTCCATTCCACAAAACCTACAATCTTCTTCCTCCACTATTTTGAGCTTTTTAAGGTGCCCATTCAGGCGACAATGTCTCGTTAGGATTCCTGTTAAAACTCTTAGTGCAGTTTTGCTTTGACTTATGCATTCATTTGATCTCAACAGGTTGTAGTCACCCGGAAGAATCTTTGATTGCCTAAGCCCTACTAGATCTTTCCAATTGTCAGATCTTCTCTTTTCTTCGGCTTTACCTATTTCTTCCAATATTACATTGGAGCTGATTCCGCAAAAAGGTTCCGGTCCCCATAAGGGCACTGTACCCTTTGGAAGCACTTGTATAAAATTGGCATATATAGGGATGAACCCATCTGTCAGCTGGGCATGAAAGAGGAGAAAACAGACTCTTCAAATGTGTGATCACTGTCTTATTGAAGATATAGACTCCTAGGACTAGAGCGACTAAGGGAGGAATTTTCCAAGAAGGTCCCAGTGAAAAGAGTGTTGACCTTGATAAGGTGCCGAGGACTCGAAGCCTCTTACTGGTCAATTAGCCCGTCGGCTTCATTTAAAGCTGACGAATATTGAGTCTTCATTCAGTCGGAAATGTGGAAAATTGTTTTAAACTTTAAAACATATCGCGTATAATTATTAATAAGCAGATATATTTATATAAATTATACTTCAATTTAAGTTCACCTACTTTTAAAATGTAATATAATTATGTGTAAAATTACCGTATTTTTAATCTGAACGCTAAATGTTCAGAGAGAATTTAGGTAGAAGATAATTAAATCTCTACTTATATCGACCAATTAAAATGTGCAAATTAAGCTTGAAACAATTTAAACTAATAACAAGAATCTTTTATTTTATGTACTTAACTGTTTGTCAAATTCTGACATGAAGATCTAATTTAAGAAAAAAAACTAAGAAGAACCGTGTATCTTTTTGTCTTGATTATTCTTTTTACCTTATTAAACATCCTCTACCAACCTCTGTATTTAGTCTGTAGGTGGCGGTTCAGGTACTAGATTTTAACACGTCGTGAAATAATATTAATTGACATGAAATTTTAATTTTGAACTGTATCAAACATTCTATGCAAAATATAAATATGATCAAAAGAATTACCCACGAAGAAAATATGTCAGCGACTAATCTAACTGCAGAGGCGTTAGGGATATTACCAAAAACTGTATGGAGAACAAAAAAATTGAGACTCTAAACGATGCCGAATTACAAAAGAACTTGAAATAAAAAAACTGGATGTACGACGTAAAAAAGTATGTACGCGCAGAAACAATTCGTGGGGGGTTCCAGGAAGAAATATCTAATGCAAAAGAATCATTATTAACTGGATAGATAAAATTGGTTTAAACTTTAAACAAACTAATATAGCAGAAACATTTTTCAATGGAGGTTCCTAAAAGAAAAAGATTCCCTTATATAAACCAAAATATTTGGATGAGAAACATGGCAAGATAAAACCTGTTATTGTAGATTAGAGAGGGTGAGTTAGGGCCACAGTACTTAGGCCCGAGGCGTTGTCTTCCTAGGTCATCGTCCCTCCTGTCCTTTCCAGCTTCCCAGAGTCGCCCAGGGTGATCCTGGCAAGACTGTATCCCTTGATTTAACCCCATCTTGTAGTATATACTTTTACTTAGTCTTAAATTGTTACTAGGATTTTTGTCATGTTTATTTATTTAGTTGTCATGTTCATTAAAACCTATCTTGAGGTTTCCTAATTTTATTTCAATTTAATGAACAAAATTATGTGAAGAGTGAAGATGGATCGTTTGCTTCGTCCTGAAATCCATACTCTCCCACAGCTTCCAAAGAATGGAAACATTGGATCCATGCTTTTCAAAATTTTTTGGCATCTGCTGTCACTTTGACGGAAGAATCCTCTGAAAACGAGGCAAGTACTATAAAATTAAATATTCTTATCAATTACATTGGTACTCATGTGTATGAACACATATCTGAGTGTTCTTCTTATGAGGAGGCACTGAACATTCTGGGAACAATTTATGTTAAAGAAGTGAATCAAATATACTCTAGACACTCAGAAACTATAGATGTATACGCTGAAGTATTAAATTCTCTTAGTAAAGACTGTTTGTTTAAATCTGTTACTGCCGACGAATATCGCAACGAGTATATTCGAGATTCTTTTATTCGTGGCTTAATATCTCCACATATAAGACAAAGACTATTGGAAGATAAAACATTAACTTCACATCAAACTCTCAATCAAACGAAATCTTTGGAAGCGGCTCAACTTCACTCAAATGCCTACATCTAACTATCCGTTAGATTATAAGCAAGAAATTGAGGACCCTCAACTAAGTGCCACACAAACTAGCTTCAAATCCACTAATCTGTGCTTCTTTTGTGGACATAGATGGCATCCTCGAGTTAAATGTCCTGCGAAAGACTCTGCTGGCTCTGCCTGTGAGAAAAAAGGACACTGGGCCTCCGTATGTCAATCATCCAAAATAAAACAGTCCAACAGAGATACTATTACATCTGCTATAGGAAATTCAACTTTAGCTGCTTTTCGGAAGTTCTTAGCTGGAAGTTTAGAGAGTTCTAACATCGTTCAATCCAGGAATATTAAAACTTTTTCTCTCACTGGCTTCGTTTCCATGGCCTCTTCTTCATTTACTTCTAAAATACTAGTAGGATACTCTTCAGTCAACCTTAAATTCTATGGGCACAACCATAATAAGGTTAAGTTATTAATTTTTGACAATCTATGTTCTGATGTTATATTAGGTCATGATATTTTAAGTCAACACTCGTCTTTGGTGTTGAAGTTAGGTGGGAATAAAGAGCTTGTCTGCTATCAGTGCAGATTATCTAATTTTTGTCAGAAATTCCTTTTCTGGTTAGTTCCTTTGTGGCAATTGAGATACCAGCCAGTTCTGTTTGAACCACGCTGGTGTTTTTCCCATTTCCCACTTAATCCTTAGGCTTAGTGATCTGGAGTAAATTCCACAGCCTTCTTTGGTTTTTGAGCCGTCTGTACAGACGGCTTAAAAGATAAAACCTACGAGGGCATATGATATACAATCGCGCAAGAAGGTTTTGCCAATTCTAAAATTTTGGTTAAGAACCTCGTCATTATACAGAGTAGATCCTGTTTATATAGGATCTAGTATATTCTAACGAATCAAACGTGTAAATTTTTTTGGTGAATCAAATGTTTCGCATATAAAACAAGATCTACTTACCGAAAAGAGAAAATATGTATACAATTATTTAGTTTTATAAAACACACACACAAACTAATTTTCATGCACGAAATGATCATTTCCCTACAAAACATGTGCTCGTCGAAACGTGCCGGACATATTCATTCTCTTTAACGTCATATTTACCGCCCATTTTGTATTTTGTTTTATTACCGTCGGTGTCTCAACATAGAAGTCTTTGTATGCGATCATACAATGAATGAAATTAGATTTAATTAGCGATGATAATTAAATTTTGCTTATAGTATTACTAACCTCAATTCTTGACAATTAAACGTGAGTTATTATTATACACTGAGCACTGTTTACTCTACCAACGAACTACGAACAAACGTTATAGTATGTCTACTTCTATTTCAGGCGGATAACCTAAAAAAACCTTTTATAGCATATTATTATATAGTCAGTTTAAATTCCGCGCAAATGGTATAGTGTGGATGAAACAGTGTTGTGTTTTGCGTCAAGAAAAAGAAGAGTGACAAGTGACAGTAGACTTCACCCTCTTTCTTGCGCGAAGAGTGGAAGTAGGTTAGGTTAGAAGTAGTTAGTCGTTAGAGCTTTATGGTTATGTTCAATGTTCACTTTGTGCTCGTTTGCAAGCAAGTTAAAGTTAGTGTTAAAGGCTGTGTTAGTTTTCTTTATGGTGGAACCCGTAGTATAATATAATTAATACACTTTTAAGCTCTAACCATTAATTTAGGAACTTCTTATTCAATAATGTAGTAAAAAGGTCTTTAAAATCCACATAAATACACCAAAAATGATTTGTGTTTAATATAAATATAAAAACCGTTGAACATAGTTTGTTTAACCATCCTTTGCCGTTACGTCATAATCGGGGACGTATTCTGCTGTTTTACGTTTGTCTTATATTAGTTGACTGTTATTTTACACTTAACCTCAAAATTATAATCAATGACATAAGCTAAGAATTGTTTTCAATGATGCATGTAAAGGTGTGTTTGTATGAATAAATTGGTAATGCCAAAAACTGTATTTTGCTTTATGCGTTGCGTACTTTTTTACATAATTTGGTTTGTTTCAACTTGAAATCTCCGTTTTTTTTAACTGATTTACTGATTTGCTTCAAATTTCTAGCTCGAGGATGTTTAACGCCCCTGAGCATGATTTTTTACTAAATTTAAAAAATTACGGATTACCGAATCGTGATTAGGTAAATGGCGTATTATATAATATATATTAAAAATGTATTATACGATTATATTTTTAGGGTGAACCCAAAAATTATTTAAAATTATATAGAATATCTATATGGTCATATTTTTAACAATTGTATAGCAATTTTTGTCTGTGTCATTGTAAGAAACAATTTCGTAAGTATTCCTGAGAAATGCAAAAAAACACATGTATGGGAGAAAACAGGCAAAAAATTAATTTATTTCTGAAAAAATTCCCATTAAAAACAGGAAATAGGAACAAACAAACGGATAAGAAAGGTAAACTGAAATAGCATATGTAATGAAATAATATGCAAACTCTAAGCTTCATCACTGACAAAATCATCTTCATCATCATTGTGGAAGTCCGATTCATTCAGATCTATGATAACAGGACTGCAAATAACTGTAAAAGCGGCATCCCAGCATCCTTTTCTCTTAAAAAGTGATTAATCAACTTCAAAATTAAACTTTGCTCTTTCTCATTATACCGGGAAGGCATTTTGACAATGAAAAATTAATTGAAAAAGGTGAAAATGACCAAAAATACTGAACAAATCAAAATATGACAACTGAACTGTTAAAAAAGTGACAAATAAAATTTACGTCGACATTAGTTAAGAAATACGTTAACGACGTCATAATTCCGTCATGAATGAGAGAGAAAGCTTGACAATGTATGACGTAACGGCAAAGGATGGTTGAACAAACTCTACCAATCCGTTGAAATTGTATAAGAGTCTAGCGAATGCCCAATAAAGTTTTTCTAATATTTGATACTGATGACCATGTAGACTATATAAGGAGAGCTAACTCATACGGAAAAATTGACAAAACCTGACCTCAAAATCGTCTTCTTAAGCAGTTTGTTTTTTTCACCGCTGCGTCGCGCATTGCGCATTGTTTTTATAAATGACAGTAGTCAAATCGTTAACATTACTTATACCTAACAATAATAACTCAAAGTAGGAACTAGAAAGATTAAAATTGTTAACAATTAAAAAAGGGCAGGGTGTGCGTTGTTAAAAATTATTGCAATACAATAGTGGTTGGTAACGAAGACGTGAATTGAATTTAACAAAACCAGAGTGTTTTCAGTTACGAAAGGTGATTAAAAATATTTAAAGATAGAGTAGGAAAGAATATTTATTATGATAGGATTGAAATTATATTCATTATTCTTGAGAAGTCTAGAAAAAGCACATTGCACACAAAATACTTTACTTTTGCTGATGATACAAGTACAATTCAAGAGAACTGGAAGAAAAAAGGTGAACAATGATATGATAGTTGATATTAAGTAGTAAAGATAGATAGATAGATATATAGAAAATATGAATTCAGTTGTTATTTAGATAGAAATAAGTTGAGAACATAAATTTTCAGACTTGTTATACTAATTATAACTGTGCTGAACCTTCAAAGTCTTCTAAAATTCCATGCCGAACGAAAAGAAATGTTTTTGGCAAGATATATCATATTTTACTACCAAACGATCACAATTTAAGATATTTTCAAAGACGAGGACGAAAATGGATTTGTTACTCATAAAATTTTTCTGTTCCCTAACCTCACTTACCTAACATACTGTCAAATGACCTAGCAACCAATAAAATACCATGAACTGAAAGTGTTTGCAAGGCTCATGATTGGCTGTTATTGTTCTACAGTCAGATGTTTTTGGTATGGTATTGACAGTGGCGTCCTCTACCATTACCAAAAATTGAAATAGGTATATGGAGTTCGATCTCCTTATATAGCCTCAATGCTGATGACTACGAATAAATTCCATTCTACGAATAAGAATCTAACGCTCTATGATTTCTATACGGTTGACACCGACAAATAGGTTAATCAACTGGTATTAACAAAAATTTAGCATTCCACTGTTACGGTCAGTCGAGTAAAACAAATAGCAAGCGAACAATATTTAAAATGAAAAAACCAAGTTACGGTTTTGTTTTTCGATATAATAACGGCTCCTAATATAAATACTAGATGGTCTAGTGCAGACTGCAACGCTAGTTACTGTATAGTACTTCGTTTATTGTACGTATCCATTATTGTGAAATTCACTGCTTGGCTACCAACGATGAAGTTACTAAAGATATTGCAAGATGTGATGTGAACAAATAGATTTTTTAGGAAATAATAAAAATTATAGGTTTAAAATTTATTATTTTTGATTTGTTGTATCAATGCAACGAATGCTAAATTATTAAATTGAAATTCAAAAATTACAGTTGAAATTCCACAACCATTGCCAGACAACGTTAATAGTAGTTTGTACAACTGGGAAAAGTGATTTGCGTACAAGTTGTACACAATATTTTTTCTACAACCACATTTATTAATGAAATAAAAACAGAAATTTGTATAGGTATAATGTACCCAAAAACACGGAAAAGAGTAAGAATAGTATATAGAGACATTTTATGTTATTTTGCGACGAAAAAAAGTACAAATTCGATCGAGAGACTCCAGTATCCGAGCTTGCGATTTCGAAAAATTGGGCCTTCAATATGAGGAAGCAAAATGGTGAGGAATATAAAGAACATACAGTAAAAGTCATTTGGAATGTAAGTGCAAAATTGCTAATGGAAAAGTATTTTCATGAATATGGAATTAAAATAAACAAATTGAATTTAAAGATGCCCGAAATGCCATAAGAAGGACTTCACAAATCATGGAAGGCAAACGTGAAGAATCTGCAACTTTTTTGACTAACAATGAACTAAAACAACTTGTCAGAGCTTGTGATGAACAAACGCCTGAAGGTCTTCTTGCTTGAAGAGGCAGAGAAGGCGCATGAGCAGAAATCATATTCTTAAAAAAAGAAACCAACAACACCGGCGAAAAAACTGGTAGAATCCAATATAGCTAACTTTTTCCGAAAACCACACAAGGGGGTAGCCGAAAATTAGCTGATAAAAAATGAATGGTAAAGAAGAATTCTGATACGAACTTTTGCCCAGTCAGCCTATTTCTAAGACTCCAAGATAAAAGAGGAAAAACCACCACCAACCGACTATTTTTGACCCTAAATCCACATTGGAGAATCCGGAAATCCTCCTTCTGTGGGAGTACCTAAATGAGATATCAAATTGGACTAAAAAACTAGCAGAAAAATTAGACTTTAACACCACAAAGAGTATCAAAACTGGCGAAAATCGGAGTCTCAGAACAAAATCTAATTAAAATCACAGGACATTCTAATGCTAAGTCAATATCCAGCTACTTACAAATTGACGAACAACACCATAGAGAAATAATTGAAAAAATGAGAGAGCAGGAACGCATCTTGAGCCTCAACATAATATGCCTCCTTCTATGGCAAACAGCAGCAGTTCCATACCAATGTCGTCGTAAAATCAACATGTTGTTAGCAATTATCATAACTTGTTCTTTGAATTCGTGGAATTATTAACAACAAGGAAATTATCGGTAATTCGTGGTATTACCCCCGAAAATTCAGGTTTTACTTGGATCTGATCTGATAAGTTGAGAGGGAAGATCTGCACTTAGGCCTCATTAGTCCCTTTGTGCATCAAGATGGAGAATGTAATCAAGATTCAGGGGAGCACAATCAGAAAAGGTCGCTGATTAGCCACTTCATCAAATCTAATCTAATTTCTTGTAGGTCACCTCACTATAAGCATGAACATATTTTACTTCCATGGTTTAAGCAACTGTAGAAATAAAAATACAGCTTTGCTGAAAAGTCTCGCACCAAGGGATTATCTTTGAAACGGATAAAGGGAAAGTTATGAAATTCTAGGACGATGAATGAGACTCTATTCTGCATATTTTAGAGCAAATGTCAAATGTTTTTGACGTCAGCGTTTAGCGAATTTTTTCAAATGACAACCTAGGTCGTGTGACCCATCACAAAAAAGCTTATTTTTTTCTCTTTCCAAAAATAATCCCAATGTATCACTTTACTACTATAAAATATCGTTTTAATTTTTCTAAATTAAAGTGTACAGTACCAACTAATTATTTGGACTTGTAGGTTTTTAAAATTAAAACAAAAAACAATAGTGGGCATTAAAAACGTCAACCACATCATTAGTTAATTGTTTATGTACAAAATTGTCAAAACTGATACTAATTTCAAATTAGCACGAAATTTAAAAGTAAATTAAAAATAATGGCACATTTATCAGAAAAACAACGCATTCAAATATTAATGTTAGTTGGATATGGTGATCGCAAACGTACCCATGATGAAGTTACTCGTCTTTTTAACGATTTAAATCCTGAACGCCCTCCTTTAAGTAGATCTACAATGACGATATTAGTAAATAAATTTAATGAAACTGGTAGTATAAAAGATATTCCTAGGTCTGGTAGACCGAAAAGTGCAACTAATGAAGGTAAAACTTTATATGTTCTATTAGATGTTCAAGAAAACCCTAAAACATCTACAACTATATTGGCAAGAAATCACGGTATTTCTAGACAGTCTATACAAACTATTCTGCATAAAAATAACTTTCATCCTTATGAAGTTCAAAATCTTCAACAATTGGGCGAGGATGATTTTGATAGGCGATTAAAATGTTGTGAAATAGTTACAGAGAAAATAAGGATGCAAAACAATTTCTTAGATTTTTTGGAATTCAGTGATGAAGCCACATTTTGCTTGAACGGTTCTGTCAACAGACATAATTGTCGGTACTGGCCAGATTGTAATCCGCACTGGATGGAAGAGGTTCATACACAGCGTCCACAAAAAGTAAATGTGTGGGCGGGTTTGGCGAAAAACCATTTGATCGGTCCTTTTTTTTATTGAAGGTACGCTGACCGGTGCTGAATATGTTGACTTACTCCAAAATGAAATTATACCTGAAATAAATCGATTATTTCCTAATATGAACGTATACTTTCAACCTCCACATTATCAAAGAGACGTTAGGCAATATTTAAATACAATTTTCCCTCAGAGATGGATTGGTCGAAGAGGTGCAATTGAGTGGCCGGCAAGATCACTCGACTTGACACCACTCGATTTTTTTCTCTGAAAGACCGCGTTTATGTAAACAGACCAACTAACTTAAACGATTTAAAGGATCGCTTACAAACATTTGACATTTGCTCTAAAATATGCAGAATAGAGTCTCATTTATCGTCCTAGAATTTCCCTTTATCCGTTTCAAAGATAATCCTTTGGTGCGAGACTTTTCAACAACGCTGTATGTTCAAAACATTTTCATTGCATCAATAAAAACAGAAATAGTATTTATCATTATTTCACAATGCTAATAAGTAACAGCGAATTGAATATATGTAAAATATGTCAGTTTACATTAAGATATTTATTTTGTATGCATTTTCCACGCCAGAGTCTCACAAAAATCGGTTTCCCAGAACTTTAAATGCCTATCAAATTATTTATACAACAATGCTGCTACCGTTTGCCGTAAATAAACAACCAAAACGTCACGCACCTAGAAAATACCCAAAACAAAATTTACAACGCACTTGTCATCGCAATTTACCGAAACGACAGGTACAAAATTAGATACGGAGCACAAAAAAAATGCGTTTTTTGGCAGGTGCACAGAGGAATCTTTTACGTAACATACTGGTGAGTTTGTTCGAAAAATATCTGAGTTAGTGTAAAGGATATCAAACCGATGTAAAGGTAATATACAATGGTATTGTTACCACATTTTACAACGGGTGGTAACTATATCTAGTGCACCCCCTGTTGATAATATCTCCAGGTAAATACATAAATATTAAACCCTAAGCTGTTTACGACAAAAGGTTTAAGAATGGAGTCAAGGGATTTATTGGTTTATGGTTTAATTGACAAGCGGACAAGCCGACCAACTCAATAATGTTGAAAATATTTATTTAAGGAAGTAACTTGGATTAATATATCAAGAAGATGAGGGAACACAGCCACCAGAGCTACCCCTTAACCCATTAACACATCCCTGGGGCCCCCCACAGTAGAAAGGGAGGAAAGGTATACGTGACTACAATAACTTTGGGACCCCACGTGGTCGCGGGTGTGGCTTATCAGCCAGTGGCGTTACTGACTGGCATATGAATCTTTTTCGGGATAATGCTTCAACATCCAGCTTTTCCTTGTTCCATTCTCTTGGGAGACATGACACTAAAAGTTCCAAGACATGAAAAATTCACTATTCGCAACAACAAAATCGCACAAGAAGACCGAAAGCAAAGTACAGTCTGGTCTGCTGTCAACACTGAAATAAGAACGAAGAAGCTACATAAAATAAAGCGTTCGTTGCTCCGCCGCTGGCTCGAAGCCGCAGCTAGTCAGAGATCGACATTGCATTCGACGCGAACCTACGTTGAATCACGTGGTGTCCCAAAGTTATTGTGATCGGACTCTACGAGTGAGGTCCTGTCGGAAGTTACAGGGAGTGGTGGAAGGTTCTACTTAGCATCAACCCGTGGGATTAAAAACCCGGGGGTAGATGCTTTACGCGCACGTATGTGTGTGTGTTGAATTAATAATAAACAATAAAGCGTATTACAGTTTCCTGTAATATTGTCGTATTTAATAAAGTGATTAGATTAGATTAGATTAGATGAGGCTCAAATACGCTGAAACCGGTCTACAAGTTGTGTTGTCCCATCTAATCGCAAACCAGAATGGTTGGTTTTAAAATATCTTGTAGATATACCAACCCCGTTTGACTTTGGAGTGTAATTCAATATCCGGCGGTGCATATTGTAGTAGTTGTTGCTCCTTAGTTCAACGGCCACTGTTCTTGAAAAATATTATTTTTCATCAATTTATAGAGTGCTGAATATAAATAATTATTCTTTCGACATCTGTTAATAATAAACAAATTGCTAATGGTTTATTTTTTATTTGATAAATATTCAATTGATATACATAGTCACATCATTTATTCTTCAAAGTTTCTCCACTTTTTAATGGGCTGTGGAAGATCTTCAGTACTTTCAGTTTGAGAACTGACACTTGGCATATCCAATGTTAGCATTATTTTTTCGGTTTCGTCATAAATTAACCAGTTTTTATTACTACGGAAAAATAATCATCTCACATGATACAAGCATAAAATATACTTACTCATTTTCACTAGGAGCTACATCCACATCTACCAGTCTCACTTGATTATCGTTTTCTTCGGTTATATCCACATCTCCTTCTCTTTGCAGCGCTGTATTTATTATTACAGAACTGCTTGCAATTGTAGCTTCCGCTTTTACAGAAGAAATTTTGACGAATTTTTTATTTTTATCAACTAAACTAGATTTAAAATCTAATTTATCACTAATATCGTTAGCATCAATTTTTTGGACATATCCCGTGGAATAAACCTTTACAGGAGTACCAACTTCTTTATCATAGTTATTTTGATAAATGTCCTTATGATAACTATTTTGGTTATGTCCTTTATCAACATAAACGTCGTTATACAAAAAATGATTTTTAATAGGTTTGTACACCGCAGGTTTATTGGATGTAATAAAAGGTTTGTCCTCAAATACAACCTCGTCATAATCATCGCTTGGTCTGTATTTAACTGGTTTGTTATAATTTTCAGCTGTAGGTTTATTGTACATTTGTGGAGGTCTATAGTTGTGCGATCCGTATCCTTCATCTTGATTGAAATTACTCGAGCTACCGATGGTAAATGTTGGTCTGGTTTCTGTGAAGCTTGGTTTGTTACTAGGTGGTTGATTGTAAGTGCTGGTAATAGAGGGTGATTGAAAGAAAACTGGATACGATACAGGTTGTTCGTCGTAGTGATTTGATGATGAAGGTTGGCCTAAATAAATTGATTATCAAAAAAAATAATGCGGATATTTTTGCACTCAAGGACAATACAGTATATTATACACCAAAGTGGTGAAGACTAACATTATTGGTCGAGGACCATAATAAGGCGCGAGTTATTTTCTAACAACGTTTGTAATTATTGTGTTTGCGTGATTTCCAGTTTCCAGTAACAAAAGATTTTCAAATTCTACTGGTAATAATGTTAAAGGTGAAAACATCGGTAGGGAGCGCCCTAGTCGTTCAAGCTGATTTCTCCCTATGCGCTTACCTCGTCGCGTTGTCTGACTGACACGTACACTGTCTGTTTTCGCTCCTCACCTAACCCATAGGTTATAAGCGCACTCCTTATGTCATCAGTCATTTTTGGTTGATCGCGAATTTTAAACTTATTGCATTTTTATTAACCACTAAGAGAGAAATTCAATTTCTCAGTTGGCTAGAAGACGCAATAATTGACATTGTACACTGCTAGAAATGTAAAATAGTATATTGTGTCACTAGGGCAGAAAATGACCTTTAGCAGCCCGTGACTATTAGCGAGCAAAACAATACTTTCCGCCCTATTTTTGGTAACTGTCAATAAAAATTTACTGTACTCACGGTCTGGTGGAATTGTTGTATCCCTATTGAAATTCGTTTGAACAGTAGGATTATTTGGAGGGTAATATTCGATCTTTATATTAATTTGTATAGGTCTTTCAGTCGTTTTTCTGTTATAAGCTGTATCTTTGTTATTTTTAATCACAGTATGGCTAGTAGTAGAGGTAGGAATAGGTTTAGTCTTTTTTCTATTTTTTAAAATCGTATTTCGTCTCTTTTCTGATAAAGTGTAAGATCCTTCTCTGGAAAATAATCTGCTGTCTAACTCATTAGGATCACTTTCTATCCAAGGAACTAGATCAAAATTTTTCAACAAGGGATCGCTACAAGAAAGTCTTTTATTTTTGCCATCATCTGGTGCTAAAAATACAAAAGGCTGAATGGTTTCTATTTCGTCCATGGTTTGGCACAGTATATTGGAAAAGGTTGCTCTTTTTATTTGCTGTAATTGAGCAGGAGTAAATGATGATGGAAAGTCTCCGTTTTCATACCAAAAGCTGGAATAGAGTAGTCCAGTTTAAAGTTAGAGTGGCCAACAAAAATTGGTTTTTATGACAAGAATGACAGTTAATGTCTACCATTCAAAACAAGATTGTTTTAGGACGAAGGAAAGATATTTAAATATATTACTTACCGATCTCCTTTTCTCAAATTAACAAATTGCTGAGCAATAATGCACGCAAAAGTGGGTCCAACCACTGCTCCTTTGACAGGTTTTTCTGCCAATCCACCACTGAAAAGATCAATATCCTCTACATGGCGATAAACGTTTCGGAATTTTTTTGCTGTTTCCATACTGAAAATCTAATGAGGATAGATTAGGTTATGCCTATAAGTCCCATATCACCAATTTTACCTTGTTCAAATCATCCCAAGTTTGAACTGGTGTAAGTCCACAAGGCTCTCTCCATGATGTGTAAGATGGAATGCCATGATCTCTACCTCTTTGGATATTAATTGCAGCTAAATCCATACCAAAAGGCATATCGGTCGATTGGAAAAGATGATTGGATAATTCCTCACAAATAAATTCATCTCTACGTTGAGAAGGTTGATTACAAAACCCTAACAATGTTCTATCGACTGAACCGAAGCTCCAGATATTCTCGAAGTTTTTGAATTCGTCGTGGAGGGACACATCTGTAATTTTTGTTGTTAATTTCCATTTTTTTCCGTAGCTTGGTAGGTACTTACTGTTAAAAATGGGACGATGTTTTCCATCGGTTCTTATAAAAGAATTTTGTACCATGCTATGTCCGAATCTATAAGCCGCGGTACTAAAGGCATTAGCTATCGTAGGATTTACTTTAGGGTTGTAATTCATATAATATCCTTTATTGCTCAAATTTAACTCAAACAGTCGAGTAACTTCTTGTCCAAGTAGCACTGGGATAAACTCTTTGTAAGTAATATGTTGAATGAGAGAATAGACGATTTTTCTTGTTTGTTGATACACCTAAAAATGTATGTAGTTAATTCTTTTCATTCATACGTTTGGGTAGCCCCAGAGAGTTGGTATTCCATCATATAGTTAACATTTTCTGCAGGTAGGTTCACTAACTTATCCCTTCAAATGTCTCTTCTTCAATACCATGGTTGAGAGTTTCTTGTTCAGTAAACTCTTTGGATAAAGGTGACCTTGTGTCAACCTCCATTTGAATTAATATTCTTCTTTAGAGCCTCCTTGATGTGTTGTCACTTGTCAGCCTATATTTTGTACGGTTTTACCCACTCCTGACGTTTTGGTCTATACAGGCTATAGCGGCTATCGTCTCTACTTGACACATGGACGTATACCCACCAAGGCTAAGGAACATTCCATTTCTATATATATACCAGCACCAGATCTATCGGTGAACCAGATGATGCCTCCAGGATTACCTAGGTGCATTACCTGTTCTCTAGATGGGATGATATTTTACTATAACCATGTTATGGTTTCCATCCCAAAGACGTATCAGAAACTTTATTTCCTTTAACAGTCCTTTGGCAACCACCCCTCTCTTTCTGTTTTCAAATGGCACCTTACTCTATTTGGAATACGACAATGTCACATACTTATTGGTTAAGGGAAGTAAAGTTTCTGATAGGTACATCTTTAGGGAGGAATTTTGATGGCATCCACAACAGTTTTTACAGTATTGTCTGTAAACAATAACTTGGGACACGGTGTATACCAGGTTTATCAATAAGCATACCTTCTCATCACTCCAATGGGAATTAAATCGAGATAATATAGTGGCTACTTTATTATGATATCTGATCCAAACGGTGTGAAGTGCTGTCAAACCGGGCTGTTCCATAACCCTACCGTCTCCTGTTTCAAAGCAATCAGTAGATAATGCTCCGGCACTACACAATTCACCTCCTGGAGGATCAGGTGGGTGAAGTGGTCGATCTACATGGGATCTGCCATAAAGAATTTTACCTAAAATATAGAAATTGTATAAACATAATGTCGGATAGTTGCGTTGATATTACCATGTCTAAAGGTTCTTATTGAATCAGCAGTTTCGATATCATTACCATAGATCATTGAAGCGTCTATAAAAGAAGTTACTTGATTTATTTGTTCTCTCCAGCCTAAGTCGCAGTTTATTCTTGTAGAAGGTGCGCTTCTTAAGAATTCCATACAACCAATATGAAACTTACTAAAGAACCAATCGTTCTCAGGAATTTCGATTGGCAAGCACGAAGGATGCTAAAATATGTTTTAGTTATGAAATAATGGAGAATTTAAATTAGAAACTTACCATGAATTTCTGAGGTAATACTTTTTCACCATTGGTTTCACAGCACCTGGGTATCGAGCCGTTAAAGCCTCTAGATTTAACGACAGAAGTAACATCGTGGTCTATAAACTGACCCCATTGCATAAACATTAAAGTTACCACGTTTGTTTCGTGATTTTTATCTCTGTGAATTTTGGAACTTATTTCTCTAGCTGACGGGAGTCTTGTACCGAGTACAGATCTCCTAACGCTCTGCAATCCTTAGAAATATAACAATAATAGATGAAAAGAAATTCATGAGCTGGAAGTACCAGAGATACGAGGATGTATTGATATCTAGTTAGCCTAGACCAGTTCCACGCATAAACAAAATATTGCGTTACCATAGCAACGAACTATAACTTATTAGAAGTGTCAGTGTGAAGTTTGACGTCAAAAAGTAAACCAGAGTAACGCAATAAATTAAAAGAAAAAAGATGTCCACCGAAATTTTGAAAATCGAAAAATTGGAGTATCGAGCCATCATCAAATACCTGTATTTAAAAGGGTTAAGAGGTAAGCAGATTTACGAAGATATGCTTAATACCCTTGGTGATCAATGTTCTTCGTATGCGACCGTGAAAAATTAGACTGCAAGCTTCAAAAGAGGTAAATTTTCCATTGAAGATGAGTCCCCGAAAATATCGATGCAGTTCATGACATGATTTTATCAGACCGTCGAATTGGGATAAAACTGATATCTGAAGCACTGAATATTTCATACGAACGCGTTCATCATATAGTTGACGTCAATTTGAACATGAGAAAAATTGCTGCAAAATGGATCCCCAAATGTTTGAATGTTGACCAAAAGCGTGCAAGGGTAGAAGCATCGCGTTCGATCTGTGTTCGATTTGAAAACGATGTAGACTTCTTAAATCGAATTGTTACTATAGATGAGATTTGGGTACATTTCTACGATCCATCAGAAACAAAGCAACAATCGATGGAATGGCGACACTCTGGTTCTCCAAGACCTAAGAAGTTTCGTGTCCAAAAATCTGCTGGAAAAGTTCTTGCTTCAGTTTTTTGGGATTGCCATGGAGTAATCATGATTGATTTTTTGGATAAGGGTAGAACAATACCTGGAGATTACTATTCGACATTACTGACCACTCCACGAGAAAACATTAAAGAGAAAAGACGCGGAAAGCTATCCAAAGGTGTTTTGTTTTTGCAGGACAACGCCCCTGCACACAAATCTCATGTTGCCATGCAAAAAGTTCGTGATTCAGGGTTTGAATTACTAGAACACCCCCTTTATTCACCAGATTTGGCTACGTCCGACTATCATCTCTTCCCTTAACTGAAAAAAAGTTTGAAAGGTCGTATATTTTCTTCCAACGAGGAGGTAATAAAAGCTGTGGAGGTCTGGTTTGCAGAGCAAGAAGCAACTTTTTTTTTGAAAGGTCTAGAGACGTTGCAGGTTCGCTGTAATAAATGTATCCAATTAAGAGGAGAATATGTTGGGTAATAAAATATTTTGACATTGAAATTTTGTTTGGTTCTATAGTAGGCTAAGAATTTTTCAATATATCCTCGTTAGTATATAGAAGGAAAAAAGTACGTGAAGTTTGAAGAGAGGAATTGAAACGACTGAAATGTATGTTTCGATTCAAAGAAATTGAATATTGTGTAACAAGTGCGCAAAAGTGCCAATTAGTATTTGCACACTGTATTTTTTCTACGACCACCTTCCAGAAATCGAACAAACGACTGTGTTGCGCACAGTACTTTTAAATGAGCACTATAATAAGTATAGTGCGGCTAAGATGGCGCCTTCGGTTCGACAGTTTGACAATAAATAAATAAGCAGCAGTTGCCTAGCAATGAATTAGAAGTCGAACTGTTTTGCGGGTTTATTGCTTAGATACCACTGACTATAGATAAGCAGAATGACAATTTGGGTATTTATTTTGGATATGTCTAATATCACTTTTGCTATGCTTTATGTAACTTTAGCTATGCCTTCTGTCATTATTCCCTCAACTTTTGTTGCTAAGAGAAATTGTTATAAACAATGTGCAGAGTAGTGTTTTGGATGGTGATCGTAGGTAAAAAATCTTACCATCTTCATAAGTTGGTGGTAGAAGTCGTTGCATGGGGAGCATTGACGCCCCTTTCCAAGGGTTGAGTAAATTGTTACAAGTTCCGTCAAACGTTCTGTATGTTTTAGATAATATTGGACACCTAGGTTTTCCATTTAATGGACAATCGTCTGACAAAATTCTAGATTCAATCGAAATGGGGAAATCATTTATTTGACGACTCACGTTTTCTGGTAGGCTAAAAATATATTCAAGCTTAGTGGTCCAGTAAAATGAAGATTTAAACTATAATTCAAAAAAAAAGAAACACTGCAATTTTGAATATAAGTTCGTTTTGACATAAATTTGAAGTAAAAATAGTTAAAAAATATTAAATTCAATTTAAGGGGTAGAAAAAAATAAAAACCAGCCTTTCTTAAAAAAAATCTCGAGAATAAACAAATATATGGAGAAAAGTAAAAAATGTAGATATCAAAATACTCTATAAAATCAGGTCTATTAACTTTTGACGTATTTGAAATATGAACTGAGATATTTGCAATAAACAAATCTAATTTATAGCATAAAATATTAAAAATCTATTTCATGGCTCAGCCGCATAAAATAAAAAATTTATAAAAAACCGGAAAATGTGAAGAAATTTTTTGTTTATTTAAGTAAAAACATTTTTAATATTATAAGTAAATATATGATTTTGACGTATTAAAAAAAAAAATTGGAAAATAAAAATTTTCTTTCAAATAAAAAAATTTTAAAAAATATTTTCCGATTTTTCATTAATTTTCTATTATTTTCTGCGGCTGAGCCATGAATTATTACAAATATCTCGGTTTCTATTGCAAATACCTCAAACGTGATTGGAAATAATTCTATAAAAAAATTTTGTCCATTTCTATGGACAACCTTCTTGATTGCAACGATTGACGCCTGTTTTTTATTTGAACTATATGTAGCTCACTTACTCGTCTATAAACTTTTTAGTAGCTTCCAATGTAGCCATTCCAAAATGTGATAACTTTAAAGCTCTTTTATTAGGTTTACCAAATTCTGCTACTTTTCTGGCAGGGTGTTGTTTATCCAAAAATAATCCTACAAATATAAACTGCACTAAACCACATTTTACTTTTGAATAAAGTCCGTTCGAGAAATTTCATTTGAAGTTAGAATGTTACTTTATCTATTTAAATTTTAAGAACTGGAGCTCTCACCCATTTTGTACAAAAGAGGCTCTTGAATTCTCACTAGATTTTCGACTACTTCAAAACCATGTTTTACGGCTGCATCGACATTTTGTGGATCAATAAAATTATTTCCTTTAGAATTTGTATGTTTTTTATCCCAATTATTTGGATTTATTTTACTATTATCATTATTTTGAGTATTTAAAGCCGTTATGGACATCAATAATTGTGCTAAGAGCAATGCAAAAACACTGCAAAATTTGTTGTTTTTGTCGCTGCTAAAAAATAAACAAACGTTCACAAATATCGGATTTATGTTAAAAATTAGTAACTTTCTTAACTGCCCATTTTGAAACTCTTCTGTAACTTAAATACAAGTTATTAACAACGTTTGTTTCAGGCTGCTTTTCAACCAAATTTCCTCTTTTTAAATTATATCGCGCAAGAATAGACGAAGACACTTTGAACATTCATGGTATCTCACATTTGCCACTGCCCCTCGATCGCCCGATTTCAATACCATCGAGCATGCTTTTGACGAGCTACAAGTAGCCTTGAATTCCCATTAACCACCCCCACAGACCCTCTAAGAACTTATTAAGATTTTACACCAGCTTTGGAAACAAATGTTTGCAACTTTCACTACAGATACGTCACTTACCTAAAGATGAAGTTAGCCACTTTCTGATTAGATGTTTAATGAACTAATAGCCGGTTACAAATATATGTGTTTTGTTTTTGTTTACTGTTTATACGAGCTTGACGTTTCAATATCATAAAAATAAAAGCATCACGTTATTTCTAATATTTTTTAGTTAGTTTTTCATGTTAGAGTAGAGATCATTTTTATGTAAGAAATTATAGACAGTAATTTACTATAAAAGCAATATAACATAAGCATAACCTTCACTTCATCGCGATTTTAAAAAAGAAGACTACATAATTGTGGTCCTATGTCAACCCTTTTGTAGCTAAGTTCTCTTTTAGGCAATGTACGTCACAACATAAATGGCGAGCAATTTAAATCATCCAAAAGTTGGATTTTTAAACTTAAAAAAACCATGTAAGAGTGAAAATTTTGAAAATAATTGATTCCCCATTATGAATTTGCTTATCACTAACTATTAACATTGAAGAAACATGATATTGTTGTTAAGTTTGTGGTGCAGTTGATATAAGTATATTTATAAAACTTACTTCATATCCTATACTTCTACCAAAACACTTTTAGGAATTTATAAAATTTTTATCACCAAAAATGCACTTGTACATCACACCACCATCACGTTTGAGAGCTACAAGATGAAATGTTTCAGTTCGTACGGAATCTTAACATTATTTCTACATAAGAACAGTTACAAATAATATTAGTAAAATGCCCAAAGGCATTAACAACTTTTTTTGGCGATATTATGTACTTACGCAGAATCTACATAGCGGAAGCGACCGCGGGTGAATCAAAACGACTTTTAATACGAGGGGCATACTGGAAATTCGAATAAATATATTTAAACAGGTTAATATGAATTATATAAGCTAGAATGAATGCTTTTAACGTACTGAGGGGTACTCTGGTATCAGAATCCTGAAAAGTAGGATATTTAAACTACAGTTCAAACTTATAAATAATAAAAAGAAGATGGAATTTATCATCTCTCACACACTACAAAAATATTAAAATTTCTGGATGATAGCAACATTTTTAACCTGTATTAACCAAATATATTTTTAATAATTGTGGCCTTTGGTTTGTTGCTTACTACTAAAGGTACCTGTTGCTTCATTTAGCGCCCTCTAGTGATGGCTTGCGCTCGCGGAAAATCAAAATTGGTTATTGAAAGTGCCGACGAAATATCACTCTTGTATTAATTACCCCTTGTATAACTAGACAGTTATTTGATTCCTGTATTATTAATGTTATTACTCTTAGTGTCTTTAAAAAAAATTTCTATAATTATGATTGGGGCATTACAAATGAGTATTGTTTATACAGAAGGAATAAAAAGGAGTGAGAAGGATTAAGGTGATAAAGACAATTATTGAAACAAGACAGAAAAACTTTCATGGGTTAATTAAAAGGAAATGAGTTTTGGCAAAAAGTGAATTGACAAAATGAGCTGGAAGGAAATGCAAGCCCAGTGCTCTATAAATGATTTTAAAATAGAATATAGAACCTGCTAACAATATACGAGGATGTATTAATATCTAGTTAGCCTAGACCAGCTTCATGCATAAACAAAATATTGCGTTACCATAGCAACGAACAATAACTCATTAGAAGTGTTAGTGTGAAGTTTGACGTCAAAAAAGTAAACCAGAGTTACGCAAGAAATTAAAAGAAAAAAGATGTCCGCCGAAATTGTGAAAATCGAACAATTGGAGTAGCCATCAAGTACCTGTATTTAAAAGGGTTAAGAGGTAAGCAGATTTACGAAGATATGCTTAATACCCTTGGTGATCAATGTCCTTCGTATGCGACCGTGAAATATTTGACTGCAAGCTTCAAAAGAGGTAAATTTTCCATTGAAGATGATGACCGATCGGGAAGGCCAGTTTCTGTGTCAGTCCCCGAAAATATCGATGCAGCTCATGACATGATTTTATCAGACCGTCGAATTAGGCTAAAACGGATATCTGAAACACTGAATATTTCATACGAACGCGTTCATCATATAGTTCACGTCAATTTGGACATGAGAAAAATTGCTGCAAAATGGATCCCCAAATATTTGAATGTTGACCAAAAGCGTGCAAGGGTAGAAACATCGCGTTCGATCTATGCTCGATTTGAAAACGATGTAGACTTCTTAAACCGAATTGTTACTATGAATGAGACTTGGGTACAGTTCTACGATCCAGAAACAAAGCAACAATCGATGGAATGGCGACACTCTGGTTCTCCAAGACCTAAGAAGTTTCGTGTCCAAAATTCTGTTGAAAAGTTCTTGCTTCAGTTTTTTGGGATTGCCATGGAGTAATCATGATTGATTTTTTGGATAAGGGTAGAACAATAACTGGAGATTACTATTCGACACTCTACGGGAAAAAATTAAAATGAAAAGACGCGGAAAGCTATCCAAAGGTGTTTTGTTTTTGCAGGACAACGCCCCTGCACACAAATCTCATGTTGCCATGCAAAAAATTCGTGATTTAGGATTTGAATTGCTAGAACACCCCCCTTATTCACCAGATTTGGCTCCGTCCGACTATCATCTCTTTCCTCAACTGAAAAAAAGTTCAAAAGGTCGTAAATTTTCTTCCAACGAGGAGGTAATAAAAGCTGTGGAGGTCTGGTTTGCAATGTTGGGTGAGGTAGACTCAAATACAAATGGATATTCAACATAAATTAATTGAATTCTGATTTTCTGATAAATATTTACGAATTGTTTGAGTAGAATAATCAAAACATCTACAATTATAAATAAACGGCCCTGTATGCGGCTTATCAAATCAAAATCAAAGTGAAATCCTCAATTCTGTTAATTATTTAATTATTATAACAATCCAGAGCACAAGTAAAAGTAAAATCATACGCCGTATCAAAATATTCAAGAGCTATTTTAATTAATCTATTGCGATTCTATTGTCATACAACAATAATAAATAATAATAAGGTAAAAACGATAAATGTAGTTGTGGTACGAAAAGTAGTATATAGAATTTACGCAATCGCAATGTAGACGTGGTATTGGAAACCTCAGATATTTGGGGATGGGTCCACGGAAAAGACATTTTTTGAAAAAATTATTGTGCATCAGAAATATTGTTTGGTATTCCCCACTTCATACTTTTTGACTATGAGATTGGTTCGGCACCAGCAGTTAGTGGACACCTCTGCCTTTAGGATTTTGTGCTCTTGGCTGTACGGTTTATGTGAAGAGATCAGGCTCAACTTCACTAGGTCCTTTTTGGGGAAATTCTCCCTTGGGTATTCTATTCCTAGAATTATTCCCAGATACTCAACTTGACTTAGATACAGCTGCATGTTGAAGAGGCTTGGCATCTCCAAATGAGGTTGTCGTTGCTGTCCTGTTGAAAAGCAAGTTTTTCATCCACCGACATGTGGTGTCGTCTGCTCCACACCAGCTATCATGGAGTCATTTTGGTAAATTTGATAATAGCTAACCTCGACGCTTCGCGTCTCTGTTAACTAACTAATCTCTCGAAAGTGATGAAACGCTTTCCACCTCGGTGTGTAATATACTATTCCGGCTATAGCGTGGAAGTGGAAGTAAGCAATAAATAACTTCCCTTACTGACCGATTGTGAATAAAATTGTTGTGACCATGCTCTGGTCAGGCAAAACCGTTTCAATTTGGCCCGATCAGTATGGACTCTCCGTGTATGGGGTCCTTAATAAAGCAGTCTTATCGTAGCTTGAGAAGTTTTCATACTTCCCAGTAAAATAGCAAAAGAAATAAACTAAAAACTATCGTTGTTTTCCAAATATTTACATGTTATAGTAAGTTCTATATTCAAACACTTTTTTGTACATTGTTAAAAGATTTCTTGAGAACGAACTAATAAATTAAATCGACTGGCAAAATTCAGTTTGCGGATGAGATTCAAAGAAAAATCTCTATTGTGTTATGACATTTTTCGGTTTTATGGTAGCTGTGTACCTGTCAATTCTAAAATGTGATAAATAAAGTTCGTACATAGGTAAATTTTATGGTGGTACGATAAAGTGCTCCAATAAAATCACCAGGTGTAAGCTTTTGTCAGAAAAACGTCAGCGGCTAACCAGTGATAATTTTTTTTTCTATGGTCAAATAAAATGTGTATTACAATAGAAATGTTTTTGATTGTTTTGTTTTTTGGGTAAGTTGGCTCGGTTTCAAACATATAACTGAGCTATTGGCCTTTATATTCCTTTTGTATTAATATACCGGGAGTTTCTAAATTCATGTGGAAAAATTCAGGTAATTGAGAATAAAAATATGGTTGTTTTATTTATCGAAGAGCAGACCAGCTTTGTTCCCGAAGCGAGTTACTAACTTGTTATAAACAGACTGAGTTTGCGCAGGTTAAAATAAGAAACAATTATTGTTAACAGCGCAAACTCAATATGTTTGTCACAGTTAGGAACTCGCTTTGGGAACAAACCTATTAAGATTTAATGTAGATTTCAAAAATTTAATAATACACAGGGTGTTACACATGAAATAACAAAATTATCGTTCACTTTCAGTATAACCGGAAGTGACATGTATGCCAAAATATTTTCCATAAATTCGCCATAACTTGCTTTCCATCTATGCCAATTTTCATAGAAATCCTGTTGGTAGTCCCCAATATACTGGGTGTCCCAAGATTTTTTTTACAGGCTGTAACGAATAGGTTTATTTGAAAATTTGCTAATCTTTTTGGGACCTACTGAACATTTCGACTGTACAGTGATTTTATAAAAGATGTTCAAAATGACCTCCAACGCCAACTGCTCCTTTAGCTTTTATAAAAACTAATGAAGAAGTAAAAATAGGCCTATCTGAAGTGAATCCGGACATTATAAATGGGGCATTTAAGCGATCACTGGTTATTGTTGCAATTAAACATTAAACTGAATATTTGGTGTAATTATCCACTTGATTACCCTCACTGTGATACACTGTTGAATTTGAAATGAAAACCTCTTTCATTTGAGCTAAGTTTGATCGCCCCCTTCCACTGCTTTTATGATGACAGATACCCTGTATACCTCGGATGAAATTACCGTAGGTTCCAAAAATATTACCCAATTTTCAAATCAACCTATTCGTTAATTCCTGAGTTACAGCCTATAAAAAAAATCTTGGAACACCCTGTATACATAGTATAAGCGCGTCGTGAAACAACCTGTATGTTAACATAGTAATTTTAAAAATGAATATGAATTCTGTCTCATGTTGTATTCAATAAAGATCTTATATATAAATTTTATTTAAAAAACTTAAACTCGAAAAAAATTTTGATACGAAATAAAGTAAGGGATGCTAATTTTACCCCTGTATAATGTAGCAGGAATATTGAAAAAATTCAATTGGTTAGTCCTTTGCGAGTGCACGAAAATTACAGAATTTCTTGTTTCTAGCTTTTCTCAAATTTTAGAAAAGAAATAAAAACTCAATTTTAGTCACCATATTTTGGAAAGGGGCGGGCTGAGGAAATTTTGTTATATGAAAGACCCATCTTAATTTCATTACCTCCTGAATTTTGTCGCATGAATTTAGAAACACCCTGTATATTACGCACAAAGTTAGTTCAAGACACAAGACAAATTAACTCACGCAAGTGCAAGTACCTAGCCACCATGAAGTGTTACACATTGGTACCAACGGGTACGGGGCATGCAATCAACTCCGACACAACTCAGCTGTTGTTCGATGCATATGTGTGTATTACATTTTCTATTCCACTTTGCTTTACCATGTACCATAAAAGGAAAAACAGCAGATACAAGGAAAATTTCTTTAAAATACAGACATCAATAACAACTACAAAACGTACAAAAAATTTTAACTTTAAGCGAAGAAAAACGTGGGGTTTTAAAATTATTTCTCACTAGGACAAAAGAAAACATGCGGCTGCTTATAAGTGATAATTTACGATTACCAGAGTGAAGCGCAACATACAGTGCTCAGCTAAATTATGGTACAAATCATTATTTGGCAAAATACTGAAATTAAATATCGATTTTTTTAAATAATTTGGAAAAAAATACTTCCACAATTGGTATTTAAATAAATCAGAGTAGCTTGACCAAAATATTGGTAATATTTATTGTTTAAATCGCTTTCACAATAAAGTAAATGAGTGACATCGTCAAGATTAGACTTTATTTAAAATAAAATGGAGATAGAATATGTTGATTTATTCAACTTTCTGTCACGTCTTTCCATAAAATCGAGGAATATAGCCTGAGGAGCAGTTGTTTCTCACTCTAAATACGAGGATATATTGAAAAGTTCTTAGCCTACTATAGAACCAAACAAAATTTCAATGTCAAAATATTTTACTACCCAACATATTCTCCTCTTAATTGGATACATTTATTACAGCGAACCTGCTTCGTCTCTAGACCTTTCAAAAAAAAAGTTCCTTCTTGCTCTGCAAACCAGACCTCCACAGCTTTTATTATCTCCTCGTTGGAAGAAAATTTATGACCTTTTAAACTTTTTTTCAGTTGAGGAAAGAGATGATAGTCGAACGGAGCCAAATCTGGTGAATAAGGGTGGAGTTCTAGTAATTCAAACCCTAAATCACGAATTTTTTACATGGCAACATGGGATTTGTGTGTAGAGGCGTTGTCCTGCAAAAACAAAACACCTTTGGATAGCTTTCCGCGTCTTTTCTCTTTAATTTTTTCCCGTAGAGTGGTCAGTAATGTCGAATAGTAATCTCCAGTTATTGTTCTACCCTTTTCCAAAAAATCAATCATGATTACTCCATTGCAATCCCAAAAAACTGAAGCAAGAACTTTTCCAGCAGATTCTTGGACACGAAACTTCTTAGGTCTTGCAGAACCAGAGTGTCGCCATTCCATCGATTGTTGTATTAAGCATATCTTCGTAAATCTGCTTACCTCTTAACCCTTATAAATACATGATGATGGCTCAATACTCCAATTTTTCGATTTTCACAATTTCGGTGGACATCTCATTGCGTAACTCTGGTTTACTTTTTTGACGTCAAACTTCACACTGACACTTCTAATAAGTTATTGTTCGTTGCTATGGTAACGCAATATTTTGTTTTTGCATGGAACTGGTCTAGGCTAACTAGATATCATACGCTCATATTCCTATTTTTATAATGGAAGAAAAGTCATTATATGAGAATTGCCTTCAGCATAATCATCAATCATTCTTTGATCTACATTTTTCATGTTGATGCTTCTAATAAGTTTTTATAATAAGTTATTTTGTATAATTCAATGTTATACAAAATATTCCATTGGTTATTATAATTTTCAGTAGGTACATTGTTGAATCGCCCCTAATTATAACGTCATTAGCAGAGTAGGTATTTCCAACAAAAAGAATGAATTGCTTTGGAGGCTATACTATTAATAAAATAAGATTTTTTTTTCAATAGACAAATTCTTATGAATAGCTTTAATATCCTTTATAATATACTGGAAAATATAGAAACTCATTCTTTCAATATTGTTATAAACTGCTTTAAAAAAGTTATTGAAGTTCAGAGATATTGGATTGGATTCAGAGACAAATATAGAAGTTGTGGACAGTTTTCCAAGTCAGTGAAAGTATCATTTTGTGGCTTCTGTGTAGATATCGAACTGCTGGAAATGTGAGAGAGAGAGACCTAGAAATGGAAGACCAAGGGTTGCCACCCCTCGCCCAAGATCGTTATCTGGCTGTGTATACCCGTAGATAACCTCTTAGTACTTAGTACTGAATGCTTCTGGTGTTCCGGTTCCAATTATAGTGCCCGTAAATCGAAGAGTAGACCAGAAACTTCATTCATTCATTCGATTGGGTTTTGCTCAACAGCCCAGACACTTGAACTGAACCTTTGTACCATTTCCCATGTTGTCTACTTCCATTCCAGAAGCTTTGTGTCTTCTATGTAGGCCACTAGTTTGTATTATTTCCTTTCCAAAGTGCTTCCGTCTGAGTCCATGTAAGTTCTCGCAGAAGCAAAGTATGTGAGTAGGTGTTTCATCATAGAGTTTACAATATGTGTAGAGTTCCCTATCTAGCCAGTTCCCGATTTCCCATCTAATATAATCTTTTGTGATTCCATAAAACGGTTCCGGATCTATGAAGTCCCCTTTAGAGCCTAACTGGTCAGCCATTTCATTACCTGCAATAACCTCTTGATCCGGCACCCAAATTAGAGGCACTTTGTTGTCTCTTGCCAGCCTGTTGAGGTATTCTTTATAGTTTTTTACCAGTCTAGACCTAGTTATATATCCTCTTCTGATGCTTTCATCAACACATGTTGTAGCGACAATCGTCTCTGCTTGAAACACAGTCGTATATCGGTCAAGGCTAAAGATCATTCTCTTTCAAGGCCCTTTTATACTAGCCCCAGTGCCATGGTTTGTTTTGGAACCATCGGGGAACCAGATTATTTTTTCAGAATTACCTGAATACATCACCTGTTCCCTAGATGGGATGATGATGTTCACTCGCTCAGTGTCATGCTATCAAAACTCATGTGAAATGTTGATCCATAGGTGATCGTTGGCCTTATCACAGTTTTGTAAAGTCAGTGAACCACCTTAGGTCGTATTCCCCAGGTTTCGCCCATAACTCTTCTGCATTGCCAGAAAAGCCTAGTTGCCCTAGACCTAGGAACTTATTAACAGGCGTATACGTTTGTTTCATGGATGCTTGGAACACATTTGCCACAGACTTCCAAATATTTAGGAGCGGGCCTGCGCATTATTGCAAACATAAAAAAAGGTAATTTAAATTTTTTCAAATAAATACTGAGTTTTGATTTTCATTAACATTCATTGGGATTTGTGTTGAACCAGGTACATAAATCTGAACTACCTACACAGGTAAACTTGCATTCTATTGATAGTGAAATATTCTATTGCAATAAACAAGAAAAACCGAATTAGTAATGGTCGACCTCCAATTGCTGAAATACTTAAAATTGCCGTGAAAATTATATCAATCATGATAGAATTTCATACGTACAACTATAATTAATTTAAAAAAAAAAGATAGTACATATACTACTCTTGATGATCCTTTACCAATAAAAACATATCGTTTCGCAATATCTAGTTGGTCGTATATATGCGTGCATTTCAGTGAGCACTGAACTAGTTGCAAGTTCATTAGCCTATGACCAATCATATTTTAAATTTTGCACGAAGATTTTTTTGTATTTCGACAGAAACAGTGGCATAGATCCTTAGGCAAAGAGGAAATCCTGTTTTAGAAAATAAAAACAGTTTTTACGACTTTTTATTAAATATTGTTGGATTGAAAGCAACTTCACAAATAAATTAGCTTATACATTGAACTGTGGGTTAAAAGGATTCTGGAGAGCGACCAGGCTGTAATCACAGCATATAGCTTCGAGTCCTCGGCACATACATACATACATATTTTGGAAAATTTTAGAGTCTTTTGGTTCTTTGGTCCTGGTCCTCCATTCTTGGTCTTGGTTTTTGTGTTGTTCGCTCTTGGTCTAGCTCTTGCTCAAATATTTGTGTCTTGGTCTTGGTCCTATATATTTTGGAAAATGTTCGACTCTTTTGGTTCTTTGGTCCTGGTCCTCCATTTTCGGTCTTGGTTTTTGTGTTGTTCGCTCTTGGTCTAGCTCTTGCTCAAATATTTGTGTCTTGGTCTTGGTCCTACATATTTTGGAAAATGTTCAAGTCTTTTGGTTCTTTGGTCCTGGTCCTCCATTCTTGGTCTTGGTTTTTGTGTTGTTCGCTCTTGGTCTAGCTCTTGCTCAAATATTTGTGTCTTGGTCTTGGTCCTATATATTTTGGAAAATGTTCGAGTCTTTTGGTTCTTTGGTCCTGGTCCTCCATTTTCGGTCTTGGTTTTTGTGTTGTTCGCTCTTGGTCTAGCTCTTGCTCAAATATTTGTGTCTTGGTCCTACATATTTTGGAAAATGTTCGAGTCTTTTGCTTTTGCAGATTTTGCTCATCACTAAATACAATAGTGAAATTTTACAAAATATTAACCTTACCTGTTTAAAACGTTAAAACTTTTATTATAAATACTATTTAGGTACGCCACTGATCGGCGTCGGAAAATTAAACTTATAAAATTGTTCGAGAAGGCCGTTGTGAAATCGACTGCAATATTTCATTTTATGTTTACGGTTTTTTGAACAATCGTTTCGTAGGTATTCAGTAATTGTAATTTGGTCTATATCGACACCAACCACTAATATTATGATGCCGAATCCACGCGCCAACGATGCTTGTGCAACGCTGTATTCACGCTCAGTTGCCAAATTTAGTTTATTTTTTATACCATCATAAATAATAATAATTATTATAATTTTTCTCCTACCAATATTGTAAACAACACATTTTGACACTGTTCTGAAGGACGTAAGTAACAAATACCAAAAAGGTATCGATTGTCCTTGAATTACCACCCTTGGGTGGTAATAATTTATGCCATATAAAAACGTAAATTTTATTTATTTAGATGATATTTTATTACCCAACATATTCTCCTCTTAATTGGATACATTTATTACAGCGAACCTGCAACGTCTCTAGACCTTTCAAAAAAAAAGTTGCTTCTTGCTCTGCAAACCAGACCTCCACAGCTTTTATTACCTCCTCGTTGGAAGAAAATATACGACCTTTCAAACTTTTTTTCAGTTGAGGAAAGAGATGATAGTCGGACGTAGCCAAATCTGGTGAATAAAGGGGGCGTTCTAGTAATTCAAACCCTGAATCACGAATTTTTTGCATGGCAACATGAGATTTGTGTGCAGGGGCGTTGTCCTGCAAAAACAAAACACCTTTGGACAGCTTTCCGCGTCTTTTCTCTTTAATTTTTTTCCGTAGAGTGCTCAGTAATGTCAAATAGTAATCTCCAGTTATTCTTTTATACTTATCCAAAAAATCAATCATGATTACTCCATGGCAATCCCAAAAAACTGAAGAAAGAACTTTTCCAGCAGATTTTTGGACACGAAACTTCTTAGGTCTTGGAGAACCAGAGTGTCGCCATTCCATCGATTGTTGCTTTGTTTCTGGATCGTAGAAATGTACCCAAGTCTCATCCATAGTAACAATTCGGTTTAAGAAGTCTACATCGTTTTCAAATCGAGCACAGATCGAACGCGATGCTTCTATCCTTGCACGCTTTTGGTCAACATTCAAACATTTGGGGATCCATTTTGCAGCAATTTTTCTCATGTCCAAATTGACGTGAACTATATGATAAACGCGTTCGTATGAAATATTTAGCGCTTCAGATATCCTTTTAGTCCAATTCGACGGTCTGATAAAATCATGTCATGAACTGCATCGATATTTTCGGGGACTGACACAGAAACTGGCCTTCCCGATCGGTCACCTTCTTCAATGGAAAATGTACCCCTTTTGAAGCTTGCAGTCCAATTTTTCACGGTCGCATACGAAGGACAATGATCACCAAGGGTATTAAGCATATCTTCGTAAATTTGCTTACCTCTTAACCCTTTTAAATACAGGTGCTTGATGATGGCTCGATACTCCAATTTTTCGATTTTCACAATTTCGGTGGACATCTTTTTTCTTTTAATTTATTGCGTAACTCTGGTTTACTTTTTTGACGTCAAACTTCACACTGACACTTCTAATAAGTTATTGTTCCTTGCTATGGTAACGCAATATTTTGTTTATGCATGGAACTGGTCTAGGCTAACTAGATATCAATACATCCTCGTAACTTTCCGCAATAGTAGCAGAGAGCTTGAGAGCTAAGACTCCAACTCCAGTATTCGCTAATAAAGTTGCAAACGTTCTTCTAAGGAAGTGGCCAATATACCTACTCCTTAAAGTTCTCATCCATTATAGTATAAATAACGATTAATTGTCATTATTTTATCAAAAATAAAGTTCACTTAGTAGCCTTAGTAAATACCATGTAAGATGGTATCAACTGGTGTCAAAATGTAGCACCACGCTTTATAAACATTATAAAATACTTAGGGAATATAGAATGACAAGCAAATAACAGAGAAACAGAAAAGTACTTAGAAGAGGAACAAGATGTGAAAGAAAGAGAGGAAAATCTAAAAAAAAGTAGATAGAGGCTGTTGAACGCAGATGGGAAGAGTTGGGAGGGAGCTCTAAAATAAAAGACAACAACCAGATTTAGCGCTAATGTAACATCTTATTATAACTGATCAGCGATCGACAATAACTCGTTATTCTCTTATCTTTACTTCGTTTGTGTAAAATCGTAAATATAAATGACAATATAATTAGCTAGCTTTGAATTAAATTAATTTCAAATTAAATTTGAATAGTACATTAAAATTACATCAGATTAATATACAAAAAGGAATATTTTAACAGCAACCCGAAGAATGTGAATATAATTGTCGTTTAGAATTCGGAAAAATGTTGAATCATAGAAATTATCTTCTTCCAGATCCACAGTTTTTTAACTCATTTTTTTTATTAGTTTCACCTGTACGTAGGATAATCTTTAAACTTTTCACATTACAATACGATAATTTAATGAGTTTGTTCTAATACACCGACCAGTATCATCAGGATAACGATTAATTTATTAAATTTTATATTAATAGTAAAATTGAGAATATCTCACACGAACTTTAAGGACCAGCGGGAAGCTTCCTTATAAGTAGCTCAACTTCCAAAGGTTGAACCACTTTTCTTCAGATTTCTGGTTGTATTTTGATTGTGTTGTAGATCTATATCATAAGTTTATATTCTGCGTGTGGGGAAATTATTGGAAAATGTCCCGAAATTATTAAAATACATATTTAATATATATTTTATGGTTTTGACTATAGCTACAATAGGGCGAATAACTTTATTTAAAAATTTATATGATGGAAACGAAAGTTTCGCATAATTTTAGAGAAAAAACTGTGAATTTTGTAAATTTTTCATATAAAACTATGAATTCTGTAAAATGCTCAGCTAGAACTGTAAATTTCGCAAAATTTTTAAGTTATAACTATAAATTCTCTACAATTTTTATATAAAACTATGAATTCTGTAAAATATTCATATAAAACTGTAAATTTCCCAAATTTTTAAAGAAACAATTGTGAATTTTGTAAATTTATCATATAAAACCACGAATTCTTTAAAATGCTCAGGTAGAACTGTAAATTTTGCAAATTTTAGAGATAGAACTATAAATTCCTTAAAATTTTGATATAAAACTATGAATTCTGTAAAATGCTCATTTAGAATTGTAAATTTCGCAAAATTTTAAAGATATAGCTCTGAATTCTCTAAAATTATGTAAATTGTTGACCTAAAACCGCAGATTTCACAAAATTTTTAAGATAAAATTGTGAATTTTGTACAATGTTCACATAAAACTATGAATTATGTAAAATGATTAGATAGAACTATAAATTTTACAATATTAAAAAAAAACTGTCAATTCTGTGAAATTTTCATATAAAACTATTAATTCTGTAATATGCTCGGATAAAACTGTAAATTTCGCAAAATTCTAAAGATGAAACTGTGAATTCAGTAAAATATTCGGATAGAAACGTAAATTTCGCATAATTTTAGAGAAAAAACTGTGCATTTTGTAAATTTTTCATATAAAACTATGAATTCTGTAAAATGCTCAGGTAGAACTGTAAATTTCGCAAAATTTTTAAACTAGAACTATGAATTCTCTACAATTTTTATATAAAACTAAGAACTTTGTAAAATATTCAGATAAAGCTGTAAATTTCCCAAATTTAAAAAAAAAATTGTGAATTTTATAAATTTATCATATAAAACCACGAGTTCTTTAAAATGCTCAGGTAGAACTGTAAATTTTGCAAATTTTAGAGATAAAACTATAAATTCTTTAAAATTTTCATATAAAACTATGAATTCTGTAAAATGCTCATTTAGAATTGTAAATTTCGCAAAATTTTAAAGATATAACTCTGAATTCTCTAAAATTATGTAAATTGTTGACTTAAAACCGCAAATTTCACAAAATGTTTAAGATAAAACTATGAATTCTGTAAAATGATCAGATAGAACTATAAATTTCGTAAAATTTCAAAAATAAAACTTTGAACACTGTAAAATGCTAAGATACGAACAAGAATAATTTTGAATAACTGTCATCTGCTGTATGTTAGACTATTTTTTATTGTTATTAAAAAAAATAAATATATTAAACTAAATTTAACGTATTTCAAATAATAGAATAAAAATTCTACAGTGCTAATATTCCATAGCAAACTGTTTTTAACCATAACAGTAGTTAATTTTTTAAAATAACAAGTGCCTAAGAACAATATTGTATCTTTCAGCGTAATATTTCCTTTTTATTACGGATATCTTAAAAAATGGCACCATCGCACCTCACACAGAGACACCGAAATCTCTCATCTTCAAGAGACCCCCCCACTGTAGCCAAAAGTAGGTTACCTCAGTATAGATCTACTACAGGTACAGTTATATTTGTTATGGAAGGGGGTTTTAGGCCGGGAGTTCTTCGTTTGGACTCCTGATGGCTAGTTCCACGACCCCAAGCACTCTGTGCAGGTCCATCGCGCCCAAAAATACCCTAAAATCGCCCCTCGAACGATTACGCTTATCAAAAACTATTTCGGGCGCAGAAAAGCACGTTCTAAAATTTTTTTTGGTTATTTCAGAATAAAGTTTTCGTACTGTTAATTAGGGGTGGTTTTTAAAAATTTAAAATTCCACCCTTCCATAAAAATTTTAATTAACAATTTTTATATTTCGAGTCGTATAGTTGTAAAAGTGAAGTTATATCAAAAAGAATATTAAGGACAGCATTCGTGACTTGACACAGTGACATACTTTTGAATGTTAGTGATGTTTGCCAAAAGAAGGACCAAACCTAATAGATGATGTGATATTTTTCTCCGGTTTTGTTGGTTTTAATAACGGTTTTTACAAAAAACAATACAAACAGGAAGTGTTATAGTGATTTAGATTTGAGGATACAGTGACCTGTTTATATTCCGATGTTTTGTTCTGATTGAATTTGGATAAACACAATTTTCTATTGAAATAAAAAAAGGTAAATCAAATTTGTATGTTTACATATATTATAGTTTATAATGTTCTGAGAGCAATGATTTTCCTTGACAGTGTGAATGAAGGACGACTGGGTTTCGTCGAGTACCGTTTCTATTAAAGATTTGTAGGATAGCAGTTGTAGGTGTTTGTTTTTATTTGAATGTGATTATATTTTTGAAACCGCTATAATTCAACTAAGAAATTAATTTTGCTGTTATAAAAAAACAAAAAGAAAATTTAACTTTTGAAAATTCACAATTTTATTTTGTTCCATGAGTAATACACAGGGTGTTAGTGATATGAAAAATTGTTGCGAGCGATTCCTATATACTTTAATCAATATAAATGTACTTGCACGACATCAAAGTGAAGAAATCACTTGTTCGTTTGACTTAGTTCATTCGTTTGCTGCTGTCAATCGTTTTGTCACTGTAAACTTCGTAAATATTTTAATTTTTAGGTAGCATGTTATTAAAAAATATAAATATATAGCAAAAGAAACGTTTTGAATTTAATTTCATACCAAATGCAAATATTAAATATCAAATTCAAACTAAAATTTTATGTTGGCTAAAATGCGCGCTGTTGCTTCTTGATTTGAGGTTATGTTTACCAAAAAATTGCAAAGAACTGTGAATAATATTTCGATATTTCAACAGCCTTTTTAATGCGATTTTATTCCAAGAAGGATATTATATTACCTATTTATAGACAGTACCCGGCTGATTCTACAGTTATTACAGGCGGTATTCTTCCGTATTTTCTTTGTCTTGTGATTGGTCACTTGAACAAATTACTTTTGTAGCTGAAAATTCGGCTAAATATGCCAGTAGGTGTAGTGCGTGACGGAAAGCTCAAATTTATATCTAAACGTTTAGATAAGTACATCGTTTTGAGTTTGTTATTATTCAAATTAATTATACGAGATTCTTGAGGTGATTTGTGGATTTTGGAAAATCAAAAATAGTGATTGTAATTTATTTAAAATGTGGTGCTGTTAACTTCAACTCACATCTTATGGTTTATTAATGTGAGTATAATTTTGATTGTTTATTGACCAACAGGAGAATATTTGTGTCATTCACAAAATATTGTTGGTAGTGTATAGTATATTGTGTCACAAAGGAAGGACAGAAAGTGAGCTTTAGCAGCCCGAGACTATTAGTTGCATGAGCGAACGTAGTGAAGCAAGGGCAGTTGATAATTTAGGGGTGCTAAAGCGTTTCCTGCATGTGAGACACACAACTTTTTTTCGCCTACCGAGTAAACCAAAAAATATAACAAAAACTTTGGCATACAATGACGTTTAACTAAAAAATTTACGCGAAACGTCAAAATACTCAAGTGACAGATGGTCAGAAACTTCAAAAATCGTGGCGTTTTTTTTTCCTTCGTCACGCGGCAATCTAATGCATTTGCGCTCGAATTACACACAAGATTTTTTCTACAATCTACATATTTTCAAAAATTTATTTAATTTGCTGAATGAAAATTTAAAGTAGATGATTCGCCTTCACCCAAGATTTTCTGTGCCGTTTAATTTTTATTATTAATGCTTTCTTCAATGTATCACTTGGATGTAGAAGAACTTTTCCAACCTCCATGACGTTTTCAGTTGGAAGATATCACCTCCTTCATTAACTAGAAGAGTAGGTGCGACGAAAACTGTGGCCTGTATATAATTTATAATCTGATAAATTCAAATACTGGGATTTCAAAGGATATTTTTCCAATTATATTCATTCCCACCACTTGTTTACAATTATTTTCTTTTTAATTGATTGGTTACCATAATATTTATGATGTAACCCTTCAATGTTTTGAGTTATAACCTTTTTTAATATTTATTTTTTATTGGTTCAAACATTATTTGGTCTTTCTTAGTTCCGAAATAGCGATCTGCTTGAATATTTTTGCTCCTATATTACTTTTCAATTACGAGTATCTTCCCAGAATACCCAAACTCCATTTTATGGTTAATTTTTTTTTTGGTCTTGGTCTTGCCGTTACGACAATTTTTTACTAAGCAAACTCCTAGTTTTATGATCTCATGACAATATTTAGTGATATGTCGTAAGTTGCCCTATAGTATACAAAAAATGTAACAAAATCAAGAAAAATAAAATTGAAAAAAATCCTTAAGGCCGAGTTATTATCGACTAAAGCTTGAATCACTCATCCGGTCGAGATCGGATCGGACCAAACAACATTTTTTCGGAATAAAATAATTTAAATCTTCAAATGAGTTTTTTAGTTCACTTCCAACGTCATCGAGTATGCTGTAATTGATGAAGGTTTTTTCTGTGTATTTGGAATATTGTTGTTGATTCTTAAAATATTGAAAGAAGTGATTATAATGACAGTGGTGAAAAATACATTTATATTGATTTTTATTTATAGCTAAAACTCTCAAGAATACCCAAAAAAACAAATATTTTTTTCTCATTATTTGTTAAAAACAATAATTTCAATAAAAGAAATTAATTAAATTTAAACATTCAGTCACGTGATCAGAAACAGACGGTACCGAGTGATGTCACTAAATAGTAAACGTCCGACTACCGCCATTTAATTTACATTATTGTAGCTTGCAGTGTACCAGTATTTTTATTTTCTTGTTTTTCACAGACATTTTATAAATTTTGTATTTTAGTAACCAGCAAAAAGAACATTTTCAAATTTAATCAACGTTTGGTGTAGCAATTTGATTCAAACTGACAGTTTTTGAGGTTTTTGAAAAGCTCAAACGGACTCAGATCACTAAGCCTAAGGAGTTAGTGGGAATGGGAAAGAACACTAGCGTGATTCAATTAGATAACTGGCTGGTATCTCAATTGCCACAAAGGAACTAACCAGAAAAGGAATTTCTGGCAAAAACAGAATAATCTGCACTAATAGCAGACAAGCTCTACTAGCCTTGATCAGACAACGTGTTACATCAGGGCTAGTATTGGAGTACCATGAATGGGTTAAGGGGCACGAAAGGAGCAAAAGCATTGCTGATTCTTTAACCAGGGAAGCGACTAGACTAAGAATTCTTGGGATGATGAGATGGGATGAAATCAAGGGATGCAATCTTGCAGGATCACCCTGGGTGACCCTGGAAAGCTGGAGTCGGAAAAATATTCGGTGATAACCATGAAAAACGGTAGGATTTCTGACTGGCAACTGTCAATTAAGGAAAAACCTCCATACAATGGGGCTAGTGGACACACTTCTATGCAGGATGTGTGAACAGGAAGATTAATCTGTCAGGCATGTCTTATTTATCGTCAATAAGAAAGTCTGTGTTTGGTGAGTCTTGGCCTACACCTGCCAATATAAAGCAGATGTCTCCTAGTGACCTGTCTACCTTCCTGGAAAAGACAGGATGGACAAATCCTCGGGAGGATGTATAATGGGTCACATGTGGCATAAGTGCTGTGGTCCTTACTCTACAGAACAGAAGCCCAAACGGACAAAAATAAGAAATATCATTTATATAACATATTTTAGAATGTGCCTCTGGATAAATCCAGCTCTGGTGTATTATGTTGAAGTTTTATGGTAAAATTGTATCTTAACATATACAAATCCGCCATAAGCAACGATAAAATGAAATAGGTACGCTTGAAAATCCTCTTAAAACATAAAATTATTCAAACTTGATCGTATAATTTAAAAAAAAAACGTTTATGAATTATTTTTTTTGGTAAATTGGGTCAATTACGTATACACATGAACAACTGTACATGCCGTGCTCATGAATATACCATGAACAGTTCTTTGGGTGATTCTTGATTCTACTTAAACTCGCGTCGATTCAGCGTACTCAGTACCGTACGTACAAATAGTTTTAAAAGGAATGACACACTAAACGAAGAAAGTGAAATATACAGAAGCAGATATCGATGTTGCTGTTTTATCGAGTAAACTAAGCACGTATTTATATGCAACGTGCTTTTGATTCTAATCAATAAATTGAATGGGATGATTTATCATTGCTTTGTTTAGATTTAGTTTAGTTTCAGATTAAGTAGATATGTTATAAATTTATTTTTAATTGAATGAATCAATTTAAATTCAAAAGTTGTGCTTTTGCAAACCAAATTTAAAAAATTACAGATGGAATTAGAAGAAGAATTTGCACAAAATTAATATTGACTCACTAACTTAAAATCGCAAAATCCAGTCATAGCTTTTAATTCACATTTAATAAACTTATTTTGGTGGCTTAAAAAGGCAAAGGGGAAATTTCTACTTATTAATATTTGATATATGAACCAAACACTCTGAAAGCTTGGGAAAAACCTCAAGTATCGTTCAAGCGGAAATTTATGCGATAAGAAAGTGTGCCCAGTTCAATATTGACAAAAGATATAGTAGGCAAAAGATTATTATATTGTCAAGAAGCCATTAAGGCTTGTGTAATCTAGGCATACTGAATGAACTAGGCGAGAACAATATAGTAACTTTACTATGGATTCCAGAATACTTTAGAGTAAAAGGAAATGAAATAGCAGATGGACTAGCAAAGAGGGAGACTAAAAGATCCTTTTGGAGGCCGAAACCCTTTTGCGGAATCAGCTCCAATGTGAAAGGCAAAGCCGAAGAAAAGAGAAGATCTGACCATTGGAAAGATCCAAAATACATACAAACCTGAGGATTAGTGAGACGCAGTTCGATTTGTCTCCAAAGTTGGGGTAAAAGCTGGGCTAGGGGTATTCAAGGCTCTTTGTATCTGGTTCCAAGCATGCTCCATGGGATTGAGATCACGCGATCGAGGGGCGGGATAACAAGCTCAAAACGTTTTTGATTACTCTTGCACGATGAACATTTTTGTAGAGCAGTTTATTTATTGGTACATGGCTATAGTAAGTTTTATAAAAAAAAATTCTATTTTTTCATTTAAAAATGTTAAGTCTAAAAAAAAAATTTAATTTTTCTGCATAACTTGAGAATGGAGGGAGAACCTTCGTATATTTTATTCAAAAAATATTATAGCTTCCTTTTTGACCATATAAAATTCTTTCAAAAAACTTTTGCACTCTTTCACTTCAAATTATTATTGTCTAATTTTTTTGAAAGTGTCAGATAGGGACAAAATTTTATTATTCTTGATAACGGTAGCTGGAACGGTACCGAAACGTTGAAATTGAAATATAAAAAATATATTGTGGTTTAATTTTCCAAAAATAACCAAAAAAAATAATGATTTGCACTTTATAATAAGTATAGGTGAATTAATTTAAATTAATTTCTTGCCAATGAAGTAAGTGTGAATAGATAGATTGGAATTTTGTTGGATTGTCTTAAAAACAGTACGTAGAAGACAATAACGTTATATTTTCACCATTCCAATGGATTTTAACGGGAGATACCAATAGTCAGTCAAGCGAGAAACCTTTAGTTTCTTATCTTTAAACAAAATTAAAATTTTATTCAATTTTCATTAAAAAAATTTCGTTTTTCCTGAATGTGTTTTCCAAATTATACTATTTTTTATGTACTGGGTGTTTTATTAAATGACAAAATCTGCTGAATTCCAAAAAGTATAGATCGTACAGTTACCGGAAAATTTTTTTAAGAAATAGGCATTACCACTAAATTTTACTTAAAAAACCAAAGAAATACAAAATTACAAATATAGTAATATTTCTAATGATATTTCAAAGATATGTTTAGCAACAAACACAACAATGTCTTTCAAAACAAAAAGCAATGCAAGTAAAAAATTGTTAAATATAAAAACAAAATTATCCATTTTAAGAAAATCTGGAATATATAAACTTAATTGTCCAAAATGTAATGTTGTCTTTATTGGTCAAACCAGTCGACATTTTGAAATAACAAACAATAAACACTTATAACCATACATATTGAAACAGCCAGATAAATCCTATTGCGCAAAACATCTACTTGACACCAAACAAAGAACTAGAAGTACTACATATTTGTGATAAGAAACAAGAACTAGATTACCTTGAAGAGTTAGAAATTAGAAGACCCACTATATGAAGTCATCAATGAACAGATAAATCTAGGGACCTCTCCACTATTCAAACTTCTTTAGTAACAATTGTGCAGATCAGCAGATATATAGTCTGGACGGTCCCAAGAAAAACCACATGTAAACAAAGACCACAAGCGATCTATTCTAAGTCGGCTGCGTATTAGATGACTTGCATTGAAATGTTAGCAGAAGGGGGACAGAATACTCCCCTGTTCAACCTTATCCACTTGCTTAGGCCATTCAATATTCACGTGATTTTATTTTCGTGCAGTATTTTCTTGAAAACGAACTGATGTATGTATGTATGATGGGGTGACATTCACTAAGACCTAAAAGAAGGTGCTGTGCCCTAGGATTCTGAAGTATGTGGATGGAGGAAGAATCTACAGTCTTAATCCTCCACTATTTTGAGCTTTTTCAGGTGCTCGTTCAGGCGGCAATGTCCCGTCCCGTCAGAAAATAATTATCAATCAATTATCAGTAGTAATAACCCAAGGACATGGATAATTGTTCGAAAAAATGTTATGACAGATTGTTACCTAGGCTTAGAGAGATCAAGATCTCTCTAAGCCTAGGGAAACATGCTACTGTCTTTCAGGCAGAGGTAATGGCAGTGCAATGCTGTGCAGAAGAGTTGATAAGACGGAAGGTGGATAGCCCAAGAATCGTCATCTACTCCGACAGCCAGGCGGCACTAAAGGCGATAAGCTCATATCGGACAACGTCAAATCTGGTGTGGGAGTGTCGCAAGGCCCTCAACAGACTAGGTAGGCACAATAGAGTGACCCTAGCCTGGGTACCAGGTCACCAAGGAATAAAAGGCAATGAAAAGGCTGATGAATTAGCCAAGCAGGGAGCTACTGAGGTCATGATAGGGCCAGAACCTTCCTGTGGAATTGCAAAAAACCTCACTAAGGAGAGCATCCACCAATGGATAAGAAATCAGGCGCTGTGCTGGTGGCATGAAACCCCAGGACAAAGGCACGCTAAACTATTCCTTAAAAGCCATTCGGCCAAACTGTCACGCGACCTACTATGTCAAAGTCGAGAAACGACGAGGATGATGGTGGGAATGCTGACCGGACATTGTAGGCTGAGGAAGCATATGCATGCAATTGGCCTAGCAGATGACAGCCTATGTAGGTTTTGCCAGGAAGAAGATGAAACCGCGGAGCACATACTTTGTGAGTGCGAAGGCCTAGTAAGGGTGCGGTTTCACCTATTCGGAGAAGAAAAACCGAGGGCAGAAAGCTATGCACGGGAGGCGGTATCCAGGCTAATAAATCTAATAAAAAGGATAAAGCTAGATATCGAGCTCTAAGGATAGGGGGGACCACAATAGATCTGCAAAGGTCGCAGTGGGATAGGACAGAGAGCCACTCCATTTCTAATCTAATCTAATCTCTACCTACAAGCAACAAGCTTGAGAAAGTTGTCATAAAATTTTTGAGAGTTATTCGGATAGAAAATTTTTTGCTAACCATAGCAACGTGAAAATAGCCCATGGTCTGTAATCAGTGTAATGTTGATTGGGTGAAATTGTTCATATGATAAAAAATGAGGAAATTTGATTGGTTCTTGGAACTGTCAAAAAATTTTCAATCTTAGAATTCTCATAAAATTGTTATTTAAATTGTGGAATTAATTAGAAACAGTTAGTTTCATTCATAAGAGTGATATTAGTAGATACCACAATGTAACGGTCCAAAAAGTAAATTCAATATTTGGAAACTTGCCTAACTTTTGTGAGCAGTGTATATCACTTACAACTCAAAATATCTCCTGTCAATCCAGTCACTTTTTCCGTTGAGCTTCATGAATTTCTTTTAAATCGTCCTCATCCGCTATATAATTCTACGCCACTGCAAAATACAGCTAATAACAACAAGATATTATAAATGTGAATATATTATTAGAAACAAGCTACGTTTATTTTACCATTTCTCTATTTTTGTTTAATAAAAAAACGTTAATTGGTCAATTCTACTTTACTAGGCGTGTTTGTTAAATTGATTTAATCGTAAATGCAGATAATATTAATAATAACAATGATAATATAAACACTACACAATTATTTATCTAGGATTTGTCACGAACAATCCAATCTTAGGAAATTCGTAAAAGAAATGGTTATTTGCTCTCGTTATTTAATAAATTTGTTTAATCGGGCTTTACCTTTTGAAAAAATAATTTAAATGGAGATATTTATTCTGGAAAAAGTGTTTGATGAATTATTGAAAAATGTACCGTTAAATCATCCTCATTTTGCTGTAAGTGCTAGAAGTTTCTTGAACAGACGTTTTAGGGAAAAATGTATTGGCCGAGGTGGGCCTCAAATTTGACCTCCAAGATCACCCGACTTAAACCCGATCGATTTTTTTATCTGGGGCTACCTGAATCCCTTGTGTATGAAACCAACGTCGAAACTGAAGAAGATCTGATAGCTAGAATTCAAGCTGCGGTAGAACTTATTCAGTCCAATCCGGAGTTATTCTCAAATACACGTTTTTCAATGAGAAAACGGTGTAGAACGTGCTTCCAAGTAAACGGCCGACAGTTTGAACAACTATTGTAATTTTGTAATTTTTTTTTTTTTTTTTTTTATGTTCTGGTTCCCACGAAAAGGAATATCCTGTAATGTTCAGAGAACATCGTGGGAACCAAGGGAAAGGAGGTAGGAGTTGGTGTTCTTCTTAAATTTCTGGAGGTTGTATGCCTCGGGGAACACCTCCCTAGGCAATGAGTTCCAAAGCCTAGCTGTTCGTTGGATGAACGAGTCTTTGGAAAGTGATGTTCTGCAGGTCTCCAAAGTGACCACGAAGGGGTGTGAAGAATGAACTTGACGGGTTAATCTCGAGGAGACTGCCAAAGGAGGAAGGATTGTTGATATTTCAGAAGAGCATCGCCCATGAAAATATCTATAAAATAGAGACAAATCGCCAACTTTTCTACGGTATTCCAGAGAAGTGAGCGATTTTGTAAGCGAGGCATCACCGACGAGACGAATTGCCCTTTTTTGGACAGAATCCAATAGTTTCAGGATATGTTTAGGTGCCGCACTCCAAATATGGGAACAGTATTCCAGGACAGGTCGGATCTGTGCCTTATAGATCATAAGCAGCTGACTGGAAGTGAAATAGCTCTTGGCACGAAACAAGAAACCAAGTTTTTGGGAAGCACTTTTGGCAATGGACCTAACGTGATTTTCCCAGGAGAGGTTATTGCTGATAGTAATACCAAGCATCGATATGGATGACTTCAATGGTATGGTTACTCCTGACAAAATTATGTTAGGCACAGTGAGATCGGCTTTTCTAGAGAAAAGACATGCTTGTGTTTTGTTTGCATTGAATTCTACCAAGTTATCAGATCCCCATTCGAGAATTGTTGCCAAGTCCATATTTATATTGTTAACATTTCTTCCTCGTTCATTTCTGGTTTCACGGGCTGATATAGGAGCCCTGGAAGAGAAAGCGGTATGGAGGGTACTATCATCGGCAAAGCTGTGTACTGGACATGAAGTTGCTTTCAACAGGTCGTTGATGTGAAGTAGAAATAGTGTTGGTGCTAGAATAGATCCTTGCGGAACACCAGCATTTATGAGTAGAGTGTCAGATGAAACTCCATCGACCACTACATGGAGAGACCTGTTTGAGAGAAAACTAGCAAGCAGAGAACACAGCTGAGGGGGCAAGCCAAAAAATGGAAGCTTGGCGAGGAGCCCCTGGTGCCAAACTCGATCGAACGCCTTGGAGATATCTAATGCCACAGCTAAAGTTTCTCCATACTTTTCAATAGATAGCTGCCATATATGTGAGACGTAAGCGAGCAGGTCACCAGTTGATCTCTGATGACGGAAGCCATATTGCCTATCGTTGACAATTCCTGAGTCTTCCAGATATTTCATGAGCTCGATGTTGATGGCTTTTTCCATGACCTTTGAAATAATAGATAGCAGTGCGATGGGTCTGTAGATGCCAGGTAGGGTCTTTTTGCCTTTTTTAGGGACTGTTTGTACTCTTGCAATTTTCCAATTGGACGGAAATACCCCCAAATTGTAAGAGTGGTTGAACAACTTGCAAAGAACAGATGTTAGTTCGGGGGCACATTTCTTGAGAACAATCGGTGGGATTCCGTCAGATCCACAGGCTTTGTTGGTGTTGAGATCCAATTGTTGTAATACGTTTGTTTAAATTTAATTTTGATAGTTTTTGCGTTATTTGATTTTTATTTTCATTAAATTGCAGCAACTGGGCTCAGAAATTAAGCTCTTAAATAGCATGTATTCATTGTATTCGGAATCAATTCAATAGTATGGTTTAAAGTAAATTCTGACTTGTTTAGCAAAACGGCGACGGGCAAATTACATTAAGTACCTACTTGCAGACTTTTGTTTAGAAGCAAATTTCTACAATACCTTTCATTTTAGCTCCATAAAAGGTTATCCCTTTTTTAACTAAAAATAAACAAGGAATATAAAACAAATTGAAAAAATTTTACCCCGATAGCGCGCCACTGGTTAAATATCTCAAAAGTTATTTTATGTCAAAATATTACATTCTTGAAGAACATATTAGTCACCAAATTTGAAAAAAAAAAATTTAAAGGCATTTTTGATTTATGGCAAATATTGAATTTTGATTTCAAACTTTCAACACCCTGTATTTCGGTAACTAAACCCTTTAGGGGTTAATGTTTCTATATCAAAATTTATCAAATAACGAGAGCGTTGTCGGTCGAATATAGAAACACCCTGTATGTACAAACATACCAGCAAAAAGGAAACATTTCACAAAAAGCATTAATCAAAAAGTATAACAGATTGGAATGTTTTTAGTGGCTGCACCTTGCAATTCTATCATTCTCAAACGACAATTTTTGACTATAATTTGACCAACATACAAAATTTCATTATATTATTTATCTACATTTATAAATATTTAATCACCATTACCTAATTGCTTTTCTATATTTAGATAAATACACACCATATGTAAGCCTACAAGGTAATAATATTCAAAATACTTATTATTTTTGAGGTATTAATGAGTCGTTATATAGCTGAAAGAATAATTTGAACAAATGTTTGCTAATGGAACCCATTTAGCTTTCAAAGAAATATAAAATTATTAAAAACTGCTATTTGGGCGATAATTGTCTGGTGTTTGGTAACAGGAAGTGGCAAGTCTGGGCATTGAGGAGTGGAGGGCAACGAGAAGGCCGACACTTTGGCTAAAAAGGGATCAGAGTCTGTATTCATCGGACCCGAACCATTTTTTGGCATTGCGGAAAACACTGCTGGATCAGCCATAGCTACCAGGGCGGAGAGGAAAACCTTCACGTACTGGGCAGACATATCGGGACTTCAAAAAAGTATCACCAAATACAACCATTGACTTCGTCTAAAGCACAGGCTTGTGGGGTGAATTGTAATGCCTAGGGGTGAGCCACAATAGACCCAACTCACATAGAACCTAACCTAACAGGAAGGTAGTTTATACCCAGTCAAATTAATAGTTATTATGTCCAGGTCATTTGTTTAACACGTTCGTGGACAAAGCGGCATAAACCGTTCTAATATGAAAATCGTTGCGCTGTTAATGATAGCTCACATGTGTGCCCACCAGAAAAGTATGTTAAACATAGCACTAGAATCCGTGAAAAAAAAATCAATGAAAAACAAATCTTCTCCCAGTTTTGTGAAGACGTCTTGAAATAATACCTTAGAATATCTAATAAAAGAAAATATGGTATGAAATTAGTACATTCTGGCTCAGTACGTGCACTGATCAGCTATCTCAGCAGGAGATGAGAGACGAACCAATCCAAGGCTAGATTTTTCAGATACAGTTCTCAAAGGTAAAGCCATCATATGAAACACTGTGAATCCCAGAAAAAAAAACAAGTCAAAGCCCTTATGGCAAACCTGTGTAGTTCCATGTTTTCTTAAGTTCTCTTCTTTGCTCATAAATGTTAATACAATGTTTTAGGCACTTTTATCATGTAACAGCGATTGTACCACCTGAAAAATTTTCTTATGATCTGGGATAGTATTTGTAGCTTGTTTTTATCTACGAAAAATCCATCTCGAAAGTATTAGAAGTTCACAGGTATTTTTAGAATGTAACTTTTCCAGTTCCTTAGATAGTCTCATGGGTTTTTGACAGTTCTCATTTTTCGTTGGTGTCTGCGAATGTCTTCCACTCATTTCTTCTTGCTCACCTATTAATTTTTCTTTAAATCCAATTTCCTGTAGGAGCTTTGCAGGGAATTGTCCACCAACGTCATAAATACCTGGAACAGGTCTACTTAGAGCCTGACCAAGTTTTCAGAACTCTAGATCTCTTGGAGTGAAATAAAGATTACATTCGATATTTGAAACACATGATTAATTACTAAATTTACTAAATTACTAAAAGTAACAAAAAAAACCATTAAGAAAAAAATGTATAATGATTGTGTCCAAAAAATACGCTTCCCATCTAAAAATTGATTCCAAAATATAAAAATATTATCAATTTTTAAGCCAAAAAAGGAAAATAAATGAAAATTCTGGTTTAAATCGCAACGCCCAAAGACAAGTAGTATAATCCGCGTCCTTCGTGACCTTAAACCCGGAAATGAACCCCATGGAGACAACCATACCAAATTCTTTATACTCCTGCAAGCACATCCCACCTCAGGCGCTGTTGCCAGATTTACCACCACAAATATACAAGAATCTTAAATAACCGGAAGAATCAGTGTCTCTGTCTGTGGGTTTGGAACAGTGGTGGACTTGGTGGGGGACTCCGGAGTCGTCGAAGAAGGGGCATCCATGTAAGTAGTCCAATGACCCACTTTTACCGGTCTTTCTTCTGATGGAACTTTTATTGTTGTCTTTGTATTATTATTTTCTTTAGAAAAAAAAGCGCCCCGTCAATTGTTTATTAGAGGATGAATTGATGGTTTTTTTCTCACATGACTGTTTTATTTTTATTGTTTCAATAAAAAATTAAACCTTATAATTATAAATTTTTCGGTGAATCTTCAATGAACAATATAAGAATCACTAAAATCGCTACCTTCGTTAGACAAATAAGAATCACTAAAATCACTACCTTCTTTGTCAACTTTCGAGGATTCAAAAAAGCATCTTCCCTTCGAGGAAATTAGAGTAAAACTGACCAAATTTATTCAAGATTTTAAGCTCGTACTGATAAAAATTTTAAAAATGTTCCTCTTTAGATATTGCTTAATATACAGGGCGTCACATTTAAAAAATAACAGCTATTGTCTTCTGAAACCACGCCACTTTTATACCGTGTAGACCTTTTATATAGACATGACAGATAATTACAGTAATTTCAAACTGTCTAAACTACATCTCAATATCTAGAATCGTTTGGTTTTAAAAAGAGTCAGAATATAATGAGTCACCCTGTATATTAAATATAGCATTAAAATATTCTTATTGTTAGATTTTAATAAAAATAATGTTATTTGATATCGAATTAATTTATACGCAAGAAAATAACTTTCTTGTTAAACATGATTCGTTTAATTCTCGTCAGATTTGAAATACGTTTTACCAGCATCTTAATTTGTCATTATATACAGTTTTATTGCACTCACTTTCTCCCTGACCTTGTTTGGCATTGACTGTTAAACCAAACTTTCGGAACTGACAAAAATATGTAAAGGTTACCTTTTTTATGCGGAGAAATAGCATTAATTTAGTGGTTTCGTCTACATTTACAAAAAATTAGAATTTACGTATAAATCACCGGATGAATAATCGTCTATATTTGACGTTAAGTACTTTTATTACAAACTGTTTAGTATATTTAGTTTACTGACTCCATTTTGAGTCCGGTAAGTGAGCTATTACAGTATTTGACACAATAAAACCTCAAATAAAATTTTTTCTTAAGAACATACAACAAAAACTAATGACGATGAAGTTAGCCGCGACATTCTTGACGTGCTTCGCCTCAAACTTTTTCCTGCCACCTCTAATCGCGCTCTAATATTTTTTATTGAATAGCTAAAGACCTAGATTATAGAAAAAAATCATACCCGACCCCGCCAGGCTGCGGAAAACTTTTTTATCAAAGATTTTTTTCCAAACGCGGCTAGCTTCATCGTCATCAAAAACTACCTACCTAATCACTGGGTTCGAAGGATTAGAAATATTTATATTAATGGAACAGAAGATTGAAAAAACCCTGGCCAGAAGACCTCATAGAGTGATCAACGGAGACCCATTAGTGGATGGTGTCCGTCTCGAGTCGTTTAGCAAGAAACCATATCATTTACTTATTACTGGATATTTATTGAGTAGATTGTGAATTTGCAATTAAGTTTAAAAAAAGGACGCACCGGAATTTGGTCCCGCTACCTGCGGATGGGACTACCTGTAACGGATTAAATTCGAAGTGTGGTCACACCAGCGAAAATGCGATCGGTTTCTATATATAAATTATTAGTGGAGTGGAGTTGGTGGTAGAAAGGCCAGCAAAGTTTGGTCGGCCATCTATGTACAACAAGAGAAACCTCTTGCGTAGTGGTTGTAATACCGATACCTTCTCCACATCCATTTTCGACTTTGCATCCGTAGTCGTAGATGGCGACACTAATGCGTTAGTTGTTTCGCCTTGATCTTTGATCATGACAGTCGAGTTGATTTTTGGTTCAATCGGTTCGAAAGCCTGGCTGATGAGGCCTAAAGGCCGAAACAGCTGTAACAGGATGCGAACCGATTGAATGAAAAAATTAATTCGACTCCATTTTTGATATAAATTATTATATAATAATTATTATTAGTTTTAATACTTTTATAAAAATAGGTACCGTACGCCATTGGTACGTTTTGGACAGATACCCCGGTGAATAACTGTCTATTGTCTCGCCTGTTTGCTAGTAACGGCTACGCCTCGACTATCAATTTGCAGGATCGACTATAATAGACAGTTTTTCGTCCTTGGTACATAAATAACTATTGCAGTCGAGACGCTTTATAGTACAATACAATTCAGTAATTTTGGACAATTTCAAATTTTATTCTTCTATTTGACATGTTTATTAACAAAAAGAAGAAGAATTTCAGTTAAGATGTATATAAGTATTTATTAAAATATTAATCATTTTTCTAAAAATGTTTCCTCTTGGCAATTTAAGGTCGAAAAATGGTAATTTTCCAAAAAAAATGTCTCGGCTTACCAAAGCTTTTTGAACTTTTGGGAACTGAAATTACTCATCGAGACTTGTAATTTTATGCTATATTTTATTATCCTTGCACCACTTTTCCTACCAAGTCAAATTTACGACTGAAAAGGTTGTAATTTTTACCAATTCACCCCCTGTTTCTGTGTCTTTCTGTTGACTGTTTTCAGTTGCCGCACCTGATTCAATTACAAAATGGTTGAATGTGATTTATTTGCCTGATAACCCAAAAAATAGTTATTTTTGTATCTAGTGCGCGAAATGCTACTTTGGTGATCGAGAGTTGAATTTGCCGAGTTAAAAAATTATTCAAATATTGAAATACAAAAGTCTTATTAATTTATATGCACTGTGCGGAATACTTCGCACCCTAGAGCACGAAGTACTTCGTGCACCGTGGCATGGTAAAGTAAGAATCCGAAAAAAGTGACACTTCGCATAATTGTTGACAATGCGCAAACCTTGTCATTTTTTGACGTTTGTAGAAAAAAGGTTTATGTGGACAGAAGATATTGTCAATAAATGACTTAAGTTATAAAGTTGCAACTATTAAGAATATAGCATAGATAAAATACCTGCAACAGTGGCAGTTTTGTTACAGCATGTTATGCGAGTGGAATGGCAAAAGATCAAGATTTGGAAATATTAAATCTTCTAATTTAAAACAATATGACTGGAATATTGTGTTTCAGTTATTTCGAAGGAGATACGGCAATTGAAAAGTTACAATTTGTTTGTTCCTGTAGTGGCAAGTCACTTTGCAGTGATGAAGATATATGTTCTTGCTGGTCACAAGACTTTAAATGCTGAGATATATGCTGTTGCTCTAAAAAAATGTCAGAATGCAGAAATACTAGTAAACGATATAACAGAGAGGGATACGCATAGTGAAGATTGATTGTAAACTTTCTACTTAAAACAAAATTAACAATGTTTTATTTAAATAAAAATCAAAAATAATGTTTGTATTCGCAAAATGATAATTATAGTACATTACAAAAAAATGTACAGTAGAAACGGTGGAACTTTACCAGCACGTGACTGTTACGTCAGCAACATTTTTTCAAACTTCTGTCAACTCAATAGAAATAATCGTTATGACTAACATTCCAATCGTCGGCCTTTTACGGATTGGTAATTAAATTAGAAATTCAACTTTTTTAATTGTATTTATTTTATTCATATGCTTAACATCGACATGTTAATTAAAGTTATCGATATACTGGGTGAATAAGTGACAAAGCTCAAAATTAATATTAACCTGCTGGCTTATTGTAATATTCCCGTCTTACGGCATTTTAGGTGTTATGAAATGTCAAAAGTTAACAAGTTGATAATGTATTATATTCATACTTACCCGTGTCAAATGGAATGAAAAGTTAAATTAGTTCTTACAAGAACTGATTTTAACAATAAATACCAAAACTCGGATAACCTCAAATACGGTAGTGTCAAACTCAACTTTTAGTACGATCAGTTATACACACGTTACGTCAATTATATCGTTGTCTCTTTTTACGATTACCTACTACGGCAAATTTAAAGAAACTATTGCGTATGTCTTGTAGTTGGTCTTGTGAAGAAAATCGATCGTAAAGTAGAAACGGTGGAGCTTTACCATCACGTGACTGATACTATACGCATATACGTATACGTATAAACGTATAGTAACGTATAGTACGTATAGTAACGTATATACGTATACGTATAGTAACATATAGTACGTATAGTAACGTATATACGTATACTTATATACGTATACTGACAGTCACGTGATGGTAAAGCTCCACCGTTTCTACTGTACGTTGTAACACTTTACTCTGCACTCCCCTTGAGAAATTGAAATGTATTTTTTTGGAGCACAAAAGTCAAAATTTGTCCAAAGTTTTCCAGAAAATCCTTAAGTAATTCTTAAAAAGCTTGAGAGTGTTTGGATCTCAACACGCGACAATCAGTCAGAAAGTCTATTTCAGGTGCCTGAACACAGTCGACAGATATCTTTACAGAATCTACTTGTTCCACTGATCTGAGTGAGCAGTGTCCAGAGAAAATTTACTATAGTAATTTTTAAAATTAATCTTTAAACTGCCTCTAACAAGTAATAAGTACTTACTTTTCTATACAGTGTACTAGTCTATAAAAACATTTAATTGCAGCTATGTCCGTATCAAGTACGTAGTGAATGTTGCAATATATAAAACAACTTCTGCGGGTAGATCCGCTTCCTGGTGTAGTCGGGTCGACGGCATCCTCGCAGTTTCGTCGTCATTGAATCGGCCTAGCCAGTCCACCAGGTATTTACGCATACTTTAAAGAGAAAGTGTTCAGTCGATGTTTTCGAGAATATTGCGGAAAATTTTTGTAGTCATAGCCATTGACTTCTACAAGCTTATTACAACCTTAGGCGATTTTTAGTTTTGTTATAAATACGTGATTTGCATAATCCCAATTTTTTATAATTAAACGTATAATACATTAATATTAAACGTAGAAAATATATTAATTAACGGACTGAGTTATCTTTTTTTTTAATTAGGTATTTGTGCAATTTAAGAAATATAAAGAATTATCAAAAGTTGAAAGGGAAAAATAATATTTTGGGTCTGGATGTTCATTTATTCGATTCGGTTGTGCTCAACACTTGAAGTGAATCTTTGTACCATTTCCCATGATATCTACTTCCTTTCCAGAAGCTTTGTGTCTTCTATGTTGGTCACTAGTTTGACTGGAGGGATTTTCAGTAGTTGTAATGGTTGTATTATTTCCTCTCCAAAGTGCTGTATCCAGTCACCAGGTCGGTAACTGTATTCAAATGTCTCTTACTCAGTTTCAATAGCCTGGTTCAGTAAACTCTTTGTATGGAGGCGCCCTTGTGTCGACCTCCATTTGAGTTGGTGTTCCCTATCTAGCCAGTTCCCGGTACTTCTTATCTAAATTATTTTTACCACCCGGACTTTCTTTGAACTCCTCCAGCTTTAAGCCTGAATTTTCCTTATAGTTCATTAGTGGCAGGAGAACTGCACATATACCAGGATGTCGCTTTGTACCGTTCTTTTCAGAATCTATACATGGCTTCATCAGTTTTAAGTGCCTGTTGACCTTACAGTAGCTTCACTATAGATTTGACAATTTTCCTGTCTTTACTCACTAGGTCTGTCGTAATTTTTGGCGAATATTCTATTATGAACTGTTTCGCTTGTCTTTGTCTTGGTTAATTTGTTCATCATTCCTTGAATGCTACTCACTCTGTAGCCCTTTTTGTTGTCGTAGAACGAGTCTTGTCTGGACGGTATTTTCAAGGTCAAAATATGAGTGTGTGTGTGTTTTTGGTACATAGAGAATCCCAAGGATTCAAGACATTTCTACACTATCACACACACAATCACACAATCCTATTAGTAATTTCCCGATAATTCCGCCTCTTTGCCTTGTACACACTGGAAAATTAAACACTATTCTACAAGCTGTTAAGCACATCAACCACCTAAATAGATAATTTGCCACTTATACAAACTCTCTTGCATCGGTCCTATCTATCTAGAAATTGATCGTCTCTCCTCCTTTTCTTAAACACCAAAGTCACCTTCACATATTGGTATAACTGGCTGATCAGCATACTAAAACAGCTTCAACTTGAGTTGTAAGGACATTAAGATAAGAGCAAAATTAATCGTCAGGTATTTGCACACATGCTTGGGAAGAGGGGCATCATATTAAAAGGGATTTGGTGCACATAATATTGAAAGAAAAATCAAAGAAAGTGCTTTAATACAACTAAATGCAATGTGTAGCTAGTATTTCAGCCGAATGTAATCAAATTTGGATACCAATGTTAGAAAGAAATGAAGAGGAGTTGAGGTTAGTAGAACGAAAATTAATGAGAACAATTCTAGAGAAATACTGAGAGAAATGAACGGGGAAGATATAGTAAAGAGAATAAAAAGGCAAATAATAAAATGGCTTGGACATGTATGGAGAGAAGGAGAGCGCGCAATCGCTTGCTCAATGCTACAGTGGGAACCAGGTGGAAGGAGAAGGCAAGGAAGACCCAGATCTAAGTGGTGGAAGGAAGTAGAGGAGGACTTGAGAAGGATAGGAATCGTTAGATGGAAGTAAAAAACGAGGAATAAGATACTATGGAAAAAAATTAGCGAGAAAATTATGAAATGATGGGGATTGATCCACCCCAGAAAGCGGATCTAGAAAGCATTTATGCGGCGCAACCCCACAAGGGGTGTCTAGCCACTTTATATAAATGTTAGAAAGATAAATTTCCAATAATCAATTACCTGCGTTATCAGGAGAGTATCATAAGTTTTTATCCAGGATTTCATATAATTTATCAATGGAATTGTTCCTAATCGATAAATACTTCAATACGCGAAGTCACAAAACTGATGTAGACATATTTTAGAATAACGTACCAGGTCGCCAGGGTATCGAAGGCAATGATAAAGCTGACGACCTTGCAAAAAGAGGGTCAGAGGATACGCAGCCTGAACCAGGACAGATTCTCGGTATACCAAAAACTATAGTACGAAGATTTGTAAAGACCTGGATCAGAGAACAACATAAACATTTTTGGGTAAACGTCCCAAGGCATATGCATGGGAAAAACCATGCCTGGAACGTACAGCGGAACTGCTAACACAGTGCAGAAATCAGCTGAGAATCATAACTGGTTTCATGACTGGTCATGCACCAGTAAAGGAAGACCTGTACAAATTAAAACTATAGGAGACCTTACATGCAGATTATGCTGTAGGAAAACGGAGACAGTTTACATGCGAGATTCTTGATCGCAAAAGACAGTTGTTACTCAGCCAACGCTCAGCTCCATAGAAAATACCCAGCTAAGAACTTGTACAAACTAGTGCAGGGGACAAAGGTGCTGGACTGGGTGCTATGAGAAAGCACGAGCAAAAATACAATAAGACATTAGGCTGTAGTCGAGGCTGTAGTATTATCGGAGACTTGTCAGACGGGCTTTAAAAAAAAATAATGATATCAGACAAAATGCAACACCAAACGCGTTTTATTAACAATATTTGCGAAATAAGCAACAAAGCCATATCCTTAATAAAACCGTTCCCGGATCTTGAACTTCACTGGATACCATTCCTAGTGGATTGAATCTCAGTTTCTTCGATTTTATTTTCTCCATAATGTTTCAAAAATATACACATATACCACTGTCAAAAATTTCAAATTTGTCAGCCACCTGTCATGTCATATCTACCAAGCATGTCACGATCTAGCCCGAAATGAAAATAAAGGAACGTTAATCTAAATTAATCTTCGCTTTTAAATGTCCACCAATAAAGGCAGGCCGTATTTTAATAAAGTTGTCCTTATTCCAGATTCAGACTGCTCCTGCGTACATGTCAAAATAAACACGATTTTATTAGTGCCTGGCGTTATTGGGCACTGTAATATCTCTCTAATAATAATAGGTACCCGCCCCTAAAATGACCTGTTCCGACAGTTTTATTACCCGCACCGATTGCGATTTTACTATAGTGGACTATAATATTGTTATATTGTCATAAAAAAAAGATTTTATTTCACATTTTTTCAAGAATATGATCTACCTACTGAGATAGATCCTAAAAATTTGACAACAAATCTTAAACTTCAAAATATGATGGATTGTCGGTTGTCATTAGTGTCAGATAGGAACCAGAATTTAGAAAACTTAATGGTTCTTGATAACGGTAGCTGGAACGCTACCGAAACGTTGAAAATATAAAAAATATTGTGGTTGCATAGCAAATGATAATCGTGGAGCACTACACCTAGGAAACTACTGGATAGAAGAGGGACACTCATCTAAACTGTAACCTGGAGATATCTTTTTAGTTGTAAAAAAATACTTCTTTCAAAAAAATAATTTTGATGGATATAATCAATTTTTGCCCGATGTTCAAGCTAGTAAAGTTATTGAAAATAACTAATTCCAAAGTCTATTTTATTTAAATAAATTTAAAAGCAACTTTCACTTCCCAACCAGTAGCGCTATCGCTTTTGCTATACTGTGTGCTGTTTGGTAACAAGACCAAGCCAATGGAATATTCAAATGCTGCGATTATTCCGAATACGAATTAATTTTAATATTTTCCATCCGTATTAAATCAGTGTATTTCTCCGAGTTTTGAATCACAAGCAAAAGAATGTATTCGACCTCATTTTTTTCTTTTAAAACCGCATCAGATGCGGGCAGTAAATTAATTTATATGCAATTAAGAATACCATTAACATTACCGGGCCCTTATGAATACTTCTTCTGAACAATTTTTTGTTATCCTCCATAACGGATCATCGTGCTGGATTTGGAATACTGTCAGATTAACCGCCGTTACGTTGTGAATTGTTTATGTAAGTCAAGTACAAAATGATTTCGGTCATTGTTTGTAAATTGTTCCTCGTATTTATTATACTGCGACAAAGATATGCGTCTAGAGAATTTTTTTTTATTTATAGAAAGGTTATTTATAGGCTTCGGTACTGTCGTCAAGTTATCGGAATAAAATTTATTCTCGTGTAACGTCAAACGCTTTAACTACTTTTATATAATACCCTGTATATGTTTTATTCATACAATACTACCGCTTACTGTCGTGCTCTATTGTTATGTCTACAAAGAAAATATGAAGTTGTCAGTACCTCAAAGTAAATTTCATGTAAGCACAAGCAGGAGTTTTTAGACTAAAATATTTTTAGTATTGTCTACCTAACACACATGTCTTGACATGTAGGGAGATAAATATGGTTTATTTCATACCAAAGAACTTGATAAGAACGCGACAGTTATGTACTTCTTTGAAATAAGCAGTGTGGAATGTCTGTCTATAGAGTAGGGAGGGTGAGCTAGGCCCACTGCACTTAGGCCACATGTGACCCATTCTACATTCTCCCGAGGAGTTGTCTTCCTTGGTCATCGTCCATCCTGTCCTTTCCTGGAAGGTGGACAGGTCACTAGGAGACATCTCCTTTATATCGGCAGGTGTAAGCCAAGACTCACCTCTTATTGACGATAACTCCGGCACTCGCATAACACATGCCTGACAGATTCATCTTCCTGTTCACATATCCTGCATAGAGGTATGTCCACTAGCCCCATTATATGGAGGTGTTTCAGTCAGTCAGACATCCTACCGTTAAACGTAGGTCTTTCCTGGTCATCGCCTCCAGCTTCCCAGGGTCGCCTAGGGTGATCCTGGCAAGACTTCATCCCATCTCTTTAGAAATTGAGTGTGGATGTAACGTTCCGCAATTGTCGAGTTCGTCAGGCCGTACGTGTCGCCTGATCCAAGAATTCTTAGTCCAGCCGTTTCCCTGGCTAAAGAATCAGCAATGCGGTTACATTTGCTCCTGCCGCGCCCCTTAACCCACCTCAGGATAATATTGTTATCTACCGAGGCGGTAGAGCTTGTCTGCTATCAGTGCAGATGATTATGGTTTTGCCAGAAATCCCCTTTTTGGTTAGTTCCTATGTGGCAATTGAGATACCAGCCATTTCTCTTTGAACCACGCTGGTCTTTTTTCCCATTCCCCATTCAATCCTTAGGCTTAGTGATCTGGAGTAAATTCCACATCCTGAGCCTTCTTATATACAGACGGCTCAAAATCCAAAAAAGGCAGTGTGGAATGTATAAGTATATGCAATAAGGTCCAAAATATCTATTGAAGAAATTAAGTACACCCTTTAGGCCTATTCCTTGGAGGAATATTAAGATACCCAGAAGAAACAACAGCTTCTTCTTCTTCTTCGTCTAGTCAGCAAGGTATATAGTATATTATGAGGTCGAGTTCTGGATTGAATATGTAGAGCTATCCAAGAGAACAGATATTTTGCCCTGGGACCATACAGTGCTGTAGGTGAAAGGGAGTTTCTTCTCTCAATACACAGTATCTCCAATTTTTCTTCAACTTTTGTTTGAACAGTTTGGCTTAAATGTCTTGTACGCATTTTATTTCAAGTTTCCGGATAAAGTTTATTTGAAATTGATATTCTTTAATGGTAAGACGGTGTCGCAGAACACTTAAATTATAAATAAAACCAATTTTCAATGATGAGAAGTATTTGTAGATAAGTTCTCACAATATAATAATAAAAGTAATTATTACTACCAATTTATAACCTTAGAATGATTCTATTTAATTAAAAAGTTTTGAATGGATGATAAATTGTTTCAATTGATAAAACGCTAGATTTTTGGTTGTTATTTGACATTCCACTGACAATTTTACCACTAGCCTATGCAAGCCAAAGTGAGGAAAAATGTATTGGTAGCACTGTATCGTTGGTTTCAGCCACAGATCTATTATTTAGATCTGTGGTTTCAACACACATCATTTGTCAACAACAAAGTTGTGATTTAGGGGTAGCCAACATTATATATACGCTAGCTGCGTTGGTTAGTTGCGTTTGATCAACCTTTTTAGCCTGAATCGTTCGTTTATCACATCTAAAAGTAGGGGAATTAAATCTGAACTGTTCGTTAATTCAGCACAGATCCGTCCGATGTAAGTCTGCTCAGGATATTTTGACCGACGAGAAAGATTAATCTGCGTATTATATCAGTAATTTTGTGAGGTTATGTTGTAGTCACTAGATAAATCTCGTAGTGTTTCTCTTAATAACCTCTTGTATTTTTTATCAAAACTTTTAATTTTTATGTCTATTCGCCATGTCTTTATCAAAAATGACAGATATTGAGTTAGAATTTAGTTAATATCGTAGCTACCGAAATAAAACGTATAAAAATGGGTTAATGATGTCACTTGACATATAAAGACAACAAAGAGAGAAATATTATTAATCAAATTATATGTTGTTAACATTTAAGACGGAACAAACTAATCGAAAATTACGAGAATCAAATTAAAACTCGTAGTCTATATTGAATGTATGTTGGGGTTATGGGTTATTACGCTTCAGAAAAATTCTTAAGAGTTCATGAAACTGCATGACTATGATAGTAAATTAAAAATAATGACATAACGCCGATATAAGTAGCAATTTCTCTTATTCGCAGGAAATTTCATAATGCTTGTGGATTTTATCGGTTGACTCATACCTCGAACATTCTGAATGTTTTAATATAATTTATTATACGAATACAGCGTGTTGACATTCATTAGTCATAAAATTCGGAATATGTCATTTGAAAAGTGTCTTTAAATGATGATTATTCGATATTACGGAAGTAAAAAATACTGTCAAATGAAATAACCTAGGGTATTTGTTACTTACGGGTTGGTTGCATGTATAAAACCTGCCAATTTTTATATATTTTGAATTGGTTGAATAGCTCTGGCAGTTGAGACCTTCAAGCGCAGAAAAAGAAGATTATATCTCGTAAAACAAATCCTATGAAGCGCCATTTTTTGGTATAAGACATTTCCTTGGCTGCTGTGTATAAAAATAGTTATTTCAAACTCACAGTATTCTCTCCAAGCTCTCCTGCATAAAGACTATATATTATAAATGACAGTAGTTAAATTGTAAACATTTCTTATAACCTAATAATAAAAACTAAAAGTAGAAGCTAGAAAGATTAAAATTGTCAAAAATTGAAAAAGGATATAGTGTGCGTTGTTAAAAATTATTGCAAAAAATGGTATAACATCTATAGAAAAAACGGATTTTAAATAGTGTAGTGAAGGTTTTTTGTGCAAGTTCAGTTACAGAATGTCAACAAATGTAATTTTCAAAGAAACTGGTCTTCAGATGACAAAAATATTGGAAATTGTAGTTTCAGTATATCTGAATAATGAGTGATCCAAAGAACCAATTAAGAATCAGGCTACCCTTTACTTTAGATAAAGTGACGGAAGGGGGCAAAAGTGGTGTCATTCGAAAGGGCTTGACGAGCTGAGTCGAATGACACCGGTCCCCACCTGCGGAAACGTCGGGGGCAAAAGTTACGCCACTTTCATTTTTCAATGTCAAGTCTATGAGAAAAATTTAGGTTAGGTGGCGTTACTATGCTTGAAAAACAAAAGATCAGATAAGAAAAAATTTGTCAGCCCTTCCCCTCCACCGGACCCACAAAGACGCTTTCACCCACTGAGCCACCGTTGCTCTGCCGCATGCGCAAACGATTATACCGCGACGAAATCTTTGGTCACGTGACAATTCGGTATAAATAGAAGCAATGCGTTCCCCCTTTCCTCCCCCTCCCCCTCTCTTCCCCCTTGTCCATCCACCTTCTCCTCCTCCCCCCACCCCATCCTATTTCCCTTCCCAAATCCCTTCCTCTTCCTCCTCCCCCTCCCCACCATCGCTCTGCGGTACTAGTTGTGCTTATTTCAGCTTTTGATGAATTTTTTCGAAACTTTGAAAGTGGCGTAACTTTTGCCCCCGACGTTTCCGCAGGTGGAGACCGGTGTCATTCGACTCAGCTCGTCAAGCCCTTTCGAATGACACCACTTTTGCCCCCTTCCGTCACTTTATCTAAAGTAAAGGGACGCCAAGAATCAAATACAGGATAGTGTTCAATACCTCCCCAGGAGAGTTTTTGTACCATTTTTGCCGAAGAGAAATGTTTTTGGCAAGATATTTTACTACCAAACGATCACATTTTAAGATATCCTGAAAGACGAGGACGAAGACGGATTTCTTACTCATAAAATTTTTCATTTCTGTTCCCTAACCTCACTTACCTATCATACTGTCAAATGAGCTAGCAACCATGAACTGAAAGTGTATGCAAGGCTCATGATTGGCTGTTATTGTTCTGCAGTCAGATGTTATTGGTATGGTATTAACACTGGCGCCCTCTACCATTACCATAAATTGATTTTGTAGGTTATTTACTTGATTACAGTTTCCTGTATCAATTGTCATATTTAATAGCACTTCCCTATTTAGCTGCAGGAAGCGGATTTAGTTTGTTATATCTGTTTTATAACCTCACTTTTTTGCTATAATATTCTCCTATTTTGGTTCCAATAAACAATAAACAATAAACCCAAATTATTATTATCTAACGGAAGTATTTGAACAAATAATATATTATGTATAATAATGTTCATAAGACGTGTTTTGGTAAAACCTGAATCAAAATTTTCATAGCACGCGGAAGTACCTTCAACAAAAAAAGAATCCGCCTTCAAATCTTCATCTTCATATCCATTGTACGCTGTACCTATTGACTTAAGACAATGTTCGTATCGAGGTTAACTGTTTTGCTTGAAAAAAAAAACAACAGAAGACTGGATGAATTAGCATACAATCGAAGTATGCTTGACTAATGCAAAAAATTCACTAAAGCTGTGATTTTAAACAGTTAAACCATACCTTTTAGCCCACTTCTACTCAGAGTTTGTTTGTATAGACGGGAATTGTAAAATATTACTCTTATTGTAATACAATATTGACTTGTATATATCAAAAATACAAACTGAAGCTGAGTCAATATTTCATTAAAGTTAATATTATTTAAAAAATTATTCTCAATATGAATAACTAAAACACTAACTAATATATCTAATGATGATATTTTCACTACTTCACCTATTATTAATTTAATTATAAAACATTTACATACAATAGACCATTCCAGAATGACATCACTGATGGATCGGCCATATTGTTATGGGTACTCATGTCATATTCTATTCGGCAAACAACGGATGGGTTTTTGAATCTTTCTACCATTTCCCATATTATCTAATTCCATTCCAGAAGCTTTGTGTCTTCTATATAGGCCACTAGTTTGACTGGAGAGATTTTCAGTAGTTGTAATCATCTCCAAAGTGCTTCCGTTTGAGTCCATGTAAGTTCTCACAGAAGCAGAGTATGTGTTTTATTACATTTCCAGCACATAGGTTCACTAACTTTGCCCATTTTGTGCAGCTGTTTATACTCAACAGGGTTTTTCGAAAACTATGATCGGGTTAACCCGATCATGATCTGAATGTTCGGAAAGTAATCCGGATCACGATCACTTACGTTCGGAAACTTAACGAATTGAGCGGATCATAGTCATATGATTGGATCCTTTCTACCGAAGTATACCGGTGGGTAAATGCGATCAGCGTTTTCTTTAACCTCTTACCTAAAAGTCATGTAAGCTGCGTAGTTGACAGGTGTTTGAAGTTTGCTTAATAATAATTATTGATCAATTAAAATCTTTTTTACAACTGAATAAAGGGTCTCTGATAAAGGTCTATAAACACTGAAAAACTATAAAAAATCTATCCACGAAACTTTTAATAATAAAAGGTTTGTAGGTTAAGTTTGACATTTCCAAAAAAACAGCTCGCGTCGTTTGGAAACTCAGATAAAAATCTCGTTCATGGTTAGGATCCGCAATCAGCTGATAGGTGATCTATCCGATCCAGGATTACGGTTTCCGAAAAGCCCTTATATCAGTAGCGACGAAGTACGGGTGCCACAAAATAGCAAGTATGTATGATGGGGTGACATTCACTGAGACAGTGAGACCTAAAAGATCTATTGTGCCCCCTCACTTCTACTTAGTTCATGAGGAACGTCTCAGAAACTAGTAGCTCCTTTAGTCCTAGTTCCCTTAGGAATTTTACGATATCTGCAGGCTTCAATTTAGGTAAATGTTCCTCTTCTATTTAATAATCTCCTAGGTGCTGTGCCCTAGGATTCTGAATTGCTGTACAATTCTTAAGTAAGAAATGGCAAGTTACCATCATTAACAAGTTGATTATGCGTTCTAAGTCACGTGGGTTCCCTCAATTTTTCAAATAATTTATAAATTACGTAAAATAATTATTAAAAGACCAAACAATCTTTGATACAGGCTATATAAATTTTATGTGTACAAATTCTACCACCAGTGACCTAATTAGTCACTTAAAAATAAGATCAAAGCAACCGCAAAAACGTTCCAGCAGCATCGAGAAGAAGTACCCATAATATACAAATGACCACAGCACACTATTATATTCAAACCGACCTTGCTCGTCCGCTAATAATTCAAAAACAAATACACATCGCGAAAATCGTGACTCCGCTTCGTCGCCTTTAAAAATACTTTCTCTCGCTGTTCGACGTTGATATGGCAACGTCGCTGCCCTAGCGGTACTTCGCGGTGTCGTCATATCGCGTTAGCCGCGAATTGCTCTGTCGCGGACGACACCGTTACACGGAAAGTGAAGTTCTATGCGATGGTCTCATTCTCCGGTGGCCTACTCCCGTTTTGTTCTCCTTTGTTTATGTACAGGGTGTTAGAATGATTAACGTTAAATGTTATGCTTTTTGAAGAATATGCTTTATAAAGGAGACAAATTTAACCAGTACAGTTATTTGTCAATTGTCAACCATCCTGTTTTCACTTTCACATTCCCCTAGTTTTCTATAGAGAAGAATGGAAATGTCATGAGCTTCTTTATTTCTATATTACTCCATCTTTTCAAAACGGTTGTCAATCATTGTCATACTCATAGAGTCCGCTCCTAGTACTTATTGGTTTGACAATAAGCTATTTATAACTTGACCAAAATTAGCAGACTCAAAATATCACTTTCTCTCTCCCTCTCTCTCCTCTCTTAATTTTCTTTTCTAAAAGTGTACGTCTACATATTCGTAATTCCTTTACGACCCAACAAAACTATACCTCTACTGATGACTGTTGTCCACCATCTTTAACAGTGTAGTTTCCCATACTTTTTTTTATAATATAACCATCCCAGATCTAGACTGGTCTGGGATTGTCTACAGAAACTTGAAACCCTGGCTAACCATAATAGAGTTACTCTTAAGTGGGTCCCAGGGCATAAGGGCATTGTAGGAAACGAAAAGGCAGACATCCTAGCAAAGCTGGGGTCTGAGACAGCATTCACTGGTCCTGAACCAGTATTTGGGATATCCAAAACTGCTGCACGTGGTTGTATATCTCGGTGGACTCAAACTAAACACCAGTCGTACTGGCGACACGTGCCTAAACAGGAACACAGCAAACTCCTGGTTAAAAAACCCTCGGAGAAGCTGACCAATGAAATACTAAACCTTAGCAGGGCCCAAATAAGGATAGTGACTCCTAGGACTAGAATTTCCAAGGGAGGATTTCTCCAAGAAGAACCTAGTGAAAAGTCTGCTGAGCCTGATAAGGGCTGCTGGTCTCTTCACATAAACGGCACAACCAAGAGCACAAAAAGCCTTAAGGCTGAGGTGCCGAGGACATCAATCCTTTGACTGGTGTGCTGATCCAATCAATCAATCCTAGAAATACACACACAGTTACTTCTTTGATTTTATTTTGGAAAAAGTTGAAATGTTAGGTTATGGGTATTTCTGTACACAAAGCTGCAGCTACAATCATAGCAGCTTGCTCTACTTCTAATTTACAGATAGAATCGAAATATTTTCTGCTTTAAATCATAAAACAACATTAGTATTTCAATGCTGCCAACCCAAAAAAATTTGTTGAAGAAAAATATGAAATTTTTTTGGTTGGCAACCATTATTATTATAAAATAGCATCAGCTACCTGCCCATGTCTAAAATTATTTGATGTGCAGTTATAAATCCACGCTCTAAATAATTATCCAATCCTCCGATGGATCGTTAATTAAAATACCCAACCGTTTACATTCAATTTGAATATCATGAACATCTTCGACGTATAAATCCCTCGATCGTGCATGGAATAAAATCTCTTGGAGTTCCTCGTTGTCTGCTTCGATAAGTGTGTCAGCAGGATCATGAGCAGTCAGTCAGATCAAAAATAAATAAAAACGAACCATGAAAAGCACGCATACATCTAGAGTGGTGTGCGCGTTATGAAGTGCGCAGCATCGCCTCCACATCTTCCATTCAACCAAAGCGAGTTTATGCATTCATAGCTCACTTTTATGTGTACAGATAACGGTATTTTATAGTTCGGTGAATAAGAATTCACTTCCACTGTTCTTCATCTGAAATTGTTTTATAAATTGTTGACTTTTCAACAAGTTTGGTCACATTAGGCATTTTTGGCAACAGCTTCAACTATAGTTTGAACAAGGATCTATCTATCTAACTTTTTGGAATAGCTATCCTTGGTTTTTATCCTCAATAAACTTATGTGTTGTTGACTTATGTGTTACAGATCTGTATAATTTCTCACTTGTACTAACTGTTCCTTTTTTATATTGCAGATTTAGCGTACCAGTCAACCTATCACTTAATCCAGATGCTGCGATTTTAACATCTACTCGCCCCATTCAAGAGCTTCCTTAATGGAAACAATGAAATATACCACCTTCTCTCAAAGTACCAGCATGGCAGTCAATAACGGCACACATGTCGACGACGTCGACCCTCTTTTCATCTCCTCCTGTTGGGGTTCCAATATCCAACCTGAATTCATAGACGCCCACAAACTCCTCCTCGATGGCCATATCAGTAACTTGGGATCTGATAAACTCCTATTGGACACTACCCTTGAAGACGACACCGTAATGGAAAGTAAAGATACGATGGAAGTCTTGGACAACCTTATTTTAAGCGCGCAAAATATGAATACTAGTCTGGCGGAGCTAAAGCCTTTGCCACCTTTTACTGGTTATACCGCGAATCTTAGTATAAACGGTATACCAGGACATCATTATCATACAATATCCCAAAGAATCCCCGAAGGAACCAACAACAATTACAATAATTTTAGTGAGCAAAACATTGTATCTAGTTCGACGTGTAATGTGAACGCAGATTCAGCCAGTGATCAAAGTAGTAAGGCATTTTTTTCTAGTGACAGTTATACGGACTGCGTTGATCCCGATTCAGTATCTTCGTTAAAATACGAAGATTGCAGTCAAAACGCCATCGATTCTGAAACAACTGTAAAAGAAGAAGAAGAAAATGAAGAATATATGGAAGACATAGCGGCTATAATAAGCTCAGCGATAGCTGATACTACAACTGTTCCTAATAATAATCCGGATAGTGAAGGACCCAATTGTTCCAGAGGGAGCTGGATGGATTTAGATGCGTGGATAGATGATCAACAGAAAGGATTGCTCATAACGCAAGATGGATTGTCTGAATTTGTTATACCATCAGTTCAACCAATTAACGTTCAAGTTCAGCAAACTGGTTCTACTTTACAAACTTTATTAACCCATGGATACATGCCTTTATTACAGAATAGGCTGCAAAACGGACCACCTATTAAACAAGAAATGCCGAGCTCTACGAATTACGGTAACGATATGATTTCTACAGGCAGTCCTCCTTCAAATGTAGTATCTACGACAGACAACCTTTTGGTGACAGTGAACGGAAGGTTCCTTCCTCAATACATTCACAATTTAAACGAAGATCATAGGATAACGAGTCCTGATATGCTTCAAAACTACCCGCATACAACAACAACCACCCCCAATACCCCGAAAAAATCGAGAAGTAGAGCTCAAAAGAAACAACAACAACCAGCGACTTCTAGTGTTTTTCAAACGGATCAGACTTTAAGTCTCTTAGGTAAAGAGAAAACTGTACATCGGTGCAATATTTGTAATCGCGGATTTTTGAATAAAAGTAACATTAAAGTTCATGTTAGAATTCATACGGGGGAAAAACCTTTTAGATGCGATACATGCGCGAAAGCTTTTAGACAAAAAGCGCACCTTTTGAAACATCAACAAATCCATAAGAGGATCGGGCGAGATTGAAGGCAGGTTCAGTTTACGTAAAACGGTTAGCAGGTTATAAAATTTAATTGCTTGAATGAAATTTTATGAATACTTATATAATATTATACAGTACGTTGGAATATATCTTACTCCCTTATCCTAAAGTTCTCTATTTTTATATGATAAGTGCAAAAGTTCTGATCTAACAATTTATCCGTGAAATAGTTTTAATATTTACTTCGTAAAAGGCAATGCCGATGAACTAGCCAAGCAGGAAGCGACTGAGGTCATGATAGGACCAGAACCTTCATGTGGAATTGCAAAAACCTCACTAAGGAGGACATCCACCAATGGATAAACAACCAGGCGTTGTGCTGGTGGCATTAAACCCCAGCACAAAGGGACGCTAAACTATTCCTTAAAAGCGCTTCGGCCAAACGAGAAACGACAAGGATGATGGTGGGAATGCTGACCAGACATTGTAGGCTGAGAAAGCATATGCAGACAATTGGCCTAGCAGATGACAGCCTATGTAGGTTTTGCCAGGAAGAAGACGAAACCGCGGAGTACATACTTTGTGAGTGCGAAGGCCTAGTAAGGGTGCCTATTCGGAGAAGAAAAACCGAGGACAGAGAGCTACGCAAGGGGTATCCAGGCTAATAGGTCTAGCAAAAAGAATAAAGCTAGACATCGAGCTCTAAAAATAGGGAGGACCACAATAGGTCTGCAAAGGTCGCAGTGGGATAGAACAAAGAGCCACTCCATTTCTAATCTAATCTAATCTACTTCGTAACAATTCAATGGATTTTTTAGGGTTGAGAGTATTCGAATACTACTCGACAGGTCCCCACTGAATATGTCTGAGCTTTTTCTTATTATATAAAAGTTAAAAGGGGATAACACCTATTCAAGCGCACTGTATGAAAATAATTTGGTTTTGATTTACACCTGAGTATAAATATTGTTATAAATTATTGCAAAATATTTATTTTAATAATCTTAATAGTTTCACAATAATATTATTTGATAACGACAATTTTTGAAAGGTTTAAATTGAAAAATATTATGTATAAGTATAGTCTCACACTTTTCAAAAATTATGAGTTATTCAGTTTAATTTTATTCAAGTAATTAGTAAAGTTCCAGTGTTTTTATATATCAAAATATATTAAGTAAACTGAAATGGACCAAAAACGAATTTAACTAATTTTTTGGATAATTTTCTTCTATAATATTTTATATTTTTTTATTTTTTTATTTTGGAAAAATTAATATTATTGTTTTTTAAAAACAAAAAAATTACAGTTAAACTGTTTATATAGCTCGGGTTTTTATATTTAAAAAAATATATTATTATCACAATTTTTAATCAAACTGCAGATTTTACAAAATATTTTGTAAAAAAGGAGTTTAAGAAATCTTATTAATTTTTTTTAAAGCTTTCTGCTTTAAAAATAGTTTAAATAATGAAAATTTTATTTTTTAATCCTGGCAAGGTGTAGAAAAATATTTTTGTTTTTGGTCTAATGCCTTCTAACGTGCTATAAAAACAGGTACCTCATTGAAAATCTCAAAAAATTCCCATTTATGGACAATGTGCAATGTACATATTTTATATTAACAAATCTTTATTTAACAATTTAATAAAATAAGGCAATTGTAATATTTAAACTATTTCGGCAAACCAAAGAAAACAACTATTTTTACATTTTAAAAAATATAATTTGAATTTTACTCGAAAAACTATTTCAAAATTTTCTATTGACTACGAATAAATTTTGGACAAAAAGTGAAATATATTAAAATCATTAAACATTTTTTAAGTAGATACAGATAATTATATATCTCAAGAGAGTATTAATTGCATGTCAATTAACATTAGTAGAAGCAAGATTTCTAGGATTCAAATATTACAATTGCAACACAATTTCCTGCATACCCTGTACATTAACATACAGTGCTTTCATTTCAATATTACGCGTAAAGTTCTAAAGCTTCTCGCATAGTTTAATACAACAAAAATGTTAGAGTTTAATATTTTGATGGATTTTACGAAAAATAATTTCAAAATTTTTTGTTGTTTCATGTTATATAAATTAATTTTTAAGGTTAACTTATTGAATCATATTTGACATATTAAAAAGGATCTATCTACAAAACAGTCAAACCTGTAGAAGTGAAACTTCAATAGAATGACCTGGAATACAAAAATGAGGTTTCAAACCCATCCACCTGAAGCGCTAGTTGCAATCGAGTTGTCAAAATACAGCTAATGCCCAGGCAAGGTATGAAAGAAGAATTTCAGCGATCGCAGTGGATGGGTTTGGAACTAATTCATGCCGGTTTTTTGGATTTTTAACTCATTTCTAACTTTAAGGATTCTACAATATTTGCAATTGAACGATTTTGCACAGTATTGCATTGAATTGTCTAGTTGCAAATAATGTATAATATAAGGAATGATCATAGGAAAATGAAATGAAATATTTCGCGAGTGAAATTATAATTTATTAATTTTAAATATTTTATAAAGTGAAATATTATCTAAAAAACACAATACAAAAACATACCTACTAAAAACCAATGGAAAAAGAATAAATATTAAAATGAATCAAATAATTTTTCTTCTGGTTGAACCTATCTAAGTACAAAAAAGTACAATTAGTCCAGTAAATAAATACCGAGAAACCCCCCATCATCTCATTATTGTCGGACTTTTTTTTTGCAACTTATAGGTATTCAAGGGTAGATTACTGTCTGAAAATATGTCCTCCGCGAAATTTGCGGAAAGGGGCTGAAAAATGGCCAATAATCCCAAAAATTGAGTTTTCCGCCGATATCTCCGGAAATATGACACTTAGAGAAGTGGGGTTTTGCTAGGAATGGAGAGCAGTTTATTATCTACAAAAATGATCCTTATCATTTTTGTCAAAAGTTTAACCGTTTTCGAGATAAACGGGCCCAAGCGTACCATGAATTTTGAGCTGCTGCGCGGCGTCTCCGGGAGCACGCTCCGTGAATGTAGGCATGGGAGGGCGGGCAAATTGGCCCATAACTTGAGTAAAAATGAATATTTTTTCATGATTCAAAGTACATATGAAAGGAGGGACCTGTACCTATAACATCGTGTAACTTTTTCGTTTTTTATATTTTCCAGGAATATTGAAAAAACTGACCAAACTTTATTTTTCCTGAATATTTGACCGCCCTTATCAATTCGTTCATATTTTTTAAATTAAGCGTAGTTTTACCGAAACCTTTTGGATAATGGGACTTTGATAGGTGGTGAATGTATTCCGAAAGAATGAATAAATAATTTTTTTGTATCTTTATAAACAACATGTTTTTCTTGGGATGTTTTTTTTTTATTTTCGGAGTTTTCTGAAAATTCTCGGGTCTACCGCAAATTGATAAACAATGATCGGTCTTTAATGCACACCATTGGAAAGCTGAAAATGTCCTCTTTTCGATGGTTTTTAAAAATTTTGGCTAAGTTTTTTAGTTTTCCGGAAAATTTTTGCAAGCCTTTTTTTGCAAAAAATATTGATCCAGGGACAAAAATGATGGGGACCATTTTTGTAGGTAATGAACTGTACTTCATTTCTAGCAAAACCACACTTCTCTAAGTAGCATATTTCGGGAGATATCGGCCAAAAACTGAATTTTCAAAATCATGGGCCATTTTCCAGCCCCTTCCGCAAATCCCGCGGAGGACATATTTTCAGAGAGTAATCTACACATGAATACCTACAAGTTGCAAAAAAAAAGTCCGACAATAATGAGATGAACAGGTTGGTGCCTTTATTTACTGGACTAAATATCTTTTTTTTTATTTCCACAAACGTAGGATCCTTGGGTAGACAACTAATGTGGTTTGTATGGATATTAATTTTATGAAAATCTAAGTGTAATCATAATTTTTAACAGCAAAACAAACAATATTTTGATTATGAATACCTAACATCAAATATTATGTAAAATAAAATTTTTGTCTTCTTCCAACTTACTTATGATAATGATTCCTGTGATAGGTAATGCACGAATGCTTGAATGCCAAAAAGAATAAAGTAACAAGTAATATAGAAACAAAAACGATTTTAAATGAAAATTAAAAAATGTCAACGACGAACGACATGTAACATGACAACTGAGACTAACAATTTTAACATCTTTTTTCTTTTCGGGTTAAAGGCATTAGCTCCCAGTCGTATTTCGACGAATAGATTGCAACTAGCGTGTCAAGTGGATGGGTTTGAAACCTCATTCAAGGACATCCTATTAAAGTCTAGGTTTGTCTGTTTTGTGGATCTATCAACCGAACCGAGTATTTTTTGATCTGAAAGTACCGTATTTTTCCTAATATATCTACTACTTGCCACAAGTAAACGTGTTTCAATATCTTGAATGACATTTATGTCCTGTCAATTTGTCAAGGTAAATAATATAAATCAATAAAATACTGTAAAATTATAATGACTCGGCTTTAATTAAAAAAAGTACATCAAAATTGAAGTATTTCAAAATATTGAGACACTGTGTAAGTCTATAGCTGTATGTTTGTTTAGATTAGGCCTAAATACATATTAAAGAAGAGTTATACTGGTCGAAGTTTCGAATAGGCATTTGCAATTTTTATTTGTAAGAAACTTCACCCTATATAATAAATCCAGATTTAAGTCTAGCCTGAACATGTTTTTATCTCTTACTAATCCATATAATCTTCTTCTTTTTGATAATTTATTGAACTTCTATCAACTTGATGAATACGTAAAAATTATTGACAGTGTTTTTCTCAGGTTTTGTGACACACAGTTTTGTGATAAACATACTTAATATTTAAGTAAAGTAATTGTACTTTTACAAAGTTCCGTAAATGTAAAATCTTATGATTGATATGCCGAAATATGTAACTTGAAAGTCGGTAGATTTTTAAGTAATTTACTCAATCTACCTACACAAAAACTGTCCAAAAAAAGTTCATATTTTCAAACATGTACAATATGTAAAAAGGACAATTCAAAATAACTTTTCATCTTTATAACAACGAATTTTTTGTATTTTTTTGTAAATGTTTGTAAATTAGTGTTAGGTATTTATTTATTTTTCTTGCGTTTTTATATTTGCTTCTGCCTATTTAAACAGATCTCAATTTTGCACAAATCCATGTAAAATCGAATATATGACATCACTAGTAGACTAAATTTTATTTGCTACCGCCGTACGGTTTTCGCCGGCTAGTGGAAACACGCCTTGATAAATATCATTTTTTTGCTACTGCTGATTATATTTTTCCATATCGTTTTTTTTAATATTGCATCTCGTGACCTCTATAGAATAATGCATCGTATCTTCAAATCAGGCAAGTACAAAATTGCGAACAGAACAAAAACGTGACGTCACGCGACCCAAAAATTCACAAATCGAATGTCAAAGGTGATGCGGTGTTTTCTCTTCACATGACTGTCTAGATTCGCGTTTTATATATTATATTCTTTTATTTTTCATGTTGATAAAACTATAAAATATGCACAGAGTGTTTCGCTTAATTTTTTTACGAAAAAATTCACTAAATAGTGGGAGAATTTTCAAAAAAACTCAAGAGATATTAGCCTGGTTATATGAACTGTGTTTTGATTTAAATATCTGGATAAAAACCATATCACAAGCTGTAGATTAAAATGTAGATATGTTAAGTAACAAATCGGATTCTATTCTCTTCCCATACTTCAGTTTATTTAAATAGTAAGTCAAATTTTCTATAATTCAGCTTACTAAAGCTATAAAACTGTAGAGAAACCAATTTTTATCTCACAAAAACACAGAAATCTTATTCTCTGTATATCAACACGTCAATGTCAATGTCAACGTCAATGTCAAACTAAATGTTTCAGTTTGATTGGAGGATCATCATTTACAGCCAACTCTTCTCTTTTAACCTCAAAACTATCATCTCTGCCTACTTCAAACAATTTGTAGAATTCAATGCAATAGTAGAAGTGGTATCGACATTTTTACTGAGGGTTACAAAGACATGGTACCATCTTTTTTTTTCTGCAACGTGTTATTGTTATTATTTTATCTTTCCGCTGCTCCATTTTATTTTTCCCTACAGCTACGTTTCATAATTGAGTTCGAAATAATCGTTGGCTCCTACTTTTATAAATAACCTATACACTTAAGCGTCATTGTGTAGGTGCGAAAATTTTTAAACAAGCAGTTAATGGTTACAGGGTCTGTAAAATTGTTCCTCACTACATTCTTTACATATTCTACGATTTATAGATAAGCTTAAAGTCAGAGAATTTTTTATTCAACAATACTGTATATTTATTTCCAAAAAAATAAAAGTAAGTTGAATAAAAAATGTGAGTTTTATTGTTTGGTAAGATGCTCTGTACATATTTTTTTTCAGTATTCAATTTAGCTGAATTAATTGTTGATTGTGATAATCATGTATAGAAATTATATTAAATTATGAAATATTGTAAAAAATTACGTTCTAGTTTTTCACACATGTACAGGGTATTCAACGCTCCAAAAACAAAAAAATGTGTAAACTTATTTTGAAAATCAAAGCAGAAATTTTGTTTTTGTGTTTAAATAAATTAAAATAAAGTATATTATGTATTTTTTATTTAATTTATTGCCACAATTCTTATTCCTCCAAGATATTTATTGAAATTGCCCCCCTTAAATCTGCAAAATTGAAAAATACAATGCCTCAAATTCAAAGTAGTACAAAAAAATGAATTAATTAATTTTAATACTTGAATATATTTTCCATTAATTATTTATTAAATTGAAGAATATTCAGAAAAAATAAATATTACATTATTCGATTTTTAAAAGAGATTACACATATTTTTTTATTTATTTATTTATTCAATTTATTTTCGAATGTAATACCTTGAAATTTAAGTTATGAACGTGGAAAATTTTCTATAAAGTTTATAAAATGTTTGTTTGATAAAGAAAAGTAAACGTATTACATTCGAAAAACGAACATTTTCTTCGTCCACTATATTATAACTGGTTAAATTGACATCCTGTACAAACTAGCAAATAGGTAGATGAATCATTTTTAAAGATGTTAGTCCTTAATTATATTGTTATTATTTTATTGTTGTTTTGTGTTGATTTTGTATTATAAACACCACTATCTTTAATATAAAAAATTTCTATAAGCCTACTCTTTTATTTTTCCCATTACTACAACTAGACCAGCGTGACGAAAAGTTCATGCACATACATGTCCAGTCTCTATGAGTATAATCTCTTTAAATTGAAGCATTCTTGAGCATCAGTATGACAAGCAGTAATAAGATACTCCTTGTATATTTGACTAATCAAAATGCTCTGTTTATAACTCTTAAAGTTCTCAGAGGTATTCTAGAAATGATCTTTAGCTTATAAATAGCTAATAAAACTTTTTTAACAAATAGTAGCTCTCATATTATACAAATTTTTATATTTTTTTATTTTAATTAAAAAATATCACATTGCTACATATTTTGGGTAGAAAAATCTACTTTCCTGCATTTTCTTCCAGTTCCCGGGTAAACAAATTTGTTTTTGTGAATTTTGCCCACTTTTTTAATGACCTAACCAAAAACTCGTATGCAAAATGTCAACTAAGACGGACCAGCTGTTTAGGAAAAGTTCAGTATGAACCCGATTTCAGCGTCACCTACCGGGACCAATTGTGAATCTAAAACATTCTCGAACTCACTCGGTCCAATGGTTCAGGAGGAGTTCAGTGACATACGCACGTACAGAAGAATTATATATATATATATATAAAATTTGACATTTATTATCTGTACACCTTTCGTAGCCTTTGCTTGTAATTTCTACAAACTTTTATACAGTCCCTGTATATTAGATTTTTGATAACTAATTTAAATAATATTTATTTAAAAAAAAATCTCCGTCACTGTTCATAGAGTGTTGTTTAGCTGGCGGCGGCGCACATCAGAAAGTGGCACATGGCCCACTTGCATTTTAGGGGGCCGACGGGGGGCTCGGGGCACAACGTGGTTGTTATGCGGACACACTTCCTACTTTAGCTTTGGTGGCGAACGTGTAGTATACACCGTGGATCTTCGCTGCTCGATTGAGGACATCAACAATAACAACCAGAAGAAGAATTTCATCCGAAGAAGATGAAATGTGGTAGACGTATTTGTTTTTAATAATCAATATTATCGCAATTATTTCGATTTAATCATAATTTATAAGAAATAACGTGCACGTAAAAGTAGAGGAAATTGTTAAAAAATATAGAAAGAATTAGGATTTAAATGAACGATTCATATGAATTTCATTAAATTCAGCAGCAATTTTAAAGATGCAAGACTTCTAGATCCCAATTTTCATACAATCAAACAGTGACACTAAGAGTTTTAACAGGAAAATTAACGGGACATTGCCGCCCGAAGGAGCACCTGAAAAAGCTCAAAATAGTAGAGGAAGAAGAAATCTCCATCCACATACTTGGGAATTGCACAGCACTTCAGAATACGAGGGCACAGCACGTAGGAGATTCTTGGGTAGAAGAGGGATATTACTCTAACTCTAACAAAATAACCTAACATAAATTCCGACCCTGAGAGCTCTCTCACTTTCTAACCCATTTTTTATTATTTTGGATAGCAGAATGAATAAGATTCGTGGTAAGAAAGGGATCCATTTTGTCCAGAACACAATTCCAATGTACCTTGTTCACCTTCCAGCCACGCTCTGCTACCAAACGATTCTCCGCGTGGAAAAAGAAGTGGAACACGCTACTGACAGTTGACAATTGACTTATATTTGAAAAGTATAATAGTAACGAGCTACTTCCAAAATTTCAACTACGTTTTCGTCTTTTCGAGTGTGTTGATATTTTTAATTCATAAAATTTCTATATTTGTGAGGGTTTTTCATAACACCAAAAGTTAAAAATGTATCGAAACCAGTTACGTTAAAACTAATAAATTTTGTGGTACAGGAGACGACACTGTATTTAATTTGATTCGAAGCGATACCACGTCTACCACTCTTCTGCTAATAACGAACTGTTTTAAGCGGTCGTTAAGACAAGTTGATGATCACTTTTTTCGGATGACACACAAACTTCTTTTAATCACTTTTTTGCCTATTAAGGCGAGGTCGAAATTACATGCTTACTATGAGTACGAAGTCTGATACTTTTATATTTAAATTATTATGAAGTAAAAGGCAAACGAACTTGCGTGTTGTTATGGATACAATGTTTGCTTTATTTCAATAAATTATATTAATTACTTCATTTAAAACGATAATTCTTTCTTTTTACCAACCCTGTTTTTGTTAGAAATATTAATATTATTCTACAGCGTGGAAACATGTGTTAGGAAAAACGCTTAGACACGTCGATTTGTATTTTTAAAGTCTGGTAATGGTATTTGGATCCCATTCCTTCTTGTTGCTTAATTCCGTAAATAATTTGTTTGAAAAGTAATACGTTTTCATCATACCATCTTGGTACCCAGGTTTTTTGATTTCTAAGAAATAAGGAGGTGGTTTTTTTTTAATGGTTCCCTCTCTACTTAATCTGTATCTTGTTCCTTCTGCAACACCACCATATGTAGTGGTGTGATGGTTGATAATCACTTCTTTGACTGCCGTTGGGCATGTTCTCGTTGCTCCTGTAATGCATACAGGCTAGTCTTTGAATTTTTGGTGAGGTTTTCTCTCGTCGTCCACAGACTAGTTCTGCTATTCCACGCAATGGCTCCATAAGTAATAATTGGTCTCATTATGGCAGTGTACAGCCATGGCCAGGCTTGCCTGGCAATTACTGGTGCTATCAGCTCCACGCCGTCAGCAGCCAAGGAAATCCTTCTGGACCTACCTCCTCTCCATATATTTTTGGAAAGAGAGGCTAGCTGGACAAAATACGGAATTGCCCATATTTCTAAATGCACAAATCAGGCTTATACAGAACGAAGCAGAATGCTAGTGGACACTGAAAGTCACAGTATTCTGGGAATGACCTCTGACATAATGCCTCCAACGGTAAACTTATTACTGCCTTATACCGTCCTAATTCCAAATAGAGATGAATAGGTCCTCCGTAAGGATGAACTATTAAGAGCAGAGAGCTGTTGGTAAACAGACGGCTCAAAAACACCCTCAGGCTCTGGTGCAGGTGTATACGGGCGCAGACCTAGGACAGAAATCTCAACCTCTATGCAACCGTATTTCAGCCGGAAATTTACGCCATTGTTTCATGTGTGGAGAGATTGGAGCAGGCCAATCTCATACATAGAACAATACAAATTTTCTCGGACAGCTCTAACCGTGTAACTCCTCATTAGAAGAACTCAATAAATTATTGCTGGTCTGAATCCCTGGCCATTCTGGCAAGGAAGGAAACGAGAAGGCAAACTCTCTTGCAAGGGAGGGTGCCGCACGTATTTCTATCGGACCAGAACCTACAATTGGCATCGCAATAAGTTTTGCCAAACAAACACTGAATACCTGGACGGCAAGAAGAGTATTAGACTTCTGGCATAATTTACCAGGATTGGTTCATTCAAAGGCTTTCATACATCCTTCGAAGAATGTCTCCAAACAAATGTTAGACTATAGTAGGCATGACCTACGCTGTCTAACAGGCCACTGTCATCTGAATCATCATATTCTAAAACTTGGACTGTCGGAAGATCCGACCTGCCGTCTTTGTCTGGAAGATGATGAAACAGCAGAGCATATAATTTGTGCCTGCCCCGCCGCGGCTCGAAACAGGTATCTGATGTTTGGCAGGGATGCTCTCTCGCCCTCGGACCTGAAAAATCATTCACCAAATAAGCTAATCGGCTTTGTTAAGAAGCTGAATTTGTTTGGTGAAATCTGAATAGGTGTGAGCCACAATAGACTCTTGCGAGTCGCAGTGGAGGTCCTTATAGACCCACTCACCATAAACCTATCCTAACCTAATGCATACAGGCTAGTCTTTGAATTTTTGGAGAGGTTTTCTCTCGTCGTCCATATACTAGTTCTGCTACTCCACGCAATGGCTCCATAAGTGATCATTGGTCTCATTATGGCAGATTCTTGCACAACATTAGAGCCATTTTTGCTTTGTATTTTCTATATAATCTCCTTTTCCTGTTTGTTCCACAGGAGTTTACTATCTAGAGTCAAACCTTCAGTGTTCTTTTCTCAGTGAAGGCTACTAAGATAATTTTGGTGGGGTTGATGTTTGCAAGTTACCACACAGTTGACAAAATATTGATAGAAAAAGTGGAATTCTTGGACCATCCTCCATACAGTCCCGACCTAAGCCCTAATGACTTTTCCAAAAACTGCGTTGTGAATGGTTCCAAGTCCACTCTATTATACGTAAAAATCTTTAATTCAAGCTATTTTATTAGACCTTGATAAAAAAAAAGAAAAATTAACTATCCGACATTGTTATTGACGGAAAATCTTAATTTTGGTTCTCATTCGCCATTTTTTTTATTATTATAAAGACAATATACGACGAGATGTGTCGAAATGTTCGGTATTTTCTCTTGAGAACTTAATTACCTCTGTATCCCACAATGTATCATTTATCTCGACAGAACTAGTTGAATAAACAATATTAGGTATGTACCTTGATAGTATCTATTGCAGTTGTGCAACAATTTCCTTATAAAAGTGTCTACAGAGTGTTAGTTTAGTACACCCTTCCTCAAGAGTCGAAAAGCATTTTTTGGTTTTTAAATTTCATTCATTCGATTGATCCCAGACACTTAAACTGAATCTTCGTACCATTTCCCATGTTATCTACTTCCATTACAGAAGCTTTGTGTCTTCTATGTAGGCTACTAGTTTGACTTGAGCGATTTTTAGTAGTTGTAATGGTTTTATTATTTCCTCTCCAAAGTGCTTCCGTCTGAGTCCATGCCAGTTCTCGCAGAAGCATAGTATGTGAGTAGGTGTTTCATCATTGACTGATTGAAGTCCTCGGCACCTCAGCCTTAAGGCTTTTGTTGTGTTCTTGGCTGTGCCGTTTATGTGAAGAGACCAGTAGCCCTTATCAGGCTCAGCAGACTTTTCACTAGGTTCTCCTTGGAGAAATCCACCATTGGATGTTCTAGTCCTAGGAGTCTATGTCTCCAGTGAGATAATGCTTCACAATCGAAGATACACAACCATACATAACCGTACACAACCATACACAACCCACAGATAGGTTCCTCCGTATACGGGGTTGGGATAAAGTATGGAAGCAAGTAAATATCTTTTAAACGAAAAGATAGATTTTTATGAAAATTTGCAGGTAAGTGCAATGGAACAAATTGCATCTGATGTACATTTTTTTGTTAACTTCCTGTTTAACCGGAAATGCCATCAAGTTCTTTAATTTAAATGGGACACCCTATATATTTTTACAGATTTTGAAAGAGCTTCTTATTTTGAATTCATACATACTGAGTTTAGTGTAAAAAATTTTGTAAAAACGAGGAATATAGCACTTTAATCAACCTCCTTTGAGTTTTTTGCATTAGAGCAGAAAACTATTTAGATGAACTAATCGATGTTGTTTGTATGCATAGTAATAAATAAACGAGTACTGTTTAGTACGTCTTTTGTTCTCCAAGAGTGTCAAATTCTAATTGACGGAAATAAATTTTACAATTTAGAATGGTTCAATTAAGTGAAAAAGAGCGTATTGCAATTTCAATGATGATCGGTTATGGTGATCGTGCTAGAACTCATGAAGAAGTGTGTCATATTTTATTAATTTGCATCCGAAGAGAAATCCTATATCACGCTCAACAGTAACTAAAACATTACAACGTTTTAATACAACTGGGATGGTAAAAAATTTGCTAAAACCTGGAAGACCGCGGACTGCAACGAACGAAACTGTTAAACAAAATATTGCAATCGATTTAGAAGAATCACCTCAAACTTCCACCACAAATTTGGCACTAAACCATGGTAGGAAAGATATTAAAAAGTGAAAAGTATCATCCGTATAAGGTACAGTTGGTTCAAGAATTGTCAGACGAAGATTTTGACAGACGGCTGGAATTTTGCGAACGGTTAATGGACATCTGTAATGTCGACGACAATTTTGCTTCTAACATAGTTTTTTCCGATGAGGCAACTTTTTGTTTAAATGGAACAGTTAATCGCCATAACTCAAGATATTGGTCGAATGAGAATCCTCATTGGATTCATGAAGCACATACCCAGCATCCACAGAAGTAAAATGTTTGGATGGGAATTGTCGAAAATAGGCTTATAGGCCCATTTTTTATCGACGGAAACTTGAATGGTGACAAGTATTTGGATCTACTAAATAACGAAATCATTCCTGCACTTCAACAGAATGGGCAATTACCACAAAATGTTTGGTTTCAACAAGATGGAGCACCTCCCCACTATTATAGACGAGTTAGGGATTTTCTGGATGCGAATTTTCCAAATCGAAGGAGTGGACGAAGATAATTCATAGAGTGGCCTGCTCGTTCTCCGGATCTTAGCCCGTTATCTAAAATCACGTGTTTACGCTAGACGACCAACAAACTTACAGGAATTGAGACAAAGAATTATTGATGAATAATGTGAACTAATACGTGGAGAAGTCTTGGAAAGAGTATCTCAAGAATTTATTAATAGGATGACATATTGTCAGCAAGTAAACGGCGAGCATTTTGAACATTTGAAGTAATTTTGTTTCTCATTATTCTAAAATAATGAAATGTACACCTATTGTAAGTACAACTAACAGTGAGTTATTCCTTGTTTTTACAATTTTTTTTACACTAAACTCAGTATGTATGAATTCAAAATAACAAGCCCTTTCAAAATCTGTGAAAATATATAGGGTGTCCCATTTAAATTAAAAAAGTTGATGGCATTTCCGGTTAAACCGGAAGTGTATTATTAACAAAAAAATGTACACCAGATGCAGATGTTTCCTCAGTCACCAGTCACCAGTTTCAATAGACTGGTTGAGAGTTCCTTGTCTACCATGTTCAAACTCTTTGTATGGAGATGCTCTTGTGTCGACCTCCATTTGAGTTGGAGTTCCCTGTGTAGCCAGTTCCCGATGATTTCCCCTAAATTGCATGTCTAATTTTACTTTACGGTCAATTGTAAATAGAAACAAATAAATTTATAAACATCACCTTATCTAACGGTAAATCTCTACGCCTATGCCTACCTAAACGTTCTTACTTTGTGGTTTTTGGTGTAGTTGAAGATATTCGAAGAACATTCACGTTCTAATTGTCTAAACCATCCCATTCTTTATTGTGTTCATTATTTTATTTTACCAGTTTTTTGCAAAGGCAGCATAGAATTTTTTGGTGCATACCTATGTGTTCATGGTCTACTAATTTTGCCAAAATATAATTAACACTCCTAGCATCTACCCGGTCATCTTAAAAAGGTCATTAAACCGTTTATAGTTTTATATTATTATTCTCATTAAACCCGGACGTTAAATTCTCAAAAAAATCCGATTAAAAGACTGATACCCTTAAAAAAAATGAAGAATGTATTTAACTCTGAATTAAAAATAGCAGCAGCTTAATTTTATAGCTCCTTATCTCAAATATGTTTGTTAAAGGTCAGTGAACACAGCAAGACACTAACAAAGGTTGCTCTATTAATTTGTAGACATCTTACATTGTAACAAGTTAGTTTCATCATTAAACAAAACAAAAAAAAACCTTAAAAACAATAAGGAACTAAAGAGAATTTGTAATGCGAAGTATTCAGGTCAATTTGCACCATCGAGTTTATGGTTTATGAACACAATTTATTATACTTCAACTTTTATCGAGATCAACTACAATATTATTGTTTCTATTACTGAGTTTTTATTAAACATTAACGAATCTTTTATGTCATAAATTTCATTGTCGGAGCTCCATGACAACACTCCGTATAATTTAAAAGACAAAATTATGTTAGTTATTATTAATTTTTGAGTACTGTATTTCCAGACTAGGCTAAAAAGTCAGGATTCTTCCTTTCTAAATTATATTCTTTTATTGGGTACGTTTCTAATTGTCATCCTGTCAGATGTCACTTGTCATTGACAATGTTCGAAAATAACGCGTGAATTGCGTTCCGTACTGATTTCGAATCGTAGTATTTTCAAAGAATTCGTGATACCAAAGGCATTTTTTCTTGACGAAACAGTTTCAAAGACCGTTTTGAAACAGTTTCGTCGTGACGGAATGGTTAGTCACCCAAAGTGATTTTCACCATATATTCCATTGCAAAACACAAAAAATTGAACAAACCGGTGCTATAAAAGTGACAATTTAATTCATGTATAAAAAATCGCATATGTCACAGTGCAATTGTGACTTTGACAGCGGCAAAAGTTAGCTTTAACTTTTACAGCTACAAATACACTAGTGGTTTTTTCACTTATTCATTTGTTCATCAATTACCGCGGTGTTGGTTACCAGAATAAATAGTTTGGCATGTTTGTCAACAACTTATTGAATTTTCAAGAACTAACAATGAGTCGATCGGTGTGTCTACGAACGCCGAAATTAGTCAAATTGTTAATACCTGTGTGCCTACTAATACAGTTGCGACGCAATCATCAATCTGGCGACAATTTTTTACGTTTTGCGATGCAAAAAGATACACATTTGAGCCAGATACTTCCATCGAGAAATTGAATGTAATATTGCAAGATTGGGCATTTAATATGCGAAAAAGTAACGGAGAAGACTACAAAGAAGCGGTAGTTAAAACAATTTGGAACACCACCGCTAAAATGCTACAAAGTAAATATTATAACGAATTTAATATTGTATTCAACCCTTTCACCGATGTTCAGTTTAATTCATCACGAGCTGCACGTAATGCTAAACGTAAAATCCTACAAGCACATCCCGAAAAGAGAAAATGTAGTGCATCAGCTCTTAATAAATCTGAAGTATTTGCAATGGCCAGATTATATAACGAAAATGAACCGGAAGGACTTCAAACGAAATTATATCACATTTTGGAGTTTGAACTAGCTTGGCGCGGAGGAGGAGCAGCTTACTGCAAAACCACTTATTTCGTATCTGAAATTGAAAATAATGGAAAAAAAACTGGACGTATCGAGTATAATCCTCTATTTTCGAAAACGAGACAAGGCGGCAACAATAAATTATGTGACAGTGAAATGGATCACGCCTAATATTTTCGACGAATATATTTGCCCAATACGTTTATTCAAAAAGTTAATGGAAAAACGAAACACTTTTATAACTTCGGACAGAGTATTTCTTACACCAAATCCCTTTTGGAAAAAGAAAAATTCTAAACGTTGGTACAAGAATTTGCCGATTGGAATTAATGAAATTTCCAAATGGACTAAACGCTCCGCACAACGCATTGGTTTAGATGTCAAACGTATCAAAATTACAAATCACTCAAATCGAGCGGCAGCAGTTAGCGAATTAAGTAAAAGCGGAATTGAAGAACAAGCTCTAATAAAAATAACAGGACACAGCAATTCATCATCAATAAAACCATACTTACAAGTTGACAAAGAGTATCATTCAAGCATTATTCAATCAATTCGTTCATCATCAACATCAACTACTGAAACGATTAGCTGTGGCACCCGCAGCGATATCACTGTTCCTAGTATGAATTTCAATAACTGCGTTTTTAATAAATGTACCTACATTAAAATAAAAATGTGTTTATTTTTAATGTTTCATAAATAAAGTTTGCATTGATATGTTTCCAAATTTCTCATTTATTAAATTGTCCTGCCGAATTACACTCGAGGTTTGTATTGATATTGGGTAAATTTGTGTTGTTCAAATTCTAAACTGTTCCCTTTAGCACCTTCGGTGTCGTGTTTTTAATAGTTGACAGTTATTCTCGTCAAATTGCTAGGAAACAGTTTCTCATTAAACAACCCAAATTTACCCGATAAAATACAAACCACTTGTGCAATTATAAGTGAATAAATTAATAACGGAAATTGGACGAAAAATGGACCGTTTCAAAACAGTTTTTCAAGAAAAAATGCCTTTAAATCTTCAATGGTAACATGTTGCATCTCTTTTAAAAATAACAATTTTTTCTCATTATTATTCTCAAAAAATGGTAACCGTTCGTCCGCCTGTGTGTAAAATAAATTCATGTAGGCAGCCAAAAATATAAAATAATTTAATTGGAAAGAGTGGTACCTATTTTTTATGGAATTAGTTGTGGGTAATACGTATGTAGGACAAAATAAGAGTTTTCTGTAAGTTATATTTGAAGAACATTTGGTGTAATTACGGTTGTCAGTTTTTAAAATATCTGTCAACAATAAACAAACTTCTTTGAAACTTGAAAGATTTTATTTTAATTGTAATATGTATAAAGAAACAAACTGTTTCTTTTACATTCACAAATTAACCATGAAATGAATATAATAGTCGCATGTCGTATGCCACACGTCTTCAATTTGGAGTCACAATGAAGCCCGAAAATATAATTTAAAACAGAACCGATACATCTGGATTTTATTGGTACTTGCTCTTACCGATGTTTGCAAACGTTGTAAAAATATTTTGACTGGCCTTAAAAAAAACATATGTTTCAAGACAAAAATGATTGTGTTCAAAACGACTGTTATAAATATAACAAGACGGTTTTATGACATTTTTTTTGGTACATTATAGTCATAATAATTACTTGATTTGGGTGTAAGTTTATATTCTGCGAAATAAGGTCATTAAACTAAATATAATTTACCCTTATTGGGTGGACATTTTATTTGTTAGTGCAGATATACTTGAAAAATTACATTTAGGTTAAGAAATTACAGTGTGTTGCAAATAGTTATTTATACTATAAGCGTGGTAAGTGATATTTACAAAAACCCGTCTATCACAGTGGGGAGGTGCTCCATCTTGTTGAAACCAAACATTTTGTGGTAATTGCCCATTCTGTTGAAGTGCAGGAATAATTTCGTTATTTAGTAGATCCAAATACTTGTCACCATTCAAGTTTCCGTCGATAAAAAATGGGCCTATAAGCCTATTTTCGACAATTCCCATCCAAACATTCAACTTCTGTGGATGCTGGGTATGTGCTTCATGAATCCAATGAGGATTCTCATTTGACCAATACCTTGAGTTATGGCGATTAACTGTTTCATTTAAACAAATAGTTGCCTCATCGGAAAAAACTATGTTAAAAGCAAAACTGTCGTCGACATTACAGATGTCCATTAGCCGTTCGCATAATTCCAGCCGTCGGTCAAAATCATCGTCTGACAATTCTTGAACCAACTGTACCTTATACGGATGATACTTTTCACTTTTTAATATCTTTCCTACAGAACGTCGACTGATACCATGGTTTAGTGCCAAATTTGTGGTGGAAGTTTGAGGTGATTCTTCTAAATCGATTGCAATATTTTGTTTAACAGTTTCGTTCGTTGCAGTCCGCGGTCTTCCAGGTTTTAGCAAATATTTTACCATCCCCGTTGTATTAAAACGTTGTAATGTTTTAGTTACTGTTGAGCGTGATATATAGGACTTCTCTCCGGATGCAAATTATTAAAAATATGACACACTTCTTCATGAGTTATAACACGATCACCATAACGGATCATCATTAAAATTTCAATACGCTCTTTTTCACTTAATTGAACCATTCTAAATTAATGTGAAATTTATTTCCGTCAATTAAAATTTGACACTTGGAGAACAAAAGACGTACTAAACAGTACTCGTTTATTTATTACTATGCGTACAAACAACATCAATTAGTTTATCTAAACAGTTTTTTGCTCTAATGCAAAAAACTTAAAGGAGGTTGATTAATGTGCTATATTCCTCGTTTTTAAAAATTTTTCTCACACTAAACTCAGTACGTATGAATTCAAAATAACAAGCTCTTTCAAAATCTGTAAAATATATATAGGGTGTCCCATTTAAATTAAAGAAGTTCTTGGATTTTTATTAATTTTATTCGATATCTACTTTTCGCATGAAATTATTGACGGCTTTGACCGGTTTCTATAGCGTCATAAGCTTTGTTATGTTATCGACAACGTCAAGCTGACAGTAATATCAATACTTCAAGAAATGGTGCCAAACAAAGACTGCAGTTCCAGAAACCGTGCTTTTTGTATCAAACTTCCATCTCCATTAAGTTTATGGTGTGAATATTCCATGATGAAGTCCACCTTTTCATAAAGGAAGACATAGATATTTCCAAGTATCCTAAGCTTCGAGTATTTTTAAAATCTTCACCAGTGTTCTCAACAAAATCGTCAGTTAGTGATTTGTAACAAATAAATAATATAATTTCCGCAAACAAATTGATTAAATTTCCGCAAATAAGATTAGACACTTTAATTTAACTTTCATCTACTGTGACCTAGTTGGCAGTACCAACGAAGAGGTAGTCGACTCGAGGTGGCCAAAAAATGCAGAGCACATGTCAAAAATATCGAAACATTAGTAAAATACATGTATACCGATTACATTTCCTAATGGACAACTTCTGTAATTGACGAAACAGATCCGTATTGTTCCATTTTTCTTACATCAATCAAATTTCAGTTTAGTACTTTCATTAGTAATTGCCAAGTTTCGAAAAACTAACAACGATCATCCACTATGGTAATACAAATTGAAAATTAAGAATGAATTGCGTGGTCAAAGGTTCCAGTCCCCAGAAGATGCTATCAACGCCTTCAAAGACTCTATTTTGAATGTACCAACAAGCGAGAGTAATAACGGCATCAGTGGGAAAATCGGGAACTGGCTAGATAGGGAACACCAATTCAAATGGAGGTCGCCACAAGGGCACCTCCATGTATGTATTTTGGGGTAACATTCACTGAGACCCAAAAGATCTATTGTGCTTCCTTGGTTGGTTGGTTGGTTGGTAAACAGACGAAAACAGGCCGGGTTAGTGGGCCCCAACACTGCAGCCGTTGACTTATTGTATTGTCCTGTCTGTCTGCTAGTCCGTGAGAAGATTTGTGACCTTGATGAGATCTAGAAGTCTCTTCACAGTATCTCTTTTGGTGAGGTTGTATATAGGGTCATCCGGCCCTATCTGTCTATACCTCCACCAACGTAGAGCCTCACATTCGAAAATTATATGGGTGGCTGTTTCGTCCTCCTCACCACATAATCTACATGTAGGTTCTTCTTGGAAGATCCCCATTGTGTGAAGGTGCTTTCTCAGGCCACAGTGTCCGGTTATAAGGCCGGTTACCAGCCTGATATCTCTCCTATTTAACTTCAGGATTTCTTCAGTAAGTTTTGGTATGGGTTGTTTAACCATCAGTTTACTGTGTTTGAGCTTCGGAATTGTTTGCCAGTATTTGAGGTGGTTTAATGTGGTTCTTTCCGAAACCTTTGTTACACCGGTTGCCGGTTCAGGGCTGGTGTAGCCGGTTGCCGATCCTTCTCGTGCTAGGGCGTCTGCTTTTTCGTTCCCTTCAATACCCTTGTGACCTGGCACCCATTTCAGGGTTACCTTATTTGTGGCACTGAGTTTTTTAAGGTTTTCTAAGCACTCCCAGACAAGTTTGGATTTTATTGTACTACTATTAAGTGCTTTGATTGACGCTTGACTGTCTGAGCAGATAAGAATGTTTTTACCGCTGTATCCCTTCCTTATGTTTTCTCTCAGACATGAGTCAATTGCGTGGATTTCTGCTTGGAATACAGTGGTATTTACTCCCAGTGAATGACTAATGTCACATCTGGGGGATTGACCGTATATTCTAGCGCCAGTACCAGTGTCCGTTTTGGAACCGTCAGTGAACCAAACTATTTCTTGTTTGGGTGTTTCCTTGAATTCTCCTTTCCAATCTATTTCGATGTTAAAGGGTTTTTCTAGTGATGTGGTCGGCGTCATATAATCAGTACCCATAGTTAGTATGGGATTTGTGATTATATTCCAGTCGAACTAGTGGCCTACATAGAAGACACAAAGCTTCTGGAATGGAAGAAGATAACATGGGAAATGGTACAAAGATTCAGGGTCTGGGATGCTGACCACAACCCAATCGAATAAATGAATGAATGAACTGCTTCCAGAATTGGTTCCAAAATATGCAAAAATGTATCTCTATGTAGAGTCTAAATTATTGGGAGTCTAAAAGTAAGATTTTTTACAAAAGGAAGAATATAAAATTTTAACCGGTTTTGCGAATGTGCGAGTGAATCCGCACCTGGTAAGAACGGAGTACAAGTTGGTACCAAAGCAAAGGAGAAATTGTCGACCTTGTTTCTTGACCTAGAAAATTGAAGACATACATAAGACAAGGACGTTAGTGTTGGTGTATAACTAGTCAAAAACGAGATCACAATTGTTGTATGAATATCGTGCGCAATTTATACAGGATACGATAAAAATTCGTAATTTCAATAAAATTATTATCATTATCTTATATGGGAACGATTGTTGGTATTTTTTTTATTGTTTAGTGATAAGATCCAATATATTTCACACTGTTTCACAGCCAACAAACGCACTTTTATAATTTGGTGATGTTTTGTAAAGAAACAAAAAAAGTTTCCTTGAACTTTTTGAAGGTAGAAGAATGATTTTATCGAAAAACTGATTTTTCTTCCAAAAAACTCCGTTTCACAAATTTTTTTTGTTGGAAATTTTGAACAAAGGAAGGAAATATTTCACGTTTTAAATTGATCTCAGTTTTCCCTTAATGCTTGGAATTATCGACTAAAACTGTAAAATTTTCCCCTAAATCGATTGGTGGTCATCAAAGCACTGAAACTGCTCAATTAGTCGAGTTATGAGTAACTGTTTGATTCAGAAAATGGATTTTCGAATGTTTCCACTACCTTCCATACCACGAAAACCCTTCAATTTATGCTCTTGGCTTTTGAGAATACTCACCTAAAATTTCAGTTCAAAATTAAAAGTTTTTTTTTTATTTACAGGAATTTTTATGCTCCAAATACGTTTTTTGAAAATATCATGACCCTTGTTACTATTTGAAGGTAAAATAATGATTTTATCGGGGGTAATATCCCTAGTGCATTTAATTTTTCCGGAAAAATTCGGAAAAACGAGTTTCTTAGTAATTTGCTATTTGTTAAAAAAGATTACTAAGAAACGATTGTTCCAATTTTTCCACAGGAAAAATTAGATGCACGAGGGATATTTGGTAAGATTATTTCCTGAGTTAAATAAACATTTTATTTTAATACAAAGCATAGAAACCATTAAGTTTGTTTTTACAAGGCAACATGTCAAACTTGCATGACATTTTTTCGATTTTTTTTCCGGAAAAACTGCTGACAGCGAAGTTGACAGTTGTTAAGTAATTTTTCCGTTTAAAATTTTTTTGACATACCAATTCTTGATAGCAGCTGGTCAAAATTAATAGGAAGGAAATAATCGAAAAACTAAACCGACTTAGTTCGTACCAGCCAATCCAAAATCGGGTCACTTTAGCTATACTTTTGTTCCAGCAGCCACGTTGCCATTGCTTCTTCAAAATCTTCTTAAATTTAAAAATAAAACATCGTTTTTCTAGTATGTGTTTGGAAAAATTTCGGGGGAGGTTTGGACCTCCTGGAACCCCCCCCCCCCTTTTGTACTCATCCGTTACACATGACAAACACCATAAGTACTGATTTCAATTGTCATATTTTTATGGAAGGCATATTCACAGCAGATTATAGAAATTAAATAAAATACATACGATCAGACATATGTTTAACGAAATAAAAAAATATAAAAGTAGTAAACATGTCATTTTATTTGCATGACATAAAATAACACTTTCCCTATCGGTCTTCGAAGCGCGAATAGTTAGATTGTTAGTTTGGTACAAAGTAAAAAAATTGTTTTGGTTCCACTGGTCGAATACCAGAAATATTAAATTTAATGATAATCAGGGGCGTATCAACAAATATTTTTATTTAAATATCCTATTTTATTCCATAATATTGAAATAAATATTTACCGAGCTACTAGGTTCAAAAATTGCAAATAGAATATTCAAAAATTATTGGGAAATTTTAATTTCTTCCCAGAAGACAGGTACGGACATGGATTAACATATGATTTGAATATGGCTTGATTTTTTTTATTTTAAAAATCTAGCAACTTAATAGATTTATTCCAACATCCTGACCAAAATAATCAGGTTTCACGCAAATAATTATAGTTTAAACTCTATCCGTTATATACGCATACTTAGATCATATACAGTGTGGCCCACTTAAGCTCGCAACTCCCAGTTATAGCTTTTAATTGACATTTGATGAACGTCGATTTTTGAAAAAAAATTATTGCTAGTTTTTGATTTTTTTATTGGACTTTTGGTTACCACACTGTAAAGAATATCCTTGTGGCATTACTTATTCTTTTTTCTTATTTTTTTGGGAATCAAACCACAATAATGTTTTTTATTTTTTCTTTCGACGTTTCGGTAGCGTTCCAGCTACCGTTGTTAAGGTAAACTAGTGCTAGTGCGTCGGGATCCCACAATAAAGAAAAACTTGCCTGAACCCGGCTCTGCTTCTTCTTACAGATTTCGTTATCTCGCCGACAAATTGTGAAACGGTACAAATTAATTTTACTCACAACTATACCCATTTCAACGTACTTCTCTGCTTTTTTATGTTAGCCATAAATACCGCCTGCTATGCTGAGCTGAATTACCGATGTTCTACTTTCCTATAAACAATGAATTATTATTCTAATAATAATAAAGTCGGTTCGACTGTAAACTTTTCATTTATAATCATTTAGTTACTCCTGTATATTGTTGTCAGATGTATACAGTGTCGGGCAATTTATATGATTCAAATCATGCAATATTTATGGTGGTCACCTATTTTAAGGAAGTTAATAGTGTTATTAAAACATCGATCTTCCTGTCAGTACAGTTTGATTTTGTGCAAAAATTATCTCCGTCACAAAAGAATTCCATCTATCTACATGAGGGCTCACAGCAATATGGCCGACTGTCAGTGACGTCATTCTGGAATGGTCTATACGTTTTGAGGTTAGCTTTTTATAAAACGATGGAAATATTATTTTTCATTTTATTGTTTTTTTTTGCAGACAACAATGAAGATATCCCAAAAGTTGGCCCGAAATAATAAGTAGGTACTATACATATAGATATTAATGTGATTTAGGTTGTAGTTATAGGTATTACCGTTGAGTGTACAACGGTATTACTTATGTTATGTGAAAAAATGTTTTAATTATTTAATATTTTGAACATTGTATTTGTATACTTGCTCTGTAATATTGGTGTGATGCCTCCAGGTAGATAATATATTCTCACTTGCAAAGTGCTTTTTCATTCTTCTAACATAATTCCCTATTATATTATTATATACCTAATACAATATTTGCAGCTGATTGACTTTAACACAATTATGTTATTTCAAATTAATATTAAAGTGCAAAATCATTTAGTTGCATATATTCTCTACAATATTGCACGTATCCTGAAAGTTTAAAAATTAAAAAAGCCCTCGTCTCGTGATAATTCATACCTGTAGCCAAGGTAGGCGCTAGTACTAACTTTATGCCACAGAACGCTACACCGGCTACACGTTTAACAGCTCTCTAGTTATTGATTTCTCTATGGTCCTATTTTATCCCTATGAATGTAGATAATGGGTAAATTACCCCTCATGATATAGCCCAAAAAAAGGCAGAAAAAGAAGAATGTAGATAACCTCAAAAAAATTACATCGAAAAGTTCTAATCGCTATAAGAATTTTTGTATTCCGCCTCTAACAATCGTAACCCAAAATATTGATTCGCACTATACAACGTTATAACTCGTTTTTTAATGTATGTAAACGATAAAATTGTGGTGTGTGTGTTCTTAAAAAAGTAGGTGAATAGATATTCATCTGTGACGAGTCGACATGAACAACAGCATCATCAACATCGAAAACGGTTTTTTATTTAAATGTCTTCGGCTCGACAATTTATTTTAATTTTGATAAATTATACTAGTATTGTTACAACTAAACAAAAAATGTAACAGGACAACCTAAAATACCTACAATAATGACTACGGTCGTAAAAAATATAGGATCATTTTGTTTGTTTATAAATCAGATATTTGTATAGAAATTATATATTGGATAAAGTTGATCATAGAAAAACCTCGCTAGGATGTTAGTTAGTATGTATAATTTCAATTAAATTGCAGTTTAATTATCATCGTGACATGAATTCCAGCCAGTGCCATCTATTATTGATTTTTAAAAGCATTTTATTCTTTTTTCTTGATTTTAACGTTTAGCCTGTAGCGCCATCTACGAATAAGTAGATTTACTTTGATATAAAAAACACCAACAACTTATACTCGGTAAACTATGATATTTTATTGAATTGTGGTTATTTTAAAATACAGAAATAACAAGATATCTTTTTCTCATTGGAATAATCGTATCAGCACCTATTCAGCACTAAAAAAGATGTCGAAATTGGTACACTGCGAAGAAGTGTTGAGGGGTGCATGAATCGTGAAACGATGTACACATCCCTTGTAATCATCGGTAAAATCAGAATGTTGTAATAGCTTACTTCTAAATTTATTAAATATTATTGATGATAGATTGATTGTTATATACCTATTACACGTAAGAAGTTAATTTAAAAAATTTCTCGCACTGAATCCTTTTCAATTACGACAAACGATCCTGTTTGTTTCTATAATGTTAAGCATTTACATTAACTTTTGATATGACTTCATTTAACAAAAATAACATTTTACGATTGATTGCGCACATAAAAAGATAGTCATTTCCTAAAAACTGGAAACTAATCATCTGAGACAATTAAAAACGGACGAGAATACGATAACTAGAGCATTAATTTTATTTTTGAATGGTGTTAGTTTGTTCATGGTGGTATAAAAAAACTGGACTATATTCTACTTTTATCTAAGCAATTTATATGTAAATGTGCTAGGTATCCTCAAGAACTATTCATTGAGATTGAAATACGGGGTGTTTCCAATCACAGATAACATACTTATTTCCAATCAGAAGCCCAACATATATTATATCTTACTCAATTTTAAGACAGGCATTCTCTAATTTTCTATTAAACGAATCTTCATAATGAATATAATTTGGTTAGTAACATATTTACATATAACTTGCACAAACCCTATAATTCACAATTTAAATAAATTACAACTGAAAAGTATATTCTGCAACTGACTCATAGGTCAGATTGTTCTCTCTACAATGAGCTCTTCGTATACACTACTTCTACACATATATGTAAGAAGAGTTGCCTACGTATAATACTCAAAAACTGGCTGTTAAAACCAAGTAACAACAACGTAAGGGTGAGTATCCTGAGATAAAATCGGCGTTGCCATATTTTCTCACTCATCTGCCATCTACTGGTAAGTTGGTAAATAGTACCTATCTATCTTGTATTAACTATTTGGTGTTCGTTCATTTTACTCATATGCATAAATCGAATAAAGTATAAAGTGTTTTTCCTAAATTTTTTATTACAAAATTGTTTTGTATTATATTTCTGGAATATACGAGAGTACATGGCTTAGAACGACGTAGAGGTTATGGTAGATTTTCAATAGATATTCTATATAAAAATAATTACGATATTTCTCCGCTAGAGACTCCAGACATCTGAAGCAAGCAAATTTTACAATACGCCGTGCTAAACTCCGAATAGGCTTTAGTTAATGGTATTTATCTCATTATACAAACAATAATGGATCAAATGAAATAAGTGTAAGTATAATCACAAGTAAACTTCATGTTTCAATATACATGGTATAAATTTTAAAACAACCTACAGACAATTGTTTCAATTGGGTAACTTACAACTTGTATAAAAATAAGTGATATAGACATTATACATTAACAAAGTTGTATATTAAGAATAAATGTGTAATTAGCTCAGCCTGTTCAACTTTATGAGCTATAGTCTATAATTATTATAATTAATTGAAACAAGTACTTAAGACATATCTCTAAAAATAGTTATATACATAATCAATTATTCAATGTAAAATCAACTGTATCATTGAATATCTAATGTTACATTATAAAGCATAAGTACATGTTTGAACTATGAATCAAAAACAACAACTACATGCATCCTAAAATTTATTCGATATTGCAACAATTTCTGTTTGTCTTAATGCCCATTTTTTTTCAAACTTACTACTTCATTTATGTTTCCTTATTTACAGATAGAAAGAAATTTAAGATGGATCCAGATCCGGTCATGGAGAATGAAACAAAGTTTGAGATTGATGCAACAGCATCACCAGAAAATATAGACTGTACCTCCCAACCTGAACATGAAACTAGCTTTGAGACTGAGAATTCGGACAGTTCTAAACCATCAGAATCATCAGTGTCAGATGATAATCAAGGACTTTCTGACAAAAACCTTGATGACAGTTCTGAGCAAACAAACTCCAAGAAGTCAAGAGAACTAAAATCACTACTAGCTCTTTCTAAGGAAGCTAATCTTAAGACTAACATTTCACATAAAAGAAAAAAGGATGTGAAAGACTCCACTAGAGGACATTCTGATACTGACTCAAAAAAATCTAGCAAAATGGCTGCAGAAAATAAACATGGTTTTAGATTTCCAGTTACAGCTGAAGCTGAGCTGGATGAACAGCAAGCAGATGGACCTAAAATACAAAATGAATCAAATAAACTTGTGAAGCGAAAGAGGGACCATTCCAATGAATCAATGGATAGGGGTATATTGGAAGACGGTCATAAAAAGAATAAGAAAACTTTACATGGGGATGTTAAAGTTTTTAAGGTAAGGTGTATATTTTATTTGTATAAAAGGTCTTGACGTTTAATAGTGTAAACTATTAGGTGATGTTCACTGGGATCTAAAAGATGTATTGATCCCTTTCAAATCCTGATGAAAATCTTTGATACTAGTAAATCCTGTAGCTCTATTTCTTAGAGGAATTTTAGTTCCAATTCTGTCCAGCATTTTCGCAGGTTTTATGATGTAATAAATTAAAATACAGGACTGTAATTGTATGTAAGTACATGTATGTCCGAATCATCTAAAAACTTGACACAGCCTGCTGAAAAATATATTGTCATATCATGACAGACTTCTAAGGTTGTTTAACTGTCATAAATTGTTGATATCTCAGTTAGTATAAATGAAGGTAATATAATCCACTGCATTTGAATGTTAACATTTGCATATCATAGATCAAAAGATGATATTACATACAAGCTGTATTTGCTTGCTTATCAAAATTAGATAAATTTGTGTGGATCATCCTTGAATAAAATCAAAATCAATTTACTAGGTGGCTCAATTCATAATAGGGTTTCAACCATCTCTTTCTTGCAAACTTATTTTTCCAAATATACTCTAATTATAGTAGCTGAAGCATAAAGCAATAAAAGTCAGTACATATTATGTTGTTTTGTGTCCACAGCCAAACAAAGATGCTTTTTGCTGGCGATGTCACAGAGAAGGTGTAAATGTCGTTTGTGAAACTTGCCCCAGATCTTATCATCAAAAATGTCTTAAACAAACCATAATGGATGCTAATCATTGGCCATGTCCCGAATGTGTTGCCATACTGAAGGCTGAAAGCACTCAAACAAGGTATGAATTTGTTTTACTATTCTTTTTAGGGTTACGCTGTCGTTGTTTTATGTATAACATTATTGATTTTGAACCAGAAACAATATTTAGTATGCACCTATTGGTGAATATCCAAAGTACAAATTAAACATTACAATGTTCCTTGCAAATTATTTAAATTCCTGCATACCACTTACAATAATATATAGTTTGATGTAGAATTTGTTTTATGTATGAAAATTTACTTTTAGGTCACCAGCGATGAAGGGAATGACTTTAGAGCATCTTTGCAGTCTATTAAAATTTGCTGTACACAGAATGATTCAGTGCCAAGGGGTTAGTAAACAATTTTAATATTATCTTCTGATACTTTACTGTATTTGCTTATTTTTTAGTCGGAACCATTTTTACATCCAGTTAGCGAAAGTGATTTCCCAGATTACAGAAAATACATAATTCAACCGATGGATTTGACAATGCTGGAGAAAAACATTAAAGAAAATGTATATGGAAGTACACAGGCATTCGAGGCAGATGCCAAGTGGTTATTGCACAACAGTATCATATTCAACTCGTGTAAGTCTGGAAAATAATTAATTTATATTTATTGAATTTTCAGCAGACATTATATGAAATTTTGTTGTACAATGCAAAACTTTAAAAATAAAAATCGTCGTATTGGAGTTTTTGTTTCAAAAAATTATTGCAGCTAACTGTATATTTCCATGGTGTAAATATTTCCGATACTAACTTTTTTTAATTAAAATATCTGGTGAAAAATATACTTATTTTTTATAACATGTATACTCAGCTTTGCCTAGCCCAGAAGAACATTCACCATCACTTCAAATATTATAACTATACCACTGTTCCACACAAACTGATAAAAAATAAAAAAATTCATTCCTAGAGACAAGCGTCTGCGTGTATAGTGTGTTTTAAAAAGAGAGGTGGTAATTCCAAAATAAAGAAGTGCTTTGCTTAATTCTATTATAGATATAAAGAATATAAACAAAAACGGCGTGGATGATTCATTGCTTATTTATTTTATTTATCAACAACTCAAATTATTTTTTAAATTTCATTACAGAAATTAGTTAACATATACACAGTGTCTCAATATTTTATGAGTTACATAGGAGGCATTTTTTGATAAGGTGCTAAAATCGACATGAATGTTGATTTTATTTTGAAGAAGGTTTCCGAGCACTGTACAGGATGGTACATTAGTAATGAAATACAATGGGTCTTCTGAAAATTCTGTTCCATTCAGCTTCTTTACAGTGGCGGATCCAGGAGTTACACCTCTCCCCTAAGCTTCGTCCGAAATATTCATAATTCGAGAGCCGAATCTCCGATCTGTTTCAGTTTCAGTATTCAGTTGGATTTCATGGAGCATTTTATGTTTTTGACAGTATGTATCGTCGTCTCTTCTTGTATGAGAGCTAATTTACCAATTTGTAAGTATATTACGAGTTATGGGAGAACCATCAAATTCACAAATCAAAATTTCTAATAGTTTATAAATTTTTCAGACAACAATGAGTAAAAAAAGAATCAATGCCACTTTAGATTAATTTCTTATTGAGAACAAAAGTTTTCTTATATGAGAATTTTTATATTCATTATCCTGGATCCGCCACTGCTTCTTTATGATTTTTGAGGTTTACATAGATAATTTTATAGTTCATATTGAATTATGTTACTGCATTTCATTCCTCCATAAAATACGCCCGTCATTTTTAAAATTATCAGGTTCAATTTCACCCCTTTTACTCGCAATTATTCAAGTATTGATTTATCTAGTGCACAAATTTTATATTTTAGCTCAGTCGAAACTAACTTCAGCAGTAAAAACTATGATAAAAATTTGCAAACAGGAAATGATGGAAATCGAAAACTGCCCCAGTTGTTATTTGAAAGCAAACGTCAACAAATCCACTTGGTTCATAGAAGTCTGTCCCAAACCGCATATACTGGTTTGGGCTAAACTTAAGGGTAAGTTAAAGTTAACCGTCCTTATTTTAACTGTTATTCAAATTGACTTTGAATATAGCGAATTCAAATGAAGTAAACCAAGAGTAGATAATACACTTTTATGTAACAATAACACTAAAACTAAGGTCAACAATATTCTTTACCACTGTCCTAAGTGATAAATTTTCTGCTTACACATGGACAAATTGTCACATTATCCTCTTCAGTTATTTGTTTACATTTTTGTCCCTTGAATTCCATTATCAAAAGTAATAAATATTACATTATCTTTTATCTATTCACACAAATGATTGATTGAAACAAAAACAGTTCTAAAATGAATCTTTTATATACGAGGGGTATTGAATCATTTTGGTGTATTTCATTACCCTTACGCAACCACTGCACCAAAGACAGTTCCTACAATTGAACGTTCTATTCGATATTATGTTGTAAAAAATCGACAACTAGACAATAAATGAAGATTTTCTGAATTTTAAGACCATCCATGTTAAAGCAACGAAACAGCTCTTTACTGTTCGGAAGCTCGATTTATTCTATCCTTGAAATTCTTATACATGGTGTTTTCATGTGGCACTTACAACCAAGGGTTTGGTCACTAGCCCAGATTACCCAAGATTACCTACTACTGAAATATAGTTTTTTTTTTCGATGTAATATTCATAAAAGATGCTATTTTAAATATCAAAATTGATGAAAATTATTGCATTTTTTCGAAAATTGCATTACACTATTTGAATGGGAAAGAATGATTTTATCAAAAAACTGACTGTGGCATTCATTTTTCCGTTTCAAAAAACCCCTGGTTACCAATTAATAGCCAATTTTAAGTCGCAAAAATTTTTTTTGTATTAAATTTTGAAGCAAGGGGTAGGTATGGAAATATTTCGCGATATGAATTTTTCTCTGCTCTCTCCCTTAATGCTCGGAAATATCAACTCAAAATTCCTCTCTATATGTAAAACGTTCCCCTGAATCGACTGGCGGAGACTAGAACGTTCTATCTCTCCAATTAGTCGAGTTATGGATACATAAAGTTTCAGAAAGTGGATTTTCGAATATTTTCACGATTTTATTTGCTCCCTGCTATCTTCCTTAATGTTCGGAAATATAAACTGAAAATTCATTTTCATATGTAAAATACTCCCCTGAATCGATTGGTGAAGACTAGAACGTTCCATCGTTACAATTAGTCGAGTTATGAGTATTTTTGGTTTTAGAAAGTAGATTTTCGAAAATTTTATTACGTTATTTGAAGGCGAAAGATTGATTTTATTGAAAAACAGACTGTGCCAGTCGATTTTTCGTCCCAAAAAACCCCCGGTTACCAATTTATAGCCAATTTCAAGTCGCAAAATTTTTTTTTTGTATTAAATTTTGAAGCAAGGGGTAGGTATGGAAATATTTCGCGATTTGAATTTTTCTCTGCTCTCTCCCTTAATGCTCGGAAATATCAACTCAAAATTCCTCTCTATATGTAAAATGTTCGCCTGAATCGACTGGCGGAGACTAGAACGTTCTATCTCTCCAATTAGTCGAGTTATGGATACATAAAGTTTCAGAAAGTGGATTTTCGAATATTTAATCTTCTTTCTGCTATCTCCCTTAATGCTTGGAAATATCAACTCAAAATTCTTATCTATATGTAAAATGTTCCCCTGAATCGAATGGTGGAGACTAGAACGGTCTATCTCTTCAATTAGACGAGTTATGGATACATAAAGTTTCAGAAAGTGGATTTTCGAATATTTTCACGATTTTATTTGCTCTCTGCTATCTTCCTTAATGCTCGGAAATATAAACTGAACACTCATTTCCATATGTAAAATACTCCCCTGAATCGATTGGTGAAGACTAGAACGTTCCATCGTTACAATTAGTCGAGTTATGAGTATTCTTAATGTTCGGAAATTTCCCTAATAAAAAAAGCCCCGGTTACCAATTTATAGCCAATTTCATGCCGCAAATTATTTTTTTGTATGAAATTTTCAAGCAATTGTAGTTTAAAATTCATAGTTTTGTGGTATTTACAAGACTTTTTGTGTTTAAAACAATACGATTTATTTAGGATTTCCTTATTGGCCGGCCAAAGCTATGTCCGTCAATTCAGTCGGTATGGTAGACGTTCGATTTTTTGGAGCACACGATAGAGCTTGGGTACATTGGAAAGAATGTTATTTATATTCCGAAAAGGATCCAAACACTTTCAAGCAAAAAAGATTCGATATCGAAAAATGTGTCGAGGTGAGTTTCTTTAAATTTTTATTTCGACTGATTCTCTCCGATTCCAGTGCCGTTTTTTAAATGAAAAGATGGGTTCGCGTCACCGACATGCTAATGTGAGGTGTAGCGCTTTGGTTCTTTTTTGTTGGGTGTCGGTGAAATTTTTAAAATTCGTGTTTTTACTTCAATTTCAGGAATTAAACGTTTATATTGAAAATTTAAAAGAAGTTTACGGCGAATTTCGCTACGCGCCGTTCCGAACTCCACTAGATCCGGACGACATCTACAAACAACTAACAATTTTCCTACCAAAATACAAATCAATCCTAGCAAGGCGAAAATCTCATCTAGACTCCGTAGAATGCAAACAAGAAGAAATGAACGATTCAAATGAACATCCCAAAGAAAAATCCGAAGAAACCGAAAAGTTTGAATCGCGTAATAACTCTAACTTAACCAGTCCCCTACCGGATAACGATACCACTATGGAAGGATACGGTACCGATGACGATATGCAATCCGAATTAGATTTGGAAAGTAGGAAAGCTTTTACCGACAAAAAAGTCACAGACGGCGATGGTACTGAAGACGAAGACGATTTGGATGACACACAAGTACCGTCCAATGTATCTGCGGACATCACCATACCTAGAGGAAAAGTAAGAATCAGAGGAGGCTTGAATAATTCTATAAGTAAGTTTTTATTGACAGATATTCAAAGTTTTCTTATATTTTGATCTTATTATTATGATTAAATATTAAGTACTCATGCAATAGTATAGTGAAGTCTTAGAATAAGGAAACCTCTTGTATAAAATTATTTAACTCTCAATTTTCATCAGATAAATTGAAGGTGCTACCACGTCTTTCAACTGAAAATCATCTTCCCACAGAAGAGGTTTTACCAACTCCAAAAGCTCGTCGAAACAGCGACCAAAGTGTTAAAAGTGATTCAAGTCGTTTATCCAACATGTCGGACAAAATTAACAAGGTTAACATCTCGGAAAATACGGAGATCACTTTAGGCAATGATGATATAGGTTTTGTAAGTATATCAGAAAAAAGTCCACCGTTCGATGAAAGTTCAAGATCGGGTAGCGAACATAGTGTTGAGATAAAGAAGAAGCCTGTACAAGTGGATATAAACAACGCGGAATTTTCTATATCGCCAAATAAACTGAAAATTTCAGATCAACTAATAAAACGTTTAATTAACGTACAAACAGTTGAGCAAATAAAGAAGGCCTTAGTAGCTGCAAATGATAGTTCGGAACCATCCGCCAGCACAAGCAAAAAAGTCGATGTGAATGGGGATTCTTGTTCGAAACAAAAACAAGATGATGAATTAGTAGGAAGTTCAAAAGGACAAGTAGAAGAAAAACAGATTAATTTAAAAGTGATACAATCATCGATTAGAGAATATATGACAGTCAGACAAAAATCCTCGCAAAACGGAGAAAACTGTTCGGAAAATGCAAAATATGTCGAAGCAAAAGATATGGAAATTGATTCTACAGAAAATTTCGATGAAATAAGTAAGCAGCAGAATATTTCCAACTCGAAAAAACAGATAGAAGATAAGAAATTATGTGAAGATATACAACCGAATGAAGCAGCTACAAATGAAAAATCTTCAAAGGACACGTTGGTGAAAAATGTGCCATTTACACCTGGTGAAGTACCAGATAAAACCGTTTCGCAAAACAGCAAACCTTCGGATCAAAATATTGTGAATATAATAGAAGACTTTGAAGAGGAAGATTTTGAAGTGGATGACAGCAAATCTTTGGCGATTGATAAAAAAACTATATTTGAAGTAATACATTCGTCTTTGAAAGAAGCAGCCCTCAACAAGGAAAAGGCTAAAGAAGTTGCTAAAAATAACGAAGAACATTTACAAAAAAATTCAGGAAGCGTAAATACGGTAACACAAAGCGAATTAACGAAAAAGAGAAAATTACCACCGGACGAACAGCAAAATATAGCGAAGTTAGTTAAAATTGTGTCAATAGAAAGTATATTGAATCGAAAAAACGAAGAAGATAAACTGGAACATGTCGAAAAGCAAATAGATAAGAGAATCACGGAAAATCAAGTAATTGAAATACCCGATATACCACCTGAAGATATAAAAAGCGAACCGGAAAGTGATGATGAAATGGCCGATGATACTCAAATTATGGAAGAAAAAAGGAAGTATCTATCTGCTTTAAATATACACGAGAAAACTGTGGAATTGGAAAAGAAAGAGAAGAATGAAATTAGGACGAGATCTAAAGCTGAAGAAAAACGGGAACGGTGAGTATAAATAGTTTTAGGTTAGGTTATATGGGCGACCACGTTTTCCGGTGTCCAGTGATCGCTCCCCTGATCTTCTGAATTGAGTTCTTTCTATATTCCAGGATCTCTCTTGTTCTTTCCTTGTTTATTTTTCTCCAGACCTGTCGCGAAGTAAAGCAATCGCTTCTCTCGGTTTTATTTTTGTCCAGAGCTTTCGCGAAGTGAAGCAATCGCTTCTCTCGGTTTTATTTTTGTCCAGAGCTTTCGCGAAGTGAAGCAATCGCTTCTCTCGGTTTTATTTTTGTCCAGAGCTTTCGCGAAGTGAAGCAATCGCTTCTCTCGGTTTTATTTTTGTCCAGAGCTTTCGCGAAGTGAAGCAATCGCTTCTCTCGGTTTTATTTTTGTCCAGAGCTTTCGCGAAGTGAAGCAATCGCTTCTCTCGGTTTTATTTTTGTCCAGAGCTTTCGCGAAGTGAAGCAATCGCTTCTCTCGCTCCATCTCCTCCCGTGTTCTTCCCCTGTTATATCTTCGCTCCTTCCTTTGCGAGGCTATCTGCTTTTTGGTTCCCTTCCACACCACTGTGCGCAGGAACCCAGCATAGACTCACCCTTCTGTCGCGTATCCAAGACAGGGTTTCGCGACAGCTCATTACCGATCTCGATCCCACCGTTGTGGACATCATCGCATTCAGAGCAGCCCGACTGTCGCTGAAAATAACGGCTGGTTTTGCCGTTTTATCCTTCTCCTGTAGCTGCTAGCTCTTCTTGCAACACACTGCATTCGTTTCTGAGTCTTACGGACTCTTTTATGTCCAAATCCAGAGAGTATATCCCTGCCCCCGTGCCATCCATCGGTAAAAATGGAGATGGCTTCATCTCCATCATTCTCCTGTTCTGCATCTCTGATCTCTATTTCCTCTCCGAATATGGGTCAGCGCCTTGGTTTAAGACACCCTCTTTGTTCTTGCCTTTCATGAACAAATCTATAGGGAGCAGATCTAGCATCACTTCTAGTGCCGCCTGGGGTGTGTTGCTCTGTGCCCCCGTGGTACCTTTGGCCGCCAGCCTTTGGACTAAGCTTCCTTGTATTATTATCTTTATCCATAGCATTCCACCATACCACGTCTCCATACGTCAGGATGGTTCTTACTATAGCCGTATACATCCAGTGTATAATCTTCGGCTGTAGCCCCCATTTTCTTCCAAACATCTTCCTACACATGTAGAAGGCGTTGTTCCCCTTCTTCATTCTTTCATTCACATTCCTATTCCAGGAGAGTTTGTAGTCCAGGTACTTCACTTCCTTTGACAGAACCATATTTGTCTTACTCGGGTTTACCCCTAAGCCATAAATGGTTTTGTTCTTGTGTGAATTTTTTAGTGAAATTGGAGGTTATGAAAATTTTAAAATATTTTCAGATTCAAAGTGGTGGATAACTTAACGAGAATCATAGACGATGTCGCGCTAAATTACAGTGCCAAACACGAGGGAGAAAGGATTCCCCCAAAAAAACCGGAACGAAGGAAAAGCAACACCAGTATCCCCCCTACACAAGAAGGAGGGATATTCGTCAAATCGTTCGCTCAACTCCACAACGTCCTTCCCAACAAACAAAGAGCGAGAAAAACCTTTCCTACGCCAGGATATTTCAAGCAGTCTCAGAAACATCTACTACTCAGAAAAGACGTATCGTTGTTGCGAAAAGATGTACAACCACAAAAATTGTTCGGTCCTAATATTGGAAAACCCGCGATTACGACCAATGAGAAACCCCTGGCTCCAGCACGCACCTTTATAAACACCATCGCTAGAACTCCTGCTACGGTTACGCATTCAACACCGTCTACAACGTTAACCACAAGTATTAATGCAGCACCACTCGTATCTGTGTCATCACAAACTGCAATAGACGTAGCAGCGCCATCTACAACTCTAGCATTAGTAACGCAGCCGTCCATCAATCTAATTCATAATCAGAAAGCCGCTGATTCAACTATCACTATTCCTCACCAGAGCATGGCTATGGGTCATGTCATTATAATGCCAAGCTCTGTCAACTATTGCTCGCCATTGTTAAGTACGGTAAGTAGGTTTGAATGAAAAATTGATGATTTTTACACGTAAACTTTTTTATTTAAATTATAGGTAACTAATCCAACTCCAACTTTAACTGCATGTCCTCCATTGACTCAAAATCAATCCGTTCTTAAAACAACTCCAAATCTAAGAACCTCTCAAAATTATATACCACACAGTGATGATGGATCAGGAAGTCCTTCACCACCTGCCATTAATAGCTTAAACGAATTCGTTAATCAACAGGTACTACTTTTTATTTTGCCAAATAATGTCTCTAAACTAATATTAGAGAAAAGGAAAAAATTTCATGCACATTATTTTACTCTTTTACACCATATAATTTAAATGAATATCTTAGGGGTAATCGAAGAAAATTACGGGAGAGAGAATAAAATTCTGTGGTACGACGACTGTGTTTTCTTAATAGGTGTTGTTGGAAAGTTATATTTAAAAAAAGCGGCCTCGGTGTCTCTCGAACGCCGCGCCGTTAGTTTTAAATAATTCAACACACGCTTGTACTTGATTTGTAGGCACCGACACCTTTTTATTTTGCCAAATAATGTCTCTAAACTAATATTAGAGAAAGGAAAAAAATGTCATGCACATTATTTTACTCTTTTACACCATATAATTCAAATTAATATCTTAGGGGTAATCGCAAGAAAATTACGGGCGGGAGAATAAAATTCTGTGGTGACGACTGACGACTTCGTTTTCTTTCTGGGTGTTGATGGAAAGTTATATTTAAAAAAAGCGGCCTCGGTGTCTCGAACGCCGCGCCGTTAGTTTTAAATAATTCAGCACACGCTTGTACTTGATTTGTAGGCACCGACACCTTTTTATTTTGCCAAATAATGTCTCTAAACGAATATTAGAGAAAGGGAAAAAATTTCATGCACAATTTTACTCTTTTACACCATATAATTTAAATGAATATCTTAGGGGTAATCGTAAAAAAGTACGGGCGAGAGAATAAAATTCTGTGGTGACGACTGTGTTTTCTTTCTGGGTGTTGTTGGAAAGTTATATTTTAAAAAAGCGGTCTCGGTGTCTCTCGAACGCCGCACCGTTAGTTTTGAATAATTCAACACATGTATGCGCTTGATTTGTAGGCAACAACACCGCAAATTCCACAGCAACCAGTTCCAGAAGTATCTGAAACAGTGACGCCCTCTACTTCAACTAATGCCGAAATTGTTCCTACATCTAGTGAAAATCATATATTATCTGCCGCATTATCGAATGAGTCTCAGCAAGAAGATGAATTTTCAGTATTGAACGGATTAATACCGGAAACTGTGAGTAGGGCTGTAAGCGATTTGTTATTAAGACCGCCGCCGATTTTGAAACCTAGACCGCCAAGTATAATTAGTAAAAACTTCGATGAAGGAATTCCTAGTACTGCTGGAGAAGCTACTACAAGAATCAATTCCATATCTCATAGGGTAAGTTTTTATAAAATGCATTTAGAATTGAACTGTACGTCAATAAAAGGGTTAAATACAATATTGAATTATTTATATTTTTAGATGACTGACTACTTCAGAGGCATGTTAATAGAATCCCTTGAAGATTTGGGAAAAACAAATAATCCCGAAGCAAAAATAATCAGTTTACAACTAGAAATAGAAGCGATCAAACATCGGCATATCGTAGAAATGACAGAAGTTAGAAAAAATATCTGTAGCATACTTAAGGATATACAAAGAAGTATTATAGAAGAGCGGGAGAAAATCGTAGACCAAACAAGAGCTTCTTGTGAAGCAGAAACAATACGCAGAGTGGAGGTTGCAAAATCCAAACAGTGGTAAGTTTCATTCATTGTAGACGATATTAATCTGTCAAATTGTAACATAATTTACTACTATAGGTTAATATTTTATTGTTAAACGCCGCAGAAAATATATCCTGCTGCCGCGGCGGTGCCGTAGCAGGAAAACCGGCATGTGTGACCGAGGCTTAATGGTTTTACCTAAATCCAGTTCTCTTGGATGCTTTTATATCAATAGATGTTAATTTCAGGTGTGCAAATTGTCCTAGAGAGGCGCAATTCTACTGCTGTTGGAACACTAGTTACTGTGACTACCCATGTCAACAAAAGCATTGGCCGCAACACTCCACAAAATGTACGCAAAACATAGAAAAAGCTACGGGGACAGGAGCAATACCGCCGGCGAGGACCGGGCCGCAACCAATTGTTCTCAGACCTACAGCGCCACCTAAACAGGGAATGGGGGTGAGTTTTGTTCTTATACGTTGTGGACAACATGTGGAATGCACAAATTGTTAATTCGCTTTAAATTAAGTAGTAGTTTATTTATAATTTTGTAATTAGATAGTTGTCAATAAATATGAGTAGTGTTTAGTTGAGTTTGTAGATCTGTTTTTTTATTAATTAAAAAGGTAGCGCATGTTAATTAAATTGTACAGTTTATGTAGTGATATTAGTATATAAATTAACCCTGAAGAATGTGGAGATATGATTCCTAAATGTTCTCATTCGAGTATAATGAAGTTAGATGATATCAGTCATCAGAAAACTTAACTTTATCTGTCAAGCTTAGCTTGTACTGGTTTCCTTTCTCAATGGAACACCCTGTATAATCTAAATATTCTTAAAATGATCGATTAACGTGATAACTTCCTCGGAATTATTGAAGTCGATTGGTTAATTTCTAACAGCAAAGATGATCAATATTTTTAAAATTCAATAACTCCCAATTATTTTCATTCATTCTTTTAGATAAGTTGAGTAGATCATCGTAAAAGAAAATCTGAACTGTACAATAAATTTTAGTTGAAAAATATCGTATTTATATAACAATACAAAACTCTAGTTTTGCAGTAGATCACGTATAAAAGAAATATCGTTTAACTGATTGCACCAAAAATAAACAATGTCGTTTATTTCTGATCTACTTGTATTTACAGAGATTCATCACTAAACCGGCGAAGGTTTACATGAATAGAGCCACCACACCACAAAAGAATGTCAAGGTATGTAATTAAATCTCGATTAATAGATACTAGATTAGAAAGCTATGATTTTAAGCTGTTCATTTGAACTACTATTGATTAGACTTGGACAAAACTTATAGAAATAGTAAAACGATCCATTTTAAAGACCATTCACTAGTGAACTAATAGTTTTATCATTTTTATTTTAGACTTTACCATCTTCGGGATTAACTTTGGTAGAAACCACACCTGGAAATTACGAATTAGTGGGAAACGGTTCAATAGGGATTGGTGGAAAAATCTTTACACCTACTAATTTTATAAGTACGGCAAAAATTAAAGGCACTCATCCGTCAACAGTAGGAACCTCCCCTAGATTATCTACAGTTACGACAGATTCGTCCAGACCAACGGCGTCTACGAGCAGTCGACTTCAACACATATAAGGGGTTAATAATATCGTTTAAATGTTGTTGACGTAATAATTCTAATTTTGTACTACTTTCATCAATTAGCATTACTCTTTAAAGTATTTTTACCCCATAGTTTTCCCAAAAACCTGCGCAATTCAATTAATACCGTTATTGTACATATAATATATATTTGACACTTGTGTCAACTGTCTGGCATATAATAACATTGACAATTTACATCTGACACTTGTGTCAATAGAGAAGTGTCAAATGTCTGACATATATTATAATGGATGATTCCAGTAGTCCATTCAGTATTGCCACTACAAAATATTCAGGTCTTAAACGACTGACATTTTCTATGCCTTTCTGTGTACGATTCAAAGTCGAGACAGAAATAGTTTTTAATTTCAAAGGTTTCTAGATGTTCCCGAATATCTGAACCGAGCTATTAATGTTGTTATGGAAAAAAATAAAATACCCTAGGGGACTTGAATATTTACGTGGTTGCTGCTCGGACGAATATTAACCTTACCGTCAATTCTATGTCACATGTCTTGTCTTTGACATTTCAAAAAAAAAGAAAACAAGCTAAGACAACGGTTAATCACAAAATATACTAGATTAGATCACAAATTACTCACTCAGATTAGATGTCTCGACTTTGAGTCGTACCCAGAAATGTCTAGAAAATGTCAGTCGTTTTAAATCTGAAAATTTTGTAGTGGCAATATTGAATGGTCTGCGGGAATCATCCATTACATTGACCATTTACGTCTGACACTTGTCAGACATTTGACACAAATGTCAGATGTGTTTGGTTATTAAGTCGTGCTTTTTTTAATTGTGAGGTGATAATTTAACTAAATTTTTCTAATACAGGATGATTTTTTGGGAAAATAATGAATCATTGTGCCAGTTTTGTTGGAAGACTAATCTTGAAACCAGTGAAACATTTTGAATGGTGAACAAACTATACTTGAGTCGGAAACCGGGTCGAGACCTTGCTATACCGAACCGTACTTCGAACACGCGTAGAGCAAAGGCTGACAAATTTAAATTAAAGCAAAAAATTCTAAATCATCTCCCACTCTGTGGTTTTCTTTTTTGTTCAATTGGGTATGTCCTACTGGAACATACACTATTCAATACTTTTCAAAAAGCCACCTAGCAAATGTTTCTATGTATAATTGGAGTAAACATCAACTGAGAACCAAAAAATCAATTTTACTCAGTACTGGAAGAAATGTCTTAGAGAGTCGTAGCTGATTTTATTATATCCAAAGGCTTCTGTTTAGGCGAATCTTCTTCTTCTACACAGTGTTATGCTTTCTTCCTTTTGTACCAGTTAGAGTTTTTTGAAGAGTCGATTTAGGTGGAGAAGTGTCACCTGTCTCTTAGTTAGCAAATGCTTGATGATTTATTCTCCGAACAATTTTTTTCTGTCTTTAATATCAATATACAATTCAGTTTCATAGTTTTATGATCAAATTTTTGGTATTTAGTACAAATGTAGAAAGAGGCGTGAAAATGTAACGGACTGCGTCTACGTTTGACAAGCTGTACTTGTTGGCCATTTTTGTTCTTAGATGCTAGAAGTTATTTTTGTAGGTAGAAATGCTGTAAAATTAGTCAATTTCGAGTAGATATACAGATATATTCCACATTATTAACAATTAAGAAGGGAAAAAAATTGTATTAATTTTTGTATATATTTGAATTTGGTAAAAATGAATATATTTTTCAAAAACTGCATGTCCTTAACTATACCGGTTGTCCCAGACTACTTTATCAATTCTATATCTCTTAAACGAATAGAGATTTTGGGATCTATTCCTTTCCTAATACACTTTAATATGGCGTAGAAAAAATCATTCCTCAGTTACAGCCCCTAATTTCAAACTTTTTTATAGCACCCTGACATTTTTCACAATTTTGGATGTGGTCTTCCATCATCAATAAATTTTCCAAAAATTTAATGGGTTCTTAAATAATTAATAAAATATTAGTTTATTATTTACATTAGATGTGCAGGAACACATATTTCGAATAAATAATATTAATTTGTTAATTGCTATTTTTATTTATTTTATTCATGTAATTTTCATTAAATTTATTTTTATTGTTTCTTCAAGCTTTAAGGCTTCCTTGATTAATTTAACAAAAATAAAAAATAAACTGCTATTTTCTTGATTATTCACGAAACCATTTTATTTTTGGAAAATTTGTTGGAACTATAAAAAAATGTGTAGGGTGCTATTAAAAAGTTTGAAGTTATGGGTTGTAACTAAGGGATGATTTTTTCCACGCCATAATAAAGTGTATTAGGAATGGAACAGATCAGTTTTTGTCCCAATAGAATCTCTATTTGCTTAAGAGATATAAAAAAGATAAATTAGTCTGGGACACCTGGTATATGTAATAAAAGTATAACATATTTTTTTTTTAATAATTATACATTTTATAATGTACTTTTTATATTTCTAACTGTATTTAATTTAAATATCATTACTTCCGGTTTCGCGGAACTCTTGAAGATATTTTTATATGTCACTTAATATGACATATGTCAAAAAAATTATTCATTTGTGATGGTACATATTATAGTCCAAGCGGTGACCGCCGTGAAAGTGTGTGGTCAACCAGAATAAGTACAAAAATAAATTTTATTAATTTTTGAATATTAAATTAATAATAAACCTGGTAGTTTTTGACGTGTCCATTTTTTTTAATGAAATTCCTAATTTATTCTTTCGTAAAATCGATCTTAATATTACAGTTTACGATTGCGTTTCGACTAGATAAATAAATAAATTCAAGTCTGGCGTTCGTATTCTTGACGTAACTGTGTGTCAGACCGCTCCCAACAAATTTTCTGTACAAGGTATAAGAAAAAATTAAACTAATTAAAAATTTTATTACAGAAAATTTCGGCACGTCAAAGTCTACCAGACAAATAGTTTTCTATTCGTCTAAAATCCAAAAATTAATAAAATATATTTTTGTACTTATTCCCTTTCACGGCGGCGATGGACTATTATTGGTTAAATTTATAAATTTCTGAACGGTATTATGACACGCGAATTTAATATTTTTCTTTGAAAATATTTATAATGATGCTATTATAATTGTGTAAAAATATGCTGTAAATATTTTTGTAAATATAGTTTTACTGAAAATAATAATACATTAAGGTCCTATATAATTATTATTATTTAGTTTAGGAAGTTAAGTGTATATCTGAATATTTTATAGGTCTATGTAGATCTATACGGCGTCAAAATTGATCTGATATTTTTTATACCTTTTTGATTTTTATTTCTTTTTATGTAAATAGTTATGTTCAAAGTTAGTTGATCGATGACTGATCTTGTGGATGTTGTACATTGTATGTAACGTTTTTCTAAGATTAAACTCTATAAATGTAAAAGTAATTCTACTTATTCAGTAAATTTTTGGGTATTTCATTGATTTTTTTTTAAATTACTTCAAGTTAGAGAATAATTTAAGATTAAACCTTACGAAATATTCTTATGTGGACGTAGAATTTGACAATTCGCACTTTTGGAGAAACAGTGACACAACAAAGACAAAATTCTAACTCGTCTTTTAAGCGCTAGATGGAGGATAAATCTTAAGGCATGGTCGCTAACAGCTGATTACCATTACAAAACCAGTTATAACGGCGAATGAAGCAAATTTCCTATTTTTGGGAGAAAAAAAGAAATTTTTATATTTGTGATTTTTTGTGCCACCAGGTACGTTTGCTAGTTTTGTGTTAGTTTAGACGTTGATCATAATATGAATAATTTTCAAACCTCTTGTTCTAGTTCAAGTTCATCTGATGAAGAATTTATTTATATTAAAAGACCAAAAGTGTATAGGAAAAGAACACACTGTTTTGAAAAATATGATGAGCTTAAATTTATTGAATCAATCTCATTTCTTCTCGAGAAAAATTTGAAGAGCATTTTTTTCAAAATAAATCGCTTCCACAAATAATACAAACGCCACAACTTTTAACAAAACTTAACCTTATTTATTTAGACAGGAACGGAAAAACGAGCCAAATATGACAGAACTTTCTATTTCATGTCAAAATCCATGAATTCCAGGTTAACCAACACTTTAAAAATTACTTAAAAGATACTTTATGGAGAGGACACTTTATGGGTCTATTCGTGCACGTCTGTAAGATAATATGTAACTTTACAGGGGAATTGCTATTCTGCGTACAACTGTATCTTACAGGAATCTTTAAAATAGTTACAGATTTGGTAAATATTTACGTGTGTATTGACTGCTGTCGTTGGAAATGGAATATTTTTGTACAGTTTGAGGTTGTCTCTGGTTATTTGGTTAAAGTTATAGGTTAGAAGTATCGAAATTTGACGTACAGTAGTTCAAATGTCTATCTGTAATTCAGTGAGTTACAGACAACATCACAGAATCGCAAAGTTACAGATTCTGTAAAATCCCATTTACAGAACTTTCGTTAGCTACAGATTCGTAAGCTATTACGAAAAACACAGAATCGACCTATAACAATTTCCATAGTTTTTAATCCAACTTCTTATAACTGTTTTCCTATTTACTGCCAAAAATGAAAAGTAAATTTAATAGTATATTATTAAACGAGCAATTTGTGATAGCCATTATTCACGCAGGGTGACGCAAGTAAATAATGGCCATAAATTGCGAGTAGAATACTATACTTTGTCCACGACACTTGATTTCTTTATTAAATAAGGCGAGTGTAGAACGGAAAGTAATAATTTGGTATTATTGACAATTCCAACGTCAAAATTAATAAATTTCAGGAGTACGTCAAATGTGACATATAGAGATGGGCGATACTGTGTAAAGTATCGATACACCGTACCAGAATAACTGGAGTGAAAATATAGCAATAGGGAAATGTACAGATCAGCTTTTTTCACAAATTTTTCGCCTTGTATATCAAAAACACGTCATAGGATTCCGTTGAAAATTTTGTACGATATGAATGAAAGTATTTCGAGTTCTCCCATAAAAAAATATCACTACCTTTTCGGACTTCCTTATGCGAGATATTGGGTGATGAGAAAAATCAAGGTTTTTAATGAATAAAGTATACGTAATTCTTCAAATTGACAACATTCGCCTCTGTATACGATGAAACCAATCATTTAATATCCTTCACGAGAATTTTGTCATTTTCGGTGGGTTTATTACTACAAGGTGTCCGAAAAACCAAAATTCGTTATTTTTCAATATTCGTGAATCACCCTGTATGAATTGTATCAACTGTGATGACCGATGAAATGAAATTATAATATTATGTGATAATTCAACCTTTTTCCGCATTTTCTCTTTATAAAACAACAAAATTATGAAAGTCTCGAAATAGCATTATTATCAAGTGACATCACCCTGAAAAACGAAAAAATATGGAAATGAATTTGTCATACAAGGATGTGATGATAATACCACCAAAAATAAATCAGAACTAAATCTTAACTTGGGAGATACGGAGTGATGAAAAGTGAATATTTCTCATATTTAACACCCTGTATCTCGAAAACTGGTCATAGGATCGTGTTGCGCCCATTGAAACATTTCCCCAGAATGATCAATTCTACAACATATCAAAAATTCAAGAAATTTGACGGAGAGCCATTTTCCCATATAAGGTTTGTTTCTGAAATATATGGTATCGATAAAACATCGAAATTTTTAGTATTGATACTTGTCATAACGGTATTTTTTAATATTGATATTTTTAAAACAATATATATTCATAACGGTGTATCGATACTTTACACAGTATCGCCCATCTCTATATGTCACATTTGACATACTCCTGAAATTTATTAATTTTGACGTTAGAATTGTCAATAATACCAAATTATTACTTTCCGTTCTACACTCGCCTTATGTAATAAAGAAATCAAGGGTCGTGGACAAAGTATAGTATTCTACTCGCAATTTATGGTCATTATTCACTCGGGTGACTTGCGCATAAATTGCTCGTTAAATAATATACTATTAAAGGCGTTTGCTGAACAATTAATGAGTTTGCATTTGTATCAGTGTTTCCCCAAAGGTGCAATAAGATTCTTCATTTTCACGTGGTATGTCAATTATTTATTTATTAAACTTCCCTCCCTGTATATTAATCTATAAAATAAAGTTTTACCTCTGTCTTCGTTGTCAGGTGAAAACATAGTCCCAAAACTACTTTCAATCCACTTACCTGCAAAAGAAAAACAATGTTGAAAAATTTATTTTGAAATGTCACTACCAAAGAATATTAGTCTCTCATAGGCAAAAACTGGGTCACATTTGAGACTAGAACTGTGGCCTAGATGGCGCTGTAAAAAAAACCTGGATACTATGCAACCAACTATATTAGTGCAACATATGAAATATTTTGTATTATTTTATTCCGACAATTTAATTCATGTATAAAAAATCCCTAAGCCGCGTCATTTTGTCTTTATGACAGCGAAAAAAGTTTGCCCTAAGTTTTCCAGCGACAATAACTTTTGAAAGTATGACAACCAGCATTGTAAACAAATTTTTGAAGACGTTATGTCAATTTTTGCGTTGTCAGAAAAGTTTTCATTTGTGGAAATGTCGCGATTTGGAGTCTTCGAGTGGAGAAATTGAAAAAGCCAACAATGATAATGTGCCTCGCAATACTGTGAGTTCAACTACATCAATTCGGCGACAATTTGCGATGTTTTGTTTAGAAAAAAATATGATTAACTCATTGCAGAAACTTCCACTTAAGAGTTAGCTTCTATTTTATGTGACTGGGCATTCAACATGAAGAAGAACAATGGAATAGATTATAAAGAGAGTGCAGTCAAGACGATTTGGATTGTAAAATTACGGGACATAGCAACACATCGTCATTAAAACCGTACCTTCAATTAGATGAAGAACATCATAGAGAAATCATTGGTTCCATTCGTACTACCATCCAGGAAACAGTTACTACCACCGCTCAAAATACTAGCATGCAGCAAAATATTAACAAAAGACACGAAAGTTCTGAAAATCAAGCTATTTTTAATAATTGTGTTTTTAACAATTGTACTTTTATGTTTAATTAAATAAACTAATTTACATCTCACCCAATTATAATCATACTTTTATAGGAGCAGTGTATAGTCACTAATAGGAGCCATGTTAAAAAAGTGACCAGCTGAAGCAGTAAATAATATTCTTTTTCTCCAAATGACATTAAAAGCGGCCTTTTAATGACACTTGGCAGGTTTAGAAGTTGTACTTTTAATGCCTAGGCAGAAAAAGTCCACTTCTTCCACTTCACTTCTTTTTGGTTTCCCTTCATTAGTACATTTACTTATCACAGGATTCATTCTCATAGGTAAGTTGAAAAAGTCGATTTTTAGTCATAATAAAAATATAATTTGGTTTGCAGTTAAGGGTGATGAAAAAAAAGATCTTAACAGCTATAAAAACCATATTAGGGGTCTAGCCTATGTTTGTTAAAATCAGAAAATATGGTCCAGAGGGAGCATATACACTTCCATTTGCCTCTTTCTTTTATTATGTGTTTTAGACAAAAACTGTAATTTATTCGATTATTTGCTTAAGACTCTTCGTTGATGTTAAAAGATAAAATATTTTTTTGAAGCACCTATCCTCCATATATTAAACCCCACCCTATATTAATCTATAAATTTAGTTTTACCTTTGTCACAGCCGTCACCTGAATACTTCAATCCAAAAGGGCACCACTCGCCACCAAAAGGACACCACACAAACATTTGCGTCGAAATATTACCTGCAAAAGAAGAAACCTGTTTAAAAAATGGTGTTGAGAAAAATTGTTAATGCACTTAAAAGGGAAAACCCTTTAAAAAAATATATATTATCCAATCTTATTAACTGAAAGCATACATACACATTTCAATAATTGAAAAAATATTTCCAAGGACAACCGATGAAATAATTAAAATAGTGAGTAAGGTGAAGACGTTTTTATTGTGTTTAGTTCAGACGTTTAAAGCCGATGCAGTATAATTCTGAACGAAACATAATTTGTAAAGCCTTTTTCTCCGAGTAATATATACTTTTTCCTTCAAGCACACGATATTTCATTGCAAAATGTAATTCTCTAGACATTTTTGCGACAAAAATTTCAAAACTGACAAATGTCAAATTAAATATAAGCATTAATATGACAGTCCCTACCTACTTGATCACAATATGCTTTTACTAGAATGCCCACAGCAAAAGCCTATCGTTTTTTATTATGTTTGTACTAGTAGAATAATTTTTTTCTGTTATTACTTTTAACAAAATACGAAAAACAAAAATGCGGTATATAAATATAGTTTTGAAAACAGAAACAAAATAAAATTTGACGCTGCGGATTAAAGAAATGACAACCGGTGACGATGCAAAATTTACATAATACACAAAAACATTTTAAAATATCTTACTAAACTTGATTATATTCATAGTATACCAACCTGTATTAGGTACAAATATTTCAGATATATATCATCATAACGAAGGAAAATAATTAACTAAAAGCGAAACGTAGAGGTTTTGAGCCGGTAACCGCTTTGTGCCTTGGTTTACCTGTAAATAAAATTGTTTTTATGGACCTTAACCAATTAATAAACTATTTATTTCAATAATATTTTAAAAACCTACCGAATTCATCTACGTTTTATACATAATTCTTAATGGACACTACGATTATACATTTTATATAACGCACAACCGAAAACGAAAGAGCATTAGACGCACTTGCGTCTATTAACTCCGAATTCACACTGATCAAACTAGGCATTTTATGTTATCGGCTAGAAGGTCCAGTCATCGATGATTATTAGTTTTTGTCTTGATTCTATAGGTTGAAAAAAAATTTAATTGTAAACATTTCAAAAGAGCATATTTTAATTAGATATATTAAGTGCCCTACAAAATTACATTATATTAATTAATATTTTCATATAGACTTCGAATACTCCGGATTTAAGAAATGAGACTTTACTTCATAAACTGGTACTTTCTCGCACAATTGAAATAGAGTACCTATTATTTATTTATATTAAAAATAACAAGAATACTCTACAGATTGAATCTGGTGCACCCATCAAATATCATACAGTTACTAACTGCAATCTTGTCATGGGATTTGGTGCCCCAAACCATATTTTTACAGACTCTATTATCATACTTTTTTATTTATAAGTATTTAGATTTATAAATGCAATTTCTTAGAAACAAAACAGCCAGTCGAGTTTTCAGTTTCTAATTATTATTCTAACGCTAATCTCAAAATTCAAAATTATAAGACGCGGCAAATTGATTATAAAATGCGCATGAAGAACTCGGGGCTGGAAAGATGAACGGTTCCGGCCCAGGTTATCTATGGTCCGAATGAGCTTTTGGTTTGCTTAGGTTATGTTTGTGACACACTTTTTTAAGACAGTACAAAAATATAAACACTAATATGTAGAGAAACTGTTTAATTTATTTTACATAAAGGAAATATATCCGATATGTCGGTCGAAGAATCAAATCTTTCAGAAGTAAAGACGGAAATAAAATTCAAATCAAAAGGTCGTAAACAATTTAGGAAGCGTTTGAAACAAGAAGACAGTGACGATGAAGATAGTGTTGCAGTTAGTTCAAAATTGAGAGAAATGAAAGAAATACAAAAACTCAGAGAACGACCTAGTGGAGTTAATATCGTTGGTTTAGCACTAGGGACAAAAGTACCTACAGACAACGAAATAAAAGATCCTTATAACAAAGATATTGGAGGATTAGTAAGTTCAAAAGCTTTAAGCAGTGGAAACTGGAAAGTTGATGATGCTTATGATACAGGGATAGGAACACAGTTTTCTGTCGAAACTAATAAAAGAGACGAAGATGAGGACATGATGAAATATATAGAAGTTGAATTATCAAAACGAAAAGGTATAACATAGCTTTTTTTTTAATTAAAATAAAAAATTTATATTTTTTTATAATTGTTAGGTAAAGAAAAACAAGATGAAGCTGTAGGTAGCTCTAAGAAGTATCATACACCTGAGGAGATAGCTTTACAATCAGTACCGGAACATTTAAGAACAACTTCGAAGAAACAATCAGAAGAAATGTTGTCAAATCAAATGTTGAGTGGTATACCTGAAGTGGATTTGGGGATTGAAGCAAAAATAAAAAATATTGAAGCTACAGAAGAAGCCAAACTTAGGTGAGTTGATTAATCAAGATACACATTATCAGGAAAAAAGCAGATTTGTTTATTCAATGTTTTTGGATTTCACAGGTTATTGTGGGAAAAGCAGAATAAAAAAGATGGTCCTTCACAGTTTGTTCCTTCTAATATGGCTGTGAATTTTGTTCATCACAATAGATTCAACATAGCAGCTGGTGAAGCACCACAAAAGAAACCAAAAGTTGATGAGAAGCCTAAGAAAAAAGATGAAAAAGCTACCGATGATTACCATTATGAAAGATTTAAGAAACAATTCAAACGATAAGAGTCTTTGAAAGGGAATTACAGCTTGAAGGATGCTTAGGGCTTTTCCCAAACGTTCATAGAGTACAATCTTACCCCGCAGTCCCTTATATTGCTCTTGTTACTGTATTATTTTTCATCTGTTAGAGGGGGTAACACTATTATCCGAATAAAAAAATTCTTATACAATAATTACTTTATTAAAAGATGGTTTTGTACATTACTATTATATAAATACGTAACTTAAAACTTATCAACTAAATTCAAAATATGTTGTTGTTCTTGATCCCTCCATTCTTTATCCCCTTCCTCTCCTAAATTTCCAGCATATTCTCTCATTATGTGTTTAATAGTCTTGAGGGAAGCACCGCGAAGGTTCAAAATTTGCATTACACGATGTTTTATGCCAGCAGGTCCAGCTGCACAAACTTCTACCACAATATAATCCACTAGTTGTAGAGTAAACAGTCCACCTACAATAGAATGTTGATAATTAGCATTTGTACTTGATTAGAATATTTTTACTCACTTTCAAGTCTTTTTAAGTAAATAGAATCTTCATCTTCTTTTCCCTCCTCGATAATGTCATCGATCGCTTCAACTTTCTCCAAATATTTGAAATGTAATTCCAACAGCCTATCGACTTTTTCATGGTCGTTTTCGGTGAATTTACTAACCAATCTTTGTCTCTGAGACCCTCTACAATTTCTTAACATTGACGCTATAATGGAACATACATGTTCCTCGTGCTCTTCTGTAGATAACACTTTTCTCCTATTCTTTTTAGGAGTTTTCATGAATAAGGGGAATATGGTTCTGAGCCCTAAGATGTCTACAAACTTGTTACAGTTGTCTTTTCCATTCGGACCTGACATGGCATAATCTAGAACCTTTAAAGAACCGTTTCTAGATGTTTTCTTCTCTCTAAGCATCAGGTTCATCAGCTGTAGCCCTAAAAATAATTGGAACTCAACATCTGCTGTATCTAAGAAACTATTTATCGTACAACTTACCTTCTCCTTTTAAGAATCTGTCCCTATTGGGTACCACCATTAAAGAGCTACATAGACAATTAAACAAGTTCTCCATTAATTCGTGTTCCTCTGAACTATTGGGATCATGTCTTTTATAAAAAGCTAGTTGTTGCAATAATGTGTCAATTCCATCGATTTCTCCTAAAGCTAACCTAAAAATATATTCATACATAGTTCATTAATATTAAAAATCAATGTAGTTGTTCAAGGAAAACAGTGAAATACTAAGCAACAGTGCACGTTATAATATGTCCTATACACTTATAGTTACCTATTTTTATCATTATCTTGTAGTAATATGGACAATATTTCACTGACATACAATTTGTTGGCATCAAAAGGAGCTTTTACTTTAAGTCTTTTTAATAACCAAGCTAGAAGCCCTTGTTTGGCAGATTCAACAACAATTTCAGTACTCAATTCAGTCAGATTCTCAATAATTGATAAAGTGTTATGAACTCCATCAGCTTCTTCTTTTACAGTTTCATCAAGACGTTCTAAATTTTGTACTAGCAGGGCAATTACTTGGTGTTCTAGTAAGGATTCTATGAGAGCCTCTGTACCTTCTTCTGATTCATTCAGAATATCTACATCTGTCAGTTCTTGAAGCAGTTCTACAGTTGCCACCTATAAATTATTGCATATGTACAATTTATGGATTTTAAAGAAATATATCAAAACACTTACTGCTATATCAGTATTATCATGAGCCAATAATTCCAAAAGGCTAGGAACCACTTGGAGTTTAACCAATAATGGATAATAATCAGGTGCTGTTGATAATAATCTCATTTCTTGTAGAGTTTCGTGAAGTTCTACTTCACTGTCTAAAAACTTTTCTGGAGAATCTGGAAATTTAATCCTCATTTCCCTGTTTTTTAGACTTCTTTTTTCAAAATTTAATACAATCTTTTTCAGGGCTGTCTCATCAATTATTTCTCCCTACAAAGTAAAGTGAATGAGTGTTAATATATGTCCACTAATTTATTATATAAACCTGAGTTTGTTCAGTTTCTACAAATTTTAGAATTTCTGCTCTTTCCTCCTCACTTATATGATCAAGTGGTTGTGATGATGGTGTGGGAGACACTGGTCGCCTAGTCATTCTATTTGCTTTTGCCCTGGCGATTCTCCTCATTTTTCTTGCTTTTTCAACTTCATCTTCTTCATTATCAGCTTCTGTTGGCCTTTTAAGGGCTTGAGGTGGCTAAAATTTGGAACATTGATACATTGTTATCGTTCCCAAAATAAATATACATTACTTTATAATCTAATAGTTCCCCAACATCCATGATTCAAGTGTTTTTTTAAAAATTATTACACATTTGTAGAGAAATAATTTATTACAATTTACTATTACAGTATTTAAAGATGAAAAACAAGTTTCATTTTTGTTATAAGCATCTTCTTCTAAGTTATCAAAGATTTGTAAGTTATCCAGCTATTTAATTAAATTTTCTACATCATACTGGTAATCCTGCTTGCCTTTTATTTAGTAATGTGTAAGCTACATAAACGTAACGTCATCGTTATCTGTCACTGTTTTAAAATGTCATTGTCATTGAGTGTAATCAAATGATGTCACCGTTTTTGTTCTCCGTTCAATTTTTTCATAATTTTTACAAAAGATAATTCATTCTACCAATAAGTAACTCTAATTTCTGCCAATTAAATGAACTACAACCGAAAACAAAAAAAATATCAAATATATAGATTGTATCATATCGCACATAAATGTTGAAATATATTTTTGTCTTATTTTCTGGGTGATGAGTGCCAGTGAGACTGTTCCTTTTCTGATTAATACAAGTAGTTCGGAAGGAGAAACGCACGGGGCCTTGTCTATAGTTTGTAGTGATAGTGAAGACGTACCACTTGTTCCTGAAGTAGTATTCGAATCTACGTTGGATTCCCCAGGAGTTAATGGAGAATCACAGCCTTTGTTGGGGGGAGGGCTTGATGTCTCTTATAATCAATTCCCAGGTACAAATTTTTATTTGTCGATTGAACTTTAAGATTAGTAGTAATTCAATTAATCTCGTTTACAAAATAAGATTTTTTATAATTTGCAGATGATCCCTCATTTAGTGATTTGGTGTGGCAGGCTGAAACTGCTATAGATCATGGAATATTCCCTGAACGAATATCACAAGGCTCTAGCGGGTCCTATTTTGTTAAAAACCAATCTGGGGTAAGTACTGCACAATTACCTCAGTTTTAAATTTGATTATTCCTGCCAATGACTCTGTGTAGTTGATATGCATTGATTTTTAATAATTATAATAAATGTGGTAACTATAACAACTGTTTAATTATCTAGAGTTCAAATGGGGTCAAAAATTGGACCAACAAACATAAAAAACATTGTTATAACAATTGTTTGTCTTGCAAATAAAACAATTAAAATATAAAAATAAACATTTTCATTGAAAACAAAATGATTAGGTGATTAATGCTATGTTTCTGTTGAAATATGGTCTTTAATTGTACATTTACAGTCACATTATATTATTTTTATCTTTTCCTTTTGCACCTTTTTTCCATCTTGAAAACAATTTTGCCAGTGGCATGTGTTCATCAAGTAAATTATGCATCAGGAAAAAAATTATACCCTTAAAATGTATTAGTGTCTCAATTTCATATCTTTCAAATACATTTTATAATTTCACAAAGCAGAATTTGAGATTGAAATTGTATGACAAATACAATACAGAACTGCTTACACAGTTATAATCTTATCAATTAATATGCTTTGATCCATATGCTCCAAAAGTTGAGTTTCTATTTTGGAGTGGAGTAAAAAGCAAAAATCATACTGATTCTCAAGGGGAAATAACAGTAACTAATTTTAACTTTGCTTTTGGTGAGAGTCAAACATGTTATGTTAATATAATGATTAAATGTTGATTTGCTTACAAAGGTTATCACTTTGTTTATCTCTGGAGAGATAGGTTAATGAAGGGTAAATATTTTTTTAATTACGTTTATTTGCCAATCAGGTAGATTATTTAACCACAAAAAGGTTATTCTATCCATTTTTAGTTAGGCAATATAGACTGGGACAAAAAGTAAAAAAATGTAACTGCAGAAGATCTTACTTCTGTTACACTGCAGCAAAATATTTTTAATAGTTTTAATAATACATAATAATTGGTGAATTGGGTAATATATGCAGAACTTTGTGTATAATCTCCAATGTAATGGCCTGAACTGAATTATAAAGAGGATATGTAGTAAGGGTTTTAAAATCATTATAAAATAAGAATATTTGTTTCTTGGGTATTGATATCTGTTATTTACTAAGGTTTCTGTGGTTTCACTTTCACATGTAAGCGATGTGTATCAAATGTCCAAAATCTTATATAAAAATGAATCATTTGGTGTCAGTCTAAGGGTGTATTACCAGCTATTTTCTGGAATGTTGAAAAATAATGTTTAATAGTATGATTTATTTACAAACTGAGGCGTCAGAATAACTGTTAAATCATTACTTGATAATTGAGTTTCAACATTAACCAGCAAAGATTACTTTTTGATAATTTTTTATAAAAAACATTATCAAAACGGCACATGTGGTTTTCTTTCCTTCCTGGATATAATGTCATTGATAACTGGAATAATCGGGGATTTCATTTTTTTATAGAATACATCCAATAGGATGTAGATAATGTGAGCTTTTATTTTATTTAAAGTACCGAGTGTCCCAGAAGTTTGTACCAAAATATCTTGTGTCTTTTACAATAGTATTGAAAATACATTACATACATACTTTGTGTATTTCTTAATAAAATAGGCAAAAAAAAATTTGAATTGTATTTGCTAATTGTTATGTAAGTCACGGTCAATTAGCGACCGGAAAGTTAGTCAAAAGCGATAACGCGTAGAAAATAAATTTGCAATTTCAAACGTATCGACCCATTTTGAAATAAATTCATTGTTGTCATAAATATTGCATGCACCCTTCATCCAAATGTTTCATTTTTTCAACGAACTTGAGATTTATTTTATAAAATGGACATACAAAATTTCCTTAAAGTGCATGTTGGCATTTGAGTTGATTGAAAACTGTTTTTTGCGCCATAATGTGTACTTTATGCCCACAAGGGTGAAGTAATTTATTATTATAGATGGTATCTAAGTTATAAAAACACAATAATGTACTTGTATGACATAAAATTTTTGTCATCAGTTAAAAATGTTTCTATGTAGAATACAAAAATCCCTATGACGAATTTATTTATTAACGTCATTTAGAACTAATAGTGAATCTTTCTTATATAACAGGAAATTTTTAAAAGTTTGACTGTACTTAATCGGTTCACCAGAGCCCAAAGGTATTGTAAGATATATTCTTGAAACCAAGTATAAATTAAACTATAAGATCGATGACGATTATATAACTTATAGGGTTTGAATTTCTATCGATATTTCGTTAAAGAAAATCCCCTGTACGAGAAATTCGTGCATCAATTAAAATATATAATTTCATTTCTTTGGCAACGAAAGGAAATTAGAGGATAACCACACTTGCACAGTCAGCCAGAAAATGTATTATTAATGTCAGCTATGTAATCATATTAATTTATCCAATACTTTTACATCTGTCGCTTCTTTGATTTTCCATTTTCTCTGCTGTAATTTATTTATTTTTTTAATTGTATCATTTGAAACCTCCACATTTTAAAGTTTGCTACTATCCTCTAATCATATGGACTTGTGAATAGTGAATTATATTTTCCAGAAAATAATAGCCGTATACAAACCGAAAGACGAAGAGCCCTACGGCAGATTGAACCCGAAATGGACGAAGTGGATGCACAAACTGTGTTGTCCATGCTGTTTTGGAAGATCTTGTCTAGTACCAAACCAGGGATATTTATCAGAAGCAGCGGCATCATTGGTAGATATAAAATTGAGTCTGAATATCGTACCCAAAACTAGAGTAAGTTTGAACCTATAATTTTACTTAATTATTAACATTTTTAAGTATTTTTTTTTGTAATTTCAGGTAGTTAAATTAGTTTCTGAAACCTTTAATTATTTAAGGATAGATAGGCAAAAAGCTAGAGTGAAAAGGGCGATAATGGAACAGTTTCCGAATGTTGGATTAAGATTTAATAGGATAGGTTTACCACCTAAAGTAAGCGGGTTTTCTGTAGATTTACAATCGTGAAAAAATATGTGATATAGTAGTTGTAGTTGTAACAATTATTTGTCTGTTGAAGGTGGGCTCATTCCAAGTATTCGTAGATGGATACAAAGATGCTGATTATTGGTTGAGAAGATTCGAAGTGGAACCTTTACCCCCCGCAGTAGCTCAAAAATTTCAGTTACAATTCGAACGGTTGGTAATATTAGATTATATAATCAGAAATACTGATCGGGGCAACGATAATTGGTTAATTAAGTATGATCAACCTACTATTGCAAACGGTGAGTAAAAATATGTAACCACAATTTAATCTATCAAATATTTCAAAACCTTTGACTCTTTTTCAAAAAGTTCTGTGCTCTATAACCCGGTACCAAATGTAAAACGATTGTTAAATCTCTACAGGTCAACTGTATTTCAGTTCTCATTATTTCCTAGGTAATACTGTGAGTGCTCAAGTTGAACAAACTGATACCCTTGATTGGAATATGGTGCAGCTACCAGAAATAAGTATAGCGGCTATCGATAATGGTTTGGCATTTCCTTTCAAACACCCAGACAGCTGGCGAGCATATCCTTACCATTGGGCGTGGTTACCACAAGCTAAAGTACCGTTTAGTGAAGCTACCAAAGACCTAGTGTTACCTTTGCTATCACATATGAGTTTTGTGCAGGTAATAGTATATGCAGATGAAGTTCAAGTACGATATGACCATTACCGCAAGTTGAATGCTATATTTTATCTAGGACTATAATAATATATACCGATTTGTTTTAGGAGCTTTGTGATGATTTATATTCACTATATAAACAAGATAAAGGGTTTGATAATAATCTATATGAGCGTCAAATGTCAGTTATGCGGGGCCAAATTTTAAATTTAACACAAGCTTTAAAGGATAGCAAATCTCCAGTGCAATTGGTCCAAATGCCGGCTGTTGTTATTGAAAAGTAAGTGTAATGAGAGCTCGAAATAGAACTGAGTGAAAATAAATATTTTTTCAGGTCTCAAAGCCAACATACTTCTAGGTTTTTCAAGTTTACACAACGCTTCCAAGACAAAAGTCCATTCTTTTCTTGGTGTTGAAAAGTTTCGTTATTATAAAAAGTGATTGATTATAAGTGATAACTATTTTAAACTATCTCTACTAATTTGGAAATGGTAAGCTTTGATTTTAAAGAACACCATGTGAAAAAAAAGTCCTTTGAAATTTATTTGTTTTAATGTTATTATTAAAAAAATATACATTCCTATATTTGAAGTATACAATTATTTATTTTTTAATATTTGTTAAAAAACTAAAACAAATTCTGGTTCATAAATTACTGTATTTTAATCTCCCAGAACTCTATATCAGCAACTAATAAAAGATAAGTAAGTAAAGTATTGTTTTGAACTCAAATATATTGTTGAAAAATAACATTAATTATCATTATAGCATGAGTAGATCAATTTTAATTACTTGTAATAAATTTCCTGTACTTTTGTAGGCAATAACTTCAACTAACACATTCAGTAAATCCTTTCAAACTTAACTTCACCTTGTCGTAGAGAAAGTTAAAGTCTTAGTTCCTGTCTACAATATATTTTATTTGTTTGATAAACTTAATTAACAAGGATCTAGATTTACCTCCATATATAGTTTTTAATATTTTCTTATTGGTCTGAGCAGGTTGGTTTTGTGTTTAATATTGGTGTTCTTTAAATAGGGGTGATTAGTGAAGTTTCTCATTATATTGTACTATATACTTTCATTTAATCTAAATAATTTTAAATGTATATTTGAACACAAAATTCTTTATTGAAAATGTATTTATTTTAAGAATTTAAACATGAAATAAAGTTACTACATGACTAGATATTTTGCTATTACTATTGTTTGATTTTATCTACCCTTGGATCGTCGTGTCTGTACACAGTATATCGATCTTTATATCTTCTGTTGTCTCCATCTTTCTGGTAGTACAAGTATACTGAATAAATTGTTATTCCAATTCCTGCTATGCCAAATACAGAACTGCCCATAATTTCTGGAATTTCATGCCAACCTCTTTTGATGAGGCCCACTAATCCTATACTTGGAGCTGCACTCATTTTGAAATTATTTTTCTATTCAATTAGATCTTGTCAAAATGAATGTTAACCCTACTTTCAAGTTATTACGTAAAAGTAGTAATTTTTAACTTATTATATTGGTAGAGGTTAATCTTCTGTATCGAATAGGACCTTTTCTCTGCAGCTTGTTAGCTATGATGTTATATATTTTCATTCAAATAACTACTAATAATGTTTCCTATTTTGAAATATAAAACAAACTGTTAGTCCAGCTATTACAATAGAATAGTATATTTTCAATTTATAGATATTTGAATCCCATAGCTACGTGACCTTTGTAAAGAAAAGGCAGCAGTCATGTTTAGCTAGAGCACAATTTAAAATATATTTTAGAATTAAACAAAATTTTGTGAGAAAAATAATAAAAATATTGAAAATACGAATCGGAAATTTGAAGTGGTGGATAGTAGAAATGGTCTACTATAAGCTGAATATGTAACCATTTAAACTTTAGTGTTAGCAAATGACATGCCGACACGACATACATAACAATATTGACAATGACAGGTTAAGGGGGAAGATAGATAGGTGTCGATGCGGTATGTCGTGTTAATATATAGAATAATAGTATAATTTATAAAAAACGTGTAAATTCTGAATCGGTTATTAGAACAAAATGATATCGTTAAAAAATGATGTGTTAATAATATTTATTGTATACTTAATTTATAATGTTCAATATATACATGGTAAGATATTTGAATTTTTAAAAATTTTACAAATTTGGTTTATCTATGAAATATGTTTTAGCCTCTGCACAGAAATTCGTAACCTGCGGATCAGTGTTGAAACTTTTAAATACAGATTATAGTGTACGACTTCACTCACATGATGTGAAATATGGTTCTGGTAGTGGACAACAATCCGTTACGGCAACTGAAGTACAAGAGGACATTAATAGTCACTGGTTAATAAAACCTGCTAGTGGAAAAACTTTAGATAGGGGTCATCCTATTAAATGTGGAACAACCATCAGATTAGAACATGTAGAAACAAAGAAAAATCTGCATTCACATCACTTTACAAGCCCTTTAAGTGGTAACCAAGAAATAAGTTGCTACGGTGATGATGGAGAAGGAGATTCTGGGGACAATTGGGTAGTTATTTGCTCGGGTCAGTATTGTTTTGTTTCCATCCATACATTCCCCTTAATTATTAATTAAGTAAAAACTAAATATTTCATAGGTGACATAATTACACGTGATGAAATTGCAGAAACAGCAATAATTATGCCAATTAAAATACATTGAGTAATTGCAGGTGTTTATTAATAACAATTTTATATTTATAACTTCAAGTATAAAAAGGAAAAATATTTAATGTTTGTTTTATAAGGTAAGTACACAATGGATAATTATTACTTATAATGTCATCAATTCCAGGTGAGAGTTGGCGGAGAGATGACAGTGTTATGTTTAAACATGTTGACACAGATGCATATTTAACCGTCTCGGGAAAAATATTTGGAAGACCAATAAATGGTCAAATGGAAGTAGTTGGAATAAGATCATCTTCAGGGCCAGTACATTGGCAAGCTGTAGAAGGAGTATTTTTACATGCCCCTGATGTGACTGCCAAGCATGTGCACACAGAACTTTGAGCGTAATGTTACTATAGAATATTTTGTAAATTTTTTAATTTATTTATAGTTTTGTTAAAGTGTGAGGCAGAATTAAACAAATGATTTTTTTGAAAATCAGTCATCAATTAATAACCTTTTATATGTATTGCATAACGAGTTGTAAAATATATCGGTTATATATTTATGATTTATTTATTTACTTATTACACAAATTTTAACATCTGGACAACCAAACACTTTAATTGAATGGCTAGCATTAAATTAACACCAATTTAACATTATGTGTAATCCTGTTATTTCCTGCAAGAACTTCTGTACTGGCACAATACAGAATATTACTATAGATTCTACTCACAAGTCTGTTGTCGACAATTTCTTCATAAAAACTTCAATATATTCCGTAGTTATGTCAGAAATAAAAGAAGACTTGTTGACAGTACGCAGATGGTATACTGAGTGAGACTTTCGACTACTATCAACTGGAATAATAGTAATAATAATGTAGAAAACGATTGGTAGAATTCTATAGTGTGCAGAGTCCCAGGCCTGGTTTTATCACTTGGGAACAAATTTGTTTCGAAATAGAAAAAACAAAACCATATTGATGTTTTAAAAAGTACTTTCCATATTCTTAATAGAGTTAGTAAAATCTACTTTAGATGGTGTGAGGTAGAACGCAGGTGCCACTTTTACACCACAAGGGCATTGACAACCCATTATCCAACTAAACGAGCCTAATTTACTGTTGCATTTTGGACACAAGAGTTTACCCTCAATTTGTTGTACAACATTCATCCAAGTCAATGGTTCAACAAAATATGTTTCTTTACATGTTACACCGTTGGTCTGATGTAGAAGTAAGTTTGACTCTGCTGCTAATACTCTTCTACATTTTTTACATCTATACACATTAGGTTCTGGTTGTGACTGTTCAAGACCAGGATCTGATTGAATCAGACTATGAAATTCTTGTGGTAGAATTTTTATTTTTCGAACCTAAAAAAATGTAAAATGCAATAACGAATATTAAAAGCATATAGATCATAATAAAAGTTAACCAGTCACTTCTTAGTGAATAGCGATTAAGGCATCACTTAATAAGTAAGAAATAAAAAAAAACAAGTTAATTTCTAACAAAATCAATCGAGTCTTTTAACAAATCGCCACAAACATGTGTAAAACAGACAAAACATTTACACAATCATATTCCTTGTTCAATTACTTACCTTGTGTGCTGCCATAGTTAATTTATGTATTTTAAAATGCATATTATCTTTATCTATTTTATAACCCATATCCTTATATAACTTCAATTGTGAAACGAAGCCTAGATTGGGACAAACGATTTTTCTTTTGCCTTTAACTTTATCAAATGCTTGAAAATACGTTAGTTCATCTTTTTTCATAATATGGGCTATTACAAGTGTTGCACTTCTTGACACACCGAAATAGCAATGTACTAATACTGCTCCTTTTTCCCTACCTTCTTTAATAAATAGATCTGCTTCATCAAAATGTGATAAAATATCTTCTTGAGGTTGATCTGATAATTGAATAAATTTTGTAACTATATTTTTTTGCTCTAAGACTCTCCGAGGTAAGGGACATGTATCTATTGTTAAAATATGTGTTATATCGTACTTTTTTAATACCTCCAAGTTTTTTGCTGCTGCTAAACCACCTAAATACAAATTTTCCCCTATTATATTAATGCTTACAGGTCCAAGCTGAAAGTCGTCATCCATTGTTCTTACTGAAACAATTAAAAACGTATTTATATGCTACACAACTTGGTATAAATGAATGCATATCCCGAACCGTAACACGTTGATCGATTATAATAAAATACATAAAATTAATAATGAAGCTTACATAGAGAACACTGAATATTATTTAGAAATCTTTTATATTAATGATCTAAACCCGTACTAACGGAGATTTTTATTCATTTGAATGTCTGACGCCACTTGGTATTAAAACTGCATTTTTCATTCCATAGCCAAGCATTTTTGCGTCTGATTAATTTGAATTTGGGACTTTAATATTTTGTAAACAGTTTTGCAATATGTTAACCTAGTAATAGACGGTGACATTTGACACAGCTACTGTGCAGCTACTATATATCCACTACGGGAAACACTGACTGGATGTCCTGTAGGATAGGAGGCCATGGTAATTTAGTAGAAGAAGTCTTCACCAACTGAATATGAAACCGTCTTTATTTAAAAATTATGGAACTTTTTAAGTACTAAAATAAAAGGGTATATGTATGAAGGAAAAAAAAATATAATGGTAGGATTAATTTGTTCTAAAATGTTTTATCAACATTGAATATTCATTACATAATTTAACTTTTAGGATATAATAGCAAGCACATGCTGGGCTCCTGATGAAAAATTCATGTTCCTGCAATGAGATCTACATATTTCCTGCAGATAGAAAAACTAAACGGGTCTCTTTTCAAGGTATGTTATTTTATTCTATAGTTGGTGAAATAAACCTTCAAAATGTTGTAGAAGAGCACACCGAAGTGTACAGGTTAGGTATTTTCATATCAAATTTACCGTAATTGTTATGAAATGAGTACCCGACTTTACAATAAACAAAAATAATTGAAAAGTATATCAATTGACATTCTAAACTATTTCAAAATCAAATAAGTACTCAATGTACAAAATATAATAAAAACCTTTTATTAAATATGCTGTGTTTCTACTTAGTGCCTGCAGTATGAAGAATGGATAATATTGGTAAAATATAGAGAACGACATAGCTTACCTATCTTTTAACAAATAGGGAAATTGAGAAATGCAGAGAATGTTGTAATTATTTGCAAGGGAAGAGCTTACAAAATATTGAAGAAAGTTGTAAATGTTTTTATTAAATTCTTGGTTTTCAATGTTTTGGACGCTCGTAACGTTTGTCAGCGAATTTTGAATATGGAATATGAAAGACTATTGTATAATGAAGTATCAACTGTGGTATCAACTAGCTCGTTTTTAACTAAATTTAAACAGATTTCATCCTCCTCCCGTATATCAGACTGTTCGATTTTTAGTTTTTACCCAAGCCATATTTATCGTGATAAACGTACACGCTGATGCGCTGTTGCCGGCTCAGACGATTGTCGCAGATGTACGGTTAGGGCTAGCTTCTCACTTGTTCCTTGATAAGAATTTATGCTTTAGTCAATTGAATAGTCATTGAAAATATGGAACACAAATCATTAAACAACGTTTGGTCCACTGTACATCATTTATCTGTTTGATTTTAATCAAAACAAACCTTCGACTTTCAGCTATTTATAGCGAAAATGAGGAGGAGTAGTTTACTGGTAAATATAGATTTGGGGAGAGTGCATTTGCAAATATGATGATTCAGTGCTAAAATTTTTGTAACAGATATCAGATTCGAATAACTAAAACTTTGCTGATATAGTGCATATTTGTTAGCAACTACTTATTTAATATGGCACAAAGAATGTTTAGGTAAGTTATATTTTGTATAATTTCATTATGACTTCATTCAACATTCAAAAGTATTTTTAAATCTAAACTATTAGCATTCATAAAATCTAATTTCAGTTTAACATTGAAACAAATTGGTTACAATAATAGTATTGGACCAAAATTCCATCACTTTTATTGAGTGATTGTATTTTAGATTGAACAGATCAAGTATCCAACTTGATATTATTTAAATTATTATCAATATAAAATGATATCAAAGTGTCCTGTCTAATCAGAATTTTTTTTTAGGTCTTTATATACAAAATCTGATAGGCAATATCCAGATGATTTGGATATGATAGAACCAAATCTCTATCTGAGTGGGGTGGCCGAGGCAAGAAACATTGAAACTCTCAAAAAGCACAAAATAACTCATATACTTACAATTGATGATTATCCATTGTCAGCACATGTTAAACAAACCTTAGGCCATCTTCAAATCAAATATATAAAACTTCCAGATATATGTTCTTCAGACTTGTTGTCTTATTTTGATGAAACATATGAATTTATTAGAGAAGGTGTAAGTAGAGGAGCTGTACTAGTTCACTGTCACATGGGTGTTTCCCGAAGTGCCACAACTGTTATTGCATATCTTATGAAGAAGTACAACTTAACTTTCAGGTAATAATATTTTATATATACTTTTAGGGGAATATATAATTGCACTCTTGAAAAATACTTCTCACTTTGTGCCTACAAACTACAAAATTGCACGTTTACACTCTGCATTAGTTAAATCTTCACTTTAGGCTTAATCACATTAAAAAGATAGAAACGCACTTTGGATTTGGTACATTTTAACTTTTAACCTTACCCACTACAGAATGATAGAATCGCACTTTGGATTGGAATATATCCACTCTGAAATAACAGAATTGCACTTTGGATTGGGTCCGAATTTGGAACACCTAGTAAACTTTAAGAGAAGTACACATGTATACATTTTTATTAAGAAAATAAACAACAAAATGTAAAAAATTGTTACATAATTATGTATTATTGTATGAACAAAAAAAGTATGGCAAAACTGGCAAAAGTATGGCAAAAATAAACAAGAAAAAATGTATGGCAAATACAGACGAATCAGGAAAAAATACTATTGAATTATTAGAGATACGAAGGTGGTTTGGTAGGGGTAGGTTTGGTTGGGTTATTATTGAAAATTATTATAATTCATTCTACAAAAAAATTGACTAAAAATACGAAGGTGGTTTGGTAGGGGTAGGTTTGGTTGGGTTATTATTTCACGTACTGTTTTTATTTTTGACGATATGCATTTAGCGTAAATTGTTAAACATGCCAGTACACTTTGACTTACCTGTTAAAGGTCGTTTGTTGCCGCCAAACTTTCTTTTTCGCGGGCTTACGTTTTGCAAGTATTGCATTGTCGTTTTTAGATTCAGATTCATCCGATTCAGAGTCATCGACGATAAATTCTTTACAGGTACTCATTATTACACGTGCATGCATATACGAGTGCTTTACGCGTGCATGCCAAAGCCCGAACTGCAAACATCGTTACGTCGTATTTCGCGCACGCTTGACTGTATTACTCAATGCACAAACTTACGCTTCAAGTGCAATCTATCGTTTTAATGTGCAATCTATCGTTTCAATGTGCAATCTATCATTTTAGTGTGCAAACCGTTTTTAAAGAGCGTGATACAATATTTTAAAGTGAATTAAGTTTTTTTAGAGTCGAAAATTATTACAATAAGTTAAGTCTGTTATTTTCATGTTGTAACAGATTTAATATAGGTTAATGTTATTTTCTTAAAGTGCATTTTGTCTATCAAGAGTGGCATATATTATTTTATGTGCATCACCTTTAATTAATGTTTTAAAGATTTTTTTTAATGTTTATTCGTTTCTTTTTAAGGCGATTTTAGTCTTTTTTAAAGTGAGTTTAATTCCCACCCATACTTTTATTATCACTTTTTATATACAAAATTTTTTATTGTACTCTGAACAAAACCTTAGTACTTTCTCTTCCCAGTCCTGTTTTCTTCATATTATCCTGCATTATTTATTAATATATTGCCCTACTGGAATTATATTGGTGAACAGAAAAAATGCAAAATGTCTTTCTATTTTAGAGAGGCTTTGAATAAAGTGAAATTGAAGCGATGCGTATATCCGAATCAAGGATTTGTATCCCAGTTAGAAAGCTACAGGGATATGGGTTATACCACAATGAGAAGATATGACCCCAGACTTGCCCGGTACATGATGAGATGAACTATTTAAAATTAAAACTATTATCAACTTCAGGATTTAGATTGTTTCCTTAATTTGTAATTTGATTGATACCTTAAAAAACACCAAATTCTCTCAAGTGGTAGTAATTGGACCATTAGTAGAAAAAAATTCATGGAAACAGTTTAAATGCAGCTTTGTGAAATTAAGTATTATCAAAAATATCAAATCAAAATGAATAAACAGGGTGAACACTGAAAATATTGACTGGTATTTTTAAGGGTAAATATCGGATTTAATGATTGTGATATTGTTATGAAGAATTTTATCACTATCGTAACTTGATTTATTTAACCAAAGATCGTTGGATGTTGCTACATATATATTTATAATAAAGGTATTTATCTTGATCGTTGACAAATAAAATGAATAATTATTATATGATAAATATAGAGGATTTGTATTATGTAATTTATTTGACTTGAAAACTCTCTTATTTGTTACTATTCACTAATGTATGTATTAAAATTTATAAATAAATTATTATTTTCATTCTAAATGTGTATGTATGTATTGGGGTGATATTCACTGAAACCTAAAAGATCTATTGGGTCCTCTTTCTTCTACTCAGTTCCCGAGGAACAGTAGCTCCTTTAGACCTATTTCTTGAAGGACTTTTAGGATATTTGCAGGTTTTAGTTTAGATAAGTGTCCCTCTTCTATCCTACTTGTTGTGCACTAGGATTCTGAATTGCTCTGCAATCTGTAAGTATGTGGATGAAGGATTCTTCTATTTTAGATCATCTACATTACTAGTCCACTAGTTTGAGCTTTTTAAGTTACTCATTTAGGCAACAGTGTCCCATCAGGAAGATTTTTGGGGTTTTTCATAAACTTTCAGAGTATTTGGTTCCTGGCCCATACACTCCTATCCCAGTTCATTCTGTAGCCTTTGAGCCGCCTGTGTACGATTGAATGGCGTTCTTTCCAAGTCTGGCACCACATTTCTTCTTTTTACTAAATTCTGCATGGAATTTTTTTGAAAAATTATCAAGCTTGTAGCATGTCACAGGATTTCTAAAAAGCGAGGTGTTTAAGGACCGTTGTGAAATCCAACGTCTTTCTATTTCAAATATTCAATTGCAAGTTGGGCTTCAGCCTGCTGGCACATTATGTAGGGTGAAGGGCTGAAGAAAGGAGTTTTTTATTTGTGGGAGGTGAATAAAAATACATGTTTATTTGCTATAAAATCGATTTATTTCTAATTTAAATTAAGTATTAGGTACAAAAATTAATAGTCAACGAGTAGAATCATATTCAAATGTAAAAATCTTAATCACTTGGCCAAAGCAGATAACTAAATTTATTGTATTTGATTTTCGACGATAAAAAATTTGATTAGAAGATTCGCACCAAGCATGTTTATCCTTGTGAAGCGTAAATGTAATCGAGAACAGAAAAACTATTTACAAAGAAAACAAAAAAATATAATATATCGTTACTCTTATATTATGTAGTTCGGTTATATTAATAAAAATACAATTATTATTTCTGTGTCTGATAAGTTTATATTGTTTCAAAGCCTAATTTATCACTTGAAGCATGTTTATTGTTTCATACTTCCCACCATTGTAATAGGCCTAAAAGTCGTTCTCATCGGCACTATTTGACAGGTGCGCCACAGTGCCACATTTAGGATTCCGGTACTGTGTTAGAGATGGCCATGGTATTGGGCATGTCAACAAACTGACAAGTGACTAATGACAGTCGCCCTGATGATAAACAATTATTTGGAAAGATTTTAAATTTATAATTTGGTTGTTTTGTATTGATTTAAAGATTTTTTTCATTATATATTTAGCTTTCAAAATACCTAAGCAATTAAAACAACGTCAAAAAAACCACTAAATCAAAATCAAATATCTATTAAGAACCACTTGTTGTGCAGAAAACGTTTGTTTATATCAGAGCAACTGTCAGATGGCTTGTCCTATACATAGATGTCAAACCAACCAAAATTACGTGTATTGACAAAAATAGCTTTTGACAGACGTCAGTAGTCAAACCAACCAATATTAATTATTTGTTTGTTACTTATTTCTTATATATTTCAAAGGAATTTGTAAATATGTTTTTGTGATCTCTTCAAAGTGCATTTATGATTTTTTTCTAAATAGATTTGTTTAAAATGGCGTTTTTATATTATAGGGAAGATACTGGAAACAAAAAGTATTTTATTTAAGAATGGAATAGCTTTTAGTTGGGGTATACAATACCCCGGGTATCAAACAAACGGGGATATATAGAAATAATCGACAATTTTATTTTATTTATGGACTTTTATTACTCTTTATCGTTTTCTTATCAAAGGTGGTAAAAACTATTGCTTATTTTTAAGTTACTTGGATTTTTCATCGATCAATATTGAAAATATTATGGTAGCAAAAATATTTCGATATTTATTGTAGTTTTCAAACACTAGATGCCGCTAAATGTGTTTCAAATGAATCAGTTGTGTCTTGAACACTTGCCAAGGCAAACTCACTGAATCTGAATCAATCGTAGGTCATATGGTTTACTAGTTTAAAAATTAGGCACCAGAAACAGTTGATATTTTGCGCCCCGTGTTAGTTTCATGGAAGGCCCAAGCTTGAACTGTTTTATATCTTTCACGAGAATGAGGGAGGTTGAACCTCCTCTCCCGCCCGGGCTTCTAGGATAAGCTACCACTGGTGATGTACTTTATCTAAGATTCCAAATGGTTGAGAAATAAAATGTGTATCACATTGAATTTGTTACAACTCGATACGAAAAGGCTTTTTAATAAGAAATAATAGATAGAATTGTAGTGAAAAGGTATATGGACAGTTAAATATAATAAAATAAAAAGCAGTGGATAGAAATGAACGTCATTGTGAGAGGAATGTAATGAAATGTTGAAATTTTGTAGTATTATCCATTCTTTATTGAAAATGCTAAAAATTTTCAATTCCAGTGCGAGCATTTGAACTACTTTCTGAGATAATGAAACATAACCTTTAAAGGTAAGTTCATATAACAACGAATTACGAAACACGAACTCTAACGCCATTGGTCAAATTAGTTGGCGGGAAAGTTGACAGGTGCATAGTTTAAGATTTCACGAATTCGTGAAATTTAAAATGTGGGTGGCGGGAAACTTGAGACTTTCGATCTCTTTTTCAACTAAATTTCTAATGACTTCGAAGTTACGGTTTTTCTATATTCCAAAATAAAAAAATTATGCAAATTGCAGCATTTCAAAAGTATTTTCAACTTTTACATATTTTCATCAACCATTTTAAACAAAATCAGAAACTTTGTATCAACTAATATAACGAAAATAATAATATTAACAAAAATAAAAATATCACGTTCTCTTCTGAGCCCATTTCATATCGTCTGCTCGAGGTTTATAACCTATCACAGTTTCGATGATAACCTCTAAGGCACTCCAGAAACGGAGTTTCTCCAACGGCCAATTCAACCAACCCGTAGTTATGCAAAAGTATGTTTCGTGCGGTGCAACGTGATGGATGCGGTGATGGCGACGAGGTAGTATTATGCGATATTCTTGTAGAAATATCACCCAGCCAGGTAGGTCGAAATACGTGTGAGACCATTTGTGAATCTAAAAATATACATTTTTCAATTAGTTTTCACGTAATAAATACAGAATTATATTTAATGTCATTAATGACCACTCCTTAATACTTCATTATTTCCTGAAGCAAGACAAGTGGAATTTTCAGTGTATATTTGGTTGCCTATATCAAAATCTTTTAGTTATGGGGGTAATTAACATAGAGATAATAAACATAGAGTAGGCAACCTATCAGTCAAAAGCGTCCACGCAATAAAAAGGGATGGCGAATGAAATTGGTGATGCTGTCTCTCTCTAACATGCGCGAAGACTATAATACTACTAATCTTTTAAGTATGTATGCGCTATTAGAAAGAGAAAGCAATACCAAACTGGGTGTCCATTTCTTTTTAATGGGTTGACGAATACGCTTACACGAGCCCCTATGACATGCCTACTCTATGTATATTATCTCTATGGTAATTAATGAATGATTTTGTGTATGTTTGGTTGCCTATATCAAAAAATAAAATATTGTATAAACAAATTACCTGGTTGGTCATGGCGACAAAAATAGCTAATAGAAAAATATAGCAGTTCCACGTAAATTTATGTTGAACATCTTCCTTTGAGAGCGTAAGGAAGTCCCACACCATACGGCCCAGGAATGGTATTGTTACCATGAAATTATCACCGTTTGTTTCGATGAAATCATGGCGAGTTATGGATGTTGGATCTATATGGTGTTCACGGAATGGTCGTAGAAAGTTCTGTAACAAAATAAAACGTATTACATAAAAAATAAACTACAGTTTACAATAAGTAGGTGCCTACTGACACGGAAACTTTTCTGATATATTTTGTACAAAAATTTTATTTTCATTTTACCTTTATAATAAATCAACTAAAATTGCGACTTTACAAAAGACCACATGGCATATTCCTAAATCCATTCACTCACCACTTTTGATACAAACAACACTCCCAATCTTCCAAATTTTCTTTTGTTATAGGTACATTAAGTTAAAATGTAGAAGCGTGAATTAAGACGAGGTTAGGAAGCAAAAGTACTTACTTTTCCTAAAATAGGTAGTTCGACGGATCCCCATGTGTCTGCTGCCCAGTGTACAAAACCAGAACCGAAATCAGCAGTTACTATACCGCAAAACGCGGCTACCAGAATGGTACTTAGTTTCTCTAACCGGATGTAGTAACATATAAATGCGAAATTTATAGCCATTAGAGTGAGGCATATCCCAACGCAGACACATTCTTGTGTTCTTTTACCTGTAACGGATATAATAAATATTATTATGATATTATAAGTTACTTTTTTAAATAGCTATACAGTCTATTTGAAAATAATCGATAGCACAAATTAAACTGATAAAAGAAGCAAAACATATTTGCGCAATTGAGAACTTTGTAATTTTTCTACCCCTGTTTTATAATATACTTATTAAAAGACTAAAATCTGTATCATAATGATATTCATTATGATACAAATTTTCATTATGATACAGATTTTTAAGCCAATAGGAATGCGACATTCGCACAATATTTAATAGACGAATCATTTTAAATTATAAATGCAGTTTTAATTCTCATATATTCGAGAAGTCATAGCCTAGCTGTTTAAGCGGCAGGAAATAAAAGTTATGTGGTTAGAGGGTCAGGGTTCGATCCCTACCCAGACCCCATTTTTTTTTAAAGTTTACTGTTAAATTTTTTTCAATTATTTTAGGTAGCAATGATATTCGGACTCATGGGAGCATGCCGCAGACATGAACTCCACGATTTAAAAATTGAAAATATTCAAGATAAAAGCAATATATTAATTGTCAATATAGTTGAAACAAAAACTCAAAGAACATTTACAATTACCGGCAAATATTATATTTGCAAAAAATATATCAATCTTCGACCAACAAACTGTCTTTCTCAACATTTCTTTTTAAATTACCAAAATGGAAAATGTACAGTACAAAACATTGGAATAAACAAATTTGGAAACTTGGGCAAGCAAATTCCCACCTTTTTAGGGCTTCCCAATCCCAATTTATATACGGGACACTGCTTTCGTAGAACATCTGCAACCGTATTGGTAGATGGCGGCGGTGATATTACCACCTTAAAAAGACACGGTGGTTGGAAATCCACTACGGTTGCAGAGAGCTATATTGAAGAAAGTATCCAAAATAAAATAGATGTATCGAATAAAATTTTTAATTCAATTGAAAATGGGAATGAAACAAACTTTAACATGCCCTCCAGTTCAACAACCATCCGAATAGGATCAGCCCCCCAAATAAATTTTACAAATTGTACAATAAATAATTTATACATGCACAAAGAAGATTAAAGAATTAATATTATTATGTTCAAAAGTTTTAAATTTATTTGTTGTACAATGTGTAAAATTTATTTGTTGAAGTTCCTTTCATCGTTCTTGTTTTTTATAATAAATGATAATTATTAATTAAATAATTCTTATTAGCGGGGTAGAAAAAATATTGTATGCAACTTTCATGTAATGGCCATTAATACACTCGCATATTATATACGAAACTCGCCTGCGGCTCGTTTCGTATCCTACAACATGCTCGTGTCTTAATGGCTATCATTACATGATCGTTGCATAAAATACTATTATGATTTAATTTTTAAATTTCCCGCCTCTCAGCCGAGTGGAAACAAGCTCTAGCAAGGGTTTCTATGTTTCTAACCTCAAAAGTGAAAGTTTCATACCCTGCGGCCTGCATAGTTACTTAAAAGCATGTTACCAGTTACCACGTGAAATTTGCTTGTTTTAGTGACATATTTATGGATGGTGAAGTGTTCTACACGCCTAAAAAGTTATAAACATCACCTTGTAAGAACTACACTACAAAATATCCTATTTTTGTTGAGAGGTAAGTAAATAAACCTAAAATATAAATGAAAGCTTTCCCCTCGAGAAATTACCTATTCTCCTTTAACGGCATCGATATAAAAAATGTACAAGTCGATAGCATCTTTTTCAAACGGACTAACATACATTATGATGTGTTCGTTAACATTAAAATGGTGAAAATTTTATAGAAAAAAGTTGTCGTGACACATATTATATCAATTAAAACTTCCAATCGGGAATGTTAAATTCAGACGTTGAGTGATAAATATTTCGGAGAAATCAATTCTGTAGTTTGATAAATGTTAAATTCTTGAAAATAATATTTCACAATATTTCGTTCACTCGGCATCTGGCCTTAAGGATTTGATAATGAAGTTTTTAAAACCTTCATTGTACGGTAACAGATCCGATATTTAGATACTAAAACATAAATTTAATTTATTTTCGTGAAAAAATCACGGAATGTTTTAAAAACAAATTTAACTTTTCTTTATTAATTGGAATTGAACAAATTAAACTGCTGAAACATACAGGGTGGCCAACCGTATGGTGTAGTTCGATAATGGCCACATTTTAAAAACATCTTGTACTATACAGGGTATCTGCAAAACAGTGGAAGTACCATTTTTAAATAATAACTGATATGAAATTGAAATAATGGGAGCAAAGTAGTAGGTACATGAAATCTGACTACAATAAAACAAAAAAGCTTATAGTATGAATTAACCGTTTTTTTTATACAATCTAAGATTGGGTATACTCTAACTGTTGTCAGTGTAATGACCATAAAATAAAGCAATGTTGTCAGATATATTTTCTAAAATTGTTAGGCTCGCTACACAAATGTTCCTCTTACTTCAGTAAACTGTTCGTGATGTTATAAGAAAGCTAGTTTGGAAATATCTTTTAAAAAAATACATATACATAATGTAAATTTATTAGTAAACATTAAAATAAGTCGCTTGAAATTACTGAAAAAAGAAAAATTAATTGAAACCACTTTTTATATGTTACTATATTTAAGAAAATTTTGAAGAGTTGGCAACGTATTGCACGTGCAGTCAAGACTTCGAAACAACCAATCATCAACTGCAGTATTCATCGCAATATAATGAAATAACCGAAGTATACTCCGTTTGACGTTTTTGGAAGAAAAAATTCTACGGTCTTGAGGGTGTTCGGGGGGGGGGGGTTATGTTGTCGGCTTATAATCCATTAGTATCATTCAGTGTCGGGTGTGAATTTTGTTTTAAAGAAATATTTAATATAATATCTATTTCTTGGTTGAGTGAGTTTAGTGAATTGTTATAGGTATTTATAGGAAAGTGTAGGTGATCTAGTGTAGAAAGGTATAATTAATATAATACCTTTTTGATGGTGTAGTGGTTAGGTCGCGTCAGTGAATTGATATTAATATAATATTCATTTGTTCGTAGACGTTAGGGTAAGTTTTATAATATAATTAATTAGAATGGCATTTTGGAGACCATTTGAAACAACAGTTCAAGATGATGCGCGGGATTATTGAATTGTGGATTTAAATATAAGAAATTAGATAATCGAATGGTAATAATGGAATCTCGGCGTATCGCTGAACTTAGACAGGAGTATTTGCGCAAAATAAAAGGGTACCTTGATTCAAGAACTATAATTTATTTAGACGAAACTTGGTTTGATACGCATGATGTTGTCAAGTGTTCATTCATTTATTTGTTATTCAAACAATCCTTACGGTTTTATTACATGAATAAATATATAAAATAAAATACATTTTAACTTAATATGTAAGAAAATAGTAGTAATGGTAATTATATTATAATTAAAACTGTATGAGGATATACACCCACCTTTAAAATATGGTTGGGTTGACGATACAAAAAACTGTTCTTTAGATACTCCGTGTTCTAGAGGAAAGCGCTTTATTATTGTATTACAAATTTTATGAATTTTGTATGTAGGTTAATTTTTTTCATTCAAATTGATATAGTAGATTAACATTAAGTATTTCACAATATTCGAATTTATAAAAAATTTATATGCACACCATTGGGCGGCTTTTTCCTTCAAAGGGATTAAAAATATGGGTCATCACATTAACTTTGGAAGAACTATATAATTATTTGTTATTGGTATAGGACATATTATATCGTTCTTCAAGCCAGTGTTTCTTAAAATTCAATGAATACTGCCAAATAACTGGGTGGACTGTTTCAAGTGACCCACTCTATATAATAGACGTTCTGTATCGTCTATTGAGAGTTTTCGCACACGATAACATATCAACAATTATTCATACTTAATTTCTGACCCGTTCTATACAAACAAGATCAATAACAAGTCCGCTCTTTCATCGAGAAATGCGAAAAAAGTGTCAGTGAGCATTAAACGACATTAACTAACACGTAATCTAAAAATAATGTTATTCCCGAAATAACTAACCGAGAAAATTCATGCCCAAGCCCTATATATCTGTTCTAGATACCTACCACTCCCTTCTAATTATTACTAAAGTATATATTACGAAACATTTTTGGCGTATTCGCTAATTAATAGTAGTTATGAAATAAAAATATAGGATCGTAGAAAGCCATCTCAAAGTTGGGACTTTTGGAATCGTTGGCGACACTGAACATTATTTTGTGGTTGTCTCTGGTGTTGTTGTGTTCTTAGTGGGATTCGATCTTTACGTTAAATAATTGTTAAAGTAGCTATATAAGTCTCGTAATTTATAAACTCACGGGGTCAAAAATAATTCAACCTTTGTGGATGTAAAATTAGGACCTATCAGCTATATTGAGGTTATCAGAAACGTAATTTTCCTTTCACCTTTTGTGTGCGGATAATTTCCTACTTTGAAAGAATTGATAATTAGTATTTTTCCACCTACTCTACACGTATGCGTGTAGGATCTATTTTTAGAAATTCGAATTAAATATTCTCGACAAGAAGCTACTTAGTAATCGAAATAATTGTTTTTGTGTCGCATAGAATGGATAATTCTTATTTATGGATCAGAGGTGTCAATAACCTACAAACATATTGTTCGTTTTCTTCCAATTTTCATGATAAAAATTGAGTTTTTCGTGAAGGTCTTGAATCTACGTCCTATATTCGATAGACATTTCAAAAACCAGAAGAAAATCTGATCGTTATTTGGAACATTTTTTCTTAGTGTACTATCAACGTTGTATGTATGTATTTTGGGGTAACATTCACTGAGACCTAAAAGATCTATTGTGCCCCCTTACTTCTACTTAGTTTCTGAGGAGAGTCTCAGATACTAGTAGCTCCTTGAGTCCTATTTCCCGGAGGAATTTTAGGATATCTGCAGGCCTCAACTTAGGTAACTGTCCCCCTTCTATCCAGTAGTCTCCCAGGTACTGTGCCCTAGGATTCTGAAATACTGTGCAGTTCGCAAGTATGTGGATGGAGGTTTCTTCTTCCATTCCACAAAATCTACAATCTTCTTCCTCCACTATTTTGAGCTTTTTAAGGTGTCCATTCAGGCGACAATGTCCCGTTAGGATTCCTGTTAAAACTCTTAGTGCAGTTTTGCTTTGACTTATGCATTCATTTGATCTCAACAGGTTGTAGTCACCCAGAAGAATCTTTGATTGCCTAAGCCCTACTAGATCTTTCCAATTGTCAGATCTTCTCTTTTCTTCGGCTTTACCTATTTCTTCCAATATTATATTGGAGCTGATTCCGCAAAAGGGTTCCGGCCCCCAAAAGGGTATTTCAGTCCCCCTCTTCGCTAGTTCATCTGCTATTTCGTTTCCTTCTATTCCAGTGTGTCCTGGAATCCACAGTAAGGTGACTATATTGTTCTCGCCTAGTTCATTAAGTTTGCCTAGGCATTCCCACACCATTTTGGAACTGATTACACAAGAACTCAGCGCTTTAATGGCTGCTTGACTATCAGACATTATGATAATCCTTTGCCTTCTATATCCTTTGTCAATATTGAACTGGGCACACTTTCTTATTGCGTGAATTTCCGCTTGAAAGATACTTGGGGTTTTTCCCAAGCTTTCAGAGTGTTTGGTTCCTGGCCCGTACACTCCTATCCCAGTTCCTTCTATTGCTTTTGAGCCGTCTGTGTACCATTGAATGGCATTCTTTCCAAGTCTGGAAATGGTATTTGGATCCCATTCCTTCTTGTTGCTTAATTCCGTAACGAATTTCTTTGAAAAATTATACTTTTTCATCATACCATCTTGTGGCATGTCCCAGGCTGTCCGATTTCTAAGAAGTGAAGAGGTGGTTTTTTTTTAATGATTCCCTCTCTACTTAGTCTGTATCTTGTTCTTTCTGCAACACTCTCCACCACCATATGTAATGGTGTGAGGTTGAGAATCACTTCCATTGCTGCCGTTGGGCATGTACTCATTGCTCCTGTTATGCATATACAGGCTAGTCTTTGAATTTTGGAGAGGTTTTCTCTCGTCGTCAAGAGGCTAGTTCTACTACTCCACGCAATGGCTCCATAAGTGATGATTGGTCTCACTATGGCAGTGTACATCCAGCTCAGGATTTTTGGGTTACAACCCCAGTTTCTCCCTGCCAGATTCCTGCACACCATTAGAGCCATTTTTGCTTTGTATGTAATCTCCTTCTCGTGTTTGTTCCACAGGAGTTTGCTGTCTAGAGTCAAACCTAGATACTTGACTTCTTGTCTCCATTCAACGTCGCTCCCATCAAGTTTAATGGTTTTGAGGTTGAGTTTTCTTTTCTTAGTGAAGGCTATCAAGATGGTTTTGGTGGGGTTGATGCTGAGTCCCACTTGCCTACACCAGCTATTTGTATAGTTCAGACCCTTTTGTACGATGTCACAAAGGGTGTTTTCAAATTTTCCCCTGGCTGTTATAACAATATCATCGGCATATCCTTGGCAGGATATTCCGAGGTCTGTCAAACCACACAGGAGTTCGTCAACCGTCAGACTCCACATTAATGGGGATGCTACTCCTCCCTGTGGGCATCCTCTGGTTGTGCAGATGGAGACAATGTCTTTGCTCGTTCTCGTCTCTGCTACTCTAGTGGTGATCAGTTCCGACATCGTGCTGTCTACACCTCTTCTATTTAATGACAGCTTCATGTGGAGTGTTGTCAAAAGCTCCTTCTATGTCCAAAAATGCACATACTACAGTTTCTTGGTTGTCTATCAACGTTACTAATTATATCAGTTTTGTCAGTATACAGAGTGAATCATGAGGAACTGTTCCTACACCTACTTATAGTATCGTATTTAGGATCCTATTGGTAATATCAAAGTGCCATTTAAATATGTCTGTATACAGGGCGACTGAATTTTCTTTTGATAATAATTTTTAATTAGTAAAGTAGTTTTGACTAATATTTTGGCCACATGTTACCTATTGTAATGTATATTATATCACTGGCAACATTGACTGTACATCTTGAATACCTAGTATCGTTAAAACGCTATAAAAACCTCTAAGAATCAAATCAATACGAAAAGCTAAAACAAAGTGATTGCAATATTCATAAAGGTTCATAATATATTAATTTGATATTGGGAAGTACAGCCCCGAGTCGAGCCCACTGTAATGATGTTGGTAACTATAAATACGGAAAAATGGAATAAATATTCCACCTAAAAATAATGATGAAAATGTAGGTTAACTTTAACCTTTTAAGGTAATACATATAATGAGTTCGTTAATTAATTGATAGAAAAATCCTGTCAACATGAATAAGAAAATAATAAGGGCTTTATGGTAACGTTTTTCGATTTCAAAGATTCAGTTGCACTCCATCCCTCGGTATCCATATTGAATTCAAGTACGATTCTTAACATTATTTGTTTTTAACAAATACCGTGTTTTGAAAAATACCTTACCTTTAAAGCAAAGCAAAAATCAATTATATATACAATTATTATATAATAATAATTATTATTTTTAATACTTTTATAAAAATAGGTACCGTACGCCATTGGTACATTTTTGACAGATATCCGCCATGTTTCCTCGCCCCTTACTGATGCCGCGTAGCTTCAGATAAACCTGCCAAACTATATCTACTCTAAACAACATATTGATTATCGTAAAAATGCTGTCTCTATACAGTGTGTCCCAAAAAGCTGTATACAAATGGGGCACAAGTTTATCTTACATTTCACAAAAAAAATAATTCCTGATATAAATCTCTGCACGACTTGTAGATTCATAATCAGATACAAAATTTTGAAAACATTGTTTGGAATACAGTAGTGGATAGCAAAATGTCGAATTCCATGATAGGAAGTGATAACCAATTTGGTTCATGTTAATAACCTTTCATACGTTCTATTCGTTATTATACTTTCTTTTAAAAGTTCCTGGTATATCATTTGCTTGGTTGATAACGTGACAATGTTTAAAACTGCAGTAAATACGTTCATGCTAGTGAACCATAGCTTTAGTGCAGTTCTATGCATGTTCCTTTTCAACAATTTCTTTGTTAGATTTCGACATAAATTTGCATGAATAAAAAATATGCAGTTTCGTGTCGGTGGTGAATTACCAAACAGTAAATAGTTTTTTTGTGTTTTTTTCTCAAAAATTATTATTATCGACTTTATGTATAAAATGGAAAAGTGTAAATTCCAATTGGTTAACTCTATGACGAAATCACCAAAGTGTATTGAAAGTGAAACTCCTATGTATGGAGACAGATCGCGAATTCAGATGGAAGTGTGCAATTTGTTTAATGATAACTATCCAGAAAGACCTATAACGCGTTCAACAGTCAGTAAGATTGAAAATAAATTTCGAGAAACTGGTACGGTTCAAAATGCACGCAAATCAGGTCGTCCCTCTGCAAATGCTAATACAGCATTAGATGTTTTACTTAGTTTTGAAGAAGATGCGCACACTTCTGTGCGTAAAGTTGGTCGCGATATCGGTGTTAGCAAAACAACGGTACAAAAACTATTAAGGCTTGAAAAATGGCATCCTTAGAAAATCAAACTTGTGCAGGAATTAAACGAAGATGATCCCGATAGAAGAATCCAATTTTGCGAAAAAATGATGGATAAATGTCACCGAGACCCTATCTTGATGAGAAACATTATTTTTTCTGATGAGGCCACTTTCACGTTAAATGGCGAGGTTAACCGTCAGTATTGTAGATACTGGGCAAAAGAAACCCCCCACTGGATCTGTGAGCATCATACACAATACCCGCAAAAGGTAAATGTATGGACTGGAATTGTAAGAAATCGAATCATCGAAGGTAATTTAAACGGGGCACCGTACCTTGAGTTTTTAAGGGGGTATCTCGTACCTACTTTACGTAATTTGTTTCCCAGCAGACGTAATCCTGAAAGCTTATGGTTTCAACATGATGGTGCACCTCCACATTATGCTGTAGATGTTAGAAGGTACCTAGATGAAATTTTTCCGAACAGGTGGATTGGTAGACGTGGACCTATTGAATGACCAGCGAGGTCACCAGATTTCAATCCTTCGGATTATTTTATGTGGGACCATCTGAAGAATGTTGTGTATCAAACGAAACCAGCAAATATTCAAGAATTAAAAGAGAATTCGGACAGCAATAAACAATATTCCTCAACAAGGTTCAACAAGAATTTGTACACCGTTTGGGTTACTGTCAAATACAGCAAGGGCTGCAGTTCGAACATTTATAAAGTCATGTATTTCATCATATTCTGTCCGCTAGACAATAAGTATTTTTGATAATATTGTTAATTTAACTAATAAAGAATGTTACGCGTTACTTTATGAGCACACACAAAACTATCGTATATATGGCGGAAAATTCATGATGCCACGATCTGTCACTTGATAATTTGACGTTTCACATGCTTTTTTTTAATTAAACGTCAGTGTATGTCAAAGTTTTCAATTACATTTTCCTATTTTTTGGTTTATTCGGTAGGCGAAAAACAGTTGTGTGTCACACATGCAAGAAACGCTTTAGCAACCCTTAACTATCAACTGCCCTCGCTTAGCTACGCTCGATTATAGACTCGGGCTGCTGAAGCGCATTTTCTGCCCTTGGGACAGAATATACTATTCCGACTTGAAAGTTGCTCCACTGTGTTTTTATTAGGAATCGATATCTAATGTTTAAAAATACCTTCTGTGTTTCCCTAAATATATTCCAAGGTAGCTATCGTGAAAAAAAATTTAAAATTTTTAACACGGTTTGTGTACAATTCAGACGTCTGTGGCTAATTCGAAGAAGTTCGTGTTGAACAAGACGAAAACGATAAACGTATCCGTGGATAAACGAACCACGATCGATACGGGGTTGGTAAATTGCGCACAGCGGTCAGTTTGTAGCCAGGTATACCCAAAATGTTTCTTTTTCATAGGTAAATTGCGCACAAGGTAAATGGCATACAACTTTTTACCGATTCCACGAATTTTAAAAGTCACCAGAGATTCAAAGGATTATCCCCTAATGACTTTACGATAACAATTTGAGGCGTAGTTACATAGATCAGTTTAGTTTTTGCATTCGTGTTAGTAAGTCCGTCCGATTTCTAAAATGGAACAAATGCTGAGTGAAAAGAACAAAACGCTAATAATAATAGAAGGAGCTAAATTTCGCAAAGGAAGAATCCTTGTTTCTGGCAAAACTTATTGGCGTTGCACAAATAAAAATTGCAAAGCCAAATTCTATACCATTAATGAAAAGGATATCATCGACAGGGATCTCATCCATAATCATGATATAGATTCCGCAAAAAAGTATCGTGAAAAAATCAGTAACAGTCTAAAAAGGAAAGCTGAAGAAGAAATATCAGTTACACCATTGAAAGTGATACATAAGGAGATAGAAGGTAAGAAATGTCAATGTGCTTAGGCATAATTGAGGTTAATATATTCTTACATTGCTCAGAAACCCCCGAAGTTCCTCAAGGACTTACATTAGTGGACATAGGATACATACGGAAGAACTTATACAATGCGCGTCGAGCATATTTGCCTCCGTTACCGAAAAGCATGCAGGACGTTCAAGAAGCATTAGACTCGATGTCTATTAAAACGATACAAGAAGAAAGCTTTTTAATAACAAACGATCGAGAAAATAACATTGTAATATTTTCATGCTTCACAAATTTAAATTTTTTGTGTTCTGTAGAAGTAATTTACGTAGACGGCACATTTCAATATTACCCAAAGTTTTTTTACCAGTTGTTTACTCTACACGGATTTAATAATGGACAGTATGTACCAGCGGTTTTTGCATTACTTCCATCTAAAGCCACTTCTACTTATGTTAAACTGTTTTCAACAATTCAGATGGAATGTTCAAAATTTGAACTAACGTTAAATCCAAAGAAAATAGTTGTAGATTTTGAAGATGGAATACATTCAGCGCTGTATACGGTTTTCCCTGTATCTGAAATGGAAGGATGCATTTTTCATTTAAAACAGGTCTGGTACCGGAAAATTCTCCAATTAGGGTTGTCCGTAGAATATCGTAATCAAAAATCGGAAGTAGGAAAATGGCTAAAACATTTGTTTGATTTACCTTATTTGCAACCAGAGCAAGTAAGTGACATGTTTTGCTTTGAAATTATGGCTGAAAAACCCGAAGGTGATACTATCACGAAATTTGCTGATTATATAATTAATACGTATATAGATGAAAATTCAAGATTTCCTCCAAAGTTATGGGCAAAAATGTCCCCAAGCGTTTCTCGCTCTACAAACGCTTGCGAATCGTCTCATTCGCATTTTAATGCAAGTTTCTACACTTCCCATCCAAATATTTTTAATTTTATACAATTTTTAATTACATTTCAAACAATGTCCTATATAAAAATAAAAAGTGCAAATACCTGCACAAATAAAGTATTGCGTACAAGAACTCAAAAGAAAGTCGAGTTCTTGGACCAACAAATAAGTTTTTATAAAAATAAATTGATAGATTTAAGCACTTATGTAAAATCAATATGTTACCACAATTTGTGTGTGTGTTTATTATATTTTTGAGAATAAAATTCTGTTTCTGTATAATGTAGGTATTTAATAGAATGATAATGATAGTCTGTTTGTACATAATGAAATATCAGTTTACAAGAAGTGTTCTTTTCATCAACTTTTATTCGTTGATTATATCAGAAAGAAAAAGTTTGGAGGTATACCGGACTCAGGATACAATTTGACCGCAATTTACCTATACAGAGACTTAATCCCCTGGCTGCAACTACCTAACGAACCCTTCTCAAATTTGGGAAAACTTCTTGACCACTGTGCGCAATTTACCTATACCCGATCGATATTTGTCGAGAAAAAAAAAACATGAACAATAGAACAATAGAACGTTTCGTTTGTGTTGCAAATATTTGACACATCTTTGTTTATGAAAGTCATCCGTATATTATGCAGAATAAAATTTAATTCATTGTGCTGTTTATATTAGAATTTATAAGTCGAAGTCTAATAATAACAAAGGATGTATGGCATTGAAGTTAAGTGGTATGACGTTTGTTAATCCACAAATGTTACTTATCGATGTCCAAATCTAGTGCAGTCACATTCAGACAGACCGTATAAGAAATAAATTACCTTTTAAATAAAATAAATATGATACAATCGTTACACCATCATTTTATGATATTTGATAAAGGTGTAATAAAGAATATTTAAGTAACCCAGGATTTGCAAATTATATAAAATATTGTGTACTAAAAAATTGTTGGACAGCGCAAGCCAAAGTTTAAAAAATTACACCGCTTAACCCCTTACCATTGTGAGCTGAGCCCAATAGAGCTTATATGGGCACTAGTCAAAGGTTATGTCGCCAGGAACAACAAAACTTTTAAACTTTTGATGGATTCATGTCGAAAACTGGCAAAGCGTCATAAAACATGTTATAGCTGAGGAGGAGAAAATGTGGGATCTTGACGACTTATTAAGCAGGACGCGCACTGAATCCGCTCGACTCTGATCGGCACGGCACTTCATTGCCGAACGTTTTGCATTGTTCTTATTTCAATATATCACCGCGCACTCATTAGGATCGGCACTGCAGTGACCGTTCGACTCGACTCGACTACGGCGGAGATTTCTTGGGGTGGTAACTTCTGCCGAACCGAACGGCCAGTTGATTATTTGCAATCCAAAAGTGCAGAAAGTTGCACAATTACTTTGTATTTTCATTATAATATTAATTATAATAAACGTCAAACAAAAATCATAAATAACCCTGTTCTACGACTATGGACCGTTTGGTTAACTGCGTATGCTTCCTTTGCATTTTATTACCTATTGTTATTTGACCGATTACCGGGTGGCCTTCTTAGTACATTGTAAAACATAAATAAGAGATACAAATGTTTGAGACATTTATTATAGGCGCTCTGTGCTATCAACGAACTTTATGAATAAAAAGAATTATTTGTTTAAAACCTTCAAAAAGACATCCTACCACTAAAAATTTGACATGAAAAATGAATATTTTATGAGAAATCTTCAAAAATCAATTTTTTTTCATTTCCCATAAAAAATACCTTATTTGACTCGTGCCCTTTTCATATGAGACTGACGACATGCAATATCTGTACATTATTCTTAATTTTTCGGTTTAGTTTGAATATTAAATTGATTAATCAATATTTTAAATTTTTTCCGATAAACCTTTAACTTTGGTATTGTTTTTAAAAGTTTATTATTATTTTTATTGGCTATTAAAAAATATTCGTTATCTATATTTTTAATTCTTTTGTTTATATTGTGTGGGATAATAATAATTATTAAAAACTTACTTGAAATTCAGTTTTTTCTTCGTTTATTTATATCATTGGAATTAATGTCATTGACTCTACCGTATGTGATTTTCCTATTCCTCTTTCAACGCTTATAGAATGATCGAACTGGAAAATTAAATATCTAAGGATTCGAACTATCACTAAAGATGAAGAATGTCTTTTGCAAGCAGTTACATCTTGATCTAAAGCTGATAATTTGAAGAAAATGTGGCGAGCAACCCTGTAGGAATTCTGACTACTAAACATACGAGACGGACTCGCGAAATAATTCGGTTTATTTAAAACAATTAACCGATAATTCTATCATTGTTGAAAATATGAGTGTTCAAAAATAGATTTCAAGGTCGGTTTTAACCAAACAATTATCAAATTCGTTTTCTTTTATAAGATTTTAAAAGAAGAATGGTGTGGTTATATGGGTCGGTCGTAAAGTTCGTCCAACGTCATGTATCGGTCACAAGTAGTAGTAACAAATGTTTAATTTGGCAATAGATCTGTTCAGAAACTGTGAGAAACGCTCAGAGTGTTCAGTGTGGCCAACAAAAAGTGGTTTTTATGACAAGAATGACAGTTAATGTCTACCATTCAAAAGATAAGATTTTTGCGAATTATTCGCAGCGGCAGAGAAATTCGTCTAGTACTTCACACGGTAGCGAATAAATCGTACGAAATGAACATTTATTTATTCATTAATTTTCAACCAGTGACCACCGTGGAAGACAATGTCCTCATCATCTGATGAAGAAGAGGCATTTTTATTACTTGTCTTGGAAGCTGAAGAAAATGTCAAACAATTTCACCACTACTCACCATTTTCTTAATATCTCATCCCATATTTTGTATGTCTTCCCATTGTTTTTTTAATCCTCATGTTTTAAATCGTATAACATTGGGTATTTCTTTAACAATATATATCAAAGCTTCAGTCTTCCGACATTTCGTTTTGCTGGCAAAACAGGAATCACGCGATATAAACGCTGTTGACAGCGAAACTAAAATCTCGACGGAAAAAACGTTGCAAAATCGCAGTTACAACGGCAAACTGACGCACATGTATGAGCGTTTTGATAAGCCGCAATAGAATTACAATGGAGCGAATTTTTGGCCACGAAAAATTCGCTGCCGCTGCGAATAATTCGCGTTTGTTTGTAGTCCAGTAAATAAAGGCACCAACCTGTTCATCTCATTATTGTCGGACTTTTTTTTTGCAACTTGTAGGTATTCATGTGTAGATTACTCTCTGAAAATATCTCCTCCGCGGGATTTGCGGAAGGGGCGGGAAAATGGCCCATGATCCCGAAAATTCAGTTTTTGGCCGATATCTCCCGAAATATGCTACTTAGAGAAGTGGGATTTTTCTAGAAATGAAGTACAGTTCATTACCTACAAAAATGGTCCCCATCATTTTTGTCCCTGGATCAATATTTCTTGCAAAAATTTTCCGGAAAACTAAAAAACTTAGCCAAAAATTTTAAAAATCATCAGCTTTCCAATGGTGTGCATTAAAGGCCGATATTGCCAAATTGTTTATCAATTTGCGGTAGACCCGAGAATTTTCAGTCAAAAGTAACTAACTCATGATGATAGAACATATTTTTTCCTAACCTCAAGGTCAACACCTGACCAGTGATTGACAAACTATCACTTTTAACGAGTGGTGATAGAACCGGACCTTAGTTGTATCTCTTTAATCTTCTGATTGCTTTTTCCACCGACATAACTAGTGACATAATGACAGAAATTAAATGGTTACTTGTCAAAACTTCCTACAATTTTTGTGTGTTTTTTAACAATGCCAGTTAGCGCAAGTGACAATGGACATTTTAAAGAAATATTTCTCATTTTTAAAACTACTATTTCCTCGTATTCAAAAAAACGTTACCCTCGTTAGTTAAATTGTTCGTCACTCTCGAATTCTAAATTTAGCGAACGTTTAGAAATTTGTAGCCGTTGCCAAATTATGTCAACGATATGGAATTTTCATTCACGATCTCATATCGAGAAACTGGGTAGTCGAAACGGATAAAATTTTTCTTGAAAAATGTTACGCTCGCAGCTGACAAATTATTTATTATCGGAATTTTTGGATAGTTTCCTTGAAAAAAAAAAACAAAAAAAAAAGAAAACAATTTTCTAGGTATTTGCCATTTTTATTATTTATTCAATTTGACCTTCTACGTTTAAGGTACAGATATAGAGTTACTCTTAAGTGGGTCGCGGGGCACAAGGGCATTGTAGGAAATGAAAAAGCAGACATCCTAGCAAAGCTGGGGTCTGAGACAGCATTCACTGGCCCTGAACCATTATTTGGAATATCTAAAACTGCTATATGTGGTTGTATATCTCGGTGGACTCAAACTAAACACCAGTCATACTGGAAACACGTGCCAAAACAGGAACACAGCAAACTCCTGGTCAAAAAACCCCTCGGAGACGCTGACTAATGAAACACTGAAAGTTTGTTTCGGTGATACGAGTAATCAGAAAATTTCCCATGCTGTGTAAAGAATCTACAACATGTTTTGTGAAATTTAACATTTATTTAGTTATTATTTTTAACTGTGCTACTTTCAACTTTCACTTTTCCAACTCCTTCAGCTCTCAACATTTTCCCAATCGTCTGTTATCTGCCACACCCTGTATATAGAAGCCACTAGCGCTCAGAACGCCTGAAACCTACTAAGGTTATAGCTTAGTTTCATGTTAAACAAGGATTAAAATAATTAGGGGATTGTACCAATTTCTAATACGATGAGTAGGATTTTTACTGTTCTTAGATTTACTATATTTTCCTGTAGAAGACTGTATTTCAACGATTGACAACAATTTTTTGAAGTCTTTGAATTAGACAGTCACGAATTTATAAGAAATGTCATTTTACTTTTTCGTTGTGGAATTCAAGGTAAACTATTCACCAACTGCGTCATATGTAGATATTTATTCGGAAATCCATTTACACCTTATTGATGTTTACAAAAGTTTATTATGACTAATACTTATTTATCTAATGCTTTTTGTATTGATAACTGTAATTAGTGCCGACAAAATTATCGCCGAATTCCGCAGGGTTTCAGATAAGAAAACGCGGGCATTTTTTAAGGTTGCAATTGTGTTCTTTTTACAAATCTGTTCACTTAAATCAGGGGTCTCCAAACTGGGCGGATGTAATTTGGGCGCTAAAGGATTAATGCTCTTTTTACAACATGTAAACTAGGCGCCAAGACCGAAGGGTCATTTTAATCCTAGGTGTATTTTGGGCGCTAACCGACTGAAGTACGTGATTTATGAAATACAGTTATTTATTAAATCACCGACATTTATAATAAGATATATTTTTGTAAAGTAAATTATAATAATTTTCAATAATAAACCAACCATACCTACCTCTACCAAACCACCTTCGTATTTTATTAAGATAAGAGTTATTTTATTACCCGACCTACCTGCACTTCTTAGCGGCGAAAATACATGTCGGATTATCTACCCTTCTTGGTCAGACAGGTAAAGAAGGATGGTTAGCGCCTAAATTACACCCGCCGTCCAAACTACGGCCCCCCAAATGTTTTGGACCGGCCCGGTCTTGATGGTGTAAAAAAATAAAATTTTTAATTTTGTTTAAGTAAAATTTCATTTTGCTATATTTGAATAAATGAATTTTTTTCACAATGCTTGTTCCATATAAATTTTTAAGATAAAAAATAAAGATAGACATAATTTAAGTTTGAATTTTACTAAAACTGAATATTTTGCACCTAAATTAAAAAAATCCAAAGGAGAACCCCGTCTTTGTCGAGGAAGGGGCGGTATTTTCAGTAGTTTGTCTTCAGATATTCACTACCTGGCCCTTAGGTGAAATAGTTTGGAGACCCCTGACTTATGTGATTTTGTGTATTCTTTTAAGCGCTCGCTTTGAACAGAGCTGAACTATCGTTCTCCCCCCCTTACCCCTAACTCTAGAGGGGGATCGGTTCGGATTTCGTGCTCCGTTTAGTTGATCATAACCTCAAACCATAACGAAAACAATCAAAGTTTGGATTTATTTTGAAGTGCCTTCAAAATGTGTAATACGATTTATTTAAAGAATGGTGTAGATATTGATAAAATTTTCGGTAGTAGAGAAAATAGTGTATGCTATTCGTGTGATTGTCGCATTCGCCGAAAAAATACTACTTTACACACTCGTTACATGAATAACAATTCTTGTACGCCTTTATTTTAAACAGGAAATTATTATGACTAAAAAAGTAAAGATAGGTAAATCGGAGTTCACTGTTATCTGTTCTGTTTTTGGAATATACGCAAACCTGAGCTGATAAAAAATATAACCAAACATTGAATCATAGTTACTGAATTTTTTATCTAAATTGAGGGGCAGCTAATAAAACAATTATGTAATTTTAGTGGAAGCGTCAAATTGCATGTTATATCTAATAATACCCAATAAACAATTTTCGTGACTTATACAGTAACTGATATTTTTATAGCGTATTCATAAAGGTTACACAATTATATAAGGAAATGCTTTGTAGTTTTATTGCAACACTTCTAGTAAATTAGGTTTATTAGGGTGTTATGCCATTACTGTAAGTTCTAGATTTATAATGAAGTATTGTAACTATTCATATGACTGTGTTATAAAACTTGAAGTAATCGTTACCTCAATTTATATAACAAATTTATATAAGGTTTGCCATTACTTCCGTAATAAAACTAATGGTTTCTGAGTTTTATAATAGCATCGTTGTTTACCTTTTTAAAACTTCAGATACTTAAGTTCTTCTATAAATACGTTATGAAACTTTTAGTAACAAGTTCTTTTATAAATACGTTATGAAACTTTGGGTAACTGATGTTTTCTCTTTGTGTTTCAGTAAAAAGTTAACCTAAAATAGGAGTGGTTATTAACTGTGTAAGAAAATTGTGAAAAAAACTATGATTAATAGCTGGAAAAAAATCAAGTACAGCAATACATTTTGCCGAAAAGTTTCTAGGCGTTTTACCAGAATAACAAAAGTAGTGCCAGCATCTTCTGGTAAATTAAAAATCATCACTTTCGTTAATCGACAGGTATCTTCCAGTTCCACTTTATCAACAAATGACGTCAAAATTTCTTCTTTACCTTTGAATATTACCACCAAAAGTTCTCTAACCATCACTTGTGGTGTGCTGTGACACTCAACTAACACTTAATAATTTATAGTAGACTTGAAGTTTTATAGAATCACCATTTATGGATATATAGCGTTACTTTAAGTTTTATAGTGTTACCGACAGTAATTTTGTTGTAACTAATTTTTATAAGGGTGTAGGCTTTATCCGCCATGATAATTTTCTAAAACGCAGATATAAACAGGAATAGAAAATTAAATATTTAACAAAATTTTGGAAAACTGAATTTAGATTGGACTCTTATTTTACATTATATTGTAAGAACATATGATTGATTCTGTTTTATGAACAAATTTAAAAAAAATTAAAATAATTATTTTTTAAAATTCAATAAGAATTTTTTTAATAATACATATTTCAAAGGCCAATGAATTTTTAGAAGTGCCTTGATAACATTTACAGTAAAAAATGATTAGCAATATAATTTTGGTTCAACCTTATGTGTGGAAATGATGTGACAAGTATTAAAGTGCACATAATATATCACATCATACACTTAATATCATATAAACATGGAGACAAAAATGATTACTATACTGCCTGATGTTTAAAATTGTGGAATTAACAAAAAGAAACAATATAATAACCAGTGTATGCTAAAAAGAGAAAACACATATTGAAAATGTGACAGATGACAGCTTGACAAAGAAATAATTTAGTAATGGTAAGGTTACCAACAACTCTATAGGAAAAGTTTATAAGAGTAACCAAGTCAGTAATAAAACTAAATATCATTACATCCTCTTCCTAGATGAAGTTTTATAAAGGTACGGGAAATATTTCCGTTACTTTTAGTTATAGACTTATGGGTTTTATAACGTTACTAAATAAAGGTGTTCGCAACTCTTATAAATTGCTCCATTTAAGTGTTGTAAAGGGTTTATAAGAGTTACAGAAATATTACTATGCTTAGCTTATATAAATTGCAGTTTTATAAAATAGTGATGGTAACTTTACGGTTACTATTATATAAACGAAAATGTTTATTGGGTATACAGGGCGTATATGAAATTATTACATAAGTTTTACTACGTTTAAATATTAGCAAAAATAGGCTGATAGATATCAAAGTTTTGAAAAATATTTTTCAAAAACAGTCACCTATAGCCCGAAAAGTAGTTGTTGACAAAAAATAAAAATATTCACTGACAGCCAGGCTTTGCTTAAAGCTATCAATAATTGTAAACCATTAGAATAATATTTTTTTTCCTTGCATCCTTCGTTAACGTTATTTTTATATTCTGAAACCTACTAAAATTTAAAAACAAACTTTCACTAACCTTTGCTGTACAAATTAGCCAATTCCTGAGCCCCTTTGTGTTGTGGTCCCCACCTCGGACCAGATCTCTCTTTGGGAACAGCCGATACCGCACAGTTTGCGTTGGGATCATCTTCTAACATGGAATTTTCTAAAATTTGCTGTTCAGTTTTAACTGGTGCTAGAAGATTTGTCGCAACCGTACAGGTAATGGGGTAAACTAGTTCATCTTTTACTCGAGGGGAACAGCTGAGAGGCGGCAGTGCAGCCATTTTTAATGTTACTGTAAAGTGAATAGTTAGTATTATAGAGATATTGAAAATTATCATTCAAATATCCCTCTTGGGATTAAATACAGATGCCACGTTCCACGCTTGGAAGAGACACGTTTATTGAAATTAAAAAAATGTTTTTATTCCAGTATAAAGATGAATTAATTTTGTGATAATATATTGGATGGGTATAAAAAAATATCAACTTCCCTTTCTCTTCTTGAAAAACATTCAAGCAAATTGTAAATTTCGCATTATACCTTGTTTTGTTCCAATATGAGCGATTTGAATTTAAGCAGGCATTTTTGCTGCCTAGTGATTGGTCAGATTGCCGCCCGTTTCACACAGATTTTTTGATACAACTGACAACGACATTAGTCAGTTTTGGTTTTATTTGTATAAAAATATCCATTACTTCAATCTTTATTACCACTTTTTTGCGATTGAGTTCATTGTTTTATTTTTAACTATATTCCAACCAAGTTAATTGATAATTTTCATGATTTATTCAGTTTGATAAACAAAATCCATGCCGTGTTTTTTCTTATTTTTTTACGTCAACTTTTACATAAGTATACTGAACAGATAACTCCTCTGTTGATTGTTTTTTTTAGTCGTCTAGCATGTTAATTATCATTTAATTCAATTCAGAGACAGTTTACTGACTGCGCCATGTGTTTTTATTATTTGGTTACTACTAGACACTTTTAGCATGTTCAAAATTTCAAACGTATCCGTATCCGCATCGATCTGCGCATGCGCAGAATAGATACGATTGTTTCGGCGCGTTACGTTGCACGTATCGTTACGGACCTACCGTCGTATCCGTAAACGTATCCTAACCGACCTGTCAGTTTGTCAATAATGTCATTGAAGTAACCTAATTTGAGGTTAGAAAGCCCAACGTCACCTGTTTTGTATACGTATGGATTGATTGATGCTGATTTAAAGGATAATTTTGCAGTGAACGTAAATCGATACGTTAAGGTATAGATACGGATACGCAGAACATTTTACGGTTTGCTTAATGTGTCTACTTTCGCCACGGCCAGAACATTTTACGGTTTGCTTAATGTGTCTACTTTCGCCATGGCCTGTGTGTGACATATTTCACGTAAATGTCAATTATTTCTCAAAGTCTGGACACGACCCTTTCGGAACTACCCTATCAATCTTGAAACTTTTCATGGTGTGATTGAGGTTTCTTGAAATGTTCCTCCTAGTTTAAAAACAAAGTATAGTTACTAAGATTTCCTGTTGACAACTGGCAACGTAGCCCATCCAATGCTCGTTCAAAAATTTGTGACCACCTGTCAATGTCAAAGTAGATGACTTTTTTTTTAAATGTTTTTTGCGAAATTACGAAGATCGGAAACTTTACCGGAACCGCTCACCGAATAATTTTGTGAAGATCGTCCAAAATTTAAATATAAACAATCCTCTTACATATAAGTCAAAAGAATGTAACAACTCACTTCTATAAGCCACTTATAATCACAGATGTAATGCTGGTCGATGGAACTTTCTTGAGACCATTTTAATAAGTTTCCTTAATCTTCATACAGGTTTGAAACTGTAACAAAATATTCACGATTAATGTGTTTGATGGGTAATATCGTCTTATTGACTGACATTAAGAGTAATTATATTGACACTCATCACCTTGAACTATCAACTAAGCTCAAGGTAACTATGATTTTCCTAGATTTAAGTTTTAGTTTTACGTAATTTCTCCGTTTTTGGTATCTACATTTATATATTTCGATGGTTTAAACCACAGAACTAGCGTTTATATCTGTGGTTCTACCAATAAAATTGTAAGTTTTGGGTTTAAGTGAAATACACAAAACTTTTACAGTAGAATTTTCTACATACTATATTCTTCTATCAATATAAATCAAACATAATAACGTACGATCGATTGTCTTGTTCACAAGGCCAGCTACAAGACATACGTAATCGTTTCTTTAAATTTTCCGTAGTAATCGTGAAAAGAGACAACCGTTTCTACTGTATATTATTTGACACGTAATCAGCAGAATTAAATCGCCCCGTTCTTTCTTATCCGGGCTGGTTAACTTTAATCAGGAATTTTATCTAGTGATTAAAATTACGACCTTTTATCGAAAACATTAAATATGTCGGAAAAAAGTTATGTTCAGTAATTTTCAAGAGAACTTTTGTTAAAAATAATTAAATTTATTTTTTATGATAATGGGCGGGGTTTTTTCAAACTGGATTAGGCCGGCGGCACAAGCGGCATAGCTCAGAAGTTTTTATTTATTATACTATCAGATGATTTTATAAAATATTATTGAATTGTCTTATCCATCAACACATCTCAAATTACAAACCAAATCTCTTACCTAAGATTATGCTGGTCACTAGATCCCTGAATATATTTCCGTTAATTTCAATTATAATATCTGTGTTTGGGGTTCAAAAAACAGTGGTAGTTAGCGGGATAGTTATGTTCAAAGTTAAGGTTATACAGGGTTGGGATAAAGTATGGAACCAAGTAAATATTTTTTAAACGAAAATAACGATATGTATGAAAATTTGCAGGTAACTGCAATGGAACAAAATGCATCTGATGTACATTTTTTTGTTAATAATATACTTCCGGTTTAACCGGAAACGCCATCAACTTCTTAAATTTAAATGAGACACCCTATATATTTTTACAGATTTTCAAAGAGCTTGTTATTTTGAATTCATACATACTGAGTTTAGTGTAAAAAAATTTGTAAAAACGAGGAATACAGCACTTTAATCAACCTCCTTTGAGTTAAAAAACTATTTAGATAAACGAAAAAGAGCGTATTAAAATTTTAATGAAGATCGGTTATGGTGATCGTGTTAGAACTCATGAAGAAGTGTGTCATATTTTTAATAATTTGCATCCAGAGAGAAATCCTATAAAACGCTCAACAGTAACTAAAATATTACAACGTTTTAATACAACTGGGATGGTAAAAAATTTGCTAAAACCTGGAAGACCGTGGACTGCAACGAACGAAACTATTAAACAAAATATTGCAATCGATTTAGAAAAATCACCTCAAACTTCCACCACAAATTTGGCACTAAACCATGGTATCAGTCGACGGCTGGAATTTTGCGAACGGCTAATGGACATCTGTAATGTCGACGACAAATTTGCTTCTAACATAGTTTTCTCCGATGTGGCAACTTTTTGTTTAAATGGAACAGTTAATCGCCATAACTTAAGGTATTGGTCAAATGAGAATCCTCATTGGATTCATGAAGCACATACCCAGCATCCACAGAAGTTAAATGTTTGGATGGGAATTGTCGAAAATAGGCTTATAGGCCCATTTTTTATCGACGGAAACTTGAATGGTGACAAGTATTTGGATCTACTAAATAACGAAATTATTCCTGCACTTCAACAGAATGGGAAATTACCACAAAATGTGTGGTTTCAACAAGATAGAGCACCTCCCCACTATCATAGACGGGTTGGGGATTTTCTGGATGGGAATTTTCCAAATCGATGGATTTTACATAGAGGATTCATAGAGTGGCCTGCTCGTTCTCCGGATCTTCGCCCGTTAGATTTTTTTCTTTGAGGTTATCTTAAATCACGTGTTTACGTTAGACGACCAACAAACTTACAGGAATTGAGACAAAGAATTATTGATGAATGTGAACTAATACGTGGAGAAGTCTTGGAAAGAGTGACTCAAGAATTTGTTAATAGGATGGCATATTGTCAGCAAGTAAACGTCGAGCATTTTGAACATTTGAAGCAATTTTGTTTCTCATTATTCTAAAATAATGAAATGTACACCTATTGTACAACTAACAGTGAGTTATTCCTCGTTTTTACAAATTTTTTTACACTAAACTCAGTATGTATGAATTCAAAATAACAAGCTCTTTCAAAATCTGTAAAAATATATAGTGTGTCCCTTTTAAATTAAATAAGTTGATGGCATTTCCGGTTAACAAAAAAATGTACATCAGATGCATTTTGTTCCATTGCACTTACCTTCAAATTTTCATAAATATCGTTCTTTTCGTTTAAAAGATATTTACTTGGTTCCATACTTTATCCCAACCCCGTATAACCGGTGTAAAGTGTGACAAGATAAAAGGATTCAGTATTCACGACAGGGATTTTTGAAAGAACTATAGAACTGAAGACGCCTTCTCTATTTAGCTTCTCTGGGACCACACCACGTTAAATTTAGTTTAATTATCCATTAAATATATTCCAAATATTTTTTTTCCCAAAAAGACAAAGTTTTTAAAACCAAAACAAAATTTTCATTGGGATTAAATTTATATTATTTTGAGTTTCTTTAAACATTATAAACATACTGCTGAAACTTCTGAAATATTATTAAATATTTATGTTAGTGGAATTATAGCTACTTGTGTTAGGGAAAGCACTTTTAGTTTTTATTAATACAGAAGTGATGATAGATTTGTTTATAGATTGAAAAAATGTTATTCGTAAAATGTAATCCAATTAGAAATATACAAGTTGTACTACAAATGAAAAAAATGTATTGATCGATGGAATAGTAACAGAGGGAACTGGAATACTTGTAGACTGGTAGTGTCATTTCAATCCAAACCTGTTAGATTATGTTTTTTAAAGGGATTCTGCTGAATTTTCTTGAATCTAATTATACTTTTTTTTATATTATGTTGCACTCCAAACTGTTTTTTAAGACGAACTAGTTTGTCCTGTGTGTGGCCTGAATTATTAAATATTAATATCCGGTAAAACCTAAAAAACTTCTAGCTTCAGTTTTTTGGGATTGCTATGGAGTAATCATGATTGATTTTTTGGATAAGGGTAGAACAATAACTGGAGATTACTATTCGACATTACTGACCACTCTACGGGAAAAAATTAAAGAGAAAAGTCGCGGAAATCTCTCCAAAGGAGTTTTGTTTTTGCAGGACAACGCCCATGCACACAAATCTCATGTTGCCATGCAAAAAATTCGTAATTTAGGGTTTGAATTACTAGAACACCCCCCTTATTGACCAGATTTGGATCCATCATCTCTTTCCTCAACTGAAAAAAAATTTAAAAGGTTGTAAATTTTCTTCCAACGAGGAGGTAATAAAATCTGCTTACAGAGCAAGAAGAAACTTTTTTTTTGAAAGGTATAGAGACGTTCCAGGTTCGCTGTAATAAATGTATCCAATTAAGAGCAGAATATGTTGGGTAATCAAATATTTTGTCATTGAAATTTAGTTTGGTTCTATAGTAGGCTAAGAATTTTTCAATATGTCCTCGTATGTTCACTTATTCGCCATACAAACGTCGTTCAATTGAAAAACGGTGGCAAATTTAAAAGAGCTTGACTCAAACACTAAACTGGAACCACCGAAAATTATTATTTAGGCGCACTTTGGTGGTAATCTGCAACGTTTTTAGCTGAAAGCAACAGATAGTACGGAACAAAGCCATTTTCTGAACCTGCATGTATTATTGTTCATCTTTTATCTTCATTTTAAGGAGCTTTCGGTTGGCATTTAGTTGGGAAAATATTCCATCCTTTTCGTACAGTGTCATTGTCAAGGTAGACCGCTGTTCTAAATATTGTTTAACAACTAAATAAATATGACATCATTCCCGCAAACGTTGAGATTCCACTATCATTTGCCGTTTATTAATTGTTTAATATTTAAAACCCATTTTAAGTAATATTCTTAAGATTTAGATGCTGCAAGAAATGTATGTATTGTTATTATTAGTCGACAGATTCAATACAATTATACAATTGATATATTATTTTTCTTTTTAATAAATCCAAGTCAGTTTCATCAACAGATACAATTAGACGTTGTCCTTTACAGAAGGCGTCTTCAGTCCTGAATATTGAATCCTTTTATCTTGAGACACTTTACACTGATAAGGTGTTGAATTATGTTATCGCAGAATGTGTGAAAAGTTTATAATTAACATGGTTTATTTTTCTAAATGGACTATAAAAACATGCAGTTTTAATTCACTCTCATAAATTATACAGTTTTTAATAATATACTTCTAATAAATATGTATAAATATTATTCGGCAAAAGTAAGAAAAGGAGTGAATAGTGCATTTTATTATACAAAGATCACAGAATAATTATGTCAATTTGCTCGAAAAGGAAATAGAGAAGTTAATTGTGACCTTGGTTTGATAAATAATTTGGTATAATCTCCTTAAAACCAGCTTTAATTCCAGGTTTTTTATATAAACTAGTTTTGTTAGATTTGCTATAGTTGGTTCCGAGATGTTTCGTTTCAGTTTGCCGATTGTTAATTGGATTAGAAACGAGAGCAACGCGAGCGAAGCTGTGGGTGAAATAAATAATAAATAAATTCTATAACATGGTCTGGAGCATTTTGGGTTTATAACAGTTTTTCTATACTATCAAACATTTCAATTAATGGTATTATCTTTTAAACATTAAAGAAAAATTTAAATGAAAGTTAATGACAAGTGAAGATGGTATCATTAATATGACCATGAACGTTATAAAAAAGTGAGTATGCCTCAGTATGGTTTCAATTCAACTTTCAAAGGTCAATGGTCGTATAACCGTGAAATTAGAACTTGAATCATCGTAAAATAAATTTTGATACTCTTGAACGAGAAAACACAAAATTAAAGAATCGGGTTAATGGACTATGTCATTTTTATTTGACAAAAATCTTACTACTTTTTTTCCCAGTAGACTAATCTTTTAAAAGTATACTCTCAAAATTTCAGTTCAATATCCATAGTTTTGTGGTATTTACACTTTTTAACTTGAAAATTTCATGACACTATTCGAAGGTAAAGGAGTGAAAAAACTCGACTTGTTCCCAAAAACCCCATTTTACAAATTTTAGCGTTTTTCCAGTGTAAAATTTTTTTTTGGTTGGAAATGTGTAACTAATGGGTCGATGTGGAAACATATTGTTATGTATTTAAATTGCTCTTTTTAACTTCCTTAATGTTTAGAAATATTGACTCAAAATTCACCTATATAGTATGTAAAATTTTTCCCTGAATCGATTGGTGGTCATTACAACGTTCTAAGTCTTCGTTTAGTCGAGTTATGAGTGCCTTTTGGTTTTATCCAAAAAAATTAAACCCTCCAAGTTATGCTCTTATAAATTTTTTTCCCAGAAGACTGGTCTTTTGGAAATACTCAATCCTATATTACGGGTTATGTGGAATTTACAAGACTTTTTATATAGAAAATTCGTTTTTTCGAAAATGTTATGACAGTATCTGAAGATGAAGGAATGGTTTTGTCAAAAAACTGACTGCGCCAGTTGAAATCTGGTCCCATAAAAACCCCTTATTACGAATTTTTAGAGTTTTTCAAATCTAAATTTTTTTTGTTGGAAATTTTGAACAAACGGGAAGGTATGGAAATATTTCACGATTTAAATTGCTTTTTGCTAACTTCCTCAAAGTATTTACAACACTTTTTATGTTGAAAATGCGTTTTTTCGAAACATTCATTACACTATTTGAATGCGAAAGAATGATTTTATCAAAAAACTGACTGTGACATTTATTTTCCCGTATCAAAAAACCCCCGGTTACCAATTTATACCAATTTCATGTCGCAAAATTTGTTTTTGTAGGAAATTTTGAAGCCAGGGGTAGGTATGGAAATATTTCGCGATTTAAATTGCTCTCTGCTATCTCCCTTAATGCTTGGAAATTCATAACTATATGTAAGATGTTCCCCTGAATCCAATGGAGGAGACTAGAACGTTCTATCTCCCCAATTAGTCGAGTTATGAATACATGAAATTTCAGAAAGTGGATTTTCGAGTATTTTCACTACTTTTACATTTATTGTTTCGCGAATTTTTATAAATAATGTATTTATTTATTTAAAAACTGAAAATTTAGACTTCAATTTACATTAGCATAAAAAAATAGATACTTTTACAGCAACCTGTATAATAATTCTGTGATTCATTCAGTGTTTCAAGAAAAGATATGTATTAAAATTACAATTCCATGTAGAAAACTACACCTTATAAAAAATAAATTAGGTTAATAAGTACTATAAATAACAATCTGTAATTTTTATTAAAAACAATAGTGAAATATTTACCTTCTTTGAAATTAATAAAAAACTCCACCAATCCCTATTTTTAAAAGCACTATTTTAAAATTTGATCACACACTGATGTCATTCAACAATCACTCAACAATTAAAAATCCCGGTAAACTGACATGACATAATCAAACGATTCGGTAATTTTTGGATTTAAAAAAAATACTTAAAATGTATAAGTCTATCCGAGAATATCGGTAAAACGGTGAATTTTTATTTACGCTTATTAAAATAGGCACTTGTTTATTCGGTATTTGTCAAAGCGTTCGGCATTTTCAGCTGAACGCGGTGTTTTCTTGACGCCCGCGCTACCAGACGATGCGGTAGGGACTGACTGAAACAGTGAATAACAGAATAAGTCAACTTTTAGAGCTAGTGAATTGAGAGATGCGGTGTTGTCAAGAACCACCTAAATTCTGTATTACTCTTATTTTTATAAAATGTTTCTGGCACAATTTGAATAATATGATGAAGTAAACAGTCATATAACAATAGCGAACACAAGCTGCACTACCACTATAGTTGTGAGTAGAATTAGTTTGCACTGTTTCACAATAAAATAACAGTTAAGGTTTATTTGAGGATTTAAAAGCCGAAAAGCTAAAAAACCAATAAACCATTTCGAGTTTTGACTTACCCAGAAGCGAACAATTGATTCTCATTGGTGCAATGTACCTTCCGATTGGTCTATGAAAAATGTACTCGAATTGTTAGTCCACATGGAGTGTTAACGTCCCAGGGTGGGTTTAGTTCATTTCTGTTATTTTCGAGATATTATGTTCTTAGATGTTGCTGTGATTAAGATTTTGTTTTATTGACTAAAACTATTTTGTATGTTCTAGTCGCTATCCACGCACAAAATTATACAAAATATGTAAGAAATTAATAGGTCAAAGCATGGAGCTGCTGAAAGTTTCAAAAAAATCCATTATTACAGTTATCAGTAAAATTGCTATTCATCGGAAAAAGAGTACATAAATCGCTAGTGCGTTGGGATTCTGCAATAATGAAAAATTTGTCTGAAACCGTTTTTGCTTACAGATTTCTTCATCTCGCACAACTATACACAACACACTTTACACTATCTGGCGTACGTTTTAATAGCCAAATAAGTTATCGTCTTCAAAGGCCGAAGGTAAATTGACAATTTTTAAAAGGGGTTAATTTTAATCTCCATGACTACCTATTTCTTTTTGTATTTAATTTTTTATAGAAATCGACTTCTTAGGGATATTTCGAAAGTACATGATGAACATGATTGATTCAAAACCAAAACCCACAGCAGGTAGTCGTTAATCCAATAAAAATAGCAATAGTATGATTATTTTACAACTAAAATGTTTGGCTTGTAAAATAATTTTTATTTTTAAATTTTTTAAAATAAATGGTAGACCACCTGATCTATAAAATAATATTTTAATCCCATTATATTGTGTAAACATAAAAAGAACTTTCATTTCTTGTTTTGCTTTCTTTGACCTATACTGCACCTGCCTACTTTATTTCCAATGCCCTTTTTATATTTACACATAATCGCTTTAAAATATGGATACATTTAAATGTACAGGGTGATTCACGCAAGTAAGCCATAGTCGGTGTTTTTTTTTTAATGAAACACCCTGTATATTTGCATATTTTTGAAATCCCCTTAAAGAACCGATTCCAACAAACTGAATAATGTAAATGGTCAATTATGAATTATACAGGGTGAAATTTTAAAATTAATAATTTATTACACTTGAAATATTGGTACTTTTTTAAATTAGCTAAATATGGATTTATCAAAAATTTAAACTAACTAATTTATTAGACGTATTTGTATATTAAACAAAACCTGCTACGCCCATGAATTTTATCATAAACACCTAAAAATTGCCTAAAAACGCCAATAATTAGACAAAATCGGTAAATAATGTGGATTGTTTTCTATTCTGTCAGTTGTTGATGTGTTGACAGTTTATACTGAAAAAGTAAAATCTTTGTCAAACACTCTTTCCTTGTCGACATAACAATGAAATATTTAACTGAGACTCACCGAATTGAGATTTTAATGATGATCGGGTACGGGGATAACTGCAGAAGTCAAGTTGAAGTGGCAAACTTATTTAATCACAGGTATCCCGAATTGCCTAATATTTCACAAAGTACTGTGTCTAAAATTCATGCACAATCCAGAGAACTTGGACATGTCAAACCATTGAAAAGAAAACCACACTTCGTTGAAGATGATGTGAAAGTGGATATTTTGTTAAGTGTCGAAGAGCATACAACTGTTCTAAGATGTCTTCATAAAGAAAAACTTCATCCCTACAAATTAACTTTTGTGCAGGAGTTAACAGAAGACGATCCAGATCGTAGAATGGATTTCTGCGAAAGATTGATGAATAAGCTGAACAGAAATGAGATAGCTCTTGGTACCATTCTTTTTTCTGACGAATCAACATTCACATTGAATGGAGAGGTAAACCGACAGAACTGTAGATATTGGTCAACAGAGAATCCTAATTGAATGCGTGAGATACATACTCAGTACCCTCAAAAGGTGAACGTTTGGGCCGGTATCATAGGCGACCATAATATTGGTCCTATATTTATAGATGGAAATTTGACAGCTGAAAAATATTTAAATATGCTTAGAAATGAAGTTATTCCTGCGTTGGCAAACTTATATCCCAACGCAATAGATCCTAGCTTACCGAATGAAAATGTTTGGTTCCACCAAGACGGGGCAACACCCCATTATGCTTTAATGGTAAGAACTTATTTAGATGAAATAAATAATAATAAATAAATGGATTGGACGAAGAGGTACTATTGAGTGGCCAGCTAGATCGCCAGACCTTACGCCGTTAGATTTTTTTCTGTGGGGTTATCTCAAGAACAAAGTATATGCAACACAACCAACTAGCATTGTAGACCTCAAAGACCTACAGAACTACAGAAATACGGAATATTTCACCTCAAACTTTAAACAAAGTTAAGGAGGAGTTCTATAGGAGACTGTGCTATTGCCAACAACTAGGTGGAGAACATTTTGAGCATTTATTTTAATGTTTAATCAAATACATCAGGTATTTTATGTATGTGTTTAATAACTGTAAAAATAAAAATTTCACTCTGTATAATTCATAATTGACCATACATTATTTAGTTTGTTGAAATCGGTTCATTAAGGGGATTTCAAAAAAAAAACAACACCGACTATGGCATACTTGCGTGAATCACCCTGTACATTTAAATTTATGTTTACATAACGCACAACTCAATTAAAAAGTTGACGTGTCTCGGCATTTTTTATAATTTTCTAAAATAATGACATAAAGAATTTTATTCCATAAGTGGTTTCCACACTGTATAAACTATCTCTTTTTATTTGAAACATTTTCTGATAACATCTGTCGATTATAGATGAAATAAATCAAAGCGTATACGGTGGGCCACCCTGTATGTTTCAATAGTTAAATTTATTGTAATGTTCTTTACACTTGTCCCTAATGCAAAGTATATTTCCTCAGTTTTCGTTAATTTCCTAATAGATAATAAGGATAAGGCAACACAGGCAAACCCCGTGATTGAATTGACAAACCGTCTCGGTATGGCGAACACGAAACTTATATAAGTCTAAAACAGACTGAGTGGGCTATAACGCGATAGGCAAAGGGCATTAGCGCTAGATCCCCAATATCTGTCGGTCGAAGCGCGCCCACGCAACCGACAACGGCTTTATTTTTGTGAACGTATGCGTAATAGCAGGTAGGAAGGATTTGTAGGTGACAGCACGCAAGGTGTAAATAAAAACCTGACACTGACAATAGTTAACTTGTTAAGTAACGAAATATAAAATTTTTCATATTCAGTTAAACAGTTTCGTTCCTCAATATTATTTTGATCTTATTTCGATTGACTTGAACCGGAAATGGACTACCGGATGGTTGTGGTTCACCATGACAAGATATCGAAATGTTGAGATGTACAAGTTTAGAATTCGAGAAAATTCTGTTAATTAACTCATCTTCTTTAGGTGGTAATTTAATCGACAATGTCCTTTAAGCAGTCCCGACAGAATGCGTAGGTTTGTTCTAGTCCATTCCAGGATCTGCTTATTTTTTGGACTCGAAGGGTTGTATACGAACGCCTTCGAGTGAGAGAGCTCCGGCATTTCTGCCCAGTACGTGAAGGTTTTCCTATCCGTCCAGGTAGCTATGGCTGATCTAGCAGTACTCTATGCCATGCCAAAAAATGGTTCAGGTCCTATAAATAGAGACTCTTTATTGCCAGAGTGTCGGCCTTCTCGTTGCCCCGGCACCCAGATCAAAATGACTCTGTTTTCCTTGTAGACCTAGTATTGACTGATTGATTGGATCAGCACACCAGTCAAAGGATTGATGTCCTCGGCATCTCAGCCCTAAGGCTTTTTGTGCTCTTAGTTGTGCCGTTTATGTGAAGAGACCAGTAGCCCTTATCAGGCTCAGCAGACTTTTCACTAGGTTCTTCTTGGAGAAATCCTCCCTTGGAAATTCTAGTCCTTGGAGTCTATATCTCCAGTGAGATAGTGCTTCACAATCAAAGATAATATGAGAGGCTGTTTCCTCCTCTTCCATGCACAACCGACAGATAGGTTCCTCCCTATATATGCCGATTGTATGCATGTGCTTCCTTAGAGTACAGTGACCGGTGAGTAAACCCGTCACTATCCTTATTTGGGCCCTGCTAAGATTTAGTATTTCATTGGTCAGCTTCTCCGAGGGTTTTCTAACCAGGAGTTTGCTGTGTTCCTGTTTTGGCACGTGTCTCCAGTACGACTGGTGTTTAGTTTGAGTCTACCGAGATATACAACCACGTGCAGCAGTTTTGGATATCCCAAATACTGGTTCAGGACCAGTGAATGCTGTCTCAGACCCCAGCTTTGCTAGGATGTCTGCCTTTTCATGTCCTACAATGCCCTTATGCCCTGGGACCCACTTAAGAGTAACTCTATTATGGTTAGCCAGGGTTTTAAGTTTCTGTAGACAATCCCAGACCAATCTAGATCTGATCTGCTAAAGCTTTTAATGCTGCCTGACTATCAGAGAGTATTAGGATCTTTTGACCCCTGTACCCCCTTTCAATATTCAGCTGCAGACACATATCGATAGCGTAGATTTCTGCCTGGAATACAGAAGCAAGATTCCCCAACGGTGCATGAAAATTGCACCTGGGTCTAACACCATGGACTCCAGCACCTGTTCCAATGTCCTAGTATTTCAAGGGATTGTAGATAGTTATGTACCAGCTTAGATTTTATCCTGGCTATCTGACAGGATGTGTATGTTCTTTTTTACAACATTTTTGGAAATTTATTTGTAATTTTTTGAAAGATTAACTCAAACAACACTCCGTATAAGAAACACTTGCTATTTTTCCCTCAATTTAAGTATAATTATTAATAATTCATTGACTGAGCTATGTGGCATATTACTGCTGAGTTGTCCTGTACCTATAGAAGTACGTGTACCTTATCATAAATTAATGTAAAGGTATAATACGAACTGTGCTTATTAGACGTTAATGTTGATGAATAATTTAAATAACTGATTATACAGTCTTATTGAATTTTTTTCCATTAAAGGAAATAATATTCCCAGTCACTTTTGAATAATTTAGGTTTAAAAACATTTCCAGACGATTTAGTTTTTCTTTATTAACGACGAGAGATTAATTTTGTATTTTTATTATTATGTAAAGTCATTATTCATTTTTTAAATGTTTCTCATTGAAAGTATAATGCCATTGTAGATGTAGATTATAGTCGACAGGTAGGTATTTAAGCTCTGTGTTTGTTACAACATCGATTTAGTAACTTTTATTGATTATTTCCGAGTTATATGTTCAACCCTTTAATTAAAAGTGAGTAGGTACGTCAGACGACTTTATATTGGGTATCTTTGTTTGTATTTCCATTTTTTATTACTAGCAACACGGTTGTTCCAACAATCACTAAGATTTTACATTTGATTCTATTTGCGATAAAAATGTACCGGATATAGTGGACTCATAAGTTGTCCTGGTGAATTTCAAAACTAGAATAATTTGGTTGAGAAAATACAGGCTCTTAGTAAAAAAATGATAGAGCCCATAATAATAGGAATTTTGAGCTTAAATTTTAGATACATACACTCAAATAAAGAACAAGTATGGAAAAAAATCAACGACATTGTATCTACGATATTTTGGATACGAGGGTTCGTGAAAGTGACAAGTACGAAAGTATCAAAAAGAAAAAAAATTTATTACGGACCTGAGAAAATTTTTATGGAAATTTTCGTAATCTATGGATTCGAATTAATAGATTTCCATATGTGGAAGTGTCTGAGAAAATTTAGCTCCGATTTTGAAATTTTAAATATAGTTGAAAATACATGCGCGAAGTCAAAAAATGATAGAGCCCATAATAATGGGAATTTTGAGCTGAAATTTTAGGTACACCCTCTCAAATAATATACGAGTATGGGGAAAAATCAGGGTCATCGTATCAAGGATATTTTGGATACGAGGGTTCATGAAAGTGACAAGTACGAAAGTATGAAAAAGAAAAAAAAATTATTACGGATCTGAGAAAAATTTTATGGAAATTTTCGTAATCTATGGGTTCGAATTAGTAGATTTCTATATGTGGAACTGTCTGAGAAAATTTAGCTCAGCTTTTGAAATTTTAAATATAGTTGAAAATACATGCGCGAAGTCAAAAAATGATAGAGCCCATAATAATAGGAATTTTGAGCTGAAATTTTAGATACATACACTCAAATAAAGAACAAGTATGGAAAAAAATCAACGACATTGTATCTACGATATTTTGGATACGAGGGTTCGTGAAAGTGACAAGTACGAAAGTATCAAAAAGAAAAAAATTTATTACGGACCTGCGAAAATTTTTATGGCAATTTTCGTAATCTACGGGTTCGAATTAGTAGATTTCCATATATGGAAGTGTCTGAGAAAATTTAGCTCCGAATTTGAAATTTTAAATGTAGTTGAAAATACATGCGCGAAGTCAAAAAATGATAGAGCCCATAATAATGGGAATTTTGAGCTGAAATTTTAGGTACACCCTCTCAAATAATATACGAGTATGGGGAAAAATCAGGGTCATCGTATCAAGGATATTTTGGATACGAGGGTTCATGAAAGTGACAAGTACGAAAGTATGAAAAAGAAAAAAAATTTATTACGGATCTGAGAAAATGTTTATGGAAATTTTCGTAATCTATGGGTTCGAATTAGTAGATTTCCATATATGTAAGTGTCTGAGAAAATTTAGCTCCGAATTTGAAATTTTAAATGTAGTTGAAAATACATGCGCGAAGTTAAAAAATGATAGAGCCCATAATAATGGGAATTTTGAGCTGAAATTTTAGGTACACCCTCTCAAATAATATACGAGTATGGGGAAAAATCAGGGTCATCGTATCAAGGATATTTTGGATACGAGGGTTCATGAAAGTGACAAGTACGAAAGTATGAAAAAGAAAAAAAATTTATTACGGATCTGAGAAAATTTTTATGGAAATTTTCGTAATCTATGGGTTCGAATTAGTAGATTTCCATATGTGGGAGTGTCTGAGAAAATTTAGCTCCGATTTTGAAATTTTAAATATAGTTGAAAATACATGCGCGAAGTCAAAAAATGATAGAGCCCATAATAATGGGAATTTTGAGCTGAAATTTTAGATACACCCTCTCAAATAATGAACGAGTATGGAAAAAAATCAGAGTCATCGTATCTAGGATATTTTGGATACGAGGGTATCTGAAAGTAACAGGATGGGATAAAAAAAAAGTCAACATTTCCACGGGAATATAATTTTATATATACACAAATATCACATACAATTGAAGTCGAATAAAATTTATAATTTAAGTCTTCTTATGTCTTCAACTTTGAAATCAGACCTGAAAATAAAGTTAAAATTAAATATAAATAAAAAACTAAAAAACACTCTTTAATAAAAACATTGAATTTATTACAAAAAGCCTTACCCTATACCCCTGCTGCCATCTGAATGTCAACTCTTTGTGAGAGTATCGTAAGTGACAGACAAGTGTCAAAGACTACCGATATTTTTAAAGTAAATAAACTTACCTCAAGGCCATAACGGTTCTAAGTTCTGAAGGTGTTAGCCTCCAAGTTAAAGCACTATCATGACTACCCCAATAATCATATATCTCATTAACTTGCTCCAAATTCAACACAGTGGCGATTTGAGTCAATCTGGCGAATTTATCTCTAACAGACCAAGACGTTGCTGCTGTTATATACCCAGCTAATGATCTCACTTCTTTATCCAACACCAGTCCGCCCAACTGAAATAGAAACAGTATAATAAAAACTGTAATCGCTTTAAACCAAAACAACTTACTCTATTAAAAGTACTTTTCATTATTACTTTCTCAAATCTTTGAGTAACTTCGGCTGTTAATACTTGCGTATAAGAATCGTAATTAGAACTCGTTAAAATATCTTTAAAAGAAGATAAAAGTGTCTCCAAGTTCATTATTAGTGTTTGGATAAACGATTCTCCTGCTTCATATGCCGATAATTCATCCTGCAATTAGGATTTAATTGAAAAAGCAGTTTTATTAGACGTTTTGGAAACTTACTTCGGTTAAATGATGGTTTACATTCAAGAATTGGTCAACCCAAGGATTTATTCTAGGTTTAATTGCCGAAGATCGTAATTGCTGTATGCCGTAATCTATGATATCTTTTAGATTTATTGTAACTGACGAAAGTCCTGATAAACAACTTTCCAGTTTACCTTGAAACAAAAAATTTATTGTGCTGCAACTCTCATACCCCCTGTATACTAAATCCACATTATTCACTCCTTTTTACCATTCCCATATCCCCGAAATATTTTACACAAGTCATACCCCACTAGCATAACTATAATTATACTGAAAATAAGTTTTAGGATGGAAAAATCTGCTTATCAGAATAAATATAAATTTACAGTCTATGGGTTGGCAAAACTTCAAGACGTCAGATCAGTTGGAAAAATTCTTCAGTTTAGTTTGACATTTACTGTCTATTAGATCATTGTCTAAGTATTTTTTGTAATTTTGAATTAATTGTTTCAGTGTGTAGTGTAAAGTTATTTTGAATGAAAAAGAAAAAGTGGGGGCCGGATTTTCCCGCTTAACGCTGTAAGATATGTAAGTTATTCTACTTTATATTTATTATTATTAATATTAATGATTGTATTTAAACTTAGCAGATTGAAAGATACACGATTTTATTTGTAAATAAACACTTCCGATTCATGCATTACGCGGCACTGGCCTATAAAAAATAAGACTGCCAGATTGACATTTCTAGTTTTCTTACAGTAAACAAAAAAAAAACTACAGTTTGGCAACGTCACAAAATTTTGTTTGCTTTTTATCGTAAATTAAAACCATACCAACTTCTAGCATACATCTTACCTCTTTCATTTTTGTTCATTTTTGGTAATGCCTGCTGAATTTCTTTCAACACATTATCACATAAAGCATCTACGTACTCAGTACTGCTATCTGCATTATTGAGAGCAACCTAAGAATAATAATAGTAAATATTTACGTAAGGAGCCATTATATTACCCAAATAAAAGTAATTTATAAGAGAAAATCGACATATAGTAGGCATGACTTACCAAAAAGGCTGTTCTAGATTGTTCAGTATCACCAGATTGTAATCTACCTTGTTGTATAGAAGTTTGTAGAACATTATAAGCTTGTGTGAGATCCAAATAACCTGACGGATACCCTTGTCTCAATTTACTTCGTAATATTTCTCCAAAATCGCTTTCTAAGACTCTACAAGCGTTGTTTATAATAACACAAATGCCGTCTAGAGAACCTGTAGACACTGATCTCCTAAAAATGGTAATCGTTGACATATTATGTAACTTGAAGCCATAGTAAAACTTACCTAATGCATTTTCTGATGATAAAAAATGTATCATCTACCATACTAGAAGTTTGCTGTCCCGTTTCAATTGAATCCATACTGACTGCTTTAGCTACAGACTCTTCCATATAATACTGTTCTAATCTTAGATAATAACTCAGAAGATCATGCTTAGATTGACTTAAATCGCTCTTTTTTAAAAGCTGTTCTAAAGATTGAAGAACTTCCTTTCTGTCATTTTCATTGGGGATTCCAACTTCTGCATCTGTCTGGAATTATATACAAAAACAATTAATAGTTTATCAAAAAAGTTCATATAATACTTACAGTTACTTTTCTTTGAATAAATCTAATGTACAGCTCAATTCTAAAATGCATTAATGTGATCTCTCCAATAAGAATATCCAAGTCTTTAGGATCTATTTTTTCTAATTTATTAAAACTTGAGCTGGAACTCATTCTCGACAAATCAGTTATCAACTGAATTTTTTTCTGGATGTGTCTAGTTTTTGTCCATTCAAATAAAACTCTCTTAGTTTGAAGGTCACATTCTTTTTGCAATATAGAAACTGCTGATAGCAGTCTTCCAGGACCATAATAAGTTTCTATTAAAGGTTGGTGAGTGTCTGTGATTCTTGCCAAACCTTCATAAAGTAAGGTTAAGGTGTCAGCATAAATGACAGTATGTCTTTTATCAGAAGCTGGTGTGTTCATTGCAGATTTTAGATTTTTCTCGGCTGTTAATGATATCTTTGTTCTCAAGTAACTACAGAATTCTTTTATACCCTCTTCATGAAGTCTAAAAAAATTGAAAATTAAATTGTGTATTATTAAAAAGTATTTTCAGTTACCCTAATAATGGGAATATTTTGAAAAACCTCTCAATAGATACCAAATCCTCAGTGTTGACAGCTTCTGTGAACTTATGTGTTACTATTGCTCTCAACTGACTAGCAGCATCTTGCAAAGTTCTTACTGACTTTAACATGTCAGTTACATTATCCATATCATTTGCTGTTCTTTTCAACAATGACTGATCCATAGAGAGGAAACGATGTACATGTGCAGCGCCTTGCTCATAGTCTGAATCTAAAATAGCTGCTTGTACTCCTTGTGAACATATTTCAAGATCTATAAGATCACTCACTCTAGCTTGGCATTCATCTACACGGCCCTAAAATAACTTCAAATTATAAAAATTTAATACCATATTGATTAGACTTACTCTGGCACTGTCTAAAGCTCTTATTTTGCCACTTATTTTCTCTGAAGACTCTGATATATCATTAACTGTGTTAACTAAATCTTGAGCTTCTACTTTTATTACTTTTAAAGTGGGTATTAGTTTTGCAATACCTTTAATTTTGTCTTCAAGAAATGTTTTTTGGTTTAACATGTTATTTAAATCTTGAATAAGGACTTCCTACGAAAAATTTAAATAAACTTCCATCTCAACATACTTTACAAATCTAATTTACCTCTTCATCTTCGAGTTTTTTGAGTTGAGCTTGGTACTCTTTTTGTAATTCTGCATATTTAGTTTCTGTCATTATTGTACTTAAATATTTATTATTAGTTTATTCCCAAGAACTTTTTTTGTTGACGTATTTAGAAAATATAGGTTAGGTACAATTCTTCCATTTATATTGATATGAGCTCGTATCCAATAGACTACTCAGCCATGATAAGAATTTTTTATGAAAAAGGAATGTAGGTATTTAATATTAAAACAACATATTTTGCTGAAATCATTTATTTCCATATAGATATTCTTAACATTAGAATATCTAAAACTTATATCTATATTTAAGTTGGAAGAAAAACACCGAGATATCACTAATAGTAATTTACAAAGTTTGGATCTGCATTTATATTTTAAGTGTAATTTTTTTGTGTGAATTTAATAAACGTTCGCTTATTATTATTTGATTACTTACAAATGTGACCAGGAAAGAACGTTGGAAATAAAATACCATATTTAGTTAGGCAACACTTTTAACAATTTAAAAAACTAGGTCCATTCACTGGTCCCTAAAGTATGACTACAAAATCTTATTAATTCATCTTTATACATCATTCTTATCTCTTAATGTTGCCTTCATAAAATAAAATGGATACATGGGATATATTTTGACTAATTTTAAAGTTTTTAAAAATTAATAACTATTTATTAGTGTATTTTTTAAGGTTTTCATTTTTACACCATAATATTTGGATAGTTTTTATTTCCCATCTGAATGGGTTCAAAAAATCGATATACGTGTACTCGTTACGAAAGTGTAGAGGTGGGAATACCGTTGGACGTTAAATAATAACCAAATCTTTGAATGGAAATTAATTGATCCTGAAATGTTGGATAAATTATAATATCTGGGCACTTTGTTATTTACTTTGATTTCCAAGTGTCCATGCTTCAAATGTCAAATTAAAGAATGGCCAGCCAATTTTTGAATTTATATAATGATAATAATAGTGTTAATTAAATTATTGATACAGTTTGACACAAGTCATTAGATACACAGTATATTAGATATTAAGATTAAACCAGTAAAATAGAGGACACTTGGTATTTACGTATATACAGCATGTCCCTATTAAAAATAGGACACATTATTTTAAAAAAGAGAAACTTCCGCTATCATAATATGTCCTATTTTTAAAACGACACCCTATATATCTTGTGCTTTTAACGTTTAATAGTAAATATTTATTCAGAAACCGATCTAGCAGGCACTGTTGCATAAAATTTTCAATCTACTTATTTTATTTTGAAGGAACCGGAAAAAATTGATTAAATATTTTTACTAAACAAAGTCATCTGCATCCATTTTTAACAAAATAATGAATAAAAATATATTTTTCTACTATCACTATCGAAAGTCGTCTTTTGTGCCTTGAAAAGCAACTGCAAAGTTGATGTTTTTCGCGAGCTGTCATAATTTGACATTATTGGCGTTCTTAAGCAGAAAGTAACTTTGAAGCACGCCTAAGTTTCCGCGAGCTGTCATTATTTGACATTGTTGGCGCTCTTAAGCAGAAAGTAACTTTGGCGAACGCCTAATTTTATTTATAGATAAAAGAGAGCTAATATAGTAGTTCATTTTGGTGTGATAGTAGAAAAAATCTTGTGTGTATTTAGAGCAGACAGTCTTTTGGTAGTTTTTTCTACCAAAGTACTACTTTCTGCTTTTGATACACAAATAGCTATTAATAATCAACGTTTCGGTTTTGTTGGTAATTCGAATTTAAGCTGTTGTATGAGTTCTAAACACAAATAAGTGTAATTCATTTCCATAGAACTAATTGGCTATCTAAAAAAATGTTTTGAGTTACATTATTAGTTTTTGAATGGATGCAGCTGACTTTTTATAGAGGTAAAATTATGTACAATATTTTTTGACTAAAACTTGAAAGTTGAAATCTACGTGTATTTACATACAGCGTGAATGATAATTATATAAAAAAATGCAATAAATATACCAAGCTATTAATTTGAATTTATACAAATTTTTACACTTCGTATTCATAATTAAAAAGTTTATTTTTGGGAATATAAAAGTATTTTAAGACAGATTTTCGGTAAATACCGCATAACTTACTTAAACTTTTATCTATTATATACAATTTTTTAATAATGCAACTATCAACTTTAGATTCGATATGTTATTGAATTTAAATAACCTAATCCCTTAAATTAAATAACAAATCCATTTGTTATCCGCTATTTCAACGAAATGAATTTTAATATTCCAATATTTATGTTCCCAAAAAATTACCTACACTGGAATTAAGATTAACTACATATTTAAACTTGAGATCATGAATTACTATTTAAAACTTTACATTAGATATTAAAAAAAAAAGATTTTGTAGATATCTTTAACTCAAGATTCAAATAAACTTTCATATAATTATTATCACAAAATATTCAACTTTACATATAGACAATGTGCAATGTTAATTCTCAAGAAGAACTCAAGAAAAATCCTCTTTAAAAATATAACGTATAAAAAACTATTTATAAAATTTGTTGAGGTTGAGTTTGCTGTATCGACAACAAGACATATTTGTTACAATTCCAGAAGCTGTGTCTTTATCTTGACATTTCTTACTTTTATAAAATCTTATTTCACAAATATTGTTTGAATTCTACTTAAAAATTAACCCTGTATACTATAAAATTAGACAAATAATGTGCGAAACCTATATTCTTAGTACTCTGAGTACTATTGTGCATTTTTTTTATCACCAGTTGTTATGACGATTTTAAATTCAAAAATAAATCTTTTACCGAGCGTTCTAAAATCTACGATACTATAACTATTATTTTTAGAACACCTGGTATGTAATATCAACAATAAAATATACAATAGAAAAGGAAGATATTATCTTGCTATTTATGATCTACAATGAAAATGATATGGTAGATGTGTTCACTTTTAGAATCATTAATATTTTTTTATGGCTAAGACAAAACATTGAAAGTGTTTTTTTTGGGTTTGATGTGCTTAAATCCAATGAAATATTTCGTTGCAACTTAGACTGATTCAGGTTATTGGATGCCGTTTTGAATGACAAATGGAATTTCTATTGTTTTATAATATTATTAATAAAAACAGATCGGAAGCGATATGGAAGACGAACATTATGATATTAAAAGAACCCAATCGGATATTTACCAAAAACGTTAGTATTTGTACAAGAAATACACGTTCAATCTGGTTTGGAATACTCACAAGTCTTTTTGTTTTGTTTTTATCTTGGCAAAATACCAATCTTTATAGATCCAATAATTTCACTACAAGCCACCAAACATACATCAATTTTTACATAGGCAAGCATATTTACATGTATGTATGATGGGGTGACAATCACTGAGGCACAAAAAGATCTATTGTGCCCCCTTACTTCTACTTAGTTACTGAGGAACGTCTCAGAAACTAGTAGCTTTTACATTAAATACAAATTTACTGCAATGGAGAGCTGCTGAATGTTGAATTCATTAGTTGTAGCTTGAAAAAGGTTTATCGACCAGTAAAAATCACATACTGCAATGGAAGCTGATATTCAGAATCGGTGTTACTGGCATATTTATCCATTTTATCAAGACCCAATCGTCCTTATTAATAAACTTGTTTGTTGAATAAGTATTTCATATTTATATTGAGTTGACGGTTATTCATGTTTAAGTAAATCAAACCCAATTAATATGATAACCTATCTAAAAATATTCTTTAAAACATCAGTCCCTTAAACGTTCGATATATAACTACACATATTTTCAAAAATTTTTAACAACCTTTCTCTTTAAATATACAACAACGTAGATATTAAACAACATTTTTATGCTTATTAAAATATTATACTGTAGAGTGTAATAAACATGATTTTGAGATCTAGAATTTACACAATATTTTATTTTTGCTTGACAAGAAAAATGTACCGCTCTATTCAACAAGATAAGGCTTTTTATTGCTAACAAAGTCACAAAACGATTTTAGTATAGACCACCAAACATACATTAAAATCTGCACTTTGTATAGGCAACCAAATTTACGTTCTATGCATACGGAATGTCGAAATCAATTCGAATAACACTAAACAAATTAAATAATGCTTTCAGGAAGCTGTATTTCGAAAATTAGATTACGTGTACATTTTTAAAGCAAATATAATCACATTTTTTTTTCAGTACGCAATTTCTAGACCTACATATCACTTGGATCAATCTTTAATTTAATTACACTACTAATCATCCCAGTTAGCGTAGGCCAGTGGATCACTAACAAATAAATTCGAAGCAGCTTCTCCAGATTGGGAGGTTATACCTTGAGCACTCGCTGGCTGTGAACTAGGCTTAGGACTTGGTCTGGATGTCGTTGGATTTGATTTGTTGATTACTGATTTGGTGTTGTTTGTGTTAACGTTATAGTGCTGTTCGACTTGGTAAAGTTGTGGCTGGGATGGTGGTGGTTGAGCCCAAGCCGGACCGTGATCCCACGCTTTAGTCGGATCCCATTCGTACGTCGGTTCGGGTTGACTGAATAAAAATATATGTGGGGATAATACTTGTTTTAGTATAAAGAAGAATTTTTCTGTCATAAATGACCACAAAACAAACTGTTTTATGATAATTCTTCTTTTTTAAACATAAAAAAAGCTTATTAATTACCTGAATATATTGTGATCCCCGCCGTAGGGTGACGTGCTATTATATTTGGGTTTTTCGTGATCTGTGACGGTTAATTCAATATTTTGATCACTGTCGGGAGTTTCTTCCAACGCGCTATTTTTTATGCCGTAGTAAAAATACATAATAAATCCTAGAGTCATCCACGTCGTGAATCTGACTAAAGTCAAAATGGACAGCTTCATTATCAAATATATGTTTACTGTTATTGCTACCACTGGAATAAAAGGCAGGCCTGGAGTCATAAACATCAAACTATTTCTGAAAAAAAAATGTATTTTCAGTCACTATGGCTTCTTAAGCAGGACGCGCACTGAATCCTCTCGACTCGGATCGACACTGGACGTTCGGTTCGGCAGAAGTTGCCATCCCAAGGAATCTCCGCCGTAGTCGAATCGAGTCGAGTCGAACGGTCACTGCCGTGCCGATCCGAATGAGTGCGCGGTGATATATTGAAATAAGAACAATGCAAAACGTTCGGCAATGCTGTGCCGTGTCGATCCAAGTCGAGCGGATTCAGTGCGCGTCCTGCTTAATAAGTCGTCAAGATCCCACATTTTCTCCTCCTCAGCTATAACATGTTTTATTACGCTTTGCCAGTTTTCGGCATGAATCCATCAAAAGTTTAAAAGTTTTGTTGTTCCTGGCGACATAACCTTTGACTAGTGCCCATATAAGCTCTATTGGGCTCAGCTCACAATGGTAATGGGTTAAGCGGTGTAATTTTTTAAACTTTGGCTTGCGCTGTCCAAAAATTTTTTAGTACACAATATTTTATATAATTTGCAAATCCTGGGTTACTTAAATATTCTTTATTACACCTTTATCAAATATCATAAAATGATGGTGTAACGATTGTATCATATTTATTTTATTTAAAAGGTAATTTATTTCTTATACCGTCTGTCTGAATGTGACTGCACTAGATTTGGACATCGATAAGTAACATTTGTGGATTAACAAACGTCATACCACTTAACTTTATTTGCTTTATTTCTCGCTACCAAAACTAAGGCACTAAAAAGATGAGTATTATCATCCGCCATTTTGGTGCCTGAATTTGATTGTTTTGTGATGTGTCGAGTTGACATATTGTGTTGAAAATTTTTTGATATTGAACAGAACATTTTATTTTACCGACTTTCCTTCAGACTATTAACACCAGAAAATTGAGAAAGTGCAACGAATGGATGCTGGCCACGTCTCTGAGTAGAAATACCGAATCTCACGCCAAATACTTGACCAACACAACAACAACGTCAACGTACAACAAGGCACCAAAATGGTGGACGAGAATACCTATGTCTACAGCGCTCTATCAAAACTACGAAAGGTACTGTATTCGGGGTGTCCCAGGACTTTGTACCCAAAACTTGGGAGATAATAGACAGGCACGGACTAAGTCCAATGGTTGATGCGTCAATTGTTCGATATATATAGTTATAAAAGCAATAATTAACTTTTTTACAGTTATAAAGAAAAAAAGTCTTCTTGTGACATGGACATCATTGAACTTAGTCCGTACCTGAGTTCACAAGTGTAGACTTGTCCGTGACGCAAAAAGTATACAATTATGGTATTCATAAACGGTTAATATTTTACTAATTTCTAATAAAGACTTAGGAATTTATGATTTGTTCCAATAGGGAACTTGCCCATTTTTTTTTTATTCTACTAAAATGTGTGTTTATATATGAAAACACATTATACCAAATATCAGTCCTTAAATCGCAATACTTATTTCACAATAAATAATTAAAGTTGGAATCGCCACCGGGTGTATTCAAACGAAGAAAAATGCGCGGCAGCGGCTGTGACGTCACACCGCACCTCGCGCATCGGTAACCGCAGAAACAGCCATTTGAAGCATTATTGATTTTTTATCGAATTCGAATCGTTAGCGTCAGTTTCTCAGTCTTTAAGTGTTGTTTGAATTGTCGGTTCACAATCGCCTGACTCGAAAAGTGCGGACTGACGTCACAACCAATGGCAGCGCGTTTTAAGAGCAGTTCAAATTATTCAAATTTTAACCCTTTATTTCTCAGGTAATTTAATCGTTATTGGAATTTTTCTTTTTCTATGAAGTTCCTTATGATAATATCTTACGATTTTAATTGTTTTTAAATGATTTTATTTTTTTGGCAAGTTCCCTATTGAAGTTGCTTAAAATCGCGTCCACACTATGCTATGCCTCTGATTGCCAATTGGCCAAGCCGATTCGATGTAGACGCGATCGTTGGCATGTGCCAATAAAAATCGCTAAAGTGTCGGTCTCCTTCAAAGGAAGCCAATGGAAACGGAGAGTGGGGACGTGCCAACCACTGGGCTCTTGCGGCTTCAGTTGTGATTCAGACTATCAGTGAACATGTAGACGTTTTTACAGTTGCTGGCTTTGCCAACGGCTAATCGCGGCATAGTCTGGATGCGCCTTGATATTATGTACATTTGGTTCGACTCGACTAATACCGAATCAAAATATTCTGAAATCCTTATTATTACTGAACAATTGCTCGTCTCAGTTACTAAAACGGAAGTTACTACGCAACAAATAGATATAAGTAATGACAAGTAAACAGTTTTCGAAATATTGTACTATCAAAACATCGTGGGTATACTTTGGATATATCTTCTTTTTTATATATAATTTTTACGTCTTCGTTGCGTAAATCCTTTATCCACACTTCCAGATACTGTACCTAATCATTACCGCATCTAAATTCATGAGATACTTTTCTTTAAATTTTTAGTACCAATTTTCCAGCCCCATTTCACCCTTGTTCGTTTTCATATACTCAATATTTATATTTAGAGGGGTTAATTAAGAAATAATACATAAAAAGGGTCCCTATTTCACGCATCCATTTTTGTTGTAGAAGTTTTAGATGCTTTTCCTTTTATGCTCAGTGAATATGTTTTTTTGGAATATTCTGTTTAAATTTAGTGATTTTTTTAGTTTTATTTTAGTGCCTGCAAAGGTTTATCTTCACTGATCTTTAAAACAACTAGTTGGTTCGAAACCCAGTCTTGTGGGTACGTAATAAAATGTTTTAGTGTCTTTGATTCGTACGCAAAAATTTGTCCGTATTTGGTACCTACTTTTCCCATTTTATGTAGATGTTTTCTCAGGGTATAGTATCCAGTCACAGCTGTCTTCAGCAGAGACAAAGTTGACTCTTGCCAGCCTATTTGCGGATTCTTTACAGTTTTTTACAACTTGCATTGCTGATAGCTTAAAGCAGAGCCTGGCTGTCAATAAATTCTCAATAACTGTTGTTTTGGTAGTTTCAGGTGCCGTACTGATACAATGAGGCTAAAGTGGTTTAAGAATATTATCAAAGTATCTTTTACACTTACCTATTTTGAGGTTTTCGAGATATAATTAAACATATAGCTAAAATCGCTAGGAAGAAAAGCCAAAGGAACAGTGAAGTAGCCGTATTCATATTATCCATCCCACAAACAACAATAAGATCAAATATTATTATTAAAATGTATAAGCTTCCAACCATTTTCATTACAAACATTCCAGATTCTTCGGTTGCCGGCCCTGTATCTACCCAAGGAAAGATGGCTGGACAAAGATATGTTGCTGCCTGAAAAAAAGTTTTATGCTCTTTATTTTAGGTGAATTTCAATCCTGTTATACCTCATTTAAAAACCAGGAGGAGTAATTTGAATTTAAGTTGGCAATTCTGTAGACCTCTGATTGGTCAGATTCCGCCCAGTTTCGCACAACACTTCGTAGCATTGACATCAGCTGATAATTTATTAATTTCCATTTTTGACAATTCTAACAGATGAATATGCTTATTATTGTCATTGCATCGGCTGCTAATATTTTATTATTTTTACTTTGTTTCCAGGAAGAGGAAGAGACGGTGGAACGTCTCATGTGTCTATGCCCTGCCCTGGCAGGTAAGCGCCAGAGGTATTTGGGGAGCACACGACTTGAGAGTCTAGGAGAGGCAGCAGAGATGGACATTGAAGAATTTTATAGGAGGATGGAAATGCCTAAGACACGACTGTTGACTACTTTCTCGAAACACACCCTTTAGTAACTAATCTGGTAACTTTTAGTGGTGTGAGAAAGGCTTTTCAAATTACTCCTCCTGGTTTTTAAATGAACTATAGTTATACTTCAAGTTAGAGAAAGGAATATAACTGTAAGCAAGAGGATCGTCCCTAACTGAGACAAATAAAACGTGATATCTTTTAATATTTGAACGAGTTTTCTACCTGGATTCGTCTTCCTATATATCCTAAACTTGGTCCAACAGCTGCTCCAACGACTCCACCAGTACTGGTAGCACTACTGGCTCCATGAACCGTTCCTGAAAACAAATGTACATAATAAACATATATCTCCATCAGACAGTAACTTTTTGTTTCATAAACTAACCATAAAATTTATTTTCCGTCCTATCGGATACCAAGAATTGGTCGTCGCGTCCAGAAAAATCTTCGTCCGGCTCATCTCCTCCAAATGTATCGTCACTATCTGGAGAACTGTAACAATTTGTAATACTTTCTTATAACAAACAAACAAATAAACATATCATTGGTACTTACCTTCTGGTAACTCTTCTCACCATTACCCTCTGGGTAGTTTGTGAAGCTAGCGGTAAAGGAGACGGTGATGGAATAGAAGGAATGGAAGCATCGATGGCTTGTTTCAGTTGAGCAGGACGTAGTTGATTTCCGTAAAGCGTTTGACCACCTGGGTGTTCCGCTAGTGCTTCTTTAGTAGGCGACCCTCGAATTGGAGTGCGAAGGCTTTGTGGAAGAAGTTCCACTAGGTTGGTGGAATGCGGTTGATATCGGAGGATTAAAACGCAAGTTGAGACTAACGTATATGCTAAAAGAGTACCTGAAGAGAAAAAGAACTAGTAGAAGTATTTGTTAAAAATTAGCGCCCAACGTTGGGCTAGCGACTCTATCCTTAAACTATACTTACCGATGGACATCATTTCTACAAGTATTTCCAGACGTATAAAAAGTGCTGCTACTGCCGCAGTCAATCCACTAATAAATGTGGCAAGAACTGGTGTTCCAGTACTTGGCCAGATTTGTGAAAACATTCTGTAACAAATAAAGTTAACGTGAAATAATAATACTTTTTATCTGTTTAAAAAGTCAATACAATTATTGTAAATTAGTGTTATCTTCCACATCGATAGAATAACGTTGAACAAAAAAGAATACCTCGGGGTGAAATAAAAGGAAGTTTTATAACCGAGCGTTCTGTTATTGACGTCACTTTTGTTTCTGTGCTGCCTATCACATTGTTGTCCGTTTAGCTTATCATTGTCCAAACAAAACGTGATTTTTTATAGAAAAAAGGGATAAGAAGATGTGTTCATTCCATACACACTATATTCTTAAAGTCGAGATATACTATCGAAGTTACTATACATAGTGATCAATAGAATTAAGGTAAGCATAATACTTTTAGAATGAGTACAGGCCGGTGAATTATTGGAAGAGAAAATAAGATGTTGAGATTCATCCTTTTTTAACTTGTGCTTCTTAATATGGGCACTAATGCAAAAACTCACCTAAATATCAATCCATCTTGGGCCATGGCGTAAATAATTCTTGGCATTGGGAACATGGATCCGAACATGCTGACCGTTAATCCTGCAAGTGCTCCAATGGCTACAATATATTTGCATTTATAGGCGCCGACTTGACCGAAAATTTCCACTAAGGCCGACTCTTCGTCTACCTCGGTATATGGAACTGAAAAAATGGAAAAAAATATTATTACAGTTTCCTGTAATATTGACTTTTTAATAAAGCGATTTAACAACAGATGTCGAAGAATTATTATTTTTATTCTAACGCTTTATACAGTTTTGAAAAATGATATTTTTCAAAAACAGTGACCGTTCAACTTAGAAGCAACAACTACTTCCCGTGCTATATGCACCGACGGATATTGAATCACCCTTCAAAGTCGAACGGAGTTGGTATATCTACAAGATAATTTAAAACCAACCATTCTGGTTTGCAATTAGAAGGGACCGGTCTACAAGTTTCTTACCTATTAATGTGATCATCATGGAACTAGTAACGTAGGCTATCAAAATTATGGCTAAACTTGAAACTATAGCTAAAGGAATAGATTTCTTTGGTGTAGCTGCCTCTTCTCCAGTCGTTGCGATAATATCGAATCCAATAAAAGCGTAGAAACAAGTAGCAGCTCCTGTGAACACCTGAAATAAATGAACAAATGTATTTTTTATACCTAAAGTTGGAACTGCCACAAAAATAAATCAATTGGGATGTTAACTGTTCAAATAAAATTACAATTTTATTGTAAAGTGGTTGTTTCTATGAATTGCAACGTTTTCCTTCTAATTAAAAAAATGTTTAGCAAGCCAGGCCTCGGTTTGTTAGCATAATGCATGTGTTGGTGATGGAAAAGAGTAATTACCGGTAATTCTTCAGTTTTTTGTTTGTGGTTGTTTTTTATCCCAAAATTTATTGTAATTTCAATATTTATCTTTTTTTTATTCTCTCTCCAGCTCTTAATATATGTAGAATCTCAAGTAGAAGCGACAGTGAGCACTTATTCATAAAATTCTTTATGTCCAAGAGATAATCGAATACTTCCCCTACATGAAACACCCACCACTCTAGAACCACTTTAGACTCGATTGGTCTCGATACACGCTCCGGAGAGGGGAATGCGACATTATCTCTCTGTTGTTCTATAACTTTCTCTCTTTTACTCACAGAATGGCAATACAGAATATAAATATTTGCTGAATCTGAATATAAAGATACGTGCAATGAGAAACGGAACATTGTATCAGAGCTGCTTTTGAACTAGTCGACCAATATCAAGTTTCAACAAATTAAAAACACGATTATTACAATCGTTCGTTTGGACAAATACAACATATCGTACAATTCCCACCACTCCGTAGTCTCAACTATGGGCGGTCCTTAATTAGCGTCACAGTCAGTAAACAGCAGTCGATATCGGAGTACTGTTTTCAAGCCAATAATTATTCAAAATAAAATAAATTCGTAGAGAAATTAGAATGTACACCCTTGAGGAAAAAATACAAATTTGATCGTGGTATTTTGGAGGGAAAAAGTTGCTTTTGAAAACCGACCAGCGCCCAGTTATGTTCAAAATAGACCTCAATTATTTTATAACACCCTTTATACATATTAAGAGAAAAATAATAATGAAGATCCTTTTAACGAATAAATTCAAGTTTCCATTTTGTAAAATTCTCTTCTACGAAATTTTTAACCAAAATCAAATAAAGCTTGTTGGAAATTGTTGGCAACCATTCAAGGGTTGCGAAGTTTTAATGAAAACTCGTATATTACTAGAGTTTTAGAAAGTTTGCGAGATAGAGAGAGCAGATAAGAACACAAAATCAGTAATTTTGAAACAAAAACTTGTGTATCGATATAATTTTCACCATCAAAAGGATACATTGAATCAGTTTACTGAGAAATACAAAAATGACAATAAATTACTATTCCTGAGACATTATTTATTGATAAAGCTGGTTAATGGGTGCCAGGGCATAAAGGCATTGTGGGGAACGCATAAAATATTTTTATTATAAAGTTGATAGTGTTGAAAATGTAATATATTGAGAGGTTTATTTTTCTTCTTTGACCTCGCAATAGCAAAGAGAAGAATTGAAACACACTTTTGGGTGCTGGAACCCTTTTACGATTTCAGAAGAAATAGGCAAAACCGAAAAGAAGAGAAGAACTGATTATTGGAAAGATCTAGTAGGGTGTTTTATTATTTCGGACTTAAACTGTAAAATTTCTGACGTTGAAGGATCAAATACTCCGAGTCAGCACTTTATAGGCAACTTGGAAGACCACTGTAAATACATTTTGTAAGAAAAGATATTTATATGAAGAAAAATAGGTTAAATCGTTGACGCAATGTTGTAAAAAAAAATGTAATACTCACTCCAGACCATCCCTTCGGAAGAAATCCCTTGTGCTTGGTCCAATTGTCTGTGTTGACGTAAAAAAGTCCTGCGGTCATGACGAACACCCACACTGCGAGGTTGATGACGTTTAGGATGTTATTGAAGATTAACGATTTTTTAACACCTGCCGCTAAAAGCAGCATCATTAGGAGTGTTATCACAAAGGCGAGGAAGTCTGGATCTCTTCCTATAAAAAGATTTAAAAAATTTCTCACAATTTTTAATATTTTTTCTAATCGTTATAGGTAACATTTTTTTCTCTCAGTTGTACGATAAATAGTTTTTGAGATACAGCGGGTTACCTTTTTTAATCAGACACCCAGTACATTAGATACACGTTTTGCTGCTAACAAACTCTCAAGATAAGGGGACTGTTTTCAGAGACCAAATAAATAAGGGTGTATCACGAAAGCTGCCAAACAACTAACGTGGAAAGCTCCCTCTATAGCTTTAAACGTTATGGACGAGAAAGTTTGTATTTTCTGTTGTAAATAGTTTATAAACTTGTCTTTCACTTGATACGAAGCTTTCCACGTAGTTCTGAGCGAAGTTGTGCTTGTAAGTTATGGTAACAATGGATTCTTATAGACAGGATAAACTTTTATTATAATTTGAAAATGTGTGATGCCTTTTGGCATAATATAATAATATAAGAATAATATTTAAGTAAGAAATAAATTCCCTTGAAACTTATTTCAATAAATCATTAGAACGTTGAAATATTACATAAATATGAGTAAGAAAGTCGACAGGTGCGAAGTCAAGTTCAGAGCGTGAAATAAACATAAACATGTATTATTTAATATTTACTTACGGTGAACTTGACTAGTCGTATAAATATACAAGCGACAAAGCATCAGGGAGATCAGTCAACAATCAATATTAGATCGATCAGTGATCAGTCTATAATAAGTCAATCTAAGATGAATTAATCATCAGTCATCCTTAATTATAAGTAGGTTATACGGCTAGAACTTATCCCAGTGCCAGAAGTAGTTGTTTTATTCCATTAAGATGACCCTCCGAGTGACCAATTAAGAGGCCTATCTACACCTTTAAAACCGAACATTACAAAAGTTAAAACACTGAAAACCAGTGGCTTTGAAGTGTTCTAATTACACTTGTAGATCTCAGACGCAACCCATTTACTGAAGTCCTGTCACTTTAAATACAATTCAATGTTACATAAACTTCCTTATATTTGAAACGGTTTTTACGATCCGGCACGTTTTACTCTCCCCTTTTCAAAGTTTTCTGCGTTCGGGCAAGGAAAAGGTATCTTTAATTATATAAGAAGATTTTATTGATTCGCTCTTGCATAATACAAGCAAAATGTGAAAAAACTCAATATCCAGATGATATATCCCGTAGCCTCGGTTTTTTTGTTTGCTATTCCTCCTGATTATTTGTATGCTTTGTTATTTTTGTCCAATATTCTGGTTGGATAGAAATAATGATGTATGAGTAATAGTAATAGTAGTAAACTTAGGAAAATTACGATTTTTTATATACGAAAACTTTGACGCACGTTTTCTCGAGTTTTCATTTTTACGATTTTTCCTAATTGGCGGGAAAGATAGGGAAAAAACTAAATGTCCTATCGAAATAAAACAAAATGCATTATATTCGGGATCAAATTATCTTCTAGTTGAACCTAAAAAACCTTTACAAAGTTGAGATTAACATACTTTTTAAACAATCTAAAGTCAATTTATAAAAAAAAAATGAACTTTTTTTCAATTCGCTAAAAATTATTGAATTTTTCACGTTTTTATGAATTTTCTTGGTTCAACTAGAAGCTATACTATTCAGGAATAAAAATATTTTTGGATTTTTTATTTCAGATGAAATTTGAGACCTGCATCTTTCCCGCCGCACAACAAAAGCGCTCGCGAGACGCCTCGGCGAAATCCTTGTACCGGGCATAATATTACATAAATCTTAATGAAAAAATTTGAGAAGACTGCTAAAATATATCACAATAAAACCTGAAAGTTTCGTTCCAATCGGAAATTTCTTTCCTTCCCAAAAAAATCCTTCAAAAAATCGATTTTTTGAAGCCTCTAAAGCAGGCTCCCCCTTAAGATAATATATTCTACTCACCTATTGCTTTTCCAATACTTTCGTGTATAGCATGCGAAATAGCTCCATTAGCCAATGAGTCGAAACAAGCACTCAAAGCACACGCACAAGCACTCGTACCTATAAGGTACTCCAGAATCATATTCCAGCCGATCACGAAGGCTATGAATTCACCTACTGTTACGTAAGAATACATATAAGCTGAACCAGATGTATGAGGCACCCGAACACCAAATTCCGCATAACATGCTCCTGAAACAAAGAAAATTCTGTTAGTAATTGTATAAGTTGAACAATATAATTTGAAATGCGCTACCCCAAATTCATATAGGTACCTTTAGATACGGGATTTTCCATGATTCGTAGTTCTGCCAAAGCCTTTCTAGAATTTAAGCCACAATACTTTATTCAAGAGCAGCCCGACCTAATTTCAAATTCATACGTAAATCGTGTAGCGCAAAGTGGTAGGTTCAGATGTACACTTTTCGTTTCGGTAAATGGAGCATAAAGTGCCGAAACGTAGAGGTTACTATAAAATTCAGATTTGAATAAACAGGTCGTTATAAGAACTTTCTAAAAGTTGAAGTTGCTCCATACAATCTATTCTTGACAATCTCTATGAACGTATAACCGGATATTTTAATAGGTGAAGTTACTGCATTCATGTTTTATACAAGGTGTTACTTTAAAATTGGTTAAGGGTACTAGACTCGTAAGATGGGATCTCATTCCTACCTTCTTGGTAATTCCATCATTATTTCCTGGATATTTATTTTTAAGTTTGTGGGTAGTACTTTTCTCGCTTCTAGAAGAAAATAATTTCCTATCGGTTTTCTTTCAGTTCCTCTTCTATTTGCTTGTTTATTATTAGTTTAGTTGATCGTACTCTTCTTTTTGTCCAGTTTTCGAAACAGTTGACCGTTCCTGACGTATCATAGGACAGATGGCTGCTTGTTTTGGGCTGATGTCCTACTATAACGTGGATCTTATTGTGTGTCTCAAGGATGTGGAGGCGTACATCAGGATCGGCAGATTCATCTTCCTGTTCACACATACTGTATAGAGGGGTGTCCACTAACCCCATTGTATGGAGGTGTTTCCTTAATTGACAGTGGCCAGTCAGAAATCCTACCGTTAATCGAAGGTTTTTCCTGGTCATCTCCAAATATTTTTTCGACTCTAGCTTCCCAGGGTCGCCTAGGGTGATCCTGGTAAGACTGCATCCCTTGATTTCATCCTATCTGTTTAGAGATTGAGAATGGGTGTAACGTTTAGCTAGTTCCGCAATTGTCGAGTTCTTAGTTCAGCCACTTCCTTGGCTAAAGGATCAGCAATGCGGCCAGCTTTGCTCCTTTCGTGACGCTGTGGTGAAGCCTTTCTGGCATTCAATAAAATTACCTTTTTCGTAAATCATTCATATTTTGAAGTAAATGTTTTTGAAACTTTTGACCGGGCATGAACTATGTTAGTCAACAGGGAAGACTGGAAAAAAGGTGTACCCATACATGCGGATGTTTTTTGGTATACAGACGGGTCAAAAACGTTAGATGGCGTAGGAGCCGGCATAGTATGGCTAAAACAAGGGATAGCCTTCCCAGTACGCCTATCAAGGAACGTCACAATTTTCCAGGCGGAAATGCCGCCGATTCACCACTGTGTGGAAGCAACTAAAAGGCAGAAGAGAACATATCGTTCAATTGCCATCTTCACAGACAGCCAAGCAGCGCTAAAGGCACTCAACTCCGTAGAGGTCAATTCTAAGCTAGTATGGGATTGTGTGCGGGCCCTAAACACACTGGGTGAGCGTAGCAATGTTACGGTAGCCTGGGTACCGGAGCACGAGGGGCATAAGGGCAACGAAAAAGCAGATGAAATGGCCAAACAAGGCACATCAATGCCATTCGTTGGGCCGGAACCCTTCTGCGGCGTTGCAAAAACCATAACAAGAAAACAAACAAAGAAGTGGGTCGCCCACAAATCTCTGAGGCAAGCGAAACAGTTCATATTAGAACACTCGCCAAAATGTACAGCAGATCTGATGGCCAAAGATAGGAAAACCGTCAAAGCTGTAGTGGGTCTGTTAACGGGGCATTGTAAGCTCAATAGGCATTTAAAGCTGATGGGATTGACAAACGAAGATATGTGCAGGTTTTGTCACCTAGAAGAAGAAACGGCAGAACACATTCTGTCAGAGCGATAGCCTGGCAAATGTGCGGTTTTTTGCGTTAGGCGAAGAAAAGCCATTGGCAGAGAACTATATGAAAGGTTCACGCTAATAGACTTTTTAAAAAGAGTCAGGCTGGAGAATGTAATCTAGAGTTTAGAGGACCACGATAGATCTGAAAAGGTCGCAGTGGAATAGGCCAAAAGCCACCTCATAAAATCTATCTATCCATGTTAGTCAACTACTTCAAAAATTAAATTGTAAACTCCTCTATCTATACTCAACCTGTTACGAATTGATTGAATGGGTAATTAGAAGACAATAATAATGACAGCACTCGTAGCTGTGATATCGATTCATTTAAACACCGGGTTAACGATTAAAAGGATCAATCAGAGAAAGGACAACTTCATCCGATCGTTCTCATTTAACTTGATATATTGTAGGCTGTAGCTGATCAACAGGTCCCTCAACTAATTGAAATCTACTTTATCGACTGATGTGCAACAAAGATATATGCGAATAAAATAAATTAGCTTGTTAATATAATAGGTACGTTGTTAGAACAAGTGTGAGTTTATGACATGTGGAACCAGTATTAAATCCAGACTTATTTAAAAGTAATAATCGTTCAAACGATTAATTTTTTATGGTTCCTTGAGTGTATTTATTTATTACTGGAGATAATGTAGGTAGATAAAGGAAATGTACTTTTTATCTCGTAAATTTTGTGTGGCAACAACTTGAAAGATGTTAGTTCGTGCCCGAAATCAAACAAATCAACGAATGTAATATATAAATCAGAATATCCGACAAATTATGATTTTTGAGTTACCAGTACTGGTTGATTGATTGATTGGTTCAGCATACCAGTCAAAGGCTCTTGGTTGTGCCGTTTATGTGAAGAGACCAGTAGCCCATATCAGGCTCAGCAGTCTTTTCACTAGGTCCTTCTTGGAGAAATCCTCCCTTGGATGTTCTAGTCCTAGGAGTCTATGTCTCCAATGAAATAATGCTTCACCAGTACCAGTACTGGTACACGGCACACTATTACAGAATCCTACTGGTCGCCAGTACCAGTGGAGGATTTAGGCTTGCTGTCGCCCTAGGCCCGGTTTGATGCGCCGCTCTCTTAGTGGAAGCTTCTTACTAGCAGTATCGAAACGAAATAAAATTACATTCCAAATAATTACTAGAATTGCTGTTTCTAAACGCTGTAATTTTCGCTGCAATCCTGTAGCTTCAGATCGCGTAGTCGGTTTCTTATTTCTGCTCTAGGCAATTAATTAAAGTGCATAAATTATTCCAGAATTCTACTTTTCTAATGCGTAACATGCTTCATGTCGAGCAGACCAACGAGTTTGAGAAAGAACCGCAACTCTCAAATTTGTACGCTGGACCGAGAACTCCCAACGATGTGAGAAGGAATTAGTACTCGCAAAGTAGAAAATTGTTGACTGCTTCTGTTACAGATTCAACTGAACGTGATTTTAGGAAGGAAAAGGTTTTGCTTCGAAGGCTTTGCTTTAAAGTGAAAGGTTTTACGTTTTTCGTATTTATAAAAATAATCATTTGCTCAAAAACTAAAGGATTTGCTTCTAAAAAAGGAATCTAGGTTCACAAGAACTTTTCTCACTTTTCCCAGTAGTTGCCCGGCTAACACACAGCTTGTAACGTGAAAATAAGTGTATATGTAGGAGTGTTTTCTTGTGTTGAACTCTATCTGTATCCTTGGTTGTGTTTGTGTACGCCACGTGAATCAGATTTCAAAACGTTATTTAGATTTGACGAGGAGAATGTGGTGTGGTTGGCGGACCACTTTCTTGGCGTGGATCACGAAACTCGTGGAGCTGCCCAGTCACCTGTACAGCAAATGAAACTATTTCTGCGTTATTGTGCGAACCCTGGATTCCAGGGCGGAATTGCTGAAGAATTGGGATGTACGCAGCCCACAGTGTCCAGAGAATTTCATAAGGTGCTTGAGCGGATTGTACAACAGGCCGGTGAATGGATCCGGTCCCCAAACACAGAAAATCAAATCATGCAGGCCAAAGAGAAGTGGTTGACCAGGTTCAATTTCCTAACAGCTATTGGTGCTATCGAAAAGCCAGCCCAATTTGAAGACGAATATGTAAATCGAAAAGGTTTTAGCACATGCGACCAGAATTGTGTCATAACTAGTATAGATGCAAGTTGGTCAGGATCAGTTCATGATTCTCGTATAAGGAAGAATTCGGCAGTGTGTGAATTCATGAAAAGGACAAGAAGACTATCCTACTAGGAGACAGTGGGTATGGTATAATGCAGTGTCTTATGACTCCCTACCCCAACCCCTCACGAGGAATATCAGATAGCCTTCAACAGGCTGCGTACAACAGAGCGAGTTCTACCTTTTACTTTATTCATCAGAAGCATTTCCTTGCAAGGAAAAGGTAGAGCAAAATCTTTTACTTCCACCATTTTCTTGAAAGTAAATGCTTCATTTTTATAAATACGGCCTATTATCATGCTTATTCGATTGTTTCAATCAAGACAGTTTATAAAATGAAAATTCATTAACTTTCGAGTCGAGGTCATTATAATTTCTGGAAAATTCCCGAGTTAATTTGAGAAAACAAAAGCCAGCATCTTAACGCTTTTCTTTCTGAAATGTCATCGCTGATTACGATATTATCTATGGTACTGGAGACGCAGACTTCTTCTAATACTTTAATGGAGGAATAATTGAAGTGCCAAGAATAAAATGGATATACAGGGTATTTCTATAGTCTAGTTGATATGAAAAAAGAGAATCTAATATCATAGCAGACCCCAATTTTTATTGATGGAAATTATTCTTGTTTGTATTTGACAGCAATACTCGTACATTCAACAACATCAGAAAATCGATCCCAATTCAAATAATTTTACCTTCTTAAATGCGCGTCTTCATTCGCATTCGTTTTTCGCTGGTAGCCGGGAAAAAGACATCTGTTGACGCATTTAAACGGAAGGGCTTTCTTACGCGCTACTGAGTAGCTGCTAACCCAAATTAATTCGCTAATTCGCCCCCGGTCGTCGGACCTATCTGGGAGCAGACAAGCGAATGATTCGTAACGGTGGTAGTGAATGATGAACAACTGTTTATTAATCAAAATAAAGTGAAATTCTCCAGGCTGTCTATTTTTAAATGTTGGCAATAACTTTTTCCGGCTTCTTCCAGACTCTAGTGCTAATAGGAAAAGCAAGTTTTTATCTTGAAACTGATGTGATGCCTTTTGGCACTAAATAGAAAACCTGAATTAAATTCATTCGGAATTATTCACATTTCAAAATAATACGTTAGTTTATTTAAAACATTAAAAGTATCAAGGTAACTATCACGTAATATTTTAATATTTACATTAGACGTGATCTATGAGAGTATATATGTTGATGAAACACACGAAACAACATTCAGTATTCGATTCATTATTTGATTCATCACGAATTATTATTAATTCATATTGTATAGTTGATTAGATGTTAAGTTATTCAAGTGTATAGTTATTATGACTTGTCACCAATAAATTAATATCCCAGTGACCCACGTAGTTTTTCTACTAGTATTTGAGAGGGCTCCCAAAGGACCAGGGATTCCACTAGTTACCGTAGAAGCCCACCAACTCACTGATAGTGTAGAAGCGTTAAACTCTCTGTTTGTTTAGAAATATTCACCATTAACTTTTCAATTGCAGCAAAAATATTGGTAGGTAATAACGAACACTTTTTTTATAAAAGACCAAATAATACGACCTAATTGCTCTTAGAAAGTCTATACTCCACTTCCTATATTCCCAGTTCGTTCTCAATTTTCTATGAAATTAGAATGAAATCCATTTCCCATATAGAGTCAATCCCATCAGCGAATTGATTTGGAACGGTAATCGTATTTGTAAATCCCTTTGATTCCTAAGTACTTACTGCATCAGCAATCAGTATTCTAGTGGGACTCTTGGAAATATGAGCAAAGCTCTAGTGTACGGTAAACAGTTTAAAAACATATGAATTATAATTCCACAGGACGTTTAAAATTCGCTGTAAATATTTTATTTACGGTGCACTACTAGGGAGATCCTACTATCTTTTATCTTTAAACGATTCATAATAATAGTTAATCAGGCTCTAAGTAAAACCAGGTGATAGCTATAGCTACGCACTGGGAAACTACATCTCTGTATTTCAGGCAATCTTGCAATTCGCGAGAGAAAACAACAGGAGAGCTGCCGAAGGCAAGCAGATCCATATCATGTCAGATAGTCAGACGGCACTTAAGGCAATCTGAAGACAGAAAGTGACCTCTAGACTAGTATCGAGGGCAATGAAAAAAAGCTGACGAACTTGCAAAAAGAAGGTCTACCGAAAACTATAGTAAGATCTGGATCAGAGAACAACATAAAAATTTCTGGGTAAACGTCCCAAGGCAAATGCATGGGAAAACCTTTATAAAAGAACCATGCCTGAAACGTACAGCGGAACTGCTAACACTGTGCAGAAATCATCTGAGAATCATAACAGGTTTCATGACTGGTCATCCACCAGTAAAGGAACATCTGCACAAATTAAGACTATACATCCTTACAAGCAGATTATGCGATAAGGAAACGGAGACAGTGGAACATATACTGTTTACATGCTAGACTCTTGATCGCAAAAGACAGTTATTACTTGGCCAACTGCAAGGAAACGCTGAGCTGTATAGCAAACACACCAAGCTAAGAACTTGTACAAACTGGTGCAGGGGACAAAGGTTCTGGACTGGGTGCTATGAGAAAGCACGAGCAAAAATACAATAAGCCATTAGGCTGCAGTGTTATCAGAGACTTCTCAGACGGGCTCGGGGAAAAAAGTAGACCTGTTCCAGGAGTTGGCGGACAATTATTCAACATTTGCAGATAATGTGTTCCGCTGTCTCATAATCTGCTTGTTCAATCTCACAGAGTTGGTATCTTAGTGAGCAGATCAGATTTCTGAAGCTCTAAGTCTATAGGAACCTAGTCTTGCCTCTCTTTGAATTAAAAGGTTAAAGGAAAGTCAAATAGTACTTTTATTGCCGATGCTTCACATAAACAGTAAAATTGACTAATACTGGAGCAAATAATACATCAATTAACAAGAAGCGAAGCCCGACGCAATCTCTTTGATGTTTTGGTAACAAAAATGTATGACCTTGAGAGACCGACGTTGACAGATAACTTACTAAATACACTGAGAAAATGATCAAATTTTTAAATATCGGCGATATAATTGGTCGACAAAGTGAAGTATGACAAGTATCTCATTATAAAAATGGCTCCTTTCAAACATGCGCATACAAAAAAAGGAAAGGCAGCTTCGCTTCTTGGTTGCTGGTGTATTGTTTGACTGGAGTGAAAAGTATTAATGGCTGGTAACTAACATTGTTTTTTCCACAGTTTTGTAATAGTTTTTATTTTTATTTAACCTTGTCCCTAATACTAATTTTTCTTTTGTAATAAAGCACATTTCTCTCGTTTCCTTTCAAGATGTAAATCTCGAATGGTATAAAACATCGATCGGTTTTTCATGCTTTTAATGATGTATGAAGAATTTTCATAATCACTTTCGATTTATTATTCTCAAAGTACTAAATCGTGTGGACATTTGTTTAAAAATCAATTTATTTCGTTGGTCCAATATAGATTAACTCTCCAAACGACTCTCTCGTTGATTACACGCTTTGACGTGGTTCAATCGACCCTGAAGGCGACAATATCATAATGTCAATAAAATTCGCCATATTAAACTTTTAAATTTCATTTTGTTCGACTACATATTGTTAAAGGGATTCTCTGTGCAAGAAAATGTTCACCTGCTTCCTAAAACTTCATTGCGACACATTGAAATTGATAATAAACTTCAATTCAAGTATTGAATAGAATTCCCAGATGTGCTGAAGCATTTTATTTTTAGTATCCTTTATATTTTCCTACCTTGTTCGTTAAGTGAAGTGAGATCAAAACAGAAAACATTTATTACAGAGTTAAACAATTAAGAGGTGTTCCAATGAAAAAGAAGCTTCAACAGTCTCTGGAAAGGTCACAATTATGTATGTATAATGGGGTGATATTCACTGAGACCTGAAAGATTTAATGCGTCCCCTTTCTAGCAAAAGAAAAAGCGGTGGTTAACGAAAGAGATCAAGGATATGAATAAACTTATACAGGGTGTTTCATTGGGAAATGGGCATACGGTAAGGGTAGGTAGAGGTCGCCTAGGTGGTTCTAAAAAACCCCCATATGATGGGTCTAGCGCTCTTTATAACCGAGATACAGGGTGTTTTATGTATTTTGACTATTTCTTTGATGGTTTATAACTTATGATACACATTGTATATATTTTTCATATTCACAGCATAAACTCTTCATCCTGTATTGTACCGAATACCAAATAAATTATAATTCATAATCCAGGTACGGACTAGAAAAAAATGAAAGAAATTGAATCAGTTTAAAACAACACCCTGTATATTAAAATTTTGAAAATTCGTTTGCAGATTTGAAAAGAGCAGAAAAAATTATGTCAAAGCAAATGTGTTTTGTGCTTCCGCATACAATTTTACATTGGTTGTGATGTTTGATATCCCAATTTGCTGTAGGTAATTGTCAAGTTGGCTGATGTTAGGGTGTAATTTTGACAGTTAATGATTTGAGAGTTTGTAGTTGTGTTCTTGCGTTCGTTAAGTGATTATTTGTTGATAGATAACCAGTTATTACTTGTTGAAAATGCCCCATAAATTTGATAACAATGAATATGCAGACATGTTGTTTGTCTACGGATTTTGTAATGGTAATGGAAAAGCTGCCCAAAGAGAATATGAGCGGCGATTTCCTGGCCGGCGGTTACCAAATGACAAGACTTTTTCCAATGTGTTCAGTTACCTCAGAGAACACGGTAAATTTCCAACAGTGGCAGAAAATGAACATCATGAAAGACGACATATCGGTTTGGAACAAAATATTCTAGACATTGTGCAAAACGACCCAAAAATCAGCACAAGAAGAATCAGTCATGCCACTAATGTTCCTCATTCTACTGTGTGGCGAAGATTAAAAAAAAATAATCTCTATCCGTACCACGTACAGAAAGTTCAGAGGCTTCAAGTTGGAGATGAAGTCCCGAGATTGGTTTTTAGTAGGTGGATATTACAAAATAACAGAATATTGCACAGGTGCTTATTTACCGATGAAGCTCAGTTTACCAGGGACGGTATTAATAATTCAAGAAATGCTCATGTTTGGGCCCAACAAAATCCGTTTGCTATAAAACAAACACATTCACAAATAAGATTCTCGTTTAATGTATGGTGTGGTGTTATTAACAACCGGCTAATTGGTCCCTATTTTCTCCCACATTTACTAACTGGTGAAGTATATTTAGAATTTCTGCAAAATATTTTACCCATATTGCTAGACAATGCAGATGTTAATGTTGGGGGTATGTACTTCCAACATGATGGTGCTTCACCTCATTTCAGAGCAATAGTGAGAGACTTTTTAAACGACAACTTCCCAAATAATTGGATAGGCAGGGGAGGACCTCATAACTGGCCTGCAAGGGGACCCAACTTTAACCCAATCGACTATCATGTTTGGGGTTACTTAAAATCCAAAGTCTATTCAACTGAAATAAATACAAGAGAAGACCTTTTACAGAGAATCCAGGACGCATGCGAGGAATTGAAAAATGATCAAGCTATGATTAGGAAATCTATTAGACATCTTACTAAAAGAGCACAGAAATGTATTGAGCAAAATGGTGGCCACTTTGAGCATCTGTTAAAATAAAGTTATACTTTTCCGGGATGTAATTTTTTCGCATTTTATTATTTGTTTAAAGTGCAGCATAATGGACAAATACAATTATCATAACTGTATTACACATACGGGGTGTTTGTAAGTTAGTTATTGAAATTAGCATTTTGTCTTAAAATGTATAGGCCTGTCGATTTATTTTACATTGGTTGTGATCCAAAATTTAGGAGATTATGAAATGGTTAGGGATTTTATTGATTGAAAGTAAAAGATTATTATTTAGAGAAGAAAAAGTATTTTTTTTTTAAATTTTGTACCACCCTTACATCGAAAAAATAATGTTGACTCAAATTAACAAGTACGAAAATTGTATGCGGAAGCACAAAACACATTTGCTTTGACATAATTTTTTCTACTCTTTTCAAATCTGCAAACGAATTTTCAAAATTTCAATATACAGGGTGTTGTTTTAAACTGATTCAATTTCTTTCATTTTTTTCTAGTCCGTACCTGGATTATGAATTATAATTTATTTGGTATTCGGTACAATACAGGATGAAGAGTTTATGCAGTGAATATGAAAAATATATACAATGTGGATCGTAAGTTATAAACCATCAAAGAAATAGTCAAAATGTATCTCGGTTATAAAGAGCGCTAGACCCATCATATGGGGGTTTTTTAGAACCACCTAGGCGACCTCTACCTACCCTTACCGTATGCCCATTTCCCAATGAAACACCCTGTATATGAAATGAATAAATTGCCTAGGAACACAAACAATCAGGTAATAAAAGACATTTGAAGGGTATATATGCAAATATGGTGAAGAAAGGTGAAATAGAATATAATGAGAATTTTAAATGCCGATAATATAGAGAGAGAAGAAAGTATAGATAAAACAGGTTATATATCAACATTTGAAATGAATATGATTGATAATATTGTAACGGATAAAAAAGTGGTGGCTGATTTCTTTATTAATTTACAAAATATTACACCAAGTAAGGATATAAAGGTGAAAATATATATTTCTGTATCCTACAACCTAATATGAGGTCCAAAACATCATCAAAGGCCGCTGGACATGGTGCAATACAACGTGCAAATAACTTGCAGCAATTTATTCCAAGGTCAGTATATTGCAAATGATGAATCTTGCTTGCTATTTGACATCATGCAATTCTATTTCATTGCTGCCAACCTAACCAATAATAGAAAGTAAAAAGTGTGTAAAAAACTCAAAAATAATCTAATGAAACAATATATAGAGTATATTATTATTTAAAATGAAGATAGCGAAAGTGAGAAAAAAAAACTAAGTGATAGGTATCATTCGATTGGAAGTAGTTAGTTGGTTGATAACAAAAAAGCAACTAGATTTCTCCCTAGAATTGCACCTTGCATGCAATAGAAATGGCACCAAACCGATAAAAGAAGAGATGTTAGCTGATGATATTATTGGACCACCTACGTCTGCATGTTCTTCACCTATCGTTTTAATCAAGAAACCGGACGGAAAGTTTCAGTTTTGTGTAAATTACAAGAAGCTGAAAGAGGTCACCCTCATGCTGTTCCTATCCCATTTGTGAGTGCTACCTTAGATAAACTAAGAGAGGCCCGATATTTGACGACGCTTATTGGCAGATACCCATGGCCTAAGCATAAAAACCTCTTACCTCCTTTGTAGTTCCGAGAGGCATCTATCAATTTAAACGTATGCCTTTTGGGCTAAACAATGCTCCAGCCATATGGCAACGCTTTATTGATCGTGTCAACTTAGTGGACCTCGAGAAATCTGTCTTTGTGTATCTTGACGATATCGTGATTTGTACTCCCACATTCGAGATACACATTGACCTTCTTCGAGAGATTCTTAGAAGAATTAGGGAAGCAGGGTTAACTCTAAATAAAGAAAGGTGTTGTTTCTGTAAGCCAGAATTGAAAAATCTGGGGTATGGTATCAATAGTTTTCGATTACTGGTAGATCCTGAGAAGGTTGACGCCGTCTTGAGTATTCCTAGTCCCAAAAATGTGTCGGATGTAAGGCGCATCGTGGGTCTGGCAAGTTGGTATAGCGTTTTGTTCCAGATTTTTCAACCCTAACCGCACCGTTACTTAGGAAAACTGTTAAATTTCATTGAAATGAACCTTGTGAGAAAGCTCTCCAGCAGATTAAAGACTATCTTGTATCGGCTCCAGTTTTGTCTTGTCCCGATTTCACTCGTCCATTTATCATTCAAGCTGATGCATCAGATTTTGGCTTAGGTGCTATATTGACGCAACTATATAAAGATGGCGAACATGTTATAAGCTACCTTAGTCGCTCACTGACTTGTACCATGGCAATTGCATCGAATTGCAGAAACTGAACAGCTGGGTTACAACTGCGCATGCTTTCGATCAAGAAATCTTGCGTCTTGCATTGCACGTTGTATTGCACCATGTCAAGCGGCCTTAATAAAGTAACAAAAAAATGTATACCAGGGATTTACAACATGGATGTACTGGAACAAAGGATGAAATAAATAAAAAGAATGAAGAAAACATAATCAATACCATGATTCGACGTCGACATCTTGTTAATGGGTTACTTATCTGCAACGACAATAAATTTCAAGGTCATTGGAATTTTTTTGTAGTCGTCTATTGGGAATTCAATATAAACGATACTCTATCTGGTGGCATAAAACGGAACTTTTTCTGTGTACATTATTTTATAACCTGCCATATATATATTTGTATAATAAATACAATTAACAATACTTATAGAACTACGAATATAATAGAAAAAATGAAAAGAAATCAAAGGCAACCTCTAAACTGCAATCACTCAGTGAAAATCTTATGTAAAAGATAATTGAGGTTATACAACAATGTACAGAGAAGTAGTTTAGTTATCGCCGCTACGGCGCTGCGATCTTAATTTGAATCCCCAATGGAGTCTAACTTGCATGAATATTAATTTATATGATCGTTTTCAAAACCCCTGAGTCGTCGAATAAATGTTGAAAAGCTTGCGCTAATTTTAGTACATTAAAATCCACGTGTTACCATCGTACTGAAAGTATCAAAACGTGCTTATCGCGTAATTTACGCCCATTAAAAATTCTAAAGACTTGTGTGAACTTTTCTTTTTGTAAATTAAACCACAATCTTTGTTTAACAAAAAGTAAAATGAATACACCACATGGAACATTCAGAAGATATTTGAACTTTTCTTGATTCAGTGAAACTTAATTTTCAAATATCTTCTGTAAGTTCCTTTTCTTTTTGGCTACTCTTTTATTTTTAAAATCTCTTGGTAAATCATAACTGCTTTTCTTAATAAACTGTCGAGCGTCAGGCAAGCATTTTTCAAATCCAGTTTGTCGATATTCTTTGATCCAGATCTGAATGTCTTCAAGTTCAATTCTAATGTATATATTATGAGAAAAAACTTTTTCAAATTCATTTTCGGCTGTGGGGCGGGAGGCCCTTTGTACCACTAGGTCACGTCTTACGCCGCTTCTGTTTGCGTGTCCAAACTAGAGCACTGTAGGCATAGGTATTCTCGTCTGCCATTTTGGTGCCTTGTTGTACGTTGGCGTTGTTGTTGTGTTGGTCAAGTATTTGGCGTGAGATTCGTTATTTCTACTTAGAGACGTGGCCAGCATCCATTCGTTGCACTTTCTCAATTTTCTGGTGTTAATAGTCTGAAGGAAAGTTGGTAAAATAAAATGTTCTGTTCAATATCAAAAATTTTTCAACACAATATGTCAACTCGACACATCACAAAACAATAAAATTCAGGCACCCAAATGGCGGATGAGAATACTCATCTCTTTAGTACCTTATCCAAACTATATCAAAATTATACTACGTAATGTCTTTTATATGATGACACAATCCGTTTTCTATTAGGTTTTTGGTCAAAAATATTTACCTATTGCTTGGCCTATTCTTAAATTGTGTGTTCTGCTACTTTGACATTCTGTATTTTCCGTCATGTTGATAATATATTATAGACACAAACAAAATTTCACAAAGTTACAAAGTATTATGAACTCGTTGGGCAATTACACGATATTTATCAAAAATTCCATGCAATCATTTTGAAATTCCATCCCAAAATTCTATTGTAGTTTGAGGTTATTTAGTATCCAGTATCTTTTCCGTGTAAAACACAGTATTTTCAAAAGAATTTCTTTCCTACTCTTCGGATAAAACCAGTGAAATACGAGATTTGTTTTTATTTTCACTGTCTGATGTTTGGCCCCAGCAGTGCAGCGGATATCGATCCGCTTTGTAAGAACTATAAAGTTATTTTTGTCTATTTTAGGAAGAAACTCTGCAGAGGATTTAAATTTAGATGGTAATTTGATCCTGAAATTGATTGAAAGCAAATACTTAATCTGATATCTCCGTGAATTTTGATATGAATTTGTGGGTAGTAACGATTTTTTGTGGCGTGGGTTTTCCCTGGTCTGTACACCCCTATCCCAGTCCCTTCTATTAGTTTTAAAGGAATTTCACTGTAGATCTTTTTCAATGTATGGAGCACGAAAAGGCACGACAGTGAAGTAACAAAAGTTTTTTCTTTGATCTATTCAAGTGTGTTCACCTGGAAAAGAGAATCGCAAGCTTTTTATGTTACATAAAAGTGAAGAAAACCAAACACAGAAACAAGAAATATACCACAAATATTAACAGAGAAGGTTATTTTATTTATTCATTGATAATTTGGGACATCTTTTATCACGGAATTTTATCTTTTGAATCCTTTGTAACGAAGCTTGAAGGATTCAAATCCACGTTATATTAAGCTGAATAATTGGCGACAATTTTAGGTACCTCTTGTTCACCCAATTTATCCGTAGCTATAGAAATATTCCTTGACAGTCGCCTCTGGGTGAATAAATTTCGATAAACGAAAAGTTTTATGAATACATTATTTTTTATGTTGAAAATTTTGGAAAAAAGAACCACGAGTGATACTGGGTATACTTTTACTTCTTGTAAAGTAAAGTTTTTGGAGTGTAAATGTGATTTGAATATTCAATAATTAATGATCCAATGGAAACAACTCAACTTTCGTGACTGACAAAACATTTTTTCCATTTTCTACGGAATAATAACACTATTAACATTATTTATTAAGGCAATCTAAATAAATTAACTATTGGACCTGTTCAAAATCGTTACTATCAGAATATCAATACAGGTCACTTCCAGGAACAATAAACGTAGAATTTTAGAATTAATAATAAACCCATACTTCCTCTTTTGGAACTTTTTGTAAGGAAATTCTTAGGCTGAAATCGGGAGACATCATCATCCAGGTAATTCTGCAATCGATTCCTTTTTGGTAATTGTTACTTACGTTGTAACATGTCTATCGACCTGTTTCGATTTTACGACATAATTTCCCTAATTACCGCTCACCGTCATAGTAACCACTTCCAATATAGTTCTGTGATCTAAATTTCTCCTACTCTCGTTGACCGTTAAGACAATTGACATATGATGTCAACGGTCGATTCCATGGGGTGGTTTCATCCCTTTCCGATACCGACCCTTGAGTAGCAAGGACGTACCTTTTATCGTCTCTTAAATTTAACTAAGTTTTACCTCAAATTGCTGTGGTAAGCACAGCTGCCAGGATACCGTTACATGCCAGGTTACCGCTGCCAAGATACCCTGCTAGAATACTGTTATCTAACCACTAGGATACACCTAGGCATCTCTAGTTCCGATTTTCAAGACATCTCTAACCTCAGCTTCAAGACATCTCTAACTCCGATTTTCAAGACATCTCTAACCTCAACTTCAAGACAGCTCTAGTTCCGAATTTCAAGACATCTTTCGCTTAATAACAAGGCATCGCTAGCCTCTGTTTCTACCAGACCTCTTCATCTTTTCGAATAAGCTAAGTACTTACATATAAAGTGCAGGTCTCATTCTTCCTGATTTCATTATCCTTGATGGCAGAATAAAGTTAATATTTAAAATTTCTTTTTTTTTAATTTCTTATCTACCCGGCTGTAAGAGCTGTAGGGGATCGTGTCCGGGTTCATGTAAGCTTGTGACTTTTTTTTATTTTTAACTTATTAAATTCTACAAGGTGTTTCTACCTTTCTCACCTGTTTCTTTTCTTAAATTTAAATTATTTTTTCGTCGATGTCTAAAAAGGTAGTGGCGCCCTAAGTTCTTATAGTCTGTCAACCCTCTGGCATACCTAGTGTGACATTAACATGGAGTCGATCCACCCTTAAGAGAGTCTCTAGCCGGGATCTGTCTCTTGAGGAGAGAACAGTGTTACAACGTCCTTCAAAGTAGCGTCAAAATGCGTTGTTTATAATATAGGGAGGAAAAAAAATATTGTACATACGCTGTGCGAAGATCAAAACAATTTTTTTTTGCACTGCGACGCCATATTGCATTTAATTTGACAGGTCGCTGGATTGCCTTATAGAGAAGTTTTTTTTTTGAAATTTTGGTTATAATACATCAGATCCATTTCAAGTGAAATCAATCAATCGGAATTTGGCGTTTGATTATTGGGTCTCGTTGAAATCGATACCTTATAATTCAATTCGTTAAAAGCGTCAGCGTGTAATTGAATTTTTGAAAACAATAAATGTGTATCGCTTAATAATTAATTCTATTCAAAGGTTCAATTGCAGTTTATGTCAAAAAAATTACAGTCAAATCATACTTTTGGATAAAATAAGTGTAATTACTTGATAGTAGAACTGTCATCAGAAATATCAAACGACAAGTGCGGTGGAAATATTGAAGTCGAACACGCGATTCAATCGTCAGCTTCATTCAACGGGTAGTAAAGTTTATATCTGTTTATAAAATTTTTAATACCACAGTTATTATCTTCGTCTGTTTCTATAACATACAGATTGTCCCAATAAGGAAGAGAAACAATTTCAAAAAGTTGTTAATTGAAAAAGGATTTGGACTACTACAGATTTGATAAAGGTGTAGCTACAGCCATCTATCAATGGGTAGCCCGACTACATTTTCGAACTTTCAACTAAATTATCTTTCTATCTTAAACATACCCAACAAAACCGTCTTTTTACACCAAAAGAGTTAGGTTTTCCTCAATAAATAATGCACCTTGATAGAGGCTTAGTTATTGGAGATGTTACTTAATTACGAGTGATATTTTTACATAAAAGGATTGTTACATACCTGAAAATATACTAGCAATTGCTGCGATGATGAAACTAAATACGACTCCCGGTCCAGCTACATTTTTGGCGACCATTCCAGCTACTAAATACATTCCCGTACCAACGCAACTTCCGACACCCAGCGACGTTAAATCCAATGTTGTTAAACATTTCTGGAACAAAAAATTAATAATAAATCTTGGGAGCTCTCCACTATTGAATTTTTTTTTCAACTCAGCAGATATCCTATATCATTGCACAGTTATACTGATCTCAAATGGGAAAAAAGATATCCAGGATATTCCTTTCTTGCTAATAATACCCAAGCTTTAATATTTGTAACATGGAGACTAGATATAAGGAGCACAAACTCTGTATATAAAAAGTGTCCGTCGAAATTAGGAAGATTATGGTGGCGCTGGGGAGGCTAGCGATTAAAATCATGTTTGACATGTTAAATTTTAGGTTATGTAAATGGAGGGTTTGTTTATTTTCATTCGGGTTACATTTTATGCTTGGTTTTAGCAAATTTCAAGGAAAAAATAAGTATTTCCCGTAGCTGGTGCTATGTTTGGTTAAATGTAAGTTTCTTCAATATCATTATATAGGCAATTGTGTTGCAAAATAGTAATGAAAACAATAAACCTAACCCGAGAGACCTACATCAACCACTTACTGTTGCTCGAAAATAAGACAGGGTCTGGGGTGTGTAATTTTTTTTATTTTCAACTTTACATCTAGTTGGACAACTTTTCACGACACACGTTTTTCACGTCACACGTTTTTCACATTGTAAATTTTTATAAAAATAAACACTATTTTCATTTTTTGTTAGGTTAACTTGTTGAGCAAACTTCACTCTGTAATTTTAATCGCTAGCTACTCTCGCGCCATCTACTATTTGTACCTTACCGCTGGACGCTTTTTCGAGATTTATCCTATACAAGTTTGTGCTCCTTATATGTAGTCTCCATGATTTGTAATATAATATCTTCTTTTTTCTATTCATATACATTAAGTCAATCACAAGATAGGTCTAGCCAAAGACTTCTGTCATTCTGAAGGTGATGTGTCAATATCGAAATAATTATCAGTAATAATATAACAAGAGAGTGAGAATAAATTGAAAATAATTTGACAGATTTTTTGAAAACTTGTTGCCAGGCAATAGTCACAAGAGCCCGCAGGGCTCGAGTGGCTATTTCCAAATGACAAATAAAGTGACAAAAAATAAAGAAGCATTTCATTGGTTTTAAGGTTTTTTTTGGTTTCAATAATTTTTTCATTAATATTAGAATTGAATTAATATTAGAAACACCAAAGTGGCTGATAAAACAGAAGAAGAATTAAACTGACCCAATTATACTATTTTGCATTAGCACCAACTAAGCCGGTTGGTTTTTTTTGTGTCGTTTAAATGATTTACGACATTACTTGTTCACTGCAGTGAAGCTGTGACTCGTGTCTGTATAGGAATAAAAAGTACTCTGTTACCTCTACTGATCTATTTCTATTTCTGACTAATCTACAGATTGTAGACTATGAGAATTAAATACTGTATGAATATTTTTTCCATGAGGATAAAATTAAGGAATGTCTTTAACCACGTTTTTATTCAGTCCACCTTTTGCATATTGATGAGGTTTATTTGTATTCGAAAAGAATAGGCGGCTGGAAGATTGTACATACAATGAATTCTAATCTGGATAAAAAGGGACCTTCATTTTATTCGGTTTTATTGATAATAAAAACCGTAACATTTCTTTCATTTTCTCGTATACTTCGTTCCCAGATATTCCGTTTTGACTTATGCCAACATGATTGATTTAAGACCAAAACCCACAGCAGGTAGTCGTTAATCCGAAAAGATAATGCTTAATAGTATAATTATTTTACAACTGAAATGTTTGGATGGTAAAATATTATTATAAACATTTCACTCCTGAAGAAATCGTGTGTTTAAAACTAAGTATGTGGCGTTCTATGGTAAAAAGTGAAGTTCCACCGGATGCGACTGTCCTATATCAATATCAAATGATGTCAGTCCTAGATTGTATGAAAAAGCGGATAATTAAACACGAAACGGGAATTGTTATTAGCTTACAATAAAATGTAAACAAAAATGATTGGTGTAAACTGTCTAACTGCTGTCACGCTACTGAGTGTTTTACACTGGTTGGGCGTTTGCTCGAATATGCTTAACCAATAGCCATATAATGCATCATATCTCTCTTTTCTTTGTCAGATCCTAATATTTTGAAACCGAACATCTTCCATTCCAGTTTGAACCATTACTTACAAACTACCCTGTATACAAAACTCATTCCTAACTAGCATTTTGTTAAATTCTTGGATTACTTATTTCTTCAACAGCAACGGAAATTGGAAGAGTTCATAAACAGTATTACAAGTTATCGGTCGAAAGTTGGTTTAGCGTGAGATGAATAAGTTTATGTTTTTGCAGGACGTGATTTTGGAAAAGTTTGCTGGTAAAGTTTACGTTGCCGAAGACGGTGTCGGAAGTTTTTGTCATAAGCTTGGCATTTTTAGTGTAAACTTACTTACACAGAATAACCAACTGTTACGGAAGTGACACCTTTGTTCTTATTAAAAACTAAATACTGTCAGTTTACAGACAACCCGCAACAATGGACGTTTTTAGCCAGGCGCTTCTGTTTAAACTATGCACAAACTAAGTTGAGTATGCTGGCAGACAGAGGCTGAACGCTTTGCTTGGAATTGAAGTTTGTGTGTTTTGACATGTGGAGTGCGTCACTTGTTGTTGTCAGACAGACTTTGTAGAACAATGTCAATGTAATATAATATTTTATTTGGATAATAAAACTATAAATTACACATGGCGCAGTCATTAAAATGTCCCTGAATTGAATTGAATAGTAATTAATATGTCAGACGACGAAAATAAGCAATCAACAGAGGAGGTGTGTGATTCAAGATCAAAAAATCAGATGCACAGAGAGATCACCTCGCTTGGTTAAAACAACCGGAAGTAAAAAAAAAGTTAACTTATCTTTTGTTCCCCGCATCCCGCACTTAACACTACAAAACGATGGCACTTTAGATAGTTTGAAAAACTAAATGAAATATAATATGAGGACCCATAAAATTATGGCCGACCTGTCAGTGAAGTCATTCTGGAATGGTCTATAATATTCTTCACTACTCCAAATAATTTTTCATGGTTTATTGCATGGAGACTGGATGTCTCCATGGTACCAAAAATAACCAACGTAACCTAACTTTTGTCAGCTTATAGAACGTTTTAGAGCCGGTTTCAGTGTTGCCACGTTGCCCAAATTGTCAGATATTCTCAATAAATTTTAAATGTGAGTTCTTCGGCAAATTCCTTCAATGATGAGTTAACATAAAATCCAGAAAATAATCCATATGGCAGGGCTACGTGGAAGGAAACGAATCCCGACAATGTCGCATTCTTTTGCTACCTGACGTACTCTGACAGTTTATAGTCTTTCAAAATAGTAAGTACTTATTACCCTATCTATTAAAACTTTCACATTTTGAAAACTTAGTTACTGTAGTGATACAATGCTATAATAAGTTGTTTGTTTACAAAACTGTCAAAGAACAAATCGTCTAAAAGTTTTTCGAGCATTCAATGAATAAACTACACAATTTCTCGTTTGTTGGAGAATTTCCGATGTTTGATTTTCCCGATTCTTCTAGAGGTGAGCATTAAATTATAGTTTTAATCCGAATCTCAAACATTAAATCACCCAGTCGCATGTACTAGCAAGTATCGAACAAATAACAGAATGTGCGAGGAGCAGATGGATACAAGAAAAAATAAACTATTCTTTTATATTTTTTCGTACAGCTGTTTGTATCGGAAACGTTTTTACAATTATTCTAAAGTTTAGTTTGTGGTCTACATCTCTGGAAACAGCTTTATCTTCCAACAGTAAAGGCAAATTAGTCAAATTAGCTAACAAACTGCTACTTTATCCCTAATCATCGCACAAAAGCGTTGATCTGACCATTGAAAAGATCTCAGTGACTACAGCCTGTTGAGAACAAATGGATGCATAAGTCAAAGTAAAACTGCACTAACAGTTTTAACAGAGATACTAACGGGATAGTGGTGAAAGAAATCTCCATCAACATACTTGCAGATTCCATAACAATCCAGAATCCTTGGCCCCAACTCCTAGGAAACTACTGGACACTTACCTGAGTTGGTGTCTGCAGATATTCTAAAGTTTAAAAGATCTACTGGTCTTTGAGACTTTCTTTAGAGCCTTAGTTGAAGAAAGGGGACACAATAGATCTTTCAGTGAATATCACACATATACATACAAACAAGAGTATTGGTTATGCCTTGTCTGTAATTAAAATTTTAATTTTTTAAGGCCAGAAGAAAAATCTTCAGATGTTATCTCAAGAAATATACCTACCACCTGTTGATAACAGTAAAGCATACTATGATCTCGCGGATAATTATATAGGTAACAGTATATACATGAAATTAAAAATGAAATGGTGGAACATATGGATGGAACAACTTTATACAGTATTTTCCATATATTTCAGATATCCCAGGCTATAATATGAGCTACTTAGAAGGCCAAGAGATGATTGAAGAATGTTCCAGTGAAAATAGAAATGCTTTCGACGAATTAGACGTGGATTTTAATAATATTCATGCTGCAGAGTTTATATTTTTAGGTATACTCCCAAGATTCTACAATAATGTACCAGTCAGAGGCTTCGAGGCCTCGGCACCTCAGCCTTTTGTTGTATCGTTTATGTGAAGATTCCTTAACATTTCTTCCACTAGGACCTTCTTGGAGGCATCCTCCTTTGGTTGCTCTAGTCCTAGGAGTCTATAATGAGACATTAGGTTTGTTCCAGCACACAAATTGTAATCGTTCCTGAATCGTTATCGGTATCGTTCTTAGGGATTTGTTACCGTTCTAATAACGTTTCCAAAATAAATCATGGTTGGAACGGTTTGGTTACTGACTCGACATAAATCACTGGAACGTATCAAACATAACCCTACTTATAAGTTTATATGGTACATGTTGTTAAGTAGAAAACTGTTTATTTATAAGAGATAGCGCAAACAAATATAAATAAGTTCGTTCCCACAAAATTTAACAAATACAAAAACAACAAATCAAGGCAACTATATGTACTGCGCAATTCAGTTCCCTTGATACCTGCTGTCAGTGAAGTATCGAAATCATCATTCTTGGAACGGTTCCATAACGATACCAAATCGGGTTGGAACAAAAAAATTATCGTCCGCTAAACGGTTCTCTCGTGGTTGGAACGCATTTTTGCTATTTCACATGCGCGTCACCGTTCCAAGAACGGTTTCTTGATGTGTTGGAACAAACCCATTACTTCACACTACGTGCAGCAGTTCCCAAATACTGATTCAGGACCAGTGAATGCAGTACAATACCCTTGGGATCCGGGACCCATTTAAGTGTATTCTTTTTTCTTATTTTTTTGGGAATCAAACCACAATAATGTTTTTTTATTTTGACGTTTCGGTAGCGTTCCAGCTACCGTTGTCAAGATTTTGGTCCCTATCTGATACAACGAAAAAATTTAAGAGTAACTCTATTATGGCTTACCCCGGGTTAAAGTTTGTGTAACCAGTCCCAGACCAGTCTAGATCTGATCTGGGGACATACTAAAGATTTCAGTTCTGCCCGAGAATCTGAAAATTCATTTACCAACACGTGTCAATAGCCTAGATTTCCCTCTGGAACGCTCAAGCTGTAAGTGGTTGATATAATTATTGTTTCAGATAGTTTTGATACTGACATTCAGAATGCTTTACCAGATATAAGCTTACAGGATATATTTTTAGGTGAGTTTAACTAATATTCAGTACATCTTAAGATTAAGACAGGATTTTTTGGAAATGACAGATCCTGAGACGAAGAAATAAATTACTTGCTCAAAGAATGTGATAAACAAAGCAGAACAGATTATATACTTCTGTTTCTGTCATCAATATTTAATGAATATAGGAGGACATAAAACAACTTAATACCTATATAAGCTGAGTTAATAGTCAGACACTTTATTTTTTCCGAATCAAATTATTTCGAAGCAATTCATTAATTTCAGATCCTAACATAATGAAGGTAAAGGAGAAAAAACCAGAAAAAATGCCAAAAAGTTCCGATTTCGTGTTTGGAGACAGCGAAGTGATAAATTTATACTACTTGAATGAAAATCCACTTAAGGAAAGGAAAGTGAAATATTCGAGTAGAAACAAGGAAAATAAACATAGCAAGAGACGAAGAAACTTGTGTTAGAATTAGGGTATTTCTATACCTTGCCGGTATGAGTTTATACGAATTGTTTGTGATTGAATTTGTGAGAATGTTTATTAAATTTATACATTGACGATTGGTGGGACCAATTCCATGATCTAGTTGGGAAATAGAAACTCGAATAAGGAGATAGAAATGATCATACTTTGAATTAAAAAATAAATTTCCGTTTTTGGGTATCTTTTCTCAATATTTTCGTTCTTAAACGGCTTCTAGTTTAGACCAAAACCTAGGGTCCGGATTTACCCGGACAAGTTTGGGTTTTTAAGGCGTCCGGGCGGAATTTTAGAAAAAGTCCGGAAAACCTGGACACCATAAAACAACTTTTACTTGACGCCAAGGACAACGGTAAAACGGTAAATCCCAAATTTCGAGTGTGTTTGTGTATGTAGGCTCTGTGTTACGTGCAAAGAACAATATTAAGTTTCAAGTTTCACTAAAAAAATTAACCAAAACGGAACTGTGTTATAACTGAAGATATGCTCAAAGCTTTCCCTTCTTTTAAAAAAGGAAAATTCAATACTGAAGTCGTTTGCAACATATGCAATACAAATTTTATCATCAAAAGACTGATAAACATTTAAGAAATTTGAAAGGCAAGGCAAGTAAGTAAATAATGTATGCATAGGTACAATTACAATTTGTTTTAGAAACAACCCTTGCATACCACACAGTGGACTGTATAACAAGAATATTTATTTTTGATTTATATCATTGTTATCACCATTGTTATTATTACCTTAATAATAAGCATTTATTTTTTGCGTTAAAATGTGTTTTTGATTAAAATAAATAACTTCTTAACTATTTTTAATTTAATTTATCCTTTTAAAGTACATAAATAAATTTTTGACTGCCAAAGTCCGGATTTCAGAGCTCACTTGTCCTGTGTTTCAAAAAATTGATATGGTCACCCTACCAAAACCGATGAATTTTCATTACCACTCACTTTTCTTCTGCGTTTAAAACTCTGATAAAAAATCGGTTTTGATGACAGGGAATGTTTGTTTAATAAAGTGTATTATTCTTACTTATCTTTGATAATTAATTCACTATGTACTAACATAGATATTCATTCGAGGGAATTAAAACAAACAATGTTAAAGAAAACCGTCATTTTTCGATCTACACACGAGTGAAAAAAAAACGATTTTATATAACTTTATATAACACTGTTAACTTTAGGATTGAATATTTCTACACAATTCACTTAAAAAATTGTATATAGTAAAAGTCCCGAATGTGTCTCGTTACGTCATGTATCAAAGACACTCTAATTTTATGTGGATATCACCACAGAGTACACCATCTAACAAGAGACGAAAGCTTTGTCGGTTCCTTTGAAGTCGGACTTACACGATATTGAGCGGAAATACGTCGAGGCATTGAAACGTAAACTACCTGATACACTGAGAAAAGTAATACGAGTATTGATTCGAAGTAAAACCATAAGTACACTAAAAAAAATAGTAGTGTTGATGAAAATCTCTCCCAGCTAGGACTATAATAGTATATTATATACCGCGGGACTGAAGTAGTACATTTAATCCTGAAGGTAAAGTTTATGGCCCGACCGCAGGGAGGGCCATAATTTACCTGAAGGATTAAATGTACTTCAGTCGCAAGGTATATACGATACTTTTCGTACTTCCGGTATGATTTTATTAATTATTTCAATAATTTCAATCAGTTTTTTCTCTCTTCAACTCATTTAATAAACTGTCTTTAAAATAAGTTACCATAGTAACATTGCGTTGTGACAGTTATAATTTAGAAACATTGTCATTACTAGTGTCATTGTAAAGAAACATTGTTATTGATAATTATTGGTATCATGAGTGAAGAAGGTGTATCTGATATTGATAAAAGAGCAGCCGAAGTAGGTGAAGAATTGTTACCACCGAAATCTAGAAAACTATACGAGCAGCAGTACGATGCTTTTAAAAAGTGGTGCCGCTTAAAAAATGTGAGACAACCTACTGAAAATGCGCTGTTAGTCTACTTCGATGATAAATCAAAAGCGGTTTGTGCCTCAACTCTCTGGGCACATTACTCAATGCTGAAATCGGTTATTAACATTAGAGAAGATATTGATATAAGTAAATTTCCAAAATTATTAGCTTTTTTGAAGAGAAGAAATGAGGGATTTAAGCCAAAGAAGTCAAGAATTCTCACGTCTGAGCAGGTAGATCAGTTCTTACGGGAGGCTCCGGATGATAAATATTTAATGCTTAAGGTAAATTTGGAAATTTGTTTATATTCAGAAATTTTAAGAAATCAATTTTTTTGTAGGTTGCACTTATTTTGGGCGTTGCGGGAGCTTGTCGTGGAAAAGAGTTGGTTGATTTAGAAATCGACGATGTGAGAGATTTGGGCGATTCCTTCCTAATTGCGATTAGAAACACCAAAAGTAAAATTGACCGAAATTTTGTGATCAAAAATTCAGAAAACAGTGCCATCAGTTTTGTGGCGATATTCGGATATTGCGAAAGACAGGGACAACTCATTCAAAATTTTTTGTTCAATACATCAACAAAGAATGTACTACGCGAGTAGTAGGAAAAAACATGTTTGGTACATTTCCACGGCAAATAGCAGCTTTCTTGAAATTAGAAAATGCGACGTCTTATACGGGACATTGTTTTAGACGCACATCTGCGTCTTTGTTAGCTGATTCGGGAGCAACAATAGACGTGCTGAAGAGACATGGAGGATGGAAATCCTCCAACGTGGCCGAGGGATATATTGAATCGTCTATTAAAAATAAACAAAAAATTTCAGATAAAATATTTGGTCAAGTCGCCGATTCGTCCACTATAGTTATGCCACAGTCCTCATTCTCGCTTCCTGTTTCCGCAGGATCTTCGAAACAAACACCAGTTCAATATGAAAAGGACCTATCTGTTACTCGTCAGTTACCTGCTGCAATAACCCAGGAAAGACTGGTCAATATGACGAACTGTCACAATATTAATTTGAATATTAACGTTAATTACCATTCTAATTAATTATATTTTTCAATAAATATCACTTAAATATCACTTAAATTCGTTTGTTTGTGATTTAATCGTTCCGGGAGTTTCGTCAATATTTAATCCCGGAGGGATTAAATGTGACACTTTAGTACCTGTCACAAGGGAGTGAAGTTGTCACTTTAGGCCCGGAAGTACGAAAAATATTTTTTTAACCACCAACACGAGAATATCTTATTATTCATCTCATATCTGTCTAATGAGAAGTAGCTCATTATTCACCTTGGTTAATAATGAAATTATTTATTTTTATACAGAAATTACCTGAAAATTTATTCATTTCATGAAATGAATATCAAAAATGAACTCTAGAAAATGCCCTAGACAGAATAGATAGATAGAATTGATCAAAAATATGAAAATCGTTCAAAATAATATTAGAAATGACGTTTATTGAAGTCCGTCAGTTAGATGGTGTATACTCTGTGACGGAAGTGACGACTTGACATTGAAAGATAAACTAATTAATTCACGCATGTGCACACAAATTTGCGATCATGAAAACTACTTTCTTTCGCCTCTTGTTAGATGAAAAATACATGCCGAACTCCCTAACAATGATGCGCCGCTGGTGCAAACTGTCTTATTGATTTGATTCGGATGCTTATGAGTTACGACGTAACGAGAAAGATTCTTGACTTTTACTATACTTGACATAGTATGAAATAAGTTTAAATACTTACGGCTAATTTTTGTTTGGTGTCGTCGCTTCTAGGTTGTTGTTCTTGTAGATTATCGACATTTTTCGTACGAATTAATTTACTGAAAAGTACTAGACCGTCTCTGCGTAGCGCGTCGCGATCAACTTCCCACATGCCGAGCTTCATCTGCAAAAAAAAATTAAAAACGTGACTTTCCATAAATTTGGATATTAAATTATTTTAATGAGTGAGGTACGAGTATAAAAAAAAAATGAATGTCACATAAGTTAATAGGAATATACAGTTTTTAACTATGTAATAAATTTTTTACTTATTGGAATGAGATTTAGTCCAGAATTTTGCTAGCAAAAGGATTCGGATTTTTTCATAGAAAAATGTAAAAATAGACAGAAACTGAAAAAGAAGCAAGTGAAAACTATGTTACAGAAATACTATACGTAGTTTTTGAAGAAAAACTGTAGTTTTATATCAAACTATGTCAAAAGCAATAAAAAATTGTTCTAGAGTGATTTGTCTTAAGAGAATTCCTCTACACAGACTACAATGAGTTTATCAAGAAGAGAAATTAGGAGAAGCTGCCTTAAGGTACGTTTTCCTCCACATTCGCAGGTCGCTAAATATATATATAGCAGTTTTGGCGAATAAGTCGTCGTTACTTTTTCGGGGCTACTAGCGACTGGCGAATGTGGAGGAAAACGTACCTTTACATTTTTTTGTATCAGGTGTCGGAAGGAGTCTGAATCATAGTAGCCCTGGCAGCGTTTCTAGACTTCTAAGGTGGTTTTGTCAACACATCGATGTCATAAATAAACACATCCCTCAAGAAATGAGGGATAATCAACACCACATGAGTACCCAAGGGAGGATTTCTCCAAGAAGGACCTAGTGGAAAGTCTGTTGAGCCTGATACATAAACGGCTCAACCAAGAGCACAAAAAGCCTGACGTCTGAGGTGCCAAGGTCTCTAAGCCTCTGACTGTTGGTATAAATAAACACATCCCTCAAAAAAAAGAGTGATAATCAACACCACATGCGTATCCAAAGGAGGATTTTCCCAAGAAGGACCTAGGGAAAAGACTGTTGAGTCGGGTAAGAGCTACATAAACGGCTCAACGAAGAGCACAAAAAACCTGAAGGCTGAGGTGCCAAGGTCTCTAAGCCTCTGACTGACTAACTTTTAAAACAAGTCATACAACAACAAGAATTATGATTATAAAAATACCCTGTATATGAAAAGAATAAAAATTCATCATTGTTCAGAGTGACACTTAATTTACTCGGTTTATAATCCACTCTCTTGGACAACTTGGGCATTGTCCTTCTTTCTGCGTCTAAGCATGTTTGTGAATATTCATAACTTATTCTTTATTATGTCTACTCCCTATCCTTGTGTCTAATAAAAGAAAATTATGCTTGATGTCACCATTAGTAGGTCCTATCTTATCGTTTCCCTCCAGTTTATTTGGCTACGTTAAATTTACTTTCTTCGATTGACTGAGATCACAAGAAACTATTTTTGTACATTAAATATAATGTATCAATTTCAGTGATAAAGTTACAAACATTATAGTAAATACATTTGAAGACAATAAAGTTAGGTCAGCTTTATTTGTGGGTTAACGCAAGAGCATAGTCGAAAAATCGTAGAGGCCATAATAATAGGAATATCAAGTTGAAATTTGAAATACATACTTTCAGGTAATGAACAAATATGGGAAAAAATCAGCAACAACATATCTATAATATTTTGTATACAGGGACACCAGAAAGTTAAGAGATAGATATTCCGAAAACAAATTATTTTTTTCAACCTTAGACTGTAGGATATTTTTATAGTCATTTTCGTAATATATACGGTGTCGAATTAGTAGGTTTTCAGATACAAAAGTGTCGGAAAAGATTTATTTTTGATTTTTGAAATTTGAAAATTCAAAAAATTAAGCAATAAACACATTGATATGGATACAAAGCTGGAAATCTACAACAAAATTACAGTACCAACTATAACTTATGCTAGTGAGAACTGGGTACTGCAGAAAAAGCAGGAAACAAAAATAAATGCAATGGAAATGGGACATTTAAGGAAAATAGCAGGTAAACCGAAATGGGACAAAGTAGGGAACGAAGAAATCAGAAGCATAACACTAATCAAGATCTAATAATATCAAAGATTAAAAAGAAACAATTAAATGGAAATGGGAATATCAAGAAAAAGATAAAGGGGAAGACCCAGGAGGAAATGGATAGACCAGATTAAAGAAATTGGAAAGAACAAAGAAAAAACATTAGGAGAGATAATGGAATTGGCCAGGGACAGAAAATAATGGAAAAAATGGGTAAAGGAAGAACTCTAATCCGAGGCCTAAGAAGGCATAAGGATAAGACAAAGAAAGAAAAAGTATAAATTGTGTGCTGGAATAACGAATACTGTGTATAATAGTAGAAGCTATAAAATGTTACTTATTGGTAGACGTTGTTGGTTAAAATGTAACTAAAGAAATAATTTTTTTATCGCCGCGACGATTTCCAAACAAAACTTCTGTAATTGATTTCTCAATCTTCATTAAAGAGAAATCAAGTCGACTATCAGCTTAACTGATATCAATGTTTAATCATTGGATAAAAGGTTTATAGCAAGTGCCTGACAAACTAATCAAATTGATTGACGCTAAACCCACCCCAGTTCCGTTTAACCATTTTTTTTTCCATTCAAAGTTAAGTCAATACAAAACATCCGTTATAAGCTACATAATTGACTCTTTTGAATAAGTAACAAAGAAGATTATTGAAGGCAATTCTAAAATTACTTTTCGGGAATTTCAAAGTCTTGTTCTCTTACGTACGAAAAATTGTATAATTTTTATCAGTTTATAGGCTATAACTTTTTTTCTTTGCGTTTGTTTCTGGTAAATTAATTACACTGATAAATAGAAGACGCTTTTAGATCTCTGTTCCAATCAGACAATAAAACAAAATTTATTGATAAAACCCATGAAAGCAAAACACAAAAAAAATACGAATCCAAAGATCGTGCGACGTGATAATTCATCAATGTCAGCATTTAAGTGACTTATAGCCGATACAAATAAAAAACAACTTTGTGAAAATATATATTAGATTGTTTTTACTTGAAAATTTTGTTTGGATCATGCGAGAAGAAAAGAGGAAGTCTTTTTATACTAAATATAAGTATCCGTTTCGATTCTTTACACCTGTCAAATTTTATACTTGTCATGTGAACAGATTTCGAAATATTGAGCTGTCAAAACGTCGTGGGAATTTTAGTACAGCCAACTTCTCATAGAGCAGTGGTTCCCAAAGTGGTCTATATCGACCCCCAGTGGTTTATGACAACCTTCGAGGGGTCTACGTCAGCGAAAAAAGTTTGAGGGTCCATGATAGGAAAATGGGGGTCCACGATAGTGGATACACTGATACAAATATATATATGTTAGGATCAAACACCGATTTCAGCCAATGGTCGAAAAATACGCCCAGAACGCGTTCTGGCCCTCAGCATATTGCCAAAATCCGAAATTACGCTTTCCGGCCGCTTAATGTAGATCAGAACGCATTCGGGACCTTTTGCGATTGCCAGAACGCGTCTAACACACAATTAAACCGTCCAAAAACCGATTTTGTGCATGTCTCAGCTTGCAAACGACACATACTTAAAACATCTACTTGTTTTTACACGAACTATTGTTATGACACTTGCTGTTACATAGTACCCTTACCCTTATTTTTACAAGCTTTTGCTACCTTTACCTCTGTAAGTAATGGTAAGTAAGGGTAAGGGTACTATGTAACAGTGTCATAGCAATAGTTCGTGTAAAAACAAGTAGATGTTTTAAGTATGCCATTAAGTCATCAGAATTATATGTAGACGAATAACAAAATTCTTTCAGACTAACTTGGGAAAGTCAATACACATTCTGGCAATTGCAAAGGCTCCAGAACGCGTTCTGGTCTACACTAAACGACCGGAAAACGATATTTCTGACATTGGCAATATGCTGAGGGCCAGAACGCGTTTTGGGCGCATTTTTCGACCATTGGCCGATATCGGTGTTTGATCCTAACATATACATATATAAAGACATATACATTATTTATGAAAGTATCCATGAAGTGAAAAAATTATTATATATGTTTATAAAATTGTGTAAGCTGTAGGATGTAGACATTCGCTTTGTGGTCGCAATACATTTTGAACCTGCACATTGAGTATTTTGAGTCTCCGACACAAAAAAGTTTGGGAACCTCTGCCATAGAGGCATAGTAAGAAAAAACAAAAATGACATAAAGGATTCTAAAAGAAAAGTAAAAAATATAAAATCGTAAAAGAAAAATATCCACAGCTGTAATATTATTATTGTGCAAACTAAGTTAAGAAAATTAGAAAGATACGACTGAGTTTGTTGCGGAGGAAGTTTTAATTATCAAGATTTAAAAAAAATCCTTTTGAAACAAGAAATTAAATTGGAATAATACGTATACAGATATTCAAACTTTGAACTGCCGTAATTGTAGCACCAAACTGAATTTCAAATTCCACTTTGTGAACGCACCTAACCGCATTACTATTTTATTATTAGCGAACATTTCAGTGTTAATGTATTCCTATTGATATACACACAATAATCTCATTATTGATCCCATGAAGTGTAATATGCAATTTTCCGTCATTCGTAATCTATTAGTTAGTGGATTTGTGTATTAGTTTTGGCAACTTACAAAAGGGTGAGGTTGAACAAATTAGAGACAAGCTAGTTTTGGCTGATATCCTACGTAGTGACTTGTACTATAACATACCAAAAGTCCCATTTGGTGAATGTATGATAAGTAAGAAAAAAATGGCGGCAATCTTGATTTTTTTTGTTTAGAAATTAAAAATATATATAAATTAAATATATATAAAGTTTTTTATTGTAACATGTCTATCGACCTGTTTCGATTTTACGAAATAATTTCCCTAATTACCGCTCGCCGTCATAGTAACCACTTCCAATATAGTAATGTGATCTAAATTTCTCTTACTCTCGTAGACAATTGACATTATGATGTCAACGGTCGATTCCATGGGGTGGTTTCATCCCTCTCCGATACCGACCCTTGAGTAGCAAGGACGTACCTTTTATCGTCTCTTAAATTTAACTAAGTTTTACCTCAAGTTGCTGTGGTAAGCACAGCTGCCAGGATACTGTTACATACCAGGTTACCGCTGCCAGGATACCGTTACATGCCAGGTTACCACTAGGATACCCTTAGGCATCTAGTTTCCATTTCAAGCCATCTCTAATTTCACTTCCAAGACATCTATACTTCAACTTCCAGACATCTATACTTCAACTTCAAGACATCTCTACTTCAACTTCAAGACATCTTTCGTTTCTTCTGTTTCGACAAGACCTCTCCATCAGTTTCATCTTCTCGAATAAGCTAAGTACCTATATAAAGTACAGGTTTCTTTCCTTTTTGTTTTTCCTCTCAATGGCAGATTAAAGTTATGCTCTAAACTTGAGTTTGTGACCCTAGTTTAGGAAGATACTGATATAATGGTTTTGGTACCACACTATTGCAGCCAATGCAACTTGTATTTGCTTAATATGAAGGAATCGTCTCGCTTGGTAAATATGCCTCGGTATTTCAAGCAGAGGTTTATGCAATACTTGCATGTGCAAGGGCAAATAACATGAGAGCCTATAACAACAGGCAGATCAGGATCTATAGTTACAGCCAAGCTGCCCTTGAAGCACTTCAGGGCTCTAAGGTAACATCTCGGCTGGTATGGGAATGCGACGAAGAACTTAGAAGACTGGCGACTCGGAACAGTGTAACACTAGAGTGGGTCCCAGGTCACAAAGGAATCGCTGGCAATGAAAAAGCTGACGAACTTGCAAGAGCAGAATCGTCAACACTTATGAACGGACCCGAACCATCTGTGGGCATCCCCAGGTGCTATTGCATAAAAATAAAAAAAAACAAGACGGCGGACATTTTTTCATAGTGGGATCGAATGGGACTTTTAATATGTTAATCTGGAGGCTTTTTCCTACATATTAAAAGAAAACAATAGCTTGTCTCTAATTTGTTCTATCCCAACATTCATATTTCCAAGCCTATATAGAAAAGTGTGGGAAAGACTTTCGGTTACGAGTGATGGCAAATACGCGCGATCAGTCAAAAAATCTTAGAGCCCTTAATAAGGGAAATAACAGGCTTAAATTTTAAATATATACTTTCAGATGTTGAATAAATATGGACAAAAATTAGCAAAAACTTATCTGTAATATTTTGTATAAAGGGACACCGAAAAGTACTGGGATCAAAATTTCGAGAAAAAAATATTTCAACCAGAAACTTCAAAATTTTTTTATAGTAACCTCATAATCAACAGTGTCGACATATCGATCTTATCTCCAGAATAAATATTTTAACGTAAATTCTAAAAAATACATTTGTACGAAAAACATTCATTATATTTTGAGTCGACTATATGATCTGAGATCAAAAATAAACGTTTATATTCACTTTAATTAACATTTCAGCAGACCGTGGTACAATCCTCAACTCAAAAAACTCCATCAAATATAACTGTAACAAATAACTTTCCTTATCTCCAAACCAGCGTAGGGTTGAATAGAACTTCAGAGTTACATATTCAGCCATAGATTATGTTACCAGATATACAATGATTTAGCTTGAAATTTTCAACCAGCTTATAGCATCCGGAGCGTCTACCATTAAAACACACACATGAGAGGAAACATTTTGAATAACGAACATGTCCCACGGGGTTAATTTCATGAAAAATAATTTATTATTTCATTTAACTTTAATACGGATTTTTAGATGTGGGTTGCGAATTGGTAGAAAAATAATTGCTGACATCAGAAAAATTTGGCGATTATTTCTTACACAGACAAAGCCAGGCTATTTCGAACGTGAATCTTACTCACTAGAGCAACAGATCTGTCCCCACTACCATTAAACATAGAAGAAGTGACACTATTCAACGCCTGTCAAAATAAATGACGCAGCTGTCTTAAAATTTGACAGCTGTCTACTAATAGATGCGCGGCAAATTCAAAAAATCCCTTATTTATCAATCCTCTCTCGTATCTTACTTACAATTTGACCAAAAACCAACCAAAGTCAAAAGCTTTCTATTTCCTAAATCCCTTCAGCTTAAAAATAATTATCTTCTTAGAATACTTATGAAGTTTAAAGTTGCGGATTCCTGGAGAGGCTCTGTTTTTGTGTCTCTGCTTTGTAATTTAATCGTGGCGAATCTGCGAAGATTACATTTTAAGACAGAAGCAGTTGGCAATTTTCTTAAGAGGTTTCTAAGGTAGAGAGCCTTTGTTGATTAATTTTCTTACAGTTTTCTCGGAAAGGCATACTTTAAACCAATTACAATTAGTTGATTCGAGAAAAGTTAGTTATAGTTAGAACGGTGTAAGTTATAATAATAAATCTATTATCTTTAGTCAAATATCTAAATATAAATTTAAACACAAATGCCAGAATATACCTACATACCAAGAGGTAACAACCACTCTTTATCAATATATTCTATTCTGATCCTGTTGTGCCTGGAGAATGTTTCTAAATCTTACTATTGGGACTAATAGCTCTCAATTTTTCAGGAAGAGAGTTATAAATATGAACAATTTGGTACGTATAAGATAGACGAAATATTTATTATCTATTATTATCATCATATGAATGATAGTTTATCTGAAGCCGTGAAAGGAATGCAGTCGAAAACATTCGATATTGCCACGTTTAACTATGAAAAAGCTAATGTGCTAAGTATGTAGTGATAATAATTAGAAAAGGGACTTTTTATTATTAACAATATTAACAATATCATTAAACGTTAATTCTTTAATATGCTTGTTTACTTGGATTTTGTCTACTAACATCATTTTTTCAATTTGTGAATATTAAAAGATGAACACTTTTACAAATTTGTTATGGGCTTCTTCAAGCTCTGGCAGCGTTGTGCGAAAACCATGATTTCCGAACTAACTCAATTGGTGAAATTTATCGAAAACTTCGTTGCTTAGCGACCAGCTGACTTCCTATTGGCAAGCGCGTGCGTGTATTCTTCCCTCTCACTTTGTCAAATGACTGACATTGATTATCCAGTGGCGTTGGTATTGTCAGTGTCAGATTATGAACTATTTCGTATCCATATTGAATTCTAGTACGATTCTTAACTTTATTTGTTTTTAACAAATACCGTGTTTTGAAAAATACCTTATCTTTAAAGCAAAGCAAAAATCTGTTTCTATATATAATTATTATATAATAATAATAATTATTATTTTTAATACTTTTATAAAATAGGTACTATACGCCATTGGTACGTTTATGACAGATATCAGCCTTGTTTCCTCGCCCCTTACCGATGCCGCGTAGCTTCAGATAAACTTGCCAAACTATACTTAAAGGCCTTTTTATGCATGCGTTTTGTGACGCTAGACGTTGGACGTTAAAATCACGTCGTCTTTTTAAGTTTCATTTATGCAGGCGTTTCCGAGACCATTTTCTAGATATCAGTTTTATTCGCACATTTGATAGTGACGTTTTACAATACAGAAATATTTTTTCAATAATAATAATTCGTAGCCCACTTACTTGACCTAACCAAAACTTCTAGCACTTTCAAAACAATATTTAATATTTATATAAAATATTGTTAAAAATGTTTTATGTCTAAATGCTGACTCTACTGTTCCTTGACCAACATACGTATCTCTGAATGTTTAATGACTAACGAATTATTTGATATACAGGGTGTTACAGATGTACCCCAGAGAACAATCCTTTCCTTCAATGCATCAATTAATATTTCAGTGGACACGGTTTCTTCTATTCTTATTATTATATTAGGCAATCAACACTATTATGTGCCTATCCTACTTCAATGGTAAACAGTCGATAGATAACTGGCGTTTGCATATATACTCTAAAGCAGGACGCGCACTGAATCCGCTCGACTCGGATCGACATAACTATTACCCGCGCACGGAGTCGACTAGCAATATGTTGTCTATGCTAGAAATTAGTTTTCCTCCATGATAAATAGAGTATTGACACCACTATTGGATTGCAAATAATCAACTGAACGTTCGGTTCGGCAGAAGTTGCCATCCCAAGGAATCTCCGCCGTAGTCGAGTCGAGTCGAACGGTCACTTCCGTGTCGATCCGAGTCGAGCGGATTCAGTGCGCGTACTGCTTAATAAGGTAAAATTTATTTAGACGAATAGTGGCCAGACGGCATGTTTTGGAAAACGCCGCGACAGGAAAACGCTTCGGCGGTACGTAAATAGACGTATTTGATCTAATGTATCTGGGCGTTAATTTAACGTTCGGCGACATAAAACGACCGCATAAAATGCCTCTAAAATTTGGGTTTTCTCAAATTAGACGAATACGTGAAGCAGCTAACCTTTAATTGAATCTTATTACAACCCGCTCCCCGTTTTAAATATATTCTACGTATTCCCTTTTTTCACTACCCCTGGAATTTTCACCTTCATTACTTTGCCAGTCAATTGCTCGTGACGCGAAACATTTACTATAATGTTGCCTGTTCTTTTAGATAAAAACAAACATTTATTCTCCCCAATTTGTCTCACGATTACATCATTCGCTGTTTCATTTCACCCTCATCATTCTTTTGAAGCGCCACATGTCGAGCGCCTCGATTTTTCCCGCAATCCCAACGTTCGTGCGTAGTTAGTCACAAGTTGCATCATGCCAATCGGCTTCCATTTTGGTAATTTTCGTTGGTAGTAGCAAAAAGACCCTAATTGCCCTGATTTTGATCCTACTGACTTGTTAATCGATCAGATTTGAAGTGGTGACTAACTGGCCTATTTCATTGCGACCTTTTCAGATCTATTGTGGTCCTTTGAATCTAGATTACTCTAATAGCCCTTATGTCATCTCGAGACTGAACCTTTCCCGGATGCTTCTCATCCCCTAGCCTCGCACATTCACCCTAGGCAGTCGCGCTGAATTAGAATGCGTTCTGAACTTCCATTCTATACATATTTTTGACTTGAGCATCGTCTCCGATGATATATTTTTAGTAGTTATTGAATAAGCAGCCGAATATCCAAGCACAATTGGACACTCACTTAAGTATGTTATCTGTGACTCACTACACTAATTCGACTTCGATTTAGTTTAATATATCATTCATTTTCAAGTTACGAACATCTAAAATATCTTCAAACAAAAATATGATATGACATTTGACAGTTAATGCATCATTAATCGGTAGTGTAACGTATTTCAATTCTAATGGGAAAAATGTTTAATGATACCACAGCACTCACATCGTTCAGTTGACAAAAAACGTGTTCAGCAGGAAATTCATTATCGCTACGTTGAGTTGAAAGCGACCAATATCTCTGAAGTATGTTTGCTAATATGACGAGACTAAATTCTTTTTTTTTCAGTCCAATAAATGAAACTTAGTTTCCAAAGTCAAGTTACATCAAAAAGTTTTAACTTTCCTGTTAAACTCGTTACTGCAAACTTATAAATTATTAAGTATACTACTTAAGTTCTTCTCTAGAGATTTATATGTAGAAAAAGTTGCTACGTGGAATCGTTTAGGAATAAGAAACTAAAATAAAAATTTGAAAAAAGTTGTGATAATTGAAAAGTTCTTAGCCAAACTTTGATTAGATATTAGATAATTAGGTATTTTATCATTCCAACTTCTGATCTTCAGCAACTTCTATGGTAATTTTCAGAACAAGTCTCAACTTCCTTTTCTGATTGTACCCTCTATATAACCACATCCATGTTTGTGTTTTCTTTGTACGTCGCGTATCTTCGAGTAAGTTAATTAGTTGTATTGATCTACTTATACAAAGAGAGGGTTTTAATATAGACTCGATAGCTGGAGCTGCCGTTGATAACAAATTAGAAAGACATTATTACTGAGAATAAAACCTTCAGACAAAAGTTACTGAATGTTAACAAAAAAAATACAAAAAACCTATTGGCAAAAGAAACGGAATAAGATAAAAGATTTTTGTGGGAAAGAAAGAATGGAGCTAAAATTAGCCCCAGAAGATGAAAGCTGTTGAACTCCACCATTAAGGCGATGGAAAGCGAATAGGTTGAGTTATTTCGAAAACACAGTCACCATCTCATCTGCATAATCGCCGAATCTGCATGTCCCACTGTTCACTTTGCTTATCTCACAAAGATGCTGGCTTCTTTATAACATATAAAGCAGCCTGGCTATCTTGCTTACTGGCTTCTTCATAGCATTTAAAGCAGCCTGGCTGTCTTGCCCGCTGGCTTCTTTATAGCATTTAAAGCAGCTAGGCTATATTGCTTGCTGGCTTCTTCATAGCATTTAAAGCAGACTGGCTATCTTGCTTGCTGGCTTCTTCATAGCATCTAAAGCAGTCTGGCTATCTTGCTCGCTGGCTTCTTCATAGCATTTAAAGCAACCTGGCTATCTTGCTTGCTGGCTTTTTCATAGCATCTAAAGCCGCCAGGCTATCTTGCTTACTGGCTTCTTCATAGCATCTAAAGCCGCCAGGCTATCTTGCTTACTGGCTTCTTCATAGCATTTAAAGCAGCCTGGCTTTCTTGGTTGCTGGCTTTTTCATAGCATTTAAAGCAGCCTGGCTATCTTGCTTACTGGCTTCTTCATAGCATTTAAAGCAGCCTGGCTGTCTTGGTTGCTGGCTTTTTCATAGCATTTAAAGCAGCCAGGCTATCTTGCTTTTACTGGCTTCTTCATAGCATTTAAAGCAGCCTGGCTATCTTGCTTGCTGGCTTATCATAGCATCTAAAGCAGTCTTGCTGTCTTGCTCGCTGGCTTCTTCATAGCATTTAAAGCAGTCTGGCTATCTTGCTTGCTGGCTTTTTCATAGCATCTAAAGCAGCCTGGCTATCTTGCTCACTGGCTTCTTCATAGCATTTAAAGCAGCCTAGCTATCTTGCTTGTTGCTTCTTCAAAGCATTTAAAGCAGCCTGGCTATCTTGCCCGCTGGCTTCTTCATAGCATTTAAAGCAGCCTGGCAGTCTTGGTTGCTGGCTTGTTTCTGGGTTAAGCGGTTTTGATTTATAATTGATGACAGTATCGGCACTTGCCACACACTGAGAAAGCTACCGAAGTAACTTACACTGCGAAAAATAGTTAAGCGGTTAAAATAACTAAACAATAAAATGTTTAGTATCGGTATTAAATAATAAAGGCTGTTTTTAATGAGAAAAACGGTAAGAATTTTACACAAATTTCAAATTATAAGTGGGAATTTCATTTAAATTCTACTCACAAAAAATTATTTCGATTCAAACACAAAGAGCCCATCTCTTTGTTGTTAGCATGGCATAATTCAATCGAAATACTGAAAAAAAAATTCATCCTACAATTTGTAGTCGAATACGTCCTTTTGTTATGACAAAAAGGAGTCCGCGTTTTACTGAAATTGAATCTAAAAAAAACAATGAAATTAAAATCGAACCAAGCTCGCGCGACACTTCCAAATTTAAATGTAGCTCATCGCTGTTAACGGAAGAGGGTCGTTGGTGACGTCACAGAAGGGATAACCCCATGCTTTGTGGACCGAATATAGAGGTGTGACAGAACACCAATGTGCAATAGAAAGTAAGAAAGAGATCACCTGTTAAAATAAGCAAACATCTATTTTTCCTAACCTAACTTATTTCACAAGCGAACTATTAACAGATTTCTGCTACACTTATGTGAATCACATATGCAATGTTGACAGTTAATAGTGACATTTATGGTAAACATTAAAACAATAAATTTCCTGAACCACAATATACTGGGTAGTACGGAAGTATTGGCTGAAAGGAAAAATTTTCGACCATGAAATATTGATAATAAAGAAAATGCAGGGTGGGCAATTTGAAATATGAAAATTGATTTTGTGCAATAACTTGGATGTAACTTTTGGATCTATTCACGTGATCTGTAAATTATCTATTTTTACTAATAATATAGATCAATTTTGTAACAGTTATTTCCAAATGTACCAAAACCACCTCTTGTCTAACCAGTTGCTCGACGCTTTCCGAGGTCAAATCGATGCGATGCCGATGCGCATCCCGATGCCTAGAATTCGACGCTTTCGACGGCGCCTTTCTTTTATTGTCTATCTTAGTTTTTGTTTTGAAGTGTTAATTTTAAAACATTTAATTGGAAAGTAAAATGATAAAGTCTTTTATTACCACATTTAAAAATATTTTCAATCAATATTCTTATCAATAGGATGTTTACCGCAGGTCTTTAAATTTTGAGTACAATCGTTTTATAAGCATACAGGTTGGCTCATAGTATAGAAAGGTAAAATTATTTTACATTAACAAAAATTATCTATCCACAAGACCCAACCAAAATACAATAACCTCATGAAATTTAAATTTTGCTTTTTTATTTGGGTGAGTAAATAATTTCAAATAAAGTATAGCCCGGATTTGTTTAACTGCAAGATTTAACCGTCGGTTAAAGTCTACAGGTCTCTTCATGAATAATCTTGTCTTAAAATTATCTCTACGCTAGAAAACCTTCAAAAAATTGGAGAAGTTACTAATTTTTTTTGAGAAAAAATGTATTTATTTCAGTTTTAATTTTTTTTTTGTTAAAATGATTCAAAAGTGTAACAATAATAAAAGAATTCCAACTTTTTTTCTTTCAAAAGAGTGCGAATGATGATTTAACCTTTCTAAAATATTGTATAATTTTATATTTCTTGAAAAAACGTTTGATAATAATCGTGAGTCGAGTAAAAACGTTCTAAACGTTAAAGTAAACTTGTCTTGGCAGTAGAGCTTGCAATTACTGATATTGGCATCATTAATTATATCTGAGCGTTACAAAAAGTCCAATAAAAGATTAGACGGGCTAGAATTATCAGGTACTAGAAGAAAAAGCATTGATTGTTCTAACCGACAATTCGGCTGAGTCACGCTGAGGGTTTAATGAAAGCTACGGAAGCTCACTAATATTTGATTTATGTTAGAAATTATTAACAGTTTTATTGACCAAGGTATTTTGTCTGTAATATATCGAATGTTTACTTGCTTTTATCTCCAATTTATTCAGTCAACTATGATTTAAAATTCGGAATTTGTTATGAATAATGCCTAAACATCGAGCAATTGGAAACGTGAAAGAAAGACCTACAAGTGGTTAGGTTAGGTTACCAGTCCTGCACAAGATCGTTAGCTGTCTGTATAGAGAACCCCAGATCATACAACAGTATCCTTTTGAATGAAAACTTTGTGTCTACACCAGTGCAGTGTGTGATCTAAACGATGTGGTGCGACGAAGATTTACAGTTGCAATTTATTTTTGATATGTGCGATATGTCGCCAATCTCATTACATATCTCCTCCCACAAATCCTGTTTTTGGTAACTGGCTTTATAATTTCTATCCCGTGGATTCCATAAACACTTGAAATACTTCAGCATGGGCTTAGCTTAGAAAATAAAACGACTAAAAGTACATAAAATAACCCTTATAAGAAAAATATTAAAGATGTGAAAAATACATACAAAAAATCTTCTCGAAGGAATTGGGGGAATCCTTTTTCGAGCAGTGGGTCAGCATAAACGTAATGTTACTAAGTTTTGCTTTCTGTAACTTGATATTTGATTTGATACTAGTAGAGTAAAATTCAGAAGTTGAAAAGATGGTGGTTTTAAAGAAAAAAAGGGTAATTTCAGATTAGATGTCCTGCATGAAGGATTTACCCTGATTGAATATATTTTGTATATGGCTCATTCAAAAAAATAATAGTGACACAACTCAAAACACCTCCGTTTTGTGGTATTTAGTCAATTAGGTTTATAATATATTAAAGAATATTGTTGAACGGCGACACAACTGTAATTTAGTAAAGGAACTGTAGGTAATATAACTAAAATTTTTCCCGTGTCAAGGGGGAAGGTAAAGTTTTGTTTAAAAAATATAGTTACATTACAAAATAGTTATTTGTATGTTTAGGCCGCGAAATTCCTTTTTAACGTACCGAAAGAATAGTTATCGCCTCGGCCGAGGCAAGATAATCTTGTAGTCGTTAAAAAGTTTCGCGGCCATGGCATACACATTATTTTTCGTGCATTCGTTAAAATTACTAAATCAATAGCAGTTCAATTTATTTAACAATGTCACCGTGTTCTATGGAAATGATATGTTTCAATATATATAAAATATTTTGACAGTTCTAGCTTCAACTTTTGGAGTAAATATAAGTAATAATACAAACTGTACAATAATTAATGTTACTATTCATCCTAAATAATATAAGTACTTATGTATTTGTTAGTATTCAATAAAAAATAATCCTTGTCTTTGTAGTATTTTAGAAATGTCAAATTTGGAAGTGATATTCAAATTTGGAAGTGACGTTGCTATGGGCAATTAAATTTCGCGGGCTGTGCTGAGAACGCGAAATACTGACTTCGCGTGCGATTGCGCGGAAAGTATCTTGTCGCTAAGTACTTATTGACACTTTTTAGTGGGTGTATGGCCTAAAAAAGAGCCTCAATATCAAAATTTGATTTAAAAATCAACTTGTAACGTTGAGGGAACACAATTGCTTTCTATTTATTCTAAAATTTGGGTGAAAAGGCTATTTATTGACATTTTAGCGATATTATAATTGACCTCATTTAACGACACATCCTTGTTGCCTCCTCTTAATGAAGGCATATTATGCATACCAACAAGTTATATCCGAATAGGGATGATTTACCCTCATTTAAGTTTCAACAGGTTATAAAGGATTTAATGAGTAATTATTGAACATTTGGTAGAATTTTGACCGAATAAAACCATCATTTTTTAAGCCCAACTTAATATTTACGAATATACATCAGTGAACTTGGTATGAATTGTTGTATTGTGTTAAACAATATCACCACAGTATTGAAGCCTGGTAGTTTCGCAAATAAATATATATTCAGGAAGATAATGATGTTACCTTGTATCCCGGGAGTTCGAAACAAAAGTTTGTGGGAAGATAAAGGAGCTAATCATTCGAAAGACAATAATGTAAAAGGAGCTGAGTGTTCCATTTCCAGTTTAAAGTGTGTCACATTATCTAGAGACACCCTGTATTTTTGTAAATGAAAAAAAGTTGGTTCAAAAGGTGACTTGTTTTATAATGTTGACAGCAACGTTTCATGACAAGCTTGGGTACTACTCACACGATTTCTATAAAAATTGGAGAACAAATTATGGCGAATTTATGGAAAATATTTTGACATATATGTCACTTCCGGTTATACAGAAAGTGTATGACAACTTTGGTATTTTGAATATAACATCTGTACCATGGAGACTAGATATAAGGAGCACAAACTCTGTATATAAAAAGTGTCCGTCGAAATTAGGAAAATTGTGGTGGCGCTGGGGAGGCTAGCGATTAAAATCATGTTTGACGTGTTAAATTTTAGGTTATGTAAATGGAGGGTTTGTTTATTTTCATTCGGTTACCTTTTATGCTAGGTTTTAGCAAATTTCAAGGAAAAAATAAGTATTTCCCGTAGCTGGTGCTATGTTTGGTTAAAGGTAAGTTTCTTCAATATCATTATATAGGCAATTGTGTTGCAAAATAGTAATGAAAACAATAAACCTAACCCGAGAGTCCTACATCAACCACTTACTGTTGCTCGAAAATAAGACAGGGGCTGGGGTGTGTAATTTTTTTTATTTTTAACTTTACTTCTAGTAGGACAACTTTTCACGACACACGTTTTTCACATTGTATATTTTTATAAAAACTTCTATAAAAATAAACACTATTTTCATTTTTTGTTAGGTTAACTTGTTGAGCAAACTTCACTCTGTAATTTTAACCGCTAGCTACTCTCGCGCCATCTACTATTTGTACCTTACCGCTGGACACTTTTTCGAGATTTTTCCTATACAAGTTTGTGCTCCTTATATCTAGTCTCCATGATCTGTACGTTCTCTAAATTTACTTTTAATGCATGGTGAATGTTACGTAGTTGTTACTGAAGATGTGTTTTATTTGCTACGAGATTTCCAGATCGACCCTGATCCAGCCACCACACAGTGAAGAGAATATTAAACAATTTAGCACAATTTGGTTATTTTCAAACAAAAGTTAAAAAAGTGAAGCCTGTTGTTAGTAGATATACTATAGGGATTCTGGACCACTACTTCAAAAATCTCCGCTGGTGGCGCTGAGAGCGGCGTTGGCGGCGTTCCGCGGCGTTGGCCGCCATTTTTAGTCCTCTTTTTAAAACTCTCAAATAATTTAATTAAAAAACTTTAACTCGGGTGTGGATCGAACCCCGAACCTACGCGCTTATGGCAATGCATCTAACATAGTCCGCCACGATCTCTCATACATAACATTGTCGAAGAAAAGTATATTACGTGAGCGCGCACCGTACGCTGGCGGGTAGGAGTCTCGGTGGCGACATCTACATGCGGGTAGTCTATGGGCCGGTGGCCTGCGGGTAGGAGTCTGCCGCGGGAGTCTGTCCGCCATTTTTTATCCATGCGCGCGGGGCGATCAAAATCAAATTGTACAAAAATCACATTATCATTATCATGATTAATCGTATTTTTGTACGGGCGTATATCACAAAAGGACCGTGAAAGGCAGGTCAGCACCCTCGTGTCATCCAATCATAGCAAACTCGAAAGGTATTAACGGCTATTCGTGAATCATATACAGGGCGGAGTATCTTTGAATGGTAGGACTTAAGCAAACGATAAGGTATTAACGGCTATTCGTGAATCATATACAGGGCGGAGTATGGTAGGTCGACTTTAGCAAACGATAAGGTAACTTTATTTAAATCCTTGATATTACGATGACCCTGACTAAAAAATTCACGTCAAAACGTCACATGTATTAACGGCTAATATATTCGTGAATCATATACAGGGCGGAGTATCTTTGAATGGTAGGACTTTAGCAAACGATAAGGTATTAACGGCTAATATATACGTGAATCATATACAGGGCGGAGTATCTTTGAATGGTAGGACTTTAGCAAACGATAAGGTATTAACGGCTAATATATACGTGAATCATATACAGGGCGGAGTATCTTTGAATGGTAGGACTTTAGCAAACGGCTAATATATACGTGAATCATATACAGGGTGGAGTATCTTTGAATGGTAGGTCGACTTTAGCAAACGGCTAATATATACGTGAATCATATACAGGGTGGAGTATCTTTGAATGGTAGGTCGACTTTAGCAAACGGCTAATATATAAGTGAATCATATACAGGGCGGAGTATCTTTGAATGGTAGGACTTTAGCAAACGACAAGGTATTAACGGCTAATATATAAGTGAATCATATACAGGGTGGAGTATCTTTGAATGGTAAGTTGACTTTAGCAAACGGCTAATATATACGTGAATCATATACAGGGCGGAGTATCTTTGAATGGTAGGTTGATTTTAGCAAACGACAAGGTCTTAACGTCTAGTATATACGCGAATCACCCATTATATAAAGGGTGGATCTTTCACATATGTGTAGCGAAGAGTACAAAGAAAAAATGGAGCCAACTCAAACGTCACATGAAACGTCGATGCTGCATGTCAAATGTCAAACATCACATGTGATGTCTATGCTGAAGTGTGACAAGGACGGGGCAGACAGAGAACGCATCGCTAGATCCCGTACGATGATACACCGTAAGTTGTGACGTAATCGAGACTGATCCGTTACGATGCTAACAGTGCGATGGTTGGTTGAAAGTAGCTTGGAGTTTTATGCTGTTATTAATGTTTCTGCGATATACCAGGTTGGTTAAAAGATTTTAGAAATTGCTGCCAACCCCAAAACGTCACATCGTCACGTGCTACGTTGTCACGTCACGTTGTCACGTCACATCGTCACGTGCTACGTTGTCACGTCACGTTGTCACGCCAAACGTCACGTTGTCACGTCACATCATCACGTGCTACGTTGTCACGTCACGTTGTCACGTCACATCGACACGTCAAACGTCACGTTGTCACGTCAAACGTGTGCGGATAGGAGCGCTCTCTTTTGACTTCGAAAGAGTTGGTTGATAAAGATATTTTTAAAAGTGAGGTTATGAAACAAATAGAAATAGTTTATTGGATGGGAGACGTCGTCAGACGTGGGGCAGACTTCGTCTGGGATGTCGCCTGCAAACAATTACCGCAAATTATCCATTAAAACGTATCCAACCATGTTCAACAAAACAGAAGAGAAAAATGAAATCAATAATGTTTTTGTCATGACATGTGTAATATTAGTATCTGTTTTAAAAATTTTCTTAAAAATTGTAAGACGAAAATTTGAATCTTCATGTAATATAAAAGTTGATGGTGTTTCAATTTATTTATAATGGTAATACAGTATTTGAAAACCAGTGGCGGAGGCGTCTTTTCGATACATGAATATAGTCCAGAGGCGTGACAGGGGTGACAAAGTTACCTGCTGCACACGGACCACATTTGCATACATCAATAATGTGTGGAAAAACACCAAATATGTGGCATTTTTAGCAGAAATTTCACTTTGACCCCGAACGTAAATGTAGTCTGCTTCTTGCTGCTGGACCATTTTTAGAACACATTGTTCCAAAGCAATCATGTGAGAATGTATTTTATAATAATTATATTGAATATAACCAAAACTCTATCGAGGACATATTTTCCCATGCAACAGATGTGCATTCCATTGTCAGCCATACTTTTAAAAACACTACCTACTGCAATGAGTTTCGTGCAGCTGGAACATCTTTGATATTCAATGCCCCAACCTTTTTAACTGAAGACTTAACAAAAATTATTTCTTATTATCAATATTTTAAAAATAAACTCTGCAATTAGCTTATCTACCACATACCTTTAGTTACAACATTAAGAAGTTTTAACCACAAGTATAATTTTATCCGAAACATGATAAGACATATGGTCAGTTGTTCTCAACCAGATTTTATCTTTTTAATACTAAATGATAAATTTATTGTGACTGAAAAAGGTCGCGAACCACTGCTATGAAGCGTTTCTTCACACATAATTAGGTAAAATAAAGAGATCTCCGTGGCGGAGGCGTTGTACATTTCTTTCGGTACATGAATATAGTCCAGAGGCGTGACAGTGCAGGTATTTAGGTCGACTTTAGCAAACAACATCCCGTTCGAAAGGCATTAACGTCGAGTATATACGTGAATCACTCACTTTATATACAGGGTGGATTGAAAGTTTCTTTGAATGGTATTTAGGTCGACTTTAGCAAACGACATCTCGTTTGAAAAGTATTAACGTCTAATATATACGTGAATCGACCATATACAGGGCGAATTTAAAGTTTTTTAATGGTATTTAGGTCGACTTTAGCAAACAACATCTCGTTCGAAAGGCCTTTACGTCTAGTATATACGTGAATTACTCATATACAGGGTGGATTGAAAGTTTCTTTGAATGGTATTTAGGTTGACTTTAGCAAACAACATCTCGTTAGAAACGTCTTAACTTCTAGTATATACGCGAATCATATAAAGGGGGGATTGAAAGTATCTTTGGCGGGTAGGTCGACTTTAGCAAAAACGACATCTCGTTTGAAAGGTATTAACGTCTAATATATACGTGAATCGACCATATACAGGGTGAATTTAAAGTTTCTTTGAATGGTAGGTCGACTTTAGCAAACAACATCTCGTTCGAAAGGTCTTAACCTTTAGTATATACGCGAATCACCCATTATATACAGGGTGGATCTTCCACATGTGACGGATAGTGCTATAGGGGAATCAGCATATCCAGAGTTTAGCGGAGAGTACAAAGAAAAATAGTGCCGTAGGGGTATTAGCATATCGTTTAAAATATACAGAGTAAAGCGTATAGTACAAGGAAAAATCTATAACGATTAATAAATCCAACCAAATGTTGACATCTGAGAGTCACAACTCAAACGTCACACATCAAATATCAAACGTTAAACGTCACATGCCAAATGTAGTGTCAAACGTCACATGTAACGTCGATCGACAAACGTCAAAACGTCACGTGTGACATATAGTGCCGTAGAGGCAATAATATCGACAAATGCAGAGTGTAGCGGAGAGTACAAAGAAAAATAGCGCCGTAGGGGTATTAGCATATCGTTTTACATATACAGAGTTAAGCGTATAGTGCAAGTAAAAATCTTCAACGATTAATAAATCCGATCGAATGTTGACATCTGAGAGTCACAACTCAAACGTCACACGTCAAATGTCAAACGTTAAACATCACATGTCAAATGTAGCGTCAAACGTCACATGTGACGTCGAACGACAAACGTCAAAACGTCAAATGAAAACGTCAAAACGTCACGTGTGACGTATAGTGCCGTAGATGCAATAATATCGACATATGCAGAGTGTAGCGGAGAGTACAAAGAAAAATGTATGTGAATTAATCATAATATTCTTTTAACATAAACCTCTTTATCTATAGATCAAACTGAATGATTTGTGACGTTATTTATCTTCCCAAACATTATGTAAACAATTAGGGACTATAAGAATAATTTCGTTAATAGTACAACGGAGCACAACACTTGGTTTAACGTACTCGTTTTCTTAGGCACCCCCCCTGAATCATATACAGGGTATCTTAGGCAGGTTTAACATATACAGAGTGTAGCGGAGTATACAAAACGTCACATGCGTGGATCGAAAGTATCTTTGGTTTAACATATACAAAGTGTAGTGGAGAAAATGTCGCTTCAAACGTCAGCCGTAGGTGCATTGGTATGAATATCGTTTATCATGATTAATAAATGTCATCCAATCATAGCAAACGACATATCGTTCGAAAGGCCTTAACGTCTAGTATATAAGTGAATCATATACAGGGTATCTTAGGCAGGTTTAACATATACAGAGTGTACAAAACGTCACATGCGTGGATCGAAAGTATCTTTGGTTTAACATATGCAGAGTGTAGTGGAGAAAATGCCGCTTCAAACGTCAGCCATAGGTGCATTAGTATGAATATTGTTTATCATGATTAATAAATCGTATTTTCGTACGGGCATATGTCACAAGGCAAAAGGGTCTTAACGAATGTGAATCGTGGCAGGTATTTGTCAACACCCCTCATCAACCATAGAACGACCATAGCAACCGACATTTCGTTCGAAAGGCCTTAACGTCTAGTATACAAGTGAATCATATACAGGGTGAAGTATCTTTGGCAGGTAGGACGACTTTAGCAAACATCTCGTTTGAATGACATTAAGGTCTAGTATATACGTGAATCGTCCAGGGCGGATTGAAAGTCACGTAGTATGTCACAATGTTGACTTATTGATTCATGTACAGAGTGTTGCAAAATTATCTTACGTTGAAAGGACATTAACGTTCACTGCCGTTATGACAAGTGACGCTGGAACATTCTTTTAACATATACATGGTGTAGCAAAAATTACGAGGCAAAACGAATGGGGTGGTGGAGTACAAGTGACATCCTGTGACAAGGCCTTATTCTTTCAATAGGGTGTATCATACACCAACTACTCTTTTAACATAGAGTGTTGCAAAATTATCTCACGTTGAAAAAAGCCATTGACGTTCATTACCGTCATGACAAGCGAAAAAAAACACATTCTTTAACATATACAGGGTGTAGCAAAAAATCGAAGGGTGTAGAGTACAAATGACATCCTTTAAAATTGCGATAAATTTCTCTTTTAACATCGAGTGTTACAAAATTATCACGCTGTCAAAAGGACCTGATCCGGGTCGTACACCAAGTCTACAGGGTGCTACCAAAAGGACATAATGTTGATCGTCTACAGGGTGTAGAGTGACATCATTGGAAATTACGATAACTACTCTTTTAACAAATACAGAGTGAAGGTCGGTTAGAGTGTTGCCAAAAGGACCCATTGTACTATGATGAAGAAATTATTGTAAAGTCAAACTCACGTGATCGTATGAGGTTGATTGAACTTCTTATCTACCCAAGATAATTCTAATTGCCGGATACAAGTGAGATCGTTTGAAATTACGTTACCTACTCTTTAACATGGAGTGCTGGTCGGTTAGAGTGTTGTCAAAAGGACCCATTTAGAAATGATAGTAAAGTCGATTTTCATAATTTTATTTCAAACTTCATACAAAGAAATATATTAGCTAATTTTATTAATGAGTCACCGTTACCATGGTCAATGACTTGTAATATTGCAAAAAGATTCTTATACTGGAAATGGAAATCAGTAAATGATCAAAATCAGCCCTACCCTATCCTTTGGAGTATATCGATTGCAGTAGATATATATCGATACCTAGAAGAAATACTGTGTTGTCACTTAAAAATTGGGAACATGACCACGATGAGGCTGAATATTGTCTATGGGTATCATATTATAGAATCTTCAATTATAAAATTAACGTTTGCAAGCATTGTTTTGAAATTTGATTAGAAGCTCACAAGATCAAAGATAAATCATTATTAGCGTGATTTGATAATTTTCATGAAACAACAGATAAAGATTCTACAGATAAATATCAAGCTCATTGGTGCCAAAGTTGCTATCATGAAGCGCTGTTTACAGTTAAAAGCAGCGAATCATGATGTGTAAATGCACTACATACGTACCCCCCTAAAAGTAACAGATTTATAGATTCTGAGGATAGTGATACTGAACATGATAAATATCCAGGGTGTAAAATTTTTCTTTCCCCACACATTTAACAGACTTCCGAGAGCGGTAATATATATAATTGACTAAAATATGACTTCCATTGTTAACTTTGGCTCTGATTATTGTATTTCGTTTAAATAAATTTGTGTGCGTTTTTGGAACATTTTTATGCGTTTTTGTGTGCTTTTTTTATGTACTTTTTATGAAGGTTTCTGTATTAAAGTTTTATGCTGCTGCTTTAAATGTATTTCTTTTTAAAATAAAAAACATTATTTCAAATAGTTGTTTTTTTGTCGTCGGTTGGGGAGGGATGGGGATGACTTTGAGTTTATAAAAGTATACAAATTCTCTAAGAGCGTTGTTTAACATATCGTTTGGTGTTATGGAACAAAATGCGTATAAAATTTGTAGAGAACTTCCGGGGGTGATATTTTTACAGAAATCCAAAACATTATAATAATATTGACAAAAATCCAAATTTTCCAACACCGATATACGTTGTATAATCAAATTATTTACTTCTAAAATTTGGGATACTTCTTCTTCATCCATGTAATACTCAACGTCATGTTTTCTAACAAAAATTACCTTACAATCATCGTAATTTAATGGGGATAATGGTACAGTAGTCTCCACATGGAATCGAATCAGGTTTGAACTCGTCTCCGGTACGAAAGAAATTCATCTGTTGCGTCATTATTGAAATAAAGTTCTGCCATTCGTAAGTGCTGAAAGATATTTTGCTGCACTTTAGCTGTTGGGATAGAATAACAGCAGGCGTAAATGATCTTGCCGGACTAATTTCACATTTCACCTCATAACCAGAAATTGTATATTGTGTTGAAAGTAGGTATACATTTTCGGACTTTGCAGCAGTTTCATAATAGTCATCTCCTTCTTGTAGCCTTTGAACTTGTAAATGGTAGGTAATAATGTATAATATTAATACCGGGGGACTTAAAAGTAACTTATGTTGAAATATTACTAAGAATTTCTATACCGGGTGGCTTAAAAAGTAACATATATGCGTAACACGTCGCGTGCTACGTCGAACAGTCCGCTGTAAAAAAATCTTTAAAAACTTCAGTGGGATTCGATCCCGGAACCTACGCGCCTATAGCAGAGAATCCAACTCATGCTGCCACGATCTCTCATGTGTATTAGATGCGAAGGTATGTTGCGACAAAGAGCGCGGGTGCGGGTTGGTGTTCGCAGGTTGGATATACCGGGTTGGTTGAAAGTGGGAGTTTTGTGATTTCTGCACAAGGTTGGTTGAGAGTAACTTTTTTGTGCCAACCCCAAGTGTTACGTCAAACGTCACGTGGTACACCACGTGACGACGTGACGTACCACGTGACGTTTCACGTAACACGTGACGTACCACGTGACGACGTGACGTACCACGTGACGACGTGACGTACCACGTGACGTTTGACGTACCACGTGACGTTTCACGTAACACGTGACGTACCACGTGACGACGTGACGTACCACGTGACGTTTGACGTAACACGTGACGTACCACGTGACGACGTGACGTACCACGTGACGACGTGACGTACCACGTGACGTTTGACGTAACACTTGGGGTTGGCACAAAAAAGTTACTCTCAACCAACCTTGTGCAGAAATCACAAAACTCCCACTTTCAACCAACCCGGTATATCCAACCTGCGAACACCAACCCGCACCCGCGCTCTTTGTCGCAACATACCTTCGCATCTAATACACATGAGAGATCGTGGCAGCATGAGTTGGATTCTCTGCTATAGGCGCGTAGGTTCCGGGATCGAATCCCACTGAAGTTTTTAAAGATTTTTTTACAGCGGACTGTTCGACGTAGCACGCGACGTGTTACGCATATATGTTACTTTTTAAGCCACCCGGTATAGAAATTCTTAGTAATATTTCAACATAAGTTACTTTTAAGTCCCCCGGTATTAATATTATACATTATTACCTACCATTTACAAGTTCAAAGGCTACAAGAAGGAGATGACTATTATGAAACTGCTGCAAAGTCCGAAAATGTATACCTACTTTCAACACAATATACAATTTCTGGTTATGAGGTGAAATGTGAAATTAGTCCGGCAAGATCATTTACGCCTGCTGTTATTCTATCCCAACAGCTAAAGTGCAGCAAAATATCTTTCAGCACTTACGAATGGCAGAACTTTATTTCAATAATGACGCAACAGATGAATTTCTTTCGTACCGGAGACGAGTTCAAACCTGATTCGATTCCATGTGGAGACTACTGTACCATTATCCCCATTAAATTACGATGATTGTAAGGTAATTTTTGTTAGAAAACATGACGTTGAGTATTACATGGATGAAGAAGAAGTATCCCAAATTTTAGAAGTAAATAATTTGATTATACAACGTATATCGGTGTTGGAAAATTTGGATTTTTGTCAATATTATTATAATGTTTTGGATTTCTGTAAAAATATCACCCCCGGAAGTTCTCTACAAATTTTATACGCATTTTGTTCCATAACACCAAACGATATGTTAAACAACGCTCTTAGAGAATTTGTATACTTTTATAAACTCAAAGTCATCCCCATCCCTCCCCAACCGACGACAAAAAAACAACTATTTGAAATAATGTTTTTTATTTTAAAAAGAAATACATTTAAAGCAGCAGCATAAAACTTTAATACAGAAACCTTCATAAAAAGTACATAAAAAAAGCACACAAAAACGCATAAAAATGTTCCAAAAACGCACACAAATTTATTTAAACGAAATACAATAATCAGAGCCAAAGTTAACAATGGAAGTCATATTTTAGTCAATTATATATATTACCGCTCTCGGAAGTCTGTTAAATGTGTGGGGAAAGAAAAATTTTACACCCTGGATATTTATCATGTTCAGTATCACTATCCTCAGAATCTATAAATCTGTTACTTTTAGGGGGGTACGTATGTAGTGCATTTACACATCATGATTCGCTGCTTTTAACTGTAAACAGCGCTTCATGATAGCAACTTTGGCACCAATGAGCTTGATATTTATCTGTAGAATCTTTATCTGTTGTTTCATGAAAATTATCAAATCACGCTAATAATGATTTATCTTTGATCTTGTGAGCTTCTAATCAAATTTCAAAACAATGCTTGCAAACGTTAATTTTATAATTGAAGATTCTATAATATGATACCCATAGACAATATTCAGCCTCATCGTGGTCATGTTCCCAATTTTTAAGTGACAACACAGTATTTCTTCTAGGTATCGATATATATCTACTGCAATCGATATACTCCAAAGGATAGGGTAGGGCTGATTTTGATCATTTACTGATTTCCATTTCCAGTATAAGAATCTTTTTGCAATATTACAAGTCATTGACCATGGTAACGGTGACTCATTAATAAAATTAGCTAATATATTTCTTTGTATGAAGTTTGAAATAAAATTATGAAAATCGACTTTACTATCATTTCTAAATGGGTCCTTTTGACAACACTCTAACCGACCAGCACTCCATGTTAAAGAGTAGGTAACGTAATTTCAAACGATCTCACTTGTATCCGGCAATTAGAATTATCTTGGGTAGATAAGAAGTTCAATCAACCTCATACGATCACGTGAGTTTGACTTTACAATAATTTCTTCATCATAGTACAATGGGTCCTTTTGGCAACACTCTAACCGACCTTCACTCTGTATTTGTTAAAAGAGTAGTTATCGTAATTTCCAATGATGTCACTCTACACCCTGTAGACGATCAACATTATGTCCTTTTGGTAGCACCCTGTAGACTTGGTGTACGACCCGGATCAGGTCCTTTTGACAGCGTGATAATTTTGTAACACTCGATGTTAAAAGAGAAATTTATCGCAATTTTAAAGGATGTCATTTGTACTCTACACCCTTCGATTTTTTGCTACACCCTGTATATGTTAAAGAATGTGTTTTTTTTCGCTTGTCATGACGGTAATGAACGTCAATGGCTTTTTTCAACGTGAGATAATTTTGCAACACTCTATGTTAAAAGAGTAGTTGGTGTATGATACACCCTATTGAAAGAATAAGGCCTTGTCACAGGATGTCACTTGTACTCCACCACCCCATTCGTTTTGCCTCGTAATTTTTGCTACACCATGTATATGTTAAAAGAATGTTCCAGCGTCACTTGTCATAACGGCAGTGAACGTTAATGTCCTTTCAACGTAAGATAATTTTGCAACACTCTGTACATGAATCAATAAGTCAACATTGTGACATACTACGTGACTTTCAATCCGCCCTGGACGATTCACGTATATACTAGACCTTAATGTCATTCAAACGAGATGTTTGCTAAAGTCGTCCTACCTGCCAAAGATACTTCACCCTGTATATGATTCACTTGTATACTAGACGTTAAGGCCTTTCGAACGAAATGTCGGTTGCTATGGTCGTTCTATGGTTGATGAGGGGTGTTGACAAATACCTGCCACGATTCACATTCGTTAAGACCCTTTTGCCTTGTGACATATGCCCGTACGAAAATACGATTTATTAATCATGATAAACAATATTCATACTAATGCACCTATGGCTGACGTTTGAAGCGGCATTTTCTCCACTACACTCTGCATATGTTAAACCAAAGATACTTTCGATCCACGCATGTGACGTTTTGTACACTCTGTATATGTTAAACCTGCCTAAGATACCCTGTATATGATTCACTTATATACTAGACGTTAAGGCCTTTCGAACGATATGTCGTTTGCTATGATTGGATGACATTTATTAATCATGATAAACGATATTCATACCAATGCACCTACGGCTGACGTTTGAAGCGACATTTTCTCCACTACACTTTGTATATGTTAAACCAAAGATACTTTCGATCCACGCATGTGACGTTTTGTATACTCCGCTACACTCTGTATATGTTAAACCTGCCTAAGATACCCTGTATATGATTCAGGGGGGGTGCCTAAGAAAACGAGTACGTTAAACCAAGTGTTGTGCTCCGTTGTACTATTAACGAAATTATTCTTATAGTCCCTAATTGTTTACATAATGTTTGGGAAGATAAATAACGTCACAAATCATTCAGTTTGATCTATAGATAAAGAGGTTTATGTTAAAAGAATATTATGATTAATTCACATACATTTTTCTTTGTACTCTCCGCTACACTCTGCATATGTCGATATTATTGCATCTACGGCACTATACGTCACACGTGACGTTTTGACGTTTTCATTTGACGTTTTGACGTTTGTCGTTCGACGTCACATGTGACGTTTGACGCTACATTTGACATGTGATGTTTAACGTTTGACATTTGACGTGTGACGTTTGAGTTGTGACTCTCAGATGTCAACATTCGATCGGATTTATTAATCGTTGAAGATTTTTACTTGCACTATACGCTTAACTCTGTATATGTAAAACGATATGCTAATACCCCTACGGCGCTATTTTTCTTTGTACTCTCCGCTACACTCTGCATTTGTCGATATTATTGCCTCTACGGCACTATATGTCACACGTGACGTTTTGACGTTTGTCGATCGACGTTACATGTGACGTTTGACACTACATTTGGCATGTGACGTTTAACGTTTGATATTTGATGTGTGACGTTTGAGTTGTGACTCTCAGATGTCAACATTTGGTTGGATTTATTAATCGTTATAGATTTTTCCTTGTACTATACGCTTTACTCTGTATATTTTAAACGATATGCTAATACCCCTACGGCACTATTTTTCTTTGTACTCTCCGCTAAACTCTGGATATGCTGATTCCCCTATAGCACTATCCGTCACATGTGGAAGATCCACCCTGTATATAATGGGTGATTCGCGTATATACTAAAGGTTAAGACCTTTCGAACGAGATGTTGTTTGCTAAAGTCGACCTACCATTCAAAGAAACTTTAAATTCACCCTGTATATGGTCGATTCACGTATATATTAGACGTTAATACCTTTCAAACGAGATGTCGTTTTTGCTAAAGTCGACCTACCCGCCAAAGATACTTTCAATCCCCCCTTTATATGATTCGCGTATATACTAGAAGTTAAGACGTTTCTAACGAGATGTTGTTTGCTAAAGTCAACCTAAATACCATTCAAAGAAACTTTCAATCCACCCTGTATATGAGTAATTCACGTATATACTAGACGTAAAGGCCTTTCGAACGAGATGTTGTTTGCTAAAGTCGACCTAAATACCATTAAAAAACTTTAAATTCGCCCTGTATATGGTCGATTCACGTATATATTAGACGTTAATACTTTTCAAACGAGATGTCGTTTGCTAAAGTCGACCTAAATACCATTCAAAGAAACTTTCAATCCACCCTGTATATAAAGTGAGTGATTCACGTATATACTCGACGTTAATGCCTTTCGAACGGGATGTTGTTTGCTAAAGTCGACCTAAATACCTGCACTGTCACGCCTCTGGACTATATTCATGTACCGAAAGAAATGTACAACGCCTCCGCCACGGAGATCTCTTTATTTTACCTAATTATGTGTGAAGAAACGCTTCATAGCAGTGGTTCGCGACCTTTTTCAGTCACAATAAATTTATCATTTAGTATTAAAAAGATAAAATCTGGTTGAGAACAACTGACCATATGTCTTATCATGTTTCGGATAAAATTATACTTGTGGTTAAAACTTCTTAATGTTGTAACTAAAGGTATGTGGTAGATAAGCTAATTGCAGAGTTTATTTTTAAAATATTGATAATAAGAAATAATTTTTGTTAAGTCTTCAGTTAAAAAGGTTGGGGCATTGAATATCAAAGATGTTCCAGCTGCACGAAACTCATTGCAGTAGGTAGTGTTTTTAAAAGTATGGCTGACAATGGAATGCACATCTGTTGCATGGGAAAATATGTCCTCGATAGAGTTTTGGTTATATTCAATATAATTATTATAAAATACATTCTCACATGATTGCTTTGGAACAATGTGTTCTAAAAATGGTCCAGCAGCAAGAAGCAGACTACATTTACGTTCGGGGTCAAAGTGAAATTTCTGCTAAAAATGCCACATATTTGGTGTTTTTCCACACATTATTGATGTATGCAAATGTGGTCCGTGTGCAGCAGGTAACTTTGTCACCCCTGTCACGCCTCTGGACTATATTCATGTATCGAAAAGACGCCTCCGCCACTGGTTTTCAAATACTGTATTACCATTATAAATAAATTGAAACACCATCAACTTTTATATTACATGAAGATTCAAATTTTCGTCTTACAATTTTTAAGAAAATTTTTAAAACAGATACTAATATTACACATGTCATGACAAAAACATTATTGATTTCATTTTTCTCTTCTGTTTTGTTGAACATGGTTGGATACGTTTTAATGGATAATTTGCGGTAATTGTTTGCAGGCGACATCCCAGACGAAGTCTGCCCCACGTCTGACGACGTCTCCCATCCAATAAACTATTTCTATTTGTTTCATAACCTCACTTTTAAAAATATCTTTATCAACCAACTCTTTCGAAGTCAAAAGAGAGCGCTCCTATCCGCACACGTTTGACGTGACAACGTGACGTTTGACGTGTCGATGTGACGTGACAACGTGACGTGACAACGTAGCACGTGATGATGTGACGTGACAACGTGACGTTTGGCGTGACAACGTGACGTGACAACGTAGCACGTGACGATGTGACGTGACAACGTGACGTGACAACGTAGCACGTGACGATGTGACGTTTTGGGGTTGGCAGCAATTTCTAAAATCTTTTAACCAACCTGGTATATCGCAGAAACATTAATAACAGCATAAAACTCCAAGCTACTTTCAACCAACCATCGCACTGTTAGCATCGTAACGGATCAGTCTCGATTACGTCACAACTTACGGTGTATCATCGTACGGGATCTAGCGATGCGTTCTCTGTCTGCCCCGTCCTTGTCACACTTCAGCATAGACATCACATGTGATGTTTGACATTTGACATGCAGCATCGACGTTTCATGTGACGTTTGAGTTGGCTCCATTTTTTCTTTGTACTCTTCGCTACACATATGTGAAAGATCCACCCTTTATATAATGGGTGATTCGCGTATATACTAGACGTTAAGACCTTGTCGTTTGCTAAAATCAACCTACCATTCAAAGATACTCCGCCCTGTATATGATTCACGTATATATTAGCCGTTTGCTAAAGTCAACTTACCATTCAAAGATACTCCACCCTGTATATGATTCACTTATATATTAGCCGTTAATACCTTGTCGTTTGCTAAAGTCCTACCATTCAAAGATACTCCGCCCTGTATATGATTCACTTATATATTAGCCGTTTGCTAAAGTCGACCTACCATTCAAAGATACTCCACCCTGTATATGATTCACGTATATATTAGCCGTTTGCTAAAGTCGACCTACCATTCAAAGATACTCCACCCTGTATATGATTCACGTATATATTAGCCGTTTGCTAAAGTCCTACCATTCAAAGATACTCCGCCCTGTATATGATTCACGTATATATTAGCCGTTAATACCTTATCGTTTGCTAAAGTCCTACCATTCAAAGATACTCCGCCCTGTATATGATTCACGTATATATTAGCCGTTAATACCTTATCGTTTGCTAAAGTCCTACCATTCAAAGATACTCCGCCCTGTATATGATTCACGAATATATTAGCCGTTAATACATGTGACGTTTTGACGTGAATTTTTTAGTCAGGGTCATCGTAATATCAAGGATTTAAATAAAGTTACCTTATCGTTTGCTAAAGTCGACCTACCATACTCCGCCCTGTATATGATTCACGAATAGCCGTTAATACCTTATCGTTTGCTTAAGTCCTACCATTCAAAGATACTCCGCCCTGTATATGATTCACGAATAGCCGTTAATACCTTTCGAGTTTGCTATGATTGGATGACACGAGGGTGCTGACCTGCCTTTCACGGTCCTTTTGTGATATACGCCCGTACAAAAATACGATTAATCATGATAATGATAATGTGATTTTTGTACAATTTGATTTTGATCGCCCCGCGCGCATGGATAAAAAATGGCGGACAGACTCCCGCGGCAGACTCCTACCCGCAGGCCACCGGCCCATAGACTACCCGCATGTAGATGTCGCCACCGAGACTCCTACCCGCCAGCGTACGGTGCGCGCTCACGTAATATACTTTTCTTCGACAATGTTATGTATGAGAGATCGTGGCGGACTATGTTAGATGCATTGCCATAAGCGCGTAGGTTCGGGGTTCGATCCACACCCGAGTTAAAGTTTTTTAATTAAATTATTTGAGAGTTTTAAAAAGAGGACTAAAAATGGCGGCCAACGCCGCGGAACGCCGCCAACGCCGCTCTCAGCGCCACCAGCGGAGATTTTTGAAGTAGTGGTCCAGAATCCCTATAGTATATCTACTAACAATGATGAAAAATGTTAAATTTTAGTTTTTTTACCATCGCGTTTTCTTTAATGTAAGTAATTCCATTTTTATCACGATGCGATTGATTTCAAAAACGATAATTAATACTAGTTAATTATAATGGGTAAACACACAGCCTGTTAAAGTTAAAGAAACAAATAACACGGCTTGTGCCTTCGCAATAATAAGGCTATAATAATTAATATTTTTAAATACATGTTAATATCTCAAAAACGCTCAAGATTGGGTCTACCCTCATTTTCGGCATTAGAATTAGGTAAAATAATAAAAATATGGTGTTTCATCTAAAAAAATTAAGGTATTTAACCAATTTTAACGGTTTAAATTAAAAATATAATTTCGAGAAAATAAATTTCAGCAAAACTCATACTTTTCAAAACTGTTGGCAACAGTCCAAATAATTCTAGCCTGACATATTGTCAGCTTCATGTAACCGTTGTCAATTTTATTAAAAAACTTTTGACATATATATCTATATAATATATTCAAATATTTTATATTTCTATTTTATTAAAATGAATAGAAAAAATCCCCTAGAACCGTTAGACGTATACGGTTGCGAAACATTATGGAAAAGCGTTGGTGGTTTCATTGCGGGGCTTGAACAATACCAACGGTCTCTCAAATTTTATGATAGAGCTATAAAGAAGTGCCCCGACGATGTGAAAGCGCTTATTGATAGATCGAAAGCACGCTCCAAAGCATGTCAATATAAAGGGGCTCTGGAAGACTTGAAGAATGTTGTGAGCATCGAAAGTGATAATATCATTGCGTTAGCACAAAGGTCGGAAACTACGTTTCTTAACTGTGAATTTGAAGATGCGCTAGTGCAGAACTACCGATTATTTCCTATCAGGTAATTGTTTCATGTCAAAGCCCTTCTTTTTTCTCTTCTTTGTCCTTTTTTTCTTTTTCCTTGTTTCTCTTTCCTGCTTCTTTTTTTCCATTTATGTTTTCTTCTCTCACTTTCGTCCTTCTATCATCTCTCCTCTCTTTTCTTTCCTCTTTTATTTTCTATCTCTTTTTTCACTTTTTCTCTTCCACCATTCCATAAACACTGAAGTTTATTGATCCGAGTCTCCATTTTCTTTCACCTTTATTTGTTGTAGAAAAAAACCTGACCATTTTTTCATTGGAATCATGAAATGTGCTTCCACCATCGAACAATGTATAGGCGCATCAGCAGGCAAACCAATGCGTGATCATTTTAAAATAATTAGAAAACTTGCTTGGAAACAAACGCAAGATGCCAAAGATGTGGGACCAATTAGCAGACATAAAAAAATTACGAAGAAGAAAACTCGCAAGCGCAAGACAACACAGAAGATAGAGGAACTAGTTGAGGAACATTTAAGATTATATGATAGCCTCGATAGTCATCAATCTATGAAATACATAATACCTCCATTGCAGCAACCGTTTAATTTCAGTCCCCTGCAAAGGTAATTTTATCTACAATAGTTTGTGTTTGAACACGAGCGCAAGCGCAGTCACCATGTTGAAATAGCGGCGATTATTCACATAACATTGTTATCTAAATCTTCCACATAATTTTTAACTCAAATCTATTTATTAAGGTATACGAAAAACATTGAAAATTTCATGGCAGAGAAATATTTGGATAGGATGTATTTAGATAAAATATTTTGCAAGAAAATGAAACAGGGTACTCCAGGAATGCGAATAGCGGACGAAAGCGGCAGCGATCGCTTGCAAACATTGGCCAAAGCGACTTTTTCACACGTCGCTCGTAAACAAGAGCTCCTCAGAACCAGGAAACCATTTTACTTCATTAAATATCAGGAGGCGAAGATTTCAGGTAAGCTATACGTACAACTTAATAATTGATCTTTACTTAATTACAGTTTCTGATCATAAGGAAAAGGTAAGTATCTATTCTTTATGTATCTTTATGAGATGGCGAGAGTTTTTTTCGTAATTTCAAATTTCCCACCGTGCTGTCAGCTGTTATCTGTCAGTTGTTTGAGGCTAGCTTGTAGTGTCGTATTATATGTGATATTATAATCAATAATAGTTACAGCAAAACAGGTTAAAAAATGGAAATACGGAGAATAAAAATATAAAATAATAATTATTATAATACCTAGTGGAGTAAAGCATTTTTTTTGTGAATAGATTAAGAGCACCCGAGAAATCATACTGCATGAAGAAAACCCGTTCCTTTTTGACACGAATCATCCGGTTTACAGCAACAAGCATTCCCGGCAAGACGCGAATTTTAAAATTTGCGATTCATTAAAAGAAATAATTCCTACAATCACATCGTGAAATGTCAGAAGAAAGTAATAAATCTGCTTTCCCAGTTCACTCATGAACATAGCAAATAAAAATTTTATACATTTTTTCTAGTGAAAACTCGTAAACAGCTTTTACTGTTTCTGGAATAATGTGTGATACAGATGACACTGAAACTATATTACAGACTTTGGAAAATGTCTTCTGTGACAATCATATCTTAGCGCTAGCAATAATCGAGTTGTTGCTGAAATACTTTCCCCCACCTTAGCCACCAAGTCCTCAAACGTACTTGTCGACATTCTCGTAAAGTTTTTGAAACTTCTTTTATCTTCAACAGCGAGTTCATTGAAAACTAAATTAGATTTACCACGCCAACAGTTTCGCCTCTCCAACCATAGTATCTTCCAGTTTGTTTTTTAGAACAATAAGGTTTGTTTCTTGTACAATAGAAACATCAGCGTAGTTGACGTAAAAGGTATAGTGCGAACTTAAAGTTGCCGTCTTTTTGTTTGGGTCAAAATACAAATACAATATAGAATTATGTTTTGTAAGTAGACGAAAATAATATAAATACCTTTCTGTAATTTAGCAATTTGCCGTAGACCATTTCCACCCATTTGAAATGAACTGTTTGCAACACAGGTACATACATCGACCTGTTCTATTCTCACATCAACTTCTTGGTTGGAATACTGTCGACAATTTTAACCTCACTTTTTCCTGTTCTTAAAAAAATAAAGAAACTGAGTAAGAAATATTTCTAGAAGTGTTTTCTTGAACAACTTCCATTGTAGGTACGCTAAAGTCTAGGCAACAGGCTGAGTTACTTCTTCATCAACAAAACTATAGAAAAGAAGCTTTGAAGATAATGGATAGGTTGGCGGAAGCTTGTCGGGAAAAATCTTTAAACGCTGTATTAGAACTTGCCGAAAAGTTGAGGTTGTATTGTAACGCCAAACCTAAAAGATTATTACCAGAAAAAGATGAGTATATTCTTGAAAGTCTAGCTTATATTCGTAGAGCATTCTATGATCTCAACAGGTTAAACAAAGAACAAGTTAGTAGCATCATTTTTTTTACTTACCGTTCGCTAAGAAGCAACAACTACTTCCCCAGCATCACTCGTAGACCAGAAGCTCTGAAATGTTAAGAATGCGATAACAGCGACATCCCGTTAATGTATTGATGTGATTTCAGCATAATCTCTAGTATTCAATATCTGTCGTGGAATATAGCCAGTGAAGTAGTTGTTGCTTCTTAGTGAACGGTCTGCTCTTTGAAAATTATTTTTCAAAAACTTTGTAAGGTTATAATAGTATTATCTTTGACATCTGGTAAAATTTTGATCGAATTTATTGTGTTGATCTGGAAGAGATGAAAGGAACCTCAAATATTTAAATTTCAGAGCACGTGGGACCAAGAAAAACGTATTTTAGTTTCTATGGGTCAAATCGTAAGTAGAAAACCTTCTGGAGATTCAATTATAAGTCAATACGACCTTGGCGTAATCGATATTAAACAACAGCTAAATATCTTTGAAGATCGTTTGGAAAAATCGGTAACCCCCATGGAAATATGTTGGTGTTATCATGAACTAGCAAGGTACCTAAACACAAAGCTTTTTTCCTGCAACCTGGCAGATTCAAGATGGCGTTGTTTAACTGTCACATTGTTTTAGATACCAAATGTTAAGTAAGCGTTACGAAGAAGCTAGAATTTATTGCAAAAACGGATTATTAGAAGCGCAAGATCACGAAGATCAAATAGAATGGGTTTTAAACTTTCATATGTTAATGACAAGGAATTGTATGAGGCAGCAAAATAAAAACGACGCTATAATATCATTACAAAACTGTATGGAAATAGCTAAACAAATCAAAGATACAGAACTGAAGTCGTATATTAATAGATGTTTAGATGTCATAGCTGAAATTGAGTTTGACGATATTACTGGAGAAAAGGTAATATGTTCTTACTGTTTCTATGTGAAATTAAGTTGTTTAACTCTTTCAAAGGATGTAAGACTCATTAGTGGATACTTCTGCAGCTGTTCTGACTAGAAATTGTAGAGTGTAGTGATGAGCAAAGCAGTCCGGTCTTGTTCTTGCTGAAATACTTGTAATCTTGGTCTTGGGTGCTTAGTTGTGATCTTGGTCTTGCTCAAAAAGTGTGTTACCTACTGCTAAAGTCGTTTTGGAAAATTTTTGATGGGTGAAAATTATAAATGATCAACAACGTATATTGAAGTTAAGACAAATATTCTCTTATATCCTATTTAAAACGAAAATTGTAAGTTTTAGTACAGTTTGCAATCTCCGTCTTGGTTTTGGTGTTGTTCTTGTTCTTGGTGGTACTAGTGTATGTATGATCTTGGTCTTGTTCATCACTAAAACAGATGGTGTGAAAGATGTTGCAAAAATGCATAGTGTCATTAGCAGATGTATCAGAAAAGGCAGCTACAGAAGAAGCGGAAGGGCAGAGAGTAGGAGTATTTTCTATACCTTTTGATTCCAAATTCAGCTTCTTGCTTAAGATATCTAAAGGAACAGTGGAACATTAATAAACTGACTTTTAAAGCCATCCTTTGTTTTCAGATCACTCATAATCGTGAGACAAAGATTTTAGCGCTAATGAATAATGACAAAATAAAAGAAGAATTTTCCCATTTGTTCAGAACAATGGCAGCTCTACCATCTAGCAGAAGAATGAATTTAATGTCAGGAGTACAAATGAGAGGAAAAAGTGTTGATCAATCTTACGCGAGCGTAGCTACATTGCGACAAAGTAAATCAAGAAAATCATCCTTGAAAATAAAGGAATCCGATTTAATGTTAACATCGGAAACTGCAAAAGGAGCCAACTTCATGTCACTGGTGCAATACCACCTTCCATAATCATTATTATCGGTCGAGTTTTTTTGTGAGCAGTTTGGAATTATTTTCCTCATAAGCTTGAACGTTTAAGATAGCATGCAAGATTTAATAGGTTTGAATCAGTTTGTAGATTTAGAAGAGAAAAGATAGTTTCAAATTAACTTAGCACTCAGCACGCGATTTCTCTATTGATACAAGAATTTTTATATTTCAACACCAATAAAACCGAAAAACTATCGCCTGTTGCAGGAGTGAAGAAAAACGGGATGTGATAAATATTCTGCACGAAAATTGGAAAGTTAAGAGCGTTGATTATAAAGACTAATGTGAAAAATCGCAGCTACTGTAGTGCTTGAATCAAATTTGATCTATAATGATCAAACTAATTCCTGTAGTAGATACAAGCTAAACTTAACCGATTTTTAACATTCGAAAATCTGTCTATATTTTCTTTAATTTTAATAAACTTTTTTTCCAAAACAGTTAATTCTTGACATCGTATTTCTATAGTTTTATCTTCAGTTGATGTTATACTTTTGTTGTTAATTTTCCATTTGACCATTTCTGGTTCTATTAAGAAACCCTCTTCGTTATATATATTCACCAATTTCATATTTTCTTTGCGAGTATTACCGTCAAAATATAATTTATTTAGTTTAATAGCAAACCGTTTTGCATTTGACATCTTGTCACCTCCAGAGATACTCTATTTAAATCAATGGTTGCAATATATTCTCCCTAAAAGTGGAAGGGTATTCATAAAATTATTAATCGACTTAAAATATATGGTTTAAGCAGTTTTAACCTACATAGGCTAGATAAATAAATTCTACCTACATTTAAAAAGCCAAGATTTAAACATCAATCATACAATAAGCGTGTAACGAACACCAGAAGATTTTTTAATCCAAGAATTGCGTTGCACGCTGTTAATAAATCTTTTTTTTGCGTTACAAAAGGTTTTAAAGTTCTCATCCAACGTTTTATTTCATCCAGAACTTTTAAAATACTATTTCCTTAGCGTCTTCGGAATATGAATTTAAGTTTCTTCAAAATGTGTATAAATTTAACGCATTTTTCTTTTTGTAAAACCGTTTTAGTTTGTCTTCGTGTCTCTAAGGAACAATATTGGATTTTGGGTTGAAGTTGGGATCCAGGTGGATTGAAAAATTATTTTCACAGGGATGTATTTACCTGGATGCATATTCTGGTCTAATAAGCACTCCTCCACCAGACTATTGTTCGCTCTCGCCCCTGGATGAAATGAATGCTAATTGCGCCAATTTCTTTAGGTCGTTAACATTTTTTATGAAACAGTGGACCGCGTTAATAACTGACCAGCTATTCGTTATATTATGCCAATTACTGGAGTTAGACTATTCGATTTCCAGTCCACCTGCTGCTACGTTGCCAGCTATTATTTTTTCTTTTTCTAGCAATTTGAAGCGGCTTATTTTAATGCTTAGTATTCATATTAGGTATTTTTTTTAATACTTCCAAACTAGCTTTCTAAGAACATCACGAACTAACGGTTTACTGAAGCGAGGGGAACATTTGTATAGTGATCCTGACCCCATCATACATACATAATATATAGTACATACATGTACAGTTCCTCATGACTCACCCTTTATGATGTAAGATAGATATACATGTGGGAATACACTTTATAAAAATAACACTTTATTTAGCTAGGAACGCTGGCGATGCTGGCATACTTTTAACATGTCAACGAGTCGTTCTTTTGTTAAAATTAAATTGGATTTCATCAATAATGTTTGTCATTAGAACAAGTTGATAACCATCAAATTCCTTATTAAATTAACTGTACTGACAGCAATGTTCCAAGTTTCAATTAAATTTCAATAACCTAACTTAAGATACAATTTATCCAATTGTTCCGGCACTAGATGAAAGTTTATAATTAAATTTCGACTCCCATCAACAAGGCATTCCTACTTCGTAGCCAGATCATCTGAAACTAGTTACACAAACACGAGTTCTTTTGAGTATTCCAGAACGTTTGGTAAATATATTAAACAAAGCCGAAAGCTTCGGGCAGATAAGCTTTGCAAACAAACATTACAATCACAACTTGGGTCCGCATAAACCCTCAGCATACAATGTTATGTGGTTAAAAACAATATTCATGAATACTACGGTCATTTTGTGGTTCCACTTGGAAAGTACATAATAATAAATTTCTTCTGGTCAGTACAAACTAGACGTATTCGAGTTTATATTATGATCAACTCAATACCAATTAATTGTCTTATATTATCTTTATCGAAACCTATATTTTGATTACAATCACTATAATTGGCGTGTTTTGTTGATAAACTTACTATATTCGCTGACTTTATTATTATCTAAAGCAGGGATCTCCAAACTACGGCCCGCGGGACACATCCGGCCCTCGTAGTGTTTTTATATGGCCCGCGTTGACATGAGCGATGTTTGTCGAGATGACTCCCATTTCCCCTGCTTTATGTTGCGGTGTGGGCAGTCTGAGAAACATATAGCGTGTGCTATAGCTTGAGCCAAAATGGACTGACATAGTTGGACAAAAACAACTCCTTAGTCATAGTCATATGTATATATGTCAGACAGTCAAAACATGACAATCAAGAAAATGCTACACCTACATAAAAATAAAAAAGAAAATGGACTAGAGGACCTTCGTATCCTTCCAAATCTTGTTGACCCGCCTGGCCTTCAAGAGTTTACAATTTTGCCCTTAGGTAAAAAAGAGACTCCAGCTCTAAGGAAATCTGATTTTCGCTCTACTTTCACGCTCTTTAATCGTATATCTTCAGCAATCAATACATATTGTTACGTATGATCTGTATTGATGATATGTAGAGGTCCATAAAGAAAAAGAAGAAAACATACATCTGGAAGCATCTAGAACTGTCATCGAAAAGTCGAGAACTGTTTGGAACGTGTGAATAGTTAGTTAGTTTTGAGTTATTAGAGATTTTAGTTCTGTGTAAGATGTGTTTAGTATTGTGTTGTAAAAGTAATACAAGATTTGTGTTGAATTTTTAAAATTAAAGTCGAAGAACTAAAAGTTGAAATTGTAAAAGGAGTAACAATATTTTAAAAAACCTGCCGAAGCTTGTTATTTACAAAAATGTCAACACCTTGTACATATTTTCTAATTAATATGCCACTAAAAGTAATAATGATATTTTTCCGGCAATAAAAAACATTTTTCGCGCCACTTTACGTCATTACATTAACAAGTGTCTCTATACAACGAAAATTTGCTTCTCTACTGTAACTTGAGAAGCGTAGAAGCCATTTTCCACTAAATTTATAACCTAAAAATGTCCTACCTTTGTTATTAACCGGCACAGCCAGTAGTGAAATTCACAAATTTACCACTTTTTCTCCACAACTAGGTTGTAACAATTGGCACATTTTCACTTTGTCAAATAAACTTTTTTTTTTCTAATGAAGCTCCGAAATAGCCGCGTTCCGAAATAAGCTTTTTTTGGAGATTGTAAATTAGAACTTGCGAGAGCTTTTGAAGCTTTCTCGCTACTGAGTTCTGCGGATCGAGTTGGCGGCGTCTATCGACCACCGAATCGTGTATGGTGGCGGCCGAGTAAAATGGAAAATGGAGAATATAAACAGAAAATGGAACAGGAGAAAAGCGTATCTAAGTCTTTAGAGCAAGTATAGTTCGCTGAGCGTGAAGGAATGTTTGTCTATACATGTAGATATAATTTCAGTGATAGCTATTAACATTTGATATTTATACAATATGTTATTGTCCAATTAGTATCAAAAAACTTTAAGCCGGCTTAATGCAGGAAACTTTATAAATATACACAGTATTGTCGGTGGTGATGAATCCTGGATTTACTCCTTTGAATCCGAAAATGTCAGTCGGCTGCTCCAAGGATGAACCAAACTCGACGAAAATTATCCGTTCTCTAATTGTTTCCAAAAATATGGTGGCGATATTTGTCTCAAAAGCGGGTCATGTAGCAACAAGATCAAAAAACTATGACTGCTGATTGGTACATATCAATTTGTTTGCTGAGTTTCGAAAAACCAACCCCCAACGACGAATCTTCCTCCAACAAGTCAGTGCAAGTTACCAGACAGCTCGAAAAACAATTGAGTTTTTAATGCAAGAAAACATCTAATTGCTGGACCATCCTCCATACAATCCCGACCTTTGTCCTAACGACAATTTTAATTTTTGGAATGAACTTCGTGGTCAAAAAGGTTCCAGTCCCCAGAAGTCGCAGTCAACGCCTTCAGAAACTTTGAATGTCCTAGCAAGCGAATGGAATAACGACTTCGTATAGGTATGCTGGAAATGTAACACATTTTTATCCAGATTTAGATTACATTGTTGTCTTGTTGGCTCTCTAGTTCGTGAACAATTAAGGGCTTAATAGTGTTCTCAAGCATATTCAGAAATGAAAAGATTTGCTGGATATCTGGTACACTGGGTAAGAGTATTTTAACTCTAAGTGCAACGCTATAAAAATCTTGCATTTTAGAATGTTTTCCACAATTAAACTCATTTTAATTTCCATTATTTTAAAGTAGACTAACCTTAGAAAGAATATTGAAATTGAAAAATGCACTTGTAGATTGCAATGTAAATATTTAACAATCTACAGGTTTTTCAGTTTTCAAGAAAATTTTCCCAGGAAATTTGAGGTTATATAACAAAACGTATAAAAAAGTATTTTTGCTACAAAATTTATCTCGCGTTTTACCGAAAGTCCCAACTAACCACTCTCAACCCTTGAATATCATCCCCAATTCACTTTTTATTACCCCTCTCAATTAAAACCCTAACAAAATCGCCCGACCACTCTTAACTGTTATTAATTCTTTTTCACCCTTTTAAATCCGCTTTGCATATTTTTTGCCAACTTAAAATACCTCGATCTAGGTTTCACAATCAATGATAAATTTGTTTTATTGGGCTACGTAAAGTTTGGCAATATTATGCACTTTTCGGGACACAATTTGAAAATTCAAAATATCAGCGTTTAAAAAAAGCTTAATAGATACAGCCAAATCTCCTCAAAATCATTTTTAAGAGGAATATTCAAAGCACTCGCATTTCCCTGCATATTTTAAAAAATGTCATGCGGCTTCATATTATTTGTTTTGTGATTTTTCCGGTAATAAATTTGGTCCTAACTTTGGAGTTGTACGTATTAGTTCATCTTTTTTTTAACACAATTATTATTAAATTTGAAATGAAAACGTCAAAATTTACTTGTCAAATGACATTATTCCCGTCAGTGACAGTAATGGGCTGTTTCACTTCGTCGAATCGGCTTGTACAGAGCCACCTAAGATTACTACTATTTAGAAGTGAGTTATATATACTATTAATTGCTCGAAAGCAGTTGAATAATAATATACTAGTAGTAGATAATAGTATATTATTAAACGAGGGATTAAACGCAGGGTGACGTAGGAAATTTTGTGAGTATTGAGTTGTCATGGCATGTTATTTAAATGCAAAAGCGTGAATTATGGAACCATAATTCACTCTAGTAGATATATGGGTACCATATACCTTTTGTTAGGAGGTAAAATATTGACTTATTATTAAGTGGTCGTGGACAAAAATATTATATCGTTCCAGTGGATGTTAAAGTAAAATCAGGTCACGACACCACCTGTGTTTTGTTCAACAGTTGTAAGCGCTGGCTGTTATGCCGTGATGCTAGACGGGAGAAATTAAATTGTCCCGAAATATGATTTATCAGTTTCGTGCTCGGCTGTTGACTGTATGTCAGGAGTTTCAACTAAAAAGGATCTGACTAATTTGCGGTCGACAACGTGTTAAGAACGATTATTATACCGATCTTGAAATAATTTGTAATTTACGGTCATTGTTTGAAAGTGATGCTAAAAGGGAGGTTTTTTTTTAACGATATAGCGAAATATCTGTCAGAAAATTAATAATATTACATGTTTGAGGAGTAATAACGATAAATATTATCAACCAAAGCTACAAAATATTCTAATGTTTCGTTTTGTGGATGTATAGTTATACTATTCCAGTGAAAGAGACACATTAAAGTCCGTGTAGTCGATAGATGTATTTAATAATGTTAGAATTCACTCTAATAATCCTAAAATTTATATTTATCATACCTAGAACTATTAAATAATAATAATAATTATAATAAATCAAAAATATATTGAAAATGAAGTCAAAATTGACTGGACTATCTCGAATGATACTTGTGTTTGTTGAAAACATTCCTATTTTAACCAACGAATTTTTTAATAGATATTTACCCCGTTCTCTCCTACTAGAAAATATTCGACTGCAGTAATGACGTCATATCGTTGGGGTAAAGTATCGACTAATGCATGTACTGTGGCGCCTCTTCTCGTTTCAACTCACAGCCAGCGCTCAGAATGTGATCTTATTAGAAATTGTTCAAGTTTGCTTTCATTCGAGGTGTACAACCAAAAATATTATTTTCGTTTTTCGAAAATTCAATTAGTAAATTGATCACTAAAGTTCACTCTAATACAAACAAATGTATAAAATATTTTGTTGAAGTAGATTAAAATTCAATCGTTGGATTGCGGAAATGTTTGTTAGTAAATACAACTTAAATGGAATTGCCGGAAAATTGTTTGGGTAATTATCTTACAAAGCAAAATTATTGTAGAAATATCATCATTTGGTATTATATTCGTATGTAGAACAGAGACGTATTCAGATGAGATTTAAAACATAAATGCGTTTTTTCCAAAATCTTATGACACTATTTGAAGGTATCGACACACCGAGTGAACCCCATTTTACAAATTTTTAGCGTTTTCCAAGTCTTTGTTAGACATTTTGAACAAAGGACCTCAAACTTCACTCATATATGTATAATTTTCCCTGAATCGTTTGGTGGTCATTTCAACATTCTAACTCTTCAATTAGTTGAGTTATGAATACATGACATTTCAGAAAGTGGATTTTGGAATATCTTCACTACTTTCATATTTATTATTCACAAGGCGGAATCCCTTCAAATGAGGCTCTTGAAAATTTTTTCACCAGTCGATTATTCTCTTGCGAATACTCTCCTGGAATTTCAGTTCGAAATTCATAGTTTTGAGGTATTTACAAGATTTTTTATGATGAACATTTTTTTTTTAGAAAATTTTATTACACTATTTGGATGCGATAAAATGATTTTATCAAAAAACTGACTCTGGCATTTAATTTCCCTAAATATCGACTCAAAATTCATATCTATATGTAAAATGTTCCCCTGAATCCAGTGGAGGAGACTAGAACGTTCTATCTCTCCGATTAGATGAGTTATGATTATGAAGTTTCAGAAAGTGGATTTTCGAAAACGTTCACTACTTTCACATTTATCTTTCACAACACGGAAACCCTTCAGGTTAGGCTTTTGAAATTTTTTTCCCCATTTGATTATTCTTTCGCGAATACTCTCCTAAAATTTCAGTTTAAAATTCATAGTTTTGTGGTATTTACAAGACTTTTTATGTTGAAAATGTGTTTTTTCGAAAATTTCATTACACAATTTGAATGCGAAAGAATGATTTTATAAAAAAATGACTGTTGCATTTAATTTCCCGTATCAAAAAACCCCTGGCTACCAATTTATAGCCAATTTCATGACGCAAAATTTTTTTTTTGTATGAAATTTTGAAGCAAGGGGTAGGTATGGAAATATTCTGCGATTTAAATTGCACCCTGCTATCTCCCTTAATGCTTGGAAATATCGACTCAAATTTCATATCTATATGTAAAATGTTCCCCTGAATCCAGTGGAGGAGACTAGAACGTTCTATCTCTCCGATTAGATGAGTTATGATTATGAAGTTTCAGAAAGTGGATTTTCGAAAACGTTCACTACTTTCACATTTATCTTTCACAACACGGAAACCCTTCAGGTTAGGCTTTTGAAATTTTTTTCCCCATTTGATTATTCTTTCGCGAATACTCTCCTAAAATTTCAGTTTAAAATTCATAGTTTTGTGGTATTTACAAGACTTTTTATGTTGAAAATGTGTTTTTTCGAAAATTTCATTACACAATTTGAATGTGAAAGAATGATTTTATAAAAAAATGACTGTTGCATTTAATTTCCCGTATCAAAAAACCCCTGGCTACCAATTTATAGCCAATTTCATTACGCAAAATTTTTTTTTTGTATGAAATTTTGAAGCAAGGGGTAGGTATGGAAATATTCTGCGATTTAAATTGCACCCTGCTATCTCCCTTAATGCTTGGAAATATCGACTCAAATTTCATATCTATATGTAAAATGTTCCCCTGAATCCAGTGGAGGCGACTAAAACGTTATATCTCTCCGATTAGTTAAGTTATGAATACATGAAGTTTCAGAAAGTGGATTTTCGAAAATTTTTACTACTTTCACATTTATCATTCACAACACGGAAACCCTTCAGGTTAGGCTCTTGAAAATTTTTTCCCCATTTGATTATTCTTTCGCAAATACTCTCCTAAAATTTCAGTTCAAAATTCATAGTTTTGTGGTATTTACAAGACTTTTTATGTTGAAAAGTGTTTTTTCGAAAATTTCATTACACTGTTTGAATGTGAAAGAATGATTTTATAAAAAAACTGACTGTGGCATTTTATTTCCCGTATTAAAAAACCCCCGGTTACAAACTTAAAGGCAATTTCATGTGGCAAAATTTTTGTTTGTAGGAAATTTTGAAATATATCGTGATTTAAATTGTTCTCTACTATCTTCCTTAAGGCTTGGAAATATCACCTCAAAATTCATATCTATATGAAAAATGTTCCCCTGAATCCAATGGAGGAGACTAGAACGTTCTATCTCTCCGATTAGTCGAGTTATGAATACATGAAGTTTCAGAAAGTGGATTTTCGAAAATTTTCACTACTTTTACATTGATGATTTATAAAACGAAAACCCTACAAGTTACGCTTTTGTAATTTTTTTTCTCAATAGACTGGTATTTTCAGAATACTCTTCTAAAATTTTAGTTCCATATTCATAGTTTTGTGGTATTTACAAGACTTGTTGAAAATGCGTTTTACTAATAAAAACCGGTGTGTTATTTATCTAACTTTTTACACAATCCCAAATAAAATAAAAACATCTTGCTATCCAAGCATGGATAAAATAAATTGTCGTTACCTACGTACAATTCAAGTCCTTGTTTTCACTAACAAGCAAAGAAGAATGCAGTCTTGCAGGTCTTAATAGACGCTTCTTGCATTCTATTAAACCGTTCATAAACTTTAATCACATGATATAAAATTGCCAACATTTTTTTAAATTTCTTTTTGTATAAAATGTATCCCAATTAATTAAAGTATCTATAAAAGTGTCATATTTACGCAGGAGTTAATAATAGTTTTACTGCTTTCAAGACAATCAATCAACAAAATCCTTTTAGTATCACAAAAAAAACTAATAACCTTTTTTGTTGTTCGTTTGCTCTTTACCTATTTTGGAGCCGAACAGCCAGCTTCAGTCATGTGTAGGGGAGACCGGGAAAATTCTTACAAAAAGTACACACAAATTTTAAAGAAACTCCAGAAATAATGGCTAGAGAAGTAGTAGATAAACATTTTTAAATACACTCAAAACGTTTCCTGTTTTATTTAAGGGGTTAGATAACAATAAATCTTTGTTTTAAAATTAGATAATTAGAAAAAAATTTTTATTCATGAATTCTTAATAGTCTAGAATAATTCTTACACAACCTTGCCATGCCTTTTATTGGATATTTAAAACCAGTTTTTAGTCATCTACAACATAACTTAACAAATATATATGGAAATTTTTATCTTGAAGTACTTGTAGTCGATTGTTAATTACGCCAAAAGTTATAACGTACTCCACATTGAACATCTACTTAAATGTCGATTGCGTCTGACAACCAGGCTGCTTTAAAGGCTCTGAAGTCTTCAACTTATGAGTCTAAAACAGTCTGGAAAAAGTTAGCATATTGGAAAAAGACAGACAAAAAGGGTTAGTACGTCCTTCAACTACGCTGACTTGCTCTTAGAGGTTCAGAAATCTGATCTCATATACCATCTCTGTGAGATAGGCAAAGTGAACAGGGGAATAAGCAATTTCAAATTGTAATAAAAACATTAATACCTAATCTAGTGAATAGCCACAAAAATTGAAAAGCAAACAGTTGTGAAGAAAAAAGAGAAATAATTGTACATAATTCTCAAGACTCAGAAATTACCTTTACTGATGGTTACAAGATCATTAATATCAAACCGTTCAATTCTTGCGGATTCTGATTAATGCCAAGGTATTTTGATCCGTTGTTTCCACGTTTTACAACCTATTGTCAGTTCTGGCTAGTAAGGTTATCTTCTTTTACTTTATCCATCGTTTTCTCGATCTCTACCACTTTCTAGGCCATACTAGGATCCAGTCAGTTACCTTCCTTATAATTTCCTCGTCTGAGCTTTCAATTCATGGAGGCTATTCTCCATGTTTCAATTGCTCATTCTGGATTATTTTGTTTGGACACTGTTAGTGGACTGTATATGTAAGGAAGCAAAAATTAAACCACACTATTTTTTATGTTTTTTAGATTTATATGCATGCGATGAACATCGGCAGAGAAAAAAATGGCAGAGAGCGGCAAACTACAACTTGCATATCAGCACCCTGTCCACGTTGGTCCTTTTTTTAGGGGGAGGGCGGAAATTACATCATGAGTTGGGAAGTGACGAACAGGAGAGTGGGTGTGTTCGAATTATTATTGTATTGCTGACCTGATCTACCACCGCATAATTGAAAAAGACAGCAAGTGGAGATTTTTTGACTGCAAAGAAATGTGGTGAGATTTTGACACTATCGAACACAGTCTAGAAGAGCGAGTTTAAAGCTAATAGTACTACTTTTAGAATTTATTGACTATTGCCAGAGACAATATTGTCCTAGATGAGTCGTGACTTCTCAGAGGCGGGCTAGATTTGCCCAGATAACATATTAACATGCAATACTAAGAATGGGTATACCTTGTACAAATATGGACATTCACTGGACATGATAAATAAACTATTGAGATCTCATGGACTTTTCATGGACCTGAACTGGATACGTTTTGGACATGAACAGGATAGGATATGGACATCCCATGTACTTGTTATGGACGTGAACTATATATTTAGGACATGAACTGGATATATTTTGTACAAGATCTGTCTATACACAGACTAACATCAAATTATTATTTATTTTTATGAAACCACAGATGTTCAGCCTTATTCACTCTTCCTCCTTCTAAATCAGATACAATTAGACATTTTATGTAATGCCATTTCCAGTAGCCGCACTGGTCTAAACTTTTGCTACCTTCAATCAGTTTTTTTTTCATTACATGAAACTAAAAACATAATAGGTACTCTTTACGAGGGTAAAAAATTATTCGAGTGTAGCAGATTGAAGGTATAAGTATAAAATATAGCGGACCTAGTACCTACATTTTTAATGAGTGTATATTTCGATTCGACCAAAGGATGTCCATCATTCAAATAAATCTTCACGTCCAGTGAATGTCCCCAAACGGATATCCATTGTACTAGTGGTAAATGGACATCTATTGTATGTCCATTCTGTGTCCATGTCCATATGGACCAATCGTTGACATTATATGAATATCCATAGGATATCCTGTGTTTACTGGGTAAGTAATTGAGGGTTACTGGTAACATTCGATTATCGCCAATCGGTTTCCGTCTCTTTCGTTTCATATTCTCTATTAACATACTTTTACAGTTGTTAATACAATTTGTATACGTCTCCTTAGGTTAAATTAGATTATAAATGGAGTGGCTCTTTGTTCTATCCCACTGCAACCTTTTTGTTTTTTTTCTTTTTGTTAGACCTATTAGCCTGGATATACCGTCTCCCTTGCGTAGCTCTCTGCCTTCGGTTTTTCTTCTCCGAATATGTGAAAGGCCTTCGCACTCACAAAATATGTGCTCCGCGATTTCGTCTTCTTCCTGGCAAAACCTACATGGGCTGTCATCTGCTAGGCCAATTGTGTGTATATGCTTCCTCAGCCAACAATGTCCGGTCAGCATTCCCATTATCATCCTTGTCGTTTCTCGACTTTGACATAGTAGGTCGCGTGACAATTTGGCCGAAGGACTTTTAAGGAATAGTTTAGTCACCTCTCGTTCGTTAATATCGAGTGATATTTTGGTGGAATATTTCGGTTACGTTTATAAAACCATCTCGAGATGCAGTTAGTCGTATACATATAAACATCAACTGCTTTTCTCGAAAAGATAAACAGCTGATTTTGATTAATTCGGTATAACCCTGATTTGACCTAAATAATTTTGACAAAAGTTGTTGTAACGGTGCATTTTATACACTCAATGCGAAAATATCTATTAATATTATGCAAAATAATATTCTGTGATAGTTTTATTTTCTCGACGAGATAATCGTTACAGAGAAAACTAAGTTTATGATAGTTACTACGAATTAAATTTATGTAACTAGGACGGCAATGTTGGCAGGTGAAGATTTATGTAAACATCGACGGGTTAAGCAAAATTTAGGGCCAACTGCACCGGTGCTAGTTAGGCATTTAAGTAAGAATTAGTCGTTCTTAACGTGAGTCGAAGTGTAGATTTCACTTAAGTCATACTTATGTGAAAGTGAGGCAATGTCTCGGAACAAATAGACCATTCAGAATGACTAAAATGCCATCGTTTTGAAGTATTATTAAGTGTGGAATGCGGGGAGTAAGAGATAAGATAACTTTTTTTTATTGCCGGCTGTTTTAACTAAGCGAGGTGACTATTTAATTGATCTTCCCGTGCACGTCAATCTGCTGCTCTTGAATTAATTCACCGAGTCGACACTGTTGATTCCAAAACTAATAATTATAAAAACAGAAACATGAGGCACGATGCCCTTATGGAAATTGCTAATGAATCTTCGTCTGACATGTTGATTAGTCTGATCGACATCATTTCTGCCAACTCTGGTGTGGACGGATGCAGTTTTGTCGACTTGGTGTGTACGTTGCAATCGATGGTGTCAAACAAAATAAATCGATCGACATGTCGAATTGTTTTCCATCGACTGTCGGTAAACATGAAAGAGCAGTCGATCGACTTTAGTGTGGTGACGTGTTTTCAACGTTCGACATTCGACAAATTGAGTACTCAGAGACGTCTTGACGTGTACGTTGACATCGTAGTCGAGTATTTTCTTAGAAAATGGAATCAGAACAAGACAAAGTCATAGATTTTATTGAGGCATATCTTCACATCTTTGTCAGACATGTTGATTAGACTGATGGACAACATTTCTGTCAACTCTGGTGTGGACGAATGCAGTTTTGTCGACTTGTTGAGGACGCACCTTCACATTGACATTGTTCTACAAAGTATGTCTGGCAACCAACTAACACCACATGTCAAAACACACAAATTTCAACTTCAAGTTCCCCAACCACCGTCTAGTAAGTAAGCTAATCTTACTATAAACTATTTAAACAACCTACCCTCTTCTTTCTTCTAGGCCCTTATTGTTTCAAGTTCACTTTCATTTATTTTTTATGGAACATATTCCTGAAACACATATTGAATTATTCTTTTGATTTATTTTGTGCTTAGAGATGTATAGAGGATCGTATATTCGTCGTATGCTTCAGATAACTTGAAAAATCACTCTAATGCGACCACTTCAAAAATTTAAATCGCAAAACAAACATGTCACTTGTCAGTGGTGGCTTTGGTCGTTCCAGCCATGGTTCCAGCATAAAAATAACCACTTAAGTCTATTCTGTGGAAGGGGTAAAGTCAATTTTAGGTTTGGCATTAGCCGTTTTTGAACGCACTCTAATGGTCAATGGTATTTTATCAAAATATCGAGAGGTTAGTTTATAAAGTAAAGCAGAATGGAATTAATAATGAATATGGAGCTTGTTGATGACCTTTACGAAATGGAATTAATTGAATTTGGTGTTCCCAGGAATATAATTCCCAGACAAGATTTTTTTAGGTTTCGATTACGAAAAGAAACAGTCAGATTTCTATTACCACCATTAGAAAATCGATTTAGAGTTGTTTCTGGGTATAGCTGCGGCTGCATTAGTATTGAACTCTCTTGTTATTTTATCCAACGCAGCATCTTGTTGACTCAGTAATATAACAAAAACTATTGTTCAACATTGGCAAATACTGATTGAAGAGAAACTCATAAAAAATATAAACATATTATTAAAAGTAATACAATATTATAGACTTCTATTATAGAAACATTTAAATGGCTTCGTTAATAAGATGTTTTCACTATTTACTTTATGTTACTACTTAACAAACGAAATGGGTTGCACTCTGATAAATTTTAAAAAATATTGAAAGTATTTTTTCGAAATACCTGTACGCATATTCTAACAACTATTTACGCAAGATACTGGTTCGTTTTTCAATATATTATTAACACTACATTATAATTTTAAAATCACATGCACAAGACAAAATGTAGTTCAGGTTGAATAGTATATAAACTTTCATACATTAATTTATAAAGAATATATTATTCTTACTTATTTAATATTTCAATAATTCCCGAGCATTAAAACTCTAGTCACTTTGAAAAAAAAACTGTCTGAACTTAATATTCTTAGAGGAGTGGGATTCAAGTAGCCAATCATCTTTTTTCCGTTCCTCTCTGTTCGTGGGACACTTAAATACAAGACATTCTGGATCCAAACAATCCCAGGCAGGTAGTGGCTCGATATCCTAAGAGTATGTTCTAATATATTTAAGTTGTACCTGTAAAATTGCTTCGTTTATCACCTTGATGTGATATCAAGGGTTATTTACGGTTTATTGCCTCAACCTACCGAGTAAGTGGTGGAGTGGTTACGCTCTCGACTTGCATTCGGAAGGACCGGGGTTCAAATCCCAGGTCCGCCTGACGTGCTATGAGTTTTTTCAGAGGTTTTCTCGTAGCAATAGGCGAATGCTGGGTCAGTACACACCTCTCAGGCACCTACCACCGTTCCTTTCACTCCCATCCCCTGAACCATAAACAATCCTTATTCCCTCCAATGTTGGCTGAAGAGGCTCTGGAAAGCCTATAGCGGCCCGCTCCCTTCGAGGGGGGGAGAATGAAAATCGATCCTTCCTTCCTTGCCTCAACTTGTATATCAGATCAAAATGATTAGCAGTGTTTATACTTCAATACCGAATCTTCCAGAATACTTAGCTTTCCCAGAGAATATTGGATGTAGCAAGAAGCCTCTGGGCATAAAGGCAATGAAAAGGCGACTGAGGTCATGATAGGGCCAGAACCTTTCTGTGGAATTGCAAAAACCTTCCTAAGGAAACCATCCACCAATGGATAAACAACCAGGCGTTGCGCTGGTGGCATAAAACCCCTGGACAAAGACACGGTAAACTATTCCTTAAAAGCCTTTCGGCCAAACTGTCAAATATAAATAGACATTTAATGGTAATGGTATTAGATCCTAATATCGATCGAATTTTAATAAAATTCAATTATAGAATTAACTGATTATTCTGTAGTTAATATTTATAACAGTACTTATAACGTTAATACTATTTTTTTCTGTTGAATATCTTACGAATAGTTTATTCGATAGTCTCAACCTACTTTACACCATATAAATTATGTGAACCGTACGATTATTCTACGTCCATGAACAAAAATCAACTGGAGCTCCTGCCTGCAAAGGATTGAAAATAAGCAGCGGCAAAATGAGCCCATGAAAACGAAGGCGAGCGCTAGGCCTCAGGGTATTTGTGATATAATTCTTACATTCTTGAGAAGCCGTTTTAGTTAACGAGTAGTGGCCGTAATACTGGAGATTTCTGCTTTTTATTCGTTAACTGTTATGACGATTATTCTGAAAATATATAATTCGAATATCTTCTGTATGTTTCTTGTGGTGTAGTCAATATTCTTTTTGTGATTTTTTTTATGTAGTTGGTCTATTTAAAAATGTTCCAGTCCAAAAAACAATGGAACTTATCAAATCAAAATTAGAAATTGATCAGACCTAATTGGGCGTAACAACAATAATTGAATTTTTAAGAAAACATATTTTCAATTCAAACGTTTTTTATTAATAGAATTTTGGTCTTGCCATGGGCTCTTGCTTCTCACCAATTTTATCAAATATTTACATGGAACATTTTGAAGCCTAAATAGTAAATAATCAACAATTAAAACCAATTGTTTGGTGGAGAAATGTAGATGACATTTTCTCAATATGTCCTTATGACTTAGTATCTCTGAATGATATTTTAACAAATATAAATGAAAGAGAAGAATCTATAAAATTTGAAATTGGAAACAACAATTATTTGCCATTTTTAGATGTTCTTATAACATCTACAGGGTATGAAACACCGTAAACCAACACACACTAATAGTTATTTGACTTTTGAATCCAATCGTTCTACAGATTGCGAAAGGGCTTTTCGAACCGTACGCTTTACACAAGCACGACAAGGAAAATATGAGAAAAACAGCTTGAAAGAGAGAGAAAGAACAACTGTGCGTGGCCAGCGAGGGCGTGTATTTAGTTCCAGAGGCCGGCCGAATGTCCACTGCCCCCCATTTGAACCGCTGTTGCCAGAAGCGCAGACTAATTTGTACAAATGATATTTTTGTCTCGTCATCGTTGACTCCTTTTCGGGCTCATGCACTATTAGGCAAAACCAAACACCTCCATCCGGCAACAGTGTCATTTTCAAATACAATGGCATGCGCTTCCAACGTGATCAACTCGAAGACCTAGGAAGTTTTTATGTCGATTTGAAAATTTAGATTATTTAAATAGTTCGCCATTCATGCCGGGACGTGTACATTACCTAAAAGAGAAGTTAGCTACATAAGGGTGGACATAGGACCACAATTTACTTCCGATTTATTTTTACGGCTATAAGATTATTTTATAAATTTTACTCTTATCATTATCAGTTTTCGTTAACTGATGCCAACATAAACAATGTCAAAGTTTATTTATTTATTTTACTTGATTCCACAGATGCTTCCTTGTCTTCGTTTTATTAAAAAGCTATAATCATCCAATGACTTGAATTTTTTTTTGTTTTTTTATTTTTTGTAAGGCCATTTAAAAATATCAAAAAACAGTGTACACTCCTTTGTTATAATTTTTTATTCTTTTAACATCATGTCATCTACACATCCATCTTTCGTTTCTGATTCGGAACATTACAACTCACTTATTTCATTTGGGGTTACCATAATCTATAATAAGTTTTTGTTTTGTTTCCAAACAGTTATCATCAATCTCCTAATATAAAAAAAGTAACAACAAACAATATTATTAATATGACATTTCGTTTAGTATATCATTTATTTATCAAGTAATGGAAGTAATTGTGAAAAAAAATACTTAGTTAAGGTCAACTCGTAGGTTTCAAGACTTTGCATAATTCAAAGTTAGATAATGAATTTTTTTTCTTACATTTCACATAATTAGCAATGAAGGTAAGCGGGATTCAGGATGTTCTTTATTATTTTCAACTTACATAAATTAACCGGCGGCCTCGAATTGCGGACCGATTACCTGATTCCAATAATTCCGTACTCGAACTGCGGACCAAACCAAGAAGACCCCTCTTTTAAAAACCATGAATTGCGGACTAAGCTTAAGTTTATACAACTAGGGTAAAGGTAAGGTGTAAAAATTAGGGAATAGTAAACCATTATCATTTCAATATTTTTTTATTTTGAATAAGAAAATTATAGTTTTTAAAGAAATACATTTTGCTTATAATATGTTTATTAATCAACTAAAATACTATAGTCTATACAATATATGGGATATAGGAAATGTATAAATATGTTGATGTAGGTACTAGATATTTTTATTTTTATTTTTATTTTTATTTTCTTATTGTTTTTTTCAAAAATTGACTAAAAATACGAAGAATTTTTCGATTCGGATTAGGGTAGGGGGTAAGGTAGGGTGGTTTTAGTTAGGTTATTATTGAAAATTATTATAATAATCTGTCAATTACACAATTCAATTTTTCGATTCGGATAAGGGTAGGGGGTTAGGTAGGGTGGTTTTAGTTAGGTTATTATTGAAAATTATTATAATAATCTGTCAATTACACAATTCAATTTTTCGATTAGGGAAAATGTATCTATGCATTCGTGATAAATATCATTATTAAAATATTTTTACTTTCCAAAACACAAACGTTTTAGTTTAGGACTACACTTGGCAACGTTGGTAAGAGCTACATTTAAACGCTCCTGATTTCAGGTGGCCCTTTCGACTTGGTCCGCAATTCATGGGTCATTAAAAACACATGACAAATTTTAAAAATCATTTATGGTTTTTGGTCCGCAGTTCATGTACGCCCAAATTAACTGCAAGACAAAAATAACATACCAAATCGGAAATAATACTCATCACAATTATTACATAAGTTTAATTTATTTTTGATTAAAATAAAATCAAGGCCGTGTCTCTTGTTATTTTTTAGAATCTCGTAGGATGTTAATTGAAAATAAAAATTACCCACACGCCACATCGTAAGACATAATATAATATTGATTCAGTTACGGTCGAAAGTGTCCTCATAAATTGAAAATTTGGTAAAAATAAACCATCCAGAGGAAAGAGATTCACTTCAACTCAAATAACATTTGACAGTACTTTATTAAGATAATAAAACAAAAAGAAATAAAAAAAGTACGGAAATTACGTAGATATATCAATCGCGTGTCAGCAAGACATGATTGAATTAAAATATACGGGGTTGGGATAAAGTATGGAACCAAGTAAATATCTTTTAAACGAAAAGATAGATTTTTATGAAAATTTGCAGGTAAGTGCAATGGAACAAAATGCATCTGATGTACATTTTTTTGTTAATAATATACTTCCGCTTTAACCGGAAATGCCATCAACTTCTTTAATTTAAATGGGACACCCTATATATTTTTACATATTTTGAAAGAGCTTGTTATTTTGAGTTTTTTGCATTAGAGAAAAAACTATTTGGATGAACTAATTGTTTGTATGCATAGTAATAAATAAACGAGTACTGTTTAGTACGTCTTTTGTTCTACAAGTGTCAAATTCTAATTGACGGAAATAAATTTTACAATTTAGAATGGTTCAATTAAGTGAAAAAGAGCGTATTGAAATTTTAATGATGATCGGTTATGGTGATCGTGTTAGAACTTATGAAAAAGTGTGTCATATTTTTAATAATTTGCATCCGGAGAGAAATCCTATATCACGCTCAACAGTAACTAAAACATTACAACGTTTTAATACAACGGGGATGGTAAAAAATTTGCTAAAACCTGGAAGACCGCGGACTGCAACGAACGAAACTGTTAAACAAAATATTTCAATCGATTAAGGAGAATCACCTCAAACTTCCACCACAAATTTGGCACTAAACCATGGTATCAGTCGACGTACTGTGGGAAGGATATTAAAAAGTGAAAAGTATCATCCGTATAAGGTACAGTTGGTTCAAGAATTGTCAGACGATGATTTTGACCGACGGCTGGAATTTTGCGAAAGGCTAATGGAGATCTGTAATGTCGACGACAATTTTGCTTCTAACATAGTTTTTCCGATGAGGCAACTTTCTGTTTAAATGGAACAGTTAATCGCTATAACTCAAGGTATTGATCAAATGAGAATCCTCATTGGATTCATGAAGCACATACCCAGCATCCACAGAAGTTAAATGTTTGGATGGGAATTGTCGAAAATAGGCCTATAGGCCCATTTTTTATCGACGGAAACTTTAATGGTGACAAGTATTTGGATCTACTAAATAACGAAATTATTCCTGCACTTCAACAGAATGGGCAATTACCACAAAATGTTTGGTTTCAACAAGATGGAGCACCTCCCCACTATAATAGAATGGTTAGGGATTTCCTGGATGCGAATTTTCCAAATCGATGGATTGGACGTGGAGGATTCATAGAGTGGCCTGCTCGCTCTCCGGATCTTAGCCCGTTAGATTTTTTTCTTTGGGGTTATCTAAAATCCCGTGTTTACGTTAGACGACCAACAAACTTACAGGAATTGAGACAAAGAATTATTGATGAATGTGAACTAATGCGTGGAGAAGTCTTGGAAAGAATGACTCAAGAATTTGTTAACAGGATGGCATATTATCAGCAAGTAAACGGCGAGCAATTTGAACATTTGAAGTAATTTTGTTTCTCATTATTCTAAAATAATGAAATGTACACCTATTGTACAACTAACAGTGAGTTATTCCTCGTTTTTGCAAATTTTTTTACACTAAACTCAGTATGTATGAATTCAAAATAAAAGGCTCTTTCAGAATCTGTATTAATATATAGGGTGTCCCATTTAAATTAAAGAAGTTGATGGCATTTCCGGTTAAACCGAAAGTATATTATTAACAAAAAAATGTACATCAGATGCATTTTGTTCCATTGCACTTACCTGCAAATTTTCATAAATATCGTTCTTTTCGTTTAAAAGATATTTACTTGGTTCCATACTTTATCCCAACCCCGTATATTATAGTATCGCGTTGTATGTTATTTTTAAATAAATATCTAATGAATAGTTAAATATTGATTGTACCTACAATACAAATTATATATTTTGAATAAAAGTCCTGTAAAAAAAATAATTAATTTTTAAAATAATTCGTGAACAAAAAATATCAAAGAGGTCCGCGCAGAGCGAGAGCACCTATCTTAAAATCGCTCTATCTAATCATATTAATAGCTCAAACTTCCCCAATAACTTCTTCGATTTCTAAATTTTAATACTACGTATTCAGAAGTAAACAATTAAAAACATCCTCACTAAACTTTTTTCATCGAACGTAAAAAGTCGGAAGTTTGAAAAAAAATTTCTTCAATTTATTGCTCGAATGTAAAATGCTTTGGAGAATTCGGACTAGTTTCATTGAATCTAATATTGGTTGGAGAATACGTCATTACATTTTCGTGAAAAAATAATAATTAATCGCCTAGGAACCGCGAGCTGATCGTCGAAAATTGTTTTTTCAACCACTATGCAAAACACGCTTTTCTACACAAATTTCTATACGCAAAGCAAGCCTTTTCTTAATACTTTTGATAACTGTTAGAAAAGTAATGCGAAAAGTACACGCTATGGCACTTTTCCGCACCGAAATGTCAAACAAAGCTACCTATGATCTGTCAACTTTTTTTGACAATTCAACATATTTATTATACTTAGTGAATTTCTGGGTTTAAAAATTTTAAATTTAAACCAAAAATAAGTAAACTATTCATTTGATTATTTATTTATTCATTATTCACTATTAAACATACACTCAACTGATTTTTCTATATTAAATGTCCTTTCTGTTCAAAGTTTTAATAAAATACCTAAGTATATACATTTCTGTTTTTATTTCATTAATAAATGTGGTTGTAGAAAAAATATTGTGTACAACTTGTACGCAAATCACTTTTCCCACGAGTGCAGAAGTGGCACGAGCCGTAAGGCGAGTTCCACAAATCTCGCTAGATTTGTGGAACTCGCCTTACGGCTCGTGCCACAAACTTCTGCGCTTGTGGGAAAAGTGACGCTTTGCGCACTAGTTGTACAAACTATTATTTCTACTATCACTATCGAAAGTCGTCTTTTGTGCCTTGAAAAGCAACTGCAAAGTTGATGTTTTCCGCGAGCTGTCATAATTTGACATTATTGGCGCTCTTAAGCAGAAAGTAACTTTGAAGCACGCCTAATTTTCCGTGAGCTGTCATAATTTGACATTATTGGCGTTCTTAAGCAGAAAGTAACTTTGAAGCACGCCTAATTTTATTTATAGATAAAAGAGAGCTAATAGTACAAACTTCTGCGCTCGTGGGAAAAGTGAGGCTTTGCGCACTAGTTGTACAAACTACTATTCTCGCATTTCGGTTAAAAAGTCAATTTTGACCATGTTCCCCCAATTTCGTGTTCAGCACCCTCGAAAATGTAAAGAAGAAGATTGTTTTTTTTTATTTTATTTTTTCATGTTATTCTACCATTCGGGACGGAGACAAATACAACAAATCAAAAACCATGAAAATCGGTCCAGCCGTTCTCGAGTGTTCGTACAAACCCGACATTATATATTAAGATTATTAAATTTAATGAAATAACAGGACTTTGTCGTTTTTTAACGCCAACTGTTACATGTATTTTATATGCATAATATTAATAAACTTTTATTCATAAACAGATATCGTTTGTTTAAATAAAAAAATCTATTTATGATTATTTATATTTTTCCCAATCTTCATTCTAACATATTAAACTTGGCAACGACAAAAACTCGTATTCCCGCTATCTCAGCTGACTGGACTTGAGGCAATGCAACGCAGCCTTTCTTAAAATCACTTAAGTCAATGTTGGCCTTCCGCTCTGCGAGAGCTTAGTCGGTAGATCTTCAACTGTTTATGTTCCGGGCTTTTTATCGGTCGAAATATCGAATGTGTTGTTGCTTTGCGTACTTTTTATGTTTGTTTTTCTTTTTTTGGTTAGGTCTGGTGATTGTACAGTTAGTGTTTGTTTTTTATTAAAATAAAGTTGACAAGTTTATACGATCGAATAGTAGTATAGTGACAATTGGTTTATTTGGATTATTTTCTATTGCAGGTGAGTTTTTTTTTTAAATAAATAACGCGAGAATTTATATAATTATTGTACATTTATTAATCAATCAATTGCTTTTAATATATTTATAAAAGAAGAAGATTGTCAAATATTACAAATATCATAGATTTACGAATAAATATAATACATTTCTATAAGGAAATGAGATAAATAATACACACAGAGTTTATCTTTAAACTTGAATCTCAAAAATCTCACGCGTTACACAAAATTTCATTTCGTAACTGATGGCATAAATAGCTATTATACAACTAGTGAGAAAACCGTCACTTTTCCCACGAGCGCAGAAGTTGTACACAATATTTTTTCTACAACCACATTTATTAATGAAAGAAATAAGGTAATTTATATAGTTATTTTATTTAAACTTTGAATAGAAAGAACTTACAATATGAAAATAAATAGAAAACTACTATTTTGATATTTCTCTTTCGAAACCTCAGGTAACAAATTTTCGGTTGCAGTTCGAGCCTTTTCGATAATATCTGGAGGAGTGTTTTCAATGTCCGAATTGGACAACTCAAAAGATAAATTATTTTGATCTTGGTTCATAATTCCTAAAATAATGCTTAATAGGTTAGTGTTTTTATAATTAATAAATTAAAATAAATAGTTTACTTACTTTTGGTTTAAATTTAAAAATTGTACACCAATAAGAAATTCACTATTAGGTTGAATTGTCAAAAAAAGTTGACAGGTCATAGGTCATATTTGACATTTTGGTGCAGAAAAGTGCCATAGCGTGTACTTTTCGCATTACTTTTCCAACGGTTATCAAAAGAATTAAGAAAAGGCCTGCTTTGCGTATAAAAATTTGTGTAGAAAAGCGTGTTTTGCATAGTGGTTGTAGGAAATAGCTATTTTTGTATCAAGAGCAGAAAGTAGTACTTTGGTAGTCGAGACAGAAAGTTGGCAATCTGTCGAAACTACCAAAAGACTTTCTGCTCTAAATACACACAAGATTTTTTCTACTATCACACCAAAATTAAGTACTAGCTCACTTTTATCTATAAATAAAATTAGGCGTGCGCCAAAGTTACTTTCTGCTTAAGAGCGCCAATAATGTCAAATTATGACAGCTCACGGAAATCATCAACTTTGCAGTTGCTTTTCAAGGCACAGAAGTCGACTTTCGATAGTGATAGTAGAAAAAGATATTTATAATAATAACTTTATTGCTTCTGAAACACATACATGTTAAAGCAAGGGTTTGGATGTTTTTATCCGTGAGTATACAAAAAAAAAGAAAAACATAAACAATAACAAATAATACATGAAGAAATAATTAATTAAAAAATTCTTAAGATATTTATGGCATAGTACGCACGAATTGCTAGATTATTTTTGTACAATTTCTTTGAATTATACGGGAATTTCTTACGGATTTATCTATTTAAAATATAGTCCCACAAAAAATTTATATAAAAAAATGTATAATGACCACTGTTGAAACTTTGTGTATTTTTTATTTGGGCGGAATCGTCAAAATATGGTAGTGAGGCGTTTTTCTTTCAGGTTATCAAAATAACATGGATTTTATGCGTGAAAAATGGTAAATTTTATTTTTTTAATAAATAAAAAGCGCAAAAATTTTTATTTTGACGCGTTAGACACGCGAAAAATGCCAAAGTTACGAGAAAAAAATATTTAATACATCACGTCTGATTTTTACAGAATCCATCATAAATATTTTTTTAAATAATGTGGTTACCTTATCGAACAATTTTCAGGGGGCATATCCGCAGTCGGACGCACCAAAGGTGAGGGTTTACTGCAACCCTTATATTTACAACCTTTTTTTCGACAAAAGGAGACTATATTCTAATATAAAAAATACAATTGTCTGACAAAATTGTTGGAGCAAATTGCCAGCTCGACAAAAAATTTTTTTTGGTAATCGACATTCTTGAACTATATATATATGTGAGGATATGTTTATGATTATAAATATTCATATACAGATTGCGAAAAAGTGTCTTAGGTCATACGACTTACACAAGTACGACAAGGATAATATGAACAACACTATTTGAAGGAGAGAGACAAGAATTGTTATACGTGTGAAGTCCCATCTACCAAAAAAGATGGGCGTGTGTGTTCATTGCCCTTTTTACTTTTAACAGCAGTGTTCTTGTCTCTCTCTTTCAAGTAGTACTGTTCGTATGATCCTTGTCGTACTTGTGTGAATCGTATAACCTAATAAACTTTCTCGCAATCTGTATAATGAAAATACTTTAGTATTATTTTTTGTATTAATATACCTATTATTAAATGAATATTAAAATGTTAAAACGGCAAAGCTTTCAAAAATTTCATAAATAGGATACATAAAATGCCCATGTACCATGGGCGTACGATATTATTTTTATTAGGGATCAATTTATTTGTAAAAACTTCTATTTAAATTAATATATTTTTCTTGAAATATTTTCGATCTATCATCGATTTGAATTAAACTGGTGAATGATAAATTTCCAGATTGAAATTGACCTCTTTGTTTTACATTATTAACTGGATTCTACTTAAGTATAAACCTTAAGCTCATAGCACAGTATTTAAATACTGCTTTTATAGTGGTTTGAAATAACCAAAGTATATGATTTTATTGTCATGTTGATATCAGCATGTATTTATAGGTAATGTTGCTTGTATATGGAAGTATGTCGTGAATCATTTGATTTGACCGTCCTTGCATAGAAATACTTTTCAAATTAGTTCAAACTTAAGGTTAAACACACTGAATAAATTAATAGATTGTTAGTTATTGTGGTGGACGAAGAAAATGTTTCATTGTTATATTATAAACTAGATTAATAATAAATTGACAAGTGCTATTAATGATTTAAATAAAAAATATATTGAACAAGTGCTATTATTGATGTGAAATTTTGACGCACCGGAATTCGTTCCCGCTACCTGCGGAAGGGACTACCTGTAACGGATTAAATTCGAAGTGTGGTCACACCAGCGAAAATGCGATTTTCGAATTGGGTCCCATGTACCTACTATTTGTTTAATTTGATTTTCCTTAACATTTTTTTGGGCTTAGGACCAACAGTACACACTTATTGTTGTTGTACTGGCATGTTTAAAAATTTACGCTAAATGCGTATCGTCAAAAATAAAAACAGTACGTGAAGTAATAACCCAACCAAACCTACCCCTACCAAACCACCTTCGTATTTTTAGTCAATTTTTTTGTAGAATGAATTATAATAATTTTCAATAATAACCCAACCAAACCTACCCCTACCAAACCACCTTCGTATTTCTAGTCAATTTTTGAAAAATAAATTATAATAATTTTCAATAATAACCCAACCAAACCTACCCCTACCAAACCACCTTCGTATTTCTAGTCAATTTTTGAAGAATAAATTATAATAATTTTCAATAATAACCCAACCAAACCTACCCCTACCAAACCACCTTCGTATTTCTAGTCAATTTTTGAAGAATAAATTATAATAATTTTCAATAATAACCCAACCAAACCTACCCCTACCAAACCACCTTCGTATTTCTAGTCAATTTTTGAAGAATAAATTATAATAATTTTCAATAATAACCCAACCAAACCTACCCCTACCAAACCACCTTCGTATTTCTAGTCAATTTTTGAAGAATAAATTATAATAATTTTCAATAATAACCCAACCAAACCTACCCCTACCAAACCACCTTCGTATTTTTGAGATAATGATTTTTGAAAACAAAATTTAAACCCATCTATTATTAATAAACGCTTACCCTTTTCACTCGTCATAGAGGTGAAATTAATATTTTCCATGTCAAACAAACAAACAAAATCACAATAACGGACACAAATAAACACGTCTTACACTCTGCACTTCAGAAGAACAATTGCTAAAAATAATCTTTTAATACCCACATGAAATCTACCTGCTTCGACAGAGGACCGAATTACGAAATCACCCTTTCGGATTTGGACAAGGTCCCTGTGAGCAGGTAGCCCTTTTGCTAGGTACCCGGACCGAATTCCGAAACACCGGTGAAATTTACCAGGGTTTTTTTTAATCTGACTGTTATTTTAGGACCGTGGACCAAGAATTTTTTTGTAATCTATACGTATCCTTATTTTTTCAAAATTCTAGACTCAGTAGTTTCGGAGATTTTATTAAAATTTGAGTTTAAGAAATAATAATTTTATTTTTTCGTCAACTTTTAGAAAAAATCACCAATTTCTGAATGAAGAATCGACTATTTTTGAAGGCAAACATCTTCGTTCGCTAAAAAGTTAACATTATTCAAATTTTCAAAACTTGTGCATTTTTGAACAAACAAAGCATTGGACTAAAAGAGCCACTAGTCTCTGAGACATTCTTAAGGAACTAAGTAGAAGTAAGGGGGCACAATAGATCTTTTCAAGTCTCAGTGAATGTCACCCCATCAAACATACATTTAAGCAAGTAATATTTTTATGCCAAGAATCTTCCATTTCACTTTGGACCATTACTTACGGAACACCTTATAGAAAGATTATTTGAGCTAGCCGAGAATAAAAAAAATAAAGATATTGTTTTCAGAGAACGAACGATATCATTACAATATATACAGATTGCGAAAAGTTTATTCGAGCCATACGATTTACACGAGTACGACAAGGAAAATATAAGCAAAACTACTTGAAAGAGAGAGAAGAATAATTGTGCGCCCAGGGATGGGCGTGTGTTCAGTTCCGGCTACCAAAAACAGTTGGGAGTGTGTTCAGTGCCCTCCTATTTTAACCGCTGTTGCCAGAAGCGCAAATGATATTTTTGTCTCGCTATCGTAAACTTTTTTTGAGCTAACGCACTATTAGGTAAAACTAAACACTTTTATCCGGCGCAACAGTGACCTATTTAAACTTTTACTCGCCCAACGCTGAGCGCAAAATTATTCATCTCTCTCTTTCAAGTAGCTTTGCTCATATATTCCTTGTCGTATTTGTGTAAATCTGTATATGAATAGTAGCCCACACATCTAAAAACCCTGTATATTTATAGGAAACGAATAAAAAAAATATTATAAATGAATAGATTAATAAATATTGATATACCATAATTAATATAAACCGAATTTAATATATATATATATATATATAAAGATTTATATTCGTTTTAGAAACTAATACACATGTTACATTTTTTTTTCATTCCGTAATTAACTTGCAATTTATTTTAAAACGAAAATTATATACGCATATAACTAACTACCTATACGAGTATTTAAATAGAAATTTTATTATTCAATAGAGAATGATTTATTGAACATTTCGATATATATCCAATGTAATACTGGTATAATGGTCGTGCTCGAAAAAGCATGTTGTTAGTTACCCAATATATTAATTACAATAAATTTATATCGAACACTAGCAAGATTTTAAATAGACAAACATACGTAGGCTGTGCTACAAATATTGACTAAATTTATTTACTACCACAGAATCTACATTCATCTTACTCCACTATTTTGACCTCTATCAGGTGCTCATTTAGGCGATAATGTCCCGTTAGGACCCCTGTTAAAACTCTTAGTGCAGTTTTACTCTGACATTTGTTGTAAACGGATTATAGCCTCTCAGAAGTATCTTTGATTGTATAAGCCCCACTAGATCTGTCCAATTATCAGATCCGGCCCCTGAAAGGGTGAGTTAGTCCCTCTCTTTACTAGTTCATCTGCTATTTCATTTCCCTCTTTTCCAGTGTGCCCTGGAATCCACATTAAGGTGACGTTGTTGTTCTCTCCTAGTTCGTTAAGTTTTTCTAGGCATTCCCAAACCATTTTGAAACTGATTTCACAAGAACTCAGTGATTTAATGGCTGCTTGACTATCCGACATTTATTTTCTTGGAATCGGATATTTGTCGCAACTATAATGACAAATATTCGACAGATAAAAATGGCACATGAAGGGATTGCAGGTGATAAAAGGGCGGACCAGTTAGCTAAAGAAAGCTCTAAAGGAGAATTCATAGGTCCGAAGCAGTTTTGTGAAATCATAAAAAAGATTGTGGTTTAACATCCCAAAAAATTAACAAAGAGAAAAATGAATACACCACAAGGAACATACAAAAGACACAAAAGTTGGGTAGTGGCTAGATAAGGAACAACAACTCAAATAGAGGTTAGCACCAGGGCATCTCCATAAAAGGAGTTTACTGAACAAGGTAGACCAGGAACTCTCAACAAGGTTATTGAAACTGGACACTGCGCCCGGAGGAAACATCTTATGTGCAGAAATTGTGAACTCTATGATGAAACATCTACTCACATGCTTCTGTGAAAATTTAAGGTCTCAGTCGGAGGCAATAATACAACCATCACATATACTGAAAATCCTTCCAGTCAAACTAGTAGCCTACTTAGACGAAGCTTCTGGAACGGTTGTAGATAACAGTTTAAGTGTTCAGGTCCTGTTGAGTACAACCCCACAAAAGAATTGTTGAAATAGAAATATCATCGTTGTTGGTAAAGGTACCGGATGGACCTATAAGTCGATCTCTCAGTAATTTCTGATTACTATACCATATTGGAATGTTACTATGACAGAATATAAACAAAGTTTTAGTTCTGCTAGTGACCGATAAAAGGCGTAACTAGAGCTTTCCCATAATAATCGCCCAAAGAAAAATTTCACTTCAACAGTGTAAATGAAATTATAAATATGTGCATAGAATAACATTTCACATTCGATTAAGATTTTATCTTTTTTATATTCGTTAATAATAATTATTGGTGTGGTTATACATACGCCGTTGAATAAAATAAACATAATGTAAAACGATTTGCGTAGCATGTTAGATAGTCATCTATTTGTTTATAAACAAGCTTCGTTAACTCTTGTTTTCACAACGTAATTTTGCCGAAAAACGTTTAAGTTCATTCTCAAATAACGTCGGGCATTGATTGTTGTCAAAAATTTGTTTCATATGCTAGAGAATCTCTGGAATTCACATTCAGATAGTACACGGGTATAAAATAACAACATTGCCAATCCTACTGCCATTGTAAGTGTAAAAAAGCAGGGCCGGCTTTACGAAGTACACCGAAATAGGGTTTTGGAAATAACGACTCAAAATTTGTTTATATGTGTAAACTTTTCCCCTGTATCGATTGGTGATCATTTACGACGTTCTAACTAAGGCACTAAAGAGATGAGTATTCTCATCCGCCATTTTGGTGCCTGAATTTTTGTTGTTTTGTGATGTGTCAAGTTGGCATATTGTGTTGAAACATTTTTGATATTGAACCACGTCAACGTACAACAAGGCACCAAAACGGAAACTCTCTTGTATTTTTTTCACAGTAGATGATCTTTTAAGAATACTCTACTAAAATTTCAGTTCAATATTGATACTTTTGTGGTATTTCCAAGACTTTTTATGTTGAAAATGACACTATTCGAAGGTAAAAGAGTAAACTGAGTTAACCAGCTGATTTTTCGTCCCAAAAAACCCAATTTGACAAATTTTTAGCGTAGATATGGAAAGATTTCACAATTTAATTTTGTCCTCGTCAATTCTATTTGGAAATATCGACTTAAAATACACTTATATATCTAAAATTTTCTCCTGAATCAATTGGTGGTCATTATAACGCTCTAACTGTTCAATTAGTGGAGTTATAAGTGCCTTTTGTATTCAGAATGTGGGTTTTCGAATATTTCTATTCAAAGGTAAAGGAGTGACTATATTTTGACCACAATAGATCTGAAAAGGTCGCAGTCGAGTAGGTCGATAAGCCACATTCACATCTACCAGCACGTGGCGTGTCCATCACGTACCAGCAAAGACCCAAAAAATATTGTTACATGTAAAATATATATGAGTATTCACATCTACAGACATTGAGCGAAACGTGTACGTACAGACGCGCACCAGCAACGGCCAGTATTGTCGTAAAGAATATTTTGTCTGTGCATGTCTGTCCGTGTCTGTAGCTCTGGCACGCTTAGTATGAATTAGTTTGACTTTGCTGGTGCGTGTCTGTGGCGTCAGGAATTTTTTTCATATCGAATCAGGGATAAATAACGAAAAACTAATGGAATTGGTGCGAGGGTATCCTTCCTATATGATTTAAGTGATCGCAGATACAGCGACACTTAAAGAAAAGATGACGTTTTCTTTTTAAATTCATTGGAAGTACACCAAACCTTCTTTTCGTTTTTTGCTCTACTTCCACACAATCCAATTTCTTTCCTTCGTCTTCTTCTTCTTCTTCTTCAACTAAAATTGCTACCACAGCTGACTGAAAAGTTTTCAAACATGAATGTAGTAGTTACGTTTGCATAATCTCTAATGTGTCTGTCGGCGTCTGTAAGTGAGTTGTCTGTATAGTGTGAAAACTTGTGTCTGTGCCGTGTCTGCCACGTTACATGCTGGACACGCCACGTGCTGGTAGATGTGAATGGTGCTTTAGTCGACCAGTCGATTTCTCGTCCCAAAAATCCCATTTTACAAGTTTTTGCATTTTTATAGGCTGAAGTTGAAAAGTAAATATTATTCTAGATTTGCTTGAAATAAACTCTTAATCGCTACGAAAAATAAGAAAAACAAATTGTATTTCTCTATTAATTAGGTACCGTTCGCTTCTAAATTATCTCAAAAAAATTACCAGTTAAAAAATTTTAATGATCGAAATTGTGTCAGATTTAATGGAATGTTTCGAGCTGGTGCATTAACCGATATTATATTCATTACGGTCACTCTGCGCCAGCACTGCTCTTAGTTACGCAAGACAGATTAAACAATATCAAGAAAACGTTAAAAGTTACAGTGGATATAATAATTAGCTAAATTAAAGAAACAATTAATAAGCGAGATATTGATCTAAATCGGTATAATTAACAGAATTTTTTAAACGCGACCTGAAAGTATACACTACAATATTTGAGACTACCGTATATAGGGTGTTTCAAATGAGTAAGTATTGCAACAGTACCATTTCCAACTCATCAATTAGTTATTATTCTATTTGGAACTACCAACTTTAAGTATAGGTTTTGTATACCTGTTGGTATAGAAGGCAAAATATTGTCATAATGTTGGATAGTCAAGTAGCTTTTGTGTAATCAGTTCCAAAGTAGTGTGTGAATGCCTAGACAAATTTCAATGAACTACGCGAGAATATAATAACCTTACTGTGGATTCCAGGACACACTGGAATACAAGGAAATGACGGACTAGCAAAGAGGGGGTTGGTTGGTAATCAGACGAAACAGGCCGGGTTAGTGGGCCCCAACACTGCAGCTGTTGGCTTATTGTATTGTCCTGTTTGTCTGTTAGTCCGTGAGAAGATTTGTGACCTTGATGTGATCTAGAAGTCACAGTATCTCTTTTGGTGAGGTTGGATCCGGCCCTATCTGTCTATACCTCCACCAACGTAGAGCCTCACATTCGAAAATTATATGGGTGGCTATTTCGTCCTCCTCACCACATAATCTACAAATAGGCTCTTCTTGGAAGATCCCCATTGTGTGAAGTTGCTTCCTCCCTATTCTCTCCTATTTAACTTTAGGATTCCTTCAGTAAGTTTTGGTATGGGTTGTTTAACCATCAGTTTACTGTGTTTGAGCTTCAAAATTGTTTGCCAGTATTTGAGGTGTTGTTTGTGCACCCACTTGTTTAATGTGCTTCTTACCGAAGCCTTTGTTACACCGGTTGCCGGCTCAGGGCCGGTGAAGCCGGTTACCGATCCTTCTTGTGATAGGGCGTCTGCTTTTTCATTCCCTTCAATACCCTTGTGACCTGGCACCCATTTCAGGGTTACCTTATTTGTGGCACTGAGTGTTTTGTGGTTTTCTAAGCATTCCCAGACAAGTTTGGATTTTATTGTACTACTATTAAGTGCTTTGATTGACGCTTGACTGTCTGAGCAGATAAGAATGTTTATACCGCTGTATCCCTTCCTTATGTTTTCTCTCAGACATGAGTCAATTGCGTAGATTTCCGCTTGGAATACAGTGGTATTTACTCCCAGTGAATGACTAATGTCAAATATGGGGGATTGACCGTATATTCCAGCGCCAGTACCAGTGTCCGTTTTGGAACCGTCAGTGAACCAAACTATTTCTTGTTTGGGTGTTTCCTTGAATTCTCCTTTCCAATCTATTTCGATGTTAAAGGGTTTTTCTAGTGATGTGGTCGGCGTCATATAATCAGTACTAATGGGATTTGTGATTATATAGATCATTGTCGCATGCCCATTAGGGTGAGGGTTCCAGTTATTGTTTAACTGGAAACGATGCAGTGATGCACTGACACGCCAGTCTCTGGATTTTGGTCAGCTCTAGGATTGCCTGTTTCTGGTTAACCTTAAATAGGCCACCAGACGAGTCTGCCGTATGATATCATGGGTCTTACAACCGTTGTGTACAGCCAATGTACCACTGCCGGTTTCAGGCCCCATGTACTTCCAATCGCTCTTTTTAGCAAAGAGGGTGACTGAAATACCCTTTTGGGGGCCGGAACTCTTTGGCGGTATCAGCCCCAATGTAATATTGGAAGAAATAGGTAAAGCCGAAGAAAAGAGAAGATGTGATCAATGGAAAGACTAGTAGGGGTTAGATAATCAAATATTCTGATGGGTGGCTACAACCCGTTAAGATCAAATGAAAGTAAAACTGCACTAAGAGTTTTAACAGGGATCCCAAATAAAATTGAAAATTAAATATTTGTCTGAACATCACCGACCCAAATTCAATTCAACGCCAACTTTTACAAAAAAAAAAAACAAATATCTCACTCGAAGATAATCGTATGTAAATATTTTCAATGGCCGGGTTCGTCAACAAACATTTAATCGATTTTTTAGGACGAGCTTCAAAAGTTCAACCATATTTTAATTATTGTTTGGCATCAACCAGAATGGAATTTAATATTGGTTTGGTGACGGATTTCCATAATACAGTTTGGGATTAAATAGACCGTAACGGCTCTTTTGTACATACACTAATCGGGGTCATGTCTAAGGACGTTTATTATAAATTAATTTGGTATAAAATTTAAATTATTTGTTTGCTGACGAAGCATATTTGACAAATAATAGTTGTTATAAATTTCAAGGTTTTAGAATAAAACACTGAAAATTAATCTTTCAGCTTAAAGTGTATCTTTGGCTTATATCTCCCTTTCCCAACTTAAAATCTTCTAATTCCTTCACTATTGAGTTCCAGAAGAGCGGAGATCGTAGTAGATATTCTTGAGCAGATCCCTTTTGATGAAATTCTTTTTCGATTTAATTATAATCGATATAACTGGCGAGCAAAAAATTGAGGTCACCTTAAAATTTTCATGTTTTTTTTGCATGTGCTTTTGTAAGCTGAATGTGATACTCTACACTAAAGAAAAATGCAATTTTTTCTTGGATTTCATTATTTATTCAGAAAAAGCAACAAATTAACATTTTGGGCGAAATTCAACATTTTGTTGTTAGGGAAAATATGGAACGAACAAAATGAAAAAACTTGTCATTAATAACGTGTATTCCCTCCTCTTGCATTGATGACTGCTTGAAGTCGGCGAGGCATACTTTGAATTGCGGATCACATTCTGGTCGATGTTATCCCATTCCTGCAACAGCAATCTTCTCAGCTCCTTGGTGTTGGTGTGTGTCTGCGGATCAGTCGTCCCAACTCGTCCCAGACATGTTCTATGGGATTCATGTCTGGTCTGCGGGCTGGCCAGTCAAACCGCCTAATTTCTACCTCATCCAGATACTCCCTGACAATTCTGGCTGTATGAGGTCCTGCATTATCTTGCATAAAAATGCCACGTTTCCCCTTAGTCACCATGAAAGGCATAACATGGTCTTCTAGCACCTCCGTAATGTACCTGTGAGAGGTTAGGGAGCCATTTTCTATGAAGACCAACTCTGTACGAGCTTGTGCAGTGATTCCCGTCCAAACCATAACTGACCCACCGCCAAATGGAAGACGCTCGTCAATGCAAACTTCAGCGTATCTTTCCCCAGGTCTTCTCCACACTCGTCGACGTCCATCTGACCCAGTGATGCATAAACGCGATTAATCTGAGAACAATACCCCGCTCCAGTCATCATCATTCCAACGAACGTGATCTCTTGCAAATGTCAATCTTGCAGTCCGATGCTGGCATTGCAAACTACTCTACGACTCACAGGATTGATCCGTTTTAGACGTGCGTCACCTTAAAATGTTCGTCTTGAGTTTGCCTATCGACCCTTGTTCCGGGATTTTTGATTTCGAAATTTATTTTTCTGTAATTTGTGTCCGAAAATTTACTTTCATGGAAAAATTGCGATTTTGGGTGCAAAAGTCATCCTAGCGAACGCAACATTGAGTTTTTACAAAACTTTTTTGAAGGAAACTCTTCCTCATGACAACCCCTGTCGGAAATGACGACCTTTATGAGAAACTTGTATTGAACGAAAAGTGTTCAGTATCAAATTTTTTCGTTGTGTCAGATAGGGACCAAAAAATTATTTCTATACTATAAATAGTTAATCTTGACAACGGTAGCTGGAACGCTACCGAAACGTCGAAATAAAAAATAAAAAAACATTATTGTGGTTTGATTCCCAAAAAAATAAGAAAAAAGACCTAAGGAATATGGAATTTTTGGAAATTTTCCGAGATTCTGGAATTTGGCGATTTCCTGGCCAAATTAAATGGCCAAAAATATCCTCTAAAAATTCTGAGAAAATTTGTACGTATTGCTGGATTGATTACAAACACTTTTTATTGGAACAAATTTAGATTTTTGTTCCAATAGATTTTTGAGGAACAATTTCCTTTCGCATCAATAGTTTTGGATCACTATGGTCGTTTTTAGGCATGACGGCCAATTTCTCTCGCAATTTGGCGTACACAGGGTTGTAGGGAAGAGGAAGAGTTTCCTTCAAAAAAGTTTTGTAAAAACTCAATGTTGCGTTCGCTAAGATGACTTTTGCACCCAAAATCGCCATTTTTCCATGAAAGTAAATTTTTCGACACAAATTACAGAAAAATAAAATTCGAAATCAAAAATCCCGGAACAAGGGTCGATAGGCAAACTCAAGACGAACATTTTAAGGTGACGCACGTCTAAAACGGATCAATCCTGTGAGTCGTAGAGTAATTTGGGAGGCACAGTGGCGCTCCGCGCCACTGTGCTGGGGACCTGTAGCCATTCTTCTGCAAGACAGTCCAGCAGCATGAAGTCTTTTTCTAACGGTCCATTCACTAACGTTGACATTTCTCACTTCTAGCTATCCTATTCCGCAAATTTGTGGACACCAAAAAACGGTCATCTCGTTAAGTGGTAACTCTTTTTCGCCCAAACCCTGGTCTTCTAGTGATCAGGCCAGTCTCCAGAAAGCGCTGGTACACCCCTTGCACACCACAAAGACTAGCACCAACAATTCTTGTAGTTTTACGTTGCCCCCGACCATCTTGTAACAGCGCAACAATTCTTGCCACAACAATCGGTTCTAAAGGCATCATGGGCCTGTTAAATCACTACACTTTGCAATCGTTAGGCTTTAAATCATGAATATAGAGCATGATTTGCTTAAAGAAGTCGATATCGAAAGTGTTATAGCTGAATTTGACATTGAAGAGAAATAAAGCTAGCTTTGAGAGCTGCAAAGGAGGTTACTTTAAATAAAACCAAAATTTTAGCAAGAGTTTTCTTTAGATTATATTTCCACAACGTTGAACTAGTGTAGTAATAAAACACTCTCATAATGGTATATTATATTATAGTTTATGACGTGCCGTGTATGCGACAATATCGCATGTCATTCGGAACTAATTTGATATTTTGTTGCGGTTGATGTCTGCTTGTTAGTTAGTTAGTTAGTTAGTTAATTAAGAAGATAGCGAAAGATATATTCAATTTAATTAATGTCGGATACATTAACTTAACTGGTTGACGGTTACTTTTTGCACCAGATATTTTAAATGGCACTTAATTTTTTAATTGGGACGTACAAAATTTTTATTTTAAAATGTAGGTAACTCGAGAAGTGGGACGATGACAAAATGCTATTTATTTTATTCAAACAATTCATGTCGTTTGGTACTCTTCAATTTTCGGATTTGGTGCAGCTGAAGAAGGTCAGTTCAGGCTTCTTATAAACCTTTTGATCTTTTGTGTTCGAAAAGAGAAGTTTGCATCTCTTACTTACCATGGAGTCTTTGCCAAACAAGTATTAAATACATAAACAACAAAAAGAGTTTTAGTCTTCAGGTATAATTTGCCAGGATTGTTTTAGACAATAACATAACCTACATTGCATAACGTACCTTTTAAGAAGCCATTATTGTCTGAATCATCAAATGGTGAGATTTAGACTGTCAGAGGAGCGGTCTTGTCATCTTTGTTTGGAAGGCCACTTCCTGAATCAGTCTCTAATATTTAGCAGACTCTTTCTCGCTCTATAACCTGATGTATTATTCACCAAATTAACAATTGGCTTTGTTAAATGGTGTTAGCTATTAGGCGAGAACCATTTAATCATCTTACTAACGATTCTAGAAATGTCACTCAAAAATACATACATATATATTGATGTGGAATATTTTGAATTGTTTTATAACTTGTATATGCTACTTCAGTCTTTAAATAATTTCTATTATTATTATTTCCAAATTTCTACTCTATTATTATTTATTAAAATTTATTTGTTATTGAAATTTTGTAACACCGTCTTTTGTAGTATATTTTTCATCTCCAATTTTTATATGCCTTTTTTTAAAAAAAGGAGCCGTTTCTTCGCCGGCACCACCTCAGGCTCTTGTGCTTATTGTGGATCAGTGTTGACGATCCTGCTCTTGCAAGTTCGTCAGCTTTTTCATTGCCAGCGATTCCTTTGTGACCTGGGACCCACTCCAGTGTTACACTGTTCCGAATCGCCAGTCTTCTAAGTTCTTAAAACAATAACTTCCTGTCGTGAAAAAAAAACAATTTATCATAGTTGTAATTACCTCATTGTCTTGTGATCGACCTTGATTTTTTTTTTACCCAAGCAGCACATTTGATAAAAAACAATAATAATGGTTGAGATATTTTAAAATGAATGATATTATTAGAGAACATTGTCAGATACAGTCGTAACCAGTAAATATTTTTTTACATCTAAACATGGTCCTTCCAGCAAAGTTTTTTTTTTAAAGAGCCGTCCCTCCGCCGGCACCACCTCAGCCTCTTGGGCTTATTGTGGATTCTCCTAATGTTCTGACTACAGCCTATTCAGCCAATCCGTTCCCTGATGTATTAGCTTATACAGGTTCTTTACTGGTTGGTTGTAGAAGTCTTCTGGAGTCATTTGGGGCCTTCCAAACAGTTTTTGCCTCCTGTGGTCCAGCAAAGTTACTCCATTTATGCTTTTTCCAAAAAAAAATAACTAATCCAGATGGATACATTCAAATACTGTTAAATGTCTTGTTACGAAAACTGAATGTCGAATAAATGAATGTATTCAACAAGTTTAAGAGCCATCCAAAAACGATCAACGTAGAGATAAACTCATACTTTGATATTTACCTCTAATTAAGATTCCTTAAATAGTAATTTATGTATTAAAAATGAGAAAAAAGCGAATATCCTTATTAATTAAAACGACTCTAATGCAGGAAAGAGAGAAAAATTCTTTAAGTGTTCATTAACTGGAAGAAGATCTTGAATAAATGGGAATTTTAACAGATGGGAAAGGAGATATAAAAGAAAGAATATATAATGCAAAGAAAGTATATTAGAGGTTGAGAAAATGGGATATAATAAACCAATTGACGGTATAGAAAACAATCTACCTTATCAAACACCAAACAGCCGCCAAAGGAGTCACTCGCTTAGACAAGATAAAGAACGATCAGTTCAGATTAGAGTTGGAGGTAGAACAAATACTCAATGTTATCGAATAGTATATTCTAAGACTATACCCAGCTTTCAAACAGGCTGCATCATTTGGCTAGTAAGTATCTGACAGCCAAATTGCTATTCCATCAAGTCAAAATCCATAAATTGGTCTTCGAACCGCTACTCCATCCACCATATTCTCTAAATTTAGCACCCTGTAACTATTTCCACCTGTTCACGAAACTGTCTACCTTCAAGAGCTGTCAAAAACTAAATAAATGATGCTCAAAATTTGACAGTTGACAGGACCAGTGCTGCATTTGAATGCCTACCAAACTGATTATTCAAAAATACTAATGATCTTACAATAATGGAAATGAAAATTATATTTAGCAAGAAAAATTCAAATAAATATCAATAATATTGTCACCACACCAATAACTGTACATTAAAACACTACCACAGTGATTTATAGTTACAAAAAATAAGTAGGAATTATAACTGTATATGTTATAGCTTGTCATAATTCCATTGTGTTTAATAATATCATTGTTTATGCACGAATAGCTGTAAGGTGTACCGCTTCCTTGAGATATTTCCAATCGCTGCTGCTGCTTCATTTTCTTTTCAAAGAATGTACAATTCAATTACGATTATCCTATGAATACTAATTTTATTCTAAGTAAGGAATATCGAATTTAAATTTATTGTTTGGTATGTTTTGTTTTCTGAATAGAACAATGCAAGTAATTTTATGTACTCTGTATTTTATTACAAGAAGCTAGCTCCCGAATCGGAGTGTTTAAAAAACGATTGAAGGTTAGCCAAAAAAATTTTATAATAAAACAATCGGTCAATTTAAATTTTTATTTTAACAAGTATATCCACTAGGAGCATAATTACAAGAATTAGGTCTTGATGCTCCTTGTAAATTAATGTTGGACCAGTGCCAGTCTCCACATCCACCTGATCCACATAGGATATAAACGGCAGTCGAGTAAGTTCCGTGTAAGGTTCCATAAATATTATTTATCCACAAATCTGTTATCGGGATATTACCCAATGGATTTCCTGTAGAACCATCGTTAGTGTAGTCCTGTTGAATATTGATACCGTAGGAGGAAATACCTGAAAGTATTAATAATATTTATGGAAAAGTACACATAAAATTTGGTTCAGAAATATGTACCTAGATTTCATAAAAAGCCAGCTCTTGTTTTCAAAAATGTATGACATTTTTTTATTTGCATTTGGTACTTTTTCAAAAGTGACTGATGCTTTGGGGTACAGCAAATACGAGTACTTTCTCCTACATAGTTTCTGAACAAAGTCTCAGAAAATAGTAGCTTCTTTAGACCTATTTCTCGGAGGAATTATAGGATCTGTACAGGCTTTATTTTAGGTAAATATCTCTCTTTTGCCCAGTAATATAAGAGTTTTGTCCTAGGATTCTTAACCCACCCTGAAGTATTTTTGATTGTCTAAGCCCTATTAGATCTTTCCAACGGTCAGATTTTCTCGTTTCTTCGGCTTCGCCTATTTCTTCCAATATTAAATTGGAGGGCTCCCACCAAAAGGTTATTTCAGTCTCCCTCTTCGCTAGTTCATTTTATTTCCTTCCATTACAGTGTGTCCTGGAATCCACAGTTAGGTGACGAACTGTGGATTGGAACTGATTACACAAAAACTCATACAGCAAATACTTAAAAACCAGTAGATCATTATAGTCACAGAAGCCAAAATCATTTCTGGTCTAATAACTTTACACGTGACATTAAAAATAACCAACTTGTACCTGAAATTTTTATATTGTCGTATGTGATGCTGGAAATCTCTCCTTTTTGATCACCAGCAATAGTTTTGATGTGTATAGCAAGTTTTGAATTTTGAACTACAGAATCTCTGAATGTAACATTGTGGATGGTGTTATCAGCATAACTTTGATAGATTCCTGCTGCCATACTCAAACCATGGCTTCCGGTACATTGCATGTTTTGAAACCATAAATGTTGTCCTTGGTTAACGCAAATGCAATCGTCCTGGTTCCATACAACTGTGTCTTTGATAGTGATACTGGTGGAGCGGGCAATGTCAAAACCGTCAGTGTTAGCTCCACCTTGCTAAAAATGGAAAAGTATCCAATTTAAAACAGTTTTGTTAACTTTCTATGCTCAAATCAGTTTAGTAATCAAAAACTAGTGTTCAAACCATGGAGACTATATAAGGAGATCGAACTCCATGTAATTCAATTTTTGGTAATGGTAGAGGGCGCCAGTCTTAAACGAGTACCAAAAACAACAGACTGCAGAACAATAACAGCCAATCATGAGCCTTACATGCACTTTCAGTTCGTGGTTTTTTATTGGTTGCTAGCTCATTTGACAGTATGTTAGGTAAGTGAGGTTAGGGATGAAAAATTTTATGACTAAGAAATCCGTTTTCGTTCTCGTCTTGGAAAATATCTTAAATTGTGATCGGTTGGTAGTAAAATATGATACATCTTGCCAAAAACATTTCTCTTCTCATGGAATTTTAGAGGACTTGAAGGTTCGGCACAGTCATAATTAGTATAACAAGTATTTGAACGAAAAATGTGAAAAAGACACCCTTTAGTGCAAGTAAGTATAATCTAGAACTAATTTGTTCATTATATATGAATTTTGTGTTTGTTTTTCAGAATTTGGTTTTCTACACAGTAAAATATGGAATATGAAAATCAATTTAAATGCCTTTGAATAATTTAGATTTGAAGAATTATATCTTGCAAGTGAAAAAAATACAGTTTGATAAAACCATAGAAGGTATGTATAGATAAATAGACAGTATAGTCAATGCTCTAATAAGAGGATCAATTAATTACAAATTTGTTAATAAGTAATATCTAATATTATAGGTTATTTTCTATAAAATGAATGAAAGCCGATTGCTCCTGAACATGCAAAGCCTTTACAAGAAGAAATTATGAAAATGATAAATATACAGAATTGCTGGAGACTTGTAATTTACTATACATTTTGTAACTTTCACCTAAATATAAAGTGTACAATCAGTACCTAAATTGTCTCTAACTTTATACCTATCTACCCTATGGTCTGCTATATGTTTCTAGCTTACTATGAGTTATCAGTTTACTGTTGAAGTTGAAATGAGATAATTAGGATATTTAATATTCTCTACTCAAGGCTTTATATCATTATGATTGAATTCTGTCTGTACTGGCAAATAATTTTTAAAACAAAAAAATATTACAAAATATTGATAAATACATAGATATCTTCATATGAGATTGGTTTTAAGGAAAATGGTCCATTATATACATCCCACTATTGAACAACCCAAAATTGTATATACAAACATCTAGGCTACCAAGAAAACATGTGCTGCTTTTTTTCTAGGAATTACTAGAGCCTTTGATGGTGTTAAACACTGTGGTATTTTCTATACACTATATTAAATGATGTGTCCAGAATACTTGCTATTAATCCTGAAAGCTACCTTAGTTATAAAAAACTGTGAGCAAAAGTGAATTACAGTTTTTCTAAAAAATGTATACCTCAACATGAAGTCCTCCAGTCATAATAATCTCAAAATAACAGTGAATGAGCTACAATAACTTACAGCAGAATAGTGAAATGGATTTAAAGGTGTAGGATGAATCCCAATGCTTCAAATTTATCTATGCACAATCTTCAATCTGTTTAATTACAATAAAAAATAGGTACAATATATTATGTTTAATCATCACTGTCAAAAGGTACAACTTACTAATGATATTAGTTCATGCAAAGGTTTTCCATATAGGTAAAGTACATATTATATGTAAATAGTACATGGGTATCATGCAAGAAAATTATTACTTTATTCTAATACAAAAACGTACAAAAAATTACTATTCACAGTTTCCTAATAACACAAACACAGTGCAAAGTACACAGAATATAGATATATATTCATACTCTGACCAATTTCAACATATATAATTTTATTTTTATATTTGCAACAGATTGTTAGTACTGTGGCAGACTGTTGAATGTCTTTATACTTATTATGTTCACTGGGCTGTTCAGAGCTACATGTATATGAAGAATGTACATTATTCACCATCCCTTATTGCCAGATTTCAAGTTATTATTTAATCACTTTGTACAAAAATTCTCCTGGGGAGGTATTGGCCACTTTAATTGGTTCTTTGGACCACTCACTATTCAGATACACCTACTCAAGGATATACTAAAACTACAATTTCCAATATTTTTGTCATCTGAAGACCAGTTTCTTTGAAAATTACATCTGTTGACATTCTATAACCTTCACTACACTATTTTAAATCCTCCGCGTTTTATCTGTAGATGTTATCCCACAAGTGCCACAGACTGAAATTAGGTACTTAGCTGAAGATTGGTAAGAAAGAAGTGTTAAAAATCACTTTCAATGTCGAATGGTTTTAGTAACCCCTGTAGAGGTAGAGTGTACCAATAATTTTTCCCATTTGTTGTATATTTTTGCTCCAAAATTAATAATTTGATTTCCTATTTATATCACTGAATTCAATTTATATTTTTCTGTATACAGAGTATACCTATTAGTAGTTTTTTCAAATTACTTTCACAGCTTATTCCTTATATCGACTATCATATCATTATTCACCTTTTTTCTTCCAGTTCTCTTGAATTTTACTTGTATATATCAGAATGGTACCATCAGCAAAAGTAAAGTATTTTGTGTGCCATTGTGCTTTTTCTAGACTTCTTACGAGTAATGTATATAATTTGAATCCTAACATAATAAATATTCTTTCCTACTTTATTTATCTTTGAATATTTTCAATCATCTTGGGTAGGAGGTAACTGAAAACACTCTGGCTTTCTTAACTTCAATTCAAGTCTTATCGTTTTAAATCAGATGCACTATCAACCACTATATTGCAATAATTTTCAACAACGCACACACTTTGTCTTTTTTTAATTTTTAACAATAATTTTAATCTTTCTAGCTCCTACTTTTAGTTTTTATTATTGTCATAAGTAATGTTTACAATTTGATTACTGTCACTTATAAAAACTAAGGTTACTTATTTGGATGGTGCCCGTGTTGCAATGCGCAGCGTAGCGGTGAAAATACAAACTGCTTAGATAGTCGATTTTGAGGTCAGGTTTTGTCAATTTCTCCGTATGAGTTAGTTCTCCTTATATAGTCTCCATGGTTCAAACAATCAGATTTACAGGAAAATAAGTTAACATGTTTAGTATAAAAATATCAAAGTGTCTTTCTCAATATAAAAATTACTTACACTGTCACCATCTTTGCAATCTATGTTCCAGTTTTGAAGAGTAACGTCATTAGAACCGGAAATAGCCACACAATTATGTGGACAATTTTTTATTTTGATTCCTTTGAAAACAGATTTTCCAGTTGCTTGGATAAGCATCAACGTAGGCTTCTGTTTGTTACTATGATCACCGTGTCCGTCCCACCATAGATGTCCACGACCATCAATCAAATGACCTAAAAGTATACAAAAGTAATATTGTGTTCGATTCAGGGGAACTAGATCTATATAAATCATCAAAATTATTATGGCTTGTTATAGTATCTCCATTTTCTTGGGCTGCAGTCGTAGGTACTTGTCGGCTTTCGAGTCGATACTTCTGAAATCCGTTGTCACATTCAAAATTTTGATACACCATATTATCTGTCAATAACGAGATAGATCCTATGACTTGTTATATTATTACAAAAGAATTTCTTTAATCCAAAAAATCTATCAAGACATTATTTCTTACTATCTGATCCTTGGACGGTAATCCCATTTCCTTTGATCCACATCAAAGGACCATTCCACTCAGCATATGCGAAAGCTAAGTCACCGGTAAAAGTTAAAACTGTACCAGCTTGCAAATTTAATTCAAGCATCACTCCGGCTGGAACAGCAAAACTCCCAACTGTAATTGTTTTACAGCTGCTAACTACACTGTTAACGTCATTATAACTGTTAATAGTGCAACCTGCACCTACTCCAGCTGCAACAGAAGAAAAACCGGTCAAACAAATAAATAAAATATATTGAGGTATTTGGTGGATTCAGAACTAGACTGTAAGACAGATTTCTGGTCAATTGTGCTTTTGAAAAGCTGCTGAATAGTTGAAAAAAATTAGTCCTAGGAACGGCTGACATAAGTGGGTCCACTAATAAATGAATATCTTATGAAAAATTTATTATACGCCTACAGTATTCGCCAACTAAATGCTTTCTAGGTAGCTATTGACGCCGCCCATCCGATAACTGTAAACAGTGCCGTGCAAGTTCTGAGGATACGGTTTCTGTTAGAAATTAACACAACTTGTACAATTAATAAAGTAAAGTCCGTCCGGAAATATATGATGATCCTAACTTAATAAATAATATTTAATTCTTTGTTATAATTTTAATAGAAACGGATCTACTTTATACCTCAATTCTGAGTAAATAAAATAAGCTGTGCTAACTTGCTTGTGATGGCTTGCTAGCTAGCTGGCTTACCTGTTGCCTGGGATGTTTTAATTTACACGTTTATTAAGGTATCTTCATCAATTTTAAATGTCTTAAAATAATTGAACACTCTGTATATCACTGGACGAGTTTGTCCTTCAGTACATTTACGATTTTCTTAATTAACGGCTGACATTTTTACAAACACTTTATTGTACAAAGCAGAAACCATAACTGTGTGACGTTACGCTACTGAAAATCTTAACACCTGATAAAGTTCGATGCAATTGGCGTTTGTCAAAATTTTACCACCAATAGCAGCCTTGAGTAGGCAGGGCACTATTACTCTGTCTCTCTTACTTGGTAACTTCTGGGACATTAAGTTAGTTGGCGAATACTGTATGATATAAGTAAATTTCTACAAACCAATTATCCCCGTATAAAAATCCCTTTAGTTGTTATTTTTCAAGTGAACATTTCCTATTGCTTGGTCCTTTTCTGCCCTCTATTATTCCTTTTATTATCAATTTTAACATTTTGAATTCAAGAAATCTACCAACTTACTTTCGTTAAAATCGGCTGAAGCGCTGCGTAGTGCAGTAACTGTAAAAATCAACAAAACCCATTTCATTGTTACTTTCTTTGTTTTTTATATTAAACAAATCTTTATATATAACAAAATTGCTTGTAATATCAGTAAACTGATAACAGAAAAATAAAAGATGTTAGATTAATGTGGAATTTAACTCTATATTAAGTAGATGCAGCAAGGACAGTTGATAAGGCAGCACTTGTTATAAAAATAAGATAACATTGATAGATCTCGATCGATTACATGCTTTAGATTTTTTTATATTTTTGTATTTTTTTGTGGTAACTAAGGTATATACTGGATAAATACATTTCATTCGATTGGGTTGTGTTCAACAGCCCAGGCACTTGAACTGAATTTTTGTACCATTTCTCATGTTATCTACTTCCATTCCAGAAGCTTCGTATCTTCTATATTTGTCACTAGTTTGACTGGGGAGATTTTCAGTAGTTGTAATGGTTTTATTATTTCCTCTCCAAAGTGCTTCCGACTGAGTCCTTGTAAGTTCTCACGGATGCAGAGTGTGTGAGTAGGTGTTTCATCGTAGAGTTCACATTTTCTGCACAAAGGTTCCTCCTTCAAATATCTCTTACCCAGTTTCAACAGCCTAGTTGAGAGTTCCTTGTTTAAATTGTCCAGTAAACTCTTCGTATGGAGGTGTCCTTGTATCACCCTCCATTTGAGTTGGTGGTCCTTTTTCCGCTTATATTTTACATACTTATTAGATTTATCAAGCACAAACCACATGATTCTACTTGACGTTGAAAACACCTTCTAAAACTTCCTGGCTACACGAGACAACACCCAGTAACAGGGAATTTGTAATAAGCAGCTTATTAAAATCATATGTGAATTGTTTACTCCCCAAACTTTGAAAACTCCACCGAAGATACCCCTAAGGGTGGGTTAAACTACATAATAATATGTTATTATAGTTGAAAGGGCTAATTCCTGCAAAGCTACGAGGTAAAAACTTGTTTTATTGTGTCATATATTTTTATTTCATATTTTACCAATGATATTATCTACTGTTAATGGACCTTAAAAAATTTGTTGTAAAATTTTTTGTAGTCTCAAACTTCTCAATATTAATGATTGTCTAATAGTTGTCAAAGTCAGATTGCTGTTGTACAAAGTAAGCTTACGGTTGAGCTTGATTTAAACCTAAAGCTTAGTAAAGCCTTCAAGAAGGCAGGTTTAATGTAACGGAACATAAATTGTTATCATGTTTCGTGGCTTAAATGTAAATAAATTGTATGCAAACATAACCTGTACTTAATTTATTTTCAAATTAAAAGTTTATCAAAGTTGAATATGGATATTTTAACCCATGATGAGGAGTTTTTGGAACTTATTGAAATCGTACAACACCCGAGAAGACCTTGGGTGCATAGAGAGCGTATAAATCACTTTAAATGTTGGAGGGATCATAAGTTTATTCAAAGATTTCATCTTTCTAAATAAACCGTTCGTTTTGTGATAGATTGTACCTATATCAAAGAAAATTTCTTGCAAAACTAATAGTTACGAACAATCCATCCAAATGCCAAATTAGTTAGGTGACATCTTCATTTGACAAACATATTTTGACCAATTTACTTCATACGCATGCGTCAGTTCGAAATAAGTTCTATCAACACCTGCAAATATAGGTTTAGTGTTGAGCTAAGCTTATATTTTAAGCCCAGCTCAGTTGAGCTCAATTTTAAGCTTCAAATCATGCATTTGCCTTGCCCAATAATGAATGGACCACAAGGAACATACAGAAGATATTATATTAACATCTTTTAGATCACATAAATTTAAAAATAATTTTCGTTCGCTACGACCTTCAGCGGTATTTGTATGTTATACAGAATAAATGCTATCTATTTCGCATTAAATATTTGAATAAAACAAATATAAAACTCTAACTCTTTATTTTTATTCAACAACTAAATCCACTGGGTGCATAATTACAAGAATTGGATCTTGATGCTCCTTCTATATTAATGTTGGACCAGTGCCAGTTAGAGCATCCACCTGATCCACATAGGATATAAACGGCAGTAGAATAAGTTCCGTGTAAAGTTCCATAAACGTTATTTATCCATAAATCTGTTATCGGGATGTTTCCCATGGGATTTCCAGTAGAACCATCGTTAGTATAATCTTGTTGGATGTTAATACCGTAGGAAGAAATACCTGTTAATATTATTTATAGTTAAATTGTTAGTATTGGAATTGAAAAGATGATTTTTTAAGAATACAAGTACAAACAGGAACGATTTTCAATAATAAATTAGTCTATTATTGATTAAAAAAATGATATGGTATTTATACAACCTTATCTTAAGTTTTTATAATCGAAAGCTTCAATTTTTGTATCGTGTCTTATTGAAATTTAATCATAGATGGAATAACAAGAGATTGATAAGATTAGAAGCTACTCTCAGCTTAACTAGATCAAAAGCCACATTTAAAATTCAATCAATTAAATTTAAATCAATGATGCCAATTTGGGGAATTGCTTATCATTGCAGACTACTGGATAGAAGAGGGACAGTTACCTAAGTTGAAGCCTGCAGATATCCTAAAATTCCTCCGGGAAATAGGACTAAAGGAGCTACTAGTCTCTGAGACTCTCCTCAGAAACTACGTAGAAGTAAGGGGGCACAATAGATCTTTTAGGTCTCAGTGAATGGTACCCCAAAATACATACATACATACATACATCATTGCAGGGAAGTTTGAACAAAATAACAAAATTCAGCTGCATTTTTCTTTTTGGCTACTTTTATACCGACCATAGGACCAAGGGCACAGCTGAACGTTCCCATCTCTAAATTACGTCAAAGCATATCGATGAGAACGGAACGACACGGAGAAAGGGAGAGAACAACCCAACAAATTGCTATGCGTATAGTCGGAAGAGAAGTGACAAGATCTGTTAGTCGGAAGAGAAGTGACAAAATCTATAGTCGGAAGAGAAGTGACAAGATCTGTAGACGGAAGAGAAGTGACAAGATCTGTTAGTCGGAAGAGAAGTGACAAGATCTGTTAGTCGGAAGAGAAGTGACAAGATCTGTAGTCGGAAGAGAAGTGACAAGATCTGTTTATGGAAGAGAAGTGACAAAATCTGTAGTCGGAAGAGAAGTGACAAGATCTGTTAGACGGAAGAGAAGTGACAAAATCTGTAGTCGGAAGAGAAGTGACAAGATCTGTTAGTCGGAAGAGAAGTGACAAGATCTGTTATAAAACAGTCAATTACCTGAAATTTTTATATTGTCGTATGTAATGCTGGAAATCTCTCCTTTTTGGTCACCAGCAATAGTTTTGATGTGTATAGCAAGTTTTGAATTTTGAACTACAGAATCCCTGAATGTAACATTGTGGATGGTATTATCAGCGTAACTTTGATAGATTCCTGCTGCCATACTCAAACCATGACTTCCGGTACATTGCATGTTTTGGAACCATAAATGTTGACCCTGGTTAACGCAAATGCAATCGTCTTGGTTCCAAACAACTGTGTCTTTGATTGTAACTTTGTTAGAGTGGGCTATATCGAAACCATCGGTATTTGCTCCTCCTTGCTGAAATATAATTTAATTAGATATAGATATATGCCATTGGGCGCCGTTAGTCATCAGTTGGATTAAAAATGGTCGCGTTCATCCCAACATAGCGCTACCGAGGCGATAATCAATTTCCTATTGAACGCTTGTTTCGTCAACTGATTGATGAGAGTGCTGTGGTATCAGTCGCCATCTTTTCGTCACAATTGAATAATTATTGAAGTCATATATCGTAAATAATTAGGTTATGTAGTTATATGAAGATTAGTACGTTCAGCAGATTTAGGAAACTATGGCTTGCTCTAAAAATTGCTACCTGATCAGCTTTGTTGGGATGAATACGACCAATATCTCTCTCTTAACATTGACTCCAGAAACAGTATGCATGAAGCAACTTCAATGAACCAAGAAACTGCAAAATGTTGATAAGCATTTGTTAAATTTAAATGTTTCTCCTTAAATATTGATTAATACATAACCTTAACTTCTATCGAACAGTTTTAAATTCATAATACTTGTATTTATGTCGGTATCAGGCAAAACGGCAATCAATCACTAGTTTTTTAAGTGTTTTTGTGGTTTGCCCACCTTATTTATCACGAGGAATTAAGTGTTTTCCTCGACAGTATCCTATTATTCAATCTGTTTATATGACAGACTGAGTAACGTTATCTCTAACTTTTATAATATATACCTACCCCTCGCTGGACGCCAATTATTATACACCACCGTAATAATTTTTAAGGTACCACACTCTTTCGGTAAACAATTATTAAATACCCCGCGTTCAGAAGGCGGTTATCAAAATATTTAACGCCCTATGTCATGTCATTTTTGTGATAATGAGGTTAATGAGGCTTGTTCCCTAATATTAAAATCACTTGAATCGCACGCTATTTCTCAAAAAATTTAATATACGTAACAGCTTTGCTCTCTAAAAGTCCCTGGTGAGGAAAGTATGAGTTTCCTTCCTGATACGAGGAAGGAAAGTGTATAATTTTATAAGGATATAATGGTAGGAGGAAAAATCTTTGAATGTATCGAAGTACTCACAGAATCACCATTCTTGCAGTCTATATCCCAGTTTTGAAGTGTGACATCACTGGAATCAGAAATTCCAATACAAGTATGTGGGCAATCTTTTATTTTGATTCCTTTGAAAACGGAATTTCCAGTTGCTTGGATCAACATCGTCTTGGGCTTCTTTTTGCTACTATGATCACCATATCCGTCCCACCAAAGGTGTCCACGGCCATCAATCAAATGACCTAAGTAATTATAAATAATCTTTTCAGACTACAAAGTAATAATTCATATGGAATTTGAGAGATATTTGATAATTTAATTGCTTTAATCATAATATACCCTCAAGAGTTGCAAAAAGATAACTTAGTTTTATCAAATATATCTAAAAAAAAAACTATTTCTCACTGCTTTCTCCTTGTACGGTAATTCCATCACCCTTGATCCACATTAAAGGTCCATCCCACTCAGAATATGCAAAAGCTATGTCTCCGGTAAATGTCAATACGGTACCAGCTTGCAAATGCAATTTGAGAGTACTTCCAGCAGGTACGGCAAAACTACCAACAGTTATTGATTTGCAGCTGCTGACTACGCTATCAACCTCATTGTATGAGTTGATGGTGCAGCCACCTAATTCAGCTGTAACAGAAAAAAAATGATTAGTTTTAAAAACTGGTCTGGTCTCGGAGACTAGTAGTTCCTTTCTCGAAGGAGTTTTAGGATATTCCCTTGTCCCCCAAACTGAAGAAATCTTTTTTTTTCAAACTAATGTGGTGTTTTGGATAAAGGAGTGCGGGAAATTATTTTAGTGATCTGATAGATGTGATTTTTTGAGTTAAAGATGGTAAAAAATGATTTTAAATTGAGGAAACAGTAGAAAACGTACTTAAGAGTTAGCTAGAATATTCCTGAACAGCTAGGGAAATAGACAAAGAGTTTTGTGGCTAAACTAGGTGACAGAGAAACCATAGAATATCTGCAGCACTAGTGGAAGCTTGTTGATATAAAATGCAGTATATGTGCTGTAAAATGGAAGATGCGGTTGAAGAATTTGACAAAATTACAACTCTAATAAGACAAAAGAGCAGTCAGAAGTTACTCGGGCGGAGGGTTTGAAGATACCGATATAAAATAGACCAGAAGACTAAACGAATTGAACTATAGGACAAGAAGAATAATCTACGGTCTCCAAAACAGGTACAGGGTGATTCTTCGGGTAAAAAACTGGACAGGTCAGCAAAAATACGACTAAGAAACAATTGGAATAAAATTTCACCATCTTTAATAAAAAAATATTGTTCTTGATAAAGATTTAGTTTTTGTCACTTACTTTCATTGAGTGCGGGTGAAGCAGTACTTACTGCAACTAAAGCAAAAATACACAAAAGTAACTTCATTATTATTAATTTAGGTGAGACCTAGTACACTAAATTTATTACAACCAAACCTTGTTTATATACATTTTTGTTTATCAATTTATCAATAGTTATCGATATAAATGTGTTTTTTATAGTAATTGAGTTTGTTATCTGATCTATAACAAATAAAAATCTTATAAAATATATTTAATAATAGTAAAGTACCTTCTTATATCACTGTATCAGATAACGATATTGTGCGGGAGTTATGTGTACCTTTTGTTTTCATAATGTGGAATTTCGAATATATCCACAACTTTTATGAAACGAAAACCCCCCAAGTTTTGCTCTTATATATTTTTTTTCTCGTAGACTGATCTTTTGAGAATACTCTCCTAAAATTTCACCTCTTACGTTGAAATTGCCTTTTTTCGAAAATTTCATGACACTATTAAAGGTAAAGTAGTGACTATAAAAAAACTATGTCGATCAGTCGAATTCTCGTCCCAAAGCATGAACATTTTTCAAACAAATATTTTGCAATTTGGCATTTTCTAAATGCTTGGAAACAAAGACTCAGGTTATTGAGAATAAAAGAAAACAATAATCAATTTAAATCTTTATTTTAACACGTAAATCCACTAGGAGCATAGTTACAAGAATTGGGTCTTGATGCTCCTTCTATATTAATGTTGGACCATTTCCAGTTAGAGCATCCATCTGAACCGCATACAATATAAACAGCAGAAGAATAGGTTCCGTGTAGAGTACCATAAACATTATTTATCGTCAAATCTTTTATTTGTATATTTCCTATAGGTTGTCCTGGGTTATTGTAATCCTGTTGAATATTGATACCATAGTTGATAATACCTGGAAATGATAATGTTATTTATGGAAAAATACACGTAATATTTCATAGTTCAATTCAAAAGAAGATAGAATTTCAGCAAACACTTCCGAGCTTATGTACTAGGCTTGTTCAACTGAAACCCATCTTTGGTCAGGTTAGCCTTGGAAACAATTGTAATGATTCAACTGACGTTTTCCAACATTAGTAGTGTATGCAAACGTCACACTGATCTGTTTATTTTGTTTATATTTGACAGCGATTTTAAGTATTGTGACTTTGAAATGGCGGTTGTTGTTAACAATCCGTCCAAATGTGATAAGCGTGCGGTCATTCAATTTTTGTGTGCTGAAGGTGTGCAACCGTTGCAAATTTATACGCGAATGCAAGCAGTGTATGGAAACGCATGTTTTGCATATGCAACTGTGAAGGAGTGGTGTCGAAAATTTAAGAATGGAGAAGAGAGGACGAATGATAAGCCACGACCAGGTGCATTGATTACTGCATCAACAGACAGGAATGTGGCATGTGTGGAAGGCCTGATTAGAGAAAATCGTCGAATTTCAATCAGAGCAATTTCAGAAAATGTTGGTGTGAGTATAGGATCTGTCCATAGTATCGTACACAAACTAGGTTACAGCAAAGTTTGTGCGCAATGGGTTCCTCGTCTTTTGTCTGAGGACCAAAAAAGCTTGCGAATGGGCTTGTCTTTGCAACACCTCACGGAATACAGTCAAAATGGTAATTACTTTCTCTCGTCAATAGTTGCTGGCGATGAATCTTGGTGTCATTATTTTGAACCATCCAGTAAGCTGTCATCGATGCAATGGAAACACGCAAATTCTCCGCCACCAAAGAAGTTTAAAGTTCAACCTTCTGCAGGCAAGGTGATGTTGACATTTTTTTTCGACCATAAAGGGCCCTTGGTGATAGAGTTTACAGAACCTAGAGTGCATATCAACGCAAACCTGTATAATGAAACTTTGAACAAGCTCCATCAAGCAATAAGAAGATAACGTCCAGGGAAGCTTTCACGTGGTGTTATTCTGCTTCACGATAATGCTCGGCCTCATGTTGCCAACGTAGTGAAAGAAAATCTGCAACGAAAGAAATGGAGGATATTAGAGCATCCACCCTATAGTCCCGATTTATCGCCTTGCGATTTTCACATCTTTGGGCCACTAAAAAAGGCGTTAAAAGGTAGCCGTTTTCAGTCGGACGCAGAAGTACAAAACGCTGTGAAAGAATTCTTCCAGCAGCAGCCACAAGAATTCTATAAGCAGGGTATACATCGGTTGGTGAAACAGTGGAATATGTGCCTCAATTGTAGTGGTAGTTATTTGTAACTGTACTTGTCAATAAATTTTTCCTGGACCAAAGATGGGTTTCAATAATTGAACCATCTTGTATGTATGTATTTTGGGGTACCATTCACTGAGACCTAAAAGATCTATTGTACCCCCTTACTTCTACTTAGCTCCTGAGGATAGTCTCAGAGACTAGTAGCTTCTTTGGTCCTATTTCCCCGAGGAATTTTAGGATATCTGCAGGCTTCAACTTAGGTAACTGTCCCTTTTCTATCCAGTAGTCTCCCAGGATTCTGAATTGCTGTGCAGTTCGCAAGTATGTAAATGGAGGTTTCTTCTTCCATTCCACAAAATCTACAATCTTCTTCCTCCACTATTTTGAGCTTTTTAAGGTGTCCATTCAGGCGACAATGTCTCGTTAGGATTCTTGTTAAAACTGTTAGTGCAGTTTTACTTTGACTTATGCATTCATTTGATCTCAACAGTTTGTAGTCACCCAGAAGAATCTTAGATTGCCTAAGCCCTACTAGATCTTTCCAATGGTCAGATCTTCTGTTTTCTTCAGCTTTAGTCGATTCTCAAACGAGACACATCATGCAGAAAATCTATTTATTTCCTTATACCAAATACAAAACCAGAAATCCTATATTTTTGTTTAAAAAAAACAGAATCCTGAACCATTTAACTGATCCTCCAATTCATTACTTGCAATTCCCTCAGATTCCGGGACCAAAATCAGAGACACTGTATTGTCTCTTGCCAACCTATTCCTTACAATTTTATACCAGTCTGGACTTAGTATTTGAATTGTTGATAGCTTTAAACAGAGCCTGGCTGTCAGTAAATGACCCATTCCTCCACAGAATACCACTTGATATAAAGTAATACCAGTGTTCACAATAAAATATAAACTGAACCAATATTACACGTAGAATTAATACTTGTACCTGAAATTTTTATATTGTCGTATGTAACGCTAGAAATTTCTCCTTTTTGGTCACCAGCAATGGTTTTAATGTGAATTGCAACTAGTGAATTTTGAACTACAGAATCCCTGAATGTAACATTGTGGATGGTGTTATCAGCATAAGTTTGATAGACTCCAGCTGCCATACTCAAGCCATGACTTCCGGTACATTGCATGTTTTGAAACCATAAATGTTGTCCTTGATTAACGCAAATGCAATCGTCCTGGTTCCATACAACTGTGTCTTTGATAGTGATACCGCTGGAGCGGGCAATGTCAAAACCGTCAGTATTATGTCCTCCTTGCTAAAATGTAATAATATTTATTGTAAAGTTTTACTTTTTATTGAAACATGTTGTGCTCACTCTAAGTTAAAATTTTTGGATTACAAATATTTATTGTATAAAATAATGGACACAGCAACTTCAAGAGGAGAAGAATTAATCTTAAGCTGCCTCTGGTATCAACTTTTATTGGCAATTGCCATATTTGAATTGCGTTTTACATATGTATATGGAAATGCGCTACCTCTCAGATAGTCACAATAAGTAAGAGGACTGAAGTGTCTATCACAATTCAATATTTTTCATTTTCACTTCGTTCGGCGCAGACCTTCTTAAGGATACAGTTTACTAGAGAATCTAAGGACTCTATTGATTGAATTACACTAATCAGAGGCTGAAAGACCTCAGCACCTCACTACCTCAGCCTTTAGGCTTTTTGTGATATTTTGAGATCTTGATATTTTACTAGGTCCTTCTTGGAGAAATCCACCATTGGATGTTCTAGTCATAGGAGTCTATATCTCCAATGAGACAGTGCTAGACATTCAAAGATAATGTATTAGGCTGCTTCCTCCTCTTCCATGCACAACCCACAGATAGGTTCATCCCTGTAGATGCCAGTTGTATGCATGTGCTTCCTTAGGGTACAGTGATGGGGTTTAATGTTTCGTTATTAGAGGACTCTATATATTAGGTTTATTCAAACTGGCGATAGTACTGATTATAGTATCATTCTTGGGATGGTACAAAAACTGTACCAACTGGAAGGGGGTAATATTGAAATGATACAAGATACAATACCAGAAACAGACGGTAAAACAGTAACAATGTATTTACTTACAGAATCACCATTCTTGCAGTCTATATCCCAGTTTTGAAGTGTGACATCAGTGGAATCAGAAATTGCAACACAAGTATGTGGGCAATCTTTTATTTTTATGCCTTTGAAAACGGAGTGTCCAGTTGCTTGGATAATCATCAATTGAGGCTTCTTTTTGCCAGAATCACCATGTCCGTCCCACCAAAGGTGTCCACGACCATCAATCAAATGATCTAAATAATTATAAACAATTTTTCAGACTAAAAAGTAATAATTCATATGAATCTCAAAGATATTTGATATTTTAATTGATTTCGTAGTGCTTTAATCATGATATACCCTTAATAGTTGCAATGGAAAGACAAAAAGATACACTAGTTTTGTCAAAAAAAGCTAAAAAAAAACTATTTCTCACTGCTATCTCCTTGCACGGTAATTCCATCACCCTTGATATGCATTAAATGTCCATCCCACTCAGCATATGCAAAAGCTATGCTTCCGGTAAAGGTTAATACCGTACCAGCTTGCAAATTCAATGTAAGAGTACTACCAGCAGGTACGGCAAAACTACCAACAGTAATTGATTTGCAGCTGCTGACTACGCTATCAACCTGATTGTAGGAGTTGATGGTGCAGCCACCTACTTCAGCTGTAACAGAAAAAAAATGATTAGTTTTAAATACTGGAAAGACTCAAAGACTAGCAGTTCCTTTCCCGAAGGAGTTTTACCATATTCCCTTGTCCCCCAAACTGAAGAAATCTTGTTTTTTCCAAACTAATGTGGTGTTTTGGATAAAGGAGTGCAGAAAATGAGTTTAGTGATCTGATAGATGTGCTTTTTTGAGTTGAAGATGGTAAAAAATGGTTTTAAATTGAGGAAACAGTAGACTTACGAGTTAGCTAGAATATTCCTGAAGAGCTAGAAAAATAGACAAAGAGTTTTGTGGCTAAACTGGGTGACAGAGAAACCATAGAATATCTGCAGCACTAGCTTGTTGATATAAAATGCAGTATATGTGGACAAAAGAGCAATCAGAAGTTACTCGGGCGGAGGGTTTGAAGATACGGATATAAAATAGACCAGAAGACTAAACGAATTGAACTATAGGACAAGAAGAATAATCTACGGTCTCCAAAACAGGTACAGGGTGATTCTTCGGGTAAAAAACTGGACAGGTCAGCAAAAATACGACTAAGAAACAATTGGAATAAAATTTCACCATCTTTAATAAAAAAATATTGTTCTTGATAAAAATTTAGTTTTTGTCACTTACTTTCATTGAGTGCGAGTGAAGCAGCACTTGCTGCAACTAAAGCAAAAATACACAAAAGTAACTTCATTATTATTAATTTAGGTGAGACCTAGTACACTAAATTTATTACCACAAAACCTTGATTATATACATTTTTGTTTATCAATTTATCAATAGTTATCGATATAAATGTGTTGTTTATAGTAATTGAGTTTGTTATCTGATCTGTAACAAATAAAAATCTTATAAAATGTACCTAAAATATATTTAATAATTGTAAAGTACCTTCTAATATCAGTGTATCAGATAACCATCTGACTTCTTGGTCGTTTACTTCTAGGACTTTCCCTCACGTTTCCAGTTCTTCGATATCCATGGAAAAGCCGCGAAATGATACTTTCACTAAATTAGAAAATGTCCGCAACTTTTCTTTCTGAATGTGCTTAATTCAAGGAGTTCGCCGTAACGAAGTTTGCTGGTTTGATTCCTTAGCACATGTCTTGAGCGGCTTCAAAATTAAGCTGGCCAAGTCCAATTGGCAGAGGTTAAATAAACAAAGCTACGAAGGACCAGCTGGCAAAAGCGCCAGCAACTTTGAATAATCTGATGTAGGTGGTAGGTGGTAGGAAGAAATAAAATGCAGTATTTAACTAACTGATATTTAACATGACTAAATATTTAAATGTAGTGACAATCGAGATCAATAAAGGTAATACTGACAATAAAAAAACAATACAAGTGCATCCATTATGGATATATATTAAATTACCAATAGCTGTAGGAAACAGATCAGAAAGCGCTTCCTTGTTCCAAATCTTAATAGGGATTGCATAAATGTGAAAATCTAAAGATGGTTGGCACACGAGTCCCGAATGGCAACAGCGCGACCATGCCGGTGAAAATATAAATGTAAATTTAAGAGTGGATAAATTTCACTGTACTTACAGTACCTGTACCTGGACAAATCACTGACTCTAATTTATTATACATTATTTGAGTCACCTTTAATACAAAAGAATGAACTATTGCAATTAATATTTAAACATTATAAAAAAACTAATGAACTTAGTTGCTCACACTTCCACAGTCACAAGTAGAGAGAGAGATTAATGGAGAATATGGTCCTATCGACTCCAACGGTACCACGTTCGGGTCGGATCGATACGACTCGTTAAACAATAGACGCGGGAGCGAACCCATGTATGAATTTATAGGAAATTTATACACTGAATACGACCCCCCTCAATCATACCAATAGTCTTTCTAGCTTCATCCTTACTAATGAATGAATAAAACAGTTTATAATGTTCAACATAAATCGAATCGTCCCCAAAAAAACCCATCACTATCGAAAGTCGTCTTTTGTGCCTTGAAAAGCAACTGCAACGTGATGTTTTCCGCGAGCTGTCATAATTTGACATTATTGGCGCTCTAGGACAGAAAATAACTTTGGCGCACTCCTAATTTTATTTATAGATAAAAGAGAGCTAGTATAGTTAATTTTGGTGTGATAGTAGAAAAAATCTTGTGTGTATTTAGAGCAGAAAGTCTTTTGGTAGTTTCGACAGATTGCCGGCAACTTTCTGTCTCGACTACCAAAGTACTACTTTCTGCTCTTGATTCACAAATAGCTATTGTTTGTTTGAAATTTCGAAAAAAGGTGTGGAAATATATTGGGATTTAAAATGTACTCTGTCAATTCTATCAAAGCTTGGAAAGATCGACTCAAAATTCATTTATACATGTAAAATCTTCCCCTTAATCGATTGGTGGTCATTACAACGCTCTAGCTGTTCCATAATGTGGAATTTCGAATATATCCACTACTTTTATAAAACGAAAACCCTCCAAGTTATGCTCTTATAATTTTTTTCCCCGTAGACTGATCTTTTGAGATGAATCTCCTAAAATTTCACTTCCTATGTTGAAAATGCATTTTTTCAAAGATGTCATGACACTATTAAAGGTAAAGTCGAATTCTCGTCCCAAAAAAAACCCATGATACAAATTTCTAGCGTTCTTCTGTTATATTTTGGAAACCTTTAGCAACGCACCAGCTTAATATTTATATTGTAGGCGTATCCGCAAACGTTTTGATAGTTTAGGGCAATTGCCTGGATAGTTTTATTGAATAAACCTAAGACTATCCTTGAATTGAGACCATAACTATTGGGTCTATTCTGTACACGTCTGTAAGATAATCTGTAACTTTACAGGGGAATTGCTATTCTGCGTACAACTGTATCTTACAGGAATCTTTAAAATAGTTACAGATTTGGTAAATATTTACGTGTGTATTGACTGCTGTCGTTGGAAATGGAATATTTTTGTACAGTTTGAGGTTGTCTCTGGTTATTTGGTTAAAGTTATAGGTTAGAAGTATCGAAATTTGACGTACAGTAATTCAAATGTCTATCTGTAATGCAGTGAGTTACAGACAACATCACAGAATCGCAAAGTTACAGATTCTGTAAAATCCCATTTACAGAACTTTCGTTAGCTACAGATTCGTAAGCTATTACGAAAAACACAGAATCGACCTATATATATCTATTTAATTATAAAGATAAATGTTACATTCGTCACTGCCTAATATTGAAAAACAGCAGCTTGATCTATAATTTCACTTTTTATGTACGTTTTTTTGCCTTCAAGTATATCTTTTAACTACATTTTAAAGAAAAACGGTTGCATTATATTAACTCAAGTCTCCACACTTTTATTAACAATTTTCTGTTTTTTTTTTCAGCCGCTATTCGATCAGAAACGCTCGATTTTAATTTCATTTCCAATTAAGATCAGTCATTAGTGATATGCCGCGACTATTTTCTACATTTTCGATAAACGGAGTTTATATTTTCTTAAAGAAGCTAATCGAAAACAGCGACAAGTGAGAGTCGCATGCAATTTACAGTTTTTTTTCTATTTATCGCGTAGTTTTATATTAAATCATCACTATGTTGACCACTAGTATTTTGTGCATAAAAAAGAAGAAAAAGAAGACGTACAACTTGTCAAAAGATGCAAAAAATGTTCGGAAACCTGACATGGAGGATAGCAGCTTGAGGTAAGAATTTCATATTTCAATCTACAGCTATAAACATTTTTAAATATGGCAGTCTCCCCTAATGCGCAATCGTCAGCGGCTAAATTCATCAGTTATTAGGGATATCGACGAGTGACGTTTGAAGAGTACATTTCCACAGCGCTCTCAGCCTATTTTTCTTTCTTTCTTTCTTGTACACATTTCCAAATCTCTTATAACGGTACATTTTTAATAAAAACTCGACTTCATCCACCAACATACGTTGATTGTTCAATGAAAAGATAGTGAATAAAAAATCTTTGAAGCTATGCCCCACTAACGTTTGGAAGTTGAAATGAACTTACTTTCCACTTTGCTGCTAGCATGAATAACATACCCATGCAATTATACAATTACGGTAAACAACAATAAACAACATATTATTTACACATATGAAATCTAATTACTCTCGATGCCCAGTGACGTAGTTTATACCGTTACTTAATCTCAATTTTTTATTTACCACCAGTAAAGGTTTGAAAATTTGTGTAGCATATTTTAATTTTTGTGATATTGACAACATGTCCATACAATAATCAGTACTCTGTATCTGTAGAGTAGGGAGGGTGAGTTAGGCCTACAGCACTTAGTGACAGCACTTGTGACCCATTGTATATCCTCCCGAGGAGTTGTCCTACACCTATTCTAAACATAAAATATAAACTTCCTGAAAAAATAAAAATAAAAATCCATTCTAAAGGTAAACATAATTTTAATGAATTAAGTGCTCAAATAAACCACCTTCCTGTGCCAGACAATAACCAAATCTGTGATAAAAATTTGATCTCATATCTCTAAGATTATTTGGCGTAATGCTGGCGCAAACGTGCTGTATTTTCACCCTCGAAAAAAAGTCGACGATAACGAGACAAAAATATCATTTGTACAAATTAATCTGTGCTTCTGGCAACAGCAGTTAAAATAGGGGGGGCAATGAGCATTCGGCCAGTCTCGGGAAATAAGTATACACCCCTAAGGTGAAACAAAGTACACGCCTTAATGACCGCCCATAATTATTCTTTCTCTCTCTTATAGCTGTTTTTCTGTTGTACTTGTGTAATCCGGACGGTTCCGATGTAATTTATAATCGGATGTAATTTACGCAATCTGTAGATTATATCACTATTTGCTATGGTTGTTTCATAACCTAAATATCACATTCGTTTATCGAAATACCTCGAACAAACAGATGAATGTTTGGTTCCTGACCTGTACACTTCTATTCCAGTCCCTTCTATTGATTCAGAGTCATATGTATACCATTGAACAGTTAGTTTTTGTTATCTTAACTCATTGGCTGAGTTAATTCAACGGTGCCCAGATCTTTCAACTCAAACTTGGTTAGTGAAGAGCAAAGCAATACCATTACAGTCTTGGTATCGGTTTTGGTCCTACACAAATTCTTTTAGTCTTGCAAAATACAAGATCTTGCTTATCACTAGACTGTGTCGTTTTGGTGTGGATATCTATATACCTACAGCTTATACTTTCCTTGATAAATGACGCTAGGAAATCAAAAAAAATGTAAAAGAATGCAAATTTAAAAACACAAAATTTATATCAGTTATTTCAAGTTTCTTTTTTTAATATCATAAATATAGAGTAAAGGTATGAACAAAAGTTCTTCTATATAAAATCATATTTGTTTATTTATAAGCTTCTAAGTACTAAAAGTATATGCATTAGAGTGAACTGGTTCAAGGTAAAACACAATAATCAGCTCACGATCCTATCGAATAAAAAACTGAACCGAAAGCAATGTGGATATCAAAGACTGTTGTGTTTGATAGTAAAAACTCGCATTCTCAACAAGGTGAGAGTTTAACAGCAACGTATTTCGCAAAAGAAAAGTCAGCAGGTCGTAGAACGAGTAGTAAATATAATAATGTTTAGTAGGGAAGGTATGTAATATGTATTAATGAATAAATATATTAAGGTGCTCAAAATGTTTGTCTACAAGATAAGCTTTGTTCTATTTTATAATGATCCAGGTGTTTTTTCATATATTTAATGGATTAAAAAGTCGAAATATTTTGAGCATGATTTAGCTTGGAAAATGGTTTCATGAGTATGCATGAGGGTTCCGGTTCCGGGGCACAAGGGCTTTGTAGGAAATGAAAAGGCAGACATCGTAGCAAAGCTAGGGTCTGAGAATATCCAAAACTGCTGCACGTGTTTGTACATCTCGGTGGACTCAAACTAAACGTCAGTTACAAATAACTACCACTACAATTGAGGCACATATCCCACTGTTTCACCAACCGATGTATACCCAGCTTATAGAATTCTTGTGGCTGCTGCTGGAAGAATTCTTTCACAGCGTTTTGTACTTCTGCGTCCGACTGAAAACGGTTACCTTTTAACGCCTTTTTTAGTGGTGGATGCTCTAATATCCTCCATTTCTTTCGTTGCAGATTTTCTTTCACTACGTTGGCAACATGAGGCCGAGCATTATCGTGAAGCAGAATAACACCACGTGAAAGCTTCCCTGGACGTTTTCTTCTTATTGCTTGATGGAGCTTGTTCAAAGTTTCAAAATACAGGTTTGCGTTGATATGCACTCTAGGTTCTGTAAACTATATCAGCAACGGTCCTTCATGGTCGAAAAAAAATGTCAACATCACCTTGCCTGCAGAAGGTTGAACTTTAAACTTCTTTGGTGGCGGAGAATTTGCGTGTTTCCATTGCATCGATGACAGCTTACTGGATGGTTCAAAATAATGACACCAAAATTCATCGCCAGCAACTATTGACGAGAGAAAGTCATTACCATTTTGACTGTATTCCGTGAGGTGTTGCAAAGACAAGCCCATTCGCAAGCTTTTTTGGTCCTCAGACAAAAGACGAGGAACCCATTGCGCACAAACTTTGCTGTAACCTAGTTTGTGTACGATACTATGGACAGATCCTATACTCACACCAACATTTTCTGAAATTGCTCTGATTGAAATTTGACGATTGTCTCTAATCAGGCCTTCCACACATGCCACATTCCTGTCTGTTGATGCAGTAATCAATGCACCTGGTCGTGGCTTATCATTCGTCCTCTCTTCTCCATTCTTAAATTTTCGACACCATTCCTTCACAGTTGCATATGCAAAACATGCGTTTCCATACACTGCTTGCATTCGCGTATAAATTTGCAACGGTTGCACACCTTCAGCACACAAAAATTGAATGACCGCACGCTTATCACATTTGGACAAACGCCATTTCAAAGTCACAATACTTAAAATCGCTGTCAAATATAAACGAAATAAACAGATCAGTGTGACGTTTGCATACACTACTAATGTTGGAAAACGTCATTTGAATGATTACAATTGTTTCCAAGGCTAACCTGACCAAAGATGGGTTTCAGTTGAACAAGCCTACTATTTGACCGGATCAATTCGGCTTGTTCAATGAGAAACATTTAAACCTAGGTTATATTATTATTGTCGGGATTGTGAAAATATCTAAGGTGTAAAGGTGGGTTTTTCGAGTTTCGGAACATATGGAGAACTGCACAAAAGATAGAAGTGCAAACTTTATCCATCAGGAGTCTATTCAGTCTTCCAACAAACAACGATTATATACAACTTTAAAATTCAAATTAGTTACCTTTATAGCAGATTTAAAACAAAACGTCACTGTTAATTAAAAGTAACAAGCTCTTTGCATAGTTGTCAACGAGCCGCGGTCTGTCTACAAAGGCAATTCTTTCTTTCTTGTGCTCATTATTTATTTTAAAATAATAACGGAACCTGAAAACAAAAACTTTCTGAAAAAATGTATTTGTCCAGAAATTTTACTTTATTAAAACTGCTTTTACTACATTTAGATTTAGTGAAAAGTGTGTTTTCATAACTAATTAGTATCCAATGCAAAAACCAGACGCTAGAAAGTAACAATACAAGAATATTTGGGAAGTATAGTAACTTATGCGGAAATAACAAACAGGGTAAATAAATCAACAAAAATATACTACTCTCAATTCTTGGAAATAAAGATATAGACTTAAAATATGATAACAGTTCCTACAATAATATATGCAAGTGAGAATTGGAATTAGGACGAAGCTAAAATAAACGCCATAGAAATGAAACATCTAGGAAGAATTGCAGGGAAAACTAAATGGGATAGGATTAGAAATGTCGTCATTAGAGAGACAACTAAACAGGAACCGATAACTGGTAAAATAAGAAAGAGACAAATCAGCTGGTATGGTCTTATGGTAAGAATGGAACCAAATAGATTGACTAGGAAAATAGTGGAGATAGGAAAACCGATCAAAAAACATAGGGGTAGGCCTAGAAGAAAATGGTTAGACCAAATACAAGAGATAGGTTAAGAAACAGGAAAGACCACAGCAGAAATGAAAAACCTAGCAAGAGACAGAAAGGCATGGGAGAAACGGATTCAGGTCAAAGAATCCACATCCAACGCCTGAAAGGGCAAAAGGAATCAGAAAAGAAGAAGACGATATCAAATACTTTCTGTTTTTTTCCAAAAAGGGGAAGGAAATATAGAAAAATAAGCAGTGTGTTTTTATTTTAACAATTTAGAAAGTTTGTGCGATAAATGAAGAGAAATACGACAAAAGAAAATTACATAAAAAAAACAGCAGACTTGCGAATTAATTTTTCAAACTTCAATTAAAATGAGTGTGTGGCCGCTTTAAGCACAAAACGGAGGAGGTTTATTGTTAGTGACACAACCTGCATGCGATCGTAATTAGATTCGCCTCTCTGGAGCTTTAATTTCAACGTGAAAATGTCAAAGCTTTTCTAATACTCTCCATAATTACTGCTATGCGGGAAATGTTCATCCCTGTCAATTAAGTTTCGTATATCTGAAAAGGTTGAATTGAAATATTTTATAATTAAAAATTTAATTTTGCAAAACTGATTATTGTCAATGAATAAAAAAAGGAACCATATATGTTAGCGTAGAGAAAAAAAAGTACTTTACAGAATAAAATCAATAAACATTTTGCCTTGACCACTACTGAATAAATCTGATTGCGTCAGATCAGGTGAATGAATATCCCAAATAGCCTACCTAACATTTTTAGCGCATTTGTGAACAGTAATTTCAAAATATGTAGTCTAAGACTTACCTAATAACCTCTAGAGTATTTTATAGTAACTCTCGTTTTAGGAAATTACTATTTCAATGTAGCCTGTGTATATATTTCAACAGTAGGTAAAAATATCGATTGTATTTAATTCAACTCCAGATTTTGAGAATAATTACATACCTTTATTAAGATTTTCACAGGTGGTTCATTTGTGCTGGTCCAGCACTGGTTCGCTAAGCGCTCGTTTCGCCTGCTGATTATCTTACTAACCATACGCGCTTGCTGTTAAGTATTACGGGTTGTATAACTAGTAGGATATAATATTAATTGTAATGAAGTAAAAATAAAATAATATTAATAGAGAATATTAATTCACAATATTTCGTTGACTGATTTAATAATAAAAGTTTATAAAACCCTTATTGTAATATTGTATAGTAACAGAATCGTAGGTTTTGAATCACCAGTTCCAAACGAAATATCATGGAATGGAGCGTACTAAAATTGTACCTATTTTCATTAAAATGTATACGCATTTGTTGAATATTTCATTTTTTCATAGACTTTTTGGTTTCTTATCTGCCCTGTTCTATACAGAGTGGAAACTATTTCAGTGTTCTTTATTGGTAGGTATTCGTAAACAATTAGTTGATTGGAAAAATGTTTAGTATTTTCAGGAGCAATTCAGTGTTGTTTGAAAATTTTCAAATACAGGTACGGCTCTAGAAATATTTTAAAGAAGGTAAATCCGCTAGATGTTTGTTTTTCATTTATATTCCCTTTAATTTGGGAAACAGCCCAGTACAACTTTAAGAAGTTTTTTGTCAGTTTATTTTTTTTATGGGTCTTTCTTTATTTTTAATTTCTTAATAATATAAACAAACCTGTCAGGCTTACGAGACATTTTTGAGATTATTCAAATTATTTTTTCTTACAACTAAATTCCTATAATGGAAAATAAGATCAAATTAAAACCCAATTCCAAAGTTGGAGAAACTGAAACCGTTCCAGTTATTGAAACTCCCCATCTTAGGTTAGTATCTGGTTATATACACTTACTGAGAATATACTTAACTCATTTCTTGTCTAATATTTGAAATCTAAAAACTGATTGCATTTTTTTTTCAATTGTCATCTTCAGACATCAGCTGTGTCGGTCCTTTGTTGATGTTTACAAGCCTTCAACGAAACCTTCTTTATATACCTACACCTGTCTATTGTTGGTAAAGATTAATTTACCAATCTCGACATAATATAATGTCTATAAACAAATCATATAACAATATAATATAGCAATTATTTAAAGCTTATTTAAATTAACTTATGCATGTATCCTACCTTAATTACAGGCCGAAGAAGATTTATGTAATTTCCGTCTATTATTATTTGATCATTTTTCGATATATGATTACGTAACGTGAAGTATTAATGTCTAATCGGTACGACATGAAAAAATGCAACATTATTGTTCTTTTATATAAAGAAAATATGAAAAGTATCCCAGGTACTTATCATTATCATTATTGTTCGTAAGAACTCCTATATACGAGGATATATTGAAAAATTCTTAGCCTACTATAGAGCCAAACAAATTTTCATGTCAAAATGTTTTATTACACAACATATTCTCCTCTTAATTGGATACATTTATTACAGCGAACCTGCAACGTCTCGAGACCTTTCAAAAAAAATGTTTCTTATTCTTGCTCTGCAAACCAGACCTCCACAGCTTTTATTACCTCATCGTTGGAAGAAAATTTTCGACCTTTTAAACTTTTTTTCAGAGATGATAGTCGGACGGAGCCAAATCTGGTGAATAAGGGGGGTGTTCTAGTAATTCAAACCCTAAATCACGAATTTTTTGCATGGCAACATGAGATTTGTGTGCAGGGGCGTTGTCCTGCAAAAACAAAACACCTTTGGATAGCTTTCCGCGTCTTTTCTTTTTAATTTTTTCCCGTAGAGTGTCGAATAGTAATCTCCAGTTATTGTTCTACCATTATCCAAAAAATCAATCATGATTACTCCATGACAATCCCAAAAAACTGAAGCAAGAACTTTTCCAGCAGATTTTTGGATACGAAACATCTTAGGTCTTGGAGAACCAGAGTGTCGCCATTCCATCGATTGTTGCTTTGTTTCTGGATCGTAGAAATGTACCCAAGTCTAATCCATAGTAACAATTCGGTTTAAGAAGTCTACAACGTTTTCAAATCGAGCACAGATCGAACGCGATGCTTCTACCCTTGCACGCTTTTGGTCAACGTTCAAACATTTGGGGATCCATTTTGCAGAAATTTTTCTCATGTCCAAATTGACGTGAACTATATGATTAACGCGTTCGTATGAAATATTCAGTGCTTCAGATATCCGTTTTAGCCCAATTCGACGTTCTGATAAAATCATGTCATGAACTGCATCTATATTTTCGGGAACTGACACAGAAACTGGCCTTCCCGATCGGTCATCATCTTCAATGGAAAATTTGAAGCTTGCAGTCCAATTTCCCACGGTCGCATACGAAGGACATTGATCACCAAGGTTATTAAGCATATCTTCGTAAATCTGCCTACCTCTTTCACAATTTCGGTGGACATCTTTTTTCTTTTAATTTATTGCGTAGCACTGGTTTACTTTTTTGACGTCAAACTTCACACTGACACTTCTAATAAGTTATTGTTCGTTGCTACGGTAACGCAATATTTTGTTTATGCATGGAACTTGTCTAGGCTAACTAGATATCAATACATCCTCGTATCTTGTAAAAGAACATTTTGGAATCGGCTTGTATAGTAGTGTTATTAATTAGTTTGTCGTCTTTAAATTCCAGTAATAACATAAAAACGTGAAAAAATCTACTTATAAAATCTGATTATTATTTATAATGAATTCAACAATTATTATATCTAGGTGACACACTTTTCATTTTTATTAACATATACCAGTGGTATCGTTGTTAATAACTGAATTGAGTGGTTTTCTCAGAACAATAAATAATTATAAGTAAATTATTTTAAAATACTAAAACAAAATTCCCCACATCGTTTAGTTCCCAGGCGTACTGTTCTGAAAAAAATTATTTGACAAATAACGGTTCAAATTTTGTACGGATACGTATTGAGTACTGTATACTGCGCAAACTCGAATTAGGGATGGATACATCAACTTTATCACCTCTTCTAGAAGGTAGTTTTTTTACCGTCCCAAGAACGATACTATAAATCAGTTGGAATGTGATAGAAACACAGCACTTATAGAGGGTTCTATCATCATTTGGAACTATCCTAATTATTTGCCTACCCTGTATATCAGTTTTGACAAATATGGACTCTCGTAAAAATAAGCAAACATCGGTGGAGTTCCATTTTTTATTATACTTCATGCAACAAAATTATGGTAATCCTCTTCAGAAACTTATACAAAAACCGAGAAAAAAGTGTTGTTTTTATCCAGATTGTTATTATCTATTGTTATTTAACATTCCATAATGAATTTTATGACAAAATATCCAACGGCTCGAGAGCAACGATGAAAAAAATTAATTCAATTTTATCAACTTTAACAATACTTTTGTTACCTCCTGTATATAATAAATACAGACATTCACAGCGATCTGGAATACCTTCTATGAAAGAAGATATTGTAATAAGGATCATCAGATGAATATACCGGTTTATCTTCAAAATAAGTTTGATTTAGATAAATCCTATTTAAAATTCCCACCAGGGTATTTATGACTCAATTTTTTTAATTCTAGAACAATAAAGCGTAAATTTTGATATTCCACTCTCATGTTGTTTAATCATGAGAAACTATTTTACTAAAGTCACATGGTATTACAAAAAAATAACGTGGAAGTGATATTATGTGTTGTTGTGTCGTTGCGTTAAATAAAAGGTGTATTGTCTAATTGTATGTGAAAAAGAAATTTGCACTATTTATGTTACTTAATTTTTCCTAAAAGCGTGACAACGATGTATAGCGTTAAATTTTTTTTGTATATTATTGTTCGTGACTGTAAATAGCAATAGATATGATAAATTACAATATTTAATTACAGTTTTTTTTTAATTTTAATTGCAAATTTACAATCTACTCAATAAATAACAAGTAAAAGTAAATGATATGGTTTCTTGCTAAACGACTTGAGGCGGGCACCATCCACTGATGGGTCTCCGTTGATCACTTTATGAGGTCTTCTGGCCAGCGTCTTTTCAATCTTCTCTGTTCCATTGGATCAGTGTAAAGGTTGGATATTAGTGGATTTTGGTGTCTTATGGCTGATGCCTGAATAACTTCATTGATGTAATGAGTGGTTGCTTATAAACCATGGAGCATTAGCTATTATGCGAAGTGTTTTAGATTGGAACGTTTGTAATATCTTAGTGTTCGATGGTTTACTGCAGCCCCATAGCTCTATGCCATATGTCCATATTGGTTTTAGGATGATTTTGTACATTAGTATCTTATTTTCCATTATATTTTGAAGTTTTAACTTTAGTTGTGTCTTTTTAGCTTGTATGTGTTTCTTCCAAGTTAACTTTTGGTCCAAGTGTAGTCCGAGATATTTGACTTCTCTTTTCTCTGGAATCGGCATATTGTTAATGGTCACTTGCGGACAGACACTTCGTTTTGTGGTGAACGTGATTTGTGCTGATTTATCATTGTTGACTTTCATTCTCCACTGATGTAGTCAATCTTGTAGAAGATTTAGGTGACATTGTAGCTTTTCTGATGCTCTTGTAGGGTCTATATCTGAAGACATTATTGCAGTATCATCTGCGAAGGTAGCGATTAGAGTATCGTCGGTAGTTGGAATATCAGCAGTATACATAAGGGCCAAGGACACTTCCTTGGGGAACGCCTGATTTTATGGGCTGATAATTGGATAAGGAGGTTTGGACTTGCATATATCTATTACTTAGGTAGGATTTGAGTAAAAGGAAAATATGGTGAGGTAATTTTTGTTTTATTTTAAACAGTAGTCCTTGATGCCATACTTTGTCGAAAGCTTGTTGGATATCTAAAAATGCTGAAGCACATGATTCTTTTTGTTCTAGTGCTTGCTTGATATTGTTCACTAATCTATGGCACTGCTGGATTGTCGAATGTTGTTCTCTGAATCCAAATTGGTGTATTGGAATCAGTTCTTCTTTAGGTATGATTTCGCTAGTTCTATGTAGGAGGATTCTTTCAAAGAGTTTAGATGGTTGTGGTAGTAGGCTAATTGGCATGTATGAGCTGGGTTCATGGTGAGGTTTTCCTGGCTTCGCTAACATGATTATCTGTGCAAACTTCCATAGTATTGGGTAATGGATAGTTAGTAGTATTCTATTGAATATTGTGGTGGTTAGTACGATGGCTTTCCTTGGAAGATCCTGGAGCTTTATGTGTGCTTAACAACTGGATTTCTTTGTACACTTCTGCTGGGGTAATTGCTCTTAGGGGAGGTGATAGTTGATTGGCAGATTCTAAGTAAGTTTCTACCTCGACATCTATTATTGGACTATTTGATGGAAGTGGGGTGAAAACTTTAGCTAAGTGTTCTGCAAACGTGATCCTTTTGTCATCATTTGTGCGAGCCCAATTTCCATCAGGTTTTCTTAATGGGGGGATTGACACAGTAGGTCTCTTGAATTTTTTTGTGGCTTTCCATAGTTTATTATCTTGTGGTGATAAGTTGGAGATGTAGTAATTAAAAGTATCGTTTTTGTTTTGACTTAAGGCGTTCTTGATACGGTGGATTAATCTGTTCAGAATTGTCTTATATCCAGGATTCCTGGTTGCTTGCCATTTTCTTCTGGCTTTCCTTTTCTCACCAACTAGTTGTCTTATGTGGAGGGGGATATTGCGTATTACAGCTGTTTCATTTTGCATTATTGGCGTTGATTTCCAGGCTGCTTCTTGTATGATATTTGTCGAATGATATTGTAGTAGGTATTATTGTTTTGTATGTTATTATATTTGTGCTGCTTGGTCGCTATAGTTAGATGCCACTAAAGAATTATGCTAACATGAGACTATATCCTTGAAAATAATCTGGGAGGTATCCTTGTTTTCCACAGGGTAGGGACAAAAAACGAAAGTACAGAAAATTAAAAAATTTTGTCTTGCCTTAAAGACAGTCTATTACGAAAAGTAGTTTTGCTCGTGGAAGTCAACTTTGGCGTTGCCAAAATATATGCGGCCGTTGGCAGATGACATTTGTATTTTGATCAGGGTTGGTAAATTGGAAGTGACTAGTGAGACGTCGAGCGGGAATTAAAGAAGAATTTGCGATATAAATGTATCACATGTTACAACTTTCACCATGATCTGACTTATACACCAGTTACATTTTATATACACTCAATATTAATTTTTTCTGTATGATTCATTAGTTTTTTTTGTATTAATAAATATCTATAGTTACGCCTATGATTCAATTTGCTGAAAAAAAAATACAGATTTCTCTCGTGTATTTCGTTGCGTCAGTGTAAAATTCCGGCTAAGTATATTGTGTAAAATATTGAACATATCCGTTATTTCTTTCTTCAATGGACTTTACGAAGATTCCACGAAGATTACTAATTTCACGGTTCATTCTTTGACACCATTAAATTAAATTCGAGAGGTCTCCTTGATTTCTCTATCTACAATAGATGCATCTTTAAGTAATATTTACTAGATTATTTGTTTTTTTTTGTAAGCTTGACAACACTGTATACTGCGTGAAAAAGTTCTTTCATTCATGTTCTAAAGTTAACCTAAAAAATTAGATTTGGTTTATTTATGAATCTCGTTAAATACTATAGAAAAAAATGTAATTTAATGCAATAAAGCAGAAACTCAAAAAAGATATAATTCTTTTTCTTTTTTAAATAATTTGTTTACATTTCGAAAATTGATTTAGATGAAAGTATGGAACGGTGTATAAATTTACTTAAATGAAAAAAGTTAACTAGACCATAAACTGGTTAATTAATTGTATATTTCTGCCAATTGCAGAGTTCCCAATGTCTGACATAACAGTATTCATGTTATAAAGAAATACAGCAGTTTTAGGCGTTTTAAATGTTGTAATGGGAATGTGTTTGTGGTTTTTTAGGTTGTGGTCCAATTTACTACGGAGATATGGTTAAGCAATTAATTTTTAACCAGTTATCGGTAACTAAGTAATTATTTTTAACACAATAAATTATGATATTACTGCTTAAAATGGATATTTTTTTTAAATCGTAGAAATCCAGGATTATTATGTCATTTCCGGATTGATTTTTTACAAAATGTTCACCACAAATTTAGATAAACATAAAAAATCACTAAATCAAAATTAACTTAAATATAAAAACAAGTATAATGACTGTAACAGCAAAAAATCTAATTTAACTGCTATGTATATTGAGAGAATCGAGAAAATGAAAATTTCCACGTAAATTTTGACGTATCTACCGTAAAATTTGATACTATCAATTCACTTATAGTCTGGGGAATTTAGGACACAAACATCAAATGTTACCTAGTTGGAATATTACCTCCCTAATCGAAAACAAATCGACTCCCAACCAATTTTCTAAATCCTCGAATAAATTCCGCTGGAGCTTACGACGCAGCTTGCAAGCACAGCGTAGAACACTCGAAATTTGAGTCTTTTACGCTGATATCTTTTCCAGTTTTGCTCGCACAAAAAAATTGTGAATATCGAACTTGTAGAAAATAGTATTCCCTACAACATGATTAGAGGAAGGAAAACCTGTGTTCCGGGGCATCTAGGAGTGGAGGGCAACGAGAAGGCTGACACTCTGGCAATAAAGAGTCTCTATTTATCGGACCTGAACCATTTTTTTGGCATTGCGGAAAGCACTGCTAGATCAGCCATAGCTACCTGGTGGAGATTAAAATCTTCACGTACTGGGTAGAACACCTGCTTGCAATGAATTTTTTTGTTAAAGATGTTTACCACAAATCCAAAAATATTAGCAACTACATCCTTAGTATATTCACTCAAAAAATAAACCGAAAGATAATCATGGTAACGAAGATCTTTTGAGAATTCTAAATATTCTTCAGAAACCTGATAATAAAAAAAATAGACAATATTATTATGAGAACCAATGTTAAATCCCTCGTCTTATAGCTATACTACGCTCATGCTACTATAACCTCACCTGTGAAATGACAGATTATCATTCTTATTCCAAGTATTTTCATACAATATACATTTTCTCACCATCACAAATGACTTAAAAGCACCTTAATAGACAAATATCAATCAGAAACCAAATAAAAACACAATTATAATTAAAATCTTATTGACAAACTTCACCAAAATGACAGAAGTAGTTCGAGGTTGCCAAGCTAAAAATTTATAAACTATTTTACTTATGACATTAATAGAACATGAAAAATTGTAACCGAAAATCAAAAAGGTGAGCTGAACCGTAGTTTGGTTATACCTATTTTGAATGCTTTCCACTTTTTTCTTATGTTTTAAACAGAAAATGCTGCTAAAATCTAAAATATATTCATCAATTACGATTTTTGTTATACGAGATTTGGCATCATGTAAGAAGAGTCTCGTCTTAAATATGTTGGGGACAACCAAAATGTAAACAAGGCTTGTCTATCTTTAATACGTCATTGATCTGAACTAAAGATGAATCATGAAGCCTTCTTCTCCGAGTGATATACAGGGAGTTGGGAAATACAATTTTTTTAAGAAATCACATTTTTTACACTCAAAATTCACATGTTCAATAAATATAATGAGTCATATATATATATAGTATATTACGTAACGTGTGCGGAAAGTGACATTTTTCACACGAGTGGGAAGTATTGTCTCACGAGCGCAGCCGAGTGAGACAATCCCACGAGTGTGAAAAATCACTTTCGCACAAGTTATGTACACTATTTTTCCTACGACCACGCGATATACTTTTACCAAATTAGGCATGTATAATCTTGCTTTTTTATGTAGATGTGAGAGGTTTTATATATGTGTATTTGTAAATACTTTATATGGTTTTGATTACTTACCTTTGAAATTGGCCCAGAAAATTGTGATTTTTATGCAATGGAAAAAAGTACCTTTATAAAAAAGTTAGAATTAATATTGGTACACAAAATATAAAATATTACGAACATTTATTTCAAGTATCTTGGACAAGAACCATAAGCTACAACAGTGGGATGGCCGAGCGGTCTAGGCATCCGTGGGCTCGATTTTTGACAAGCAGTAGGGTGGTTCGAGTCCGGGCTCGGTATTTTTTTTTTTAATTTTAAATGAAATAAATAGATTATATTATATTATTATATGGACAAATCAACTTAGGAAATAAGCATTTCACATATACATATTAATTTGCGGAGTGAAAAGACTAGCATTTCAACATTCAATTTGACAGCTTTTTTATGCGCACACGCGTATGAATAAAGGTCACTTTCCATAGAACTAGTCAGTGCGATATATGTCACTTTCCTATGTGGTCGTAGGAAAAAGTATTTTTGTAATTTCATTATTATTTCTGTTTAAATATGTGTATTTCTGTTAATTTCTCATTAAAGAAAGAGAAAAGTGAAAATGACCGGAAATTGTTCTACAATCGAGAAAGTTTTAGCGTAATTTTGTCGAAATAGCTATTCAGTTCCTCAAGCTGTTACTAAAAGGATATTTTACAATATACGGTCAGCCGAAATGTCTATCTAGTCATGCAGAAATCAAGGAAGTTTTTATATTAAAATTCAAATAATTTATATTTAATTAAAAATCTGATAGGCATTAACAATTTTAATTGTACGGAAATGTAGCAAGATCTAATGTAGGTATAGTTGATTTTTATATTTTTTTATTCCCATTTTTTTACTTATTCGTTTTCTCTAACGTTTTCTCTAACTGAAACTTTTTGCGGAACTACCTGGACTCACGGCCACCTGTTTAACAGCAGCAAACTTGATATGCTGAAAAGGCACCTCAAGGTAATAAGTGCAGTTTATTAATTCGATGGTAATTTAGGAGACCTCAACTACGAATTATCTATCATCTATCATTATCAATTACTTGCAAACCCTAAGGCTATGAAAGTGAAGCATGGAAATATTCAATCACAATATATTTAAAGATTTTTATTATTAACATGTTTTCCCAAAAACAGTGAAGCGTAGATAAGAATGTGTACAATATACGTGTGCTAGGTTAGGTTAGGTTTATGGTGAGTGGGTCTATAAGGCCCTCCACTGCGACTCGCAAGAAAGTAAGTCACTTTCAATATCTGATGGAATAACAGTGACAGATAAAAGCGATGAAGATGTCGAAATAGATACAAGGATAATGAAAGCCGGCAGAGCCTTGGGAGCCCTAGAAAATATGATAAAATCAAAATTATCAACAAGAACAACAAAGATTAGACTATACAAAACAAACATACAACTTTCCTTGTTATACGGAAGTAAATCTTGGAGAAGAAGAACAAACAAAGAAATCCAAGACATGTAGGAGGCACCATGCATTACAAGTAAAATTCAAGCACAGCGGCTTCGATGGTTATATACGCCATGGGGGTAGGATGGATGACGAAAGATGAGTGAAGAAGATGCTTCTTGGAGATGAAGGAGGTAAGGAAAAAAGGGGACGACCTAGGAATAAATAGATGGATGAAATTACAGAAGATTTTAAACAGTTACCAATCCGTGTTTACGCGAAATACTGAGGATCTTCCAAGGAGAAATAACTGGCTTTATTTGTTTCAACTTAGCTACGGATCTAGTCCACAATTTTTGCCACACATTTCTTGTTGATTTTTTAAAAAAAGCTTTTAGATCACTGTGACTAGTCAGTTGCCTATTCACTATTGTGGGATTGTTAAGGTGAGCTTCTTTGGCAGCTTGGTAGACTGTTTCATTGCCTCTAATTTGTGTATGTGAAGGGACCCACAAAAAGTTGATAGTTTTGCTTTTCATTGAATGGATATTTTCTTGGATGTTCGTTACAAGCGCTGAATCTGGGTATATTTTAGTTATTCTTTGAAGAGCACTCAACGAGTCTGTAATTATGAGAAACTCTTTTTGATGGGAGTGCTTGCAAAATATTGCGTCTCGTGTGCAGTAACCAAAGCAGCTGACGTGCTATCCTGAGATTTAGGGGCATTCGTGTGTAAAGTCTTCATAGTGTGAGGATATTCGTAGAAATTGTTTTCCAATCAGTAGATGAGAAGTTTCCCGTTTGTTGTAGGAAGTTAGGCAAAAATTACAGTTACGAGGTTTAATTAACCAAGGAGGGTATTTGGGGAAGTGTATATGAATTTATAGAGATAACTGTTGCTCCTATATGAGATTCTACATATGGAAGATAAATGTTTTTCGAATTTGTATAAATATAACGCTTTATTAACTCGCTTACTACTTGTACCTGCAATATCTTATGGTAATAGACAGTAAATGAATATTTTGTGTCGCCACTGAAACTAAATTATCTCGAGTCGTGTTAGGAAATTATGGTACTAACGGAAGAACATTTTTACGTAGAAATGCGAAAGAAAGAAGTGAAATAAAACGAGCGTAAACCACCGCCATTATAATTAACGCATCCAAGTGTATCAAAAATAAATAAAAAAAAGTACAAAATAAATAATTTTATACCATAAAGTATTATACAACTAAATGTACGAGGATAACCACTCATATTTTTACCAACGAAATTAATATTTTTATCTTAGCAGTAGAAAAAAACATTAGAGAGTTCTTTGCATTTTTTTATGTATATAATTTTTTTTGTACAGTGTGGAACAGCCAAATGGAATAAATTCGATAACGAATAAATGTTGGGAAAAACGCTTGGACACGTCGATTTGTATTTTTAAATGCGTATACTGATAATTTCTTAATAATGTAAAAAAAAAACAAAAAAAAATTAATGTCAATGTAGGAAATGTTCAAAATGTTCGCCACGAATGACTTGGCAACATGCTAATCTGGTATAGAAATGTCTTCTAAAGTTACTCAACATCTCAGGCGTGACTAGGGATGTTCCGATACTACCGATACAATACCAGTATCGATATTTCTATTCCGATACCGAATACTTTCATATCGATACCAGCTTTTCGATACTTCACTAATATTAGTACTCTAGTGGTGGTATCGTATCGAATCAAAATAAAATCATTATTATGTCTCCTGTAGACATCCATCTAAGCACCAATTTCAAGAATATATCTATATATTGCTGCTACAGTTTTGCATCGCATAACGTAGAAAATTGTCGCCAGATTGATGATTGCGTCGCAATTGTATTAGTAGGCACACAGGTATTAACAATTTGACTAATTTCGGCGTTCGTAGACACACCGAATCGACTCATTGTTAGTTCTTGAAAATTCAATAAGTTGTTGACAAACATGCCAAATTATTTATTCTGGTAACCAACACCGCGATAATTGATGAGCAAATGAATAAGTGCCTAGGCATTAAAAGTATAACTTCTAAGCCTGCCAAGTGTCATTAAAAGGCCGCTTTTAATGTCATTTGGAGAAAAAACTGTTTTTATATTTTTATATTTTTTTTTATTTCAAATCAGTAAAAAGGAACGCAGGAATGGTTTTTGCTTACTTTCTCAATATCAAGAGCTGAATGGGAAATCAGTATTGAGTCTAGAATTATGTCTAGATTTTTCTGAAGAATCCAAAAAATAAATAATATACAGGGAGTTGCATTTAAAAAAAAGATAGTTGGTATTGCCCACTATCCACTATTTCTTGAAAAAAATGCGCATTTAAAATTACAAATCGATATGTCCAAGCGTTCTTCGTTATCGAATTTATTCCATTTGTCTGTTCCACACTGTATAATCATAATCAATAAAGTAAATAAAGCCTTGAAACTATAATTTAATTGAAAATAAAACTAAATCAACTCACGTCTTCAAGTAACAAGAAATCCCAACCTTGTGTGTAAATTTCAAGATCTGGGTAAATCGTGACTCAGTTCACAATTTCCCAACAATCGACAGATATAAATTTATGTTTGAATATTCTTGAAAATAAGCGTCCTACAACTTCAAAATCAGTCTCACGATCCATTCTAAAAACTATTAGCTGAATCTATCCACGCCCGTTGTACATTAGAATGGTGAAATAAGTTTCATTTTACAATAAGAAGGAAAGTTGATAGAAATGAAAACAAACGTTAGTTTTTTCAAACTAAATCTATGGGAAACTGTACAAAAAAGAAATCTCGAATGAATCAGTTTCTATGTATGTGGATAAATTTATGATTGTTATTAATTTAATTAATTAATCTTAATGACTTATTTATCAGGATATGGAATATTTTTAAACAATAAATGGAAAGCAGAGGAGTGGTGTTCGGAACTGTCAATATAACTTTTAGAACGTTCTGAAGACGGAACTTATTTCGTAACCTCAAATTTGCATTATAAATTCAAATCCATTACCGAACAATCTATGAGAAATAACTTTACAAATTTAGTGGTGAGATTTCGCAAGATTATGGATTAGATTGAAATTGCGCCGGAAAATTTCTAGCTAGAATTTGTAATAATATTTTATACAGGATTTTATGTTCGATCAAATGGGCTTGAGATAATGATACTTTCAAAAACATGACATGTAAAGAAAAAGAAAAAAAGTAGTGAAATCAGTAGTTGTAAGACTAAATACCTTTGTACAGTAAAAGTCATGAATGTTTCTCGTTACGTCATACTTCCCTGAATGTATCAAAGACACTCTAATTTTATGTGGATATCACTGACCGCGTATGTCCAATTAAATCAATGGAAAGGTACATAATGTCTTTTGTGCCTGAATTAAGCTACGCCTCCAGGTATTTATCGGTTTGTCACACTGTCTTGTGTTATGACAACGATTGTACTTAAAAAGCGAAACGTCACTTTATGCGGAAATCATTCTGTCACCATTGAAGTTCGTCGTCATAGTCATTACTTTAAACACGTGAAATTCATTTACATTTATTGTGATATTTTTCGACACATAAACGTAAACGTTTGGACTAAAGTACACGTGAGTGTATTACATGAATATTTCTAAAAGGAATTGTCCGTTAAATGTCATTCAAGAGGTGACTTTTGCAACAATTTATTCGTAGAATTTCAAATTGTAATCTAACTATGATGAGTTAAATTTGGTTTTCATTTATTTCCCTTTAACAATGATGCGCCGCTGGTGAAAACTGTCTTATTTATTTGATTCGGATGTTTATGAGTTATGACGTAACGAGAAACATTCGTAGATTCTGAAGAAAGTCTGATAGACTAACTAACAACTCTTGACTATAAGACAGTTCCTGCTTAATAAAAGTACATGGAAAGCACAATTTACTTTAGGAAACAAAATTAGTGGCGCCCTTAAATTTCTTTTCTTTTCAAAATTATCTCTGTTCCTAATTTAACAGAGATAATAAAGCCGTGAGAACTGGCTTTGTTATCTTCAAATATAAACTCAGTTTGGTAAGAATCTGCCCTATCAATTTTTCTTTTTTTTTTGACAACTTTTAACGCTGTTAAAGACTAGTGTTTAAATGTCCACAGCTTCAGTTTAGGTAAGTGTCCCTCTTTTATCCAGATACCACAAAATCTACATTCTTCTTCCTCCGCTATTTTGAGCTTTTTCGGGTATCGATTCAGGCGACAATGATCATTGAGCTTGCCTATGCATTTGGAACTGATTACATAGCTTTGCCTTCTATATCCTTTATCAGTATTGATCTGAGCACGTCTTCTAAGGTCTGAATTTCCGCTTGTGGCTTTTTCCAAGCTTTTCTGGTCCGTATACTTCTATCGCAGTCCATCAAGTGCTTTTGAGCCGTCTGTGTACCATTGAATGATATTATTTCCAAGTCTGGTGATGGAATTTGGATCCCATTCCTAGTTGTTGATCAATTTCTTATCGAATTTCTTTGAAAAGTTGTACTTTTTTATCATACCAACTACTACCATATTATGTAGTCGTGTGAGGTTGAGCATTATGGAGAGGGTTTCTCTTGTCGTAAATAAGCTAGTTCCTCAACTCCACGCAATGGCTCTATAAGTGATAATTGGTTGACCTATCTATAGGATGATATATCCAACAACTTTTTTTACCTTATTAATCAACTAACAACATTTTATAGTGAACGCTGTGCTTAAAATAACTAGTGAAATTGTTTTTAATTCTTGAACTTGTTAATCGACTTTTTATCAACTTGAAATGTTGATGGTTTTGTTAAAATCAGTTTGCTAAGCTACCGTCCTTGGCAAATGCAGTATTCATCAGTAGCGTAAGTAATCACTGGGTTTTATATCATCGAGTATTCGAAAAATAAAGTAATATTCCTGTAAATTTCTCTTTGGAGATTGAACATGGATGTAACGTTTAGCTAGTTCCGCAATTGTCGAATTCATCAGGACTACAAAGTCTTTTTTTAAATATTAGATAAAGAAGTACATCGCATCTTATAAAAATATCAGTAGTAAAACGACCTTATGTAGTGAACCTAGCAAATTATTCTATTACGGACTGTGCTGACCTCAATAAACATTCATGTAAAGCCGTAATTAATATGGTTTTATGCGTTCCATACGTACGGTTATTAATTAACTTAAAACAGTTATGGTAATATCCTTTATTTCTAACGTATATACAAACAGATTGCTACCTTGTATTATGAATAACTTGTTATAGTAGCATTTTGTCTACACTATTATTCCCGCTATACTTAGATGTTTTCTTATTTAGTGGTTGCTTTTTTTTATGCTTCCGTAGTTGGCAACACTAATAATAACATCTGACATTTGTATTGTTTACAGAGAAAAAACAATAATCGGGTTTTACAACTTCTGATGGAAATTATTTCAACAACAGTGCTTATAAGATTGATCGTTTCGGCATCACCAGACAATAAAGGCTTAGTACCGTTTATGTGAAGTAGACCAGTAGCCCTTTTCAGGCTCAAATCTTTTCACTAGGTCCTTCTTGGAAAAACCCTTCCTTGGATACTCTAGTCTTAGAAGTACATATTATCTCCAATGAGACAATGCTTTACATTTGCTAGGAATCTGCTGTTTCAATGCCTGCAATACCCTTTGTTAACCCTACGTTCCTTCCTGACTGCACGCTTCCAACCCATCCCAGTTCAGCTGGATACGGTATGGTTGGTTGTCGTTGCTTCTAGGAACACTGAAAGTCTCAGTATTCTGGGATCGACTTCTGACAGTAAACTATTACGTTCCTTATTCCATCCTGATCCCGAATAGAGATGGGTCCCCTTATTCCAATATTTAGTTTAAAAGTTTGCCGTCACGTCAAATTTACCGCGCATTCAGCAGCGCTACCAGCGAAGGTTTTTCGAAGAATTGATCTATACCTTGTTTTTAAACTAGGAGGAGCATTTTAAGAAACCTGAGTAGGGAGTGTAAAACCGGCTGTCAAAATAAGATTTTACTTCGAAACTTATAAAATCAATAGGAAAAGAGGAGCATGGACTCTGTATTTTATAAATAAAAATAACACTTAACATGGTTGTTAAAAATGAAACAAGAAACAACAAATATACAAAAGATCGAACTAATGAATATTTTTTTATAAATAAATACAAAACTGACAAACGTAGTTGCCAGTTGCAGTTTGAAACGGGTGGCAGTTTGACCAATCAGTAGGAAGCAGAAATGCCAACTTAAATTCAAATCGCTCCTCTTAGTTTAAAAACAAGGTATAGTATATCTACTCCTCATTGAAAAAATAGTTGCTTGTATTGAACAAGGAAATATTTAAATGAAACTAAACTTTACAGTTGTTAAATTGAATGTTACGCGATTAAAAACGGAATAATATCTAGTATCTGACAGGCATATGTAAAAATAAAATATGTTGAAGATGCCGTTAATCGACATAAGGTAAACAAAGTCGTTGAAGCATACAAAGAAGATCTACAGGATATCTTAGCGGAGGTAGAACATGTCGGTTTATCACAATTCACACGGCGAAAACATTTTTCGTGCTAAGAGTCTTGATGTATACATAAACTAGCTTTTGCCCGCGACTTCGTCCGCGGAGAAGACGAAAATGGTTCTAATAGGAATCTTAATTTGTTTTTTACGTTATTATGAATGTCAGTATTACACTGAACCAAGCTTTTAAGTGAATAACACGTGTCAAAATAAAAGTATTAATATCCACTTCGATGCCAATCACATCCACAATAACTTTTTAACCCCGTTAGGTGATGAGTTTCAATAAAATACGAAACCCGTCTTTCATCAATTCTGTTAAATAATGTTTATGCAATGTTTAGAAAACAAAAAGACAGAATTTTGAAATTTATGATCAATTAATTGAGGTAGTAACCGTGCGATAGGTAATTAAAGTTTGTATAATTAACATGGGGAGCAAGCAATGGAAAGTAGATAGCAGCGGACAACGGGAATAGATATATCTATTCATTTATGGCAATATCAATTTTTTTTGCAATTTTTCCGCTACCACTGGTTGGTGAGTGGGTGAACGAACGTTCATGGCCTTGTGGATGCTTCGAGATTGAAAAGAGCAGCCTCCTTACTAACATACACGTTGCGCAGAGGCGGGGAATTGCCGCAATTAGCTTTTTTCTTCGTTTTTTGATGATTTGTCAGCATACTATAACAAATTTGCATGATTCACGAGAAAATTAAAAAAAAAATCCAATGGATTCGTAACAAATAAAAAACTGGTTTAGGTTCTGCCTATTACAAAAATCCATTAGAATATCTATGATAGTTATTTATCCATCAATAGTTATCACGAACATTTTTTGCTTTAGTAAAAATCCAATGAAATCAGTTAATTTGATGTCGTTTAATTGGACACAACCTATAATTATAGGGATATAATTATATGGGATTTTGGGCCTAGGTTTATTAATTTATTATTGAAATAATCTTACGACTTTTTATATTTTATTTGACAACTGTTCTACATTAAACTCATAATCTATCACACGTTTTTAATAACTATAGTAACACATTCAAGTCCCAACACAACCAATCAGAACAACGTTATACTGAAAACAGATCCCATGGGTTGTTTTCACTCTATTAAGGATACATTTTGAAGTTTCAAATATTTAATTTCTCAAAATGTTACGACCTGGACGAGAATATTAATGAAATTATAAAAGCAAAATACTGTTTTGCTCTCTATCATTTTCTATAATTAGCAAAAAATTTTCTATTCGCATAACCCTCGAACATTGATAAATGCTCAAACATTTTCTCATACCTGTTGCTTACAAGCAACAGACCTCCGCCTGCGGCGTCGGTATCGGTGTTTCCAAGCAACAACCTTTATAAAATTTTCTCGAACAAAAAATATCAATGTTCTTGGGTTATTACTACTGAAAATATGTTTTATTCTTCGTACAAACCTAGTTTATCCAGTCTCGATTTTAAGGACATAAAAAGGATCTTTAATCCTTTTGAAAAAAACGGCGTTTTTCTTACTCTGATACTGCACACTGTGACTATATCTCGTGTCAAAAATTCGTTAAATTCTTTATATGCTGCTAATCTGTGAAAGTGAGAAAGATAATTAAAGAAAGGCCAGGACACGTTATCCTGGCTCAAAAAGCGACCGTTTCCACTCGTTGATTAAAGTACAGTCAAAAATCCAGTGTAATTAGAAGCTCTGGACTGGAGGCATTGCTGAAACCACATCAATACATTAACCTCAGTAAAGGAAATGATAAGAATGCGATAACAGCGTCATCCCCACATCTAACCACAACCCAATTTAACTTAGAAGTGTAATTCCATGGCTATTGATCCACATAGCCCGGGAAGTAGTTGTTGCCGGCAATTCTCCATTAATTTGTGTGAATCCAGCGTCAAATAAAAAAGTTATTTGCCTTTGAAACTAAACAAAAGCTTGCGTTGATTGATTAGTATTAAAGTTCTTCCAAAGTTAATGTGATGACCCATATTTTTAATCCCTTTGAAGGAAAAAAGCCGCCCAATGGCGTGCATATCAATTTTTTAAAAATTCGAATATTGTGAAATAATGTTAATTTACTATATCAATTTGAATGAAAAAAATTAACCTGCATACAAAATTCATAAAATTTGTAATACAATAATAAACCGTTTTCCTCTAGAACACGTAGTACCTAGAGAACAGTTTTTTGTATCGTCAACCCAACCATATTTTAAAGGTGGGTGTATATCCTCATACAGTTTTAATTATAATATAATTACCATTACTACTATTTTATTACATATTAAGTTAAAATGTATTTTATTTTATATATTTATTCATGTAATAAAACCGTAAGGATTGTTTGAATAACAAATAAATGAATAAACACTTGACAACATCATGTGTATCAAACCAAGTTTCGTCTAAATAAATTATAGTTCTATTTTGAATCACGGTACCCTTTTGTTTTGCGCAAATACTCCTGTCTAAGCAGCGATACACCGAGACTCCATTATTACCATTCGATTATCTAACTTCTTATATTTAAATCCACAATTCAATAATCCCGCGCATCATCTTGGACTGTTGTTTCAAATGGTCTCCAAAATGCCATTCTAATTAATTATATTATTAAACTTACCCTAACGTCTACGAACAAATGAATATTATATTAATATCAATTCACTGACGCGACCTAACCACTACACCATCAAAAAGGTTTTATATTAATGATACCTTTCTACACTAGATCACCTACACTTTCCTATAAATACCTATAACTCACTCAACCAAGAAATAGATATTATATTAAATATTTCTTTAAAACAAAATTCACACCCGACACTGAGTGATACTAATGGATTATAAGCCGAACCACAACACAACCCCCCCGAACACCCTCAAGACCGTAGAATTTTTTCTGCGAAAATCGTCCAACGGAGTATACTTCGGTTATTTCGTTATATTGCGATGAATACTGCAGTTGATGATTGGTTGTTTCGAAGTCTTGACTGCACGTGCAATACGTTGCCAACTCTTCAAAATTTTCTTAAATATAGTAAAATATAAAAAGTGCTTTCTTATAACATCACGAACTAACAGTTTACTGAAGTAAGAGGAACATTTGTGTAGCGAGCCTAACAATTTTAGAAAATATATCTGACAACATTGCTTTATTTTATGGTCATCACACTGACTTTAGTTAGAGTATACAACCATGATAAATATAATGTTACAGTGTATTCGCTGTGTGCGGACCGTTGGAGGGGATAGGCGAAACTATCCCAGCGCGCGCAGTGGTGAATTTTCGCAATTCGGTCAGAGACTGACGTGGTATATTGTATATAAATAAAGGGGAAAATGGGGCACGACTGTTGTTCTGTTGTTAATTGTAAAAATACAGGATATAATAACAGTCATGTGAAATATTACAAGTTTCCTATTGCGCAACACAAGTTGGTACAAAGGAAAAAATGGATTGCAGCTGTAAAAAGAGTAAAGTGAGTGTCTTAACCTCACTTCAAAATACAGTGTGCACTGATACAGTATTCTATACGTCATGTTTTCTCCATCAATTTTATGTAGTTTGTTTATGTTTTCATAAATACATTTATTATTTCAGTCCAGACGGATCAACATGGATTGAAAATTAATTGAATAGACCTACAAAGATTTTTGTAGTGTGAGGTGTAGATGTTACTGCAGTTTGTCTGATGATTTTAGATTGAATTAAGTAGCTTTTTCCATCTTCTCTGAATTCATGTACATCTCTTACATGACCAGATTCCACCAGAGATTGACCTTTTGGCTGCGAGTTTTGATGAAAGTTGATACCGTGTGATATAAGCTCAAACCCAGTTTTTATTATAATTTTCATTGTAAATAGTGCAAGTTCAAAGTCCACAACAAATATATACAGAGCTGAAAGCCATAAATATTCATTAAGCAATTGTAGATATAATATGATGCGTTTGTTCACTTTTCATTTAGCAGAATGAAAAATGGAATAATCGATTTTTATTAATGATTTTAGGCAACCTGTATCTCCGTTGATTCTAACCTACAAATCTACACTTAACATAAAAAAAATACATTTTAAAAACGATTACTTACCTAGTCGCTTATAAAATACTGAACATTATGTCATTAGGCACTTATATTTTCAAATTATTCACATTGTAAAAGCTAAAAGGCTCCTTATCTTTATAATAATTGTTGCTTCCATAAGCTTTACGTGCAAATCTCTGTCGTAACTTGCGTTTTTAAGCCGCGAGGGGGCGACAGTAGGTACGCACATAGCGAATTGGGTATAAACGTTGCAGGATGAACACTTATTTAAGTATATCTATAAACAATAGAAAACAATTTGTGTAAAATAAAATCGATCTTACTTTGGTAATTATTTAAACATTGATGTTTATAGTTACGACTACACACCGATTTACCAATACGTTATAAATAATTACAAAATGACGATAAAACGCTGTTATTAATGTTGTCGTCAATCATATTCAATAATTTTCATAAATATAAACGTAATTATTACTTCATGCTGTCATAAAAAACGTTTACCGGCTTTCCCTTATTTTGTTTTCAATTTAATAGGATTCTGCAATTGTACTACTGGTTGGTATGACAATCTAATAATAGTAATCAAACGTAAACGTTTCATACATGGTGTTCAAATAGAAAGCATTATTATCATGTCCAGCAGCTATTAAAGCCCAGTTTATAAATAGTAAACAAAAGCTTAACGAACTAGGCAAGGGCAAAATCATCACTTTACTTTTAGTTCCAAGACACACTGGAATGGCAGATCAACTAGCAGAGGAACTCAAACGCTCTTTAATTTATCAGCAAATTTTCAGTAGTAAAGTTCGGATTATCGATAACACCAAACTTTATTCTTGATCCTGATTTTCAAGTTCGGTGTTTTCAGATTTGTGTATGTGACAGTTAAACGTCAAATATAAATAATCCCGCCGTGCAAGCATTTACGGATACCTAAAAGATCTATTGTGGAGACTTCGTAGGTCCGGAGCCGTTTTGTGGAATCACAGAGGATAAGTTTAAAAACGCTTCCTGGGCTGCATATCTCCCATATTTAGCGGATATTTTTGAGAGTATAAATATATTAAACAAAAAATTGCAAGGAAAGAATATTAATATCATTTCAGCGAGAGAAATGGTGTCAGCGTATGGATTAAAGCTGCAATATTGGAGACAGAAAGTAGAACAGAGCATGATAGCTTCTTTCTCAAGGTTAGCTTTGTTTTTGGAAGATTGCAAAAATATTACTTTTGCTGACATCAAGGATACAATTGTAAGACATCTTATCAAACAAGGGCTCTGTAGCAGAATAGCGCTGGACAAAACAGCGCTGGACATAAATAGCGCTGGTCAAAATAGTGCTGGTCAAAATAGCGCTGGTCAAAAACAGCGCAGGTCAAAAACAGCGCTGGACAAAAACAGCGCTGGACAAAAACAGAGCAGGACAAAAACAGCGCTCCATAAAATAGCGCAGGTTGAAATATCCTCACAAAATCAACTATTACAGTAGGATGTGATTGAAAAATCAAGTTTAACTGCTAAGCATCAACCTTCCTTTACAACAAACAATATCAGAATATAAGGAACGGAAAACAAGTAAGAACAACAATCAATATTTTTCATCATACTTCAACACATATCGCTTCCCGACCAACTGACACAGATCAAAGTGTAAACAACTACTTGTCAGTGTGATATTTATTTATTTCACGTTGCTTGTCCTTTCGGTAATTATATCTTTCGTGGAATAATGTAGCACCTCCTTTCTGAGACTTGCCAAATTGCATTTTTTTAGACTTCAAATAAATATGACACTGACAAGTAGTTGTTTACACTTTGATCTGTGTCAGTTGGTCGGGAAGCGATATGTGTTGAAGTATAATGAAAAATATTGATTGTTGTTCTTACTTGTTTTCCGTTCCTTATATTCTGATATTGTTATAGACAGTTACCAACACTTAGATCACTGTCAGCTGGTCGGGAAGCGATGTTGAATTAGGAAAACTATTGTTATGACTGTAATTTATGAAAAATATGTTATTCCTAATTATGCTAATTCGGTACTATAGTCTATTCTTATGTATGCGATAATAGTAAAATAAAGAAGCATAATTTTCTTTTGGTGGCGCTATTTTATGGAGCGCTGTTTTTGTCCTGCGCTGTTTTTGTCCAGCGCTATTTTTGTCCAGCGCTATTTTGACCAGCGCTATCTATGTCCAGCGCTATTTTGTCCTGCGCTTTTTTTGACCAGCGTGATTTTGACCAGCGCTATTCTGCTGCAGAGCCCAAACAAGCGGTTTTCAGATTACTTTCCAGATCTTGATACACGTACTGTCTGTTGGATTGTAGACCATTTTAAATGTGAAATTGCTATGATACCAAAAGAACCTTCATGTTTGGCAGAAGCAATTCTTGAACTTCGATCTAATACTGAAGCACGTATTCAATTTGAGAGTAAACCAAATCTGTCGTCTTTTTGGATGTCAAAAGCTGCAAAGGCTTTCAAAATTGCACATGAAGAGGCGGTTAAAAAATTGCTGCCATTTGGAACAACATATTTGTGTGAACAAGGCTTTTCCACTCTAATGAACATAAAAACGAAGAACAGAAATCGATTAAACGCCGAAGAAGACTGTATTCAAATCGCTCTTACATAAAAAAGTCCCAGTTTTGAAGCAATTGTATGAACAAAGTGGGATTAAAATTAATCGTATGAGAATCCGAAAAATTAACAATATACATGGTGTTCTATTTAAAATAATAAAATTGTTGCTCTTGCCAAACTATTTTCTATGAATTCACCAAAACTTGTGAACCATAACCAATTTGAAATATCGTCTTTATTTTTATTAGTAACTTATTTAGATTACAAAATTTCCTATATTTATGCAACTTAATTACTTAATTGTTTTTTTTTGTAATTTTGCCCCCATATAGTGTACTATTACTATTTTCACTCAACTACTAAATTGACTATCCATTATAATTTGCGGGTATATTACATAATAGTTCAACTACAACATATACACTTTAATTACAACAATCATAGAAACTTTTCAACATGCGACTACATGGTCCAGCAATAGTGCGTTTTTCTGTTTTCTTAATTTATTCTGTCCACGACTGAGGCAGAAAATCGCTAATAATCGTTGTAGTCAAGAAATAAAAACCCATTATTCAACGCAGAAGCGTGAAAAAAGAAATAAAATAGTGGAATGAGTTCTGATTCTTTACGAAACGTTGTTAGTCTTCAAACGTCAGTAAATCTGTCAATTTTCGACCGTAAAGTTTCATTTTTCCCCCGCCGGAGCTTTAGTTTTCAACTCAAGATTTATTAAACTAAAAACAAAACTAAAACTTTTATTTATCATCAAATGAATATTGAATGTACAATGCGAAATTGTTGCATTTTGAAAATTAAACCCGCGCAATACCGTTGTAGCATCTTTTTGTGAATTTAGAGTAGCGTTTACAACTGTCGATGTTACCGAGAATTTTAGTGATGAGGATTCAGTGCAACTTTTGTCAATTTCATCGATATTTTGTCTCAGGTTTAATATTTTGCTAGCTGTGTCATTTTTATTTCGAAGAGATTCTTCTATATAGCCCTCAGCTACTCCAGTTGATTTCCAACCCCCATGTAGCTGAAGTACGCCTTAAGCAGTGCCCAGTGTATTTTTCGGGGCTGCTCAATCCCAGAAATGATGCTACTTTCCTAGATGTCCCTGCTATAGTGTGAATTCCAATTATATTTCTAAAGCATTTTCCATTTTGATATTTCAAAAAATCTCTTTTCCTCCGGGTCTCAATAAAGCGATATATTTTTTAATATGTTTCTCCGATAATTGTGAAAGAACGAACCTTCGTCGCATCTGCATGCCCCAGATACTCCAATTAATAGAACAATCTGAATAAAAAAATATCCTTTCTTAAACCACATATTAAATTAAACTGTACTTACCTTCATTCCCAGGTGAACTGTGTCTGGCGATTCACATGAAAATCGTTCAAACTGCTCTTTGCTAAATATCCTGGACTTTTTGGCTCAATAACCTTCATTGGTTTTCTTCAGGAAGACCCGTAACTTTAAATATTAACTAATATCCACTCTATGTTTAATAATTAATTCGGATTTAACCATTGAATACCGAGACCAGAGAGTTGAGGATTTCCACTTCTTCTCTTTTAGCAAATAGTTAAAATAAGCTAGAAGGATATTCTCCGAATATTTGCTGAAACTATATTTTTAAGTGTACCAGGAAGTGAGACAAAACCTGGAGAGATGAAAATAAATAAAAGCATGCTTAATATTTAACGTTTTAAATATTTAAATCCTAGCAGTCTCGTGGTGAAGAATAATCCTCAATAGGTGATTCTTTTTCTTCTTGTACTTTGCTTGTTTACCTCATTTCTTTCTCTCTCTTGCTAATGTACTTACACTTTTTAATTAAATGAAATTATGTTTTAAAAGAAAAGAATGAAGTCCCACCCTGTGTATCAACGGCGCGTTACAGAGAAATAAAAAAAAACCATCAAGAGAACAATATTGCATTCAAAACGTTCGCGAATGCAGTTTGGCCAGTATTAACTTTGGTTTCTCTTTTCCTTTTGAGGCAAAAATCCACACTCACTTCTGTTTTCGATTTCCAGATATCGATCTTATTGTTCGTCTTCGATACGTAGAACTATGATATTTATGTTATTTGCTATTTGTTCGTGTACACTAAGAAAAGTTAATACAAAAAATGTGTACAAAAAAAATAATGTCCTTAAAATTGTTGATATCGTAATCAAGAACAAACACATACTCAGTAGCTCCCAAGGGAAACAAAAGTTTAAAATCATCTTTTTAGACCTCAAAGCTCATATTTTACCACTGCTGTTCTGCCAGATTTTTTTACGTATCCCCTTTTCACTTTTGCTCAAAATGTCTTTTTCTCCATCTTATTTTCGCAACTGCTTCGATCAAAATTGAATTATTGTGAATTCAATAAAGATAATGATCTGCCAGTGCTAATGACGAAGTTATTAAAAACTTTTGTTAACAACTGAGGTAACTGAGACCTTTCAAGGTCAAACTATCTAAGAAGCAATAACCACGTGAATAATTTCAGAAAGTAGGCTGTGAATGTGTTCGAACAATGGAGACGTGACTGCGTTAAAAGTAAAAGAAAAGGAAGAAGTGCCGAAATGGAAGCAAGGGAACGTTAGGTTCATTGCCCTATACAATACAGATATACACTGCTCTACAATTTAAGTGGATAATCATAACTTTTTGCTAATATTTTATTCAAAAACGTTATCAAAGCGATCACACTGTATGCTGTGTCTAGTATGACCATTTATCAATTTTCTTTTTCATGCCTTGGCTATTATCTTTTTAACTGAAAAATATGGGTTCATTGTTTATATTTAAGTCGAAAAGAAAAGCTGATATCGGCTGTATTACTGTTGTATTTACCAATAAGTTTTATTATTACCTAAAAGTTATGCCTCTACGACGATTACAGGCAGTGCAGCTAGAGCAATTAGTGCGTTGGATATTTGAAGGTGTATCCAAGCAAGGTACGTGTTTAAAGATGTTTCAAAGCGTCGCCAGTCGAACATGGAACCGACATGCTGCAACTAGGAATGCACATGGAGGAGGACTAGAACGAGCAACAACACCGTTTAATAGTACTGACTGCTAGGAGAAATCCAACATTCACGGCTTCAAGAATCAACAGATTCTTTAGACAAGTTAATGGACTAATTATTTCTGGCCAGTGGCCAGACTATAAAGTATACTAAAATTTCACGTAGATTTTAAAAATGTATCAATATACAGGGTGTTCCATTTAAAATAACAAAGTTACAGTCGACTTCCGGTATAACCGGAAGTCGGCCATCGTTGAAAATATTTTAGTTGAAAAGATCGTATCCGAAAACCCAAACGTAGAAATTTTCATGATTTTACTATAAGTATTTTGCCATATACAGATAGTTTTAACTCGTCATGGGAGTATAATCGCTACCTTTCAACTTATTTTTGCGACATCAATCAATAAACTTCTGTTTCGTATTCCAAAAGATCGAGCCCTTGGGGCTCTCGTCTCTATCGCCTGGCAACACGTTTTCGAAGCTCCATCGAAATTATTTCCAATTTAATATCTTGTGATATTACAACGACGAAGTTTTACGAACAATCGTAATTATGCTTTGTATTGCCACGCGCCAAACATCTATTCATTCACGCGAGTTTTAAAAGGAAGATTTTCAATATTTTTTTCATCGACAATAATTTCAAATCGACCGTGACGGATAGTTCATAAAAAATGTAATTTTCTACGATATTTTTACGTAACTATTGTCGGTAAATAATGAGTTATATAACTCATTGTAAGGCTTGTACGAAGAAGGATTAAAATTACTAAACGTAAACTTAGTATGGACGAAGCTAGTGGGATTATTAATTGGTATGATTGACGAGAGTCGTGTTCAGAGAGAAGTTGCAAACGTTTTCCTAGTCAAAGTGTAGAATTTCTCCGTATATATCGAGCAACTGGACACGTATAGATGCCAAAAGATCCATATAGATACTCTCAGATAATCAGGCAGCGCTGAAATCTTATCATGTCCCCAGATCAGATTCAGACTATCTGGGACTGCCTAAAAAAACTTTTAAATCTGGAAAAACTGATTCACGTGGTTGTACATCTCGGTGGAGCCAATCACATTTCTATTTTGACAATGTTATTACAATTTTTCCTTCCCACACAATTATGGATTAAATTTTTTTTATTAATAAATAAAATCAATTAACGTTTTGGGGAATCACAGAAGATTGCATAAGAGGGGAAGTCGGGAACTGGCTAGATAGGGAACACCTACTCAAATGGAGGTCGAGAGAGCATCCCTGCCAAACATCAGATACCTGTTTCGAGCCGCGGCGGGGCAGGCACAAATTATATGCTCTGCTGTTTCATCATCTTCCAGACAAAGACGGCAGGTCGGATCTTCCGACAGTCCAAGTTTTAGCATATGATGATTCAGATGACAGTGGCCTGTTAGACAGCGTAGGTCATGCCTGCTATAGTCTAACATTTGTTTGGAGACATTCTTCGAAGGATGTATGAAAGCTTGTGAATGAACCAATCCTGGTAAATTATGCCAGAAGTCTAATGCTCTTCTTGCCGTCCAGGTATTTGTTTGGCAAAACTTATTGCGATGCCAGTTGTAGGTTCTGGTCCGATAGAAACACGTGCGGGACCCTTCCTTGCAAGAGAGTCTGCCTTCTCGTTTCCTTCCATGCCAGAATGGTCAGGGATCCAGACCAGCAATACTTTATTGAGTTCTCCTATTGAGGAGAGTCTTTTTGTTGAGCACAACCAATCGAATGAAAAATCAAATAATATCATATCATTCTTCATACTATTAAAACCGCAAATCCAGTTTTATAATTAATTCTAAGAACGCTTCCAATAACCAATTATTTATACAAACACTATCGATCACACTGTCACTATGTAGTTTCGTTTCTTTTTTCTGTTAACGTATGAAAAAACCAAATGCAGTATTACGCGACATTACTTTCCAAATGAAATGGAAGAATTCACGTGCACATTGATGTGTGTGCAAAATCGCTGTGCAGAGAACGATGTGAATTTTTCATGTTTAAATTTGAAATTTTCGAACGTGCACGAATTCACTCTTGCATTTCTGAATTGCTGTTTGGAATACAAATTAAATTGTTCACTCGAAAACATCGATAGATTATAGTATTTACAAAAACATCGAAAGTTTTATTGAGCCGTGTACATAGCACAAGTGTCATTTTCACTATTAATAATATGGTTTGTTATTTTCTTAGTTTCTAAAGCTTTTCCGACCAACTAGAGTATTTTTGTACCAGTTTTTGACTGAAGTAGGAAAGTGTTGCAGAAAGAACGAGGTACAGACTAAGTAGAGTGGGAATCATTAAAAAAAAACCACCTCTTCACTTCTTAGAAACCAAAAAACCTGGGATATGCTACAAGATGGTATGATGAAAAGGTATAACTTTTCAAAGAAATTCGTTACGGTATTAAGCAACAAGAAGGAATGGGATCCAAATACTATTAGCAGACTTGGAAAGAATGCCATTCAATGGTACACAGACGGCTCAAAAGCAATAGAAAGAACCTGGATAGGAGTGTACGGGCCAGGAACCAAACACTCTGAAAGCTTGGGAAAAAACCCAAGTATCTGTCAAGCGGAAATTCACGCCATAAGATAGTGTGCCCAGTTCAATATTGACAAAGGATATAGAAGGCAAAGGATTATCATAATGTCTGATAGTCAAGCAGCCATTAAAGCGCTGAGTTCTTGTGTAATCAGTTCCAAAATGGTATGGAAATGCCTAGGCATACTCAATGAACTAGAGCTAGAAAAAAAGTGGATACATTTTAGACACTATTATTTTTCCAGGAAGAAAAATGCATTTTTTGCACCGTTTAGAACCAATTCTTGTAACAGTTTTTCCTCTCGCTTGTTGGTACTTTCAAAATAAAGTTTTTGAAGACGTTAAACTGCGTCTTGATCAAAAATAATTTAGAATTTTCATATATATATTTGGAAATATTTAGAAACAGTTATTTAATTCAAAAAACTAAAATTAAAACAATATAAATAAATAAAAATTTGAAAAAGACACCTCGCCGTAGAATATCTATAATAAGTTTGTAACGCAAATTCCTGATTATTAAGTTTTGAAGGGTATAATTGGTACTCGCTTTTGTTCGTTGAAATTGCTGACACAAGTCCTGAGTGTACCTAATTTGGATCGAAATGCTAACGGTCCTTGTTGAAAGCTGTTATGAAATGATTCGCTTTTGTTCGTTGGCATCAACAGCATACAGGGGAGAATTACAATAAACACCAAGCCGGTTAAAAGTGAGAAATATGTATATCCATGAAGGGAAGTTGTAATCAAATTTTGAATTTTTGTCTCTTAAATAATGGACATTAGTTTACGTATTTAATGTGTGTTGATTTTCTTCACACTATTTAATTTTAAATAATCACTAGTCCAAAAGTTCAAAATTCAAATTATAACAACTTTTTTAAAAAACAAAAAATCCATCTGCGGCAGACGGTGCTGAAAATAATATTTCACAGCCTTTAAAATACACCTGCTCCGTTCATTTAATAGCGTTTAAAAAATCACCTACAGGATGTTAAAGAAGAGACATCTTAAAAGTTTCCTATCTGTTGCCAGCCTTAGACTCGTTTATAACGTCTTTATCTTGTGGCGTTTTCATCAGAGGGCGTTTTATGTAAAAAAAAAGAGAAATCAAATATTACTTTCAATTTGGTGACACGTATGGTACATTTATTTTGTTTTTATACGTTCATGCAAAAAACAAAACTATATTGAACTCTATTTAGTAGAAAAACTAGTTCTTTATTGTTCTAGTGCACTCATCTGTCATTATACTTAGCGTTTTGTCATCATGACAAACATAAACATTCAAATTTACGCCAGTTTTAGTTCATTTAGAGCAACCTAAATAATACCTTTTTGGGTTTTTACATAAACGTAAAAAAAATATTGTATGCAACTCGTGCAATAAACACTTACTTTTTGCATAAATAACTATTAGATTTTGAAGTATTTTTTTAGTGTATTTGAAAGACTGTGAATTGCGCTTTTTGAGTTTCACACATAGAATAAGTCTTGTCTCTCTCTTTCAAATAGTGTTGTCCATGTTATCCTTGTCGTACTTGTGTAAATCGTATGACCTATTAAGCATTTTCGCGATCTGTATAATTTGAATTTGCAAACAAATAAACACACAGCCCTTACTGATGATGTAAACTGAAATAATTTTCTCTAATCTTAATCAACATGATGAAATTACATTTAAACCTTGTTTTCTTTTCTATTATTAAAAATTACAAAATATTATTAAGCATTAGCTATAAAAGATTTCATAAAAAACGTTCAAGTGGAGATAAGGATCTTCGACATATTTCTTTATGTTTTTCTACATCTTTATCAGTATGTTCTTGTGTAATTTGGTTTTTCTTACTAGAAATATGTTTTTTCTTTTATTTTAGATGACTATTTAAATTTTGAGCCAAAGCTTTAGCCCAACTTAATAGTTTACCGCCTTACATATCTAAACAAAACACAAGTCACGGCGCCACTGGTTAAAAATAATGTCGTAAATCATTTAAACGACACAATGCCAATGCAAAATACTATAATCGGGACGCGTTAGTTCTTCTTTCGTTTTAGCAGCTATGTTGGCATGTAGCCGGGTTTTCAAAATTTTCTTAAGGCTAACTAATAAATTTATAACCATGTATTTTTTTAAATACTCCCAAACTAGCTTTCCTAGAACGTATAATAAACCTTAGATTTCTACTACACTGGTTTTACACAATTTTTTCGCAAAATTATCTCTCCTGTACTAGCTGAATCATGCCATCCAGTATATTCTCCAGATTTAGTCCTCTGCGGTTACTTCCTGTTTCCAATTCTGAAAAAATTACTTGACAAGAAGAGATTTGGGTCAATATTAACTTATTATAGTTCACGAGGTTGTCTGCAATCAACCAAATATCGCAGAGTTGTCTATTATTAGAAGACATTGACTGCCCTCGTATATTCAGAGTGATAGAAATATTTTAAAGTTCGCTTCTGTCAGTAAAAAAACCGTATAAAATGTTCACCCAGCTACTAATAGATTTGTTTTCATATGAATACCTTGTATAGTTCAATTGTTACATGTTTAATAACAAGTTTAACATTTGTATTGAATTGACCGTCATACTACCTAATTTATGAGTTCTATTTTGTTTAACAACTGCTTAATACGAAACGACCTAGTTCTAGCTTGGGATATAAAGTTGACCAATTATTGACAAATATATATGTATAATAAAACTCTAAAGTTGACATAAAATTCCGAGGGTCGCGAAGTTTACCAGAACCATTTTAATTTTTATTGTATAATAACTGCATTAACGATTATTGATGGATATTTTTATGAGTCTCGGTTAGTTTGTTGTTTAAAAATTTAATTTAACAAATAAACAACATGTAGGTGTTAATGCATAAAACATCGCTACATTTGTTCAATTTCATCATTTTAATGATGTTTTTAACACAAACAAATAATGTTTATTACACGTTAAGAATCAATTAACGCTTTTAAAAATACGTATTAATAAAACTGTGTTTCTTGTTGTTAAAGTTAATTCTGCCAGATGATTTCTCGTATTGTTTCGTCGATGACTCGGATTTAAAGAATTAATATTTATTAATAATTAATGTAGATATGTTTAAAAATAACGGGATGACAACATTTTGAAAGTACTAATATGAAGAGTATGATGAATCAATAATAACGTTTGAGCTACTGCCAGTGGTGTAGCTAGAAATAAATTTCAGGATGGCCCTCAGAGTAATACTGCAAATAGAGTCCGCCAGTCATTCCTAATACTATCCGAAACGACGGCTAACATTCTATTGCCATACATATATGTTTTCATCAATGACTTTCAAGGAGTGGGGAGAAACTGTCGGACTAGAGGTTAGGAAAATTAAGACTGTGTTTTTTGCAAATTTGGCACTGACGAACCATGATTTTCACAAAAAAATATTGTTCTTAATTATATCTGTACGCACACACACAAATATCCGTTGAAAATACGAAAACAAAAGCTTCAATAAACTAGGAACGTTGAAACTTCGTAGTAAAATCAGGTTAAATTGATAGTGAAATGGTTTCCGCCCTTAAAAGTACATTTTTATTTTGTACGTTTCTATCGTGTCCTATAATTCAGTTGTTGCAATTCAAAGGAAAAGTAAGACATCCGGCAAAGGGTCGGCAAGTTACCTTAGAATGTGATGTAATGTTGGGTTCACTTTTAAATGTAAACAAATGTATCTTTTTAATGTATTAATCTGATTTTAAGTAATTTGTAAGGAAAAATTGAAATATCAATATCATTAGGGCTAAACTTGTTGTTGAATGGTTCCTTAGATAAGTTTTCAGACTCTTTAAAGTCGAAAAGCTTCTTTCCGCTGTAGATGTAGTCACTGAAAGAACGGACAGAACTTGCAGTAACACGTGAATGCTAAAGTACCCAGAGCAGATCCTGGTGCATCCGTTTCATTTTGCCACTTCAGTTTCCACATGTCCCATTCCCCTTCTAAAACTGAAAAATTGTTGCTCTGTAAAATTCAAAAGCAGGTTAACAAGCAGAGACGATTTAGTGAACTACGGTACAACCTGTTGAAAAGAAAAAAACACCGTCTTATGTTCGGTATATATTTCATTTAAAGAACATATAAAATCGTCTAAATACGGTACAAATAAAGATCTACTAGAATATTATTCCAACGATATTTAAAATTATTAAATCCTAGACACACAAAGATTATCCGACAAATATATAGAAAAAAAATCCCCTGATCATATTTAATTCCCCGTGTCCACGTATAAAACTGTCCTGAAGCTAATAAGTGGAATTTCCTGATCGATATAATTCCTTTACCTCCGCCAATGAAAGTAGAACCCCTCCGACATAAAGCCTGATGTGTGTGTTCTTTTCAAACTCAAACTTCTGCCTCTGCAACCGACGAACCGTTCAGTCCGTCCTACAAACACAAGCGAATACGAACTCGACAACATTAACCGGAGTTCGGTATAACATAACACTCGCCAACAGGTGGCAGGTAGTTTATATTATCAACTACTACGTGTATTTTATTGTATTGGTATTTGTTTATCAATATAATATCTCTTATCGCGATAGAATCCTTTAAGATAGGCGATATTATTTTGTATATTTTATTTTCAATTATTGTGTTTTGTGTGTGTAGAATGTAATCGTTGACTTTTTTTTATGTGTTTATCTTGTGTTCTGGATTATTGAATTACCTGGAATTATTTCTAAGAGGATTGGTACACGTTTTTTTCAAGGTGGGATCAAATTTTTCATTTATTTTCATTTTATTCAAGTTTTTATTAAATTTCATTTAATATTTTAATTATTTTTATATTTGAATTTGTTGCTACATAATAATATAAATAAAATGAGTCAGATACGAATTTCTACATCAACAGACCCCCATTTCTGATCTGTATTTTTTTTTAATTTTAATGAATATACTTTTTCGGATTCATTTTCAGTTCAGTACCAAGAGTCCGACTAAAAAATGCAAACATCTCAATTTTTCTACGGGTTATAATTTTTTAAAGTTTAAAAAGCCACCTCTTAACTTTTAGCCACCCTAAATTCATTTGGGGAAAAGATGATAAGGATACAACTTCTGTTTGAACTTTTTTTTTGTAGCTCCAACGGTTTTTGCATAATGTCTTTAAACCCCTTTCCCGGGGGTTGATACATAATCACGCATATATTTCGTTTGTAGACATTTCAAATTGAATTACATGAAAATATATATTATATAAAAAATATATAATATAAAAAATATATTATAAAAACAATATTATATAAAAAATTCAAAACCTCGGCTCAAAATTAGGAGTTAATGGATTTTTCTTTGGCTAATTTATCATTTTACACTTATTTATGGATATATTTTTAATGAATATACACTGTGTCTGATAAGTACTTATGGAACAAATTCATTTTTAACTAAACAGACCATTTTAAGAAATAATCCTGAAACACGTCGATTTTTGATTTTAATTTACCGTATTTTAAAATAATAATCTAATATACAGGGTGAATTACTTTCGAGTAACGACGTCACCGTCATTTTTTTTAAATGGAACACCCCCGTTTTGTCTCAATTTTCGGATTACTATAGCTGAGCTGATTCCAAAAATGTATCACATGTTGATTCCAATTGGTACAGGGTGGACAAAAATACAATAGTTTTGTGTGTGCTCATAAAGTAATCCTGGAGGTTTTGATGAAAGTTTATAGTTTCAACAGGATGGTGCACCCACATTATGCTGTGGATGTTAAAAGGTACCTAGATGAAATTTTTCCGAACAGGTGGATTGGTAGACGTGGACCTATTGAATGGCCAGCGAGGTCACCAGATTTCAATCCTTTGGATTATTTTATGTGGGGCCATCTGAAGAATGTTGTGTATCAAACGAAACCAGCAAATATTCAAGAATTAAAAGAGAGAATTCGGACAGCAATAAACAATATTTCTCAATCCACAATAAACAAGGTTCAACAAGAATTTGTACACCGTTTGGGTTACTGTCAAATACAGCAAGGGCTGCAGTTCGAACATTTATAAAGTCATGTATTTCATCATATTCTATTCACTAAGGAAAAAGAGGATGTATTAGTGGGCAGGCAAGATCAAGGAGTCTACCACAAGACAACACATAGACAGGTTTTAAGGTTGTTGACAGAGCTTCACGAATCTGCGAACAAGAATATCTAGAGGAAGAAATCAACCAGCTAAATGGTTATCATATAATTTGTGCCTGCCCCGCCGCGGCTCGAATCAGGTATCTGATGTTTGGCAGGGATGCTCTCTCGCCCTCGGACCTGAAAAATCATTCACCAAATAAGCTAATCGGCTTTGTTAAGAAGCTGCATTTGTTTGGTGAAATCTGAATAGGTGTGAGCTACAATGGACTCTTGCGAGTCGCAGTGGAGGGCCTTATAGACCCACTCACCATAAACCTAACCTAACCTACCACAAGACAACACATAGACAGGTTTTAAGGTTGTTGACAGAGCTTCACGAATCTGCGAACAAGAATATCTAGAGGAAGAAATCAACCAGCTAAATGGTTATCCAGAAAGATAAATTAAACGTACTCTATATCCTAAAGATAGAGAAGCAGTAGCCACTACCTATTTTCCATAAGTGTCCATTGACAATGGCTGCTGTAGCCTTAATAGTGCTCAAAAAGTTAATAATATATATCTGTAGCAAACATTTATTTTGTTTATAACTTTTTAATTGCGAATCAATTGAAATTAAAAGCTCGTAAAACGAGAACCATTACTTTAACTACATCTCATTAATATGACCAAGGAGTTAAAAATATCATTAAAAGTGTCGAAATGATGATATAATCATTAACATTGTTAAAAAAAAACAAAGTCTTTGGAATATTTTAAACTCAATAGGATATTTCCAATAAATTAATTTCGAAATAATATGTAATTGTTTTCCAAGTCTGCATTCATCTGTCACAAGAGTCACAAGACCAAAACATATCAACGCAACTGATTAAAAAAATGTGTGCAATAGTTTGTGGCACTTTATTGTATCTTCCTTGTAAGTTTTTTTAGTATCCTTACTATATATATGTTGATAATTACCACAAATGAAACCTTAAGCTGCGTCCTCACCGAGTCGACACTGTCGATCGACATGGTCGATCAACAAGTCGACAAAACTGCATCCGTCCACACCAGAGTTGGCAGAAATGATGTCGATCAGACTAATCAACATGTCAGACGAAGATTCATTAGCAATTTCCATAAGGGCATCGTGCCTCATGTTTCTGTTTTTATAATTATTAGTTTTGGAATCCCATAGATTTCATTTTAATTTGTATGCATCAATAAAAGCTATGACTTTGTCTTGTTCATGAAAACAACAACAAGTCGACAGTATCGACTTGGTGAGGACGCAGCTTCATGAATGCAACTTTTGCTATAATAAATAAAATATATATCATAAATGCCTGACGTTATGAATTAATAAATTCTTGCTTCATTGAATTAAATTTTTGTTTTGGCGCAGAATCTTTTGGCTCCAAGTTTTTCGGTGTAAGCAGACCTCTTATCTAAAGCTTTTACTGGGGTTAATAATCCTCCCCACTGTCTTCAGAAACTAAAAATTAAGTGGGGTTACCTTGTAATCTATTAATAAGAGCACCTGACAATTCTGAACTTAAATGTATAAAAACGTTTCTAATAAGTGGAATCTATGCAAATTGCACACACTTGGTGGTCGCGGATTTATCTATAGGCATCTATTATTGATAATTCATAATAACTATGAAGTAATAAGTTTCCATAACACTGTAATAACTGGATTGATAACATTTCAAGGGGTCGTCAATCATTTCTATTATTCTAAGGATGCATTTTTGATGAAATATCGTCAATATGATTTAACATAGCTCTATTGAGCTAGCCATAATTCCTTAGGATTGAACGGCCATGATGATGAAGATAAATCCGGCAGAGCATTATATCAATCAGTTAGCCAAATTCGATAAGCGTACCTACTATGAGTTAAAAACAACGTCACTGACTATCGTAATAACTTCATTTTTAATCTCATGACAATAGAAAAGACTCCTGATACGTGTTTAAGCTACCTGCCCGACAAAGAAGTAGAAAAAAAACTAATGTTCATGATAATATTTTAATATTACTTGGATGGTTCATTCTGTAGTGGTTTTGCAAGAGACTGTCTGCTGCATTTATAAAAAATCTTCAGTGAAATCAATACATTTTTTACCTGAATAAAATCTGTTTGTGTTCACAATCTTGTACTTATTTTATTTTTGTTAAATCCCCACTTATTTATTACTTGCTAAAAGGTTTCGCTACTAAGAGTATTTGGCAAATAATCAAAGTCTGGGATCAATGATAAGATTATATATAGATATTTTTTTTTTTGAATAAACAGAACTTGATCTTTGTAATTTTTTAGTGTCAGTAGGTTTTTGGGTTGCGGGTTTTTATTAGACATCCATTGTGTTATAATAAATAGGGGTCTACTTTGTATGTCATTGAAAGTGGGGTGAACTGGGAACATTGTCCCTCTATGATACACAAAACTTTTGAAAAATAAATTAAAATAATTAAAGGAACTACAATTTAAAAAAAATATGTAAATTGATCATCAATTTAATTTTTAGAAATTTAACAAGAATATTAAACCTGTAATTTTAAACAAAACTGGATGTTACATAAATTTATGAGCTAAACATTCATTCAAGTTGCAAATACTTTATCACTATAAGTGCTCAAAATAATTTCCCTTCGAAGCTACGAATAGAATCTTTGATTATTATTTGTTGAGTAATTTCCTGCATTTTCCAAGCGATCCTTCAAATCTTTCAAGTTAGTTGGTCTGTTAACATAAACGCGGTCTTTCAGATAGCATCAGAGACAAACATCCAGTGGTGTCAAGTCGGGGTATCTTGCCGGCGTACCTTCAATAAAAAATGGTTTTTCACCAAACCCGCCAACACTTTAACTTTTTATGAACGCTGTGTATAAACCTCCTCAAACTAGTGCGGATTACAAATTTGACCAGCACCGGCAATTACGTTCAAGCAAAATACACCATGATTTCTTGCCAATACACTTGTAGATGCTTTAGGGTTTTCTTGAACATCTAATTTCACAAGGGCAGAAAATAAGCTTAAGCAGACCAAGACATTAGATGCAAGAGCGAAGGCAGCTAACAGTTAAGGACTGCTAAAGCGTTTCACAACTGTTTTTCGCCTACCGAATAAACTAAAAAAATACGAAAATGTAAGAAAAAACTTTGACATACTCTGACGTTCAATTAAAAAACTCATCTGTCACTTGATTAATCTGAAGTTTCACGTAAATTTTAGTCTTGGGCTGCTAGCACAAAATATACTATATCGTCATCTGAAATTTATGAAGTTATACTTCTTGACAATTACATAAGTAGACGTAAAAGATATAGTACCAGCTATCTAATCGTATATCCCCTTTAAGTTATATTGCGGAGCTAAACTCTGAAAGGTATTTATATTATTTCCGTCTACTTACCAAACATAATTCTATCTTAACCGTATCGTGTGTATCACACCGAGTTTCGTCGAAATAGATAATTGCTAATAAATATATGTATACTTCCTTACAATTTCCACACAAAAACACACACACTTTCTTGATGTCAGACCACCGACTAAAGAGAACACCTGCAACCATATCTCAAAAATAGTTATAGTTCAGTCAAACCATTGTCTTTACTATTAAAGGCACTCACTCGCTATCGCCCGTTCGTGCTTTAAACAGTTTCGTTTATTATTAATCGCCTTCATTAACAAATTAGTTTATTAACGATTTTTAGTTGAAATTATAACATTAAATGAATTTATCGTCAACTAAGTAAGCATTTTAAATAATTATAATATTGAATGGACTATGACGGTATACTCTTAGTCTTAGAGTCAAACAAAAAGCCGGCAACTTTAAGTTCGCACTATATCTCTTACGTCAACTATACCAAGAGAATATTGTCAGTAGCGCAGATTGGAAAGGTACCAGATTACAAAAACTATGGTAGTACTTTCAATATAGCCTCGCCAAACAACACTAGGCCCAATCAAAATGCAATTAGTAACGATAATGTTGTCATTGATACTTTTATCGTTTTATTTTTAAAATTATTGATAAATCTTATACAGTCTTCAGTATTTAGATTAATCTTCTATTTATGTACAATTTTACGTTTCTATTAATATAATAAATAAAATTTGATACTTCAAGTGAAAGGTAGGTAGATATTTCCTAACCATATTTTTGCGATTCAATAAGAAAGTAGGTATTTGTTGAAGAAGTTAATAAAAATATCTAAGAACGTGACTTCATACTTTTGCATCCAATAATATTAAAATATTAAAATCGAAATAAAAAGAAGACCTTGACCGTAGCGTAAATAATTTACATAAACATTGAATTCGAGGTTTATTGGTGTGATATCGTTCAACAGTTATTTAAAAAAAAATTATGTCATAAGTTCTACTGTAAGATATTCTAAAACTATAATTTTCTTAGTATTAATCAAACAAGGATTTGACACTAACAAAATGTTTGTATATTAACCCCTTCTCATTCTCTTTACATCGAGACTCGCCCAGTATACATATTTTCTATAGTAATTCCACAAAAAAACTGTTATTATTACAACTAATTTTCACTAATTTAATCATGATCTTGTTACTATTTTAAACGATTTATTAATATGAAAATTCAAAATTAATTATTATTTTGATATTTATGCCTGTTAAGCTCGCTTAACACTTCAGTTTTATATGCACCACATCCATCCATCGTTGTTAAGCTCGCTTAATCTTAAGCGGTTAAATTCGGCCAGGCCAGGCTTATTTTAGACATAATAACAATAATCTCATGAAATGTCTCCCTTCCTGGACATGTGTCTGTGTTTTCCACTCTATCCCCATCTGCTAAATAAAATTCCATTATATTATTTTCATCAGGGTCTTTATACATAATAGAACTTTCCTCTGCATCATCATCGAAATTGTTATGAAAACCCACCAATGTATTTTTATTAATAATCGTCATCAGAAGTTCAACCGTCTCATCTCTTTTTATTTTTGGTGGTGGGCCTCCGTCAGTGAGAGTTACTTCCCTCTTTTCATCAGCCAAGGTTTTTCAAAGTTCTTCAGAGAAACCGTACTGCGTAATATACCCATAGAAATACTACAGATAGAGGCAACAAGCCATAGGCCTCTTTTTAAGTGGAAATGTCCGACAGAACTCCGGTGAGAGAGAAAAAGACAGACGATCCTAGGTTTTTCTGTCTTTGTCTGTGTATACAGCATGCGCGCTATTAGAAAAAGACAGCCTAAACCTCTGAATTTCTCTCTCTCTCTCTTACAGCCTGACGGTTTCCGAGCTGGCTTGTTGCCTCTATCTGTAGAATATCTATGAATATACCAGTAGATTAACTAGCATTGAATTCATCTGTTATCTGCTGCCAAGTATTTTCCTTTTTCTGTGCAAAAGCTCTATTGGTTTTTTTATCTTCTATTGTGGGTGCATATTTATTAGCTATAATTCTTAACAAGTGGAACTTCTCCGTAGTAGTAAAGTTTGGAACTTAGGTCTTAGGACTAGAGCATTCAATGGAGGATTTCTCCAAGATGGACCTAGTAAAAAAACTGTTGAGCCTGATAATAGCAACTGGTCTTTTCACATAAACTGAACAACCAAGAGCACAGAAAGCCTTAAGGCTGATGTGCCGATGCTTTCTAACCCCTAACTGGTTGCGCTGAACAAATCAATCAGGGTTAGATCTGTATAACTGTGCAATGATATAGGAAACCAAAGAAAACTATATTTGTTGATCTTTACAATAATTGGTACTTAAGAAGACAATTTAACTTCATATAGTGGTTCTCTTAAGTGTCTTCTAATTTATAATTCTTAAAGGAAATCTAGAACTTGTTTCTTATCACAAATATGTAGTACTTCTAGTTCTATGCTGGGTGTTAATGAATGTTTGGTGTCGAGTAGATGTCTTGCGTAATGTGATTTGTTTTGATCTGTATGTTCGTGAGTGTTGATAGTGTCTAATTTCTAAATTTCGAATAGTTTGACCAATACAGACAGCACTGGACATGTGAGTTAATGGGGATATTTTCGTTTTTACATTTAACAATTTTTTACTAACATTGCTTTCTGTTTTAAAAGAAATTGTTCCTAAAGATAATATCTTTGAAATATTACCAGCATTATGTGATGATAACAAAAGCATTTTATAAACAAATATTAGAGCACTCACTATTTGCTTGAATGAAAGTAATTTTATTAATAAATCCATATAAAACAATCAAGGTGAAATGGTTCTAGCTCATTAGAGTGCACTTTAACGTCAACAAAAATATTTGTAATTCCATGTATTTCAAGGTATTTGCTATTTAGTGTTGAAGAAAACCTCCGTAATATGACCTGCGGTTTTGTTACTGTTAATGAAAACGTGTCGTTCTTTTATGATGCGATTAGTACGTGTTGTAGTAAAAATCGTTGCTACCTTACAAGTTTACGAGTGGTTGACATCAATACTAATAACAAAACTGCAAAAAAGTTAATGGAATACTTGTTCCAACTGATTTCAACACAATTCGTTTAAGAATATAATCAAATTACAATTTGAGGTTATGTACCTTTTTAATTTTATTAAAATTGGATGTAAATAAAGTATAGCTATATAAAACACTTCTGCTTACTTTCAATAAGATCTTTGAAGTAGTCTTGATCGAATTGTCTTCAAAGTTGGGGTAAAAGTTATCTGAGTTCTTGAAGTGTCTATGGGGGTGGTTCAATGTAATTCAAGGCTCTTTGTAGCTTGTCCCAAGCATGCTCGAAAGCGTCTATGCACGATGCGGTCGAGCATAATCTGCGCAAACATGTTCCCATCAAGCACCAATAATTTTGTCGCCAATTAAAACAAATGCTTCCATAAAAACAGTAACTATACCTTCTCTGAACGTATGAACTTTCTTAACTGCTCTCCGATTTCCGGGCACTAGAGGAAGAGTCCATACTCGAAGACGCCGACTATCGAAAAACCGTACATATCTCGACTCATCTTTGAACAATGCGGAGCTCCATTCAGCATTCCAATTCACATGTTCTTCAGCTCATGTCAATCGAGCATGCATATGAATTTGTGTTAATGGAACTCTTCTCAAAAGTCTTAAGTTAACCTCGTGTAACCTTCGGCGTTTGAAGCTGAAACGCCAAAAGCATTCAGAAGGAGCTTTTTTGACAAGTACTCAGAAGTTCTTTACAGGTATAGTCAGTCAGAAAAAGATCTTCTGCGGGGTAACCCTTGTTCGTCCACTTCTAGGTCTTTCTTCCACGTTTCCAGTTGCTCGATATCTACCGAGAAACCTCGAAATTACACTTTCACAGACCTGCAAAGTTTATCTCTGTTAAGATATTTAGTAATACTCTTTCTATGCTGTTGGCAACACTGTTGCAGGTTTTAGATGTCATGTGTCAATGTTCAAGTAATTCATTACTTTCACATGTTTGTATAGATGATAATAAATGGTTTGTTTTGCAAGTCTTAGATTTATTTAAATAATAGTCGATTCCTTCAACTGTAACAGTCTCCACTGGTCAAGTCACGTATACGATCCGGATCAGACTGAAGTGAGGATAACTGTCAAAAGGAGCACATTATTTGTATCTACGAAGAAACTTATAAATGTCGTATACAATTTCACACAAAATTGATCTGATCGCGATCCGCACTTTATCTTAACATCGGGTTCAAGGATTCGAGGTTCGTAATTTAGCAAAACAACTATAAAGAAGCGATAAAGTAACTTCAGATTCCCCTTATTTCCCTATTTTTTTTATACAATCTAATCATCTACTTCCCAACAATTCCGTAGGCAATTTTTTTACATTCTTGATGAAAAAAAGAACATTTATCCTTATAAAAACAAACATTTGATATTTAATATCGAGGCTATTTATTTACCCCAGAGATACTTCATTATAAACACATCAAACGAGCTAAATAACTATTTTATATCAAATTTATATCGTAATGTTTATTAACGATAGTGAAATTGATCCTACAATTATTATATAAGACAAATCATACATACAATTTCACCTGTATATTATATTATGTACGAAACGCAGGTTATAAAACATTCTATATCGTATTACATATAGTAGACTGTGGATTGTACATTAAAACAGTGTAGGAGAATGATCTAATTTTAACAGGATGCTCAAATAATGTTGTTTTAAAATCATCTAAAAATATATCATTAGGTACAGAGTCACGAATGTTTCTAGTTACGTCATATTTCCCTGAATGTATTAATGACACTCTAATATTATGTGGATGGAGGTATCCTCTTCCATGCAACAGAATCTACATTCTTCTTCCTCCACTATTTTGAGCTTTTTCAGGTACCTGTTCAGGCAGCAATGTCCCGTTAGGATTCCTGTTAAAACCCATAGTGCAGTTTTACTTTGACTTTAGTCACCCATCAGCCCTACTAGATCTTTCCAATGGTCAGACATTTGAAGACAGTTACCGACCCACTATTATACCTTGAGGATACATCTCCTTTCTACATTAAAATTTCGTCGGCGTATTCTTTCAATTTGACGTAAATGTAGAAGTACACCTAACCCTTGTAAAGCCATAGCAATTCAATAGAACATACCAATTTTGAAACAGACTACAAAAGCTTTTAGCCACCACTGTCGTAGGTTATAAAGCGGTCTACAATTCTATCCCTACTTATAGTAGCAAAAACGACTACAAAATTTAAGAGAATACCGAATTTACAAAACGGGCTAGAAGAAAACTGTGAAGCTAGCCACGTTGCCGATATAGTCCAATCTTACGGCTTATAGCCTAACTACATAATTAGTAGAATAATCCAGCTGTGTTAAGCGCACATCAAACGATTGAATGAACGAACTGTAGACAATGGTGAAGTATAAAACTGTACAGAATAATCCAGCTGTGTTAAGCGCACATCAAACGATTGAATGAACGAACTGTAGACAATGGTGAAGTATAAAACTGTACAGAATAATCCAGCTGTGTTAAGCGCACATCAAACGATTGAATGAACGAACTGTAGACAATGGTGAAGTATAAAACTGTACAGAATAATCCAGCTGTGTTAAGCGCACATCAAACGATTGAATGAACGAACTGTAGACAATGGTGAAGTATAAAACTGTACAGAATAATCCAGCTGTGTTAAGCGCACATCAAACGATTGAATGAACGAACTGTAGACAATGGTGAAGTATAAAACTGTACAGAATAATCCAGCTGTGTTAAGCGCACATCAAACGATTGAATGAACGAACTGTAGACAATGGTGAAGTATAAAACTGTACAGAATAAAGTGGAGAGCTTTCGATACACTTTTCTTTTGCCCTATTTTATAGAAACTAATAGATATGGACCAATATCTAAACTCAGATGATTTCTTCGGTAACGTCAATGTTTTGAACCCGTGTAATCAATAAGGAAAAACGAATGAACTTTCTTTGCATGTCTCAACTACAGCTAATGAATATTTGATTGTCTTTGGCGAACTTGTGACTTGAAGGTTCTCGCGTACTTATACATTCGTCAGGTGTTTCCGCGTTAGCTTCTAAATAATATTATGCAACATTCTATGAATTTACAGTACGAAATACGTAATTAAATTGCGTTGAGACTTTTGAATCATCGGACAATGGACTGGATAAGGTCTTCTACTCGTAGTTGATAAGCAATACTTTTTAAAATTTTAATCAAGTGATACTCGGATTCTTATAATTTACTGATTTAATTGAGACTGACTCACCAAGGTTGTCTTATCAATTTTAACGTACATAAAAATAATACTTCAACCAGTATACATCATTTATATGATTATGGGACTCTACGTAACCAAATCTTGTGTGAAGATTGAAAAAACCGACAACAGAGAAACTAAGGTTATTGATTGATTGACTGTTTCAGCACCACCAGTCAAAGGCTTAGAGTCCTTTTGCTCTTGGTTGTTCCGTTTATGTGAAGAGACCGGGTCCTTCTTGGAGAAATCCTCCCTTGGTTGTTCTAGTCCTAGGAGTGCAAATCTCCAATGAGATAATGCTTCACAATCGAAGATAATGTGAGAGGCTGTTTCCTCCTCTTCCATGCACAACCCTGTATATGCCGAAAGTATGCATGTGCTTCCTAAGGGTACAGTGACTGGTGAGTAAACCCGTCACTATCCTTATCTTCCCCCTGCTAAGGTTTAGAATTTCGTTAGTCAGCGTACCCGAGGGTTTTTTGACCAGGAGTTTGCTGTGTTCCTGTTTTGGCACGTGTCTCCAGTACGACTGATGCTTAGTTTGAGTCCACTGAGATGCACAACCACGTGCAGCAGTTTTAGATATCCCAAATACTGGTTCAGGACCAGTGAATGCAGTCTCAGACCCTAGCTTTGCTAGGATGTCTGCCTTTTCATTTCCTACAATGCCCTTATGCCCACCATGCACCACCATATGTAAGCTGATCGACTGAGCCAATCTACGATCCGTTTTGCGTACGATAAAACGCCGCGTGTAAATACCGCTTGAGAAACGTTGATTTCTTTTGCGATTATTGTATAAAGCGACTGCGTTTAATGTTTGGGTTCTAATATATAACAATTTATCATGCCGCGTGGGTTCTTCAATATCTTAAACATATTGTTAAAAGCATTAACATATTTTATTTGATATAATAATGGTATTTCTTTTATTATACTACGTCCTTTAAAATGATTCCATTAGCTAGGATTATGATAAGAACAATGCGTGTAAAGATGATACGTTTTAAAAAAAGACTTTGGTATTATAATGTTTATTTTGTAGGTAAACTAGACAAATATGGAATAATAAAATGTGTCTTAAATTAATATTTAATATAATAGAGGTGAGAGATTTAAGTGTTATTGTAACTGTTATTGTTAACTGATCATTAAAATGAGTTTTGTATGGGTTATGCACATTTTCATAATGTACTTTAAAACTACTTTACGACTTTAAGACTTTACACCAGTCCAGTGAGTTTCATAAAACCACTTTGGTGTTAAAGTCACTTTAGAACTACCATAACCTATAAAATTTTTATGTTTTGTCATCCAAGCGTTTTGAGGAACTTATATCTTCAATTTGGTAAACAATATAGACGTTTTGACTTATTACCTGTAATTTTCTTTCAAAAAACGACAGAACTTTTAACGTGAAGTTGCTAAAATTTAGACAATCAGGTTTGCCATCATGCATCACAAAAAGTAAAAACCTAACTTTAGTTAAAGTAACCAAACAAGGTGATTATGAAAAAGGATGACTATTGAGTTCTTCAAGTAACTTTAGCTAAAGTGACGCTAAGAAGTTTACTCGGGAGTTTATTATGAAAATGGTCTCGTTTACCGAAAAACTAACAGCGACTTTACAAGCTAATCCAGTTTTTAATTACTTAACAGAACAAGGAGATTTCAGAAATACGAAAATCAAAATTGTTCAAAACATGAGAAGACTGATTTAAAGAAATACAGAAGCGGTATAAAATTGTAGAAAATTGAAATGTTAAGAAAATAAAAGTCATCACTTGATTTATATAAAATATAATTGGGAAATATGATTTTGGAACGGATTGCTGAAACAGTTGGACATTGCTCCCAACTTTACTATTCATTTTTTTGTAATATTTGTAATTTATAAAACAGGTTTGATCAAGGATTTTCACAGGACAAAGTTTGATTATTATAAAACGTAATTTACTTTTTCGTGTATATGATCAATGTTACAATTTAAAATTATTTATTACACCTAGCAAATGCTGCATGAAGAATTGAGGCATCAAAGAAAAAGTGTATAGATTGTTTTTTAAAAGGTATAAAATTATTATCTCGCTGAATTTTTCAAAACTTTCTTTACGCTTGAAGCATATTGTAATTGCTTGATGTTTAAATATACAGTGCTATTCAAAAGTCCCCTACCCCCACGTATCTTTTGAACGGCTACACTTGCATTAATAAAATTTGAAGTGTGAAAATAAAGTGTTGTAAACTTCTCTACGAATGGTAACAGGTGATGTAATAGTAATAGATGACGTCACAGTGCCATTCTGGCCAATAATTTTAAATAGGACCTTATGGTAAGTGATATCTCGTTTGAAAGGGATTGACATTGGCTACATAGCCATATTAATTTTGTTTGGGTTTAAACTAATTTTGATGGATAAATTAAATAAATACCAAAATTATTGAAATAATTTTTTTAAATTTAATTAATCAAATATCAACAATGGATTATTATAGGGAGTGTTCGAAATGTGCTCCGTCTACTTCCTGACAGTAATACATCCTATTAGTAAACTCTTGTCGTACTCGTTCGAATGTGTTAGCTGAAATTGCAATGCATTCTTCAATAATTCTTTCTTTCAAAACGCCAATGCTATCTGGTGCCGTAGTATAAACCTTGGATTTCAAGTACCCCCATAGAAAAAAATCTAATGGTGTCAGATCTGGTGACCGAGGTAGCCATTCTATAGGACCTCGCCAGCCGATCCATCAACCTCGATATTCTTCATCCAGGTAACGTCTTACTGCACTATAATAATGTGCAGGAGCACCATCTTGTTGAAATGTTATTTCCAGATGGTCGAATTCATCTGGATTATCTTCCAGAATTTCAAGAATTAACGGCTGACTTGCATTTTGTAACATCTCCAGATACACTTCACCGCTTAAATTTGAATTTAGGAAAACAGGACCAACTATGTGGTTTCCCAAAATACCTGCCCAAACATTGACTTTTTCTGGAAATTGGGTATGTTGTTCATGAAAGGTGTGAGGATTTGTGTCACTCCAATACCTTACATTTTGTGTATTCACATTTCCATTGAAACAAAAAGTACTTTCGTCACTAAAACAAATTGTTTTTGTGTAATGTGGGTTTTGCCTAATTTTATTTGTCATACATTCACAGAATTCGAGTCTTCTGTCGGGATCGTCATCCGAAAGGTGGTGCATCATTTTTAACTTGTATGGATGAAATTTATTTTTAGCCAACACTCTCTGTACTGTACTTTTACTTACTTCACAGATAGTTGCAACTTTAGTTGAAGAGGAAGTAGGGTTTACTACGATTTCAGCAACTATATCAATTTTTTTATCATCACTAAATGTTGGTCGACCAGATCGTTTGGCATCTTGAACTCTACCTGTTGCTTCAAACTTGTGAAGAAGCTCCCTCAAATAAGTTTTCGAGATAGGGCGATCTGGGTATCTTTCATTAAATAAACGTTCCGCTTCATGGAGATTCTTTCCAGATTCACCAATTATTAAGATAGCTGCTACTTTGTCGGCTTGAGTACGTACCATTTTGCCTATGTAAACTCTTAAACGTCTCGTTAAACAATAATAAAATTGAATATTCAAGCTATTTAGAAAAACTTTGCAAAGCAACAAATACTATTAAATTAAAAACGTCAATTTTTTTGACAACTAACCAGAGGCGGACTGAAAAATCTTCAATATTTAAATGTGAAATAATAATTTTGGTATTTATTTAATTTATCCGTCAAAATTAGTTTAAACCCAAACAAAATTTAATATGGCTGTGTAGCTGGGGCACGAAAAATACTAAAATTAAAAAATTATAATAATTACTAAAACTCAATGATTATTATTATAAATTGTAATGTAATAATATCCTTGTTTTTGATATAGTGCAGTTTAATTAAAATTCCAATAAAGTTATCTTTTACTACGATATAAAAAGTTTAAACTCAGACACTGGAATTTGCAATTTGGTATTATTACCTCACTTTATTTTAATCGATCACAAACTTATTCATTATTCAAGACACATTCGAGCAATCAAATATGCGTACTATCAGATAATTTACTAATTCCTGTAGCGTATTTACCCAACTGCTGCACATTTCGATTTTCAATTGGAATTCATGGAAATCGAACACTTAGTTGATTTATTACGGTTTTGCCGTGAATATTTCCAATACTAATCCTAATTTATTGTTATGTAAGTTTAGGATTCGTGCAATGGTTTGATAGAAACGTGAATTTAAGGATAAAGTGATGTTTCTTTTGGTTTTTATAGTAATAATGTGAATTTCTTTCATTAAGTTAAAATTAAAACTTCTCACAATCAAGAATAAATTGCATTTTTACAGTTAAATCAAAGAATTCGTGGCCTAGAGACAGTGTGACAATAAAAGTATGCCAAATAACAATGAAACAAGTTTTCTGGTTGTTATTAAATTAATAAAACATTTTTTTCTCGTTATTTGGAGCACATTAAAATATCTTAACGTCAACAGATGTCGAAAGGAAGAATTATAAATATTCAACACTCTATGAATTTTTTGAAAAATGATATTTTTCAAAAACAGTGGCCGTTCAACTAAGGAGCAACAACTACTTCCCGTGCATATGCACCGCCGGATATTGAATTACACCCCAAAGTCAAACGGGGTTGGTATATCTACAAGATGTTTTAAAACCAACCTTTCTGGTTTGCAATTAGAAGGGACAACACAACTTGTAGAGAATCCCTAATCCCGGACTGAAGAGTACACTTCAATCACAATCAATACATGTCTTCCAGTAACGGAAATGTAACAATATTACAGGAAACTGTAATAAGATTTATCTTAACGTCTTTTAACCATTCACATGTGACATGTATTGAATCAAAAAATCATACGGTCTATAATAATTGAAATTTCAAGCTGTACTTTGTTTCACCTTAGGGGTGTATGCTTATTTCCGAATGCTCATTGCCCCCCTATTTTAACCGCTGTTGCCAGAAGCGCAGATTAATTTGTACAAATGATATTTTTGTCTCGTTATCGTTGACTTTTTTTCGAGGGTGAAAATACAGCAAGTTTGTGCCAGCATTACGCCAAATAATCTTAGAGATATGAGATCAAATCTTTATCACAGATTTGGTTATTGTCTGGCACAGGAAGGTGGTTTATTTGAGCACTTAATTAATTAAAGTTATGTTTACCTTTAGAATGGATTTGTATTTTTATTTTTTCAGGAAGTTTATATTTTATGTTTAGAATAGGTGTAGGTACCTACCTATTTATTTTATTTTTTCAATTTAATTTATTAATGGAAGGGATTTTTAGTTTATTAATTATGGTTCTCTCAAGAAATGCTGTTTTATTTTCAAGCTACAATGGCTAAAATAATATCCTATTGTAGTTAGAAATTGTCAACTTAGTCTGAAATGATCATGTTGACAAAAATGAATTTTAAGATGTACAGGTTACGTAATAACGATTGTATTTTTTTATTTGTTCAACACCCTCACTCCTTCCATGTTGGGAGCATACTGAATACCACCAACTGGTGAATTCTCTCTGTAAAGGACCATTCGGCCAGTCTCGGGAAATGAGTATACACCCCTAAGATGAAACAAAGTGATGACCGCGCACAATTATTCTTTCTCACTCTTTCATATATCCTTGTCGTACTTGTGTAATCCGAGGCGAGGGTTCCGATGTAATTTACGCAATCTGTATTTTAATAATGTCTGTGCACGAATTTTGCCAATGCTTTTTTGTTTCTTTAATATTTCTCCTAATACTCCATCCCATGTTTGCCTGGGTCTTCCTTTTTTCCTAGCTCTTTGTACCTTGGATTCCCACACTTGCTTGACAGGCCTCTTATCATTCATTCTTTGGAGATGCCCCTACCAGCTAAGTTGTCGCTTTTCAATGAATTCCAGCATTGGTTCTATTTCCAGGTCTTCTCTTATTTTTATATTTCTCAGTTTGTCTCTTTTTGTGACACCTCTGACTCTTCTAAGATACTTCATTTCCACGGCCTGAATTTGACTTTTTTGCCGTTGTGTGAGGTGAGCACCCATGATTCACATCAAAATATAAGGATTGGTCTAAATATGGTTTTATAAACATTCATCTTCGTTTTCTTTGATATTTCTTTTTTGGTTATAAATGACCTATTCATTGAATAGTATAATTTCAAAGTATTTTGTATCCTATTATTAATTTCAATATCTTGTTTTCCGTTTTCTTCAATTTCAACTCCTAAGTAAAGCTTCAACTTTTCACCTGCTCAATATTTGTTCCATCTATTAAAATCTTCATTTCTCTACTGTTTCTACATATGTGAAATACTTTTGTTTTGTTCTTATTTATGATCATCCCATTTTCTTTTAAAGTTTTATCTATGATATTTTCGATGAAAATTGAAGGTTCTCCAATGTTCTTCTAACATCCAAAGGTGATTTTGAACCGGTATAGAAGAAAATATACGGAAAATCATGAGCTCTAAATTCCTCTTATTCTAGCAAATTTCATGTTGAATCGATTGGCGTTGGCTATAAACCGTTAAAGTCAAAAGTATGGAGGGATGTCATAAAGGTTGCCTAATAAAAAAAATTGTTAAGTATTTACTATTTTGTACTACGTATTTGGCATTTTCACAGTTTTATCTTTAAAAAAGTTCGTTATAAACGTTTTAATAGTTAAAAAATTAGTTTTCTGGCTGTTATCACTTTTTGCAACTGCTTCAAACTATTTCAAAGTTATCTACGGCCTTGAATTTACATAGGTGATAAGTGTAAGTACCTGAATAACAATATGTTTTATTTTTGCTACCTAATAGAAATAAACCACGCATATCTACAACTTTGTAGACTTACATTTTATGTACGAGGATGTATTGATATCTAGTTAGCCTAGACCAGTTCCATGCATAAATAAAATATTGCGTTACCATAGCAACGAACAATAACTTATTAGAAGTGTCAGTGTGAAGTTTGACGTCAAAAAAGTAAACCAGAGTTACGCAATAAATTAAAAGAAAAAAGATGTCCACCGAAATTGTGAAAATCGAAAAATTGGAGTATCGAACCATCATCAAGTACCTGTATTTAAAAGGGTTAAGAGGTAAGCAGATTTACGAACATATGCTTAATACCCTTGGTGATCAATGTCCTTCGTATGCGACCGTGAAAAATTGGACTGCAAGCTTCAAAAGAGGTAAATTTTCCATTGAAGATGATGACCGATCGGGAAGGCCAGTTTCTGTGTCAGTACCCGAAAATATCAATGCAGTTCTTGACATGATTTTATCAGAACGTCGAATTGGGCTAAAACGGATATCTGAAGCACTGAATATTTCATACGAACGCATTCATCATATAGTTCACGTCAATTTGGACATGAGAAAAATTGCTGCAAAATGGATCCCCAAATGTTTGAATGTTGACCAAAAGCTTGCAAGGGTAGAAGCATCGCGTTCGATCTGTGCTCGATTTGAAAACGATGTAGACTTCTTATACCGAATTGTTACTATGGATGAGACTTGGGTACATTTCTACGATCCAGGAACAAAGCAACAATCGATGGAATGGCGACACTCTGGTTCTCCAAGACCTAAGAAGTTTCGTGTCCAAAAATCTGCTGGAAAAGTTCTTGCTTCAGTTTTTTGGGATTGCCATGGAGTAATCATGATTGATTTTTTGGATAAGGGTAGAACAATAACTGGAGATTACTATTCGACATTACTGACCACTCTACGGGAAAAAATTAAAGAGAAAAGACGCGGAAAGCTATCCAAAGGTGTTTTGTTTTTGCAGAACAACGCCCCTGTACACAAATCTCATGTTGCCATGCAAAAAATTCGTGGTTTAGGATTTGAATTACTAGAACACTATCATCTCTTTCCTCAACTGAAAAAAAGTTTAGAAGGTCGTAAATTTTCTTCCAACGAGGAGGTAATAAAAGCTGTGGAGGTCTGGTTTACTGAGCAAGAAAAAACATTTTTTTTGAAAGGTCTAGAGACGTTGCAGGTTCGCTGTAATAAATGTATCCAATTAAGAGGAGAATATGTTGAGTAATAAAATGTTTTGACATTGAAATTTTGTTTGGTTCTATAGTAGGCTAAGAATTTTTCAATATATCCTCGTAACTACTGTGTGAAATACATTTTTTTGAAATATAATTCATACGTTAAACTATAAAAAGCAAATTATTACCAAAATATTATTTACTTTTATGTTAAATAAATTCTACAAGGTAATTTAAACTGTTCTATATGAAATAAAAATTATATTTATACCTATTGAATATTCAAATGAAATGTCATAATATACGTTTCATATTATTGATTTATTTTAAGATTTTTTATTGGACATAAATTTGTAAGAAACGGTGTTAATTTTAACAGTATTAATATTTAACACAAAATTATAAAAATACGATCATATAAATCATGTAAATTGTCTTTAGAAAGTTCAAGGCCATAATTAGCATCCGTTTTCGACCGTGAAAGTTTCTTTTTCCACCTGTTATAATAAAATACAGAAATAAATTTATGTCTTTTTTTTTTGTTCAAGTATTAATATGTTTACAGAGTGAACGAATGAAAATAAAAATGGTACCATCTAATTTATTTAAATATACTCATTTTGCCCAATCGGGGTACAGATTACCTTATAATAAACAGTTAGGGCATGTATGAACTCAAAAAATCATACTCAGACTATAATAATTGAAATTTTTGAATTTTTTTTTCAAAATATCAATAAATATATTTAAAAAATCAACAGTATCATATCTATAATATTTTAAATACGATTGGCGTTGACTAGAATATGCCAAAACAAACGATTATACAGTTGCAAATATATCTATTAATTTTTGGTTATTTTCTTATTTTTTTTTGGCCCCCACTGTAGATATCCGCAAATTAAAAGTTTTAAACGAAATTCCTGCAACTTATTTCCAACTAATTAAGACCCACTGTTCGTTTATATAATTTATGCATCGATCGTTAATCTACTGGAGGTTGAATTTTAACAAGATAAAAAAGATTATTATCTCAATCGACCAAGTTGCAAAATTTTATTTTTCGCCTTAACAATTTCTTCCGATTGCATTAAGTAAGTACTACAATCGAAAGGTAGGATCAGTAATTAGTCGGTACTCGAATGGGTACGACCTTCTTAGGATGTTCAATTTATTTTTTGACCCAGATAAAAGACGACTCCGGCTTAAAGACGGTAAATTATACTGATTATTAAAAGAAATTATGGACATTTTTGAGATGCTTTTCAAGTATTTTGTTTAGGCAGGTACCGGTTTGACCTGGAATTTATTATACAAGGGAGTTGATCAACTTTACAATATTTTACATTTCCAAAGTGTGAGCTTACTTCTTGAGGATCATTCATTTAGAAAACTTCATCCCTCAACTAATTTAAAACGATTGATTATACCCCCATTTCAAGAAATAAGCTATAGTTGTGATCTCTAACAAGTATAGTTGAGTAAAATTAGTTTGCACTGTTTCACAATAAAGTCTTGACCTACCCACAAGCGAACAATTAATTCTCATTGGTGCAATGTAGCTTCCGATTGGTCTATGCGAAATTTACTTTAATTGTTAGTCCACATGGACTGTGAACGTCCCAGGGTGGGTTTAATTCATTTCGGCCCTGCCAATTATGCATACAGAATAGTAAAATGGAGTTAGCAGGTTGTCTAATTTTTAAAATTCAATTTTTGCTGTCAGAATTGCTCCTAATGTTGGTGTATTATTGCACGTACGTTTTCGTCATCTTGTAAACTTTAAAATTCACTTTTACTAAACTGACAACAAGTCCACATGGCAAGTTAAAATTACGACTATAATATTAATGTTTATTGTATAACGCTTCTATCTATATTTTTCTATAAAGACACACCTAAAGATAATCTTTCTCCCATGTTATATAAAAACAAGATGCCAAATGTGAAAGAACTGCCGTCGAACAAGGACGTATTACCGTTTTATTTCTAAAGGGATAAATAATACTATATAACAAATTTAAACTATTATCTTTGACATCTATTATTAACACGCTTTACTGAAATGACAACTATTTACAGGAAACTGTTATTAAGTAAATAATATTATAAGTTGAGCTGGCTTCATTTAGGCTAATTGTGGATCAAACTAATTTCTCAATGAAACCGATTACTGATACTTCAGGTTCGAGCACGAGAGTGAATCCCTGGCAATCATCCAAAATCTGATTCTGATTAGGTAAAGTTAGCTTCTGCATCATAAAAAAATAAGTTTTGGACTTCCAGTAATTTGCATATCCTCCTGGAAAGGCTAGGAAACACTAGTGGTACCAATCATCATATTTGAGTATGTCAACTAAAGAAAATGGGCTGATTTTGAAATTATTTGGTTGTTGAAAAGTTGTTCTGCAGAGAATTCTGACATAAACTTGTTATACTTTGGGTATTTCCTTTTCCGTAGGAGCAAAGTGCCTCATTATTTATTCAAAAGTACTAAAAATATAGGGTAAGTCTTTCTCTTTTTCTATGTGGAATAAAATGAAAAAAAACGGGTTTTACCAAAATTAAATCGACACGTCCTGTATCTCCTCAAATACAATAGGGTCGTAAATTTCACAACAATGGATGGAGTTTCTTTAATATTATAAGACGGTGGTCAGTGTCGTGCAGACAGTTTAAGGGTTTTGCCGAGTAGGGATGGGTCTTACAGTTTTTTTTATTCTGTATTAGGTCTTTACCGAAAAATGTAACGCCAACGCCGTTTTATGTTTTCCTGTGCTCCTATGCAATAGGAAATCCAGTATAAACAATTTGTAAAACGTCTGTGGCAAAATAAATATTTACATTGTCGTAGAAAATAACTAGATAATTGAAGACACTTTCATTACTATGAACATAATATATGTGTAAAATATACATTTAACAATGAGGAAATATTATTCTTATCCTAAAACAAACTGTCAGTAGTTTTCATAATGAATAGAGAGAATAGGCGACTCTAACAATAGAACGATCAGTTACCACATAAAACTTTAAATTAAAAAAAAAATCAGTTGTTTGAATGTTTCTTATATATACGCTAATGTTTTATTGCTCTATTAAGAGACCGGGTAGATATTAAGAAAGTTTCACACGTGAATATACTGAAGAAATGAAAAACAAACATTTATTTTTTTATGTATAGATTAGAAAGTATAAATATTTAGGTTAAATAAAGTTAAACCGTTCCGGGTGCTATATCAAGCAACCTAATAGAAGTGGTCAAATGTAAAATTTAAACTCGTAGGAAAACAGGTTCTCTAAGACTTCGAGCAGAAATTGTATAAATTAAGCAGTTAATTGACTTAAAACTCATCTAGAACCAAAAAAATGGACGCTGAAGCCTGACATGCTGTATTAGCTACACAATAAGATGGTAAAGCCAACCATAACATGTGCTTCTTTGGTATGATGGATAAGGAGCAAGATATGGAGCAAGGTACAAAGGTTTGCATGTCTGGGGATCACTGCGTCCATGAGAAATACTGCTTCAGTACCATTAGATTTATCTCTTTGATACCTTGCAATACAGGGAGAGACAATACTAGGTATCCATAGACGGGAAACACTCTGAGCTGCAAAAACGTTGGCAGAAACCTATGCATATGTATAAATTAAGCAATTCATGCTGTATTAGCTATACAATAAGGTGGTAAAGCCAGCCATAACATGTGCTTCTTTGATATGATGGATAAACACTCAGCAAGAAATTGCTATGATAAAACTGAGCAAGGTACAAAGGCTGGCATGTATGGGCATCACTGTGTCCATGAGTAATACTGCTTCAGTACCATTAGATTGATCTCCTTGATACCTTGCAATACAGGGAGAGACAATACTAGGTATCCATAGACGGGAAACACTCTGAGCTGCAAAAACGTTGGCAGAAATCTATGCATATGTATAAATTAAGCAATTCATGCTGTATTAGCTATACAATAAGGTGGTAAAGCCAGCCATAACATGTGCTTCTTTGTTATGATGGATAAAGACTCAGCAGTAAATTGCTATGATAAGACTGAGCAAGGTACAAAGGCTTGCATGTCTGGACATCACTGTGTCCATGAGAAATATGCTTCAGTACCATTAGATTGATCTCCTTGATACCTTGCAATACAGGGAGAGACAATACTAGGTATCCATAGACGGTAAACACTCTGAGCTGCAAAAACGTTGGCAGAAATCTATGCATATGTATAAATTAAGCAATTCATGCTGTATTAGCTATACAATAAGGTGGTAAAGCCAGCCATAACATGTGCTTCTTTGTTATGATGGATAAAGACTCAGCAGTAAATTGCTATGATAAGACTGAGCAAGGTACAAAGGCTTGCATGTCTGGACATCACTGTGTCCATGAGAAATATGCTTCAGTACCATTAGATTGATCTCCTTGATACCTTGCAATACAGGGAGAGACAATACTAGGTATCCATAGACGGTAAACACTCTGAGCTGCAAAAACGTTGGCAGAAATCTATGCATATGTATAAATTAAGCAATTCATGCTGTATTAGCTATACAATAAGGTGGTAAAGCCAGCCATAACATGTGCTTCTTTGATATGATGGATAAAGACTCAGCAGTAAATTGCTATGATAAAACTGAGCAAGGTACAAAGGCTTGCATGTATGGGCATCACTGCGTCCATGAGAAATACTGCTTCAGTACCATTAGATTTATCTCTTTGATACCTTGCAATACAGGGAGAGACAATACTAGGTATCCATAGACGGTAAACACTCTGAGCTGCAAAAACGTTGGCAGAAACCTATGCATATGTATAAATTAAGCAATTCATGCTGTATTAGCTATACAATAAGGTGGTAAAGCCAGCCATAACATGTGCTTCTTTGATATGATGGATAAACACTCAGCAAGAAATTGCTATGATAAAACTGAGCAAGGTACAAAGGCTGGCATGTATGGGCATCACTGTGTCCATGAGTAATACTGCTTCAGTACCATTAGATTGATCTCCTTGATACCTTGCAATACAGGGAGAGACAATACTAGGTATCCATAGACGGGAAACACTCTGAGCTGCAAAAACGTTGGCAGAAATCTATGCATATGTATAAATTAAGCAATTCATGCTGTATTAGCTATACAATAAGGTGGTAAAGCCAGCCATAACATGTGCTTCTTTGTTATGATGGATAAAGACTCAGCAGTAAATTGCTATGATAAGACTGAGCAAGGTACAAAGGCTTGCATGTCTGGACATCACTGTGTCCATGAGAAATATGCTTCAGTACCATTAGATTGATCTCCTTGATACCTTGCAATACAGGGAGAGACAATACTAGGTATCCATAGACGAGAAACACTCTGAGCTGCAAAAACGTTGGCAGAAATCTATGCATATGTATAAATTAAGCAATTCATGCTGTATTAGCTATACAATAAGGTGGTAAAGCCAGCCATAACATGTGCTTCTTTGATATGATGGATAAAGACTCAGCAGTAAATTGCTATGATAAAACTGAGCAAGGTACAAAGGCTTGCATGTATGGGCATCACTGCGTCCATGAGAAATACTGCTTCAGTACCATTAGATTTATCTCTTTGATACCTTGCAATACAGGGAGAGACAATACTAGGTATCCATAGACGGTAAACACTCTGAGCTGCAAAAACGTTGGCAGAAATCTATGCATATGTATAAATTAAGCAATTCATGCTGTATTAGCTATACAATAAGGTGGTAAAGCCAGCCATAACATGTGCTTCTTTGTTATGATGGATAAAGACTCAGCAGTAAATTGCTATGATAAGACTGAGCAAGGTACAAAGGCTTGCATGTCTGGACATCACTGTGTCCATGAGAAATATGCTTCAGTACCATTAGATTGATCTCCTTGATACCTTGCAATACAGGGAGAGACAATACTAGGTATCCATAGACGAGAAACACTCTGAGCTGCAAAAACGTTGGCAGAAATCTATGCATATGTATAAATTAAGCAATTCATGCTGTATTAGCTATACAATAAGGTGGTAAAGCCAGCCATAATATGTGCTTCTTTGTTATGATGGATAAAGACTCAGCAGTAAATTGCTATGATAAGACTGAGCAAGGTACAAAGGCTTGCATGAGAAATATGCTTCAGTACCATTAGATTTATCTCCTTGATACCTTGCAATACAGGGAGAGACAAGGCTAGGTATCCATAGACGGTAAACACTCTGAGCTGCAAAAACGTTGGCAGAAATCTATGCATATGTATAAATTAAGCAATTCATGCTGTATTAGCTATACAATAAGGTGGTAAAGCCAGCCATAATATGTGCTTCTTTGTTATGATGGATAAAGACTCAGCAGTAAATTGCTATGATAAGACTGAGCAAGGTACAAAGGCTTGCATGAGAAATATGCTTCAGTACCATTAGATTTATCTCCTTGATACCTTGCAATACAGGGAGAGACAAGGCTAGGTATCCATAGACGGTAAACACTCTGAGCTGCAAAAACGTTGGCAGAAATCTATGCATATGTATAAATTAAGCAATTCATGCTGTATTAGCTATACAATAAGGTGGTAAAGCCAGCCATAATATGTGCTTCTTTGTTATGATGGATAAAGACTCAGCAGTAAATTGCTATGATAAGACTGAGCAAGGTACAAAGGCTTGCATGAGAAATATGCTTCAGTACCATTAGATTTATCTCCTTGATACCTTGCAATACAGGGAGAGACAAGGCTAGGTATCCATAGACGGTAAACACTCTGAGCTGCAAAAACGTTGGCAGAAATCTATGCATATGTATAAATTAAGCAATTCATGCTGTATTAGCTATACAATAAGGTGGTAAAGCAAACCATAACATGTGCTTCTTTGGTATGATGGATAAGAAGCAAGAAATGGAGCAAGGTACAAAGGCTTGCATGTCTGGGCATCACTGTGTCCATGAGAAATATGCTTCAGTACCATTAGATTGATCTCCTTGATACCTTGCAATACAGGGAGAGACAATACACGGAAAACACTCTGAGCAGCAAAAATGTTGGCAGAAAGGAATGTATTGACAAACAACTCGATACCATTGGACTGATATAGACATGGTAGATACAACGATGGGTCTGAAACTAGAAATGAGACTGGGGCGGAAGTATACTCCAAATAAATGGATGGCTATGCAATGGAAAATTCCACCTCTGTATTTTAGGCGTAGGTGTACGCCATTTTGCATGCGGATCTATATCAGTCGATACGCAAGGCGATCTCGAGCCAGCAAATGATATCTAGACAGTATGAGATCTGATGACGTTAGTTTATGTTGTCGCAAAGGTATAATTTATTATTTTGTAGCTAATTATAACCCGAAATGTAACTGGTGAATGTGAACTTTAAACACCTGATAATGGTATTTGTAAACAATCGATCTGCAAAGTTACATAAAAATACGTATTGAATGTAATAAATTTCACAAAATCACCTAGCTAACTGGTCCTTACGTAATATACCTGTTTTCCAGCGTATGCGAGTGCAAGTATAAGTATTTTTTTATCTATAAAAGAATTTCTTATGTAATACGAACTGTAATAATTGTGGTGTTGCTGAATTAACATATATCTACGTGTTAATTTTAGTAATCTTAAGAATGTGGACAGTTTATCCCGTAAATGTGTTACTTGAAATGAATGCTTTTTGTATATGGAACTTTTAGAATTTCAAGTTGAATTATTACAAGATCGATTTAGTTTAGCCAAGATTAGGTACTTGTTAGAACACTCGGTCCACTATTCTGACCACGCATGTGTATCAAATAATGTTAACATGTGTATTGTGCCGGGAGGAAAGAGAGCCCTTGATTTGTGTAGGTACACTTAATATTACAGAGGTTTCACAATACTAAACTCTACACTTGTACTTAAAACAACGTGAACAGAATGATGAGTATATAGAATTGTTTGGGATGGTATTTAAACCATTCCTAACAACATGGTCGTAATTACATTAATTTAAATACGAATAATATCTATGAGAAACTTGTTCCTTTAAAACATAATTATCGATACTCTTATGAAAGGCGACCTGAGAAATTATTAAGCACAAATGTTTGACTGTTTATCTTAATATTTATTTACTAAACATTGCGTTTGAATATTATTAGTTTATTTTGTCTACTAATTTCCAAAGTTAGTCGAAATTATTCCAATATCTCGTTAACTTACATAGGCGTAGTAATAGTCGCGTCAACCCTTGCGAACCCCTCTTAAAATGGTGCCAAAGGTCGGATCGGGATGCGGTTTTCTGCATTCTCTTCCAAAACGATTATCTCGGAATGTGCCTGGGTAGATTTTCCCCGGAGACCGAAAATTGCATCGCTGCAGGCCAAAGTGCACGCGAAAAATGCATTATCTGGGAGGCCTTATGGAAGATTTTCAAATTTGATAAATAAGGGTCATAACTCGCCCGGATCGGGTACTCGGGGGTTTTCGAGGCCGTTGATCACGAATATAATGTCCAAATTGACCTCCGAACACCTGGTGCACCAGAACCTGACCCTAAACGTCATCTCCGGGAGTTTTCCTGACACAATCAAAGAAGGTCAATCAAAAATAATTTCGGTTTTTTTTGGCCCGCTGAATCCAAATCAGGCATCGGCGAGCACCCCACTGGCACCTGGTGCAACGAAACCCGGGCTAGAACGTCATCTCCGAGAGTTTTCTTGAGAAGACTGCCAAAACCTACCCGAAAATCATAAGAGGGCAGTTCTGTGGGGCGGTAGTCCCGAATTTCACGCCGAAAACAACTCCCCGAACACCTGGTGCACCAGAACCTGACCCTAAACGTCATCTCCGGGAGTTCTGATGTGTCATTTGATGATGGAGTTGATATTCAGCAACGTAGTATATAAACATTGATGTTATTAATTTATGAGGGAGAGAAAGTTTGAGTTGGGTTGAATTTGATCTGAATTAAATAAAAAGTTTTTAATCCGAAATTGTATATATACTGACTTCTTTATTTACTTTACATTAATTTCTCTACTCCTCGCCTTATGTAAGTAGAATCATTAATTCCACAAGGTGTAAAGATAAAAATCCCAGCGCGGCAGGTCGAGAAGGTTGATTTGGACGTGAAATTCGGAACCACCGCCACACACTACCGCCCTCTTATGATTTTCGGGTGGTTTGTGGCAGTCTTCTCAAGAAAACTCTCGGAGATGACGTTCTAGCCCGGGTTTCGGTGCACCAGGTGCCAGTGGGGTGCTCGCCGATGCCAGATTTGGATTCAGCGGGCCAAAAAACCCCCCAGAATGATTTTTGATTGACCTTCTTTGATTGTGTCAGGAAAACTCCCGGAGATGACGTTTAGGGTCAGGTTCTGGTGCACCAGGTGTTCGGAGGTCAATTTGAACATTATATTCGTGATCAGCGGCCTCGAAAACCCCCGAGTACCCGATCCGGGCGAGTTATGACCCTTATTTATCAAATTTGAAAATCTTCCATAAGGCCTCCCAGATAATGCATTTTTCGCGTGCACTTTGGCCTGCAGCGATGCAATTTTCGGTCTCCGGGGAAAATCTACCCAGGCACATTCCGAGATAATCGTTTTGGAAGAGAATGCAGAAAACCGCATCCCGATCCGACCTTTGGCACCATTTTAAGAGCATGGTATCCACTTCCGCAACGGTTGACGCGACTATAATGGGAACCTATCCATGAATGTTTCTCCCTTGCTCTCCGCATTTTGTAGATATGATTAGTGTTGCCATAATTAATCATTTGTTTCATTTTTCTTTTCAGGTGAGTTGCAGAGTGCACGAATGAGAAAATATAAATTATTATTTAAATGTAAGTAGGTAATGTTATTTATGCTTATACTTTATACTTTTCCTAATCAGTTATAAGTGATATATATACGTCTACTACTTTCTTGAAGTAGGTCATTTATCTCCGCGTTTTTAAGTAGAAGAGTCTGGGCTAGATTACATTAGGAATTATCATATTATCGGTAATAATAATCGTTTGAAAAAAATATTCTTATGATGGGATGTGTCTGTGAAAATGGTAAACATATATCTTCACGCAATTATTCTAAAGAGCTTCCTAAGAGTGTTTTTAAAATCCCAGATGAATAATAAACAGTAATTGTATTTGTTTCAATGGTAATCGAATGAATATATATCAGTAATTACATATTTAATATTAACTTGATATGAATTTCGTTCCGAGGAATAAACCATCATATTTATTAATAACTAGATTCTTATCAGCAAACAGAATTATTATTTCTATAAATATGAACGTAAATGGATTATTGGAATTTTATTTTTTAATCAATTTAATCGCATTGGTTTCAAATTATCTTATAAGTGGAGTTAAATAATTGATATTTTTTATAGTATTTCCTAGGTGAACATTTTATAAAGATTCTTGCTCTCACCTAAACACAGCCTTTATTTTCTTTTGAGCAAAAACAATTCTTTTGTTAGAGGTCAATAGAACCAACCATTCATATAAACCAACGCCGTTTAACTTGGAAGTGTAATTCATTGTCTGGCGGGGCATATAGCCCGAGAAGTAGATGTTGCTTCCTAGTGAACGGTTTATCCTTTGGAAAGTAATATGTAAAGCGTTTTAATACTTTTATACTATTATTTTGACTTCTATTGATAACACGCTTTACTTAAATATGACAATTGATACAGAAAACTGTAATCAAGTAATTTTTTTTTAGTTTAAATGTTCTTGGCATATTGGTTCCTGGGAATCCTTAAGTCCGAGGCAGTACCTTTGCTTCATCCCCATTTGCTATCAAATTAAATTAAATTTTTGCCTGATATCTCGAATGTGAAAAGCAGTTTAGTGAGGATGAACAAAAAAGTTGGGAAATTATTTGCCTTCATTCAATTTGTTTTTGATATTCCAGCAATCCGAGACCAGTCTAGATCTGATATGTGGGCTAAACATTACAGTGCTGCTTGACTAACTGAGAGTATTCGGATCTCTATTTCCGCCCGAAATAGGGATGCATACTCCCCAAACGATACGTGGACAATGGACATTACACCCTAGACTAGCTCCTCGAACTCCAGCCCCTGTTCCTAATCAGTTTTAGATCCGTCAGTGTGCCACACCAACGCTAGTTCCTGACTGCATGCTTCCAACCCATTCCAGTTTAGTTGGGTATTGTATGGTCGGTTGTCGTTAATTCTGACCAACATGTTATCGTTTCTCATTCCAAGAAGCAATATTGTGATAACATCTGGGATTGTGGGATTCTGGAAGTACTTTGGCTGTTGGCTCCTTCTTGCCAATTCCCTTTACATTCCAGCCGGTATGCAACCAATCTCGCTTCCGCCTTAATATGCTATTGACGCTGCTTCTCATCGCAATTGTTAAACACAGACTGAAATTTTGATAGCACCAGTTCGGTTTTCCTTTGATCTGTTTTTGGCCACCATAGATGACCATGGGTCTTATCACACTCAGTGGATTTAGTTCACATGTATTTCCTACTCTTCTACTATCATCATCAATAGATTGACAAAATCCAAGAACATTTTGTATATTACAAACCTTCTATATAATTAGTAGAATTACTTCTCAATTTCCAACTTACAGAAATAGTATAAAACGTTATACATAAGACAATTCTAATAAATCAAATCAACAGTTATAAAGGCAGAGGTTTTTTAATGTTTTTGCTGGCTTTCAACTAGCCTGAAGGTAAAATCAACTTGACCTGAGGTAAAATTATCAATTATTCATCTTTTTTACGTTCTCGCTGACTCAAATCACGATTGGTCGTAGTTAATAGAGCATCAACTCAAGTTTTTAATACTATCTTCAGCACAGATGGATTTTGTGCGCAAGTTAAATGCAATCGTGTATAATATGTTTCTCTTCGGCGAGAACTGAGAGATGATAATGTGGAAGAAGTCGATAACATTCCTATGGAGTCTTATCATTATAGGATTAATACTGACTTGGATAGTAATTTATCTTTTATATGTTATAGAGAAAATGGCATATTAACGGTGAACTTGAATAGTTTTCTCGTTTTCATTAAAATTCTTTGATAATATAATTATTGTGGAGCTCTTGAAGAACTGGAATTACCATCAAAGTTAATAAGATTAATAATAATCAAAATCGCTATGTATATAGGGAGTCTTAAAAGGATTGTTTTTTTACTAGATTTGACGTTTGGTTCAGGTGCGTGGCGAATTTGATATTCTACATTTTATTACAGGATATGCCGATGATATAACTATAGTAAAAACCAAATAAAGTTGCGTAAACGTCACCAAGATCGTATTTCTATCGCATGTGTGGCTATATTTCTATCGAAAAGTGCATATACTTAAATTTGTTAATTAAGCAGTTCTGAAGATTACCCAATCAATAAAAAAACTTTTGTACCAAAATAATGTATAAGCAATATAGCTTTATTGGGTTTAGACGTCCCTCGATATGAAAATTTGTGTTAAAATTCTCATAAAGAAGCCTGCAATTATTGACGGTAAAATAGTCACTGCCAGAAATAATGTCATGTAGCCGCGTTGTAGTGTCATCGATTTTTGAGGTTATAGTTACGTGCTTTATAAAATTTTCTTGTGACAAATATTTATAATCAAAACTGTTTTCTTTAAAAACAACAAAACATTTTCTTCTGTGATTGTTAAAATTTCCAAACAGCTGAATAGCCGATGCAAAGAACTTGTGGCTTCATTAGTAAATTATTTTGAACAAGGAAGGAAAAATAATGGTCCTTTGTTGCCCTTAAATGCTGTACAAGAGGTAGGTAATACGTGAATAAAACATCCTTACTTTACTTTACGAAAATTTCTATTATTTTAGCGTGTAGCTGCTGCTTTAAAAATCAGTGTAAGAACGTCTTCCTCCTTACCATTGCATATTCAACTATATCGAATTAATTTGGGGCATAGCAAAAAATTACTACAACAGGCATACTGGTAGGGATGGTAACAGTGCGAATAACTGCCTGAACATGTGGAACGAGGCACTGTACATGATAACTCCTGATATGTGGAAAAATTCGATACAACATACTGAAAGAGAGATATTTAAATGGTATGAGAGGGAAAGAATATTTGATCGTCCAGAAATTAGTCCCATAGTTATAAATTTTAATAGTGAAGAGAGTGACACTGATGTTGAAACAGATGAAGAAAATGAACGAGAATTTGAATCTGTATAGTTTCATTTCACAATGTTGATTTGTTTAATGTTAGTTTTTGTCTTTGAAAATACGTTCATTATTAAACATATTTTATTTTATTGCTTGTATTTTTATTATATTTATTTATTAAAAGATTTGGTAACTCAGTAATAACCTTACCACTTTTATTCTAGAATTCCTTACTTTGTGAAATCTATTCATAAATTTAATTAACAAAAAACGTAAATGAAAAAACTCCACACTATATTAAACGAAAACTATCAAACTATCGATAATTTTGTAGTTTTCATTTATAATATTGTGAAATTTTCTACATTTTTTGTTGACTTCAGTTATTTTCTGTTAATTTCCATATTTCGTGAACAATCTGACAACGCTGCAAATGTTCACAATGATGACGTAAACGCAACTTTATTTGGTTTTTACTATATATTGTAGGCAGGAATAAAAAAAAGCTACAAAAGGTTAAAACCAGCATAGAAAGTATTTTAAAATAAACAAACTCTTTTGTTACAAAATTTAGTATAAACAGTTTTATTTAAACTACCGTTTTAGACAATAACCGATGGATAACAACGAACCTAGTTAATATTTTAAAAGCAATTTCTTCGGTAATTAAGCTCTACGCAATCATTTTATTACGGTATTATTACATAAGGTATATTGTAAATGTTTTGACTCTGAATCCTTGATACTTTTCGTGAAAGATGCCTAAACATTTTAACACCAGCTGTACCTAAAGAACCAATCATTTGTTAAATTAATTCAACTTTATTATAAAAACTGATCCTTAGTGAATAACGAATTGTAGACATTGACTTTGAAGTTAAGTCGTGCGTTGATAATTTTGTCAAAATTTTTTTCGTTAGGTACTCCTACAACGCATGATCTATTTTAAATAATTTGATTTGAACATTCATTGTTATACAGAGGATATAGTATACCATTCTTCTTGTAGTCAATGTCCTATAATAAGTTTGACATTCGCCTAAGTCAACTTTTGTTATAAACAAATTTAATGAAATAATTGAATACTTCAATTGAATTTGTGCACTTTTAATAGTAATAATGCGTTTATGTGTACAGAAAAGAATGGATAATAAGCAAGCTGTTAATAATTTAATTCAACAATAAATAATTCGAATCCACTAATATTTTCTGTACACATGAATGAAGAAACAACACTTTGCGATCTTTACTAGTCGATATATGAAATAAAATTAGGAAACCTCAAGATAGGTTTTAATGAACAAAATCGAATATGACAACTAAATAAATAAACACGACAAAAATCCTAGTAACAATTTAAGACTAAGTAAAAGTATATACTACATTCTTCCCGCCTGAGTTAATCAATGTAATCCTCCAGGAATGCAGGAGGAAGGTATAGTATCCGTTTCGGGTATTTGATGGTCAACTAAACGATTAGGAGGTGCTACAGCATCGTCAACACTAGTCCGTGGATCTTGAATAACAGTGGACCTTTTTGGGAGTGGTTCATTCTCAGCAAATTTTTGTTCATCTTGAGCGGCCGTAGGAGAATCTTCTTCTGAAACTTGTAGAGTGTCATACTCTTGAAGAGGGGCTAGATGTCTCAAAGATACGGTAGTTTCTCTTCCATCAGATAAACGTACTTTAGCATATTGAACAAGCTCCACTTTTTCAACTAAGGGATCATTCCAGTACTCAGCCAAGGAAGAGAGGTTCCATTCATTGAGCGTCTTGGATAGGTGAACATTCTTTCGTGAGGTGTAGAGTTAGTGGTTGAGCATAGTAATGATCGGATAGAGTGAAGAGCTTCAGGCAGTACTTGTTCCCATTGATTGATCTGAAGATTACGAGACTGAAGAGCCAATCTAATCGTTTTCCATATAATACTATTGTAGCGTTCGCACTGGCCATTTCCACGGGAATTGTACGGAGTAGTTCTGCTCGTAGCTGTTGTAAAAAGGACTTAATTTCACGGGATATAAAGGAGGAACCTTGATCAGTATGTATATAAGAAGGTGTACCGAATAGAAAGAAGAGTTGTTTGAGATGCTTTATAACTTCAGTACTAGAACAAGGAAATGCAAACGGGAATCTGGAGAATTCGTCTACAACTGTAAGCATATAAGGTTTTCCAGAAGAAGTTGGAAGGGGGCCTTTAAAATCTATATTAAGTCTCTCGAAAGGTATTGTAGATTTGATGAGTGTACTTTGTGCTTTATAAAATTTGGGTTTAATTTCATTGCATATGCGGCGAGAACTTGTTATTTTGCGAACTTCTTCAAGTGAAAAAGGCAAATTCTTTGACCTGAGCCAGTGGTACATACGGGTAATACCAGGATGACATAGTGATACATGCATTTCAGAGAGCTTAACTAGATTACTTGTGAAACAACTAACCCGACAATTTAATGAACAAAATCGAACATGACAACTAAATAAATAAACACGACAAAAATCCTAGTAACAATTTAAGACTAAGTAAAAGTATATACTACAATATACCTTTAAGAACTGATGAATTCAGCCGCTGTCCATTGCGCACTATCCGTAACTCCCAACTGACTGACTTTTCACTTCTCTATTATATATTTTTGTAATCCTATAAGAGCCAATCTCAACTGGTACACTGATGGCTCTAGAACAGACACTAGGAGCCGGAATATATGGGGTACAAGAGAAGATCACGACCTTTTTAAGCCTAGGGAGACATGCCACTGTCTTTCAGGCAGAGGTAATGGGCCTGAAACTTCCTGTGGAATTGCAAACAACCTCACTATGGAGATCATCCACCAAAGGATAAACAACCAGGCGTTGCGTTGGTGACATATAACCCCAGGACAAAGGCATGCTAAACTATTCCTTAAAAGTCATTCGGCCAAATTGTCACTCGATGTCAAAGTCGAGAAACGACGTAGATGATGGTGGGAATGCTGACCGGGCATTGTAGGCTTAGGAAGTATATGCACACAATTGGCCTAGCAGATTATAGCCTATGTAGGTTTTGTCAGGAAGAAGACGAAACCGTGGAGCACATAATCTGTGAGTGCGAATGCCTAGTAAGGGTGCGGTTTCAGCTATTCGAAGAAGAAAAAACGATGGCAGAGAGCTACGCAAGGGAGGTGGTATCCAGGCTAATAGGTCTAACAAAAAGAATAAAGCTAGATATCGAGCTCTAAAAATAGGGAGGACCACAATAGATCTGTAAAGATCGCAGTGGGATAAGACAAAGAGTTACTCCATTTCTAATCTAATCTAAGTCTGCCACTGATTATATTCTTTCTTACTTCTTCATATGCATCTACCGCTTTCAACACGCTTGCAATTAAAGCCTATAAAGAGTTTATTTATTTACTACATCTTCGAGTAATATGTTTTCAATTGAAAGTAAAATAATTTTAAAAAAAACTACTGCACATTGCACTCGTTGGTTTATGTATTGTATGGTCTTGAAATGTTGCCTCGATCCGCCTCGTCTTGCTGGAGTTATTAATGAGCATCGGGTTTTATCGTTATCTTTATTTCTATCGTACATTTTTTTTGAAGTAATCTCTCGATGCATCCACCAGCAGGAATCCGTCTTTATAATATATCTAGTAATCGAAACCTATTATTTAGGTAAGTAGCCGCATACACCGGGTGGTTTCGGAATTTTATTGAATTTAAATTGCTTATTTTATGTTATTAAATGTATTTTGTGCTGCAACTACGCAGTTTTAAGTTTTAAAAGTTTTTTTTTTGTAAAATTTACCTTGGACAAAAAATGGTGGTGAATTAAACTGAAAAATCTCTGTAAATCGCTATTTGGACGAATTTAAAGATGTTTGTAGTAATCTTACGAAACAAATTATATCAAAATCATCCTAAATCTGTTCTTGTATACAGTACGTTTGAATATAATACCTGTCAAATTAGCTAAATGTCACAATGGAGTTTATAGAAGTTTAATCAGATGAATTAAAACATTGTCTTTATCTCCTTTTTCATTTTTTGAAGGCTATATTAAGATATTAATAACTATTCATATATTATCCGATACAATAGGTATTGAATTTGATGCATCTAAATTAATTGAACATCAATGTTTTTGTCGATATCGGTCGTAGTACCGAAAGTAGGTCAGTCGTAGTAAACGCATAATATTATTTAATACCTGTCGTGCACATCAATATTCTACAATTTAATTAATGCATACAGAAATGGGTGACCTCGCACAACTTGTCCGGTTTCCTAATACTTGCTTCTAATTCCATTACGAAACAGTTATCACTTTTCAGTAAAGCGATATTGTTAGTAAATTTTATAGAAATTTTGTTAATTAGGTTCCGAACAGAAGGATAATCTTGCGTTTCGTTTGGATTATTGATAGTCGGACAGAGTGTTAAAGTATACAGGGTGAATTAATTATTTTTACCATTACTACGTAGAATATCAAATGGATATACGAACAAGGATTGTTAAAATGATAGAATGATAATCGTATAAGCAGCTTACTACCGGACTAAAAGTCTTAGAACGTATATTTTGAAAATAGTTCTCAAAATATCCATTATTTCTAGATTTTTAGAAGTTATAGACCATTCTAGAACGACGTCACTGAAAGGTCGGCCATATTGTGCCGAAGGGCACATATTCTGTTTAGTTTCAATTGTTTAATAGTGAACAACGGATAATAGTTGGACTTCAATTAGTTCTTAAAGGTATCAGTAGGTATACTAAACGGGTACGAGCGCTGCGGAAATGCGCATGCTCTCCTGAAAAGCTCACCAAATTTTGACAATTGGCTCACCCCCAAATTTTGGTTAGGGTGGATTTGGTGAACTTTTCAGAAGGGCATGCGCATTTCCGCTGCACTCGTACCCGCTCAGTATATCTACTGGTATCTAAAATGCCATTGTTATGTAGTTTTGTAAAGTGTGGAATGTGGGTAGCAAGTAATAAGGTATTTTTTTTCGATTTACGGCTGTTTTAACAAAGCGAGGATTTACAAAGTCTTCTGACAACCAACTGAGTTCATTGCAAGATAGATTTTTATAATGTAATGATCTATTTGTCATTTAAATAATATCACTGATATTGTCAATAATTGAATTAGGCTTTACATCCAATCTGTGAGTGATTCATCTAGGTTAACATCAGGTTTCACCATTTGATCGGCGACATTTGATCTGAAAAACTGACATATTGTTGAAGCTTATTTTATTTTATGGTTATTCTATGTTTATATTCGAATATTTTGTGTAATTTTGGTATTTTATATTAAAAAAAAAACGGAATTTACTACCAGAACTTGTCAACTAAGAAAGCTAAGAAGAAACTGAACGTATTCAAGACAGTATCAAGTTAATCTAATTGTAAATCGTTGCTCACTTGAAGATTCCTCGTCTTAAACGGTTAATTTGACCACCGGTTGTTTAATAATGCAACAAAAATGCATATTTTTGAAAAAATAACCGTATGGTAAAGGATGGGATGTCTTTGTGATATACTATGCAGTCCTTGCAGAACTATTCGTTGTGTCATAACGTCTTGCGTTTGTGTTTGTCTAATTATTATTATTGTAGTCGCAGTGTTATTATATTATAAATCTACAGAAAAGGAGACAAATAAATAATCAAATGTAAGTTTTTTTTAATAAGTAATTAAATCACGATAACAGAAGTGAAATATATCAAATCTAGTTCCGACAGACTCTGCTACAAAGTACTGTTAATAAATTTGAAAACTTATTTCTATAGTGTGTAGTGTGAGATATTTAATAGATCTAACAGTTAAGCAACAGCAAACATAATCTAACTGGGTTATTTATGGTTACGTACAAACCAAAATTAAAACCAGCACACAAATATTTAACATCACATAAAAGTGTTGAGGCGTAATGAGTATAACGGTAAACAAAATGGAGGGTATAATTTCAAATAAAAAGTATATTACGATACTTTTATTGATTGGCAAATTAATGTTTTCAACAAAAAGCCTAATAGGATTTGGTATCTTATATTCGTTCAGTTTTTATAGCAAAATTGGACGTTTTATATTTGTTGTGGTGATAGGAAAAAATGAAAAGGTTTTGACATTGACAGTTAATGGCAAAGCAGCAACTTATTTTACTCCTATGTACGTCTGGTTGCCTATAATAAATGCATGTTGAAGTGTATGTATATTTGTTTATGTATTCTGAGTGAAAAATCAATTTTTAATATCTGTAAAATTAATGACACACTTTTTTGACACTGGCAGATCCAACAGGCCAGCTATACTTTGTGAACATTAAAATTAAACATGGAAAACATACATTTTTTAATATACTTCCTTCGCGGATTCAAACAATCTACTACTTGGTAGGTCACGCGCCTAATCAACTGATCTGATGTACTAGTAAACTCCAAACGATATGATTTCCGTTCCACTCATGGCATTTCTTTTGATTTTGTAGGAATTATATAAAAACAATTCTATACACGTTCCTCCGGACAATTGGAAGCTATCGGTCAATCAATATAACGACTTTAAGAGAAATCACATATAAGTATGAGGTCAATCCCGCTGCTCTTGATCAGGATATTGGAACAAGTAATTTTTTATTCACAAACTATCCCTCTTTTAAATCTCTAAATTTGAGAATTTGATATAAAAAATAAATGTGTCATTTTTATCCACGATTTGTTTTTTTAAAGATGGACTCATGCAAGCAAAATTTAAAACTAAAACTAAGAAGATAAAACCATGTCAAGTAATGTAGATAGTAATGTAGATGTTCAAGCAAGAAACTCAGAAAGTAATGGTGAATTCCCTCCAGTTCCATTCGCATTTTTTCAGTGCCATGTAAAGACTGCTCCAACTCGGATCCGGTGGAGTTACCAAAGAAATGCGAGCCACACCAGTGCAGTTGATTCGACTGGGATTGTTCCTCTAGAACTGTACCAGCAGCACAGTTCTAAAACTTTGCACTCAGTGCTAAAAAACCTCACCGGTGCAAGCCAGTCGAATTCGCCACAAGATTTAAATTAAAACTAAGAAAGATGGCCAACCTTCAACTAAGAAATTCATGTCTTCCATGAATTCGACACAACGCATGCGTCAAGCCCTGACCACAGGTCACCTACTAGTGATTTGTGTTAAGTTATTGTTTACATGTTTGAAAATATTTTCATAGTTTACAACAATATTTTTCATAAACAAGATGGTTTACGTTTAATATGTATCTTTCAGCTATCTGACAGCTCGATTACTATTGTAAGTTTTGACAAATGTTTGCAAAGAGTGCGCATGTCCGGTTGGTTTATTAATTTATGTTGCATGAGTATCTGACTATTGTTAGTTTAAATTTAATCTTAAATTAATTTTAGTTTAGTTGATGTTGCACCGCGTCTTTAAACATTCCATGACCCTGTATGTAAGTAGAAACAATTAACACAGTAGATGACCTTGAAATGACATTGTGTTATTGGAGCCGTAGACTTGTTATGTTACATTACTCCGTCGGGTGAAAATTTCATACTGACGGATGTCGCTAGCACTAAAATGACTATTATTATGAATATGTTTTCAACATTTTTAAAATTGCTGGAATATTTGCATTTGAGAACCGAGTTCGTGAAATGAAAATTTGCATTTAAGGGAACAGGATTTGTTGATGTGAAATGGTCATGTAGGTAATCAACTGAAAATCGTTGAAACTTGCATTACCTTTAATAGTTTTATTTTACAAAAACGACCTTCCAATTTTAATATACGAGGATATATTGAAAAATTCTTAGCCTACTATAGAACCAAACAAAATTTCAATGTCAAAATATTTTATTACCCAACATATTCTCCTCTTAATTGGATACATTTATTACAGGGAACCTGCAACGTCTCTAGACCATTCAAAAAAAAATGTTTCTTCTTACTCTGCAAACCAGACCTCCACAGCTATTATTACCTCCTCGTTGGAAGAAAATGTACTACCTTTTAAACTTTTTTTCAGTTGAGGAAAGAGATGATAGTGTTCTAGTAATTCAAACCCTAAATCACGAATTTTTTGCATGGCAACATGAGATTTGTGTGCAGGGGCGTTGTCCTGCAAAAACAAAACACCATTGGATAGCTTTCCGCGTCTTTTCTCTTTAATTTTTTCCCGTAGAGTGGCCAGTAATGTCGAATAGTAATCTCCAATTATTGTTCTACCCTTATCCAAAAAATCAATCATGATTACTCCATGGCAATCCCATAAAACTGTAGCAAGAACTTTTCCAGCAGATTTTTGGACACGAAACTTCTTAGATCTTGGGGAACCAGAGTGTCGCCACTCCATCGATTGTTGCTTTGTTTCTGGATCGTAGAAATGTACCCAAGTCTCATCCATAGTAACAATTCGGTTTAAGAAGTCTACATCGTTTTCAAATCGAGCACAGATCGAACGCGATGCTTCTACCCTTGCCCGCTTTTGGTCAACATTCAAATATTTGGGGATCCATTTTGCAGCAATTTTTCTCATGTCCAAATTGACGTGAACTATATGATGAACGCGTTCGTATGAAATATTCAGTGCTTCAGATATCCGTTTTAGCCCAATTCGATGGTCTGATAAAATCATGTCATGAACTGCACCGATATTTTCGGGGACTGACACAGAAACTGGCCTTCCCGATGATCGGTCATCATCTTCAATAGAAAATTTACCTCTTTTGAAGCTTGCAGTCCAATTTTTCACGGTCGCATACGAAGGACATTGATCACCAAGGGTATTAAGCTGGTTCCAAGCATTCTGGATGGGATTGAGGTCGGGGGATCGAGTGGCACTACCCAATGGAAGTCAAGCAAAGTATTCGTTTAGACATTATTCAAAAGAAACTCCTTTTTCAAGATTAATTATATATTATGGTATTTTTGGTTAGAATAAAAATTGATATTATACAATTTAATTATCTTTCCTATACGGTTTTTTGACCTTCAGAGATAACTAGAGTAGTAAAAGTAATTACCTTTTTTATTTACTTTACAGTACACGACGTCATTCTATACTTTGCAGCAATAATACGAATGTCTTTGTTTGTTAAATAGATTATTTAAATGTAATATTGTTGTTTTATGTAATGAAACGCTACACTACACTTCATCAATTAAACTAACCATATCCTGCTTAAACGGAATATAGATTACGTAAATAATTTTTTTCTTATACAGATAGTAAAGAACTTGTGGATAATTTCAAGGCTCATCTGGAAAAACCCTGTATTGAACCATCATCCAATTAAGAGTCGATTTGTTCTGAAACAAATAATTCCATTTTATGAAATTTTCTGATAATTCAATGACGTACGTTATTTAGTCCTGTCCTGACCTTCGACCTACAATTTTTTCGCGATTGTGTTGACCCAGAACCCAGGGCAATTTACATAGCTTCGTCAGAACGTGCTGTACCACCACAACCTCCATATTATCAGACTCTTTAGAGTAGTGCATGCAGTGAAACTTCGAAGTATGCTGATGGCGATGGCAAGAAGTCATCGAGGTGTAACACTACATAACGGCCTTGTAGGTCGGGAACCGACAATCCACTTAGAAGACACTTTCAAGAGAAATGAACTACAGGTGGAGTCCACCAGGGTCGGCGTTCAATTTTGTTTTGAATAATAATATAATTTTATCTATTTTCATGTAAAAAGAACCCACTTGAAGTTGTAGTCGTAAACGCGAACTTGTCAAAACTAGCGCCATATTGTAAAGTTGACATTCGACTTCAAATCAGTAGCGTAACGTTTTCACATTTCGTAGGTTAGTATTAAAAATGTATTTATCATATGTATAGTTTAAATCAAACATATTTGGGAATTCTTTGAACCTTTTCGAGATATTTTCACATACAATAGACACTGGTACAGTTAAAATATGTATACTTTTAATTATCGATTAGAGATCTTCGATGAAATTGGCCAAAAATTAAGACTCTGTCGGCCTTGACTGTGGATAATTTTTCCTATAACACCAACAAGTTTTTTAGGAGGCATGGTTTTAGATCAAATAAAACACACAACACTCACAGATAAATAATTAAAACATCTTAAAATATATAAAAATAAAGGCTCTGTAGCAGAATAGCGCTGGTCAAAATCGCGCTGGTCAAAAAAGCGCTGGACTTAAATGGCGCTGGTCAAAATAGCGCTGGACAAAAACAGCGCTCCATAAATTAGCGCCGCCAAAAGATAATTATGCTTCTTTATTTTACTACTATCTTATACATAAAAATAAACTATAGTACCGAATTAGCATAATTAGGAATAACATATTTTTCATAAATTACAGTCATAACAATAGTTTTCCTAATTCAATTCGTCAGTTCAACATCGCTTCCCAGCCAGCTGACAGTGATCAAAGTGTTGGTAACTGTCTATAACATTATCAGAATATATAGTCCGGGAAAGTAAGGTCGAAAAATCTGTTAACTATCAAAACTTTCCCATAATGGATTTTTCATTTTTAAATGAAAATATATTGACCCAGCATCACTCTCCTAAATTGTCTAATAATTTCCACTGGAGCTTGCGATGTAGCTTGCAAGCACAGCTCAGACCACCTAAAATTCAAGTGATTTATGCTCGTGTCATTTCTGGATGTGTTCTTACAAAAAAATCGTAGAGATGAAAATTGAAGCAAATCTTATGCTCTTGTAGGTGACGTAAATAGTTTTAAAAAAAAAAAATTTTCCGATCTTAAATTTTCCAAAAATTGAAAAAATTTTCGAAAATTATATTTTTGGCTGGTAATTATAAATAAAATATTAATATCGAGGTCAAAACATAGATAAACATAGAGGGCAAACTTCTAAAAATTTACATTTTTTCAGATTTGGAAAATTCAAAATGGCGGCCGCGCAAATTGGAAACAAATTTTTTTTTTTCATTCGCGTCTAAATTTATGAACATTAACGATATTGAGAAACGGTTTGTTGCAATCGGCAGAGTGAAAGTTATATTTTTATAAATAACATAAACAAAATTTTTAAAAATTTTTTTACATAATTTTTTAGAACATTTACCGAAAATAAAAAAATTTCCATCTAGTTTTTTTTCATTTTGGCGTTGAAAAATTTGTTTAAAATATGTTTTCACATTATAAATATGTGTGTCTTAGTAAGACGAGTATGTAAAAACAAAATTTTTTTAGATGCGACTTTTACAAGCTGAGATAAACAAATTCAAAGTCTGCTAGATACTGTAATAATATTGATTGAAATTTTCAAATTTTGATCACTTCGCTAGATTGTCGAATCCCAACTCAACTTAAACACAAATTTTCATTTTTCTACCGTCAATTGGTCCATTCAAAAGAGAACAGTAATCCTATAGCTCGCCCGATCAAACGGTGCGGCGGCAGCTGCTTGGCGTTGTGGTGGGGGATCAGCGCTCGTTCGCAGTTGAACGAAGCTCAAGCTTTTATTTTGGTTTTCTTCGTAAAAATTTTGCATTTGTGGTTTGCTAATAGTATGGTTATTATCAACCATTACATATTGCTAGAAATAAGGTACAATGATATTTATAATTTATATCTATAAATCCATTTATTATATATATATATTATACATAATTCGAAACGTAGATACTAAGAATAATATTTATTCACAAATTTACATCTATTTTCTACAAATTCTCGCCCTTTTTGGTCTCTGAGGAAGTGGCTCTGTACAATTTTCCTCGTCATTATCATTAGCAAACAAATCCTCATCGATATTATTGCTACTATCAATTGCAAGTTCACAATCGAGTAATTGACTCATATAAAAATTCGGCTCATCACTCAGAGTTTCATTATCATCCTTGTCATTGTCAAGTACCGTACTTACAATTTCGATGTTACAACAGTTTTTGCCTTCGCAATTTTTACATAAAATCGTGCAATGTATGCCAACTTTTTTACAACCACACCTGGAAGTGGAGCACCCTGTGGTACAAGAACACGAAATAATTTTCAATAATTCGTCGGGTACAAGTACGTCGTCAGTCATTTCTGGTGCGAGGCCATAATTATCAATGAATTTCCAACCCCAGTCGGTAGGCTTCATTTTGTCAATAATGGTTTTATCCTTATCCCACAACCGGAGTTGATAAAACACTCTAAAAGAATGAAATTTCATTGCAGCTTCCGTTGGTGGCAAAGTTGCTAAATTAAAAGTTTTTTTAGCTGAAGATTTTAAAAAACATGTAAATCGTAGCATGTTTAACGATTCATTGTGATTTGGTTTCGACACATATGCATATTTTATAAATTCTGTGCCAGCTTTTTCGACTTCAGCTTTCGTTGCGTTACTGTTGTAAAATATTTTTAGTTGATCGAGCAGTTGCATGTTGTTCCTAAGAAGATCTACGAATTTGAGTTTACCTTGGTTATAAAAAGCAGACGTGGTATCACAGCCGCTAAAGGCATGTAATAGTGACACGTAATTTTGAAGCATTGGGTATTTGAAGCTGTCGCATCGATAAAATTTTTTCGCATCTTTACCTTTGCCTAGTTGTTGAAAGTAAATATTAGTTTTTTCATGAGCCAGCTGACTTAATATAACTATAACGTCTACATCCTCAGCAACGATGCAAGCAAATGGATAGTTATTGGAATAGTTTATAGCCGACCGAACAAGCTCTGCATCGACATCTTCTTCTGCTTGGTTTACCAAAAATCCAGCATTGGCAAGTTTTCTCTTCAATAACTGAATAAAATTGTTTTTATTCGTATCATTGCTTAAAAAGTTGCGTTGGTTGATTGTTGGACTATCATCAGTAATAGCATATGCAGGTGATGTACACTGTTTTTTTCGCCGGATTCGTTCTACATTTTTTGTTCCCCGGTCATTTACACTTTCAGGATAACCATCAAAATATATCATGCAAGTGTTACCATTTTTAGCATAATTTTTCTGGATATAATTAACGTACTGATCACCTACTTTTCCATACGTCGAATTCCTATTCCAAACCACTCGATGTAACAAAAAACCACCATCTATAATAAATATTGAGTTTTGGAATGTCGGAGGTTTGACTTCTGGCGTAAAACAATCATAAAAATCTGATTTCTTGTTTTTACGCATACCAGTTTCATCAAAAATCGACAGTGGGCATGGCGCCAACTCGTGTTCTAAATACTTTTGCATATCTTCGTCGTTTCTTTTCCACACGCAAATTCTTTGGAATAGTAAAGCAGGATCTATCGCAAGCTCATCTTTCTTCTTGTCAATGTTGTAGCCTTGTAAAGTCACGACTCGATTTTTCCGTTGTAATTTAATATCTTTCCAATTGTTGCCGTATGTTTCTTTCATTAATTCGGAGCCTATTTCAATTGCAATGTGGCAATTCACTAGTTCCTTATCTGCGATCAAGCCAGTGCTTATACACATGATTTCTTGTGTCGATGTAAACGGATTATGAGCTACAAACCAATCATAAAATAAATCGACAATATCATTATCAGTCACAATCCTGGCATCACTTGCATCTACATGCTGACCACTATTGGTATTGAAAGAAATATTTCCGTGATCGAGAACAGTTTGATCAACTTCAAACAGTGAAGGCATACATAGTACCCATTCGTTGGTTACACTATCTTCAACCCCTCTCCCATGCGTAAGACCACCTTGACTCTTCATACCTTTCATGACAGTCTGTTCTATTATCATATCTGACCATGTGCCGCTTCGAAATTTGTCAGATCTTCGCACTGTAAAGTGTCCTCGTTCAGTGAATCCTCGAAATTCATCGCCGTGCAAACGTTTCATTTGTTGAATGTAAATAGGTGTTGCTTTAGCGTAATTAAAATGGCCAGCTGCAAGAAAAACAGGTATCATAAGTTTAGCATTTGATAGATGTCCATCCCAATCACCGGCTCGTTCTGAATCAAGAAAATTATGACCGATCTGTACTAAATTGGGGTACTGTGCCCACAATTTTGCAGTTGGGCTTCTTTTAGAAAGTTCGGTCAAAGTTTCATGAAATTTATTCAGAACTTGACTAAAATCGGGGTGATTTAATTTTTCCATTGTAGTTCCTTCAACATTGTGTAGAATATCTTCAAGATATTTTTTTTCAGTTTCAGTCAATTTCATTTCAGATATAACAATTTTTATGAGAGCTAGGTATGCTAATTCATGACATCGCAGAGTCCTAGCGTAATCACTGCACTCGATAACTTTATCGACAGAGTTCGGCCCAAAAGCCAGACATAATAAGTCTTTTAAACCACTGTCTTTCATAATGAAACCAACCGCTTTTAAGTATGACATGAACATATGAAAACCCCCAAGTCTCAGAATAATAAATTTTAAATCTGAATCATCTGGTGCGCAGGATATCATTTCAAAAGCTTTTACAAATAGCGGTAAATCAAACGTTACTATCGCGTACTTTTTGCCATAGAATCTTGCTTTTTGTAGTGAGTCAATTAAAACAGCATAAATAGTATCTTCATGAGATGGCGGGGCATTTAGAAAAGGCAAGAATACAATTTTGGATATATCACACGTCTTGTCAAGTGTCAGTTTATCTAAAAATCCATTCCTGCCGCTCGTTTCTGCAGAATTAATTGCTTTTGAATAAGCCCATAAAAAGTTTGACGGTGCAATATTTGTTGAGGCATTAGGAAATATATCCTCAAGATTTTCGAAAGGTATTTCACGCAGTTTACTATAGTCTTTAATTTCATTTGACAACAATTGCAGTCCACTCATTTCGCTAACTATTTCGGCAGTTGGTACTTTTTTCAACCTTGGAACGTAATCCTTAGTTGTTACTGATCGATATGGAGTAATAATCATAATGCCACCCATCGCGTGAAATGTTCCACTTCCATTGAGCGTGCGAACGTTATGATCAGCATTATCATAAACAAATTGTATGGTACAATCTTCCAAGTTTGGGGGGGCTTGTTCCATGGTATCTTTGAAATTTTTAGCAAGTGATTTGCGAAATCTTTTGGTTTCGATATAGGAGGCAGTGTATCCATAATTAGAAAATAAATTTACAATATCTTTACAACCGGTTTTTTCATGTAAGAGTGAAGCAGCACCTACTTGTATAGGAGATATAAATGAATTGGGTCTTATAATTTTAATTAATGAGTGCGCCATGTTAACTGATTGTCTTTCATATGGAGTGAGATTGCCCTTTTTATTTTTTGTGCATAGAGTATCGAGTAAAATTTGTAAGGTTTCAGGTACGTCGTCACGTATTTTATCGTAAAATTCGCTACAGGGAGGGTAAAACTCAGTGTCATATACCATCTCACGAATATCTTCAAGCAATATATTTGCTGCTGTTAAAATGATTCGCTTACGTTCTTCGCGTGGATCAGTGCTTCTTCGATCATACCAGGCTTGAGTTAAAATATCACATGCTTTGTCTTTGAAACAGATTATAATCTCTCTATTTCTCTTTCTACTGATAATTATTTCATCATTATGATATTTTAAAAGTTTCTGACAAATATAATCCAACCCCTGCGCTTCACCTTTGTAACTTTTCATAATATATTTTAAAGGAAATTGGCATTCATCTCGATTTTCATGTAAAAAATTCATTACGTGCTCGACAATAGGATCATTAGTTTTGATGCGTTTTGGTTGTGAAGGCTCCGTTTTGTAAAACTCAGTTAAACATTTACAATGATAACGGGGTGGATTACTCAAGTTTTTCAAATGTATTAAATCTATTTTTGTTAAAAAAGCTGCAAGTCTAGCCCCTTCTTTTGACTTCAACGTTTTTGCTCTAGTTTTTATATTATTTAAAGTGCTCTGATTATCAATTTTACAAACAACTTCTCTTTTTGCCTGTGGCTTCTTTGTTTGTTTTATAATGAACGGATCCGAAGCATCGCGATTACAAAAAATACAAAATAAATGATAAGAAAAACTGTCTGTGGATCGTCGTTTTTTCGGGCTCAATATAACACGTTTTTTAAATGTAGCGGTAATATTGCCTGCATGAGTGTATGACCTATAACATTTTTTGTGAACTTGCAATTCGATCTTTTTACTGAGTCGTGCGTGTAATGAGTCGTTTCTTTGTAAACTTGATTTCACTATAGTTGTGCGACATTTGTCACTAACTTTTAGAATGTCGCTGGTTAAGGGTTCTTCGCAGAAAATGCAGTCATTATCATCGCCCATTGACTCTTCGTAAACCTCATCCGTCTGATCCTCTCCTGCATGATCCTCGTCAGCGTAATTCTCGCCACCGTGATTCTCGTATGTACGATACTCGTCTGCGTAATCATCCCCAGCGTGATCCTCGCCTGAATGATCCTCATCTGCTTCATTGTACTCCATAATGATGTTAGTTGCCAACAACTGCAAATAAACATTTTTGTTACACTTAGCTTCTTTATAAATATTAATCAATTTAATTACGTGTATTCTAATTTATGGTATGTGAGCAAACAGCATTACCTGAGATAAAAATTCGCTGTTGTTTTCTTGGCACAAGCACTACATTGGTAGTATAGTAAATGCGACTCTATACAGCTGTTCGAAGTTCACATCAACCAGTAGAATGGACCCGGCTCATCTCTCTGTCTATCTCTCTCTCTGTCTCCCTCTTTCTCTCTCTGTCTCCCTGTCTTTTTCGTAGCCTTTGTCGAATTTATACCTGCGCTCGATTTCTTGCGACGCCACGCTATTTAGTTGTAACTGCTCCAAAAGTATTCTCTAGTCTCAAACTGAAAAAATATAAGAATGATTTTCATTCGCAGATTGGACAAGTACAATGAAATTAAATTACGTTAACTTGTAATACAAATTTGTGTTTATTATTTAAATAAAACAGAATAAATGATGAGAATCTCAAAATCATTACTCGTATAAAACTGTAGAAAAAATACTATTTGGAATAAATTTTTTACATTTAATATAATTAATAACTGACCATTATACATACCTTTCAAATTTATTGTTTGCGTTTCCATGACAATTTATAAATGTATTTTTTTAAACGTATAGCAGAGTTCTTAGTAAGGGCCGTTCGGGCGCTCTACGAGAATGAGCGCTGACCCCCCACCACAACGCCAAGCAGCTGCCGCCGCACCGTTTGATCGGGCGAGCTATAGGATTACTGTTCTCTTTTGAATGGACCAATTGACGGTAGAAAAATGAAAATTTGTGTTTAAGTTGAGTTGGGATTCGACAATCTAGCGAAGTGATCAAAATTTGAAAATTTCAATCAATATTATTACAGTATCTAGCAGACTTTGAATTTGTTTATCTCAGCTTGTAAAAGTCGCATCTAAAAAAATTTTGTTTTTACATACTCGTCTTACTAAGACACACATATTTATAATGTGAAAACATATTTTAAACAAATTTTTCAACGCCAAAATGAAAAAAAACTAGATGGAAATTTTTTTATTTTCGGTAAATGTTCTAAAAAATTATGTAAAAAAATTTTTAAAAATTTTGTTTATGTTATTTATAAAAATATAACTTTCACTCTGCCGATTGCAACAAACCGTTTCTCAATATCGTTAATGTTCATAAATTTAGACGCGAATGAAAAAAAAAAATTTGTTTCCAATTTGCGCGGCCGCCATTTTGAATTTTCCAAATCTGAAAAAATGTAAATTTTTAGAAGTTTGCCCTCTATGTTTATCTATGTTTTGACCTCGATATTAATATTTTATTTATAATTACCAGCCAAAAATATAATTTTCGAAAATTTTTTCAATTTTTGGAAAATTTAAGATCGGAAAATTTTTTTTTTTTAAAACTATTTACGTCACCTACAAGAGCATAAGATTTGCTTCAATTTTCATCTCTACGATTTTTTTGTAAGAACACATCCAGAAATGACACGAGCATAAATCACTTGAATTTTAGGTGGTCTGAGCTGTGCTTGCAAGCTACATCGCAAGCTCCAGTGGAAATTATTAGACAATTTAGGAGAGTGATGCTGGGTCAATATATTTTCATTTAAAAATGAAAAATCCATTATGGGAAAGTTTTGAATTGTATTTCCTTACTTTCCCGGACTAATAAGGAACGGAAAACAAGTAAGAACAACAATCAATATTTTTCATCATACTTCAACACATATCGCTTCCCGACCAACTGACACAGATCAAAGTGTAAACAACTACTTGTCAGTGTCATATTTATTTAAAGTCTAAAAAAATGGCAAATCTAAGAAAGGAGGTGATACATTATTCCACGAAGGATATAATTACCGAAATGACAAGCAACGTGAAATTGCATTTTTTTAGACTTTAAATAGATATGATACTGACAAGTAGTTGTTCACACTTTGATCTGTGTCAGTTGGTCGGGAAGCGATATGTGTTGAAGTATGATGAAAAATATTGATTGTTGTCCTTACTTGTTTCCCGTTCCTTATATTCTGATATTGTTTGTAAAGGAAGGTTGATGCTTAGCGGTGAAACTTGATTTTTCAATCACATCCTACTGTAATAGTTGATTTTGTAAGGATATTTCAACCGGCGCTATTTTATGGAGCGCTGTTTTTGTCCTGCGCTGTTTTTGTCCAGCGCTGTTTTTGTCCTGCGCTGTTTTTGTCCTGCGCTGTTTTTGACCAGCGCTATTTTGACCAGCGCTATTTATGTCCAGCGCTATTCTGATACAGAGCCAAAAATAAAATGTTCGACAGTAAACACAACCTCAAATGTCAATAATAAAATAACTGTCGGCAAGAAACATCGTTTGTAACGCCAACGGAATGAAACGGTCGTTAAGAGTCGACAAGACCGTTTTTGATTTCTGCGCAAGACAGTTGGCAAACTTCACGTGTCTTCTTCTTATGTGAAATGGAGTCTATCTGCTTTAGCATCTTATTCTGTTTTTTTCTATTAATGTCGAGACGAGTTTTCCAATAATTTTACATTCAGTTGTGCTAACATTAAAAACACCGCAATTATTGAATAACGCCCCACCGTTTTCCTCGACATTCTATCAATTTATAAATACTATACTTCAATCCATCATTAATGCGTCACTTAAAAATATCAGGTATTAATATTTTATGAGTGTCAGTATGGTGACTACCATATAAAATCTATTTGCGTTGGGACGAGTTTTTTTTATTGATATTTTGATAGCTTAAACGTGCTTGGATGAAAATCAGCAAACGCCAAATGAAGTGTAAAGTTATTTTACCTGTTAAGAATATAAATTAATGATGAATATTGTCGATTGTTATTCCACGCTTTACTTTTTGATTTAATTTTCTATAGTAGCATCCTTTTTTAAACCTTTACACAAACGATTATTTTTTAATGCCCCACGCTGTTCGCCAATTAAGTTTTTTGTGTACAATATATACAAATACTGTTTTCTTTTCAGATCTAACAGTGGTAGTACAGTGAGCATGATGCACATCACCGAGGATACACCTCCCGATATGCTAGCAGGAGCTATGGATGTTGTAGTTCATCTTCCCACCGGTAAAAACGTTAAAATGGCAGTTGCAAGGAGGTAAGATGAAAGTCCTATTTTGTGATGCTTCCTTTTTTTTTTAAACAGGTATTGTCTGACAAGTCTCCGATAACATTGCATCCAGGTCTTTACAAATCCTCGTACTATAGTTTTCGGTGTACCGAGAATCTGACCTGGTTCAGGCTGCTCTGACCCTCTTTTTGCAAGTTCGTCAGCTTTTTCATTGCCCTCGATACCCAGGTCAGCTTGACGTTATTCCGTTTGGCTAACATCTCCAGTTCTTCGATGCAATCCCATACTAGTCTAGAGGTCACTTTCTGGCTTGAGATTGCCTTGCCTGACTATCTGACATGATATGGATCTGTTTAGATACTCATACCCTTAAATTTGTGTAACTGTGAATAAACTATAAAATCCTCTACAAGGGTTGTAGGGTGTAGAGAATAAATGTAAAGAATGTAAACTTCAAATCTCTGTATTGTAAATTATTTTTGCAGTACACCAATGATGGATCTACTAGTGCAAATAACCACCACCCATCAACTCCAACTGTCGAATTATACACTCCAAGCGCTCGGAATGGTACCATCATCTGAATACAAAGATAAAATTCTCCCGTACAAACCTAATACTCCGATTGGTACTTTAGACACCCAACACATTAAGGTGGTACCCAAAGCTAGGACGGCGCCAATACCTAAAAACGTACCACCCGGACAACAACCTTTCGAAAGTACATTTAGACTGAAGGTGCATTTACCTAGGAATCAACTGTACGTAGCAAGGGTCAGTAGAAATGTGTTGTTGGAAGATATTATGAAGAAGGTGTGCGAAGAGAAGAATTTGGATCCGGTGAAATATGATTTTAAACATCCAGGTGAGTCTACGTTTTGTTAAGGCACTAAAGAGATGAGTCTTCTTATCCGCCATTTTGGTGCCTGAATTTTATTGTTTTGTGATGTGTCAAGTTGAAAAATTTTTGATATTGAACCAACGTCAACGTACAACAAGACACCAAAATGGCGGACGAGAATACCTATGTTTACAACGCTCTAGTTTTGTTCATTCAAAGAATATCTACAATTTATTGTTCCATGAGTCAACCACAAGCCTACAGTGACAAGTGACAGACTACTTGATTGACAAGGTTACTGATGTTAAGATATATCACATAACCTATTATTTTTCCCCAGAAGTTTTGCTTGAATACTATATAAATACAACAAACCATTTTTTTTTTCTGTTGAACTTGTGTCATTAGCTTGTACCTCATCCAACTGACCCTGGAGTCCTCAGAATTAATTTTTGCTTCTAGCGACACGTCCAAATTTCCAGTATTTATATACTAGAGAAACATGGATTAAGATTCTTTTAAATTATGTACATTTCTGTGAAAAAACGATAAAAATTAATAAATCCGGTACTGTTATCTCCGCCATATTGGTGTGACTCTTAGTACCTCCCACTGATATAGTTCATTCAAGCGCTTTTGGTATTTTTTTCGATGTAGGTTTGAACATTTGATAGAGTACATCTGAATATTTCAGCACTAATAGATGAAGGAAACTATCATAATATTTTTTAAACTCTATATGTTGTTATCTCCATTATTAGTTGTTATTAAAAATCTATAATCACGAAAATCTCGCTTTTCAAGTAGGTAATTCATCTTTATGCAAAAGTTCTAGAGTCAGTTACCTTCCAAGAATGTTTAATGAGCACAGTGTGTAGTTGCGTTGAAAACTCTCATTGTTTTTTTTAGTCTCTTGCTTCTTATCTTATTTGATAAAAACATTACATTGCAGGTAAACTTAGAATTTTATTGACGCTATAATTTGCCGTAAGTAGTTAGAATTATTGTGTAAGCTGGAGTGTTTCGTCATTAGTTATTCGAAAAAAAAAACAGTTAAAAAATTATAGTTGTGGTTACTACTTATGTACCTATAATTAATTATGAAAATTAAGATGATCTAGATTATTGAAAATGTTATCGTAATTTATTTACCGATAACGTACTACGGTAATGAGAAGGTTAGTTATAATTTCCTTTTATATTTTCAACAATAAATATACTTATTTCACTGTTTATTTAGTAAAATCGTTTGATATAAAAAGAAATATAACATAAAATTCCACTTTAACAAAGATGGAGAAGAAATTAATATTGACAGATGACAGTTGACACACCATTTTTTCAACATAAATTATACTTTCTATATATAATACCAGATATTAAAGCATGATAGTTTTTAGATTTGAATTGTGTTCCGAAACGATAAATATCCATTATTTATTTGAAAGAAATTAATAATATAAAATGTCATTAAGAATAAATGGTCTATAATAGGACCTTTCTATTTATAGTAAAATTTAGTTAAATTATGTATTGATTGGAATGTACTTTTATTGAATGTTATGTTAAGTCGTTAAAGAAGATAATGACGGAATGGATACATTTTTGTGGGTAATTAACTTGATTAGTTGTTCTATTAACTTTTTCTGGTTAGTTTCTGTGAAGTCTGTTTCTTACTTCAAACGTAGTTATTTATTGTATAACAAGTTTTTACCCACGCGGAAAGTATTTGTGCCAAAATTTTGTTGTGAGTATTAATAGATAGTACCAATGTGTCAAAAACGGGTCCACTTTTAACAATAAATTATGTGGAGGAGACTAGAACGTTCTATCTCTCCAATTAGTCGAGTTATGAATACATGAAGTTTCAGAAAGTGGATTTTCGAAAATTTTCACTACTTTCACAATTATTATTCATAAGACGGAAACCGTTCAAGTTATGCTTTTGAAAATTTGTTTTCCATTTGATTTTCCTTTTGCAAATACACTCCTGAAATTTCTGTCTAAAATTCATAGTTTTGTGGTATTTACGAGACTTTTTATGTTGAAAAGGTGTTTTTTCAAAAATTTTATTACACTATTTGAATGCGAAAGAATTATTTTATCAAAAAACTGACTGTGGCATCTATTTTCCCGTATCAAAAAACCCCTGGATACCAATTTATAGCCAATTTTTTTTGTAGGAAATTTTGAAGCAAGGGATAGGTATGGAAATATTTCGCGATTCAAATTGCTTTCTGCTATCTCCCTTAATGCTTGGAAATATCAACTCAAAATTTATATCTGTATGTAAAATGATCCCCTGAATCCGATGGAGGAGACTAGAACGTTCTATCTCTCCAATTACTCGAGTTATAGATACATAAAATTTCAGAAAATGGATTTCCGAATATCTTCAATACTTTCATATTTATCATTCACAAGATGGAAACTATTCAAGTTAGGCTTTTGAAAATATTTTTCCCATTTCATTATTCTTTTGCAAATACTTTTCCAAAATTTCAGTTCCAAATTCGTAGTTTCCTGGTTTTTACAAGACTTTTTATGTTAAAAAGGTGTTTTTTCGAAAATTTCATTACACTATTTGAATGCGAAAGAATGATTTTATCAAAAAACTGACTGTGGCATTCATTTTCCAGTATCAAAAAACCCCCGGTTACCAATTTATAGCCAATTTCATGTCGCAAAATTTTTTTTTTGTAGGAAATCTTGAAGCAAGGGGTAGGTATGGAAATATTTCGCGATTTTAATTGCTCTTTGATATCTCCGTTAATGCTTGGAAATATCAACTCAAAATTCAAATCTGTATGTAAAATGATCCCCTGAATCCGATGGAGGAGACTAGAACGTTCTATCTCTCCAATTACTCGAGTTATGAATACATGAAATTTCAGAAAGTGGATTTTCGAAAATTTTCACTACTTTCACAATTATTATGCATAAGACAAAAACCCTTCAAGTTATGCTTCTGAAATTTTTTTTTCCATTTGATTATCCTTTTCCAAATACTCTCCTGAAATTTCAGTCAAAAATTCATAGTTTTGTGGTATTTACAAGACTTTTTATGTTGAAAATGTGTTTTTTCGAAAATTTAATTACACTATTTGAATGCATCTATTTTCCCGTATCAAAAAACCTCCACTTACGAATTTAAAGCCAATTTCATGTCGCAAAATTTTTTTCTCGTAGGAAATATTTCGCGATTTAAATTTCCCCTAAAGCTTGGAAATATCGGCTCAAAATTCATATCTGTATGTAAAATGTTCCTCCGAACCCAGTGGAGCCCACAGCAAATAATAGCCCTGGACGAGTTGCCAAATATTTCCTTGTAGATCTGTCTTTTGACATTGTTTTATTTTTGCAGGTAACATTGACCAAACTTTGGACCCAAAGTTGACACTGAGTGATTATCAGATTACGGAAATTTACGTTGTAGCAAAAGGAACACACAGTCTAAGCCAAGCATTTTCCAGCAGCGACATAATGGCATTAAGAAAAGAAGAGGAGCGAAAACAAATGCACAACAAAACTGGAGGCGGTGTATTCAACTTGATCTTCCGAAGGGGTAAATCGGTGAGTTTTCCACTAAATAAACATAATCCTATAAAACTTTATCACTACTTAATAATCATAGTACTAATAAGATATTTATTCCAGAGTATGGGATCTGGTTCGATCTCAAGCGATACACGTTCAATTTCACCCACTCATAGCGACGATTCTCGATCAGTAACGCCACCTGTGATCGTTCAGCAACCGATCCTATCACCGCCGAAACAAGATCCACCTCCCGAACGACCGAAACCTCCACAAAGAAAACGAAGACCCGCACCTAAACCACCCCAACAACAACCGCAAAAATCTCAGACTGAAGATGACCGTGTAGTTAAGGAAGATAGTCTAGGTGAGCTTATTTTAAGATATACTGTATGTTACTTGTATAGTTGGTGTATAAACATCAAGTTTGTACGAAAGCAGAAATTCAATCTTCGACTTTTTACAATTCTTTTCTTTCTTTCTTTCTTTTTTTGTTTCTACTGCTTCATTCAATAATTTCTATGTATGCATATTAGTGTGACATTCACTGAGACCTAAATGAGCTGTTGTGCCTCCTTACTTCTACTTGGTTCCTGAGGAACATTTGATATACCAGTAGCTCCTTTAGTCCTATTTCACTGAGGAATTTTAGGATATCTACAGGCTTCAACTTAGGTAAATGTCTCTCTTCTATCCAATAATCTCCTAGGATTCTGACCTTCCTCGCAATTCGCAAGTATGTAGATGGAGGTTCCTTCTTCCATGCCACAGAATCTACATTCTTCTTCCTCCACTGTTTTGAGCTTTTTCAGGTATCTTTTATTTGCATTTTGTTTTTTGTAGGTATTTGAGACAGGCTAAAAACTTGTCCTATGCCTCTCCTATTAAACCCCAAATACTTTATGCACAAAGCAGTTGAGTTGAACTCTTCCATCTTCCTGCAAATCGTCATTTGATTATTAATGATTTGACGTACCTATGTAATTTTTAAAATAATATAAATATTAATTGGATCATAAACTTTTGTTACAGATTCCCGAAGAAATTCAGAAGAAAAACCTCCAAGCACCGTTTCGGAAGTCAGTGAATTACAGTCCAAAAAACCCGAATCTGGTTTAGTCATTTGCCATTCTCGAAATAGTTCCGATAGTTCTGGATATCACGAAGCATCGGTTCTTAGTGAAAATTGTAACACTTCTCTACCGCGAAGGCCGAAATCGGCCTTCGTAGGTAGTGGAGATATGGAAAAGTTATCCAAAATGCATAGTCAGAGCACGACCAATTTGTCCAAAATGGTTTCTCATTCCAAAAGTACGACCAGCTTAGGAATGACCGGTAAGTTTTTCAATTCCAAATATTGTTTACCTTATGAGTTGCATAACATGTTCGACCTTCAATGTCTGGTTATGCGTATTTTCCACCAACTGATAACTATGCACTTGTCATATTACGTACACAATGGCATAAATTTACATTTAAAAATAATTTATATTCGAAAATAAAAAAATCTACTGCCTACAATTATAATAATATATTTTTTAACAAGATTTCATCGTACACGTTTTAATTTGAGCCTCCTTTTCGCCAGATGCACATCCTTGTGACACACAATGCCTCCATCTCGTCATTTTCCCCACCCCGCAACTTACACTGCAAGCTGACCACTTTCCCCAATGATCCCATACCTTAGCGTCTTTTTTCAGCCTCACGTTTTCCAGTGAAATATCGTCAAAATATAGAACTTCATTCAGTGGATCATAGACATCTTTATATATCTCCGATTCCAGTGAAATTACTTTATTTTTTATTGAAGAAGCTTTATATATATGTCCGAATATTAATATTAAAATCAAATATATAAAAGCACTTGAAGAGATCATGATGTCACATGTCTTTTCTGACAGTTGTCACGTTTTGTACTCTTTCTGTTAGCGTTGTGTCATACGATCAAATTTGCATCAAATCAGCTTCAGTTTGGCTGTAAAGTCTAACTAAAGTCAGTGTGATGACCATAAAATAAGCAATGTTGTCAGATATATTTTCTAAAATTGTTGGGCTCACTATACAAATGTTTCCCATTACTTCAGTAAACTGTTAGCTCGTGATGTTCTCAGAAAGCTAGTTTGGAAATATTTAAAAAAAAATACATAATATAAATTTATTAGTAAGCATTAAAAAAAGTCGCTCGAAATTGCTGTAAAAAGAGAAATTAATTAAAACAACTTTTTGTATGCCTACTATATTTAAGAAAATTTTGTATATCTGGCAATGCATTGCAGGTGCTCAGCGTTATACAATCATCAAGTACATTATTGTTTATATTATAATGGAGTAACAGGTCACTTACTAAGGCGGACTAACTATAACTAAAAAAAATTAAACTCCGAGGGTGGCCTGCGATATTAGAGAGATATTAGTATTGTGTGTCGATTCAGGGGCGTGTGTGAATTTTGTTTTAAAGAAATATTTAAAATAATAGTAGTAAATATCTAGTATCTATTTCTTGGTCGAGTGAGTTTAGTGAATTGATATCAATATAATATTTATTTGTTCGTGGAGTTGAGTGAATTGATATCAATATAATATTTATTTGTTCGTAGACGTTAGGGTGAGTTATTATGATTATAATTGATTTGTAATTAATTAGAATAGCATTTTGGAGAAACGACAGTGGGACAGCGGGAATCTAATAATTTGGCGCCACAATGGCTTAGCAATAAATGATAGGGCCGAATTTAAGAACAAAGATTTACATGTTCAGTGTCAACGCGTTGTTTCAAATATGTACGCGTGTTTGACAAAAAAAAATTCTGGAAATTCTGATAATGCGGTTATCGCGAGAATTCACGAATTAACGTTAATCGGGTTTACAACGATTTATAAAGTAATACTACCAAGTTTAGAACTGATTCGTGATAAATTGCGGGATAATCCTGAATATACTTATCAATGTTTTATTGAATTTTGGATGCAAATATAAGAAGTTAGATAATCGAATGGTGATAATGGAATCTCGGCGTATCGTTGAACTACGACAGGTGTATTTGCGCAAAATAAAAGGGTATCGTGATTCAAATAGAACTAGGTATAATTTATTTAGACGAAACTTGGTTTGATACGCATGATGTCAAGTATGGTTGGGTTGACGATACAAGAAACTGTTCTTTAGATACTCCGTGTTCTAGAGGAAAATGTGTTCTTATTGTATTACAAATTTTATGAATTTTGTATGCAGGCTGATTTTTTCATTCAAATTGATATAGTAGATTAACATTATTTCACAATATTTGAATTTATAAAAAAATTTATATGTACACCATTGGGCGGCTTTTTCCTTCAAGGGGATTAAAAATATGGTTCATCACACTGACTTTAGTTAGACTTTAAACTATATAGTTTGATCAAACTGTAAAAAAAATGATTTAGGAGCGCTCCTATTCGTATCAAACCAGCGTTTTCATTGGAGAGATGGAAAGTAAGGTTATGTTATGCTCCACCATTAACTTGATAATATTCAATCGGAACTAATCTGTTAACAGCAAGTAGAATATTATTTTATTGGTAAATATTTTAACTTTCCCCTTTTATCGAGTCTGATTTCTACTGGAAATACTTTATTATATTTCAAAATTTGTTTAGACAGCAAAACCGCAAAAATATTTAACATTCACTCTAACCAATTTTTTGTTGTTAATAGTCACAATTTAATCTCGAATGGACTTTAATTAGTTTGTAAATAAATTGTCGTAAATTATTTGAAAAAGGTAAAACACGTGGTCGTATAGGTATACGCAATTGTTAATAAATAAGAGAATTTTATTGTGGGCAGTATGTAGGTTTAAGCAACTTCCAGATCTGGTTCAGAAGAAATAATTTTATAGTGTCTTTTAAAGTGTCCCACTGTTAACAGTGGATTTTTTATTATACTTAGCGAATTCTGTAATATTAATAAAAATAATAATTTTATTTTTATCATCAGTTGTAGTGACAATTTTTTTTTAATATGTGATAAGTAAGTTCAATTGAAAAGTGATAATACCTACCTTGTATGGTATTTGGATTGTTCCAAATCGATGTCAGTAAGTAAAATAACAATACTTTTTCTTTTAATTATATTCGACGGTAGTTGAAAATCTAATACACAAATCTTAAAAAAAATATCAATAAGATTCTCTCTAGTTCAAGAGTTGTCAGATGATGAATTCTATGGACGTGAAGAGTTTGCAGATATAATGGTACAATCAAAACGATCCACATTATTTTAAGTAATGTTGTGTTTTGCGATGAAGCCACTTTTTTTATTAATGAGAAACAATACTCGTTGGATGCGTGATCCATAAAAACTGAATAAAATACATACTATCTTCTGTAAGTTCCTAGTGGCATTACTTATTCTTTTTTCTTATTTTTTTGGGAATCAAACCACAATAATACTAACAAAAACGAAACCAAAAAATGAAGAACAATCTTCAAAAAACTGCATATATCAGATATCTTGTGAATGAGACAAATTCTATTTAGGTGAAACATCTAGACCATTGAAAGTCCGAATAAATGAACATAAAAAGTATATCAAAGATAGGGAGTTCTTTAAGTCAGGTATTTGCAAACATGCTTGGGAAGAGGGGCATAAAATTCAATGGGATTCGACAAAAATAATATTGAAAGAGCCCAATAATAAAAGACGAAAAATCAAAGAAAGTGCTTTAATACAACTAAATGCAGATAAATATGCAGCTAGTATTTCAGCCGAATGTAGTCATATTTGGTTACCAATGTTACCAATTACCTGCGTTATCAGGATAGCATCATAAGTTTTTATCCAGGTTTTCTTATGATTTATCTTTGGAATGGTTGTTAATCGATACACACTTCAATACACAAAATCACCAAACTGAGTTATACATATTTTGAAAACAAAAATAATCATACACAAAAAGTAACAACAAACGCGTTTTTATTAATAAAATTTCCAAAATAAGCGAAAAAAGCGCTATCCCAATAAAAACCGTTTCTGGAACGTGCACTTCACTGGATTCCATTTCTAGTGGGCTACATATCGTTAGAATGTCATAAAATGAAATATTTCATTTCACATTTTACCAGAGGTGTGATCTACTATGAATGGACCTTAATAAAATTTGACAACAAAGTTTTGTAGTCTTAAACGTGGAGACTATATAAGGAGAACTAACTCATACGGAGAAATTGACAAAACCTGTCCTCAAAATCGACTATCTAAGCAGTTTGTTTTTTCACCGCTACGCTGCGCATTGCAACATGTGCACCATCCAAATAAGTGACCCTAGTTTTTATAAATGACAGTAATCAAATTGTAAACATTACTTATGACAATAACAAAAACTAAAAGTAGGAGCTAAAAAGATTAAAATTATTGTTAAAAATTAAAAAAAGACAGAAGTCCTCTAAAATTCCATGCGAAGAGAAATGTTTTTGGCAAGATATATCATATTTTACTACCAAACGATCACAATTTAAGATATTTTCCAAGACGGGGACGAAAACGGATTTCTTAGTCATACAATTCTTCATTTCTGTTGTGTATTGTGTATTTCTGTTCTCTAACCTCACCTACCTAACATACTGTCAAATGAGCTAGCAACCAACAAAAAACCATGAACTGAAAGTGTATGCAACACTCATGATTGGCTGTTATTGTTCTGCAGTCAGATATCTCTGGTACACATTTGAGACTGGTGCCCTCTACCATTACCAAAAATTGAATTACATGGAGTTCGATCTCCTTATATAGTCTCCATGGTCTTAAACTTCAAAATATTATTGATTGTCTAGTTGTCAAATTTTTTCGTTGTGTCAGATAGGGACCAAAAATTATTTTTATACTAGTTAATCTTGACAACGGTAGCTGGAACGCTACCGAAACGCCGAAATAAAAAATAAAAAACATTATTGTGCTTTGATTCCCAAAAAAATAAGAAAAAAAAATACATACTACTTCCTATGGGGTCGCTTAAAAAAATCCTTTATAAAACAAAACCTGCCAAATTGGGAAGTGGCTAGATAGGGAACACCAACTCAAATGGAGGGAACCTCCATACAAAGAGTTTACTGAACAAGGTAGACAAGGAACTCTCAACCAGGCTATTGAAACTGAGTAAGAGACATAAATTTTCATAATATATCAAGTTTTTGGATGCATCCAAAAACTTGACATATGGCAGGCGTGTCACTAAATGCGCGTATTGAAGGCAGTTACCGACTGACTGGACACTGCGCCCTGAGGAATCATCTGCACAAAATGGGCAAAGTTAGTGCTGGAAATGTAAACTCTATGATGAAACACCTACTCACATACTCTGCTTTTGAGAGAACTTACATGGATTCAGACGGAAGCACTTTGGAGATGAAATAATACAACCATTACAACTTCTGAAAGTCTCTCCAGTCAAACTAATGGCCTAAATAGAAGACACAAAGCTTCTGGAATGAAGTAGATAACATGGGAAATGGTAGAATGATTCAGTTCAAGTGCATGGGCTGTTGAGCACAGCCCAATCGAATGAATGAAAACCTGCCAATATTCAGGTATTAAAAGATAAAATGATCACAGAGATAAGAAGAATTGAGAATTGAGGCGGTCGATACTTAAAACACTATGTAGAACGAGCGCATTTTTTCTTATTACAAATCAATTGTCGTTTCGAGGTCGATACGTCTTTACAAAAATTAACTTATTAAACAATTAAGTATATATGTCATTATAATTTTTTCCTAAATGATAAAATGAAAATGACTAAACCAGGTGTGGGTAGTTGAAATTACTGAGATAAAGAGAAATTATTACCAGTTAATTTACTGTTTATTGAGGTTCGGCTTAAGAAACACCTCTTCTATTATTATTTGTTCTGTTGAGTGAATTTGTGTCTGTTAGTGAGAGTTTGATTTTTGTTTTGTTCGATACATTAGTAAAAGTTGTGGACATAAATAAGTAAATTACAGTGGGTTTATTGTAATAACTATAGATTTTAAATTGAAAAATATTTGAATTATTATATACAAATCTTGTAAAATAATGTCAATATTTTACCCGTAAATCATAATAAATGTCATAATCTTAATAATTCCGAACAGCGTAACTTTTCTAATTTGTCCTAGCGACAATAAAACAGATTTAGCATTTTTTCCACAAGTAACACTAGTATTTAGTGTCATTATAAAAATATTAAACAATTAAAACTTGAAGTACCTAAATGAGTAGGTAGTCGAGGTCGATGTGTTTTTGGGTTAGCGCCAGAACTACCCACGTTAATGTTATGGATATATATTCAAAAAAAGACATCATTAAACTTGTGCAATTTTTGGCATATTTTATATCATTAGTGTACAGTAGCATTGGCATTAATTAAGAATTTCGTTTCATCCCCTGCTACACATTATATTTTCCATGTAACCTGTATTAAAACTGCTGGTTTTTGTGTAGCAAAATAAATACTTCTTTATCAATAAAATGTTGAGTTGCTTTAGGCGTAAATTGTTTCGAATATAGAGTCCGTTTCAATAAGGAAGAAGCCACCTGAAGTTGGCGTACCGACCTGCGCATAAGTCAAAATCTGTCGAGCGATCCTTCCATGCCATTGGCGTTACAAGCGATGTTTCATGCCGACAGAAATTAAATTGTTGACATTTGAGGTTGTGTTTGAAACAATCATTTACTGTCGAATATTTTTCATTTTTGAATATTTTAAGACGTTCTGTTAGTTTATTTGTGAGTGCTGTGTGTTTTATTTGATCTAAAACCATGTCTCCTACAAAACTGGTTGGTGTTAAAAGAAAAGTTATCCACAGTGAAGGCCGACAGATTCTTAAAAACGTTGCAACTTTTATGGAGTCCGAAGCTGAACATGGAATCCAAATTCCTTTAAAAAATCATCGGTAAGTCAAATAAGAAAGTATAATAATCCAATATATTACTCAAGGCATTCAGATTGTTATAAAATATATGGAAGAGTATACATTACTTCAAAAATAATTTAATTCTGCTAATAATTCATATAGTCTACTGCACTTAGCAGTTATTTATATGGTTCTAATATTTCTAATTTTGTGTTACCCTACAAAATGTGAAAACGTTACGCTACTGATTAAAATATCAATTTTTAAATATGGCGTTGGTTTTGACATCAAGGTCGCGCATCGACTGCAACTTCAGGTGGCTTCTTCCTTATTGAAACGGACTCTACTTCATATAATAACCATTTCAAAAAAAATTATGCAACCCTAAATACAATAATCTCTCGGCAGTAAGTTTGAGGAAAGTTTCGGTAATACCTTGTCCTTCACTTTGCTCAAAGTCTCATTCGTTTGTTCATACGTATTTTCTTTAAAATAAATTATTTATAAACGCGTCACTGTTTTTGTCAGCGCACCTGTTTCGATGCATGCAAACTTGAAACTATTTGCTTGGGCGTACAAATAATTAAGAGTAAAAGTAGGCAATTATTCATTCACTTCTGGAATATTGATTCATCGGATGTTTGTTAAAAGACCCGTAAATATTATTCAAGATTCATTGAACACGTTATTTTTCGACGACCGGAACAAAAGAAATTAGAAAGGTATTTCTAACTGCGGGTAACGGTTATCGATCTCATTATATCAATTTTAATTAGAATAACGTTTGTTATTATGTATTAACAAGGCTGGTTACGTAATAAGCTTTTCTCCTCCCTATATTGTAAACAACGCATTTTGTCACTGTTTTAAAGGACGTAAGTAACAATTACCAAAAAGGTATCGATTTACAAAATTTTCTCCATCTCTAATCAAGTTTTCTGTTACTCTTGAAGTACTACAGACTTCTGGCTTCGTTATATTGTATACAATTTTATTTGCAACTTCCTTTTTATTGTTGACACTCTCCACTACATAACATTCCGCAATAGTTCGTAGAGATTCGGTAATAAAAGTGGCCGACGTTCTTCTAAAGGAGTGTCTAATATTTTATGTTTGTTTCAGGTCGTAAAAAGAAGACAGCGCCCGCTCCCCCATCCGCTGTTAGAGCCTCAAATCCCTCAATAAATCTAGAACCCGCTAGTCCTGTAGTTGCTAGTCAATCAACCACTCCTACAGAAGGTAAGTTGCCGGTGGTTTCATCTAAACAAAGCAGCACACCTCTCAACCGCTTCTGTTATAATTTTAATCATAATAAAGGGAAAAAAGAAAAAGCAGACGACAAAAAATTGGGGTATTTTTTCAAAAATAAATTATTCAATAGGTGTATTGGTAGCGAAGACGTCGGGGAGGCATATCTACCTCAAACATTGGGTAATATTTATAAAGATGATGTAAAAGATAGCGATTCCGAGATATCTAATGACGAAATTAATGTATATCAAGTCACTAATGCAGATAACTTAATTGAAAACACTGATGTAGATAACGGAAGTGATTATGCAACACTCCCTACAATGTATACTCGAAATTCGATTGATTCTGTGGAATCATCAATAACTTTAGACTCCACTCACACTGTTGCCGATATTATTGAAATTACTGAAAATAATGATTCCTCCACGGAAAATAGTAGTGTGTGCAGTGTAGTTTTAAATAAAATCAATGCAGTGACAGACGATTCTAATTATAGTATGGCAAAGGAAAAAGATAATCTTATACAAAAGAATGGTGATCATGAGAATTGGAATCAATTTATTTGCAAACTGGATAAAATTATTGTTAACAAATCTTCAGAATTTCTATAATCGTAATTTTCAAAAGTGGTCATTTCTTTATTTGATTTTTTTGACAATTATTCTGTGTTCGAAATTTTGATGTAGAGTTAGTGTTCATGAACGTGAACCGAAATTTTAAACACCCTATAGAATGCAGGACACTGTTCCACATAATTCACCCAAAAATACTTTCTCGCTTACTTCACAGTTGCCTAAAGCATTCAAAAAAACGGGACATTTATTTTAAAAAGCGAACTCTTAGCAAAAAAAAATGGTCAGAATTCTACGAGATACACATACAATGGACTGAACTACGGCACTGCTGCATAGGGGTAGAGTAAGGCAAATTGATTAGTAGGTGGGTAAAAACGATTTACGTGTGCCACAGGTCCAAAAAGAATGGCTCTTATTGATAGATAAATTCTAACGCTTTACAAAGTTTTGAAAAATATTTTTCAAAAAAACAGTAACCATTCAACTAAGAAGAAACAACTACTTCCCGTGCTATAGGCACCGACAGACACTTCTTATTCAAACGGGGCCGGTGTGATCTACAAGATTTAACCACTGTTTTTGAAACATATTTTTTTCAAAACTTTGTAAAGCGTTTGAATAATATTGGTAACACGCTTTACTATATAAATAGGACAATTTAGCAGGAAACTGTAATAATACTTTAGTACTTTATTTTCGTTCGCTTTCTTCCTAAAATACTACTAAGCAGCCTCTTAAAAGCTTAGTCATGTTCATTTTTAATTCCAACAGAATAAATAGGGACATTTTTTTGTAATAACCATATAAAAATATTTAATATACCAAATATATGTCGTCTGCTCTTTCTGCAGTTTGTAAATACCACTGGTTGAGGTGCGAAAAGCAACACAAACTGAGGTAAAGGTAACTAACCCCTTTTTTTCTAATCACGCTTTGTATTTTGCATGGCTAGCTACTACACCCGATACGTCACTGGATACCTTAGTTGCACCAAATTTACCTAAGCCCCTTCCTAGAGGTAAAACTAAGGCTCCTCCAGTGCCGCTACCAAGAAAAGAAATTACTATATCAACAGTTATTGAAGATGCTGAAGAAAAACTCGATAAATCACCCAAAGCTCCTAAAATCGATAACGAAATTGTCATTGAAGAAGTAATTAAAGAAGTAATTTTCCCCAAAGTAACAGATATTATTAACGAAGATATTAGTGATGATACGACTGAAATAAAACCAGAACAAGATATTAAAATAGAAGCAGCAACTGATAATAATAATAATAATAATGAAAATAACAAAATTAACGAAGTAAAAGAAGAAAAATCCAATTTACACTATTCTAAATTGATTGAATTACAAAAAGCATCACAGGAAATTATATTTTCCTCTTCCAGTTTTAAAGTCAAAACAGATGTATCAGAAAACAAATTTATGAAAGAAAATGCCCCAGGAAGAGAAGAAAACAAGGAAATTGTTGTTGAAAAACCTGATCAAATAAAAGATAATGTTGAAGTTATTAATAAAACTAAAGCAGCTGCAGCTGAATACAAGAAACGCAAAGAAAGCATAGTTAAAAAACTTCCACCTGAAATTGTAGCAGTTATTCCCAAAACGCCAGCCGAAAAGAAACCTCCACAATCCAACAAATACGACAGCTTCGGTAAAAGAAAGTTCCAAAGACTACAATCTTTGACAGGCTCTTTTGATGAAGACTCGAACGGAAATAAATCAGGCAGTGTATCCAGCAGAACTTCAGTATCATCAGCTTTAGCAACTTTTAACTTCGTAGACGACTTTGTCGACTTGGATGATAAAGTGTTCTCAGGGTCTATATCATCAAAGAAGAATTTTTCTTTAAAGGATGAAGTTTTTAGTGAATTGTATGGAATACACAATCTGGAAGATGTCAAAATGGGGAACAATCAGTCTATAAGCAGCTTGCGTAGTTTAAGAAGTTTGCCTGGTTTTTATAATACTAGTAATGGTATGAAGAAATGGAATAATTATGAGGAACTGGACGATATTTCTTTAGCTTCACAGGGGCCTAATAGTAGATGGGTGATTGGTGATTCTGAACCAGGCATGTTGTTTTTTTTTCTATTTTTAAATGTATAACTGTGGATTAGGATACCATGTATCTGGGAATTATTTATTAGGATAGAAAAACAATATTTTGTGTCACTTATCTCTAAGTCTTTTGAGTGTTCATGACTAATGATGTGGGATACTTTTGTATTAGAAGGAATCCCAATTAAAATAAAACATTTGACTCCACCTTTTACTCTCACCCGTTAAGTTTTATTGTAATTGTTTGACGTGTATTTAACGTTTTCAATTAATATCCCCTTGCTTTGCTTTCTAAGTTTCAATTTTCTAATTTCCACCCTCAGAATCAATATAAACATGTCTTAGAGGATATTTAAGAACCTTTTTATTTCCTTTGCCAACAAAGTATCACCTTCTTTATTTTTTCCTATCACTCCATTAAATTTACTAGCTACAGTTGTCTTTTATATTTCATACAGAGCTAGAAGAAAGTGGTAGAAAACTTTTAATCACTATTGTTTTTCAAACTATTCCTCCACGAAGAGAAATGCATTTTTGCATCCTTTAAACTTTAACATTAAGTTAACTAAACATGAAAGTTTTTTATTTTTAAAGAAGCCGTACCTTCGCCGACACCACCTCAGCCTCTTGGGCTTATTGTGGATTCTCCTAATGTTCTGACTACAGCTTATTCAGCCAATCCGTTCCCTGTATTAACTCATACAGGTTCTTTACTGGTTGGTTGTAGAAGTCTTCTGGAGTCATTTGGGGTCTTCCATATAGTTTTGCCTCCTGTGGTCCAGCGTCTCACAGTTGCGTAAAATGTGCAGAGCTGTTTCGGTGTCCTTTTTGCATCTTCTGCATGTAAGGGGATGACAACCATTTTGTACAACCAGTGTACCATGCTTGAAATATGAAAGTTAATTTTGACGTTTGATATTTGTTGTCAGGCGCCAACCATGTTGTTATATACAACACTTAAAACACAACCCTCGTAAAATGCTGGGAAGCTTTTCACTTGAATTGTAGGTCTCGACTGTTTATACCTACACGGAGTGAACATCCTGATCGTATATTATTAGTTATGATAATTCAACCAACCCAAATAAACATTCCCAAGATAACAGGTATCCCGTTATTCCGCATATATGACTCATTGTATTTTTTTAAAATGGTTGTGGGTAGTGTTTTATCAATAATATTGTAGATTGCTCGTTTAGATTAGATACCTGTAGTTATTGTTGCAGTCAAATATTTGTGTTGAATAGATTTTAACAGTTTTATGAGAATTTGTAGTTGTGCTATAAGAAAGGTAACTACTGTTGCACTTTTTATTAATTTATGAGTTTAAAAATTTATAGTTTTGAGAAATTATTAGGTATGAGAACAGTCAACTCAGTGATTTCACTATTTGAAATAAGAAAAACATGTTTTTCCTTTTGATATTATCAAAGCCTTATTTTTTACTGTTTTTTTATTATTATAAAAACTATATTTTTGGAGTATTTCACTATATTTTCACTATTTTAAATCATAAAAAGTCCTCATTTTTCACTATTTGAAACTCTAATAACGCATTTGTATTCAAAACTATAAAAATCTTATTTTTCACTTTTTAAAATTATAAAAACTATATTTTTCCAGTATTTCCCAATATTCTTCACTATTTTAAACTACAATTTTTCACTACTTCACTATATTTACAGTTTTAACAAAATATTTTTACTGTTTAAAACTATAAAAATACTTTTTTTTATTATTTGAAACTGTGAAAACAATATTCTTTCACTACTTCACTTTATAAATTTAATATATTCAGCAGCCTCAACTGTATTGAAATATGTTTTCAGTTTTCGATACACTTTTTTTAGTTTCCAATACTCTTTTATTTTTTGCATTTTATGTTTGTCGTTATAATTTCGATTCCTACCTACCTCATCTTTCCATTGTTATTTTTCAATATTCCACAACGGCCCCGGTTTAATATACAAATCCAACCTAGTCATCAGACTGTTTTCCTTTAATTAAAATGAATGTTTTGAATTCTATTTTGTAAAATCTATTCATAATATCAAACGGAGCTTAACCTAATATTCCATTATATAGTATAATCGACACTATTAAGGAAATTTAATGTATGCCCTTAATGTCACCTCGTTCAAAAAATATTTGCATGACAATGAAGTCATCTATTTAAAGCACCCGAGAAGTGTTTAGATATTTTTATTATAAACAAGTCAAAACCAAAAGATCTATTAAACATTCTATCTAACCAAACAATAATATTTTTTCAATATAGTTGCAATTTAAGTTATATTTTTATTAGTAATATCACTAATATCACATAAGAGCGAGGCAATAAAGTGAAAATAATTCGACAGTTTTTCGCTAAAAAACTACAGGAATTATTTTCGTTCTCGACTACACATTATCGTAATAATTGTAAGTGTCTATTGCCTTTTAGAAACGTCAGAAAATTATTTTGATGAATTACACTATAGCATTCCAACTAATACTAACACTCCAATCAATGTAGATGTAATTTTTCAATAATAGCATCCTGGTTTTAACCGTTTAATGTTTTCAAAAAGAATCGTTAGTTTCAAATCCAAATTTTATTTTTTCAGAATCCCTATTATCATCACACCAAGCCCTAGATAGTATAGCATCAATAACATCTTGCTCCAGCAATATTTTAACTGAAACTAAACCTTTTGGTTCAACTGATAGCGGTATAGCACCCGAAACAAACGAAAAACTACCAGAAATCGAAGATTTCCGTCCCAACACTCCTCCACCCCCACCTATCTTTTCAGATAACGTCACCGAAAACGTAGAACCAGAAGATAGGTTAAAAGAAGAACCAGAAAAAGAATTAAAGAACGAAGAAGAACGAATACCATCTCCAGTTGTTATTGAAGAAAAAATTATTGAAAATATTAAAGAACAAAGACTGAATGTACCCGATAAGGAGGTTGTAGATGAAATAGACTGGCAATATCAATTACCTTCACCTCCAAAAGCGTTTCGAGATTCTAGTCCATCAAGGAACGAAGCAACTAGCTCTGAATCGCAATCAATAACGGATTTTAAAGATTCTGTTGTTACTTCTCCAGAACTGTTTGAGAAACTAAAGTCAATAGAAGACGCTCAATCTGTTAGTACTTTTGTCGGAGAAGAGCCACCGCTGAATACTCTTTCTTTAGAGAATCTGGAAAAACGTAAGAGTTTGGTGTACAATAGAGAGTTATCTACAAGTTTAAAGATGAACGGAGAAGATACATTTTCAAGCTCCTTAAATAAATTCGAAAGTACTTTTATGGAAGTTCAAAAATCTAGTCAAAGAGAAGTTAGAGAACATAAGTACATTCAAAAAACAACCAACACTTTACCTAACTTCAAAATATCAACTTACGACAGGCCAAAGCAAAAGATTAAAGTCTTTGAAGATGACACCATAAGAAGTAATACTGATTATATAAATAAAAGTTTAAAAAATAACGTAGAACAGCAACCGTACACTTCCAATTTAAACAGATCTATGGAGAATATAGCTGTAAGAAAAAGGAGTTTGAATAACCCACCCGAGGAAAAAGAATACACGTTCTTCAGGCCGGATAAATTAAACATGAATTTCACGCCTGTTTCTAGCGTTTTTAGATCGGAATCGTTTTCAACTGAGAACACTTGGTCGACTACAAAACCTGTATCGAGATCTAAATCCTTCTTAACGTTAAATGGGAATGCTAAGTACAGACCAGAAAGGAAATTGAGTGGAGATGAAACCATGGAGAGAAGTAATAGCTTATATGATGTGTCTGGTCTTCAAAGTTTAGGGGTGAGTATTACAAATTTTAATAAATGCTTTGCTTTTGCGATTGATTTTTCTTTTACTTTTTTTTTATTGTAACGTATATAAAATGCACCAAATTGGGTACCACCGATGCTTCAATTGTCTAAGGCTACTAACAAATTTTTGTATGTCATGCCAGTACATTATTGTGTTTTTATACCTTTGATACCATCTACATAAAGTACACATTTAAGGCACGCGCAGGCATTAAGGCACAAAAAACAGTTTTCGATTAAGGTTAGGTAAAAATAAAAGAAATATTCAAAACGTTTATATGCACCACGAGTACTAATAGTTAGGTTAGGTTAGGTCAGATACCCTCGTCTTTGTAGGAATGTCGTCCTCAAGGCATAATCATCTACTTAGTACCCTTGATACATACACAACACTTTTCTTTCAACCAGAAACATCAAAAGGGGCATCATATGACATGCTATTTTAGTATTTAGTAATTACAGCAGAATAGGCAACCTCAAAACATAATGGAAATTTAATGTCTATTATGTTTTTCATGATGGAAACACGTTTATTATTATGAAAAACGGGATGGAAGTTAAAGAAACACCCAATGTATTTATAGTATAAAAATTTTTCCATTTCTCAATCCTATAGTTAAAATTTTATGAACCCTTCACTTTCTGATACCCTCGTATACAAAATATCGTAGATACGGTACCACTGATTTTTTTATATATTCGTTTATTATTTGTGAGTGTGTATCTAAAATTTTAGCTCAAAATTCCCATTATTATGCGCTCTATGATTTTTTGACTTAGCGGGTGTACTTTCGACTATAACTTAATCACACTATCAACATTTTCAAATTTGGACACTTTTATATATATGGAAATCGACGAATTCGACCCCTTATATTACGAAAATGCCAATAAAAGATTTCTTAAGTCTATATTAAAGATTTTAGAAAATTCAGTCGATTTTTCATGATAGTTTTCTAAACTTTGAGTGCTCCATATTCAACATTTTACCAATATTTCCACAATATTACCCATTGCTAGTAATTCTCCAATATAGAAAGCTTTGATACCTCTCTAACTCTGCCATCTGAATTTCACTATAATGTTTAGTTCACTGATTAAAAAAATATTTCAACTTTTTGAAGACTAATCCAAAATAATGATCCCTTTTAAAGACCAATTATTTAAAATGCGTTTTTTTTAATGATACCCAGTAGGTACTTATCATTTTTTTAGTTGTAATAAGTTTTTTATTCCCTAGTAATCATTTCTTTATAGTGAGTGTATGAAAAAGCAACAAATGGATTTGTCCCTGTGGGGTAAATATTCCTAATTGCAGTTAGATTTTTTTAGACTGTTTTGAAATTAAATAAAAACCTAGTGAAAAGTCCCAACTCCCCGACCTCTATTTCCATTATTTACAAACAAGTTCAAAGAATCGATTGATTATTAATGATATTATTGTTAATTTTATTAATGTTATTGAGTATTGAATGCTAATTTTTGTGTTTCAGGTCATGCGGCTTATTCAGAATAAGCTTAACACTCCGACATCATCGCTAGAAAACCTGCATATACCAGAAAATCCCAAAATAAATCCTCCTCCAAAAGAAATTTCACAGCAAAAATTTTCCCCGGCAGAAGTTATCCAAAAAACAACTACTACTGAAAAAATCTACAAATACCAAGGTCCACCAGCTATTAATATGGGCACTTGGTCGGATCGTCCAAAAGTACCAGTTAGTGTGAAAGAAGATGCCGATTACACATTGGGAAATATGTCTTCGAAACTGATAGTAAATACAACCAATAACGATTTGACCAGTAGTAATAGAATAGAAATAAAGAACAACAAAGAATTAGAAACCCCAATCGAACCCAGTATTAGTATTAAAGTTAATGGCACAGATGTATCTAGTACTTCGACTGAAAATAAATCTGGCAACGTTGTAATTAAAATAGGCCCTAGCAGTAACCCACCGCCTAAAACAATAGATAATCAAAAGTTTATTAGTCATACAACAGCTGTAGGTTATAGAAAACCTTTCACCGACATCACTAAAAATCAAAGACCGTATTCTATTGCCTTTGGTTCCGAATATGACATGTCTAGAGTACCAGTAGTTAGATCTGTGGAACTTAAAAAACCTTACAGAGATTTTGGTAACACTAGCGTAACACAACTCAATCAAGAACCTGTGGTGGAGCACAATCAACAAAATGGTTTTATGGAGGATAAAAAATCCGGTTTAAAATCGCGTGTTTTTGGCTCCAGTGGAGCACCTGTTGTTAGAGGGTTTAAACATATTCCAAAAGAAGTTTTTGAAACGAATTCCCAAGTACCTTTCTCACAGGTTACTTTGAGAAGAACAAAATCAAGTGTATTAAACGAGAAGCCTATTGAAACTGAAGTAAAACCACCACCTCCTCCTATGATGCCAAAAGTTAATCTTAGAAAACCAACCGTAAATAAGCAACCTGGGCCTGTTCTAGATCCTAGAGAAGAGTTACTGTCTGCAATAAGGAACTTTGGGGGTAAAAAGGGGTTCAAATCGGTAAAAGTTTAATAATATAGTTAAGCCTAGTCGTGTAACATCTTGTTGATTTTATTTTACGTTAATATGTGTATTTTTTTATATTAAAATTCATTTTTAGCTAAAAACACTTGTGATGGAAATTTCACTTAATTATATGCACTCTTTACATTTATTCATTTGGCTAAAATGAATTTACAGAGTGTCACAAAACAAATTTTATGGCAGTGGTAGAGACCAGATATTCAAAGTTGATGTAATCAATGTAATATTACTATTTTTTTAATATGAAAAAAATTTCATGATATTTTATCTATATATATGTACATAACATTGAGAATATTGAATTTATTATAACATTAATTTTTAAAAATGTATTTTTAGAAACTTGACAAGATGTTACATTTATATATATTTGTAAAACTTGTATATGTATTAACTGGATAAAAAAAAAGTAGTCATTTGTATTATTTTTAAAGCTCAAAATATAAACTTAGGCTTGTACATTTATTTAAATGTAAAATATGTCTTTTTACCACACATACTTACACACTTGTTTGTCTATTATATTCAATATATATAATATTTCTTGCTTCACAAACGATTTTGCAAGATATAGAACTTATAGGGACCAAAGGTTTTGTGGAATATTTTTATTTATTTGTTACATACTCAGTACTGTATTGTTTTAAAATTATAAATTATTTAATAACTATATTCTGTGTTTTATTAAACTACACCTTATACGATGTCTATGTTTATCGATTGACTGAATAAACAAATACAGGACTTATACTTGTGGGATAAACATATTAACTGACAGCAAGGCTCTAAATATAGTTGCAAGGTTACATTCAGATTTGTACGAAGAGAGGAATGTCAGGAAGTACTAAATAAACTGACCACATCAAAGTAAGATTAGTGTGGATCAGTCCTGGATTTATAAATAGGCCGTAAAGGCGGCAGATTTCAGAGGAGGGTCACTTGAGTTCAGGGGATGAAAGTCAAATACGTTCACTGGTTTTCTTATGGTTTTTTACCGGGCCTAGGGCGGCAGGAAGCCTAAATCCGCCACTGGTGTGGATGCTAAGTCATAACGATATTTCTGGTAATGAACTCATGAGATGAGGTTCAGCAGCGATATATTATGTTGAACCAGTGCTAGTCCTTGGAACCGAGAAAGTTGTCCGAAGACAAATAAAAAAAAAGGTACAAAGCCAACATAGACTGGAACTATTTTATTTGCAATATTATGATGTTGGAAATTCAGATATTCGCGCAGGAACATTGTGCTCCTAATAATCCCGCCATCCTCTCCCTATCTGGACACTTACTTTAGTAGCCTGCAGTGAGTACAATGTTGGTATACTATAACTACCGCCATCTATCTAAAATCTCCCGAACTATTTTCTTCGAATAATTTTTTGGTTGAAAATTCATAAATTCACGAAGAAAAACTGTGCTCCTAGTAATCCCACCGTCCTCTCCCTATCTGGACACTTACTTTAGTAGCCTGCAGTGAGTACAATGTTGGTATACTATAACTACCGCCATCTATCTAAAATCTCCCGAACTATTTTCTTCGAATAATTTTTTGGTTGAAAATTCAGATATTCACGCAGAAAAACTGTGTTCCTAGTAATCCCGCCATCCTCTCCCTATCTGGACACTTACTTTAGTAGCCTGCAGTGAGTACAATGTTGGTATACTATAACTACCGCCATCTATCTAAAATCTCCCGAACTATTTTCTTCGAATAATTTTTTGGTTGAAAATTCATAAATTCACGCAGAAAAACTGTGCTCCTAATAATCCCACCATCCTCTCCCTATCTGGACACTTACTTTAGTAGCCTGCAGTGAGTACAATGATGGTATACTATAACTACCGCCATCTATCTAAAATCTCCCGAACTAGTTTCTACGAATAATTTTTTTTGTTGAAAAATTAGATATTCACGCAGAAAAACTGTGCTCCTAATAATCCCACCATCCTCTCCCTATCTGGACACTTTCTTTAGTAGCCCACAGTGAGTACAATCATGGTATACTATAACTACCACCATCTATCTAAAATCTCCCGAACTAGTTTCTACGAATAATTTTTTTTGTTGAAAAATCAGATATTCACGCAGAAAAACTGTGCTCCTAATAATCCCACCATCCTCTCCCTATCTGGACACTTTCTTTAGTAGCCTACAGTGAGTACAATCATGGTATACTATAACTACCGCCATCTATCTAAAATCTCCCGAACTAGTTTCTACGAATAATTTGTTTTGTTGAAAAATCAGATATTCACGCAGAAAAACTGTGCTCCTAGTAATCCCACCATCCTCTCCCTATCTGGACACTTTCTTTAGTAGCCTGCAGTGAGTACAATGTTGGTATACTATAACTACCGCCATCTATCTAAAATCTCCCGAACTAGTTTCTTCGAATAATTTTTTTGTTGAAATATCAGATATTCACGCAGAAAAACTGTGCTCCTAATAATCCCACCATCCTCTCCCTATCTGGACACTTTCTTTAGTAGCCTACAGTGAGTACAATCATGGTATACTATAACTACCGCCATCTATCTAAAATCTCCCGAACTAGTTTCTTCGAATAATTTTTTTGTTGAAATATCAGATATTCACGCAGAAAAACTGTGCTCCTAATAATCCCACCATCCTCTCCCTATCTGGACACTTTCTTTAGTAGCCTACAGTGAGTACAATCATGGTGTACTATAACTACCGCCATCTATCTAAAATCTCCCGAACTAGTTTCTTCGAATAATTTTTTTGTTGAAAATTCATAAATTCACGAAGAAAAACTGCGCTCCTAATAATCCCACCATCCTCTCCCTATCTGGACACTTTCTTTAGTAGCCTACAGTGAGTACAATCATGGTATACTATAACTACCGCCATCTATCTAAAATCTCACGAACTATTTTTTTCGAATAATTTTTTGGTTGAAAATTCAGATATTCACGCAGAAAAACTGTGCTCCTAATAATCCCGCCGTCCTCTCCCTATCTGGACACTTACTTTAGTAGCCTGCAGTGAGTACAATGTTGGTGTACTATAACTACCGCCATCTATCTAAAATCTCCCGAACTATTTACTTCGAATACATTTTTTGTTGAAAAATCGGATATTCACGCAGAAAAACTGTGCTCCTAATAATCCCACCATCCTCTCCCTATCTGGACACTTTCTTTAGTAGCCTACAGTGAGTACAATGTTGGTATACTATAACTACCGCCATCTATCTAAAATCTCCCGAACTACTTTCCTCGAATAATTTTTTGGTTGAAAATTCATAGATTCGCGAAGAAAAACTGTGCTCCTAATAATCCCACCATCCTCTCCCTATCTGGACACTTACTTTAGTAGCCTGCAGTGAGTACAATGTTGGTGTACTATAACTACCGCCATCTATCTAAAATCTCCCGAACTATTTTCTTCGAATAATTTTTTGGTTGAAAATTCATAAATTCACAAAGAAAAACTGTGCTCCTAATGATCCCACCATCCTCTCCCTATCTGGACACTTACTTCAGTAGCCTGCAGTGAGTACAATGATGGTATACTATAACTACCGCTATCTATCTAAAATCTCCCGAACTATTTACTCCGAATAATTTTTTTGTTGAAAAATCGGATATTCACGCAGAAAAACTGTGCTCCTAATAATCCCACCATCCTCTCCCTATCTGGACACTTACTTTAGTAGCCTGCAGTGAGTACAATCATGGTATACTGTAACTACCGCCATCTATCTAAAATCTCCCGAACTATTTACTTCGAATAATTTTTTGGTTGAAAATTCATAAATTCACAAAGAAAAACTGCTCCTAATAATCCCGCCATCCTCTCCCTATCTGGACACTTACTTTAGTAGCCTGCAGTGAGTACAATGTTGGTATACTATAACTACCGCCATCTATCTAAAATCTCCCGAACTATTTTCTTCGAATAATTTTTTGGTTGAAAATTCATAAATTCACGCAGAAAAACTGTGCTCCTAATAATCCCACCATCCTCTCCCTATCTGGACACTTTCTTTAGTAGCCTGCAGTGAGTACAATGATGGTATACTATAACTACCGCCATCTATCTAAAATCTCCCGAACTATTTTCTTCAAATAATTTTTTGGTTGAAAATTCATAAATTCATGCGGTTAAACAAAACGTTCGAATAATTTTGTGTACTCCTCTATAATTTTGAGTTCTCAACTCACTTGACGAGGCTCGGATGCACACACACTTTTGTCACCAGACTAAGACCATATCGGTGACCATGGATCTTATCACAGTTATTTGCAACCAGTGGATTTAGTCCCCATGTGTTTTATATTGTCCATTTGCCACCCATATTCCATTTATTTGTTTTATCAAGTAGATTGCACATAACAATGGTTGGCATAAGACACATTATCACTGTCAATCTAATCTAAAACTTTTTGGGACCCATTGTATACTGAAAATTGTTGTTAAGTAAATTTGGAAACGTTGGTTAAAGAAAACACAGTGAAATCTTCGAGAACAGTTTTTATTTTCATTTTGTAGAAAGTATTGAAAAAAAAAATAAAATAAATATAAACTCCAATAGTACATCTGTGTTAATATTCAAAGCATCTCAAAACAATTACACAATGTACACAATTACTTACATGACTAGCACCCAAAGAATACCGACAATTTTATTCGTTTTATGAGATTGCATTCACAAATGACGAGAGAAAAAAAATTACCCGAAATAGTAGAAAACTAAACTGTCCTTGTTTAGAGTTTTACGGATTTTTTTTGTATTTTTTACAACTTTTTTTTGACCTTCCCCTTTTGCTCACAAGTTGGAAAAGATTTTATAAAGTTAGATGTTGCAATCATATTTTTTTGGTACGACGCTCGTCACTGTTGACAAGACGAAGCGTCGAATTTTTAAATATTTTTTTTTTTACTTTTTAATTGTTATGAAGGAAAAATTTGCAGCAAGACATAAGGTCTCGAGACATTTCATGATCCGATGACAAAAAATACAAACCAGTTTGTCGCCATTTTCAAACCGAGTTTCAATTTGCTTATCTACAATTTACAAATCAGCATACAAACATCAAAGAGAATATAAAAAGTATCAAAAATGTTTCACAGTAACTCCCATTGAAAATTGCGGCGCCAAACTGCAGCAAATTTTTTTGCAAGTATGTATTTTGGTGAATTGACAAACAAAATGATTTGTGATAAAAAAAATGGATTACATGAAATGCCTTTTGTCTGCTATATTTTACAAACTCACGCGCTAAACGTTGTTAACATATTATGAATATTTTAGAGTGATGGACTTGAGCGCGATTACGCTTAAGCACTGCTCTCTGTAGTTGTATTCTGCACAGGTTGACTTTCCTGGAACAAGATAATTTATAAATGTCACCATCCATTATTAAACACAAGTAAAAAATAGTATATTTTGCAAAAGTATGAAATTAATTCATACGAGTGCAAAATGGCCATTTTGTTGCATACTATACTTTTTCTATGACAACATATCGTTCACGTTTAATACATGCATACATTGCAAAAACTTTGAAATAAATAAACTGATAATATTTCATTACTCCGAATTCGCTTTCTATCAGAATTAAAATATAAATTGAAAAAATATGTCAAATCTAAAGGCGGATATCATTATATTATAACTACACTTAACTACATTTTCACTGCCTAATAAAACCATTTCATGGATCGAGTTAATTATGGATTTGCAAATGCGCATGAACTGACAAGAGTGACAAGACTGGCAATTGATAAATGTCATATTTGAATCATTTGTTGTTGTGTTGGAAAGTCGGTTATTTGCAAGAAAATATGAGGTTCTCAAAAACGTGATGGAATATTATAAGCGTCACTATTTTTGAAACTATTAGTGGTTGGTCCAAATAGAAGGTATTAATAATGAGAAATAATAGATTAAGAACCGTTTTGTGGAACCACAAAGGATTGCATAAGAGGGGAAATCGGGAACTGGCTAGATAGGGAACACTAACTCAAATGGGGCTGGACACAAGGGCAATCTCTACAGTCAAACTAGTGGCTTACATAGAAGACACAAAGCTTCTGCAATGGAAGTAGATAACATGGGAAATTGTACAAAAATTCAGTTCAAGTGCCTGAGCTGTTTAGCACAACCCAATCGAATGAATGAAAGGTCCATTCACACTAAATCAAATTCTTGATAAAATGTGAAATAAAATCTTTTTTGTAAGACATTCTAACCTTATTTTAGTTCTACTAGGAATGGGATCCAGTGAAGTGCATGATCAAGAATAGTAGAAACGAAGCAACGATCTCGATTGTCGAGTTACTTGGAATAACAAACTTACTAAAAACAGCGTTAATGGTGAAAATATACGAATAACTAACAGACGATCGAGGGAGAGGACCAACTAAATCCATGCTCAGAATCTGTCATGGTTGAGTTGTCGTAGGGGAGAGACTTACATTCAACCTCTTGGTGATTTCTGCTTCGACGTCGTCGAAGTTTGGTTTGTTGGATATGCTCAATTTTTGGAAGTGTTCACAAAATTAAACGAGATAAGTTCAGTAAGCAACAAAAGTAATACAAATGACAAGAGGTCAAATAGTATATTGTGTCACAAGAGCAGGGAAGCTGTACTAAAATTTGAAAGAAAGTTCAACTGTGAATATATTGGATTGAAACATTTTTCATTTGCTGTCCGCTAGCTAGAGATTTTCTGGCGGTAAATAATATCAATTTCAGTTCTCGATATCTCCCTTATCAACGATTCATTTGGATACAGGGTGCTCTCACAAAACTTCTTAATCAACTAATGCCTTCAATAAACATTTCCTAATACTTTTTATATTATTTACAAATACATCAAAATTTCATATTTTACATATTTAAATTTGGAATGTAACAAGGTTACTATCAAACTCCATTCATAGAACCTAGTAAATTCTCATGGTGTTAGCGAATCCTCGTATTAATTTTGCACAGCCGAACACTTCAGTGTATGTGTGATAACACTGCCGTTGCCTTGGATGTGCCACCAATAAATTTTATATTTACAATAGTTTCTATATCAAAATTTATAAAGTTGAATTATTAAAAATCCATTTGAAATATGCATATAGAGAACATTAGTACAGATGGATAGTGGACTACTTATTATTATACCAAAATAGGTATTTTTATTAAATAATTCTCCACCATGCATTTTTCTATTCGACGGTTCATCTGCCGCACCCTGTATGTTTTTTTTATTATTTTAGCAACAGTTTCATGATAACAGACGGAATAAAAGTTTTTTCAATAGGGAACTTTGGTCCAAATTAAAAATACAAAAAATATAAAAATTTTCTACCACTGGGGAAGGAAAATTTCAAAACTTTGTCATGTTTAGGTTTGTGTTCTTTACAAATAAATGTGAACCTCGCCCTCGGCTCTTTAAAACAGGTAATTGCATCCAAATACAGATATTTGGTAAAAGTGATGTCCGATTGGTTGAAATTTATGTTGATACTATTGATTTGACGTTTTGGATTAGAAATATGTCGCAATTGACATGGAATCAGATGCTCCAGAATAACTTTCAGCCAATCATACATGGCCTTTACAAATCTCGATATTTGCATCAAAATACCCAATTTGCTTACGGACGTTTATAAATAATAGATGACAAATCATACTGCAATTTCCCTTCCCCAGTGGTAGAAGAATATGAAATTTTTTGGGTTGACAACTTGAACTTTTCAAACACAAGAAATAAAACTCATATAGGGTGCAGCATTTTTACGACAGAAAGTTCATAAATAATAAGTTTTATAAATGAATATGAGCTATACAGAATGTTACTATTTATAACTTCAATCCCCTCCTTCCTAAGGTCGCCGCTCACATTTTTTTTTAACGTTATACCCTGTATATTTTTACACCAATTGAAAATTGCAAGTGTGTCCGAACTGGTATAAAAATACAGTGTTTCGTTAAAAAAATCGTTAGGGGTAAATAGGGTGGAGAAAGATACGAGCTTAAATACGTCCCCATTTATATGATTTTTTACGAATTTTTCACAAAAGCGACAGATTTATATAGGGTGGATAGTTTTTATTTAAAAATAAAACAAAAAAAATTCTCAACACACATGCAGCACACAAAACAATTAACTACTTACTTCGACTGCTTTCTCAGATGCAGAATTTTCAGGAGCCTAGAATTCAAGAAAATACTTTTGAAAGGAGGACGTGCAAAGGAAATTTAGAAACATCAAAAGTGTAAATAAGCAGGTGGATGTTCAATGAGCAGTAAATGATTTGTTTCATTCATGAATGCAAAAATTTATACAAAAATGTGGAATTTCTAATAAATTTTATATTTTGAGACTGGGATTTAGATAATTTACAAATATTAACCAATCATTCTATAGATTAATTCACTAATTACATTAAGTTTTTAAACCATTTTGAAACGGGAGCTTATTATTCAAGACAAATTGATGAGTGTCATAAATAAAAATAAAAATTTATTTACGATGTTTTCAAACATTAAATAAACACATCAATAACACCTTTATCTATAAACTTTCCCATATTAAAAGAGAAAATTTGAAAAATCCCACAATTAACCTTTTCAATAAACAAGAAACTTTCTAATGTTTGAACCTAATTTCCACATCCATAAGATTCCCTGGCGCATTTTCCTAAATAACAGTGGCGGCTAGTACATAAGCGCTGCAGCTCTCCCATAAATATTTTAATTAACTAAAATATTTCCATAAAAAAACTGCAGGTGCAAGCCACAGCTTAAATAATAAACCAAATGCGGGATAAGCGTAAGTTAAGTCCACCAGTTCGCTAGTATTTACTCCAGCGCAGTCTTCAATTTAATTAATGTAAAGATATTTTTAAAATATTCATATGAAGAAAACATAAAATTAAAAGCAAAAGGTAGGCCATTACCAGAAATCACTATTGAAAAAAACGAAGTAGAGGAAAAAGTTAGCCACGTAAACTTAGTAGATATGAATGATCTGTGGATGTAACAAAAAAATGCTCCAAGTTGTTTTCCCTGCTTACTTTTTGGTGGCGATAAAGCTTGGACGAAACTAGGAGTCACGGATCTCGAGCATTGAAAATAATAAAACACGAAGATTCTAAAAGCCATCTTCATAATTGTATAGAATTTGCGTTACTAGGGTCAACTAACATTGTGGCTCAATTAGATTTGGCTTATTGGTTAAATATACAGAAACATAATGAAAACGTGAGCGAATCCGGGAATATTTCGTGGGCTTATTAATTTTTCGGTATTTAAAGACATTTCCAAAGAAATACAAAATGATCTGTTGCCATGAACAAGAAACGACGATAAAATCGATGGGGACTAGCCTCTTAAAAGGTAAACCTTCTTTACAAAAATTTTTACCTCGAGCCGCCACTGTTAGATAATAAGAGTTATTTAATTAAAATCTGTATAAAGGGTGCACAAAAAATCATCAACCAATGTCTTCAATAAATTACTCCACATTTCTCAAAGATTTCAATGTTATTTACAAATATATATATAAACAATTATATATTTAGAATGTAACAAGGTTACTATCAAACTCCATTCACAGAACCTAGTAAATTCTCATGGTGTTAGCGAATCCTCGTATTAATTTTGCACAGCCGAACACTTCAGTGTAAAGATGTATTAACACTGCCGTTGCCTTGGATGTGCCACCAAATACGATAAAATAATTAAAAAATGTCAATATGTATTTATACACACCTTGGCATTCTGTTGGTTTCCTCCTACAGACTCCGACTGAGAGTTACCGGCTCTTGGACGTGGTGGGCCACGTCTGCGGTAGCGTGGACGTGGAGGTCCACGTGGTCCACCTTCTTGACCGTTTTGCTCTCCAGCCTGGCCCTGGCTGTCCTGGGAACGTGGTCTAGGGCCTCCTCGGCCTCCACGGAAATTACGACGGAAAAATCCGCGCATGGGTCGACGACCACGGGGAGCATCGCCATTCTAATAAATAAAATAAAAAATCAAATAACGTATATTTAAATAAATGAACAACTTTTTAATTATTTACCTGATCTGGATCTCCTGGCGGTCCTCGATAGGGTCCTCTGAAGTATCCTCCTCCTCCTCCATAGCCTCCACGACCGCGTCTTGGTCTAAAACGACGTGGGGGTCCTTGTCCGCCTGGTCCGCCGCCTTCACCTCCGGATTGCGTTCCGTCCTATAGAAAAAAATATAAGTAACGTTTGATTTGTAAAAAAAAAAAATTGATACGAACCTTTAATTCGCCTTCACTTTGACTTTCTCTTGGCGGCCCGCCGCCTCTGCTGCCTCCGCGACGTCCACGTCTTCCTCCTCTCGGGTAGTACCATTGACGATACCCTCTTCTACGATCGGCGGCGTAAGGCGAACCTCTTACAGGATCGCCGTTAGGGCCAGTCACATTGGCCGCCTCATTTCCTTTTTCTCCAACCACTACGCTAAATTCTACCACTTCTCCGTCACCGACTGATCGGACGGCCTTTTTCGGATTGTTTTTTACGATGGCTGACTAAAATGAAGAGAAAAAACTCAAATAATAACCAAATAAAAAGAAGAATATTTGATAAACTTCATTTTGATATTTACTAGATACTCATACTATTTCAAGTGCAACATAATCCAGTTATGACAGAAGTCATGCAGAGTTTCTCCACTCAAAATATGAACTATTATTAATTAATGAAGCGCCCTGTATGCATAAAAAGATTCAATTAAATATTAACGTTACATTTAACCAACGTACTTTCCATTTACGATGATTTATTATCGAAATTTTAAGAGCAACAGAAAAAAAATGATATTCAAAACGAATTTCATTATTCATATATTCATTGACAAAAAAAATTGGGGGAATGACTGTTACAAAGCAAATTTTGACGTTTCAAAAGAAGTTTCGTTGAAAACCTTGAAAAACCTGTATTAACTACTCGATAAAAATATCTTATTCACACCTGCCTTTTGAAGTTAAGTCAGAGAGTGTGCTGCGCTAAACACAGCGTATGCTGAGTCGATTTGTTTATTTGAAGGTGTGTTTTAATATATAAACTGTGCTGGTTAATAATATGAAGAATAAAACCATAAGTGAAGAGTTTCGAGGGTAGAAAGGGAGAATTTAAATGACTGAAGACAACTTACCTTACTCAATTTCCTACTCACCACAACAAACAAAAAATAAAATAGCAAACCCCTACATACGATACATCATTTGAAAGCTCTTTAGAAATAGTGTTACACAAAAATTTATTATATACAATTTTAATATTAAAGAACAAACTAGTGTGATATAAAAATTATGACATACTTGGCACCGCTCAAAATTTCGAGAAAAAAACTAAAAGAAATGAAAGATTTGGGTAAGCTTGTCAACATAATTTGCAGAGACGTATAGAACCTTCGAAATTGTTTTTAAGTAGGACGTATTCACCTTAACATTATTACCTCTAGAATCCTAATAAAAATAATCAAAGATCCATTCATCAAGATTCTGTTTTAATAAAATCAAATGTAAATGAATTATTAGTTAAAATATAATGCCAGGGTTTCACCAAACTAAGTTTTTTGAATGGGATGTCATTTGAAAGGTAATAATTGGAAGTGAACAACAATTTTGTTAATTTAGTGAACTTTTCGGATTCTACGTTAAATTTAAATGTCACTTTGTGTAAAAATAAAGATCAAATTCAACATATTCATCAGAAATGTTCCACTGTACATGAAACAAACTGTTATTATCTAATCTAGATTTTTCAGTGACCTCAACGTTTATCATACAACTAGAAAAAAAATAACATTGGTGATAAAAACATTGTTCCCCATAAAACAGCTAGTAACATTCTATTGAATATAAAATATTACGTAATAAGCCGTCTCGTGGAGGTGTTGTAATATAGCAGGCTTATGACTCAGTCATCTCTTTGAGAAAACAGAGATGGATCTAAGGAGCGTGCATTAAAATAGAAATTGGACATGTCTGTTTTAAAATTAGATTTTTTCAAACTGCTTGTGGTAAAAACTACAATTAACATGCAAAGTTCAAGCATTAAATTTACATAATTTGTTTTGCTGATGAATAGAAAAATTTGCTACTCTAGTTACTTTGAAACAAATTTAGAAAATGATTAGTTTTATCTAATAACTTAAATTGCATTAAATCAATCAAAGATTAATTTTAATTTGAAATAACAGACTCACAGTCCAAGTAAATAATTTAGAATCAAAATATTTATTCAATAACAAATAGTTCGAATGTAATTAAAATCCAAAACAAATACAAACATTTCGTCAAAATTTAAATAGAGAAAATACATTCCAAGTAAGTATATATCTATGAAAATGAGATTTTTATCATTATTACTCAGCTTTATAATCTATGTCATAAAGAAAATTATGTAGGATCTAAGGAAAAAGTGAAACCGAATTAAAATATAGAGACTTACATCCAAAGTTATCTCATTATGTTATCAATTGTGGATATGGAGGTAAACAATAATTCAAATGAAGAATATAAACTTTTAGCATACATAAATAACAGAAAATGCAATATTAAAATAAAATATCTCATACGATAACACCTTAACCCTAAAGATACTAAGAAATTTTATGTTAATATATTTATCTAGTTTTGAGTGAATTTTAAAAATATAAGTCACAAAGAATTAAAGTATTTCAATGTTTCTACTTACTTGATGCACAAAAACGTCTTCCTTGGTATCATTTCTGTTAATGAACCCATAACCACTTTTGACATTAAACCATTTTACTGTGCCAGTTACCTTTGTTGCTGTAGAAAAATAAATAATTGTAAATATATTTTAGAAGGCATAAAAATACCAGGACATGATTTCATATTCGAAAAATGGGTTTAGTACAACTTCGTAACAATAAAAAGCGAGTTGGGATGGAGAGCAGAAATTATTCTAATCAGTAATGTATAATTATTAAAATAAGTTCAATAACACCTAATGTTGGCATATTATCAAAAAGTTAACTTAACAGCATATAAATCGTAAACATTTCTAATACATATAAATTTTAAAAACAATCAACTTTCCTATGTTATTTAAATGACAAAAATTTTCATACCTTATCTAAAAATACACAATAATGTTGACACACTGTGTCAGACACAGTTTAGTGAACTTATACAAAGTAAAATGTACTGGGTAGTAAAACAAAGCTTTTATTTCATGTATTTCAAAATGTTTCTCTGGTTCAAGGTTAACGTCAATACTAGCATCTATTATGGTTAAAAATTAATTATTTCAGTGATTTGTAGTACATTTAATATCACAAACTGAACATGTTTAAAGTTTTAGTAGAAAGGAGAAAATCAACAGAAAAATATTAATAAAAGAAAATTGGTGAAATAGAATTGACTTCCAGTAGTAACCTTCAACTGCTTTATCAAACAATGGTTGGAATAATTAACACAAGTACAAATGTACTAAGCAGAATAATAATCATATTCCAACAGTATTAAATATGCAAAAAAATATCATAAAGTAAATGTATAATTACACAGAACAAAACACAGGAGAAGCGTATTAAGTAATGATAAAAATTTATCAATTTTATGGTTTTCATTTATTTAAAAACATTAATTTATTATTAATAAAAACCTAGAGATTGGTATGTTGAATGTAGATGATTGTTTGATCAAATGTAAAGCATAAGTAATCGTAAAGTCAACTATTATTGAAAGTAGTACTAAAAAGGTAAAAACTAAATATCCAATCAATATAATGATGTATTACACTGAAGGTAGTAACATTAATAATAGGTAAAATATGTAAAAAACAATTCATACATATATTTAATAGCATTAATATGAACATGACTATTCACAAAAAAATTGAGATATCATAAGACCTATTTAAAGTATAAAAAAAAGAAATTGATAAGCCAAGTCACTCCTACCTATAAATTATAGTCATATATTTAAATCCAACAATATAATGTAGAAATTGTGTGAACTACATGAGCATAATTATAAAAAAATTACTTTTTAAATAAAACTGTTTCCAAGTAACTCCACTTTAATGAAAAAATATATGAAAATATTTTAATATATCGAAATAATTATCAATAATTTAGCATTTTCATATATTTTTTCATTTAAGTGTAATTACTTAGAAACAGTTCCATTTAAAAAGTAATAGGTATGAGTAGATTCCACAAAGTAAGGGTCCAAACAGTAGATTCAAATAAAAAAAATGTATCAGGAAACATTTATAAATTCATGAATAAACTTATTTCAGAGGAAAGTATGATCAAAACGTTTTTGAAAGTTTACTCAACTAAAATATAGCAGTGTAGTGTGTATTTTTAGAATATATAGATAATGTAAACGGTTTATTAGTACCTGTAAAATAAAAATCGGATATACATAAAAACAATTTTTTTTTCAACAATTATAAAAAAAAACGTTTTCAAAGTACTTTTTTTGAAAATTACATCAATATATTTTGTATTTCCACCCACGCTTGAACTAAGATTTTGAAACATTCAAGAAAATGTACATGATTCCACACCGGTACTATTTTCTGTAGTGATACGTACATTTCAGCACTACAAAAAAATTAAATGAATTGAAATTAAACAATTTCTGTAATAACTAGTCGTCGTCGCTGCTAGTATATACGCCTATTATATGCAAGAGAAGTCAATAGCCTTAGACAAAATGTCGTTTGGACAGGAACCAGGAATTTTGATGTTTGGCGTTCAAATAAAATGCAATAATCAATCAAATGAACTTATCAATCATTGAAAAACATATATTGAAATATATACATGCAAGATAAACTCTACAATTAATAAATATTACTTTTCCGACCATGTGCTCGTAAAATAAAAACATGGATGCCACCGCGATGAGCGGTAGCACTCGAATAAAAACTGTCAAATCTCTATTTAAAAGAATCTTACCAAGTACTTCCTTCTGTTTTGGGACTGCCTTAGGTTGTTCTGGCGTTGCTTGTTGTTGCTCCGCTTCAGCCATGATGGTCGGGCCGGTGGAAGATGTTATACCGCTACCTCACCTTAGATGTTACTTCCTTCCTTTCAAATTCAGTTGTTCAAAGATCTTGACGATTTACATTTTGTTTCCCTTTAAATATACTCGGTTTCCATGATCACAGAGATATGCTGGAGTACGTATCTCTCTTCTCGTCAAAGCTTAATCGATATCAAAAAATTGACGTATTTCTAAGCTCGTTTCAAAAGACGCATGCGTTGTTTAATTTCTTGGCGACATCTCTCAGAAGGAGGTTCAAGTGACGTGATTCGTCAAGCGAATTGGCTTGGGGAGAGTTACGTATTTAAATAAAATGAAAATACGATAAAATAAATAATAAAAGAATGGAAATTTGTAAGGACGATAATAAGACATCTGCAAAACATAACACAGTTGTCAATATTTATTAAAAATCAATATCCAACAGTACATTTAATAGAGGATAAATAATATAGGAATAGGTAAAGGCTGCGTTCAGATTTTCAATTAGATATGACAAATTATTCATTATAATAATTTTAATACATTTCCAACATCGGTAAAGATTTACCCATTTTTTGAATTAAAGATCCTAGGAATTTAATCTGTTGTGAAATGGGCAAAAGTGAATGTTATATTCTAATATGGAAATGTTTAGATGTAGGTGTTGTGAACAGGGCCGTAGCGAGGTATGTGCACTATGCGCGATCCAACGATTCAAATAAATTTGTCTTTTTGTTATAGTTACGTTTGCCATCTTTAAATAATATTTACTTTTATTCAGATCTCAGTGAATTCTCACCTTTAAAAAACCTACATACCTATCTTTGCTGAGAAATAGAGAAAGTTTAAAACTTGAATTAAGAATTCTTATCAAATTTTTAGATGATAATATGAAATGTATGTTACCTACCTTACTTTACCTCGACCTTACCTAATTTCTTCTTCAAATTTCGGCTCTTGTATCAACTTCACTCTATAGAAATGGGTATTATGAGTAAAAACACAAAACACAAGTAGTCATTACAATTCTTATACAGGGAAAAGTATTTATTAAAAAGACTTCCTGATACATGGTTGACAAAAACACAATACCGATATTAATCCGTCTCCATATACGAATTTTATATGGCCTATTATAATACACATGCTATATGCAACATTATATACAAGACAAAAAAATTATCACGACCCCAAGGCACATCCTGGCAGTGTAAACAGTAAGCAACACAAAAAAACAATAATATCACCCATTAAACAACAAAATATTTTACATTTTTGTAGTTTGGTATAAAAGTAGATAAAAATGAGAAACCGGATGGTTAAATACAAAGTTATATAATTAAAATGAAGTTATTCCTTATATTTCTCACTCCTGTGTGGGAATAAAAATTAAAAACTACTCTAGACGATATGGTTTTGTTTATATCCAATTTATTTAAAGTCCGATATAAGGTTCATTTACGATAAGTTAGCAATTTTGACATTTGTAGTAACAATTGCAACCACTGAACAAAATCTAAATATCCAAAGTGTAAATGGAAATGGAAAAAAGTTGGCTGCCGTGTCCGGGGTTGCAAGATCAGACAATTTTAGCAGAAAATCTTGTTTTGGTTTGTCGTTTTCATTCGCATTTTATAGTTTGTTATTTACTGCGTAAGATATAATCTGTTATTTTAATAACTATTTAAAAGAGAGTATCGAACACTGCAACATAATTTTATGCCAACTGGAAAAAAATACAACGTTGCAACGATGTAAAACATCTGTCATGTTTTGTTATACGCGCATTTAGTGAAAACGTCGCAACTGCCATATGTCAGTTTTTGGATGCAAACAAACTTTTATAATTCTGTTAAATTAGTTAAGTAATAATAAATATATCATGTTCATACCTTTTTAATCGTTATATATTATTAATACAATAATACAGCAAATATATTTCTCAAACACTTGTAAATAGAATAGCCAAAATTGATTGTTTGCATCCAAAATCTTGACGTATGACAGTTTATGACGCGTTTGACGAATGGAAATGGAATGAGCTACACGGGCAAAAGTGTCAGTAGACAAAGAGACGAAAAAAATACTATTTTACCTTATTTCTCGTATAAACACTTTCATATAGATGCGTATGTTCATCTTTCTTATTTTGTTCCTTATTTTATTTAATTTCCCCTTGAGACAGTGGTGTTGTTAGTGTTAATTAATTCTAATTCTAACACCTTAGTCAAATATTACTTTAATGAATATTACACAAAGTATAAGTAAAATGATTTACAAGTGTTAGTGAATGTCATCCCAAAAGAGTTAGTGTTGTTTTTTTGTCCAAATCGTGATGCTTGGAAAAAGTGAATCGTTAAGGGGCCTATACGTCCTTCAAACTGTGTTTCTACCCAGGAGAGAGCTAGCTGACAAGAGTCCACTTACCTGACAAGATTGTATCATTATATTTGCTTGTTTTCACATTTGTCCAGTCCTGTAAGTCGATTGAATATTTAATGTAAAATATTTTGTTTAACGGATAATTTCGCAAACTGCTAATTATAATAAAAAAAAAACATAATCTCTTTCTACATGTACTATGAACACATTAATAAATGAAAGTAAATACAAAGAATAGTCAAAACTTGAACAAAATTTATTTATACACTTCTCGATATCTTTATAAAAAAAAAATGGCAATATTGGCAGCTAATACCCAAAATTAGAATGTAACAATATATACGAATAGATATCAATTCTCATGATTAAAGTAAAAATAACACTCAATACTAATAACTTGTGTAGTTGCTAAGCAAAGTCATCCTTTTCAAATTGTCAACATTCAATTTTCTTGTTCTATAAACGCAACAATCATTTATCAATTTTATTTTTTCGAGCACAGCATATATTATTTAAAACATTTGATAAACAACGCAGTCTGGGAGTCCCACAGACTTGCATCCAGATAAGACATGAACACAAGTCATGTGAAAAAATCTTGTGTTAAAAATCACGTGCGGTTTTAAAGGTATTCATCTTTTTTGGCAGAAATATTGGGGGAAAGAGATCAGCATTGATCAGAGGTGCACAAGAAATGTCAAGTTTTTATTCTCAAGACAGTATCGAAGAATTGTCATCAAAAGTATTATGACTTTCTTTAACTTGTCAATCATATACGATACTTCTTTGGTGATATTTTGCTCATTATATTGAGACAAGAGACAAATTAACTTCACTTTTGTGACAGTTTGACACTTGACACATTGTTTGGAGATTGTGATTTAAAAAATACGATCTCATCAAGAGTATAGTAAGAAATAAAGTAAATTAAATATAATATTTAAAACATGTATTTTAACAAATCTAAATTTACAAATTCGATCGAAATAAAAATATAAAGATTATTATATATTTAATTTATATATAAAATATGTACAAAGTTTTCGTGTATATATACCAAATCAATTATTTAAAACTAGGTAGCTGGTTGGGTAGATCCCGAAAAAAAAGTTTACCAAACATACTTGGGATAACTTAAAGCCTGTTTGTCTAAACGATGCTAGCTTAGAACTTGTATCGACAAAGATTTCTTCCTTATAAAAAATTGGTAAAAAGTTCAAAGGATATTGTAATATTAGTGAAAATGCAGGAAAAAATAGTCTTCTATTTCCACTGTTGGTTTCAAATAAAAGTATACAGTAGAAACGTTGAATCTTCACCGTCAGATCACCTTGATATTATTCAACATCCCCAACTTGGTCCTGTTTTGAGCCAAGTTTTTCAAAAATATTGCAAGAGCAAGAAAATAATTTAGTTGTTAGCGAAAGGGAAGATTCACGTTAAGTTAAATATTTTCAAGTGTTTAATCATCTGGAAGATTCTCCTGACAAAAGTTGATAAAACGCAGACCTTTGGAATGTTAGTTACTTCTACTGTCATATTGATTCGACTGATGACGTATAAGACGTTAAGATTCAGGGTTTCTACCGTTTATAAAACATATTTTTGTATTAAATTAAACAACATGAAAATTAAATGTTATTTTTTCGAAAGCGGATGACGTTTATCTAAAAAATTTGAACTTAATAACTCCACCGATTAGTACAAAACTCCGTATCTAAACATTTTAGTGCCATTTCGTACAACATGAACTAATAACGTAGGACATTTAGAGGTACACATTGTTAAGCTGCCCCTTAGGATTAATTTAAAAACGAAAGATGTTTTTTTTCTTCAAATCTTACAGCTAGTTACGATAAACTGTACATTTTCTGGAGCTCTAGCACAATTAATTTATAATGAAACTTATAAATAGTCTGTGTGACATTGTAACTGAAATTACTATAGAAATATATACCCAGATTCCATTTAATTTTATATACAGTTAGTGACAAAGGATTTTCAATAAAAAATAAGTGTAAGCAATATGAAACACTTTTAATTCAGGCTTTATACAGGGTGCAGCAGATAAACCGTCGATTGGAGAAACCTCGAGACCGGAAAAGTAAACTATTTAACAAAAATATTGTTTTTAATGAGACACCGTGTATATTTTTTTTATTTTAAGTATATTTACGTTAATTTAAACAATTTTTGTTAATAGTTTTCAAACATATGCAATATTTTCGTTAAATTGTGAATTTTTAGTTTTTCCGCGACAACCTGTATAATTAAAAATTACCTCAGTTCAATGGGGAAGACCACTTAGAGATGATCATGTGTCAAAATAGATTTCCTGGCGTTTTGAAATCGATATATTAATTCAAAACTTAAAAAAGGTCCTAAACACTTGGGCGGTGCTATGACGTACTAACCCCAAACATAGTTCTCGTTCATCCCAACGTAGGGTCAGTAATTTCCTGCTGAAAGCGTGTTTTGTCATCTGATCAGATGTGAGAGCTGTGGTAGCAGTCGCCTTTTTTTCATCAGAATTGTAATACGCTACACTTAAGTGTCATTTATGCCAAATATTAGTTAGAGCTGTGATTGGACGGCTTAAGGTCGATAGGCGTGTAGGGGCTAGTACGTCACACTCCATAACACCAATGAGAGCGGCCTTAAGTAGTTTTTAGGCACGGAATATACTATTTTTGAAAATTAGTGTCATTTCCCATTACTTTGGAAACAATTGTTGATTTTTTTATTGTTCCTAGGTTAGATTATTTAAAACGAACAAACTTTGCCTTACTTTGGTATATATTTCTGGGTAATTTCAATATTTAAATAATATCAGTCGACGTGTTAAAATTTTTTTACAAGTCAACTACTTTTTATTAAGATTTCTTCTTTATTCTAATCTATATTGTCTAGCTGGTAAGTAGAAAGAAGAACTAAGTGACCCAATTACAGAATTTTGCATCGACACCAACCTAAGTTAGTTAGTTATGCGGTCGACTGTGTCGTTAAAATGATTTATGAATTTAGTTATATTTTGAAATTTTTCTCAAGTTAGAAATAAAAAGTGATCTTAATAAAAAAACTAGCTTCTGTCAACTGATCTACCAAAGAAATTGTACACACATACTCGTAGTGCACATAAAAACGTGTCCTCCGCACAAATATTTATACAATCACATATTACCGTCAACTAACAGTGTTAGTCCGTTTTTTTCCTTGTTCTTTAACACAGTCTATATCGGATTTTTTTCCTTTGGCCTGCGCCAGCATGGTAACTAATTTTTTAGGAGAGTCCCCTACAATCCATCCATGCTGTACAGGTCTATCTTCGTCGTCTTCGATTTCGTCCCGTAAAGGTTTTATTTCTATGAGATCGCTGGCCTCGTCCTCGGAAGAACTCGACCAATGATAGAGAGGGTTGACGGCAGCGCGTTTTCTTCGATTCACCGTAGCGCCATCGGCCGTCGTTTCTTGACTCTTGGGTTTCTTTTTACCAGACGTAGATTTCTTTTTCTGCAAAAACAAAATACTTTTAGGAGCTATTACAAGACTTAACACGTTTTAGGAGTTATTACAAGAATTAACACGTTTTAGGAGTTATTACAAGAATTAACACGTTTTAGGAGTTATTACAAGAATTAACACGTTTTAGGAATAATTACAAGAATTAACACGTTTTAGGAATAATTACAAGAATTAACACGTTTTAGGAGTTATTACAAGAATTAACACGTTTTAGGAGTTATTACAAGAATTAACACGTTTTAGGAGTTATTACAAGAATTAACCAAGTTTTAGGAGGTATTACAAGAATTAATACGTTTTAGGAGTTATCACAAGAATTAACACGTTTTAGGAGTTATTACAAGAATTAACACGTTTTAGGAGTTATCACAAGAATTAACACAATACAATTGATAGTTTTACATAGATCCATGTTACGGTGGATCGTATTGTAGTCGAAAGTAGAAAAATAGTTGACCAGAAAGTGAAATGTAGATGCAAATATGTAAAACCAACAAGTATCTTTCAATTAACAAGAAAGTACTCACCAATTTTTTAACTTCTAAAGGCTTTTTAATATTATCCACATGCGGTAATTCCTGTATAACTTCTTCCTTGGGTAGTTCAAGAGGAATTTCTTTAACTTGCTTTTCGATAGGTTTTTCTCTAGGTTTAACCTCTATAATTTGCTTTTCTAGCAGCGCTTCAAATTGAGAATCATCCGAGCTCCAGTACTCGACTAAAACATTTTGTTTACCCGAAGTGCATTTCCTTTGGCTCTTTCTACTCGCTACGCCAATGCACTCTTTCAGTTCTTGCTCTAAATTAATGACATTGTCTTCTTCTTTGTGATTCTTCTTGTTGGTTCTTCGTTTCGTTGTTTTGTTTAGGCTGAACTCGTCGTCGGTTGATTCGGAGTTCGTTCTGGTTCGTTTCTTTCCTTTGAGTTTGATTTTCTTTTTGTTTTCCTGCTTTTTGGGTTTTTCTGATTGTTTTTTATCGTCGAGTTGATCGGATACATCTTCGTACACGAGATTCGTTTGATTCTTCACGTAATTTTCCACTAATTCTTCGTTATCTATTTCTGGGATTTTTCTTATTTCTTCATCGATATCTTCCATTTTAGATTTGGCAGCGTTTTTGAATATCCTTCCCATTATCATGCACTTCTTTTTTGTGCTGTTCTCTTGCGCCTTGGACTTTCTACTCGATGCAATTGCAGCAGTGTCCAATTCCAACAAATTTCTACTATCAGGTTCATTGTCATTACTTTTCAAATTTCTAAAAGCTTTAAAATCTGGTTTTGTAAAAGCTTCTGTATTATCCTGCGTTTCTTCAAAATCGTAAACGTCTTTCTGCAACTCCTTGTTGGTAAAATTGGGTGAAGGTAATTTCTTTTTGGTTACTTTAAATAATAAATTGCTTCCAACTTGAGCTTTTTTAACGGGTTTGGATTTTCTGGAATTTCTAGATTTTTGTGTGGGAGATGTAAGCGGTTTCTCTACTTCGACTATGCTATCAATTGCCAAATCAGGTTTTTTCTGTTTGGGACTGTAGTTTAGAACTTCTTCTAGATTCAATTCTTCTGTTGGTATAGAAACCTTTAGTCCTTCAAAAACTTTTCTTGCGCCTTTCGTCATCATTTTTTTATTGTCAATTAAGGAACCATCACTAAGCTCATCAGTACTGGTTTTAGGAGAACTTTTATCGGGTAGAACTTGCATAGATCTGTAAAAAGTAACATAAAAAAATTAGTTATTAATATTTAGTTAGGTTCCAGAACAACACTGAACACTGTTTACGCTACCAGTGTAAACAGTGTTCAGTGTTGCAGTGGTGTGTCAACAGAGACCAGTAGCCCTTATCAGGCTCAACAGTCTTTTCACTAGGTCCTACTTGGAGAAATCCTCCTTTGGGTGTCCAAATCCTAGGTGTCTATATCTTCAATGAGATAATGCTTCACAATCGAAGATAATATTTCCTCCTCTTCCATGCACAACCGACAGATAGGTTCCTTCCTACATATACCGATTGTATGCATGTGCTTCCTAAGAGTACAGTGACTGGTGACTAAACCCGTCACTATCCTTATCTGGTCAAGTATCACCAACGATTCCAGAATTCCCAACCTAATTCCAGAACAAAGTAGGTACCTATAGAATCCGGGCTCGTATTCTTAAGGGATTAGTGAGAATCTCACCATGAGACAAATAAATTGTTTCAATTTGCGTAGCAATCTGACATCAATGCAGATCTTCTCTTCAAAAATACGACTAATATGGTACTCTGTGATGCCTTTTGGCATTAAATAAAAAACCAGAATTAAATTTATATTTCAAAATAATACGTTAATTTATTTAAAACATTAAAAGTATCAAGGTAAGCTCAAGTTGAAAACGAAAGCAGACCGGACGTGTCTCTTAAAGGACAGAAATATCTTAGCGTATTTTGATAATAAATAACACATAATATCAACAGGGAACTCTATATAACGATCAAGTGCAGTGTTTTACCTAAATAGTCTTTCCAATAACATATACACTGTGGCCGTAAAGTATGGAACAAATTCATTTTTAGCTAAACGTACCATTTTAAGAAATAATCCTGAAACACGTCGATTTTTGATTTTAATTTACCGTTTTTTAAATTATAATCTAATATACAGGGTGAATTATTTACGAGTAAAGACGTCACCGTCATTTTTATTAAATGGAACACCCCCATGTTGTCTCAATTTTCGGATTACTCTAGTTGAGCTGATTCCAAAAATGTAACACATGTTGATTCCAATTGGTACAGGGTGGACAAAAATACAATAGTTTTGTGTGTGCTCATAAAGTAATCCTGGAGGTTTTGATGAAAATTTATGGTTTCAACAGGATGGTGTACCCCCACATTAGAAGGTACCTAGATGAAATTTTTCCAAACAGGTGAATTAGTAGACATTGAATGGCCAGCGAGGTCACCAGATTTCAATCCTTTGGATTATTTTATGTGGGGCCATCTGAAGAATGTTGTGTATCAAACGAAACCAGCAAATATTCAAGAATAAAAAGAGAGAATTCGGACAGCAATAAACAATATTTCTCAAGACACAATAAACAAGGTTCAACAAGAATTTGTACACCGTTTGGGTTACTGTCGAATACAGCAAGGGCTGCAGTTCGAACATTTATAAAGTCATGTATTTCATCAATTATTCTGTCCGCTAGACAATAAGTATTTTTGATAATATTGTTAATTTAACTAATAAAGAATGTTACGCGTTACGTTATGAGCAACATGTGATACATTTTTGGAATCAGCTCAGCTAGAGTAATCCGAAAATTGAGACAAAATGGGGGTGTTCCATTTAAAAAAAATGACGGTGACGTCATTACTCGAAAGTAATTCACCCAGTATATTAGAATATTATTTTAAAATACGGTAAATTAAAATCAAAAATCGACGTGACCCATGTAGTTTTTCTACTAGTATTTGAAAGGTCACCCAAAGGACCAGGGATTCCACTAGTTACTGTGGAAGGCCACCAACACAACTCTCATGTTTTAGACAACCCTGCATTCTGCAATACACCAATCTCATGGTGAGACTTTCACTAGTCTCTTAAGAATACGAACCCCAGGGAAGGTAGTCCCAATTGGGTTTCATTTGTATTTGACTTTGGACTTCAAAAATACACCAATAAAACAATTTAAATGAAATGGGAAATGTAAAGGTATTATTAGGTATATGACAATGGGGTTTTTCAGTAGATGCTTAAATATTAAATCATTTTTTTTTAAATACTTCAATTTAAAGAAATTAAAAAAAATTACTGAAACAGACCATTCCAATTCAGAGTTCAGGAAAGTGCTTGCAAAAAACATTGGGAAATTGTATTATATTTGATTTTTAAACACTTACCTTGGGCCAGACAAAATCCCCTCGAATTTAAAATCGTCGGGGTCTTTCTTCTGGTTTTTAGAGATGTTTTCAAACGTCAATCGAACATCATTAACTTCTACCGGATGTTCTTCCAACGATTGATCCATGCCCCAATTAGAAGAAATGGTATTGGAATCGGAAGCGTCGTCGTCATAGCTATTACCCAACGGCGTTGGAATTCTCGAATTATCAGAATAGTCATCGATATCTTCGAAATTTTGATGTTGTATAAAATTCTTCTTTTCCAACCATTCAGGTGCGTCGATCGGTTTTAAACCTAAAACTTTTTTCTCTTGCAACTTTTTGCTGGAATAACTGCTGGACACTTCCGAGCTGCTTTTCAGCAAACTACAACATTCTAAGAAGAGTTCTTCGTCTCTATTTAAGGTTTTTCTTAGTTTAGGATCGTCGTAGTTGCGAAGATTAGCGCTATCTTCGGAGATTTCTTCGTATTGAGTGGGTTTGAGAAAACTGTTGTTATCAAAAGCTGGTTTTGGTGATGTTGGTTCCGAAGGAATATCTGACTTTTCGGATGATAAGGAGATATCGTCTATATAGTTTGAAACTGTTTGATTTTCTATTATATTCTCCAATAAACTGATTTGTTTTTCCACAATTCGAGTTTTCGATTCAAAAGGTTGTGTATCTGTGGATATTAGAGTATCTGAGTCGAAACTTTTACGTTCCCCCAAGCTTTTATATCTTTTTGTGTCGTTATTTTGAAGAATTAAATCGGAAAATTGTTTAGGTTCTTTTTCTATTGTTGGTATTACCGGTTTGGTTAGAACATCGTTAATAATATCGGCTAATTTTAAAGAAGTATGTGTTTGAAACGTAGACTCAATTTCCAGTATTTTATCTGCTTGTATTAAAGACGGTGGTTCTATGACTGATTCCCTACTATTCTCATCTTCGTGTCTACTAATTATCTTTGATTTTTCAGCTTCTCTCGCTTCTAATTCTGATAATTTTTGTATATGCGTTAAAGTTCTTCTATGTTTAATTAAATTTTCTAATTTTACAAAAGATTTATTACATATCTCGCAATAATTCGACTCTAAACTGTTTGTTTTACTTTCCGTGTTGGAATCTTCGATTCCTTCGGGTATTTTTCCGGAGTTTTCTTCAATAAAAGAATCGTTGTTTTCCTCCCAATTATAAATCTTATTGATGTCTGATTTTTCCGATATATTTTCAAAGATATTGTCGAAATTTTCATCGTTCACGTCTCTAGAAGTATCCTCCAGGTTGGTTAAAAATGAATTTTGCTGTTTTGGCACAAAAATATTATCGTTAGTGGAAGCTTTAAGGAGATCAAACAATTCGTCACTGTTGAGTTTTCTTTGTTTTAGATCGCCAGTAGATTTTTCATCTTTCTTTCTTCCTTTTCGCTTATTTTCAATAGCATCAATCAGTGGATCGATCAGATCGTTTTCGTTGTAAGAAGCAACTTTTCGAGAACCTCTTCTGCTTCTTCGCGGTTCTTGATTTTCTTCAACTGTTAAAGAACTTTCTTCAACCAACATTGGGTCATCTTTTTGTTGAATCTTTTCTAATTCTTCTTCGGCTCTTAATTCTCTTTCTATGCTGTTATCTAATTCTTCAAATCCATCCAGTTCGGCTACTAAATCTTCTAATAAAGGTGCTTCGGTGTTGAGTACCTCACTGTGAAAATCAAAGTCAGCTAATGATTTTTCAACTTTCTTTTTATTCTTCACTTTTTTATTCGCACTTTCTGCATTTTTAGTGTCTTTATTTGGTTTTTTATCGACATCTACATCAGTAAGTTCAGCTAAAGCTTCATCATGAATATGTTCTAGTGCTTTTACTTTAGCCGTTCTCATGATTTTTCTACCTTCAGCATCTTCTTTTTCCGGTACTTCATTGAGTAACTGTGGTTGAAGTATCAAGTTTTCATCTTTCTCCAAATTATTGCAGATTATTTCTTTTCCTTTTGATTTTTGTTTTCTTTTAACCGGTTCCGATTCTTTCACTTTCTCACCACTGTCGTTCTTTCTAGATACCCTACGGGGTAATTCGATTGGTTTTTCTAATTCAAAATCTTCAGTTTCCGAAAAGGCATATATTTTTTCAATTTCCTCTTTAGTTGTTACATCATTAACTTTCATGTAACAAGGTATTGGATTTTTAAGTGTTTTTATAACGTTTGTTTCTGATTCTGATGGTATTTTTGTAACTTTATCATCTTTAAAAATATCATCTGTTTCTTCGATATCTTCTGTAGTTGCATTTATATATTCATCAGTGGATGGAGTTTTAGAACGTAATTTCTTTTTACCTCCCTTTTTCTTTCCTCTTTTAGACACCTTTATTACAGATTCACTTGTAATAATTGCATTGTCAATATCATCTACCAGAGATTTTTCAATTTCTTTTCCTTCGCTTTCCAATGTTTTTTCCGGTGAGTTAACATCATTAAACAAATTTTCCAAGGATTCCAAGTTGTTGATTAACTTATCACTTGTCTCTTGGTTATCGGCAACCAATCCTGAGTTTATCTGGAAATGTACATCAGTTAAAGTTTCTTCGCTGTCACTTTTTTCTACTAAAATGTGATTTTTAGTTTTTCTTTTTAATCCTTTCTTCTTCGATTTTCTGGATCTACGTATTACCACAGGTTTTACAAAGTTTTCTACTTTGACAGAATCTTCATTTTCATTATTAGTATGATTAAACACTTCACTATTTTCTACTTCTCCAAACTCTTCAGTTGTATCAGATGAACTACTATTAATAGTATCCGGCAGCAAAGTATCTTTTTCAAAAATTTGTTCGGTCTTGTTCAATTTTGTACATATCTTCAACAAAGGCAGTTTAAATTCTGATTGTTGTCCTAAACTGTAATTATTTTTTGATTTCTTCTTTTTACCGCTCTCTAATACAACTGGAATGGAATCTACTTCTAAAAACTCTTCTTTAGTTTCATATTTATTATGTAAAGAAAGATCTAGTTTAGGTGTTTCAATAATACTTGTCTCTATAGGGATTTCATCAAGTTCCATATCCATTTCCTGTACCGAATCATTCAAATCTTCCACTTCTTGCAATTCCAGTGGAATTTTTGAAACTTGTTGCATTTCCATAGGAAACGTATCTTGTTTGGAGAAAGTATCTAGAGGCGAGAAAGTTATAATACGTTTTTTCTTTATAACCAAAGAAAAGTCTTCAAACAAATCGTTGTGTCCTTTATCTCCCACCTTTTTAATACTCTTAGATTTCCTTCTGGCTTTTTGTTTGTTTATTATAATTTTTATAGGTGGTTCTTTTTCGGTAGTGTCTGTCAATGGTGGTAAAGTTGTCAAAAACGTTGTATCATTATCACCAGGTGAATTTTTTTCTTCGATATTTGTGGTGACTGTTGTATTTTTATTTTTCAAAATCTTTTTTCTTCCCTTTTTTGGTTTCAGTTTGGTTCTATTTTTATTTAAACCATTGTTCGTCATTGGTAAAGTGTTTTTGCATAAATTTTCTTTCAAAATATAATTTTCGCTCTCATCAATATTTTCTTTAACTTTTAAATTGGTTTCTTCAACAACTTTATCATCCAACTTAACCTCATCTAGTTCCACCGTTGTATTATCAGTGAATTCTGAAGTTGCTGAATCTTTACACTCATTATTATTGTTATTATTTTCTAAACTAACTCCTTCTGATATTTCTTTGCTTTCATCCTGTTCCGCATAATTCACAGCAGACTTTTTCCTAAGAGATCTACTAGAAGTACCAATATCAATATCTATTACGGAACACAATTTGTGGTTAAGATCGAATGAATTATCCAAGACCTCACTGTCCTCAAGTAATTTTTTATCGTCAAACTGTTCAACATCTAATTTAGGGGTAGAACTAGCCTCAATGCTAGAAGTGGATGAATTAATCGACAACAGACTTTGTCGAATAGCATTCCTAATTTTTTCTTCCAAAATAATAGCATGTGATGTTTCTGAAGACTTATCAGCTTCTGAGCATAGAAAAGAATCTAAATCGAGATCACTTTGGATTAAGCTCGTATCTTCTAGCTGAGTAGTAACCACTTCATTTGATTGACACGTTTTGATATCTAGTTTATCTAAAGAGTGTTCAAAGTTGGTTTTTAGGTCAATTAAATATTTTTCTGACTTAGTATCTGTTACAGAGTGTTCTTCAAGCTTCAAATTTTTTGATTTTCTCCCAGTAGATTTATCATATTCTACATCTGAAGATTCAGACACTGAACTAGACTTAGTTTCCGAATTATACGAGTATTCTTCAGTTATGGAAGGCGTTTGATTTTTAGATTTTTTACCGGTAATAGGTTTAACAAAATCTACTTCTGGAGGATTAAAAACTGAATTAGTTTTGGGTTCTGCAATATCTAATTTATCTAAAGATTCTTCTGATGTAAAATACTTGAAATTTTTGCATTTTTTGTTGTTTCTTTTAATTTTTTGATCTGGACTAACAGATTCTGCTTCACTAGATTCGGTTATTGAAGGACTGTCAAAAATGTTTCTTAAAGACGATGATCTACTTTTGGATGTGTTTAATTTTAAATCGGGTACATTCAACCCGGATTGTGAAAATATATTACAAACTTCAGCGTCTAAAGAATCGTTTAATTTTGATAAAGATTCACTGGAAGACATCAATATGTTGCTGGATGATCTTGTTCTTCTTACGGTTAAATTTTCTGAAACAGTTTCTTTTATTTTTTGACTTTCTAATGAATCATCTTGAATTTTAGAACGACCAGATTTTTTGGATTCAGTATCAGGTGTGGGAAAATCGGCAGCATCTTTTAGCGATCTGGATTTTCTTTTAGGAGTCACTCTTTGATCTTCAAATCCACTATCAGCGTTTGTTCTTTCTAGTGAGTTTGACACTGGTGATCTATTTCTTCCTTTTGATTTTTTTACTATTTTTATATCCAAACTATCAACATACGAATCTGTATCAGTATCTTTACTTTTTGTGTTAATATCTATAGCTGCAGTGAATACTGTTACATTTTTCGGAATCTTAGATCTTCTGGTTAGTTTGAAATCTTCAATCATTAATAACTCTCCAGTCGAAGGTGAAATTTTTGATTTTCTGGGAGATCTGGATCGAGTTGTTCTTTCTTGTGATTCCCAAGAATCGTGAGATTGTAATTCACTGTCTGTTTCGCTGGTTATAGTTAAAGCAGAGTCATCTGTTAATAAACCATCCTCATTTTTCAGATCTGGGAATAGTAAAGTTTCAATATTATCGATTTTTGATGCTACTTTAATACTTTGAATATCCACAGTTTCCAAAGACATTGTTGATTTCATCGAAGACTTTGACCTAGTTTGTTTGGTGTTATCAGGAAGCTCATTTTCATTAGCGATACATTTTTTGGGAGATTTTAACGTTTTAGTTGATTTATTTTCTTTTATTTTTAAATCAGTTTCAGGTCCATCTGTTTCAGTAACATTAAACGAGATGTCCAGATCATCTGAAGGTTTTTTAAAGGAAAGTTCTTCATCTTTACTTTTATTTAAAGAATCATCTGGTTCAATGGCTGCCGTTAAAGTTATTAATAATTTTTTTGGAGACTTTGACCTCTTCTTATTTCCATCTTTGACACAGTCTACAATGTTTGTTACCAAATCAGACAATGATGATTTAGATCTTTTAGTTGATAATTTCACTTTTTTAAGTTGATGATCATTGTTTTCAGAATTCTTTCCAGAAGTATCTAACGAAACACTTTTCACAAACTTTGATCTTTTCACTGTAGCGACACTTTCCAACTGAAAATCTAAACTTTTAATTCTGTCTGAATTAATTTGTTCGTGTGTTAAATTTTCTAAAGAAACTGATAGATTTTTAAGATATTTTCCTTTTTCTAACTGTTGAGAAAAGTCTTTAACAGTCTCAGCAGTTTGAAAAGTGAGTGTAGTAATTGGTTCTTTCATGCTATCATCTTCCGATTGTTCTGGTGTAGGAAAATCCTCAGCAACATCTATTCTGTTAATCGATACACCTTCAACTTTGTTATTAGTAGTTTTAGGAAAAAGTTCAGTCGCACTCAAATCTTCCTTGCTAATGTTAGTTGGATCTAAATAAGTGTCTGAAACATTTAAATGTTCTTGCTTCAAATTTAAAGCTTTTGGTTTTCTTCCTCGTTTTTTCTTGGTTAATTTGATTTCATTTTGCGGTTCCATTTGTAGCTCTTTAATAGCATCTACAGTACTCCTTGGTTTTCGACCTCGCTTTTTACCTTTAGGTTTATCAACAGTTTCTGGAATATTCAAACCATCAAGTTTATTTATTTCTTTAACTGGATCTATAGTAACAATCTCTGGATTGTTTTTTTCAAGTTCCAACTTTTTATTATTTAGAAAAGTATCATCAAAAGTTTCTACTACTGAAGATACATGTTCTATTTCTTTTAAATCAGATTTTATTTCTGTTGAATCTTTATCTTTATCCAAATCTTCTTCATTAACCATTGTATTTACAATTTCTTTAGAAACCTTCTTTCTACCACTTTTAGAAGCTGATTTTACTCCTTTGTTTCCAAAACTATCTTCCGGTACATCATTTTTCACTTCCAAAGAGGTGACATCGACTTCTTTTGAACTTTTAGGAATTTCTTCATTTACTAATATTTCTTTTGACAACTCTTTTTGTTCTACATCATCTTCACCAACTCTACCACACTCCTGTAATTTATTTATTAAAGATTTCTTAGGGGATTTAGATCTTGTAAGTCTAACAGATTCTTCTAAAGGAACCGAACTTTCAGTTTCGTTAAGCATGTCTTCAAAATCAACGTCTTCTTTAGTTTTGGACTTTCGTGGTGAAATTAATCTTTTGGTTGGTGTTTTTAACTCTTCATTAACTTTACTCATGATTTCATTAGATAATTCTTTACAAATATCGTTAATGCTCATGTTATTCGCTTTTGTCTGCTTTACTCTCTTATTTACTTTCCTATTAGTTGTTTTTTTATAGTCAACTTTTGCACCTTCTACTGAATCTTCTTCTTTTTCATAAACCAATGAAGGATTTTCAATGTCCTTACTCACAAGATCATTAGACACTTTTTCCTCAGCCAACACAATCACTTGGGTATCCTTTTTGATTATTTTTGGTTTTCTACCTCTCTTTTTTGGTTGCAATTGTACAACTTCTTTTAAATCACCACCAGTTTCAGTTACCGATACATCCTCAGATACTGTTTGTAGTATTGAAGTTGTAACTTCAACATTGTTTTCTCTGTTTTTCTTTAAACGATTAATTTGTTTTTTATTAACACCATTAGATACTTTAAATTCTTCACTAGGAATAGCTTCTGTATCTTTAACTTTTCCTATAATTGTTATTTCTATTTGTGCTTCAATGTCACTGTCTTCAATTACAGATTCTTTGACTTCGTCATCTGAATTTATGTCTGCTTCATTCAATTTTTTGTTTGTCACTTTTCCATTTTTATCTACAACATCTGTAGTAACATTATCAACAATATCAGAAGATTCTTCAAATATTCCTATCTTTTTAATGACTTTACTTTTTGTTTGCTTCATCGTTGATATTTTGTCTTCAACACTTTTCGCAGTTATATCAATACATTCAACTGTATCATTAGTAAATGTTTCATCACCATCCGAATATTTCCCAACTTCATTTACATCAGGGATTTTTATATTTTTATTTTGTTTCCTGAAATTCCTAAGATTTTGTTTGTTATTATTCAAAACACTTCCCACTTCTTCATTTTTGACAACAGTCTTATTTTCTAAAATAACCGGTTCGTCTTTAGTGGGCAAAATAATATTTGACTCAATTGGCACTTGTAGCTTATTTACAATTTCCTTAGTAACTAATAGCAATTTTTCATTTTCTATTTTCCTTTTGGATCTGCTTCTTCTTATTTGATCTATCTTTTTGGCTACTCGCATTACTTTTTCTTTAGTAACACTCAATTTATCTACCACAGCATCACTTTCTTCACCTTTTACCAGCAACATATTATTAACTTCTACTTTATCAACATTAATAACATAATCGATAATATCATCAACAGAAGTTCTTGTTGGTAGGGATTTTATATTTTGTTGCTTTAAATGTCCGTTTATAACGTTCTGTATGGTAAGGTCTATTGAGTTGAATAAATTTTGAGTAGGTGATTTTATTTTTTGTGGTTCTTGAAGTTTATTATTTACTACGTTCTCAATAATTCTTTCTACCGTTGTTGTTGGTTCGTTGGTGGTTGAAGATTTCTCAGCTTTGTCTCTTGTTTTAATACTGAGATCTAAAGCGACTTCTTCACAGGTTTCATTTTGTATCTTAAACGTAGGAATTTTGAGAATACAATCTGGACTGGTTATTGGTTTTGGTTGTGGAAGGTTTTCATTGGATTTTTGTTGTAGTTTGCTGGTCAACATTGCGATACAATCATTTAAACCTCTAGTAGGTTTTCTAATTTTTCCTTTTATATTAGGTGAGATCATTGGAAGAGTTTTAGGTTTTTCTGACGTTTCTATAGTTATAGGTTGTAATTTTGCTGCAGGTAATTTTTCAAGATCAGTCATCGCAGTATCTGTACTCGGTAGCGTTTCTGTTTGTTCACTAAGAATCTGAGGTTCTCCTTTGGCTTGTAAATTTTTTTCATTATTGGAATCGAGTTTGAAAATATTCTCGGGAACTGTCGAGTCTTCATTAAACGGTATCACAGTATGGGCAGTTTCTGATATGTCAGCTAAATTTTCTTTTGCTTCTAGGGTAGATGGAATAACTATCTTCACTGGGTCTTTTTCTTGTTTCGGTTCGTCTAAAAAAGGACTCTTGGTAGGAGGTTTATTATCGGTTTGTACTTTTTCTGGTGCATTATCAATTTTCAGTCTCTTTACTCTGTTAATAACGCTTCTGAAGCTCTGTTTGAGATTTCTTTTTCTTTTATTCAATTCCGAATCTTTATTTTTAGATAGTTCTTGTTTTTGAGCAACTTCTTGACTAGCTTTTTTTGTTTTCTTCTTGTTTATACTTACAATATTATTCAATTTATTATTTTTCTTTACTTTAGGTATCCGTTCTTCGACATTTTCATCTTCTGGTTCATTGGTTTTCGTTTTACTTCTAGTTTGTATATCGACGTTAGCTTTTGGAATTTTTTCTTTTTTATTCTTCATTTTCTTAACAGGAAAGAATGATTTGATATTAATATTCCCTGTCAAAAGCTTCTTGACTGTCAGTTTTCTTACAAGCTTTGCATTTCTAGGCGAGGTCTTCTTGATAGACATATCCGAGTTGTTAATTTCTGTCTTTTCTAATTTTTTTCTTGTTTGTGGACTGGACTCTGAATCTTTATTCTCAGCTTCTTTTTGTTTTGTATTCTCTGCTATAACCGACTGTCTAGTTTTTCTTCTATCATTTAAAACTTTCAACTTTCTCTTAACCGAAAGTGTGGATGTTGTATCTAAAATCTTACTCGATAACACCCTATTCAGGCTTCGTAAAGATCTTATGTTGGAAGATTGGCTAGATTTTTGGGTGTTGATAGTTTTTTCTGTTGTTTCTTTGATATTACTACTTTTGCTGTATATCACTTTTCCACATTTAACTTTCTTCTGTTTTGCGTTTTCCATTTCTTGATTCTTCTGTCTTCGGCGTACGCCATCGTAGAGAGATATTAATTTCCTGGTAGAACGTTTTGCTGGTAAATTCGCCAACATTCTTTGAATAGTTTCCGCTAAAGAATAAAATAAATAAGATAAATATTCACTTAATACAGGGAGCAGCAGCAGATAAACCGTCGGTTTTTACTGGGACACCCTGTATAATTTTTCAATCTTAGTAATGTTTACGATATTTTAAGCAATTTTTATTAACATATTCCTATTCCTATCTTTAGCCGTTCTCGAGTTAAAAATTTTTAAATCAAAATTACTTTTCTTCTTTTACATAAAATTTAATATCATCTAATGTAATATAGACAATTTAATTCATGTATAAAAAATCGCATATGCCACAGTGCAATTGTCACTTTGACAGCGGCAAAAGTTAGCTTTAACTTTTGCAGCGACAAATACACTAGTGGTTTTTTCACTTATTAATTTGTTCATCAATTATCGCGGTGTTGGTTACCAGAATAAATAGTTTGGCATGTTTGTCAAACAACTTATTGAATTTTCAAGAACTAACAATGAGTCGATTCGGTGTGTCTACGAACGCCGAAATTAGTCAAATTGTTAATACCTGTGTGCCTACTAATACAGTTGCGACGCAATCATCAATCTGGCGACAATTTTCTACGTTTTGCGATGCAAAAAGATACACATTTGAGCCAGATACTTCTATCGAGAAATTGAATGTAATATTGCAAGATTGGGCATTTAATATGCGAAAAAGTAACGGAGAAGACTACAAAGAAGCGGTAGTTAAAACAATTTGGAACACCACCGCTAAAATGCTACAAAGTAAATATTATAACGAATTTAATATTGTATTCAACCCTTTCACCGATGTTCAGTTTAATTCATCACGAGCTGCACGTAATGCTAAACGTAAAATCCTACAAGCACAACCCGAAAAGAGAAAATGTAGTGCATCAGCTCTTAATAAATCTGAAGTATTTGCAATGGCCAGATTATATAACGAAAGTGAACCGGAAGGACTTCAAAAGAAATTATATCACATTTTGGCGGTTGAACTAGCTTGGCGCAAAGGAGAAGCAGCTTACTGCAAAACCACTTATTTCGTATCTGAAATTGAAAATAATGGAAAAGAAACTGGACGTATCGAGTATAATCCTCTATTTTCGAAAACGGGACAAGGCGGCAACAATAAATTATGTGACAGCAAATGGATCACGCCTAATATTTTCGACGAAGATATTTGCCCAATACGTTTATTCAAAGAGTTAATGGAAAAACGAAACACTTTTATAACTTCGGACAGAGTATTTCTTACACCAAATCCCCTTTGGAAAAAGAAAAATTCTAAAGGTTGGTACAAGAATTTGCCGATTGGAATTAGTGAAATTTCCAAATGGACTAAACGCTCAGCACAACGCATTGGTTTAGACGTCAAACGTGTCAAAATTACAAATCACTCAAATCGAGCGGCAGCAGTTAGCGAATTAAGTAAAAGCGGAATTGAAGAACAAGCTCTAATAAAAATAACAGGACACGCAGCAATTCATCATCAATAAAACCATACTTACAAGTTGACAAAGAGTATCATTCAAGCATTATTCAATCAATTCGTTTGGAAAATGAAAAAACTTCAACATCTACTACAGAAACGATTAGCTGTGGCACCCGCAGCGATATCACTGTTCCTAGTTTGAATTTCAATAACTGCGTTTTTAATAATTGTACATTAAAATAAAATTGTGTTTATTTTTAATGTTTCATAAATAAAGTTTGCATTGATATGTTTCCAAATTTCTCATTCATTAAATTGTCCTGCCGAATTACACTCGAGGTTTGTATTGATATTGGGTAAATTTGTGTTGTTCAAATTCTAAACTGTTTCCTTTAGCAATTTGACAGTTATTCTCGTCAAATTGCTAGGAAACAGTTTCTCATTAAACAACCCAAATTTACCCAATAAATTACAAACCACTTGTGCAATTATAAGTGATAAAAGCTTGTTATTTTTGGGTATAATACACCACATCGTACTAAATCGTTTACAATGTAAAATAAATATTTTTAATATACAAAGTGCTGCCAAAATTTAAAATCATACTTAAGTAAAAAAATTGGCGAAATTCATTTTTTTTTAAATGAGACTTTTCCAATATTTTTTATGGCCAATTGTAAAATACGGTTTTTGACAACTAGGAATAGCAGTGTAACATTTACGCTAAAAAATTATTTCACATAAATATGGGGTAAAATCATAGTTGTGACATGTGAGGACCGAAAAAATCATACAGGCTAAGAAAATTGAAATTTCAATCTGAAATTTTAGATACACATTCTTGAAGGATCAACCAATGTGGAAAAAATCCTTTACAATCCCAAGTACAATATTTTGGATACAAGGATATGTCAAAATGAGATTTACAAAAATCTTTTAAAAGTAAGGATAACCTTGAGGCAGGATATAAAAATTTAAACGGTAATATTTTCACTTTTCGTGATTTTTTTAATCAACAGTTTATCTACTGCACCCTGTATACATTTTTAGGTTTATATAGCAAAAAATAGCTGTATTCATCCAACTAAATGTTTTAATGTATATCATATAGCACTCACCATCACTTGGTCTCTGCCTGGGACCATCATACTTGTACTTTTTCTTTTCCGTAGAATCAGTCTTTCTTTTATGATGATGCACTCTTAGGACCAAGCCTGAAATTTTTTTCATTTCACTAAATTTATTTTGGGAAATAAAAACCATTAATTAACAATAATATCACTTGACTTTACTAGTTTGCGTTTGTCTAATCAAAGGAAAATGTCAACAACGGACACGAACAACTATTGCAATGGATTTCGGACAAACTTTACATAAAAAATATTACAGTATCGAAAGAAGTCCTTAGGGTTGCTTATTTTGGATTAGTACAGTCTCACATTCAATATGGAATTATTTTATGGGGTTCAACAAATGTGGCAAAGGTTAGTCAATTTTTTGGGTGAAATGTTTTTATATGTTTTATTATCTTGACGTGTTTGTGTTTGTGAAGATTTTAGGAAATTTTAACTTTCATAAACTGTAATATTATAAGACCAATAAAGCTATCTATCTATCTATTCAAAAGCTTACTATTTTGTGAACTGAAAGATTTGTTAAAACAACTTACCTCTTCGTTTTCTTCTAGATTTAGCACCATATCTATATTTACACTTTTTTCTCGCCAACATCCAAGTCCAATCACCACCACATTCTAAAATATGCCTGTGTAATTCCCCTAAAGTGTTACACTGTTTTTTGCACTTAGTGCATGTTCGAGCATCACTACGTTTCCACGATTTACACTGCACACTATTTTCTACATAACCAACTTTACCTAAAGCTGGAATACTCAAGTGTCTATAAAGTTCACTTTGATTACCCACAAATTCGTAATGTTGCACCCAAACGTTCTGATGGTAGATGGTCTTATGATCCAGAAGATACCTGTAACAAACACATTTTAAATCATTTTAAAGTTAGCGATTGAATTTTACACTTATTATTTTATCAACTGGTTGTAATGTCCTTTAGGCATGAACCAGATAAAGAAATAAATCCATTCGACATTATACCAATTATCAAAAACGTGATAAAGTCAAGTTCAACGCTGAATAAGCAAAAAAGAGAAACGTACCTCATGTTGGGAAGTTTTGCACCACAAGCTGCGCATATATACATTCGACAACGTGCCCATTCTCCTGACAGCTCTATCAGTTCATCCTTTCTTCGGGTCGAATTAGTAGGCAGCTCAAAATTCTCCGTTTCTTGAGACGAACATATTAAAGTGATTTTATCCGATTGGTCTATTTCTCCATCGTTTGTTAAAGATGATGTTCGTCGAAGATTTAAAAAACCGGGAATTTCTCTGAGATCGGGTTGTTTCGAGTCGTTAGATGACTATAAAATAAAAACAGTTCGTTAATATGATTTTGAAATTAACAAAACAAATACTTGTTACGTACCGTTTGCTCTTCAACGCGTTCATCCATTTTTTCTGTCATTTCAAATACCCTGTTTAAAATTTCGTTCAGCACCTCTCTGACTTCCGTAAAACTTTCATGACTAATACTGTCTTCGGAATCTGAATTCAGTTTATCCAAAGCTGCTTTCTTACTAGCCTCCTCTCGGAGGTCTTCGAAAGGACCTGCAAACAATATTAGAAAATTGTATTTTTTTTTATTCTACTTTTTGGAAAAACCAGATGATCATTATGTTTTACCCTAGCTACCCCATCCAACATCGCAAAACTCAAAAAAACAAATATCGATACCATCTAATTGAAAAAAGTAATCAGTTAGAAAGTCTGTATACTAATAGCGACCCACCCCGCCCAGACTTCCATCCTTTTCGTTTAAGATTATATTTTACCTCTTCTATCCAGAATCCTGTTCAACTCTTCGCGGCGTATTTTATTTTTGTACTCGTCGCAGGTGGTGTACTCTTGAATTTCTTTTGGAGTTTTTTTGTCATCGATGATTTTCTGTTGGCGTTTTTTGATTACTAGCTGCGTCCACATGTCAAGTTTGCTGAGATCTCTATTTTCAGTTTGTTCCAAAATGCTGGCCTAAAAAAAACGTGTAGTATAGTCAATGTGAAGATACGAGAAATAAGCAGGGTTGTCAGATATATTTTCGATTATTTCCCTCATCTGTCAAAATTTTGTCGCTGATAATTCAGTCTGCTTCCTTTGCGAATGATATCACATCATCAAAAATTACAACTTTCGGCGGGAAACTTGGAATTTCGGAGGGAAACGTGAAATTTTTAGCAAAAAATCTGAAATTTTGGCTAGAAACTTGGAATTTTTAGCGAAAAATCTGAAATTTTGGCGAGATACTTGGAATTTTTGGCGAGAAACCTGAAATTTGGGAGGAAAACCCAAAATTTCAGCAGGAAACCTGAAATTTATAGCGAAAAATTTGTAATTTTGGAGGGAAACTTGGAATTTTTGGCGAAAAACCTGAAATTTGGGAGGAAAATCTGAAATTTGGGAGGAAAATTTAAAATTTTAGCAGGAAACTTGAAATTCCTAACGGGTAACCTGAAATTTTTTGCGAGAAACCTGAAATTTTGGCGAGATACTTGGTTTTTTTCGAAAAACCTGAAATTTGGGAGGAAAACCCAAAATTTTAGCAGGAAACCTGAAATTTATAGCGAAAAATTTGAAATTTTGGCGGGAAGCTTGGAATTTTTGTCGAGAAACCTGAAATTTGGAAGGAAAATCTAAAATTTTAGCAGGAAACTTGAAACTCCTAACGGATAACCTGAAATTTTGGCGAGATACTTGGAATTTTTGGCGAGAAACCTGAAATTTGGGAGGAAAACCTAAAATTTTAGCAGGATACTTGAAATTCTTAACGCGAAACCTGAAATTTATAGTAAAAAATCTGAAATTTTGGCTAGAAACTTGGAATTTTTAGCGAAAAATCTGAAATGTTGGCGAGATACTTGGAATTTTTGGCGAGAAACCTGAAATTTGGGAGGAAAACCAAAAATGTTAGCAGGAAACTTGAAATTCTTAACGGGAAACCTGAAATTTATAGCGAAAAATCTGAAATTTTGGCGGGAAACTTGGAATTTTTGGCGAGAAACCTGAAATTTGGGAGGAAAACCTAAAATTTTAGCAGGAGACTTGAAATTCCTAACGGGTAACCTGAATTTTTAGCGAGATACCTAAAATTTGGCCGGGAAGCCCAAAATTTGAGCGGAAAACTTGAAATTCTTAACGGGAAACCGGAAATTTTTAGCGATAAACCTGAAATTTTGGCGTGAAATTTGCAATTTTTGGAGAGATACCTAAAACTTTATTAATTAATATTAATGACAAAAAAACCGACTACTTTTTTGACAAACAATTTTTTTAATATACGTTACGTTAACCTATGTACACTCTGTATCACTAATCTCACTATAAAAATAACTTGTATATTGTTATACTGAAGAAAATTTTGAAAAGCCGGCAACATGCTAGCATAGCTGCTAAAACAAAAGAAGAACTAAAGTGACGCAATTATATATGTTGTCCACTGTGTCGTAGAAATGATTTACAACACGATTATTCCTGTCAGTAGCACCGTGACATTTTCTTACCTGGAATTTTCTTCTTGTAAAATATTTGTAGTGTACTTCATCTTTTTTAGTTTGCGTCTTCTTTTTCGACGGTTTAGCCCCGTATTCAATCTGAGATTCGAAATCCTCTCCGTATTGCGAGTTGAGCGACAACGAAGCTACCGGCGTCACCGCGTTCAAAGTTAATTCGCAGCCGAAATTTTCGACGGCGGAATTTTGAACTTCCTGCTGAACCGTCGATACTTTTTCGAAATTCGATATTCTATTTTCGGATTCTTCGTTTTTGAATAATTTCCCATCAATATGATGTAACAAATTTTCCTCGATATTGCACTTAATTCTATTGAAGAACGTCTTGTCGAAAACGTCGTCGAACGTCAAAGAACCTATCTTTAAATTGTCTATGGAATGATCTGTGATTTTTTTTACGCGGTAAAAGTGATCGAACTCCGGGTACGGGTTGATGCAATTCGATTTCTCCGGCGCGGGTTCGGTTTTGTTGACGGATGTTTGTTTTCCTCGTTCTACCGGTTTCGGTCTCTTTTTCTTCTGAGCATCGCTTATGGCCTGAAGTCTTTTGCTTTCCCTCCTGTTTAGCGCTATCCGCGAAGACTTTACCGTTAACTTTTTACTCCGTAACTCCTTAAGTTTCGCGTTTTTGCTTCTAATTGCTTTTTTCATCCTTTCCGGGTTATCCAACGATTCTTCTGTCTTTGGTTTGGTTTTACTTCTGGTTAGCTTGACGGTTACTTCTTTTTCTAAAGTAGCGTCTTCGACAGGATGAGTTTTTTCGGGTAGTTCCGGTGCTGTGGGATGTTGCGACGTATTGTGATCGGATAATAAAGAATTTGTAAAGAACCTTTCTTCACACGGAAGACATCCGAAATATTTGTCGGAATGTTCGTTGACAAGATGCTGGAAAAGGTCTTTTTGAGTGTTTTCGCTGGTGCTCAACTTATCGCAGTAGAAGCATGGGGTCACTGTCATTTGATTTTGCTTCCTGGAGCTAAGGCGGCGGTTCTTTTTGACAGAATGAATGCGCTCGACGTGTTTTTGACGGAGATTAGCACTGGCAAAGGATCTCTCGCAGTACAGACACAGCAAAGTCATTCTTACCACGTCTTTCCGCTTTAAATCTGAAAATAAAAATTATCAATGTAAAAAACATATATATGGGGACTAGATGAACCCACGGTAAATACAAATTTTTCAAAATAAATCAACCCTTTAAAAAATTTTTATCGTACGCCCATGGTAGATTGAAATTTTTATAAATAAACTAACCTCTATTAAAAATTGAATAGTTCACCCATAATATAGAAATTTTTACAAATCAATCAATCCCTTATAAAAATTTTATGTCACGCTCATGGTAGATTCAAATTTTTATAAATAAATCAGCCCCTTTAAAAAATTGTACCGTACGCCAATAATATAAAAAATTTTATAAATAAATTAACCCCTATTAAAAATTTTATAGTTCGCCCATAATATAGAAATTTTTACAAATCAATCAATCCCTTATAAAAACTTTATGTCACGCCCATGGTAGGTTGAAATTTTTATAAATAAATCAATCCCTTAAAAAAATTGTATCGTACGCCAATAATATAAAAAATTTTATAAATAAATTAACCCCTATTAAAAATTTGATCATACGCCCGTGAAGTAGAAATTTTTAGGAATAAATTAATTTCTTGTAAATATTTTATGATACGCCTATGATAAATGAAAGTTTTTACAAATAAATCGACTCTTTTTAATAATTTTAAAGTACTCCCATGATAAATGCCAATTTTTGCAAATAAAATGACCCCTTTCAAAAAATTTCTCGTACGCCTATGGTGAAAGGAAATTTTATACAAATAAATCAAGCCCTCTAAATATGGTCATGGAACCAGAAATTGTATGTAAATAAATTAACCCCTTTTAAAAATATGATCGTACGCCAATGATCGATGAACATTTTTACCAACAAACTAAACCCGTATAAAAATCGTTACCCATCCAAAAAAAAGTCCAACACGCACATGATACAGACACATAATCGGTCATGCGGTTACCCAATATCACTTTATATCCCTAATCGTCTTAATTCTGAATGCAAAAATGTGTTCTAGTATCGATAATATGATAAACCTACTCTCTATACCTCCCTCAAACAACTGCACATGCCAAAACACACAATATTCAACTCCAACTGATCGATTGCCCTCCAGAACAATATGGTCGACCTGTCAAAATGGCCTTTAATGGGAAATGAGATTTTAATGTGGGACAACTCTTCATTTCCATTAAAGAAGTTTGCGCAAATATTGGTAAAAAACCAAAAAATGTATAAGCTCTATTTAGAAATATCGGAAAATATAATGGGACACCGGGTATTTATTTTTCATTCGATTGCCCGAATTATTCCACCAACCCGTTTACGAACAATTTTTACAAGTCTTTGGATCGAAAAAAAAATAATCACCCAATAATTTTCTAGTAGGTTTGTGGTCCTCGACTTTGGGGGAGCTGAAGGGCGTTAAAATACCTTGGACCTTGTCGAGGGGGACGCTACAACACAACGTGCCTTTGTCCTCGTCGAAGATCGTTCCGTCTGCGTCTTCAGCAACAAGATTTTTATTCGACGTCTCGTCGCTCGGCGTCGGTTCGTCATTAGAATACGCAGAAGTGGCGACGTCTCCATCAGCTGTCGACGTAACAGAATCGCAAGAAACATCGACGGCGTCTGACGGTTGACGGTTGATTTTTGCATTTCGATCCCCTTGCCCAATTGCGTTTGTGTCGAAGGTACCGCTGTTCACCATACTGGTGTCTCAAACGGATACAAAAAGGCTTACTTGCGTTGCCTTCTTTAGTTAGCTGTAACAAAAAAAGAAATATTTAAATCAATAATACATAATGTCCCAGCAGCTTGTACCAAAAACTAGAGATCATAGATGAGCTAAAAATGATTATAGTATATAGTAAAATCGCAATCGGTACGGGTAATGAATCAAAATTTTACGGGACTTGCTCAGCACAAGTGGACCAAACAAAATATGTAATTTTACACTACCTGCTATAATGAATGTTGTGAAAACAAGAAATTTATTTGTGCCGACGGATATTGTAGAAAGATAACAATGACCGCGTCTTATCTTAATACTTTCTAAGGGTACAATAGGCGTAGGTTTAGGAACAGTATTAGGGGTACACTTCTAATTTTGTATATTGTTATAAGTTCTTTCTAAATTCACTAAATTGAATAATTGCTGACAGTCAGACTGCAACTACCTTTGAAACAAAAATACACAAACTCCATACTGTTGCTGAAGAAGTAATAAAAATTGTTTACGAATCTTTGCAGGAGAGAAATTTTAATTTAAGGGATGCCCCTCGTATATACAGAACTGTGCGGGTTTCATTCGTCCGATCCATCAACAAAAATACAGAGAAGCCAAAAACGTACGCTTTACCCAGATTATTTTTGAAGGTCAACGTCCTTCACTTAACCGTTACTTGTTAACTTGGCCCGAACGGATCACAATGAAAATGCATAATAAACATTTGAAAAAAAATTTTGTATTTATTACATTAAATGCAATGAAGATGCAATCAAAGTTTACTAATTTTGTAATCTTTGACGCAACTGTGCTTATTTCAAAATTTCTAATATGATTTGTGATTACATTTCAATTCCTTGTAATTACTCCCCTCTCGCTGTTTTTAATTGACTATCATCACTTTGGTTTTTTCTGTATTTACTTACACGACTTTTTAAATAAAAATTAGATTTTTCGAAAATTTCAACCCTTCTAAATGCGGTGTTATGCTACCCCATTTCATTTAAAATGTTATGGTTGAAGGGACAGAGAAAATAAAGTGTTGTAAACTTCTCTACGAATGGTAACAGGTGACGTAATAGTAATAGATGACGTCACAGTGCCACTCTGGCCAATAATTTTAAATAGGACCTTATGGCAAGTGATATCTCGTTTGAAAGGCATTGACATTGGCTACATAGCCATATTAATTTTGTTTGGGTTTAAACTAATTTTGACGGATAAATTAAATAAATACCAAAATTATTACTTCACATTTAAATATTGAAGATTTTTCAGTCCGCCTCTGGTTAGTTTTCAAGAAAAATTAACGTTTTTAATTTAATAGTATTTGTTGCTTTGCAAAGTTTTTCTAAATAGCTTAAATATTCAATTTTATTATTGTTTAACGAGACGTTTAAGAGTTTACATAGGCAAAATGGTACGTACTCAAGCCGACAAAGTAGCAGCTATCTTAATAATTGGTGAATATGGAAAGAATCTCCATGAAGCGGAACGTTTATTTAATGAGAGATACCCAGATTGTCCTATCTCGAGAACTTATTTGAGGGAGCTTTTTCACAAGTTTGAAGCAACAGGTAGTGTTCAAGATGCCAAACGATCTGGTCGACCAACATTTAGTAATGATAAAAAAATTGATATAGTTGCTGAAATGGTAGTAAACCATACTTCCTCTTCAACTAAAGTTGCGTCTATCTGTGAAGTAAGTAAAAGTACAGTACAGAGAGTGTTGGCTAAAAATAAATTTCATCCATACAAGTTAAAAATGGTGCACCACCTTTCGGATGACGACCCTGACAGAAGACTCGAATTCTGTGAATGTATGACAAATAAAATTAGTCAAAACCCACATTACACAAAAACAATTTATTTTAGTGACGAAAGTACTTTCTGCCTCAATGGAAATGTGAATACACAAAATGTAAGGTATTGGAGTGACACAAATCCTCACACCTTTCGTGAACAACCCAATTTCCAGAAAAAGTCAATGTTTGGACAGGTATTTTGGGAAACCACATAGTTGGTCCTGTTTTCTTAAATTCAAATTTAAGCGGTGGAGTGTATCTGGAGATGTTACAAAATGCAATTGAGCCGTTAATTCTTGAAATTCTGGAAGATAATCCAGATGAATTCGGCCATCTGGAAATAACATTTCAACAAGATGGTGCTCCTGCACATTATTATGGTGCAGTAAGACGTTACCTGGATGAAGAATATCGAGGTAGATGGATCGGCTGGCGAGGTCCTATAGAATGGCTACCTCGGTCACCAGATCTGACACCATTAGATTTTTTTCTATGGGGGTACTTGAAATCCAAGGTTTATACTACGGCACCAGATAGCATTGGCGTTTTGAAAGAAAGAATTATTGAAGAATGCAATGCAATTTCAGCTGACACATTCGAACGAGTACGACAAGAGTTTACTAATAGGATGTATTACTGTCAGGAAGTAGACGGAGCACATTTCGAACACTTGCTATAAGAATCCATTGTTGATATTTGATTAATTAAATTTAAAAAAATAATTTCAATAATTTTGGTATTTATTTAATTTATCCGTCAAAATTAGTTTAAACCCAAACAAAATTAATACGTCTATGTAGGCAATGTCAATGCCTTTCAAACGAGATATCACTTGCCATAAGGTCCTATTTAAAATTATTGGCCAGAGTGGCACTGTGACCTCATCTATTACTATTACGTCACCTGTTACCATTCGTAGAGAAGTTTACAACACTTTATTTTCACACTCCAAATTTTAATACCCCTATAAAGTTAGCAGAGCCACTTGCAAATAAATCGATGAAACCTATTCCAATAATTGTCGAATAATTGTCGAGAATTTGTCGTGAACGTAAAAAATTTGTCGCGCTCTTAGTTTGTTTTATAAGGGGTGGCTCTGCTAACTTAATATTAAGTTAGCAGTGCCACCCATAAATAAATATTAAAATGCATCAAAATTATTACGAATAATTGTCGAGTAATTGTCGAAATCCATCTGAATAAAAATGTTAATTCAACGTCTCTAAGATCGTCTTCTGTAATGACGATAAATTAATGGTTGTTCACAGTATATCCAAATAAATGTTCCCATTTTCATTGTCGAGTAAAGATATGGGCGGTAGCCAACTATTTTATGAAAAACATATTTAGTTCTTCCGGGTAATGAGTACAATATTATAGAATAATTTTATTCTTGTATAGTGTTATGATGTTAATTAGAAGTGAAGTAGAAGGCAACCATACACACAGTTGTGGTTATCAAGAATTATAATGTACTAAAAATGATTCATTAATGACCCCTATTAATGAACGATTTTCTATTAATAAAAGATTTTGGTATATGCAACCAAACATACAGTCATATTGAACAATTATTTGTGTAATGCTGAATGCTTTAACAGAATACTTCTGGTTTTTGATTCACACATTAGTCGGGGAGCCCAAGAGGGTATTTTGCGCGTTACACTTTTATCCATGTACTTCACTTACCTTGTCTTTACATATTTTTTTAAAAATCAGCACACAACGAGCCATCATTTTATACATTCTTGAGAGAATAAAAAAAAGAAATTAAACAAAATCCCTTAGTGCTTCTTCATTTTGTGAATCAGGGAAACAAATTAAAGTAAAATATCCCCTCGAACACATACATCAATACTACAATAAAATATTTCTCCTGTATAATCCAGGTAAATTATCCCCTGTTAAAGAAAAAGAAGAAGTTAATAGATATTCCTTAGTCTCTTCTTCTTTCCGTTAATCGCAGAAAAATATGAAGGTAACATACACGTTCTAATACATGTTAATTGTGTCGATATATACACTGCCTGCCAAAATTATACTGAAAATAGAATTCACAATAACTATTTTCTTGTAAATTCTTAGAATATCCTAAAAAAATTGATTTAAGAATTTTTTTTAGAACTTTTCTACTTTCCCTGTATATTGAAAATATCAAAAATAATAGAAAACGTTTTTTAAAATAATATATATTTATATTCTTAAATGGGGCGGCCAGTGTATATTGAATTCACATCGATGACAAATACTTGTTTATGTGTAATAGAGTGACTAATGAATATCTTATTGCTTTCAGTAACGAATGAATTTTTAAATCGGACGGTCGTGTCGGGAGTGTATTTTATTAATTTACGGGAATATAAGTGTGTTTTCGAATTTTCGGGAGTGTACCTTTGTTCGAAATTATTTTCGGTAGTGAAACTGTGTGTGTCTTCGAACTTTTCGATAGTGTACCTAAGTGCAGTTCGAATATTTGGTCATGATTTCCAAGGATTATAATTTTTTATATAAGGTAAGTCAGTATTTTATTATTTGGTAGTTACTAGCACTACATATATACTCTATTTATTCATTTTCCATTTTTTTTTCAAAAGACATAAGTAACTATGTTGCTTTGTATATTTTACCCGTATATATTACCCTTTCTTTACTAGATCTACTAACAATATATGAATAGAGTGTATTTAAAGGTTTTTATAATATCATGGAACTTTTACAAATAATTTTCATACAAAAATTTCAACCGATTCTTAATTTATCAACAAATTGGATTTTAAAATGGTTTAAGACATTCATAAATAGAGTAAGTTATATACTTTTCGAATATTTTTAGTTATCGTATTGTCGGTTACTTATTTTATAAAATATAGTCTGTATTTATTTATTTCCAAAGACATAGGATACCTATGTTGTTTGTTGTATTTTCCCAAAATATTATCCTCTCTTCATTTCTCACTACCACTATAAGTACGAGCAATAAATAAATATACACACTGTATTTAAAATATTTTGGATCTTTTACAAATAATTTTTATACAAAAAGTTTAACTGATATAAAATTCATCAATAATCTGAGTACTCGCTTATTAGATTTTAAAATAGTTAAGAATAATCTTTGATACAGTAAGTTATATACTTTTTAGTTATTGTACAATTGGTTACTTATTTTATAAAATCCATTCTGTATTGATTTATTTCCAAAATATTTTTTTCCAAAGACATAGGAGATCTATATTGTTTCCTATATTTCCCAAAATATTATCCTTTCTTTATTTCTCACTACTACTAGCAATAAATATACACACTGTATTTAAAATATTTTGGATCTTTTACAAATAATTTTTATACAAAAAGTTTAACTGATATAAAATTCATCAATAATCTGAGTACTCTCTTATTAGATTTTGAAATAGTTAAGAATAATCTTTGATACAGTAAGTTATATACTTTTTAGTTATTGTACAATTGGTTACTTATTTTATAAAATCCATTCTGTATTGATTTATTTTCAAAATATTTTTTTCCAAAGACATAGAAGATCTATGTTGGTTCCTATATGTTTTCCAAAATATTTTCCTTTCTTTATTTCTCACTATTACTAGCAATAAATAAATACACTGTATTTAAAATATTTTGGATCTTTTACAAATAATTTTTATACAAAAAGTTTAACTGATATAAAATTCATCAATAATCTGAGTACTCGCTTATTAGATTTTGAAATAGTTAAGAATAATCTTTGATACAGTAAGTTATATACTTTTTAGTTATTGTACAATTGGTTACTTATTTTATAAAATCCATTCTGTATTGATTTATTTTCAAAATATTTTTTTCCAAAGACATAGAAGATCTATGTTGGTTCCTATATGTTTTCCAAAATATTTTCCTTTCTTTATTTCTCACTATTACTAGCAATAAATAAATACACTGTATTTAAAATATTTTGGATCTTTTACAAATAATTTTTATACAAAAAGTTTAACTGATATAAAATTCATCAATAATCTGAGTACTCGCTTATTAGATTTTGAAATAGTTAAGAATAATCTTTGATACAGTAAGTTATATACTTTTTAGTTATTGTACAATTGGTTACTTATTTTATAAAATCCATTCTGTATTGATTTATTTCCAAAATATTTTTTTCCAAAGACATAGGAGATCTATGTTGTTTCCTATATTTCCCAAAATATTATCCTTTCTTTATTTCTCACTACTACTAGCAATAAATAAATACACTGTATTTAAAATGTTATGGATCTTTTACAAATAATTTTTATACAATAATATTAACCGATTTATAATTTATCAGCAAACTGATATAGGTACTTATTTGATTTTGAAATAGTTTAGAACACTTCGATAGAATAATAATTGCCTACTCATGATTATTAACTTATATGAACTTGGAATATTGTTACAAATTATGTATTAGAATTTAAAACTGTTTATGCACTTAATTTTCAAAAGACACGAGTAAGCTATATTGTTTTCCATCTTTTCCCAATTTTTATAACTTCTTTATATGCCTTTTTCCAAAAGACATAGGTTAGTATACCTTTTGGTGAAAGCATTATTGAAAATGTAAATATTTTGGTAATATTTGATATACCGTTTTTATAATTCCTGAATTCATGTGTTCATGTTTGTACATTTTCATTCCTACACTTAGCAGGTAAAGACAAACTTCTGGTAGGGTTTAGCCAATGGAAAACATCCTATGAGCCGGTGGGGAATATTTTCCATCGGTTTTAGACTTTTTGACCGATTGATTATATTTTCTACTGGCTGGTGTCATCTTCCAGCCATGGGGGACAAACTTCCATCTACGCAAGGTAACTTTCAGCCTTAATTGCTTAACTTTTCAAAATACATACCTAAGTAAGCTATGTCGCTCCTCATTTTTCTAGATATTGTCCTCCATTTCTTTTACGAGGTGGTTATTTTTCAAAAGACATAGGTAAGCTATGTCGTTCCTCATTTTCCTAAGTATTGTCCTCCATTTCTTTTACGAGGTGGTTATTTTTCAAAAGACATAGGTAAGCTATGTCGTTCCTCATTTTTCTAAATATTGCCCTACCTTTCTTTCACAAATTGATTCTTTTTTCAAAAGACATTGGCAAGCTTTTTATTTTACCTGTCAAGGACACTACATGTAATCACTAGGTTGCTTCCGATTGACTTTTTCCTTCACGGATGCACGTAGTACCACACTGTGGGAAAGTGCTCGTTCCCTAGGTTGTCCGTCAGTCTCGTTTGCAAAGCGGGCAGTCAGCCAGATGGGGCGAGTGCGCTTAAGTGTTTTCCGTTTGTTGAATGGGTATGGATGAACAAGTTGGGGAAATTGTTGCCCAGTATGGGCTATCAAAATATCGTAGAAGCCAAAGCTGATACATGCAAAGTGACTACTTGACAGATTCTGACTAACAACTAACAGTAGGTAAACTATGACGTTCCTCATTTTTCTAAACATTGTCCTCCCTTTCTTCTACAACCTGGTTAGTTTTTCAATTGTCCCCCATTTCTTCTACAGGTTGGTTAGTTTTTCAATTGTTCTCCCTTTCTTTCTTTCAAGCTGGTTATTTTTTCAAAAGACATAGGTAAGCTATGTCGTTCCACATTATTCTAAATATTGTCTTCCCATTCTCTTAGGAATTATTTTCTGAAAAGACATAGGTAAGCTGTGTCGTTCCTTATTTTTCTAAATATTGTCCTGCCTTCCTTACACAAGTTGGTTCTTTTTTCAACAGACATTGGTAAGATTTTTATTTTACTTGTCAAGGACGCCACATGTAACCACTTGTGTGCTTACGATTGACTTTTTCCTTCACGGATGCACGCAGTACCACACTGTGGGAAAGTGCTCGTTCACTAGGTTGTCGGTCAGTCTCGTTTGCAAAGCGGGCGGTCATCCAGATGGGGCGAGTGCGCTTAAGTGTTTTCCGTTTGTTGAATGGGTATGGATGAACAAGTTGGGGAAATTGTTGCCCAGTATGGGCTATCAAAATATCGTAGAAGCCAAAGCTGTTACATGCAAAATGGCTACTTGGCGGGTTCTGACTAACTACTAACAATTTTTTTCAGCGCTTCCTTTTCAGCACACTAACACTCTCTTACAGGCTTCAAGATTCCATCGGATTTTTGTTGAATTTTTTAATTTTGTTTGATTTTCTGTTCTAGAAATTTTACCAGCGATGGATATGCTCTTCAGAATTTATTTGGAATATATCGATATATTCAAACTTGCTGATAGGCCTATTTCAAAAATTATAAAAAATTTTGATACTTTTTTTTCATGAATATAATTTAATTTAATTTTTTTCAGCGCTTCCTTTTCAGCACACTAACACTCTTTTACAGGCTTCAAGATTCCATCGGATTTTTGTTGAATTTTTTAATTTTTTTTGATTTTCTGTTCTAGAAATTTTACCAGCGATGGATATACTCTTCAGAATTTATTTGTAATATAACGATATATTTAAACTTGCTCATAGGCCTATCTCAAAAATAATCAAAAATTTTAGATAATTTTTTTTATCATTAATTTAATTTTTTGTTCCAGAATTTCTTTCAGGAAAGGATTTTTCAGGTTACAAAAGTTATCTTTGACTTTTTCAATTTGGAGCTCCAGATTTTTTTCCAGTACTATTAATAAATCAAAATTTCCATTCTAATTCATTGTAAGGCTTATATTATTTGGTAAAGTACATATTATTTGCATGTTTATTTTTTTATTTGCATGGGTTTAATATTTGCATGCTCAAGCTTGAGTGTGGTAGGGGTTGGTGAAGTAGTGGTGATATTGGGGTGTTAATATGTTAATTTTAAAATATATTATGCTGTGTAATTTATGTTTGATATTTTTGGTTAAAATATTGTATTAAATGTACATTGTTAATTTTTTGTTGATATTTGACATATAATGTTTTATAATTGTTGATTTTGAATTTGTTCCTGATTGTATATTTTTATTTCTGCACTTTGCTAGTAAAGACAAACTTCTAGCAGGGTGCAGCCGGTAGAAAACATCCTGTAAACCGGTGGGGAATATTTTCTGTCGGTTGTTGATTTTTTGACCGATTGATTATATTTTCTACCGGCTGGGATCATCTTCCAACCATGGAGGACAAGCATCCATCTACTAGGAGCAGCTCCAGCAACAATTTTATTTATATTTGTTTATATTATCTTGTATTTTTCACTCGACGATATAATGGATTACACAAATAGGTGTTACAATTCTGGAATATCGGACGTCCCAAAAACTTACATAAGAACAGATGTAGCACATTTTATCAAGAGCTGGGTAAATTTCTTCAAGAAAGAATGCAAAGAAAAATGGAAAAAAAAATTCTACTTGTGTGCGATTGGACAACTCATTTTATGTCGTGACAGAGACTCTGCCAAGCGTGTTATTACCGCACTATTGACAATTTCTTTGTTTGAAAAAGCGGGTGTAGGTGCAATTTCTTTGAAGGAATCTCTTGATGTTATTGTTTCTCTGATGAATAGCAATACTTGCCAAGAAGAAGTTGGGGAAATCATAGATAAAACAATCGAAGACTCCGAAAAAGAAGTGAATTTCGAAGAATCAACAGATGAAGAAGAAAATGATGAGGAAGGAAACGAAAAATCAGATCTGGAGAGGAAAGGAGTTGAGAGAAAACTGGAGTGCGAAGACGGAGATGATTTCAACCCCAGATATTTTCCCGTCTTCGCCGATCGTCTAATAAAAAAAATGGCAACAATACCCCTTTGGAGTTGCATTTGCAGGGATGATTTTGGCTATGGGCGAATACCTGCCAGTAGTGCTCCTGTGGAAGCTGAATTCAACATAATAAAGAATCATGTTCTCTGCAATCGCATATTACGAGTAGATGTCGCAGTGAGAACATTTCTCGAATACAATGACGGAAAGTTGAAAATATTCGAAACTAAATCGAATGAAAATGTACATTCAGCTACGAATATTATAGATATAAAACCAATATTGAAAAAATCACAAAGGAAAATGAAAATTGATGTTTCAAGTGACGTCTCTCTGAATCGTTTTGAAATCGAGAAGGAATTTTCCGCAGATTTTCCCGTCAGTTCAGTTAACACCACAACTGCTTCTGAAATTGTCCAAACATTTAATGACAGTCGACTGTCCGATATATTTGATGATCATGATCATTTGTCCCCCCCCCAAATCTTAATTTTCATGTTAAATAGCTGTAATTGCATATTTGGATATAACTTCCAATTTAGATTAATATTTTTTGACAAACCTCGTATACGGCTCAAAATAAGAAATATCTAATGATTGCATTTCAGGTTTTAGATAATGCAGAGCTTTTTATGAAGAATAACTTTTTTTCCTAAAACCAATAATAAAAAAGTTTTCCATATGTAGCCAACTTACGCGGAAACACTGTATATATATGCTAGACGGAATAGATTTTTTGCGTTTTTTTTACGTCAGATGGATTTCGACAATTACTCGACAATTATTATTCGCAATAATAATTTTGATGCATTTTTATATTTATTTATGGGTGGCACTGCTAACTTAATATTAAGTTAGCAGAGCCACCCCTTATAAAAAAAACTAAGAGCGCGACAAATTTTTTACGTTCACGACAAATTCTCGACAATTATTCGACAATTATTGGAATAGGTTTCATCAATTTATTTGCAAGTGGCTCTGCTAACTTTATAGGGGTAATTTTAATAATGTAAGTGTAGCCGTTCAAAAGATACGAGGGGGGAGGGGACTTTTGAATAGCACTGTATATGTAAATATAATGGCTCGTTTAAAAAATCGGCAACTCTATAAAATATCAGCTTTTCAAGGTAAGTTTTTATCTAATCAAAGTTCCATTCATGTCCTCCTGAAAGTTTTTTTTTTTCGACTATCTGTATTTTTTATAAAAGTATAATGCGAGTTGTAAAATTGTGTAAACATAAGTACCTATAAGAAAATCAAAATGTATGTTTAACAAAATATCATACATTACCTACATAGGTATTTTGTTGAACATTCTTTTAAAAAATTATAAACTACTGAAAGATTACTACCAAAAAGAATATCTGAACATCACTCATTTCTTTAAAATAATAAATATCAGTTAAATAAAAATATCAATACAAAAGTAATAATATTGAATGATATTTTTGTTGGTGGAATATTTTAGGATAAATCCTAAACAAAACCAATTTAGACTAAATAAAAAGTTATTTATTGAAAAACAAAATAAACCAGTTCATAAATTAAATCAACTCGAATTTTGTCTTTTTGTGTAAACGTGATTTATACCTATTACGTTTTGTAATGTCCTCAAGTAGGTAAAATTATTGTGGAATGATTCGGGGTAACAACAAAAACAAAACAAAGGATTTGAGCAGGTAACGAACAATATTAAAGATGTTTACTCTTCAAATTCCAGTTAAACATTTAAATAAATTTCCATTTCTCCAAACTGAATACCATTTGTCATTGTATTATCAATCATGTCCCCCCTAATCGAAAAGTTGAGAAAGAGAAAAAGAGGGAGAGTAGGGTCGATATTTCGAAACCATATCGCCAAATGCACTGGTAATAATTCCAAATCCAAACATTGGAACAGATAACGGGAAAAACGTGTTACCTTAATTAACTACGACAATTCAATAAATAAACACCGCAATTTATTGTAATATTTGTTATCCAAAAACAAAAATGAGCAAGATGGAAAATCAACGTCTAAAATGACAGCTCAATGTCCGACCAACAAATGTACCTTGTTTTTGTCGCATTCCCAATGACTACTTTATGGAATCGACAAAAAAATGCATTCTAAATAGAGTTAATGAATGATTGACACTGCGTATGCACATGCAAAAAACACGATTTATTGTATTTATAACACCCTTTTATCAAGGACACATATACACATACAAACTGTCATCAAGTCCACTTACCCAAAATGAGGTTAATCTTGCTTTTTTCGCCAGCGTACCATTTTCGGGACATGTCCCAAAGCACTATAGACATGTTGCACATTCATTTTACACCCTAATATCCGACTTTAGGTTAATATCAACAAACAAATCACAAAGTTTTTATTAATTTAGCATAGGGCGAAGCCAGCGCTTCGAGCACGTACGCGCACTATCCGTAGAGATCGTACATTACGCGATGCGCATGCTCTTTCCCAGCTGATAGATACGCAGCGTTGTCGTCTATATTTTTTTTCAAAAGTATTCCCCTTTTTCTCTATCACATACAATTATCAAGTGGCATATTTTGAATGTTGGAGACATCGTAGTAGTGTTACAATGATTAAAAAATCGAAAATAATACAATTAACAGTTACTCTTACAAATTATTTAGACACAGGTATTCTAAAACTCATCACCAACTTATTTTTTATTTAGTGACTGAATTTCTGTTATCGATGTATCAGATGAGGCTGCCCTTGCTCATTACATTTTTTTACTCTTCATAAATAAATTTTTCGTTAACAAAAACTCAATTTCATTACTTAAAATTTAGCTTTGAAAAAAATTTAGATATTTGGAACATATATAATCTTGAGATCTGGCTACAGCGTCTGGCGCCATCATTGAACATTGACTACCGAATGCATGTGTGCACTGTTACGTAGACATTTGTATGAGATCTTATTCCGATTTAAGCGTTGTTTACTGTTTGCTGGTTTATTTACTTTTCCCGTTTGTTTGTTAAAAACATTTCTTATGATTTTTTTTGGTTGTGTGTCCAATCCAATAATAGATAATCCCTTGAATCATGGGTCGATGTCTGTCTATATGAAATGGGCTTTATTCATCACAGTCATCCTTGATTATTTGAATTTCAGCATGCAGGCCCGTACTTGATATAAATTTCGGTTTGAAAATATAATACGCAACCGGCTTTAAGCAATGTAGGTATTTCCGAATATAAAAAAATGATGTGGTGACGCAGAGCTGCTCCATGTGTACAAAGGGTTAAGTTTTAAGTTATTTTACGCATAGAAAAAAAGTAAAATCGACGTTAATACTAAATGAATTATTCACAACAAATTAATAACCTATATAGGTAATTTAAAGTTTTTAAATTCATCGAAATCTATTATAGGGAGTGTATAATAAAATAAGCTCTGCAGCTTGTAATTTTACTCTCTTCGGCAATATGTGTTTATAAATAAAGACCAAGACGGTAATATTTGTTTGTTGGTTGAATACCTATCAGTTTTCAAAAATCTATTTTAATCGTTTTCGTTAAATTGACCTCTAGCTTAGGCAACATCAACGTTTGATTGGATGACTTTTGTGTTGCGTATACATTAGGATGATTACTATTTGTGAGTTCCAGAATTCCAGACCATAAACTACCGATACAGAAGAAGTGAATTGAAGTTGACGACTTCATCAGACTCCATTCATCTGCCATTCATTTTGTATGTGATTGTCGGTGGATTGTCAATAAATTAGTTATTATTTGGTATCAAATGATTAATAAATTACAGTGAATTGAGCTACTAAGAATATAAATTTATAGTAAATATGTTGTCATGTATGAAATATCTCAACTATATAGGACGTTACAGAATTCTTGTAATTTTTTTAACTTTGTGGCTCTTGGTATTAGTGATGTCTGCATTTCCTATTTTAAATTCAAACATAGCTTACTCCGATAGTAAAGTAGCTGAAAGATTGACGAGGGCTTTAAGTGACTTGGATGTTCTGAGGAAACAAAACGAAGAAATACAAGAAATATTCAGAGATATAAGTATTAACAATTTAAATGATGAACAAAAAGAAGCTATAGAAAATTTTCAAATGAGGTTGACAAAGGCAGAACGTCCTTTTGATAAACGTAAATTTGACAATATTAATCCCAAGGAAGAGCCTAATTCTCAGTATGAATTGCTTAGAAGGAGAATATTTTCCAATACAAAAGAATTATTTTATTTTTTGAACGCTGGTCTTCAAGATATTCAGAAAAAAGCTGGAGATGTAGCACCAGAGATTTTAGAATCAATTAATTATTTAGTAAATATGGGGAATGAACATAAAAGATCTTTACTCTATGATATTGAACAACTAGCAGATGTCGATGGATATGCTACATGGAGACAAAAAGAGTCTGCAGCCCTGAGCAACTTAGTACAAGAAAGATTTGCATACTTGCAAAACCCCCAAAACTGTGATACTGCAAAAAAATTAATATGTAATTTAAATAAAGGATGTGGATATGGTTGTCAGCTACATCATGTTGTATACTGTTTTATGGTGGCCTATGGTACCAAAAGGACTTTAATACTGAAATCTAAAGGCTGGAGGTAAGTCAAAACTGTAGTTTAGTAATTAATGTGATAAACTGAAAAATGTATTGATAATGGTTTAAATTTGAGATATAGGGGGATATCTTGAATGTTATCTACCCAAACACGAAGAAAACAAGTTTAATGCATATTATTGTTTTATTGACATTTGAGCATACCTAAAAGGAAGGCTAAAGAAAGCTTACTAAAAATCCAAAAGTTCATAGGTATAAACCAGATATTGTAAAATCAATTTAAACTTAGTTTTCATTATACTTAGATGTTGATTTTCAAAAACACAAAGTGGTAATGATGTTTTTATAATTTATTTACTTAGATATCACAAAGGAGGTTGGGAGGAGGTTTTTAAACCAGTGAGCAACACATGTACTGACCCAAGTGGTCAAACTATGGCAGGTTGGCCTGGTAATGCAGAAACGCAAGTACTCAATTTACCTATAATTGATTCTTTATCACCTAGACCACCTTTTCTACCTCTAGCTATTCCAGAGGACTTATCTCCTAGATTGACAAGGCTGCATGGTGATCCAATAGTATGGTGGGTAGGCCAGATTTTAAAGTACCTTTTAAGACCACAAGAAAAAACAGCCAACATGCTACAAGCTACTATGGCCAAAATGGGGTTCAAAAGACCTATCGTAGGAGTTCATGTCCGACGAACTGATAAAGTTGGCACTGAAGCCGCTTTCCACAAGTTAGAAGAATATATGTTGCATGTAGATGAGTATTATGATAATTTGGAACTGAAACAAACTGTAGACAAAAGACGAATATACCTCGCATCAGATGATCCTAAAGTATTTTTGGAGGCAAAGAAACTTTACCCAAACTATGAAATAATTGGTGATCCTTCAATAGCCAAAACAGCAGCTGTTTCAACCAGATACTCGGATTCCTCGCTGTTTGGTATTATAAATGACATCCATATGCTATCCATGAGTGATTATTTGGTATGTACTTTTTCTTCTCAAGTTTGTAGGGTTGCCTATGAAATTATGCAAAACTATTACCCAGATGCAACAAACAAATATCGTTCTTTAGATGATATTTACTATTACGGTGGTCAGAATGCACACAATGTGATTGCTTTATGGCCACACGAACCAAAAAAGAAAGGTGAAATGTTGGTGGCTGCCGGGGACGTTATTGGGGTAGCTGGTAATCATTGGAATGGGTTCAGTAAAGGACGTAACCTTAGAACTAATCAAATAGCTTTTTATCCCAGTTTTAAGGTTAATGATAAAATAGAAACTGCGAAATTTCCCACATATTCTGAAATGCATAAAGCTCAATCTAAATAGGGAAAAATGTGCAATAACTGTATTGAGTTTTTATAAAGTAAATATGATGACTGTGATCTAAGTATTCCACCAAAAATACGAAGGCTGTGTACCTATTCATCTTAAAAACTGTTTAGTACTGTTGACTGGACAGAAACTGTTATTTCATTTTTTTAATTTGTGATTCTTGATGTTTTGTCTACAAGACTTGTTTGACATTTTGTTAATTGACATGTGCTAGAAATGAAATTTTAACAATTTTCTTTTCTCTGAATGTTTTTCCATTTTCTTATTTAATAATAGACCTCATGTTTTGAGCCATAGATCCTCCTTTATCCAGATAGTAAGCACAGCCTTTTTGTTTGGTTGCTAATGAGAGATTTTGGACTTTTAAAAGGATATAAGTTCAAGAAATATTTGTATCTCGTATTAAACCACAATCTTTTTAAAAATATAAAACAGGTGGTTTGATTTCCCAAAAAATTTAACAAAAAAAAAATGAATAGACCACAAGAAACATACAGAAGATATGTCTTTATACTACATTTTCTTTTAATTTTGATTGTTCTCTTGGTGTATCTTCGAAAAGTATAATCCTAACTGTAATATTAAACGAGATGTTCTAAGTGTTCACTACTAACATCAATGTAATGCTGCAGTATAAGTAAATTTCTCTGCATATTAACGTTAACATATCGAAATGCCGCTCTAATTCTCACTCTCATCTCCTCTCTAGTACTCGTCAGAATTTTATAAACCTCATATTTTATAAAACCCCAAAAAATAAATCAAACTTTAGTTCCATCCATCCATCTGTTTTATATTAATTATAATAAGTGGAACTTCTAATAAAAATGTACACTACTCATCTTAAATACTTCTTACTTTATTCAATAAAACTATAAAATGCGGGCTACAATTACTGCTATTATATTTTCAAGAAATAAAATATACAAAAATTTTATTTGTGCTATAGAATACAGTGTGTTTCATTTGAAGGAAGAAAGAAAATTAAAAGTTCACAGCGTATAGAAAAGAAAAAAAAATTAAAATTCATACGTACCAAAACCTCATATCAAAAGCTTTTAAAAAATGGGAGCAATCTGAATTTGGTATAATTTACAGGGGTTCTTATTTAAAAAATCATGTGTTTGGATTTTAATGGAGTGTATAGTTCGAGGTAATCTCAAAATATGGATCTTAAAGATTTTGCCATAAGATTGATACACCCTGTACTTTGTAATGTATGGGTTGTTCAATATAGAAAAACAAGGACTCTCATATTCCATTTTCACGTTTACCAGGAGCTAAGGCTATAACTATTTTTATTTTCAGTTATATTAACTGACAATAGTAAATTTATATAAAATGATAGATTTTTATAAAGTCATCTATATTTTTGGTGGAATATTTAGATAAAATGGATAAGTAACGAACATATTAATTCCTCCAAAAAATGCGTACGAAAAATTCTAAATCGATATTGTATCACCTTATGGGAATTACGCATGAATAAATAATGTAAATAATACTTTTGTTCCGCTATAATTTTTTTGGATTCAAATAACAATGATTAAAATAAGTCGTAACAATGATAATAGTGAAACATAATATTTAAAAAAAATGCATAATTATGATATTTTTAATTTTATTATCAATTGTTATAGTCCTATTAACATTTCACAGAATCATGTACCATAAGATAAAAATGTTATTTGTATGATATCGCTTTAATTTCAATTCAAAAGAACGGGAAGAATTTGGGAATTTTGGAACCTTTACTGATAGATACGTTGGTTGGTTTCTCAAAGGTGATACGCTACCCCACTTAGAGTAAGTGAATGTTTACACAGGGTCACATGTAAAGGTGTTTAGTTTCGAAATAGAGAAAAGTGTTTAGTGTAAATGTGAATGTTTGTGTTCATTTTTTATAGAATATAATAGTATTTGCCAAAAAGTGCTAATTTTACGTTGGATATTTGATACAGTGCTTATTCTGTTTTAATAGCTTTGACCAGGGCCGGACCGTGACCTTTAAGGGCCCTGGGCTAACAATATCTGGGGCCCCCACGAAATTAGATGAATTTGGTATTTTTCTAAAAAATGTTTTATGCGGGAAAATATTCGAAACCTAATTTTTTTTATTGCAAATACATTATAAACTTAGGTAAAAGTAGTTGAAATAAACAGGTACCTATAAACATAACTTAAACAAAACAGACTTGAAAGTATTAATAAATGAACATGACAACAATAAGAAATTTATAAAATAACTTTTCTACACTTTTGTGCTATAAATTCTTTTACTTGCTTTCAAGTCTTTGGTGAGATCAGCATTGAAAGAAGCAATAAATAATTAAGTCTTGAATTTGTCATTGTTGTCCTATATTTGTTTTCTATATAGGACAGCTTTATATGTCATTGTTATCTCGGGTTTTTTATTTGTATTTTTTTCACTGGTTTATTATCTTATTATTTTGATTGTATGCATCTTTTTCTGTTTATCTTAACGGGAAACGGAGCCCTCTGGAACCCGGGGGCCACGTAGATCCGGCCCTGGTTTTGACTCACCTTGAAGGTATTATTCGAATGGATATTTTAAAAAGACAACATTGACGTTTTGTACCAAACATCACATATTTTTTAGCAGATACTATTTCTTTTGACTATATACACTAGGGTATATAGAGTCCGTTTCAATAAGGAAGAAGCCACCTGAAGTTGCAGTCGATGCGCGACCTTGATGTCAAAACCAGCGCCATATTAATTTAAAAATTGATATTTTAATCTAAATCAGTAGTGTAACGTTTTCACATTTTGTAGGGTAACACAAAATTAGAAGTATTGGAACCGTATAAATAACTGCTAAGTGCAGCAGACTATATGAATTATTAGCAGAATTCAATTATTTTTGAAGTAATGAATACTCTTCCATATATTTTCCAACAATATGAATGCCATGAGTAATATATTGGATTATTATACTTTCTTATTTGACTTACCGATGATTTTTTAAAGGAATTTGGATTCCATGTTCAGCTTCAGACTCCATAAAAGTTGCAACGTTTTCAAGAATCTGTCGGTCTTCACTGTGGATAACTTTTCTTTTAACACCAACCAGTTTTGTAGGAGGCATGGTTTTAGATCAAATAAAACACACAGCACTCACAAATAAACTAGCAGAACGTCTTAAAATATTCAAAAATGAAAAATATTCGACAGTAAATGATTGTTTCAAACACAACCTCAAATGTCAACAATTTAATTGCTGTCGGCATGAAACATCGCTTGTAACGCCAATGGCATGAAACGATCGCTCGACAGATTTTGACTTATGCGCAGGTCGGTACGCCAACTTCAGGTGGCTTTTTCCTTATTGAAACGGACTCTACAAACCTATGTAAATATTGGAGATGTTTCGGATATCCGTATCCGCAGATCTTTTTCAATTGATAGTAAAATGCTGACTACTCAAGCGAATATAGTCCAAATACTATTTTTTAGTAGTTAAGTGTTATTAATTAGGAGTTGAATATCATGTGTTTTAAGTTTGTATGAATATATATATTTAATGACACAAAATTATTTTGTGTTATCGTTTTGCTATACCAGTTCTAACAGGTCTGTTCTAATTCTGATGCTAATTATATTTTAATGGACAGGTTAATTGTTACAGAAAGAAACTCGTCTTTTAAATAGGTGAAAAAATCAAAAACTTACAATTCAGAATTTGAACAAATCTGTCATTCAAAAACGAATAAAGAGCCGGGATTTTTGATGTTTAGAATAGTGTAAAAAAAATATGTTTTCTAATTCTAAGATGTATATACCTCTCATGCCAAGCATGGATGTTTTTATAATATAATGTTATGCAACTTAAGCGCTGAATGTACATTATTTTTAATCGTAATTAAGGGGGGCACATATTCATAAAAACAGACATTTGTTTGTTGCATTTACTGGGTAAATCCTTTTTATTCGTCCAGCCCTCTCTTATTAAAATTATACCGTTTAGAAGTTGAAGAAATAATGAGATATCGTGTAATTTGTAAAGATCTGAGCTGGATTTTTTTAAGTATTCAATTTAAATGTATCGGAATAGAGAACGAATTCTAGTACACAAGTATCTCAATTTGTATCAACTTCAATTACTGATAAACACATTCATTACTTTAGTTGCATAGTTATGAACGGGCAGTGAATTTTTTTTTAATGAATCAAGTGTAGAATAATTTTAAAATGCCAAAACTTAAACCTTTCTTTGACAAAAGTTTACATGTTCAGTGCTCTATTACATTCCAATTTCGTAGATCATTTTTTGCAATAAAATTATTCATATGTCTGAAATTAATGAGCCTTGCATCAAAAAGAAACTTAACTATAAAACCCTGTATATATAGTATACATTACGTAATGGTTGATGTATGACGTGTGGCCTATACACTGTGTCCGTAAAGTATGGAACAAATTCATTTTTAGCTAAATAGGCCATTTTAAGAAATAATCCTGTAACGCGTCGATTTTTGATTTTAATTTACTTTCGAGTAATGACGTTATCGTCATTTTTTTTAAATGGAACACCCCCATTTTGTCTCAATTTTCGGATTACTCTAGCTGAGCTGATTCCAAAAATGTATCACATGTTGATTCCAATTGGTACAGGATGGACAAAAATACAATAGTTAAAGTAACGCGTAACATTCTTTATTAGTTAAATTAACAATATTATCAAAAATATGATGAAATACATGACTTTGTAAATGTTCGAACTGCAGCCCTTGCTGTATTTGACAGTAACCCAAACAGTGTACAAATTTTTGTTGAACCTTGTTTATTGTGTCTTGAGAAATATTGTTTACTTCTGTCCGAATTCTCTCTTTTAATTCTTGAATATTTGCTGGTTTCGTTTGATACACAACATTCTTCAGATGGCCCCACATAAAATATTCCAATGGATTGAAATCTAGTGACCTCGCTGGCCATTCAATAGGTCCACGTCTACCAATCCACCTGTTCGGAAAAATTTCATCTAGGTACCTTCTAACATCTACAGCATCCTGTTGAAACCATAAACTTTCATCAAAACCTCCAAGATTACTTTATGAGCACACACAAAACTATTGTATTTTTGTCCACCCTGTACCAATTGGAATCAACATGTGATAGGTACATTTTTGGAATCAGCTCAGCTAGAGTAATCCGAAAATTGAGACAAAATGGGGGTGTTCCATTTAAAAAAAATGACGGTGACGTCATTACTCGAAAGTAATTCACCCTGTATATTAGATTATTATTTTAAAATACGGTAAAATAAAATCAAAAATCGACATGTTTCAGGATTATTTCTTAAAATGGTCTGTTTAGCTAAAAATGAATTTGTTCCATACTTTACGGACACAGTGTAGGTATATGTTATTGGAAAGACTGTTTAGGTAAAACACTGCACTTGATCGTTATATAGAGTTCCCTGTTGATATTATGTGTTATTTATTATCAAAATACGCTAAGATATTTCTTTTGAATTGTTATTTGTTGTTAAAATATTATATATAACTTTAAAAACTTTTTTTTAAAAATAAATTTGGTTGAAAGAATCTGTAAATACAACTGGTTATTGTTACTCAGTTTGAGATAGCCAGTTTTTTATTTAAATTAAAATATATTTATAATTGTTATTTTTATGTTATTGTGAGAATTTGAAAAATAAAAAACACGAATAATTGTATAGGGTGTCCCTTCTACTATAATAATATAATAGTAAATATTATGGAGAATGATATTTGGTTTTAAAATGTGTTTGGTATTTAAAGTAGATAATCTTTTTTAGACAGATAGGTGCTTATAATTTATTAAATATTTGTCTAAAAGCGAATTTTGATAATATACATTGTGTGTATTTATCTAGGTATATAAATATTTTACTAACTTTATTTGAAATTGTGTAGTCGCAATTTTTTAATTTCGACAAAAAGATTGTTATTCACTTAACTTTCTAAGAAACGTATTCACTAGAGAATACCTTCTTAAAGTTCCACTATATACCTATACCGGATACAACATAAATTGACATATACGTCATAGCCGAATTTTGTCGTCATGACTAGTGTATAGTGTATACCGTGTATAACAATCCTTTTTACTAACTATAAATGTTTTATTTACCAAACTGTGATAAAATTAACAGCCACAAACAATAGCTGATATCTGAGTTTTTAACATATTGTACATATTTTATGTAAACTTTTTTTGTGTCCTTATATTAGATATTAAAATTGTAATAATATGCAAATAGCACAAAAGTAATATAATTATTTACAACGTACGAAAAATTGTTTTATTTAGATGGCAAAGTAAAGAGAAAATACAAAATTAGCATATTTATGTGACTTAAACTCGACAATGCTGGCTGGATGTCCTACAGAATAGGAAGTAGGAGGCCATGGTAATTAAGTAGAAGAAGTGGCTGTAGGTAGTTGGAAAAAATTTCTGTGGGGTTAGCAAGTTTCTTCAAAATTTGACAGTTATTTAAGCGGTTTTTATCAACAAAAAACAAGACAAATATTATAATGTATACAAAAATTGTTAAATTTAAATGATAAGACAAACTGTTACTTCATAAGTTTTGTATAATCATAAGGATTAAATTTGTATTTGAATTCTTATAACAAGTTTTCCTAAAATAACCTCAAAATGTCGTTTTGTGTTAAAAAAGTTGTTAATTTTCCTCAAGGCGGATTAGAGTATATTCCTAATGGTGACAATGTAGCAGTTGATTACAATAGTAATGACGAATTACAAACTTTTGCAACATTTGTATAAATATTTTTTTTAGGTTTTCAATCAATAGGAGGTGTTTTCCAGGATAATCGCTATGTGTGGCAGTCAAAAGGACCTGTTTTAGAAGTAAGAAATACTAAAACAGGCTCTAAAGTTGGTGCTTGGATATTTGGGGGAGTACTGAAAGATTCTAATACTAGGATAATATGTGTTGAAGAAATACATAGAGCAAATGGCAGAATATCTCTATTAGCTGTAGGAATTGACTGCACTATTAGTGGTGGGATCATTTGCATTTTTGATATATTCAGTTCTAAGGTGCTAAGAGCTATTCAAATCAAAGAAAAGGTAAGAAATTGATTAGATAATTGCATTGAACTTGTTTCTGAATACATCCTATCTACATTTCAGATTTCATCTCTTCACATAATAGATCCTGGTATAGAAGATCTAAATTTACCTGGCCCTTTAAGAAATTTTGATGGAATCCTAGCTGCTGGAACAGATGGGGGTGAAGTATTGCTTATAGACATATGCAGGCAAATATGTGAAGAATCTTTGCATTCATCATCAAAAAAAGATGAACTCGATCCTTCTCAGCTGTTTCTTTTAACTTCAAAACATATACCAAGAATTGAAAACTATAAGGAGAAGTCAGTTAGAGATGGAAATCATCTTGCAATACATCTAAATGCAGTTTTCAATAATGCAACAGAACATTTTGTTTTAAAAGGACCTAAAGGTTAGTAATTATTAAACAGAAAAACCAAAATGTTGAGAAACTTTTTGTGTTGAAGGTGATGATGTAATCCATGTGAATAAGGAAGAAGTGACAACCAGTGCTCTGTACTACTGTTCCCAGTTAACATCTCTTTTAGTTGGCTACAATTTTGGGGCATTCCAACTTTGGAATTTGACAACTCTTGAACTAGTGTATACTTCCCCAGTATGCGATGAACATCTTGCAATCACAAATTTTGCCTTACAAGAACCAACAGATGATCCTAGAGCTTTTTGTTACATTTGGGTTGCATACAGTAACACTGAATTATATCAGACTGGGCTACCTTTTGCTGTGATGTATTCCCTATGTTATGAATCAAAAGAATACCAAGAAGGATATGGATATTTGTACCAAGATTTTCATTATTGTACAATTCGATTCCAAGTTGAACTAAGTCAGTTAGATGAACACAGGTAGGACTAAATGTATATCACTAGTGGTTTATTTGTCTGTCTTTAGTAAAGTTGTTAAAATTTCATGTATTGTCTCTATTTCTAGAGGTGGAGTTTTGCCTAAGGGAGGCTACTTCCTAGGATTTCAAGCAATTTCAAAACTATCTACAAGCAAAGAATCTTTTTCGCATTCACCAGCAGGAGACACGCTAGCACTTTGTTTGGTTTCTTGGGTGGTTTGGTATTCAAAATCTGATATGCAAACTTGTTGTATACTATTTGACCTCAATCAGTGGTACAAAGAACAAATGCCTAATTTTACAAAATGGAAAGACTGTTCAAACTACATACTAACATCTAACATAAGTGATTTGATTTACTTGAATGGACAAAAAACCTCCACGATTTACAGCATTCTATTAGAAAGTAAATCCTTATCTCAATTTATGGGAGTACATCGATTAGAAGAACATTTTTATCCGACATCTTTAAATTTTAATTTATGGGTATTAAGAGAGTCTGATGTTATATTATTGTTAAATCAGGGATTACAAAAATCTTTGCTCTGTCAAATGGAATCTGTAGGACCTTTATGTCTCGTTAGACCAACTGATGTTTGTAAGCAAGCTCTAAATGTTGGCTTAATACCTTTATTTATCGATACACATTCTAATAGGAGCTTATCGACAGAGATGCAAAGAGAAATAATTTTAGATATAGCCCTAGAGCATCAGCTAATTGGATGGTTATGCAAATGCGCTTCTGAATGGGCAAATGGTAGCTTTTCCTCAGCAGGATGTTCTTTGAATTTAATTATAGCTTGGGCATTTCAAAGAGCTATCGTTTTGAGAACAAATTGTGATAAATACTGCACTTCTTTATTCGACTACTCGCAATTGAGATTGGATAGTAATACAAGTGTTTTGTTGAACCATTGCACCAGGCAAATCAATGGGTTGTGTGTATTATATAAACATATTGTAAATAAATTATCGAGCTTTGTGGGGTGTTTGGAAGTTGTTAAAGAACAATGGACAGCTTTAGAAACAGTTTCTACTTATTTTGAGGTATGTTTAATAATTTTTCCCTTTTTTAACCGAAAACAATCATATTTTCAATTGTATTCTAGGTTTTACAATGGCTTGTAAATGTTGGTCTATTACCAGAATGTCATCCTTCAACTTACCCTCGCCCTGATAATTCTGAACGCATAAGTGCACCATATCCAGTACAAGAACTGAAAGAATATTACAATGAAAAGCGCGCAGAACTGCGTTTAATATGTAAAGAAACTTTCAATAATAATGACAGTCTATTATTCATTGATAATTTAGTCGAGAGGAAATGTGGGGGTAGTAGATTGCAGAAATTGTGGCAGGAAGATGATGGAAATGGATTGTATCCACCTCCTTCTTTGCAGAGCTTAATACGGACATATTTAGTAGATGGAGCTGGCATTAGCCACAAGCATTCTTTGGTCATTTATTTATTTTTGGATTTAGCTATGGCTCTAGATCAAAGCAGGTGAATATATACCTTCTTTCAATATCACATCCTAAGAAATCGCATTAAACTTACTGTTTATATGTATAATTTTTTTATTTTAGATATTCATCAGTTGTCACCCATCTAATAAAGTTCCCGGCAGTTTTTAAAGTATCTCCTAGTGTAATAAAGATAACTCAAGCTTTTTGGCAACTAGACCACGGTGATTTCACAACAGCAATGGAACAACTCCTAGACCCGTTTGTGTTGGGTGAAGATCTTCAATCATGGCATCACACCTTAGTAATGAGATCACTTTTAATCCACAAGCAACCAAATTTCGCTTTGTTATATATGCAGATCAGAAAACCTCCAATTACCGAAGAAAAAGATGTACTAACAGCAATAAGTTTGTTTATTGCTAATAATATGCTGGATGAAGCTTTTTATTTTAAAAAACAGTATGAAAATAATAATAATACAAAGTTGTTGTCACATTTATTCCATGAATGTAGCAAAAACGATGCTTTGCACTTGGTACTTTATAAATGTTTGAATACAGATGAAGAAAAAGGATTTTTCACTTATTTAAAAAGTGTTGAGAACCCTACATCCGATGACTTGCAGATTTTCTATTATCTTTTGAGATCCAGATTCATAGAGGCGTTCGATACTCACTCTAATATAAGAAAAAAGTTGCCAGACAGACAAGGTTTGATAGGACAAAGTATGGCATCTAAAACTGATCAAATTGTAAAAATGTTCAAGACACTATTGCCAGATGTTAATAAAAATTTAGTTGATTATCTAAGAAAAGAGAGAAATAATATTTGGAAGGAAGGTAAGCTTATATATATTTTTTTTAATAATATTATATTAATTAATGGTAATTTTAGTGGAAAGACCCACTCCCATGTCGGTTTTTGTCCACGATACTAATGAACAAGTCAAGTATAAATCTACACTGATTCACGCAGCGTTAACTAAAGCCAAACATACTTTCAATGATTCTGTTAACCATAGTCAATATAAAGATTTATTAACAGAAGAAACACCATTTTTAAGAACTCCAACAATTTTCAAAAATGGAAAACGGTAAGTTCTACCCTCATTATACATTTTCTATTTGATTTTTTACAATCTTTTCAGAGCTTTTACACCAGTTATTACTCCAAAGATAATCGATTTAAATGAAAGTGTAGATGAAGTTTCTGCACCACCAAACAAAAGGATTAGATTAACTTCAAGGACAACTACTATCAGTCCATCTTCACCATTAAAGAATCAGAGTCATTCTCTTACTCTTACACCAATCGTTAAAAGAAAAACATCCTTGCTTCATGATCACTCGCTATCACTCTCTAATGTTTGCACTCCGCAGAGTATTCTAAAGGTGAGTCTAAAAATTATTCTCTACCTAGAATTTAATGAGAATATAATTTTTTTTAGGTTAGACATCTTGTTCGGCAAAGAGACAGTCTTACAGATGAAACATTTCAAGATGAACAAGGTGAAAATCGAAATTTCTCTATACCAGTGAGTTACTTTGTTAATATTCTCCAAATAATAAGTTATAATTTCGATTTTTTAGAGCACCAGCTTACGTTTACAACCAAGAAGTTCTGTATCTCGTACCCCAAAACAACAGCATGTCCAGTTTGACGAAGCAACTAGATTTTCCACATCCCTCAGTGATCAGAGTTCTAAATTATTGGACAATGCATCTTTAGAAGATAATCTACATCACAAATCTTCACTATCGTCTAAAGATATTAGCTCGATACTAAGTGTTACAGATGAGCTGAGTGAGGATGTTTTTTATTCTCCCGATAACTCTGGTAATTTGACTGACGAAAATGTTGAAGAAAAAAAATCAGACAAAGTTGAAGAAATACCTAAAGAATTGCAGGTTGAAGAGAAGAGGGTAGAGGATAATATGGAAGTTGAAGAAAAAGATATTCCAGCTGAAGAAAGTAGGAGTAGGGTAGCAACTGGTTCACCTAGAGCAAGAAGAAGCTATAAAAGTAAGTTATATCAATGATAATATATAAATTTTGACAATTATATTTCACAGGATCACTTGGTGACTTGTCGCCTACGCGTTCTAGTCCACGTTTATCAAAATTGTCTAACCAAAATCAGTCTACATCTGGAGAATCCGAAATTTTCGATAAACCATCAACAGAAAGTGATTCAATCTCAACTGATTCTCTTTCGCCGAAACCAACAAGAATATTATCAAAAGTGAAAGGAAGAAAATCCTTAAGTCGACAAGTCTTGGAAAACAATGCTTTTTCTCAAATGCGCGGTCTGACATCAAAAGAATCTGTGGTATCAAAAGAGGTTTCAATTTCGCATTCGGAAAAAACCGTCATTACCGAAAAATCTTCTGATGAATCAAAAATAACCACTCTAGAATCAAATCTTAAGGTCGTCGATACATTAGAAAATATTCCTGAAACCGAAGTTCATAAAACCCGTACCTCTAGTAGTTCAATTACAAAAAAACAATATTTAGAAAAAACTCTTGACACCGATACATCCATAGATACCGATGTAAGTTACCAATATGAAGACCAAGAAAGTGCTAGTATGAAACTCTCAGATTCTTTACAAGAATACATAGATTTTCTCATGGCTAGCGGAAAAAAAATTCGAGAAACCGAACAGAAGAACGAACTCTCGAAAGTTCAATTAGATTTTGCTAGAGAAGAAGAAAAGGATAAAGAAGAAGCAGTAGATTACCAAGAAGTCCCTTCGGACATTGAATCCGAAGTCGATAAAGATGTAGAGGTCCAAGAAGTGTTATCAGATGTTGAAGAAAATGTAAATGATAAAGAAGTTGAAGATGTACAAGTAATCGAAGAGACTCCCATGAAGATATTCATTAATGGTCAAATTCTAACTGAACTCACTCCTGTTCAACCATCATCGAACGTAGCAGAAGATGCTGGTGAACCAAACTTTTCACTTGGGATGGAGGAAAATGTTTCGGACGAAGAAAATTATTCTCACGATCAAGAACAAAGCTTCGATGAATTGGAAGCTAATATTTTTGCAGTGACAGACGAGAATATTGACTTTTCAAAATCTAAGAGAAGCTCAGTTTTTACAGGTATATATATTTACTAAAGTAATATTTCAATTCATTAACTTTACTGTTAGAAATGGTTTAAATTTAATCATAATATTGTGTGAAATCGCTGCATATCAACAAAGTAGTTCAAATGTACCTTACGACTGGATAAGTGGAGATTATTTAAAAAAAGTAGTTCAAATGTACCTTACGACTGGATAAGTGGAGATTATTAAAAAAAAGTAGTTCAAATGTACTTTGTTCATATTTATAATATTTTTTTATAATCAGGTACTCCACGTGACAGTTACTGTTTGCCAGAAACGGAAATTGCCTTTTTAGAAGACACGTCACATGAAACAAATGCAACAAAACCAGACATTGTCGTTTTAATTTCAAGTAGTGAAGACGAAGATAATTCTAATGGGTCCAAACATTCAGCGTATAGTAAAACTACTGAAGAATACATTGAACCTAGAGAAACTAGCTCTGACGATGATTCAAAAAGCACAAATGATTCTGACGAATCTAGAAGCACAGAAGAATTTAAAGAAGAAAATTATGAAATACAATTTCAGTTTGAAGAACAATGTGCAAAAGATGATGTTAATAAATCTGAACGTAAGTAAATATTTTGTCACAAATAGTGGAGTATCTAATAATACTTATTTTTGCTAATAAAGGACTTATTGGAGAATACTCTGAAGGTAAATTAGAAGCTGAAGTAGTGGCAGAAGTTGATTTAACCGAAGATGTTGAAAATAATGACCTACCAGACGATGAACTTGTTGAGGAATCAACTCCCATAACTGAAGAAATAATCAATCAATCTCTAGAAGATATTATAAACGTAGCCGATATGGAAATTGTAAAATTAAAAACTACAGAATTAGTGAATAATAAAGATGAAGAAGTGATTTCAAAAGTCCTCGAAGCAGATGATCAAAGATTGGAAAACATGGTAATTGAAGTTGCAGTCGACCAAGATACAATATACAAAATAGATCAATCAACTAATACTACTATGAAAATAAAACCTACTAAAAAACAAATTCAAAGAAATGATAGTTCAACTAATACCACCATAATAGTAAAAACTAATAGTCCAGAGTTGCCAAAAGAATCAGAAAATCAACAACTTACAAGTAAGACTCTTGAAGATAACGAAACAGAAGATAAATTTGATGTTGTACAACGACCTTTAACTAGAACATATTCTTTAAGTAGAAAAATGAAGGAAGATCAAACGACATCCTCTTCAGATACTACAGAAGGTAATTTTACACCTCGATAACAAACTGTGTTAACTTTTGGACATTTTTTGTCAATTTACAGGTGAAACTTTTAGAAAAGAAATAGTAGTTGCTCAAGTACATACGCCCGTTAATAATCCAGAGAGTGTACCAGCTAAGCGAACAAGAAGAAAGAGCAGTACTCAAAATTTAGATATTGATATCAGAAGCTCATTGTCTGACACAGATAGTATTAAAAATTTGGTGGTTGCAGTTGAAAGAAACGATGATATTTTATTAAATAAAAGCAATTTGGAAAAGAAGCAGCCAGTATTAGGTTTTTATAGAATTATTAGTAAAAAAATTCCCGGTTTTGAACAATTTCTGTTTTAGCTAGGAGGACTCGTAGATCACTTTCTGCATCAGACGCTTCCAAAACAATGGTAAAGACAACCAGTCGTGACAACGTCAATATAGATTGCGATTTTGCCAGTTCACCTAAAATAATAGACGACGCCACTATGGTCAAACTAACATTAAGAAATAAAAGAAGCGCAAGTGTGGACACAGTTAAAACGTTCTCGAGGCTGAGAACTATGAAAAGAAATAAATCAGTTGACGAAGTAGAAAAAAATGAAAGCCAGGAAGGAAAAGAAACGCAAATGCCTGTGATTTCAGAGGAAGCTATTGACGATACAAAGGTTGGTAAAAGAGGAAAAAGTGTTATGGATAGTTACGCTACAGCAAGGAGATTGACAAGAAGACAGGTTAGATTTTAATTTTTATAAAAATAAATCAAAAATTGTATATATTTCAATATTAAGTTGAAAGTCTGTTGATTGCTACTGATTATGTGTTGTGGGTGCTGGAATATTGTACATATCGGTAAGTTTTTTCTATTTTATGGATTTCGATAAAATTTATGTTGATATCTAAGCCGAGTAATATCCAGTGTGGTTAGAATGTTCTTAAGTGACAATTCAAGTATGGATATGACGTGTTTTGATGGGACAGGAATAGATATATATACCAGATGATTGAGATTTGTAATGAAAATCAATTATTTCAGGCGAGTTTAATCAAAGAAGTGACAATTACTACAGATGCAGAAAGTTTGGATGACATACCAAAAAAACAGATCGACTTAGAACCCATCGATCCAATTATCTTACTGGACAAGGAACCATTTGAAGGTAAATTTCTAATTCAAATATCCAGTGTTTTTTTTTTGTAAACATTTTTTCTAGGAAAATCCGATCCTGACGAAAAGCAAGTGTACGAACCTTCTTCTTCTCCTTCTGCCAGTACAGCTACTTCGATTCAAAAAAGAAGAAGAAGTAGATCAAATTCTGTTTTATCAGATAATTCTGTTTCTCCCAGTCAAAATCTAATTTTAACGCCTACAAAGCATGGAAGAAATACTAGGAGTCAAACAAAAAGTCCTGCTCCTTCAGGTAAAACTTTTAATATACAGGGATGATCAAAAGTAGCAGAACTAAATTTACAATATTTAAAAGAATAATAATAGGTTTTAACGTTGTCCATCTATCGCTTTTAAAAGAACTAATTAGACACAGCTGTCCAAGCTCTAAGTTACAGTTTACTTCTAAAATTACAGTTATCTTCTGTTAGTTCCTATAAAACCTATAGGTGGATAACGGTAGCCGCAACCACAAGATGTTTATTATGAAATTTGAATTTTTTGTTGTTGTCCAACTGAATTCGTACAAACTATACACCAGTTTTCATCCCATGCGAAGCGGTGGTCGGATACCTATGAGGGTAGTTTGTGGTATTGATGATATAGCTCTTGTTTGTTTGTAGGTGTCTCAACAAGATCTAGAAAGCTATCTGAATCGGGGTCGTTGGTATCGGAACATTCTGACACATCAACTCCGACAAAGAAATCGCGAAAGAAAAAGTTGGACGAGAAAGATGAAAGTATCGCAAGAAGTACACGAAGTCGAACCGCTTCTGTTTCATCTGTTAAATCCGGTAATACTCCTCATATTTGAAGTTTAATAATGAGTTGATAATTGGTTGTTTTTTTTTTTTTTCAGAAGAATCGAGTTCTAGAAAAGTTGCCAGACCGAGAAGATTAGTATCGGCTAAATCTGACTTACCTGAAATTGTAGAAGAAAAAACCTCAGAAAACGTGAGTATTTATAGCATGAAGGTACAGACCGTGATATTTGACGTCCACACTGCATTCGTCGATTCGCCGCGCTTATTTTGTTGTTACCGACACTTGACGTTGTTCACACTACCACTTCACCAGAATATATTAACTAACAGTTACTGAAGAAGACAACTTGGTTATCGAAACGCGTAAGATAGTGTAGTGTAAACAGTGTTCAGTGTCAAATACCCAAATTCCCTACTTAAGCCCGTGTGTTAATATCAATGATGTAATACAACTTTTAGTCAGTTTTTTAGGATTCCAAATTTAGGACAAAGAAAATTGAAACTATAAAATCAAATGTATGCAACACGCAAAGTTTCAATCATTTATTTAGAATGTGGTTATGCGCACTGCAGTTGGCAGGAGCCTCCTTATTTGTATCCTTTACGGTCTAAATATAAATAGGGATGTTGAATTTTTATTATTAACAGCAGGAGCAGTTATAAATTTAGTAATAATGATTGTTACAAGAAAGAGAAAAGCTATAAACAAGAGAGTAATACGGAAACTATGGTTAAAAGAAAAAGGTTACGAATACTTAAAATGCTGAATGAAGAAAATGCAGATTCTTTTAAAAATTGTTTACGTGTATCAGAGGAACAATTTAATTATTTGCTTTGCATCAAATAAATCAACAAGATTATATTATTCTTTAAATCGAACATTATTAAGCCATAAACGCTTTGATATGGACACAAAGCTGGAAATGTACAACAAAATTACAGTACCAACTATAACTTATGCTAGTGAGAACTGGGTACTGCAGAAAAAAAAAATAAATGCAATGGAAATGGAACATGGGACAAAGTAAGGAATGAAGAAATCGGAAGAATAACTAATCAAGATGCAATAATATCAAAGATTTAAAAGAAACAATTAAACTGGTTTGGCCACCTAGTAAGAATGAAGCAAGATAGAATTGCGAGAAAAGTTACGGAGATGGGAATGTCAAGAAAAAGACAAAGAGGAAGGCCCAGGAGAAAATGGATAGACCAGATTGAAGAAATTGGAAAGAACAAAGGAAAAACATTAGAAGAGATGAAGGCATTGGCCAGCGACAGAAAAGAATGGAAAAAATAGATAAGAGAAAGAAGAAGAAGCTTTGCTTTTCGAACTCTTACCTTTTATGGAAAATATGGTGTGAAAATAAATAAACGGAAAACAAATAGATACCAGAGGTTATTTCCAGAATCACTGATAATAATATAAACAGCGTTAAAGTGAATATTACACTATATTTTTGCTTTAAACTGTCAATTAATTGATAGAAACTAGGATCGGTTCTATAAATATATCACGTCGATTAAAATTGAACAGAAATAGGACAAGTTTTCATGATACGAAAATTGACAATAAAAATATTTATCAATTATTTAGGATCCTAAAAAATTTGCTAAAACTTATAATGAATTATTGATAATTCCAAACGGGTTTTCGTGATAAATAAAAAATATGTCCCGGTGTGAACGCACCTTTATAAGCTTTATTATTTTCGGTTTTAGGTGGACCGTACAACGACGTCAAGAAAAAAAGATAAGTCCGAAGAAAAAAGTCGCGTTAAAAATAAAGCTTAGGGTATAAGATATTAAAATGATGTAATTTGTGAGTGTAATAAAGATGGGATATTTTGTTGAGCTTGATTTTTTTGTATGCGCAAAGCGTTCATGTTCAAAAATTACTTTGCTTCGATATTATTATTTCATTTGGTTGGTGTAAAAATTCATTCGATTATTTGCAATAATGAGTATTTTTTACATTTCGTGAAATCCAGTAAAACAAAAACAATATTAATTAGTAATGAAAGTTGAGGTGGAGCATTTTTTACGAAACTAGAAGGTATGTGTAAAAAATAATAACTATTTTATGTTGAATTTCTAAAAAAGGGGGGGCTTCGCCAAACTGTGCAAGGCCGGCGGCACTAGTGGCTTTACTGCCGGAAAAAAATTTTTTGTACATTTATTTATGTGATGTTTAGATAATTAGCTAACTTTAATATATAGTCGAATTAACTCTCGATTCTTCTTTCCCAATAAAACCGTCCTAACAAAACCTTAAAACCTTTTTATTAGTTTATTCTCTTCTCAAATAATATTCGAATTTTTTGTAAAGTTATTGAATGATTACCACTGCTTAGGAAGGAAGCGATTTGGATATAATTTTTCTAATTGCTTCTCCCTCCATGCTACGCCTCTGTACAACTGATCTTCCCTCGATATTTTCGCAAGTTAGGTTATGTTCTACTTATCAATTTATTTGTTTTTGTCGGGTATACTGGTATAAACAAGCAAATAATTCAATTGAAAATAAGGGAACAGAAAAAATTTAAACCGATTTTGTACAATTTTTAATTTTATTCAAATATTTGAGCTCGTACAACTTTTTATAGACTATTTCGTAAACATAGTGAGAAAATATTTCTGAAATTCTTTCTACTTTTGCTAAATAAGTTTAAGACATGCAATTTGTTGGTGAATGTAATAGAAAAAGTTAATTATTTATGTGCTACGATTTTTGGAACTTGTCCCAGCTTTGTTTCTTTCCTTTTCTTTACGTATCGTTCATGTCTTCGTTTTATTTCCAAAATTTCCTTCATTTCCTCTTTATCTTCGTCCTAAAACACATACTTGTATTATTGTAAGTCGAAAACAACTTATATTTAAATAAAAAAGAATTGCTACAAAATTAATTGTGGTCATATTATGGTATTCTATAGCATTCACTTGAAAATATATAAAAAAAAAGTTACCGATTGATTTAGACGCAGTACAAGAGCTCGAGTGCCATCCGACATAGGTTGAGAGTACACCATTAGTTGTCTATGACGTTCTGGAGGGCTGACTCCTCTTTCCACAACAAGTACAATTCTTGCCCACTAAAAAAAAATTAAAATACTATCGATAAGATGTATTGAAACAAAATTTGATGGTAGATATACAGTACAGGTAGCCTCAACAAAATCTACTTGGAAATTAGAAGGTTTTTGACATAAGCATTTATAAATTTTATGAAAAAAAGTTATTATTCATAAAAAATTCTGCATAGTCTTAAACCAGAAATCCAATCATCGGGTACCGAGATTTCAAAGCCATATACGAGGTATATAAGAAGATATTACCTACCCAAGATTTAAATAACTTTATTTTTTACCAAATCGAAAACATCATGAAATGCTGCAACTCAAAAATTGGGGAACTTGAAGATTAACACATTTTTTATGACTAAAGATTTCATAAATAAGTTTTCTTGATACAAATTTTTAATTTGGTCAAAAATAAAAGTATGTATTTTAATTGGTTAAAATTCATATGTTCTGATATACCTTGTATATATGACTGGAAAATTTCGATATCTTATGGAGGTATTTTAGGTTTTAGACCATGCAGAACTTTTTATGAAAAATATCTTTTTTCCCTAAACTAATATGCTGCGAACTTAATAAGTGGACACTGTATATACATATTGCCTTGTACCTGTCTTTGCCATTCGTTTCTTGTTTCGGCTATTTTTTGATAAGTATTCCCCATCATAGCTATCAACATATTAATCAAAAGAATTGCTACGATTGCCATGAATATCACAAAAAGAATCTGAAAAAAAAATTCATCCTTGGACTAAAAACGTTAAAAAATATAGCACATATAAATTTATATACCTAATTGAGAGTAAATATTTTACCTTTGCTTCATATTCATGTTCTGTCCTAGCGAAAGCATCATAATAATCACCAAAATTCGTCAAAGACATTAGAAACATAGCCATAATAGACTCCATAGGGGTCGATATTGGATTTGTAGCAGAGTCGTCAACATCTTCAGGTGTTAGAGGATTATCGAAAGTGAGAAATATTATGTAATAGGCTAGAAGTAAACATAAACTTGTTTTATAATCAGTGGTAAACATATTTAACATTAATAAACTCAAGATTCTTTTTCATAGAACTAAAATAAAACTATACTATTACGAAACCTTTTTGTGGAAATTTGAAATTAAAACTCCTAATTCACAATTGTCAAAAATTTTTGTCTAGACTTTCTGGCTAAAAATAGAATGTAACAAAATAGCAAATAAAGTAATAAAAATCAGAAAGCTCAAGCTAGAAACTGGTGGATGAGTTGAATAGAGCAAATAGGAAGAGAAAAGGATTTAAAGCAATAAGAAATAAAAACTAGTAAGACCCTAAAAGTGGAACAATTAGGTACATAAAGAAAAGAAACTCTTACATGATGCCTGGAAAGGTAAGCGAAACCCTTAGACAGAGTATCGATCTAGCACGGTAGTGGAACGGTGTTGAACACGGTTAGTTAGTACTTGAATGATTGACCACTGGGAAAACACCCTCGTATAGCCTGCAGCGAAACACTTTAGACCACTAGGGTGAGTAACATATCAGCTAGCAGGCATTATACCAATGAGCACAAGGGATATGCCGTCTTTCGGATGAGACAAAAGTCCATGGATGTTGGGCTCGATAAAGATCCCTACTACTGGTTGGAACACTAGTGGGCTCGGCTAAAATTTCCGGTTAGGGGTAGTGTGACTAGAAAAAACCCTTAGACAAATGTTCTGTACCTCCTTAAACTGGATAGCACCAAACACTGTTTAGAGAAATCCCAAAAAATTATCAAAGAAAAGTTATTAGAAATTGCCCTAATTTCTATATCAAAATCAGATGACTAATAAATAAATGAAATAGCAAAACAGTCCTATTTCATAATGTGGTGTAATTTTTATCCTTTGATAATACGAATACTATATATTTCCTTTTTTCTGATTTATGATTCTATGTGTCCCCATTTTTTCAAATTTTATTTTGTAATATTTTACCTACCATTACCATTAATCTCACCTTGAGAAAATCCCATGACAAATACCAAATAAATGCTAGCAAATCTGATTAGATCGCCCATTACCATTCTGTATATCATGACCACGAATGGACCAACTGTTTTGAAACCTCTGAAAAATTCAACAAATTAAGAAAAATCTAGACAATGTATTGTCCTTTCTGACCCAATTTTTTTTGTTTATGTTTTGTGAATAAATGAAAATGATATTTATCTTCAAGGACACATTCTTTTTTTTATTTTACGTATCATAGTACTGCAGATAACTATTCATCATGTTACTTCTTAAGCAACCATAAATAACAGCATTTTTCTGAACAATTAACGTCATCACGTTTTTCAAATCTTAGCGGAATTATTAACAAATATATTTTACACATGACAAAGGTAAACAAAAAAAGACCCATCTTGTTTGTCGAAAGACTTTTTACATACGATTTAAAATGTCATGTTTCGTGATAAATAAATCTCACTCAAGATATGTCTGACAGGTAAGTATTCATTTCCAAGCTCAATATCATCATCGTTATTTGTAAGGAATTAAAATCACGTTAAATAAAATTAAAATATAAAACATCATTCTTCAGTTCCAAATTATTAGTGATAGTGAAAATGGGTTTCAAAGCTTTAATCATCTTTTCGCTGGTAGTAGGTATTAATTTATTTCAAAATTTATCTTTCCTATTCTCTTGTTTTTTCGGTTTGAAATTTTTTTATTGGATTTCACACTGACTTTAGATAAACTATACCGAACCACGAGTTTTTAACTGATTTTCCAAAAAAAATACTTACCTTTTGTTTATTTTCAATAAAACTTATTTTAAATGTGTCACACTATACAGGAAACTCTTCAAAATAATTTTTTTTCGGGAAAAATGCTTCTATTTTTTCTCTAATATTGCTCTAAATATATTTCATAAGGTACACATTTTTTATTAAAAAGTTACATCAAAAAATGTTTGTTTGTCAAATGTCAGAAAGCTCATTCATTCGATTGGGTTGTGCCCATATTAGAGACATTTTGTTGACTCTTGAAAGCCTGTTGAGGGATTCCTGTACCTATAAGTCAGCTCCCTAAGTATCAAGAACTAAAATGTTCCAAAGTTAACAATTACATGTTTTTTTTAGCTTTTAGCTGGAACCGCTGAAAGCTCGTCACTACAAAAACTATTAAAAGTTAGAGACGTAAGTAATCGTTTAAATTATGTACATTGCCTTAAATTCAACTTACAGCTGTTCCGATTTATACTTTTACTTTTAAATTAAAACCTATTTTAGTTACAATAATCTTTTATAGGTTGACAATACCGAAGAACAACCATCAATATTGCAAAAACTATCGAGTGTCCAATGGCAAAATAAAGAGGATGTAAGAAACTTTCTAACAAGTCTCTTTACTTCGCTCGGATCAGTAAATCTAAAACGACCAGCAGATGATGATATCGTGAGACGTAACAGAAGATCTGTTGGAATTAACGATAAGCTAGGCAACATTGTTGAACCACTTACTGAGCTTATAACTTTTGATGTGAGTCAATTTAAAAGAAGAGAAACCAGAGATGTAGCCATACGTCAAGCTAGAAGTTTATCCTTCGATATTACATCTACTTTGAACCAATTGATAAAATTTATATTATCATACTTTCTGGAAGATCTAGAAAATTATATCGGCAACTTTATTGTTGAACCACTTCGAGGGATTTTGGATACGTGTCTGGATTATGTGTTGCCTTGTGGAATTACCTGTACGTTATTAGCTTGAAATTGTAAATATTTACTGATACACGTTTTGAAATAAAGTAGCTTTTTTGCTTCACTACATTTATGGGAATATATGTAGAGACAAAGTATACTTTTCTGCACGCAAGATATTAATAACTATTGCTTTCCATTATTATTTTTTCCATTTTACCCAAATTTTGTTAAATATTCAATAATTAACTGGTGCGTTTATATAAAATGTTATTTCTAACACGTTCGGAACGTGTCTTAAAATGTACTTTTAATAATATGATACCTGCAGAAAAACAAGAAGTAAGGGGCGGTCGTTAGCATAACCATTACAGCTATGGTGTCCTCAATTTCATCTTGACAGAAAATTCTGAGCATCGGTATAAATAGCATCAGTATGCAAGAAAATAGAAACATTACTCGCGACGGGGAAGTTTTCTGGAACAAAAATTTCAAATTTACCAAATATCTGCGTCATGTAACGTAACTTCTGTTGTACTTGCGTCTAGGGTACGTCCTAAAACTATGGCTTTGAATAGAATACTACCTATACCACAAGACCCAAATTTCTTAATCAACGCTACAGTGGACATTGAAAATATTACAATTTTCATGAAACTAAACCAACTAACTAATGGATGCCATGTACTTGGATGCATTCCTTTAAAGACTAATATACTCACTTTATTTCATCTCCAAACATTCTTGAAGGAATATTCAGATCCTTTCAACGAAAACTATCAATCCTACAAAAGGATTACAAAAATGTATAATACCTACATAAGTCAATCAGTTGGGAGTTGCGGATAATTCCAGTTTACCAACTAATAGAAGGTATCATTTTTAATTCGTAACAAATCATCAGCAAAACAATATTACATTATTTTATAAGGTGCACAAATTGAGTTCCAATGGTTTTCATACAATAATACAATCGAGTGTATTGATTTAATAATAGTAACTGCCAGTGAATAAATTGATTTTTTTCTGCACAGAAACAATATTTTTTTACTGCGTAGGAAGTGTAAAGAAATGTTAAGACTCTATTACTAATTCTAATTTTGACTTTAACGATATCAATGTGTCATCTCTCGATTACGAGTTTAAAAAAGATCGACTGTCTTTCCAAGATGTTGAATTATAACTAACAAATAAAAATTGAATTGAAAGTATTTTTATTGTACATTATATTTATAATATAAATCATACTATTGAATGTATCTCTCCCTCTACCGTAAAAATAAGGTTATTAAAATTTTCACTTTCCTTCCACTAGGCAGAAAACTTCTTTATTGTTAACAGAAATAGTCCATCCCCTCCCTCGAAGATGTCAGGACTTTCTTACTCATCGCGCTTGATTAGGTTATTCTAACAAATAGCTGAAACCTAGTGCCAATTGTTTAGGATCACCAGACGCGTTTGTTCAGTTTATTCTGAACAGCGTCGCACCAAACGCTGGTTCTTTATGAACAGTGTTAAATTTAAACATAGCCAGGGTGGATAAACCAAAAAAGGTTGTGGTGTCCCTCTCCTTTTTTCGAGAGCTGTACATATTGAGAAAAGTTGAGAGGGCAGGCACGGCCAACGTTTATCAGCCTTTCGCCTTGCGATTAGCAGGCTATAAAACTTGGATGTGCTATTCCAAGTTACAATGTTTTATAATAATCCAAACAAAATAGGTTAGAACCTTCCATCTCCTGTAGCATGGCCTGGTCAATTAATATATATCCACCAGGATATTTTTGTATACATAGTGTGCAAAATAAAATAATTCTTTGATTTCTTTGGTATACACAGTGTGCAAAATAAAATAATCTTTGGTTATACACAGTGTGCGAAATAAAATATTCTTTGACCATTGAATAAAAGGAATTCAAACATTGAGAGATTGGAAAGATGTTTATATATTTATTTATAATGTAGAATCTTCTATCGTCAGGTATAGTATGGCCTAGTCAATAAATATATAGCCACCAGCATATTTTGGTATACATAGTGTGAAAAATAAAATGATCTTTGGTATACACAGTGTGCAAAATAAAATGATCTTTGGTATACACAGTGTGCAAAATAAAATAATCTTTGAAATACTCAGTGTGCAAAATAAAATAATCTTTGGAATGCACTGTGTGCAAAATAAAATATTCTTTAGTATACACAGTGTGCAAAATAAAATAATCTTTGGTATACACAGTGTGCAAAATAAAATATTCTTTGGTATACATAGTGTGCAAAATAAAATAATCTTTGGTATACACAGTGTGCAAAATAAAATAATCTTTGGAATACACTGTGTGCAAAATAAAATAATCTTTGGTATACTCAGTGTGCAAAATAAAATAATCTTTGGAATACACTGTGTGCAAAATAAAATCTTTGGTATACTCAGTGTGCAAAATAAAATAATCTTTGGTATACACAGTGTGCAAAATAAAATATTCTTTGACAATTGAATAAAGGGAATTCAAACATTGAGAGATTGGAAGGATGTTTATATTTATAATGTAGAATCTTGCATCGTCAGGTCTAGCATGGCCTGGTCAATTGATATATAGCCACCAGCATATTTTGGTATACACAGTGTGCAAAATAAAAAAATCTTTGGTATACACAGTGTGCAAAATAAAATTATCTTTGGTATACACAGTGTGCAAAATAAAATAATCTTTGGTATACACAGTGTGCAAAATAAAATAATCTTTGGAATACACTGTGTGCAAAATAAAATATTCTTTGGTATACACAGTGTGCAAAATAAAATGATTTTTGGTATACACAGTGTGCAAAATAAAATATTCTATGGTATACATAGTGTGCAAAATAAAATAATCTTTGGTATACTCAGTGTGCAAAATAAAATAATCTTTGGAATACACTGTGTGCAAAATAAAATATTCTTTGGTATACACAGTGTGCAAAATAAAATAATCTTGGGTATACAGAGTGTGCAAAATAAAATATTCTTTGACAATTGAATAAAATGAATTCAAACGGAGATTGGAAGGATATATTTATTTATAATATAGAAACTTCTATAGCAGGTCTAGCATGGGACCTGGTCAATATATATAGCCACCAGCATATTTTTTGTATACAGTGTGCAAAATAAAATGTTCTTTGACAATCAAATAAAACGAAAATTGATGAGAATCATCGAACTCGACAATTTTTATTTTAATCCAGGCATACAAATTGTCACGCCTTTTACTCAGATTTTTTAAATAGCAGGAGGGGTCGTGCGAAAGGGTTTGAAAAACAGAAGTCAAAAATGTATAGTTTTTAAATTTTGGATGATTGAATTAGTTAATGAGAATTATCAAATGTACAGTTAACAGAAGCAAACATGAGCCCCGGAAAATATGCGAACTAAAATAAGGTCATCGCAACGAGCCAATCAGGAGCTAATGTTAACGAACGTATATTAGTAATTTGTTAACATAATCGAAATAATATGACCGAGTGATTTTATCCACATACATCATTTTATTCATTTTTAGTGTCTGTATCAGTGTTGTCAATGCGAGGAGGTAGTTTTATTTTTGGTCCAATATAAATTTTTTTATTAATATTTAGAGTTACATTTTTAGCAAGTTTGACTTTGTTTACATATCTCTTAACAGTTGACACTTATGGTATCGATGTTTGGTTATCGATTTAAAATATCGATTGTTACTACAAAAATACAACTACAGCGACATGAACACGCCCACCAGGGATCATGTTTGCTTCTGCGGACTGTATTTAATTAATATCTTTAAAACTAAAGTATATGCGTTCTAGGATAAAAATTAAATAGTTTGTGTTACGAGTGTCCCAAATTAAAGCAAAACCAGTGAACTACTTTTGTACTGTTATCCTTTCCAACAAAATATCGCACGACCTACCTTGCTATTTACAAAATCTGAGGAGATAGCTGTCAAGTGTAAAGTTGTAACAAATTTTTGTATATTATAAAATACCTCGATCAAAATAAAATGATTTTTTGTCTTAAATAACAGTTTTTCCTAGTGGGGTTATCTTTATATCCGCACCGTATACATACAAATATGAAAATAAATAAATCTTAAAATCCTTCCAATCTCTCAATGTTTTTGAATCCCTTATATTTAATTATCAAATAATATTTTATTTTGCACACTGTGTATACGAAAATATGTTGGTGGCTATATAATAATTGCCCAGGCCATGCTAGACCTGACGATAGAAGATTCTACATTATAAATAAATATAAACATTCTTCCAATCTCTCAATGTTTGAATTCCTTTTATTCAATGGTCAAAGAATATTTTATTTTGTATACCAAAGAATACTTCATTTTGTACACAGAGTATAACTAAAGATCATTTTATTTTGCACACTGTGTATACCAATGATTATTTTATTTTGCACACTGTGTATACCAAAGATTATTTTATTTTGCACACAGTGTATTCCAAAGATTATTTTATTTTGCACACTGTGTATACCAAAGAATACTTCATTTTGTACACAGTGTATAACTAAAGATCATTTTAATTTGCACACTGTGTATACTAAAGATTATTTTATTTTGCACACTGTGTATACCAAAATATGCTGGTGGCTATATATCAATTGACTAGGCCATGCTAGACCTGACGATACAAGATTCTACATTATAAATATAAACAACCTTCCAATCTCTCAATGTCTGAATTCCTTTTATTCAATTGTCAAAGAATATGTTATTTCGCACACTGTGTAACCAAAGATTATTTTATTTTGCACACTGTGTACACCAAAAAATATTTTATCTTGCATACGTGTATGACCAAAGATTATTTTATTTTGCACACTGTATATACCAAAGTAATCAAAGAATTATTTTATTTTGCACACTATGTATACAAAAATATCCTGGTGGATATATATTAATTGACCAGGCCATGCTACAGGAGATGGAAGATTCTAACCTATTTTGTTTGGATTATTATAAAACATTGTAACTTGGAATAGCACATCCAAGTTTTATAGCCTGCTAATCGCAAGGCGAAAGACTGATAAACGTTGGCCGTGCCTGCCCTCTCAACTTTTCTCAATATGTACAACTCTCGAGAAAAGGAGAGGGACACCACTACCTTTTATGGTTCATCCACCCTGGCTATGTTTAAATTTAACACTGTTCATAAAGAACCAGCGTTTGGTGCGACGCTGTTCAGAATAAACTGAACAAACGCGTCTGGTGATCCTAAACAATTGGCACTAGGTTTCAGCTATTTGTTAGAATAACCTAATCAGGCGCAATGAGTAAGAAAGTCCTGACCTCTTCGAGGGAGGGGATGGACTATTTCTGTTAACAATAAAGAAGTTTTCTGCCTAGTGGAAGGAAAGTGAAAATTTTAATAACCTTATTTTTACGGTAGAGGGAGAGATACATTCAATAGTATGATTTATATTATAAATATAATGTACAATAAAAATACTTTCAATTCAATTTTTATTTGTTAGTTATAATTCAACATCTTGGAAAGACAGTCGATCTTTTTTAAACTCGTAATCGAGAGATGACACATTGATATCGTGAAAATCAAAATTATTGAGTAATAGTCATAACATTTTTCGCCATATTAGTATGGCTTGGATTTATATTCCATGTTTTTTTTAAGATAAAGTAGTACCCAAGAAAGGCATCCAAGTACATGGCATCCATTATTTAGTTGTTCTAGTTTCGTGAAAATTCCAAGATTTTCAATGTTCACTGTAACGTTAGAGTCTTGGGAAATAGCCTTATTCTACTTGTTTTTCACATTAAACTCGATAGTGAAAATGGCTTCTATTTAAAATAATGAAGCCTACATGTGTCATGGGCTACCGGTTTTTTATCTTAATGGACTGCCTAAGTCTGACGTCACTTTTCCAAACAAACCGAGTGCGACTGTGCGAGTGTGAATTGCCACGTGAGATTTTTAGTTTCTCGCAAGTTTTCTGTTTGGTGTTGATATTGTTGATCTCTGCTGCTGATTTAGTTTTAAATGAGAGTGATCGGTATTAGAGACAAGTAAAAAGTGATGAATTAAAGACGTTTCTATAAGAAAATACCTATATAAATAACTATATATAGCAAACGGTAAATTTAAAATCTCTTATGTTGTTTGGACACATGGACACACGTGGTTTGTGTTGGGCACGCGCATTAGAATTGTTTGGAAAAGTTTATAGGAGGAGTCTTCTGCTGTGGCGTCAGAGCTTAGGCAGTCCATTGAACAAAATGATAAAAAAACTCGTCTAGGCTGGGAATCGAAACGTTGTTTTCTTATTTGACGAGCAGACCATTATATTGATGTTCCATGACGGAAGCGTCAATAAGGGGAAGGAAGAATGCTATCTCTTAGAGGGAAAATATTTGCTAAATTAAAATATTTTATCCAAACAAATAAAATTTGGAATCTAATTCGCACGTTTATTCATTGCCATGGTACTGTTTTGGGTTCAGCAAAATTTAAATTGTAATAAGTGCCTCCTAACTTAAGATTTTACCCAGCTGTGCGCATGCGGGAAATTTAGGACAGGCAATGTCGGTAGAAAACGTCAGTTGTCAAACATAGAATAGAAGCTTCCGATTACCTTAATAAAAAAATCTCACTCACTAGATTTTCGAAAAACATTCTCAGACCTAAAAATCGAGCTTCTCGTATAGCTGCAGCTAAGTACAAAAAAGATCCGATTGTTATGGCTATTTCAGCGCTTATTCTTATTTTAGCTTCTAACGAATCCAATTGCATCAGTCTACATTCTTCTCTCAAGTTGTCCCACCATTCTTCAACGTCGTAATCGTCATCGTTACTTGATTCTAAAAAATTTGTTTTAAATTACAGTTATCTTGAATTTATACCTACCTTTTGTTTTTTCTTTCTTCAAAGTTTCGTTTAATTGTAAGATAAGACTTATTGAAATATTTCCAGTAGAATTTGATAGAGCTCGTGATGTGGCGTTAGTGACATTATTAGTTGCTTTTGATGGCTCTGGTGGCCCTGGACGTAAAGTAAAAGCAAAAAGTGAAATAACAAAATAAAACGCAAACGTGAAAAATTGCCTGTAAAATTTAAATTTGACGAAAGTATTCCATTTTGCGTTTAATAAATCAATCAGTAGACCGTCTAAGAGCTCCAAGTGTTCATCTTTATCCTAAAAGGAAGCGTTTTTTTTTTATGGGTCCGGGGAACTGTAAAGAGCCAAAAGTTTTTGAATAATTTTGCAAAAAATCGATAGTACTCACCTATTTTGAAGATTACCCGTCGAAAAATTTGCTGGTTATTCAGAATTTCCAGAGAAAAATCCAAAAGAAGATTTTTTCAACATTTCAATGGCAACTATTTCCGATATTATCAATAAAACACAGTTTAAATGTGACACACTATACAGGAAATTATTTAAAATAAAATTTTCTTTTTATTTCAAGACAAAATTCCTTTATTTTCTCTCTAATATTGATCTAAATATAATGTTCTATAAGGTATAAATTTTTATTAATAAGCGACATGAAATAACGTTTGCTTGTCAAATGTCAAATAGCTGTAAAACTATAAGTAGAGATGGGACTATTCAGCTTCCTAAAGTATCAAGAACTGAACTGTTCCAAAGTTCAGACTATAAAAAAATGAATTAATTAGTCTGTATAAATATACTGTTATGCAACCCACAAAAAAAGTAGTTAGTATGTTTGCCTGTTGTGCTGCTGCCAAATTTCTAGTACTAATGTTCTTCAGGAAGAGGAAGGAAAAATATAATTCCTTTCACTGTTCCCCTCCAAGAAGGGAAAGGGTTCATACCTTCTTGGAGAGGAAGGGTGAATGGAATGGTTATTAACGTTATTTGAAAGATACATTAGGAAGGGAAAATAATAATTCCATTCACCCTTCCCCTTCATAAAAAGCTTATAAGTGTACAGATATTTTTTCAGAATGGAAAGGGCGAGTGAAAAATTGTGAAAAATATCCAATAATTTATAACACACTACGTTTTTTTGTTGTCGAGATAAAATTCAAAATTTAAAATTTCAGAATTCCAGAATTATATATCACGCTATAAATTAAAATGTTTAAAATAACGGAACTAAAAATGTGCCCACCTCTAGGTGATTATTTTCATTTTGAATACATAGTTAGGAAAATGATCGAATTTTGCATTGTAACATAAGAGACAATTTAATTTTGAATAGTTTCCGATACAGTGCGAAACATTGAAACTGTTTTTTGTATAAAATACCGGGCCAAAAAGTGATGATTGAAATGTTGATGGATTTTTCTCTGGAAATTTTGAATAACCTGCAAATTTTTCGACAAAGAATCTTCAAAATAGGTGAGTACTATCGATTTTTTGCAAAATAAGTAATAAACTCTTGGCCCCGTTCACCGTACCCATATTTTATCTATGTAATAATGACTTACCCCGAAAACTACCAAATTTAAAGCAGAAATTTTGCAAATATGTCCCGTTTCCATATCAATGGTATCAATTTGAGATAAAGGGTATGCCGCGCAGGTTATACTTCCTAAAGGAAATGTTCATTAGAAGTTTGTAGACTTTGGTATCAAAACACGATACCCCTACAATTTATACCAACCTATCTGCCAATATATTTCTCTTTCCAAGTTCAAAATGTGAAAAAACATATCAGTTCTTGCAAGTTTAGCGGCCAGAGTTAATGGAGTTAAATTTTGATTGTTTCTGATAGAGAGGCCGGCTCCAACTTCATATGCCATATCAAAATGTTCCTGAAAAAGTATTCTTGCAAAAAAAAATTAACCATAAGCATACAGAGTGAGTTTAAAGTATGGAAACGTATCACACGATTTTTATAAATTTTGTTGTGCAAGAATATTGAGATATGGCCGATATTGTAATAGTATTTACATTGTTGTTAGATTTCTTCTTTTCTCAAACGTGGATATACCTCTAACATGAAACAAACATTTAAATATTTGTCTTCAATTGCTGTAGGTTTTCTGTGCCATGATTTGGATAAACCTTTGACTGCGCCAGTTTCGTTAAACATTTTACTAATTAGATTATTCAAAGTAAATGATTTTATTCAATTAAAGCCAACTAAATGTATTACATGAACAATAATCAGTATTTTTTAAAGCAAAAAATACACAAAAATATCCGTATATCACAAGATCTTTTCACACCAAAATATATAAAAATTATGGGATCTGTTTCTGAGATAATTGACGCGTTCTATACTTAAAACTAACTCCAGATAAGTAAGTTTCATATTTACCGATTTTTCTTTAATAACCAATAAATGCAAAACTGTATTTCCATTGGAATCTTGTGCGTCGGGATCAGCTCCACGAGCAAGAATTAACCTAAAACTTTCTTCTTGTCCCAAACAAGCTGCGAAAGTTAATGGATATTCCCCCCAATACACATATCTGAAACAGAAATAGTATTGAATAAGTATGGTTGCGAATCGGATGTTAAAAAATATATACACACCCTTCATAGTTAGTTTCTTGACAAACATTAACCCATTCATGGTCAAGAGCGTCTGATCTTGAAAACTTCTGATCTTCAGGACACATGAAGTTTCCAAAGCATCGTTCATGAATGTTTACGTTGGCATCTAAGAGAAATCTAACCATTGATGGATCTTCATTTACAATCGCTATGTGCAAAACATTCTCTCCTGTAAAGTATAAATAGTATCAACACATTTACCGATAACTAGTTACCTTTTTCTGACCAAAACAACGCACTTGAAAATACAGTCGAGATTCGCGATTTATTATATTAAAAATTCTTGCAATTATTTACTAAAAAGAAATCAGTAATTTTCTGTTGCTCAGGGTACTATAAATACCACAATACTTTGTATTAGATCTTCTGTAAGATCCTTGTGGCATTACTTATTCTTTTTTGTATCTTTTTTTTGGGAATCAAACCACAATAATTTTTATTTCGACGTTTCGGTAGCGTTCCAGCTACCGTTGTCAAGATTAACTAGTAATTAATGAATGAACAATTTTTGGTCTCTATCTGACACAACGAAAAAAATTTGACAACTAGACAATCAATAATATTTTGAATATCTTCTATAAGTTCCTTGTGGCATTACTTGTTATTTTTTTTTTTCTTATTTTCTTGGGAATGAAACCACAATATGTTTTTTTATTTTTTATTTCAACGTTTCGGTAGCGTTCCAGCTACCGTTGTCAAGATTAACTAATAATGAATTAATGAAAAATTTTTTGGTCCCTATCTGACACAACGAAAAAAATTTGACAACTAGACAAATTTTATTAAGGTCCATTCATAGTAGATCACACCTCTGGTAAAATGTGAAATAAAATATTTTATTTTATGACATTCTAACGATATGTAGTCCACTAGAAATGGAATCCAGTGAATTGCACGTTTCAGGAACGGTTTTTATTGGGATAGCGCTTTTTTTCGCTTATTTTGGAAATTTTGTTAATAAAAACGCGTTTGTTGTTACTTTTTTGTGTATGATTATTTTTGTTTACAAAATATGTTTAACTCAGTTTGGTGATTTTGTGTATTGAAGTGTGTATCGATTAACAACCATTCCAAAGATAAATCATAAGAAAACCTGGATAAAAACTTATGATGCTATCCTGATAACGCCGGTAATTGATTATTGGAAATTTCTCTTTCTAACATTGGTAACCAAATTTGACTACATTCGGCTGAAATACTAGCTACACATTTATCTGAATTTAGTTGTATTAAAGCACTTTCTTTGATTTTTCGTCTTTTATTATTGGACTCTTTCAATATTATTTTTGTCGAATCCCATTGAATTTTATGCCCCTCTTTCCAAGCATGTTTGCAAATACCTGACTCAAAGAACTCCCTATCTTTGATATACTTTTTATGTTCATTTATTCGGACTTTCAATGGTCTAGATGTTTCACCTAAATAGATTTTGTCGCATTCACAAGATATCTGATATATGCAGTTTTTTGAAGATTGTTCTTCATTTTTTGGTTTCGTTTTTGTTAGTATAGATCTCAACGTATTGTTAGATTTGAAGCTAGTTCGAATATTGAATTGATTACTCAATACAAATGTACTGCAAACTAATGTAGATAGGATTGTATCAAAAATAAAATCACGATATCACACCTAAAACTAATTGAACGCTTGTTGTACTTTTCACAAATATCATCCACACCTATTACTCCAAAAATTAAAATGTTAGGAGTGAAATTATAGTTTTACAACACAAAATACTAAAGGGCAATAAAAGAAAAAGCAAAAGTTTTACAAAACACAAACTGAAAACAACTAAAATAGCAAAATAAAACCACTTAAAAGGGCTTTTATGGCAGCTGATTTGTTTTACTCGTTGTTAAGATGACATTGACATTTCAGAGCGACATCTATTGAATCCTACTTTTCCCAAAAGCGAATTATTATTTCAGGTCAGGTCTATCCGTTAATGTATTAATACCTGGTTCTTTCTTCTTACCATAATATTCGTCAGCCATATAAATGTCATTTATTAGATTGGGATAAAAGCGTAGCAGTCTTTTAGCCAGATCAGCGTGAAGAGATGTAGCATTCAATAGACATAGGTGCATAAGTGTTTCTCCTACGGCTCCTCTATCTCTGATTTTCCAGCAAAGGTGTCTGTATAAATGCGGGTCTTAAAAATAAGTATAAAATATTGTAGAATTTTTAATATTAACATAACGAGATCGTTTATATTTACTTTTTTGATATTCTTCTTCTGAAACTTCGGGACATTCATCGTCTACTTCAAAATCTTCAGCGTTTTCCATAGCACGTAGCGGTGGCAACTGAAAACAAAGAGAGTTGATAGAAATATAAAATTAGGTTATAGTGTTATATTAAGAATAGCGAAGAGGGGGACTGAAATACCCTTTTTGGGGGTCCGGAACCCTTTTGCGGAATCAACTCCAATGTAATATTGAAAGAAATAGGTAAAGCCAAAGAAAAGAGAAGATCTGACCATTGGAAAGATCTAGCAGGGCTTAGGCAATCTAAGATTCTTCTGGGTGACTACAAACTGTTGAGATCAAATGAATGCATAAGTCAAAGTAAAACTGCACTAACAGTTTTAACAAGAATCCTAACGAGACATTGTCGCCTGAATGGGCACCTTAAAAAGCTCAAAATAGTGGAGGAAGAAGATTGTAGGTTTTGTGGAATGGAAGAAGAAACCTCCATCCACATACTTGCGAACTGCACAGCAATTCAGAATCCTGGGAGACTACTGGATAGAAGAGGGACAGTTACCTAAGTTGAAGCCTCCAGATATCCTAAAATTCCTCAAAGGAAATAGGACTAAAGGAGCTACTAGTCTCTGAGACTCTCCTCAGAAACTAAGTATAAGTAAGGAGGCATAATAGATCTTTTAGGTCTCAGTGAATGTTACCCCAAAATACATACATACATATATCAAGATAAAACTAAAAAAAATACGTTTTTAAGTACCTACTGTATAAAAAACTACACCCTCACCCATTTCTGTCTAGATCGTTCCTTATTTCTCAACAGTACCAATTGTGATATTGGAATATATCGACCAGCTCCTTTGTTGTACAAGAAATGCTCCACCTAACAAATACATTCATGATAATTACTTATATTTATTTATATTTCAAAGTTTACCTTCATAACTTAACATTAAAACTCTATTTTTGTTTGTTCCATGCCTATCAATTCCAAAGTCAGTATCCGGGCTTCAGATAATATCATAGATATACTGTACAGATAGAGGCAACAAGCCATAGGCCGCTGTGTAAGTGGAAATGCCCGACCGAACTCCGGTGAGATAGAAAAAGATAGAGCATCAGAGGTTTTTCTGTCTCTGCCTATGTATATTATAGCATGAGCGCTATTAGAAAAAAATAGCCTAAACCTCCGAATTTCTCTTTCTCATACAGGCTGACGGGCTCCGAGGTGACTTTTTGCCTCTATATGTAGTATCTCTATGGATAATACACGGTTTCTGCTTTTATAAAGATCCAAACGTAAATAAGGCACTAAAGAGAGTATTCTCATCCGCCATTTTGGTGCCTGAATGCCTGAATTTTTACATATTGTGTTGAAAAATTTTTGATATTGAACAGAACATTTTTATTTTACCAACTTTCCTTCAGACTATTAACACCAGAAAATTGGGAAAGTGCAACGAATGGATACTGGCCGCGTCTCTGAGTAGAAACACCGAATCTCATGCTAAATACTTGACCAACACAACAACAACGTCAACGTACAACAAGGCACCAAAATGGCGGACGAGAATACCTACGTCTACAGCGCTCTAACGTAAAGCCGTACGAGCACCATCTATACTTACAATTGCAAACTAAAAGTTCATACTGCTAAGTCGGAACGCTTTATTTATTTTTTTAAAATGTGTCCTATTTGCATTATTCTTGCTCGGTAGCAATTACAACTTCAAAATCAGTATTAAAAGTATGTAGTATGAATACAGTGACCTTATATTGTATTATTTCTAAATGTTTACGCACCTTCGTTTTAATTGCATGATCTATTTCAGCATACTGTTTATTTTGGCTAGCTCTTTTCATCAATTCCACTAAAAGACCACCACCTGTAACAATTTTCGTTGTTAAATGCAATTTAACGATACATATTTTTATGAGAAATGAATAACCTCACATATAAACAAGAAATATTTAGATCACCCTGTAGCAAAAGAACAAAAAATCCAAAAATAACGAAAAAAATTAATTACACCAATTTTTTATTAATGGTTTTATTCAAATTTTGTAAGCACTCTGTATAATAAAAATAATAAACAATGAAATAAAACAATTTAGTTTGTTTAAATCTTCATTATATATTTGAACTGAGTTCAGTATACAATTCGTGACGCATTTCGCTAACACAGTAGCTCTCTCAAATGAGTGGAGGTATAATGAAAAATTTATAGGGTGCATTAATATGGAATTTTGTCACTCGTTTGAGAAAACTACTGTGTTAGCGAAACGCGTCACGAATTGTATATTGAACTTAGTTCAAATATATAATGAAGATTTAAGTAAAATAAATTGTTTTATTTCATCGTTTAGTATATGGATCTTCATCAAGTAAAAGCCTCATCTATTCAATTTTTACAAATAATAATTATACATTGTAAACGATATTCAAGAAAATTTAAATTTTATCAAAATTTCAAGATGAAATATTAAATTTTATGTATAGGGTGTCCCAAATAGGATGGTTTTGCAGGGTATTAGAGGAAATAAAAATATACTCAACATGCCTAAACATCATAAACTAGAAGAGAACTGCAAGTAAACATGAAAAAAATTAGCAGAATTGTCTAATAAGAAATAAATAAAGAATATATTTGTTTCTGTACTCACCTTTTAAGTCGCATAATTTATAGATTGGTTGCAATGCAGCTCCCGCTTGCTTTTTAACTCCACTTGTAACATTACTTTCAGTATTTCCCATTTTTTTACCAGACCTTTTTCTGAATTATTTCGATAATTTACTTTTTAGTATTCTTATAGTTTTTTTTATGATTAAACCAATTTTATGTGTAAGGAACATTATTTTTTATGTTTTCTTGATTATTGATCAAACAATATAGTTTGATCAATCAAAATCCAGCTTTGTATGATATTTTAAACTGTTGGTTGTTGCGATTTTTAAATAGGGAAAAAAACACTAAAATGCGGTGGATTGAAAATACATTTTACTAAAAAAAAATACAGGAAATATGGTACATTCAGTTTTAACAAACTTTTCATGAAGGTCAATGATAATTTAGCAGTTAAACCATAGAGCTTACGAGTTGAACACAAAATTATTTTGAAATATAGAGGATGTCCAAAAAAAGAGTGCGGTACAAAAGATACCTACAATTTTTTTTAAGAAGCGTAAGTTACTTAATTGAAAAATTAGATAAACTTTTTATTATGGTATAAAAAAAGGATATAAGCGTATTTATACTTCACAGTATTTGCGTAAAACCGGTTGGAGTTTGATAGTTGTCAAAAATGCAATTCATAGACGTTGGTTCTATTTTCACACTCTAGCTTTACGCAAATAGTCAGTTTTATTTTGTAAAAAATGTATTAAAAATAGGGATAAATGTAAATTTGAAAAAATTCTATAACTAAAACCGAATAAAATGTAACAGTATTCAAGGAATAAGAAAAATGTAATACATCCGTTTAATATATAAGCAACACGAAAATTTTAAAAACAAAAAGGTTTACAAAGTTACTACTTCTGCTTCACGGTGTTACCTTTTGTTTTACTAGAGCTGGGTTTACTAGTGTCTTTTTTAGTGGGTTTGGTACTATCTTTTTTGCCGGGTTTGGTACTATCTTTTTTAGTAGGTTTAGTACTATCTTTTTTGCCGGGTTTGGTAGTATCTTTTTTGTCGGCTTTTCCAATCTAAAATAAACATAAAGAAACAATACAGTGTATTCGAAAAATTTTATATAAACGAACAGCACTAACGCTATCAACAATTACATTGACAGGTGACAAGTATGTGATCTGTGACAGTTACACAGCACACCCCCTAGCAGTTTAACTCTTATATGCAATTTGTATCCAAGTTATAGTATCGACCACACCCGCTTGAGGGCGCATCTGTAGCGTGACGTTGCACTATCGCCCAATCGGAGGGAACGTGAACTGTCATCACAAACTTTCTCACATGGAGCTCCATGATTTCTCATTTCATTCTGTAAACGTTTTCATTTTGAATTTTCTTTCGCCTTTGCTTTTTTCGTTGATTAATTACCATTAAAATTTGTGAAAGTTTCCTCTAGTTTAGTATTTTTAGTGAATTTAGTGATTTAGTTCAGATTTTATTTTATATGAACTTTTCATTTTAATTGTTTGCTGTACCTACTATAAAGAGAATATTAGAGCAGTGTGAGTATTCTATATTGTGTGTTAATATTTAAATGTAAACAATTACTTTGTAATTATATAGTATAGTGTAGCATGCTTTAATATTTTACTTTTTTTTAGTATAATATAAACATGGCATCTCGTAAAAGAACGTGTTCCTAGTTGTACCGATAATACAAGTAAGAGGCATCGTTTCACCAAGGATCCGGACTTATTCAATATTTGGATGGAGAATATAAACAATCCTGTTTTAAAGGAGAAAACTCCAAAACAGCTTTATGACAATTATAGAGTGTGCCATCAGCATTTTGACCAGCAGTTTCATAACTCAGGATTTCAGAAAGAGTTGAAACCAGGTGCATATCCAACTTTACTTTTATCTGGTAAGAAGATACAAATTCAAGTTACTTTGTAAGTTGATAAAATGATTTGATTTCAGACACTTCAGTTATTCTACCAGCATCCACAATGGTGTCTTCAGAAACCATGCAGAAGCTCCATCTACATCTATAGATTTAGAAAAAGATTTGACGAGAAGTTAATTTTTCAAAACCTGTATTTACATAAAAGTTTCATTGCATTCAGCTAGTTACTAGTAATTTCTTGTCCTTCTTTACTTATCACTTGAAAAAATTAAATTGATACTAAGTGGCTGAAAGTAGAAAGACACTAATTCTATTACGTTATTTATATTTTTATGTTTCAGTTTTTTAAAAATGATATATACTAAAAAAGTTCAATGTCACTCATCAAAAACAATTAGGTAACTCCTAATGAAAGACATGCATATAAAAAGATTGTGGCTTGGAGCAAGAAGACTGCCAAGTTGTTCAGAAAATTAGGAAATCTAACAGAAAATATAAAACTTGAGGAAAAATGTATTGCTTCAAAACATTTTTCAGCTATGATGAAAAATGTGACCTATAATTTCATATTATCACAAATCAGAAACCAAAAATATAAACCAAGAGGAAGGCCTTTTTCTTTGGATGACAAAATTTTGGCTCTTTCTTTATTCAAAGCAAGTGGAAGATGATACAAGCTATTGTCAAAGGTAATTCAATTAAAAGTAAATTATATTTTCTTCAAACTGGCAGGCCTGTTAAGGAACAGGTAAAATAAAATGGGTTATTAAGACCTTCCTGGAAATATACTAATATATACAAACAATTAATGGCTGTTATGAAAAGCTTATAACTATTAAATTCTGAAAATTCACTAATGCCTTAATCCTATCAATTTAAAATGCTTGTACAAATAGACAAGATTAAAAATATATTTTTTTGAAACTTAAATTAAAATCTTGGAATCCAAGACTTAAACATTCTAAGAAATATAAAATACGATCTGCTTACAGTAAACATTAGGTAAAGTTAAGTATTGGAAAATATTTAAAATATATCAGTGGATATTTTATAAAAAAATTTAAAAAAAACAATTAAAATGTAATGTATGCATAAAGAACTTAACTAAAGACAATAATACTGATGAGAATCAATTTATTGATGCTCGTCAGTATGATAATAGTACTTTACAAAGACCTGGTAAATGTTTCAGTTTTTTGGTGTGCCAGACTATGACTATTTACATAAACTTCAATATTTTCAATTGTGTAAATAACAAAACATTTGGAGAAAAAGCCTGCAGGCTGATAATTAGATGCACCATCTATTTTTGGTGCAAACAAGTTAATAAAATAGCAGCAGGCAAAGAATCCAAATATGAAAAGTATTTAAATATGATGTGCAAGAATGCCTCCTACATTGACCCAATAAAAGTACAAGCCCATAAATCCTCTCTAAATAGAATTAAGAGGAAAAAGTAAATTTTATTTTTTACATTTCTTGTTTATTTATATATTTTTTATTTTTTAATGGCTTTGGATTATTTTTTATCTTATTTATTTATATATTTTTTATGTACATTTGCCTATATATATTTATTTAATATAAAGTTGATGAACAACGTCGAAGTTTTCTTTAAAAGCCAAGTTTCCAAAAATATTGAAATTTGTAATGTATACAGTGATGTCCATAAGATGTCTTACGTATGGGTAACCTATAAATATATGCTTTAAAAATGCATTTTAGAATTAAGAAATAATGTATTTTAGGATTTAACTCATTAAACTATATTTTACCTAGAAAATGAAATTATACTTATGGACCTCACTGTATATTCATCTTATTTCGTTTTTTGAAAAATAGACAGATTGTCGAATTCAGGATAGACACTCCCGTATTTTGTTTATTTCAAGTTGTATATATTTCATTTTTTGCAGTCATATGAGTGTGAAAAAATATGTACAACTTGAAATAATTCGGGGCTATCCATCAAATATTTATCATTTAAATATCCCGCCTTCAGTTATTTCATATTTCCCGCTCAATTAATTATTCAAATTTCCCGCTATGTCACAGATTTCTAGTTCCGTGTTCTGTGCTCCATATACACTATCGCTCGCAACGTGCGGCGGCTGTGGTCAGTACTAATATATTGGTTCCGAGAATTAGTATAGGAGTTAGCCTGCTAGAGGGTGTGCTGTGGACAGTTATTAGCATTAAGTAAAAGAGAAGGATGATATTGAAACCTTTAAAAGTATTCCACTCTGTTTGAACATAGCCTGAGTCTAACAATGCAAAAAAAACATGATACTCAATTTTACTGGCCTTTTTAATTATTGTTAACAAACTGATGTACTTATTTTTTCATTTATTAGAAAAATTGAGCCCAATTTTAGTATAAAATAGTAAAACAGAGTTTAGTTTTTTTTTTTTTGGGAATCAAACCACAATAATGTTTTTTATTTCGACGTTTCGGTAGCGTTCCAGATTAACTAGTAAAGAAATAATTTTTTGGTCTCTATCTGACACAACGAAAAAATTTGACAACTAGGCAGTCAATAATATTTTGAAGTTTAAGACTACAAAACTTTGTTGTCAAATTTTATTCATAGTAGATCACACCTCTGGTAAAATGTGAAATAAAATATTTTATTTTATGACATTCTAACGATATGTAGTCCACTAGAAATGGAATCCAGTGAAGTGCACGTTCCAGGAACGGTTTTTATTGGGATAGCGCTTTTTTTCGCTTATTTTGGAAATTTTGTTAATAAAAACGCGTTTGTTGTTACTTTTTTGTGTATGATTATTTTTGTTTTCACAATATGTATAACTCAGTTTGGTGATTTTGTGTATTGAAGTGTGTATCGATTAACAACCATTCCAAAGATAAATCATAAGAAAACCTGGATAAAAACTTATGATGCTATCCTGATAACGCAGGTAATTGATTATTAGAAATTTCTCTTTCTAACATTGGTAACCAAATTTGACTACATTCGGCTGAAATACTAGCTACACATTTATCTGCATTTAGTTGTATTAAAGCACTTTCTTTGATTTTTCGTCTTATATTATTGGGTTCTTTCAATATTTTTTTTGTCGAATCCCATTGAATTTTTTGCCCCTCTTCCCAAGCATGTTTGCAAATACCTGACTTAAAGAACTCCCTATCTTTGATATACTTTTTATGTTCATTTATTCGGACTTTCAATGGTCTAGATGTTTCACCTAAATAGATTTTGTCGCATTCACAAGATATCTGATATATGCAGTTTTTTGAAGATTGTTCTTCATTTTTTGGTTTCGTTTTTGTTAGTATAGATCTCAATGTATTGCTAGATTTGAAGCTAGTTCGAATATTGAATTTATACCAATGACGTATTAAAGATAGAAAAGCCTTCACTATACACAATGTTTTGATTGCAACATAATTAAATATCTTCATCAATTACGATTTTTGTTAAACGAGATTTGGCATCATTTAAGAAGAGTCTTGTCTTAAATATGTTAGGGACAACGAAAATGTTAACAAGGCTTGTCTATCTTCAATACACCATTGGTTGATACACTATATATTAAAATAATATATTATATCTGAAAAATTAGTACAATTCAAATTATTACTCACTTTTATTAAAGAATCAACATTTACATCGTCATTATCCTCTTGTTCATCATCATCATCGGATTCAAGTAAATCCTCATTTTCTGGATTATCTTCTCTGGAAGTCTTCTTTTTGGAAAAACCAGCTCCGGGAGCGAATGGTAACTTGTGTCCTATTTTATTATATGCTCTCGTAAACGCAGATTTCACCTTAAAATTTATTAATTAAAAGTATTCTATGTAATAAAAAAATCAGTTATTAATAGTTACCTTAGAGTCAATGTCGTTGAAAGGATTTTTACTGTCTTTCCACTGACATAGTTCTATAAGGTTAGTAAGATCTTCTCTTAGCAAATTGTAACTGTCCATAACGGCTATTGATTCTTTGATACCCTCTACGCCTTTCTTTAAAAGTGATGTGATTATTGCGTTTCTTAACGGCACCAAATAATCGAGTTTCATCGCTAAAACACTACCCGATGTGCTAAAAAAAGAAAAACAGTTAAAATTTTGTCACACTTATTTTTTGTTCACTTACCTCATCCTAGTGTGGACATGCAATTCACTGAGCATTCTCTTCCGTTTGTTCGCAGATGAATTTTTTCCCAACCATCCCGGAAAGTTAATTCTAGAGGAAATTTGACCAGACATGTAATAACCTGGTAATACAGACGAATACATCGCTTGTGATTCGAGGAGAGACCAATTATTCGATCTCCTTATTTTAGCATCTATTAAATCACCATTACTAATTGCATCTGCTGCCAATGCCACTCGTTTCATAACTTCAGATCTAAAACAATTTTTTGTACAAAAAATTATTATTTATGTTTTAAACTTACTTTGGACATTTCGGAACAACACTCAAATAATTCTCTTGTACAAAAAGTGGCCCCATACTGTAATCATAATAGAATAGTTTAGTTTTATCCGATAAAGTCATAGTTTTTTGTTCGGATTCTGTGAAAACCATTCTAACAACTTCCCATGGTCCGAGGATTGTATCTTTTTTGGATTCTTTGGCTTTATTTTGAACTTGTTCGAGAGTAATGTTTTTGTTTTGAGCTGACCACATAGTGAGATGATTCAAACTTTGTCGTATGTCACAGCCTGTTCCTGCAATTATTTCTGAAAGAACGTTTGGAGATATGTTTAAGCCTTCTTTAAAACATATAGACATCAATGCACCCTAAAAAATTAATAGCCATATATATAATGTGGATATTTAACGGAAATTGTGCAATACCCTAATTTGTTCAAGCCTAGGTTTAGCGAATCTCAAGTCGAAGCAGTAGTTCACCAAGGATCTCATCTTCTGATGGTTTCTATCGTTACACATGCAAATAATTGGAACGTTGGTCGTTTTAATTAGATTTATAAGTTCTTGAATTCCTCCTCTATCTTCATTGCCTGCCATACCATCAACTTCATCCATTAAAAGAACTCTTTTGCTGTCAGTATTTGGTTTACCTGGAAATAAATTTCAAAATTACTTAAAGCCTTAAAATACCAATCAAACTGTTTTACCAGCTGCAAAACCAGCAATGGTTGTGGTGCTTAAAAGTTGGGCAACTTCTTCTTGTAACAACTTTTTACTTCTAGTGTCCGATGCATTAAACTCAACAACATCGAATCCTAGAGCTTTAGATATCAAAGTCGCAGTCGTGGTTTTACCTGAAAATATTAAAATAAATCAATTTTTAAATTAAAAACACTTTTTTACTTACCAACTCCTGGAGGTCCACTCAATAACGCAGCTTTGTAGTAAGCTCCATTATCATTTTTAGCCCACGGAGAGGGTCTGAGCATCTTCACTCTCGCCTCAGGTAACTGATTTCGATGCCAATTTGACAACCATGTCTTTAGTTTGTTCATATTACTTCCATCTCCTTGTTGACCAATAATACTTTTTGTATCAATTGGTTTATATTTATCGGTCCATGCCATAGAGTGAATTAGAGAAGAAGATGCATCTTTTTCTGATGAATGTGATATTAAATCTATGGATTTTTCTTTGCTACTTGAGTAAAAGTTTAGAGGTTTGATTGTGTCGATGTTTTTTTGAATTTCTGTTGCTTTTGATGAATTAGCTGCACTTTCATTAGTTGTTTTTGTAGATTTTGGAGGACTATGTTTTGAGGATGTACTGGATTTTGAAGTATTTGGACAAAATGATGACTCCTGAGGTTTTCCTTTTTCAATTTTGTCTGTTTTTGACTTTTGTTTGATACCATTTTGCTCTTTATTTTTATTCTGTAATAATAGTAATTAATTATGGATATGACTAAGCTACTATCATGATTTATATTTACCACAATTTCTTCAACTTTTTCTTTAGTTTTTTCAGTCTTAACTTTGCTTTCCTTCTTTTCCTGAAGTTTTTTCTTCTCTGTAACATCATCATCAAAGGAAAACACACCAGAATCGCAAGAATCACCAGGCTTATTTGAATATTGTGGCTTCAATCCGGATTTGACTAAAATTAAATCAAAAAATCCATCTTCATTGATTTCTGGAATGTTATAACCACGTGCTTTATCTAGTTTTGAAGGACCTGCATCTTCTCCTACCACAACATAATTAACTTTTTCTGCAAAAAAATAAAAATTAACCTTTACAACCAACATTTAAAATAACAATCTTACTTGAAACAGCCTGTACAACTCTCCCACCATGTTCTTTGGCCAAATTTTGAAATTCTTCACCATCTATAGAATCTAATACACCAGTACGTAAAAATGTGAGGCCTGATAAGCAATTTGGCTTTCCCTTAAAAAAAATCCAAAAGAAATACAATCTACCATTAGTTAAAAATGTTTTCACCTCTCAACTTACTTTTGGTAATTCTTTCTGACCATGCATTTTTGGACCAGCTCTATTTTTGTACTTTTGGTACAACATAGCTGAATATCTCTTTTTTTCAAATGCTTCTTGATCTGGGTCAATTCCAGAATTAGATTCATCAAGCTTAGGTTTTTTCGGTGTTGAGCCTGTATAAGTAATTTTCTAAGTTTTATTAAGTTTAACTGAATTTTGCAAAATAAATGGAAAACAAAATTAGCTCAAAAATAGATTGTACCTTCAGATGGTGTTCGGGGTCTTTTGGTTTTTTTCTCATTTTTGGGTTTGCTAGGAGAATTTTCTTTTGAACTGCTTTGTTTGTCTTCAAGATCTGCAGTAGATTTTTCTAGATTAACTTTTGATATTTTGTTTCCATAACTTTCTTCATCCAAACTTTCAAGAGTTTTCTTAAATGCTTCATCTGTGTGTAAATCAGATTCCGTTTTATTCTTCTTAGATTTATTCTCATTAATTTTATCATCAGTTTCCTGTTTTTTAATTTTTGTTTTTTCTTTTGGACTTTTATTTTTCTTCAATTTAGCTTTTGGTGTGTTAGTTTTAGAGTCTTCTTCCAATGCATCATTGACTGTTTTATCTAAAATATCTAAATTTCCTTCCAACAAATCATCATCCAGTTCCAAAAGAGTTTTTTCAAAGGCATCATCATTATGTACACTGACTTCAGTTTTAGCCTAAAAAATAAACTCGTCATTTGCAAATTATTATATTATTACTAATTCTCTTACTTTTTTCTTTCTAGGTTTGTTCAATGGTTTTTCTTGAACTCTTACCGCTTCTCCTCTAGGAAGGATCTCGTTCCTCTGTTTTATGGGTTTATCGCTAAACACATCATCGATGTTCACTGGTTTTAATTTAGTTTCTTTGCTAACAACTTTAACTGGCTCAACTTCAGAATCTGAACTAACAACTTCTTGCTTCCTTTTGCTTTTCTCATGCTTCTTTTTGCCCTGTTTAGGTGTACACTCAATAATGTCATCATCGTCAGAGTCTAGTAAACGTTTCACCTTCTTTTTTGGTTCCGGTGTTTTGGATGTTGTCGAATTTTTCTTTGAAATTACAGAAAAGAAAGACCTTATATCCTAAAACGATTCAATTTTATTAACATCAAAACATGTATCAGTGATGACAAACTTGGTTATTGTTTAAATACCTGTGGCATACTTGAGATAATTGGTTTGTTTTCAATCTGTACTATTTTTCCAGGAAAATCTCCTTTATCTGTATTATCTCTGATTATCTTTCCCGCGCACTCAAGAGAAAAACTTCATTTTGGAGCCCTATTTACTCTGACGTTTTCTTCTTTCCTAGCTGTCACAACTTACTTTGCCTTGGATCATGCTGCGCCAACATTGGAAAATTTGTGAATTGCTCAAGAAACCTGATTAAATCACTTTTGCACATAGTTCTCCTCTAAAAACTACTCCTACTGTAACCAAATGTAATTATCTTGGACATACACTCATTGTACAAAAGTATTCTGTACAAGTGACATTTCAACTACTTTGACGTTTTTTTATAAAAACGTAGAGTAGAGCAGATGACATTTAAAAAAGAAGAATATACAATAACAATAACCTTCAAATTCTCAAAGCTTATATTTGGAAGTGATTTAAATTCATCTACTATTTTTAAAATTGTCTTTACACTTTCTTCACATACCTCATATTTCCAGAAAACTCTGCGCATTTTAAATTAGCATTTTAGCATACATGTTTTTATTTCTGAAGTCAGTTAGACTGTTGAGAGTATTAAATGGCGTTAGAAGTAGCAATACTATTTACAATAAAAAGTATAGTGTAATTCACAGTTATGAAGTCGATCTAAAAGTTAATGGAAAACCTCTTAACAACTACGTAAAAAAGTTACAATTAGAATTTGATGTATTAAGTAGGAATGGTGTCAATAATAAAAGAATCAGTGAACTGCAACCAATAATGCAAATATTAGATAAACGCAAAAGGCTAGTTAATAATATACACAATCTAAAAGAAGTTTTTGAGGACAATGATGTAGAGATGAAAAAGTTAGCTGAGGAAGAGAAGCTTAATTTTGAAAATCATTTGGAGCAACTGGATAAACAATTGTTACAGTCTTTATTGCCAAAAGAAAAGGAAGATTTTTATAATTCTATTATCTTAGAGGTACATGCTGGTGTTGGAGGACAAGAAGCTATGTTATTTGCTAAAGAAATATTTGACATGTATTGTAATTTTATTGATTATAAAGGTAACAGTATTTAATAGTTTTCTTGTATTCTGATAATTCTACAGTGATCATTTTTGTTTCAGGTTGGACTTATGAATTGGCAGAATATGCAGAAACAGACATAGGTGGTATTCGTTTTGCATCAGTACTAGTAAATGGTAATTCAGTGTTCCGTTACTTTAAACATGAAGCTGGTGTACATAGAGTTCAAAGAACACCTACCACAGAAAAAGGTGGAAGGATACACACTAGCACAATATCTGTAATAGCCCTACCTCAACCTTCTGAAATAGACGTAAACATTAATCCAGCTGATTTAAAAATAGAAACAAAAAGGTCTTCGGGAGCTGGAGGTCAACATGTTAATAAAACAGAAAGTGCTGTGAGAATTGTTCATTTACCTTCTGGAATAGCTGTAGAATGCCAGGTTGATAGATCACAAATCAAAAATAGGAAAATAGCAATGGCCAAATTAAGAGCTATACTGTATCAAAAAGAAGTGGATATGCAAAGTAGCCAAATAGAAGCTGCAAAAAAAAGTCAAGTGAAGACAAGGAATAGGAACGAAAAAATTAGAACTTACAATTTTAATCAAGATCGAATCACTGATCACAGATTAGGAATCAATGTGCATAATTTAAAAGGATTTTTCGAAGGAGGCGCCCCATTGGAAAGTTTAATTAGTGAATTAGATAGTCATTATGCTATTGATAATTTGTTAGATATCGTAAATGCAGAAACTTGTTAATGAATTTATTTTTTTTTCTCATAATAATTCCTCAACCATAGAACTAAGTCGCCACGGGGTGCCTGCGTTGACTTTAAAAATATTTTTTCGTGGTACAGCTCAAACAAAAAGAAGAAGAACTTGGTTATATTTTTAAATAGATTAATCATAACATCAATACTTATTTTATTTTTATAATTGAATTATGTTCTGCATTGATTTTAAAAGTTGTAATGATAAATTTATTTTTCAAAGTTGCAATAAAAATGTTATTTTTCAAAAAGCGGTTTAAAAACTTGATCTTGCTATTACTTTTAGTGATCGTTCTTTATATTTTCGGTGTTTTTCATCATTTATTTGAAAGAGATTTTTATAATGATTTCCATTACCCTTATGATGGTGATATACAACCTTTTATAGAACAGATTAAGAATAATATAACTCCTGCAGTCTTACCAATCAATTTCTATTCCTTTAAATATTATAAAGCGTGTGCTCATAAGTGCAATAGTATTAAAAAGTTGCGGTTAGTGTATATAATAAAAAGTGCCCCAGAAAATTTCGACCGAAGAATTGCAATCCGTAGTACATGGGGATTTGAAAGAAGATTTTCGGATGTTGAAATAAGGACAGTGTTTTTAGTAGGTGAAGTAAAATCCAAAGTACTACAACAATCTCTACATGAAGAATATACACAATTTTTGGATGTTGTACAAGCAAATTTCACTGACAGTTACTATAATAATACATATAAAACTATGATGGGCATAAATTGGGCAATCAAATATTGTCCAAATTCTGAATTTTATATGTACGTAGATGATGATTACTATGTATCTACTAAAAATGTTTTACGCTTCCTCAGACATCCCAGTCATTATCCAAAATATATAAAAGATCCTTTTGCTGCAGCAAACAAACTTTTGAGAAGACAAGTCAAAAGTACAAATGAAGATACAAGAATGTATGCAGGCTACAGATTTCATTCAGCACCACTTAGACATTTTCCAAGTAAATGGTTTGTTCCTCTATCTGAATACCCATACCATATGTGGCCTCCTTATATTACAGCAGGAGCTTATATACTTTCGTCAAGAGCATTAATTGATATGTTTTATGCAAGTTTTTATACCAAACATTTCAGATTTGATGATATTTATTTAGGATTATTAGCTTTCAAATCGAAAATTGATCCTTTGCATTGTGATGAGTTTTACTTTTATAAGAAAGCTTATTATAGATTTGATTTTAATTTTACTATTGCTACACATGGATATAGCGATCCCAAAGAACTGTTACATATTTGGACTGAACAAAAGAGCCTTGGGAATGCTTAACTTATTTATTAGGGGTAACATAGACTACATTTGACTTTAAAATCATTTGTATGGGCAGCTAACAAGACATGTTTAACTGTTATCTAGTCAATCAAGATTTTAGTCAAAATTAGGCATTTTTTTTGGTTTCAGACACTGGCACATGCCAATTACAGACTGAATACCAGACTGACAAAAAAAACAAATTATTGAAACTATTAAATAAGTTTAGTGTAACTGTTAGTGTAGGTAATGGTTTGTTCAGTAGTTAAAATTGTACAGCTTAGATGATTTTAATAAATTACATATCAGTTATTTTGTTTTAATTTTAAATAACCTAATCTCTATATCCACTGTAACTCATTCATTGGTATTTCGAAGTTGTTTGCTCTTTATACAATATCTACTTATCTGTGAGATATATTGCCCATTTCCACTAGTTGTACATTATTTATGATGAAATAACACACCAGTCAACACTACTATGTTTATAATCTTTAACCATGTGATGGTACAACAATTAGGTAGTTTGATTTTGAGTTACTTTAAGTAGACAATGTCTCCTGTGTACAGCTTCATGAAAACATCGAATTTTTAAAAACTTTTGTAGATTGAGCTAAGATACATTGTCATTACAATTGACTTATTATTTATGCAATGCATTATGTGATTAAACTGGTGTTTTATTTGACTGTAAAGTTGGTCTTAATTTTATTTTACGATCATATTGTGCGTTTTCATTATAATTACCAAACTTATCCTGACTATATAAAAATAGTATTAAAATATTAATCAGCAAGAAATTCTTGTTCTTGACAATATTTCGATTTATTTTTTTATGTTAAAATACGATTTTAAAAATTTCGTATTATTTTGAGATAACATATCTGTATTATTGGTTGCATAAAAATAGCTGATATTAATTGGATGTTTAGTTATTTTCAAATGTAGCAGTTGTAATACTGTTTTATTTACCATAGCAACCTTCAGCGACCAATCCACACAAATCTGTCAAAAATTCAAAAGCAATTGATTAACCGTTGAATTTGTTAATGTCGTGGTCTTTATACAAAATTTTATTTACCGAAGTATTATTTGTGAATGTTGAACATTTTTATTAGTGAACCGATTTGAACAATGGCAGATAGTGCACCAACAACTGAAACCGATTATTCGATTAGTCTGGCTGAGACGTAAGTTTTATAGTTTTTTCATTTTATTTTCAGAATTCTTGACGATAGAATTAACTGTAAAAAACCGTTGAAGAATGTTTGCACCTTCTTGAATTAACTTCGTAATATAATTAGATACTAATGTTTAATTTTAGAGCCAATAATACCTTTCTTTTTATAAAATTCTTGCTAAGCTGTTTGTGTAAAGGTTGTGTTGGCAATTATATAGGTATTACAGTTATTTTACATGCGGGTCATACCTAGTTTCAAGAAAAACTGGAATTTATTTGTATGCACTATAACTTAACAATATCATGTAAGGCACTACAGCTTCATAACAGTTTCTACAGCTATCTCATGTATTAGTGGATTCAATCTTTAGTTTAATATTCTTAAAAATGATATTTCTGAAGTCATCAATATAGATTTTCTTTTATATGAAGATGACTTAAAACTATACAGTTGTGTGAAATCTATGGAAGACTGTGAATATATCTGCGAATTTAAATGCAGTTGTTCAATGGTGTGACAGCAACAATCTTTCTCTTAATCCAGCCAAATGCAATGTCATGTCCTTCAACCTTAAAACTGATTTGCTTAAGTTTATGTATTGTATAATAATCATCGCCATTCAACTACCTGAAACTTTTACTGATCTTGGTGTCACATTTCATTTAACAAACAGGTGGATACAATCATTTCATCTGATAATCGCTTGTATGGTTTTTTAGTTTGGTGCTCGCATGTTTTTAATAAAGTATCCACATTGAAAACCCTATATTATGCTTTTATAAGGTCCAAGCTAGAATATGCATGTGTTGTGTGGTGTCCATTTTATCAGTGTCACATTGAATGGATAGAAGCAGTTCAAAGGTGCTTTTTAAAACTACCGAGAGTCAAGTGACATGTTGTTTACCCCTCATTTGGTGCATGACACTCATATATGTTAGAAAGACATGGCTTAATAAGATTTGAACATAGACGCAATTATTTTGGTGTAATTCTTGTATATAAGATTATACTTAATATTATTGACTGCCCAAATTTAAGTAGTAGGAATGTTCAATTTTTGTGTACCTCAAATAGAGACTAGAAATCCTATTACTTTATATTTAAATGTAAGTTGAACCAAAAATTTTACACTTATTGAGTGTATTTTCCACGGAACTTACTTTATAACTGAATAATATCAAATCTGTCACCTTTTCAGAATATGTATCTTCATAGATATTGTTTTCAATAATGTTGAAATTTAAAACTTGATACTGGAGTAAGGTTTATAAAAAATCAGATCTCTGTTACCCTACCAACTCATGTTATCACACTCTTAACATTTTCAAAGAAATTATTGTATCTTCAATGGTTTTTTTATTATTAATTTTATCCCTCAGTTTAATCTGTTTCCAAATTTTCAGTTTAAGAGATCTTGTTTGAAAAATTTCCTTATCCTTAGTCTGTCATCATACCTTGGGATCTAAATGTCATAATTTCATCTATATTTTTACCACAGCTAACATTCAAGTAGAAAAACAAGTACCGATAAAAATTACAACTTCTTATAGCATAATTATTATTATTATAAGCAAAAAATATTTTATACAATTTCATAAGAACTTTCAATGACAACTCTTTTTTGCTTTTCTAGTGTACTTTTGTGGCAGTAACTCTTGTTTATTGTTGATTTAAATTATTCCCAATTCATCTAGAATCCTTGTAATATGACTGTACTGTTAACAATGGAAACTGTAAACACTAATTAAGTAAAAGTGAAATAATTGTGCACAAGATAAGTTTAATTTGTAATCTATACAAATATTTGTTTAACTATACTTTGAAATGTTTGATGAGGATGATTGACTTCAATTTTTCTCATACCTACAATAGTTTCTTTGAATTGAATCAGGAGATGAAAAATGCCAATTTATGAATTTAGTCCCAATATTCCTTGAGGATTTTTATTCCTGTTTTATACAAGTTTTGCTGTTCCTCTATTTCTCTATGATATATTTGGTATGACACATTTTTAGTACTATAGATGTTTTATAATATTTTTTGAAATTGCACCACAAAATTACTGTGTACCATATATATTGACCCCAGCCTTTGTAGCATCTTGAATATTTAATTTTTGACACTTTAAATATTGATTTTGTCGTTCAATGATATATTGACAATTCCCGCCCTTTGATTGATATGATGAGTCACTTTTCTATGGCCTTCATCCCGTTTTTCTAATTTTTTTGAATCCGCCCACATCCTCTTGAAGGACCACCGCTAAATCCATAGTCGTATCAAAAGGCGCATAGGGAAGGTGTACAAAAATTTACGCTTACTAAAAATTGAAGATTACAGAGAAATGTGTAGCTGACATTTCAACAAAATGTTGTAAAATTTGGTTAACGATTTTGAAGAGTGAAATTTGCAATTATCTTACCTTTGTTAGTTTAACATTTTACAAATATTTCCCACAATATTACTATTTCAATTAATATTTTTTGGGTACATTGAGAGTGTAAATTTTTTTATAATATAGTTTGTATAAGACAATTCCAAACTTATTACAGTGGCGTAGTGTATACAAATTTCTTGTAGGTTTCTATTTCGAATATTAATAATAAACGTCGGAATTTAAACAAAATGTACTGAAAGCCTTTTAATAATTTTGCCCTAGATACATCTATGTTACAAGTGTTACACGTGCTACCCTTAAATCGATACCCATTCTTCAAGAAAGTTAATATCTCAGACAGGCGTAACATAATTCGGTCCTTTTCTATCTAACGCTAACCTTCTTAAAAGTCCTCAGCTACTTGCGGGTCCACGAGCCAGAGAGGCTGTTTATATCCGAATCAAAATAACACAGCGTCATTTTTATGTCGCTGTTCAGTCTAGAGTTGATCGTAGCGTAGGGAGGATTGTTCAGTGTGTGTTTACTTCACAAATCGTGATTGTTTCGGTGGAAAATGGATTGTCGTTTGTTTTGTTGATAATTTTCTTTTTTTTTTGTGTGTTGTTTTGTTGACAATGAGGTAGCAATTTGAGTGAAATGTGTTTATTTTGATAATAAGAACGCTGGAGGGTTTATTTATTTTTTTAATTTTCACGATGTCTTTTCTTAATTTTGGGGATTTTTCGGGTACCCCAAAAAGACCTTCTAGTGCTGTAAGTCCTCCTGCCATACCGTTTTGGTAAGTGAAAATAAGTGTTTTTTTAAATGAGGATGTTTATAAATATATTTTTGTAAAACGTTGAAAATTCTTTTGTATTTTTATTACATCATTAATCACTTTTTTTAATGAATTGAGAGATGAGGATAGGCCAGTCGGTAGGGGAAATTTTAGACCAAAAGTACAAGTAATTAGCAATACGGCTGATTTTTTTTTATAAGTACCTTAAAGTATGTAGATTAATATATAAAAAAGTTTATTTCCTCCCAGCGCAAAATAATAAAGAATTTGGAAAAAAAAAAGTTTTTTGATTTTTTTTTTAATTTGGGAAATCGATAGACTGGTAAACTTTTTTTTATATTAATCTACATACTTTATATATAAAAAAAAATCAGCCGTATTGCTAATTACTTAGTTGTGACCCCTATCGATTGGCCTAGGAGATGAATAGTTTTTTATTTGTTAATAAAAATAAATTTCCAATATAATCAAATAGTATATTTTGTTAAAAAAGAAATTAACATTTGCGCACGTGTTGCACACTGTATTTTTCCTACGACCACCATCCGGAAATCAAACAAACGTCTGTGTTGCACACGGTACTTTTTTATGAACACTTTTTCTAACATGACATAGCTTAAGGCAGGAAAATTAGTACAATTTATTTATTGTTTTGATACCACAGTCTACAGATAAGCAGAATGACAATTTGCTGTAGGTATTTATTTTGGGTATGCCTAATGTCACGTTGGCTATGCCTTATGCCACTTTTTCCACAACTTTTGTTGCCACGAGATATTGTTAATTTTTCGTATTAAAACCAATGTGAAAAATAGTGTTTTGGTTGGTGGTCGTGGAACAAATAATTTAAATAGCGCTTAGTTCCAGTTCAATAAAATTTTTATGACAAAGTAAATCGTATACCTACGAGCTTTTAGAACTCTAATCATGTATGCCGAGATATTTTCTTTCTAGTTATCAAAAAGCAAATAATTGCTGTTTGATAGTGACGTCTAATTGAATTTCTATCTGCTATTACAATTCTTTTGAATATATAAAATCCAAATCCAGACATTGTGATTTGGACGAAGTTTGGTCAGAAGTTTTCTTTTATGCTACAGGGTGTTTTTTCTCAAATGGCACTTACAACGTTTGAGGATTGAGGGGTCAAGTGTTAAAGTTATGAAAAATTGAATGTTTTAATTTCATAACTTCAAAATGGATGAATATATTTATTTGGCAGGTTGTTTTTAAATGTAAAAGGTCATATTTTGATGGGAAAACATGTTTCAATTCTAGATCCAGTGGTGTACATTTGGAAGAATATGTCACCTTTCCCCTCCTATTTTTTACGCCACTGGCTTTTGAAGCTATTATTATTTTATTTTGTATTCCTTTGCTGCAAGGAAATATTTTCTAAGTCAGGTATTAAGAAGTTGTCTAGCAAATGATTTAATGTATCTTCCAGAAAATAAGTTTCGATTATTCGATCCGGTAAAACCGCACACCAAACATTAACTTTTTTTATCAAATTGACTATTACAGTTAGTCCTGTAGCTCGGGTTTTCACTATCCCAATGTCGACAACTTTGGGAAGAAACGACTCCGTTTGTTGTAAACGTTGCTTTATCAGAAAACAAAATATTATTGTGAAAGAATCGGTCATGCGTAGTCGCGTCAGTGAATTGATATTAATATAATATTCATTTGTTCGTTGACGTTTTATAATATAATTAATTAGAATGGCATTTTGGAGACCATTTGAAACAACAATCCAAGATGATGCGCGGGATTATTGAATTGTGGATTTAAATATAAGAAGTTAGATAATAGAATGGTAATAATGGAGTCTCGGCGTATCGCTGAACTTGGACAGGAGTATTTGCGCAAAAGAAAAGGGTACCGTGATTCAAATAGAACTATAATTTATTTAGACGAAACTTGGTTTGATACACATGATGTTGTCAAGTGTTTATTCATTTATTTGTTATTCAAACAATCCTTACGGTTTTATTACATGAATAAATATATAAAATAAAATACATTTTAACTTAATATGTAAGAAAATAGTAGTAATGGTAATTATATTATAATTAAAACTGTATGAGGATATACACCCACCTTTAAAATATGGTTGGATTGACGATACAAAAAACTGTTCTTTAGATACTCCGTGTTCTAGAGGAAAGCGCTTTATTATTGTATTACAAATTTTATGAATTTTGTATGCAGGTTAATTTTTTTCATTCAAATTGATATAGTAGATTAACATTATTTCACAATATTCGAATTAATAAAAAAATTTATATGCACGCCATTGGGCGGCTTTTTCCTTCAAAGGGATTAAAAATATGGGTCATTACATTAACTTTGGAAGAACTTTACACTAGCTGCATCTTCCTCCTCATCGTACGCCTTTTTCAAGTTCTTTTTGTCTTGAACAGATACTGTCTCATCAAACTTATTTATTAATTTTTTCAATTCACACCGCGTAATGGGCACATCTGGATATTTTTCATGAATTGTTGCATACTGGTACGAAACTTCCCCAATGCCATAACACATAATAAGATCTTTGTTGAATAGTTAACAGTGTTGTCAAATCTTTATTAAAGAATGACAATTTGAAAATTATTTATAAAAGTTGACAGTTACTTGGTACATCGTAAACATCACTCACTAGATAATACATTATTTTCGAACTTAGTGCAAAAATTCATAAAACTGGCTATAAAATGAGACGGGTTTTGAAAAACTTGAATTTTATTTCATTTTATAGGGTTTTAGAACAAGTAAAACATTTTATCAAGAATTACATTTTTCCCTAAAACTAATATTTAAACATTTTTCACCTATAGGATACCCCATCCGTGGACACGCTGTATAAACAGAAACAAATTTTTTAAATTTTTTTTGAGTTAGCAGATAAGGATAATCAACTTTACATTGAATAAGAGTATACAAAAAATGTACAAATATAGGAAATAAATCATGATAAACTATAGAGGAAACAGCAACACTAACCATATTAATTTCTTATCATATAACTCGTACTTTATCAACAATTTCCTACTTCAATTGAAACTAGCATTAAGGTGGCATTTTTTTTACATTTAGTGCTTTAATCAAAATATGATCTACTATCAAGAATATTTCGCAAACTACGGTAAATGAAAAGCTTATTTATTTCAAAACGTGTGTGATAAATTTTATCGATAAAGATATACAGGGTGTTGATTTTTTTTGTAATAAACTTCGGAGTCCTATGTCACATTAACGAAAAACACAATATTTCAGGTTAGTTTGGAAATATACGAGGATTTATTGATATCTAGTTAGCCTAGACCAGTTCCATGTATAAACAAAATATTGCGTTACCCTAGCAACGAACAATAACGTCAAAAAAGTAAACGCAATAAATTAAATGAAAATAAATGTCCACCGAAATTGTGAAAATCGAAAAATTTGAGTATCGAGCCATCATCAAGTACCTGTATTTAAAAAGGTTAAGAGGTAAGCAGATTCACGAATATATGCTTAATACCCCTGGTGATCAATGTCCTTCGTATGCGACCGTGAAAAATTGGACTGCAAGCTTCAAAAGAGGTAAATTTTCCATTGAAGATGATGACCGATCGGGAAGGCCAGTTTCTGTGTCAGTTCCCGAAAATATCTATGCAGTTCATGACATGATTTTATCAGACCGTCGAATTGGGCTAAAGCGGATATCTGAAGCACTGAATATTTCATACGAACGCGTTCATCATATAGTTCACGTCAATTTGGACATGAGAAAAATTGCTGCAAAATGGATCCCCAAATGTTTGAATGTTGATCAAAAGCGTGCAAGGGTAGAAGCATCGCGTTCGATCTGTGCTCGATTTGAAAACGATGTAGACTTCTTAAACCGAATTGTTACTATGGGTACATTTCTACGATCCATCAGAAACAAAGCAACAATCGATGGAATGGCGACACTCTGGTTCTTCAAGACCTAAGAAGTTTCGTGTCCAAAATTCTGCTGGAAGAGTTCTTGCTTCAGTTTTTTGGGATTGCCATGGAGTAATCATGATTGATTTTTTGGATAAGGGTAGAACAATAACTGGAGATTACTATTCGACATTACTGACCACTCTACGGAAAAAAATTAAAGAGAAAAGACGCGGAAAGCTATCCAAAGGTGGTTTGTTTTTGCAGGACAACGCCCCTGCACACAAATCTCATGTTACCAAAAAATTCTTGATTTAGGGTTTGAATTACTAGAACACCCCCCTTATTCACCAGATTTGGTTCCGTCCGACTATCATCTCTTTCCTCAGCTGAAAAAAAGTTTAAAAGGTCGTAAATATTCTTCCAACGAGGAGGTAATAAAAGTTGTGGAGGTCTGGTTTGCAGAGCAAGAAGAAACATTTTTTTTGAAAGGTCTAGAGACGTTGCAGGTTCGCTGTAATAAATGTATCCAATTAAGAGGAGAATAATATGTTGGGTAATAAAATATTTTGACATTGAAATTTTGTATGGTTCTATAGTAGGCTAAGAATTTTTCAATATATCCTCGTATATAAAATGACAGGTAAGTGAAAAAAGTTTTGGCAATTATCGTGCAAATTAGGGAAAAATAAAAGTATATTATTCAATAAACATACAATGTGGATATTAAGTATTATCTCCCCTAGGAAACTCCATTGTTTAAGGCATAGATGAAAAATCCTCGAACCAGTCAATTTTTATTTGAATCGAGGGGTTTTATGACCTACAAAAAAATTGTCACCTATTTACCCCCTACACTTGACAGCTACCCACTCAGATTTTTTAAATAGCAAGGTGGGTCGTGCAATACTTCGTTGGAAAGGGTTTAAAAAGCAGAATTAAAAAATATGTCACACTTTCCTTTAATCACAATCATCTAACAGTCTCTATGAAAACCACGTAAAACTTATATCTATTCTCATGTCATATCGTAGATATATCGATCTTTCTCCATATAAGGAGTAGAATGCTTGTATACAGGCGGTTGTAAATATTTATTTATATTTCTTGTACACACATCTGTGTTGAAAGTAACCAGTATATAAAAGGATGATACTTTTTATCCATTATCCATTGGTGGCGATAGGAAATTTTCACAAACCTTTTAATGGGTTTTAAAATTATATTTTATCCTTCAGATCAAGCGGTCTCTTCTTAAATTGGACATTTTTTTTGTCTCATGTACTTTTGTCGATCAATAATTTATTACCACAGGATTATTTTCAAATACAAAAATTTGTCAGCAAATTAAGTTTCAAAAAGGACATTATAATAAAACTGGATAATAATATAACTAAAGCCGGGCCGCTCTTCAGGGGCGCCGAAACTTTTTAAAACCGGGTGTTGAGTTGTTATAGCCAAGCTCCCCCCCCACCCATTGCTGTCTTATCGAATCTTAATCTTATGTTTTATGTTTTTGACAAATATAAAGGATACATAGAGAAAACATTTTTCGGTTGCATTTGTAACAAATAGACGTTTTTTATTGCAGTAAAGTCTTCAAATTACATCTTTTGATAGAGCAAACACATTAGTGCGTTGTGTATTTCTCACAATGAATTCATCCATGAGTTTGTCCATATCAATTTTATCTGCAGATTCATGATAAATGTTCAAAATTGCAACATGATTCAGTCGTTTCTGACCCATAGTAGAGCGCAAATAAGATTTCAGCCTTTACTTTCAAGTAAAAGGTAGAAGTAAAAGGTTTTGCTCTAATTCGTATTCAAAATCTCTACCTTTCCCTTGCAAGGAAATGCTTATGATAAATGAAGTAAAAGGTAAGCAGCCAGTTGAAGGCTATCTGATATTCCTCGTGGGGGTTGGGGTAGGGAGTCATATGACACTGCATTATACCATACCCACTGTCTCTGGCCAACTTGAATCTATACTAGTTATGACACAATTCTGGTCGCATGTAGCCCTAAAACCTTTTCGATTTACATATTCGTCTCCAAATTGAACTGGCTTTTTAATACGAATATGCGTGCAGTCAATAGCCCCAACTGTGTGTTAGCCGGGCAACTACTGGTAAAAGTGAGAAAAGTTCTTGTGAACCTAGATTCCTTTTTTAGAAGCAAATCCTTTAGTTTTTGAGCAAATGCTCCTTTTTATAAATATGAGAAACGTAAAACCTTTCAGTTTAAAGCAAACCCTTTTTTATGCATATGCATTGAAGGAATTGCTTTATTTTTTGAAAGCAAAAGGCAAGGCTTCTTTTTATAAATACGGCCTAATGTCGCCCAGACTTTTTAATTGAACTGTGATCTGTATAGTGTCGAAATAAATTATTTTGGCGCGCGATCTCATCTGACTATACGCTCAAAAAAAATTACACGATTTTAGGTGTTTTCTGCTACAAGCCAGGTAAAAATAACGTTTTAGTACTGCTGAAATTTCCTTATCGATATAACTTTCTAATCCGAAAAAGGTAAACTAGGAGCAGCCCCCCGACTATACTAATAATGCTTCTCGTAATCGTACATTAAAAAAAATGTGAATATCTAACAAGTTTTTGGAGTTTTTGTCATGGGTGGTACACGCTGTATACATTTAGACGCTCTAGAGTCCAGAGGTTCCCAAACTTTTTTGTCTCGGAGACCCTTTGCCATGTTTTTCGGTTTTTGGTAGACCCCCATTTTCATTTCATGGGTTCCCAAATTTTTTTTCGCTAACATAGACCACAGGGGGTTAGGGTAGGATTTCTGATTGGCAACTGTCAATTAAGGGTCGGAGAACTTCTTGCCATGTTTTTCGGTTTTTGGTAGACCCCCATTTTCATGTCATGGACCCCCACATTTGTTTTCGCTAACATAAACCCTTGCGGGTTAGGGTAGGATTTCTGACTGACCACTGTCAATTAAGGAAACACCTCCATACAATGGGGCTACAATCTGTCAGACATGTCAAAAGCGAGTGCCCGGAGTTATCGTCAATAAGAGAGTGTGTCTTCGGTGAGTCTTGGCCTACACCTGCCGATAGAAAGAAGATGTCTCCTAGTAACCTGTCCACCTTCCTGGAAAGGACATAATGGACGATGATATAGGAAAACAACTCCTCGGGAAGATGTACAATGGGTCACATGTGTCCTAAGCGCAGATACCCCTGGGGGTCGATATAGACCACTTTTGGAATCACTGCTGTAGACTATACCAATGTTCTGAGGTAGTAAAATATAAATTTTCATTAATTACAGGGTGGACAAAATCTTTAACTGTCGACCTCTGATATTTATCTTGTCTTCCATACGTATATACATAAATCATTATATATTCGAAGTAATCATATATATTTGTCTTATTGTGTAGCAACGACTGTTATTTAATAAAAAATGTTGAAATATTATCGACAATGTCAACATTTTGATGAATCAACCTAACCTTATCAACCAATTCCAGAAAATATTAATACGAACCCATCATAAAATAACAAGAATTAAAAATGAATTTATATATATATATAAAACCGTTTAATTTTGTATCGGAGACATCTTTTTATTTTCAAACAAAGAAAGAACATAAAAATAAAAGTGTCAATAAACTTATCGCGCAAGATTGTCGGAAACCAGCTGTATCTTTATCTATCGCCCCAACCAACATAAATAACTCGAAAGAAAATACGCACAACTAGTGAAGAAAACAACAGACAGAAATGGTATATATGTTTTATAATATTGCTATACAAGGTGATTTAGAAATTTTCAAGTATTTAATAAGGTAGGCGAGTTAATTATTTTCAGAATATTCTTTAGACTTCAGCATTATATTTTTGCTGGATTACATTCACTTCCGCTGATATTAAAAGGTATATGTAAATTAAAAAAAAAACTCTGTGTATACAGGCTATCACGATGAGCTTTCACTATGTATGCAGGTCTACTAAATCTTCAATTCGAACCCCTTCACAATATATAATAATATTGTTGGTTTAAAAAATGTATCACATCGTTATTTGTAGGAATCTTTAGGAACGCTCGCCACTTAAACGTTCATCAAAAACAAAAGGACCTATAATTTTACCATCTAAAATCGCACACCATGCGTTAACAGATCAACGACCCTGATTCAAATCCTGTTGCATCCAGTGTGGATCATGATCAAACTAATAGTGTCTATTTACAATCCATTACTGGAAAATGTAGCTTCATCGGACCACATTATATTTGACAAAAATTTATCTGTAGCTGTAGCTTTTAATCCTTTATATGTAAGTATGATAGGGTGATCATCTCTGAGACTTACAAGATCTATTGTGCCCCCTTACTTCTACTTACTACTACTACTTAGTCAGGCGAACCTTGGCCAAGACAAACTCAAGCCAAGATTCCGGCACTGAGGCCACTGGTGGGCCCATTCTGCCATTCCTGCCACTTATACATCCATGAAGCCGAGCACCTCGATGAAGGACTCAATCCTCTTTAGTGGATGCCTGCTTATGTCCCCAGAGGCCATAACATTCCGCAACCCCTTCATAGGGGGCTTTCCTGTAAACCTAGGTTACAGAGGTGTTTCCACAGACAGCAGTGCCATATTAGGAGTCCTGCTATCTTTAACCTACTCCTTGGTAGTTCTAGAGCAGCTCTAGCATGTCCATCAGTCCATCCCCCTCAATAGGAGCTTGGACTGCCTGAGACCCTGTAGAGCCTTCCAGTGAGCAAGGTGGTGGTTTCTCAACCAGTTCCTCGTCTCCTTACGGATTGTTTGTTTTGTGAGGCACAAGGTCGGGCCCGGGCCGTTAAAGGGAGTAGCCGCCCATTCCACAGCAAGGGCGTCCGCCAGACCAGACCAGAGTGGGTCGGAATCCATTCTAGCCACACTGTGTTCCGCCTTGCTAGGACATTCAGCAGCAAGCCCTGAGTTGATAGTATATCCACTCAGTGCCTTAATTGCCGCCTGACTATCGGTATATATGGTTATGCGTCGATCCATATAACCTCTGTCTAGGTTTATCTGCGCACATTCCAAGATAGCGTATACCTCAGCTTGATATGCACACACCCTCACCCAATGGAACACAGACTTGTGTCCTTGGGTTCCTGGAGTAAATTCCAGCCCCCGCTCCATCGCTGGAGCACGAACCATATGTGAACCAGACAATTCTATGAGGCTGTGAATTTCCCTCCCTTTCCCAGAATTCTCTATTCCAGATCTTCACCCTATAGGGGGTTACGAATGAGTACCTGCGCAGGCAGACATCAGCCGCTCGCGCCAGAACTGGGACATCTCCCAGAAGCCTGAGCTTATTGACGTGCCTGCACCCTTCCTCACATATCCCAAACTTTTCAAGCGTAGGAGGGCCCTCCCAGACTCAGCCTCGATCACATGGTGAAGAGGCCGAAGTCCAAGAATCACCTCCAACGCAGCAGTTGGTGTAGTTTTCATGCAGCCAGTTGCACCCACACCGACCAACCTTTGTAGGCGTGCCAGTTTTCATATGCTAGTCAGTAACGCCACTGGCTGGTACGCCACATTCGCGACCACGTGGTGTCCCAAAGTTATTGTGGTCGGACTCTAGGAATATTTATATTTTGTGGTAAACGGTACATTTATTATAGAAGAATGATTTTATTGTAATACAGATTTTTTTCTCTAATCTGTACGACAAATAGTTTCTGAGATACAGCTGGTTACATCTCTCAGCACCCGGTACATATAATCGATTGCTGCATATAACAAACGAGATACAAATAGGGCATATTAAAATAACATCATCTGAATTAAAATTATTGTTTTCATTTTGCCCACTCTTCCGCCTCGTCTGACTATAATTAAGATTAATTATAATTTTAATTCATTTCAATTTGAAACACATGTGTATGTATACATACATTAAAGACTCGTGGACATTTACAAACATACAAAAACGATAAGTAATGGGTTATTGTTACTACCGATATATTGTATGTTGTTATGCAATAAACGACAAACACCTTCCGATATACGTAAATGGGAAATCAAATAGAATGTTTATTTATAACGCATGAAAATAATAAACCGACGTTTAAGATAAACAGAAGAGTTTTACTATTATGGAACACTTGTTGGGATGCCACATGCATCTGTCCATTTAAAAATATTCTAGACGCGTTTGTAATATACAAAGGATACATACACTAGTCAATAAGAATAATATACATGACTTGAGTGGAATAAAAAGGTATATAAAGAACGATCACAATACACAGACGGAGAAAATTGAAATTTTATTGTGTTATTTTGGAGGCACTCACAAGATCGAATTCTTTTTTTTATTTTGGAAGCCGTTATGGCCAAAATAAATCAAAAGACACTTGATTACTAAATCGCACATACGCACATAACTAACAAATATTGGAAGGAGAAGAGGCGGGGTTTCTTACAGCAGTTCTGAATCCAATGGTCCAGCAAAATACTTGATATTTATTCTTTATAGAAATTTTTTGTTGAATAAGGAAAATATCTTATTGGAACCAGACCTAGGGGAAGACCCGAACTTGGAGTATCATTATCAAGTACCTACTTCCAAACTATCTATTCTTATTTTTATAGAATTCATTTTCTACTCCTACAAAGTATTATACCATTAAATATAATTTTATGCGTGTCGGATGTAGGCATAAAGGTGTTACGTCTTTCATTTTTTCAACATCTGTTCGACTTTTGTCTACCGGTTATTTTTGGATGAAAAAAAGAATACGAAAAATGTGCCGATGGATTATGAAAGTTTTCCAGTTGGCAGAAGTTGTATTCATTATTTTCGTTAAAAATGCGGAACTGATTATTCCAGGATATATTCAAAACTTTTCGAATTACAAAAATGTTTGGATCACTTGGAGACGTTACTCTCCTGGTGTTCCAATAAAATAATAGGGACCACAACATCCATAGACTCGAACACAGATGACTCGAAGCCGTCTGTTTAATGCAGAGGTTCCCAAACTTTTTTGTGTTTGAATCCACTTGGCCATGTTTTTCGGTTTTTGGTAGACCCCCTACTTACCTGATATTGATTTCTTGTAAATTTCTAACTGTAGTGAAGATAAGTGATGAAAACTTGAAAGAACACATGTTAAGTTTTATACATTTATTAATTATTATTTTATAATTATTCATATAAAACGGATTTTCCACTAGAATTCCATAATATTAGAAATATTAATAAACAATGTCAAATTAATCTAGTTGGTATTACTTGACAATTAAAACGATGACTACAACAAAGCTATATAGTCAATAACAAAACAATAGGAATCAATTTATTCCCTAATTTGTATCATTTTATTTGAACGGATATAATATGATTTCATGTGGTGATAAAATCATTATTACCAATTTTTTTTTTATTCCCTACATCGATATTTCACGTAAGTGGCTTAACTAATTTGTCCTTGTGTCGTTATTATTATTATTAGTGTCAGTGTTGAAGAGTTGGAGCATGGATAAAAATAATTTGATTAAGACTTTTTCATTTGCATTTAGGTGTGATGAATTTTTTGTTTTTATTTAACAAAACAATCGACATGTCAACAATATATAAGTTGATCTAGAATAATTAAATCCGTTTGATATGTCTTTATTATACAGGATGATTCATTAATAATAATTCGCATATGGTGAGGGTGGATAAGGAAAACCGAGGTTAGGTTTTGGGTTTCTTTCAAACTGGTAACACCGTGCGAAAATCATATTACCGCGTATTCCGAACGAATTCAATAGGTCAAGAGCGGCCCGTTGCTATGCAACCACCTGACTTGCTATTGTCAAGCACGTGCGTGTGTTTTTCCTTCTTATTTCGAGTATTGACTGATATTGATTTTCGTCTTTGTTTCCTCACCCCCTAAGCAGTGTCCAGACTATGTTACAAAACATGTTATGATATATAGCAAGAAAATTGTTGTTTTATAACTTTTTACTTGAATTTCTCTAACAAGTTATAAAACTTTGTTATTTAACATGCAACATGCAATATGCAATAAGAAAGTGTGCCCAGTTCAATATTGACAAAGGATATAGAAGGCAAAGGATTATCATAATGTCTGATAGTCAAGCAGCCATTAAAGCGCTGAGTTCCTGTGTAATCAGTTCCAAAATGGTGTGGGAATGCCTAGGCAAACTTAATGAACTAGGCGAGAACAATATAGTCACCTTACTGTGGATTCCAGGACACACTGGAATAGAAGGAAACGAAATAGCAGATGAACTAGCAAAGAGGGGGAGTGAAATACCCTTTTGGGGGCCGGAACCTTTTTGCGGAATCAGCTCCAATGTAATATTGGAAGAAATAGGTAAAGCCGAAGAAAAGAGAAGATCTGACAATTGGAAAGATCTAGTAGGGCTTAGGCAATCAAAGATTCTTCTGGGTGACTACAACCTGTTGAGATCAAATGAATGCATAAGTCAAAGCAAAACTGCACTAAGAGTTTTAACAGGAATCCTAACGGGACATTGTCGCCTGAATGGACACCTTAAAAAGCTCAAAATAGTGGAGGAAGAAGATTGTAGATTTTGTGGAATGGAAGAAGAAACCTCCATCCACATACTTGCGAACTGCACAGTATTTCAGAATCCTAGGGCACAGTACCTGGGAGACTACTGGATAGAAGAGGGACAGTTACCTAAGTTGAGGCCTGCGGATATCCTAAAATTCCTCCGGGAAATAGGACTAAAGGAGCTACTAGTATCTGAGACTCTCCTCAGAAACTAAGTAGAAGTAAGGGGGCACAATAGATCTTTTAGGTCTCAGTGAATGTTACCCCAAAATACATACATACATACATACATATTTAACATGTTTTGTTACATAGTCTGGACCCGGCTTTACCGGCACCGCGTAGCTACAGAATTATAAATACGGGGGGGATTTACTTTTACTGTGCCAGTCGATTTTTCGTCTTACGAATTTTAAGCATTTTTCATGTCGTAAAAATGTTTCATTGTAAATTCTGAACAAAGTGGTATCTAGGTATGGAAATACAGGGTGTCCAGACTACTATTTTAATTTTTTGCTGCTAAAACTTCAAGGTACAAGTCCGATGTTTATTGGTATATGGATACCTTGGACACGACTCCTAATTATGGCGTTGCAATATACAGGGTGTTCCATTAAAAATAGTTGAAAATTTTTAATGTCGAAAAAAGGCAATTTTTTTAGTCCCACTGTATAATTGTAGACAAAATTTGGTACCAACTAGAAAAAACTTTAGGCCAAAAGAAAAGGAATGGCGTAAACCGCAGGTCGCTAACACAACTGGTATAAAAGTTATAAGCATTTAAAATGGGTCACTCTCGGCTGGGACACCCAGTATTTCGCGATTTCTGTCAACTCCCTTTCCCTCTTTGCTAACTCCCATGATGCTTGGAAATATCGACTCAAAATTCCATCTTATATGTAAATTTTTCTCCTGAATCGTTTGGTGGTGATTGGAACGGTCTATCATTCCAATAATAGAAAATATATGAAAACTCTAAATTGATCATTATTTCGATATATTAATATATCATCGTCAGAATGACAGAAGTTACATTTGATGTAATGTCTACTTGATTATGTCTAGGATTATTTTGCTTATAATCAATATTTAATATTCTATGCCATTTCCACGTTTTCCGTTTTGTTTTTTTCAAAAACAATTCGTTAGCAAATAAATCTGATTTATTGGAAAAGAGGTCGTAGACCTTCCTCGCCATTAAAATGTATCGATTTGAATTTGGATGTTTATTTTAGGTTGTATTTAATTGGCCTATTTAGTGCATCGGGCTTTGTATATACTAATTCTAATTTTAAACGTATGCAAACGAAATTAAAAAAAAAAAACTCTTCTTATAAATTCGGTGTTGTAAAAGTTTGTAAAATTGGCATCTGAGGAATAAAATTTGCAAGACTGATTGAAATGCAAAAAGAAGTGAAATGGAGTATATTCTTCTTGTTTGTGTTATAATTCATATTTCTAACCTATTATATCTTTTTATTGGACAAGACCGAATAACAAAGATGTCACTATACTTTTGCTCTGTTTTATCTCATCTCCTGTAACATATACAAACGGCCAAGGTTAGAAATGCAGACAGGATAAATTGAGGGTTCTGAAAACTGAAGTGGCCTGTTTAGAAATGGTATGATTTGGAATGAGCAGTCTATAGGTTTGTTCCAGCACGCGATGAAACTAATTCGGAATGAGGTGTTAAACCGATATCTGGTTTTTAGTATTTTATTAATTAAAAATTTTTTTAAACCGGAATCTTGTTTTGTATCATACTGCACGGACACAACATTTACAAAGCCTTGTATGCCTGCAGTAAATATTAAACGAAAGGTTTGAGGCTCTTAGAAGAAAATATAAACAGAATACAACTAGTTACTATTGCTGTGAAGATCATTTTGATGTAAGTAATTATATACGCGAGTGTATTTGCCTACACGAACCCAGATATTCCAGGTTTCCCGCTTAAACTTGAAATTTTTTGGCGGGAAACCTAAGATTTGAGCGGGAAACTGGAAATTTTTAACTGAAAACCTGAAATTTCTAGCGGGAAACTTGGAACTTTTCGTGATATACCTAAAAATTTATTAATTAATATTCATGACAGAAAAACCTACTACTTTTTTGACATGAACAATTTTTGTATAATTTCAGATTCAAACCAATGCTGAAAATATATGTACATAGGTACCTATACATGGTGTAGGTACTATTTAAAAAAAAAGGTTAATAAGTTATTTTGGAGCAGCGGTGCACCCTGTATACTTCTAATCGACTATTTGAAGAAACTTTTATTCAGCATTTTTTTTGTAAACCTAACGGAAATCGAAATATTATCAAGTTACTTTATGAATTATTATCCAGTTTTATAATAACGTTATCCTTTTTGAATCTTACATTTGCTGACAAATTTTTTATTTGAAAATAGTCCTGTGGTAATAAATCTAGTATGTTTATAATTTCACTTATTTATTGAATATTCAACTGATATAACAATGCTAAAATCGAACATATAAATCTTACATTATTTGACATTTCAATAATACTTTATATACACACTAATAATAGTAAACAACTAAAATTAAATTAAATACGAAAAGACATGTCTATGATGTTTGTTTTGGCAAAAACTCTTCATCTATTCTGTTTAGTTAAATATATAATATATCATGAGATGCGTCATCAAGTCATGTTACGGCACGTCATGAATATAAAATGTATTAAAGTATGTTTGGAAAATAGTGAGGCCAAGTAATAGCAAACACATGAATTTTTTAATTAAAATTTATGATGTTTGTATAGGAGGTACAAAGTATCCTTGTTGGAATCAGCTGTTATATGGGAATTAGAATTGTATAAATATACAGGAATGGCATTATTCCTGTAAGTTTATGAAAAGGATTTGAAAGAAGCTATGCGATAACTTTTAAGAAAAATAGTAAAATATCAGCACTGGCAACATCGGTTACAACTTTACTCACAATATTCGTCCTTGTTACATATTGCAGAGTTTTGTTAAAAAAATAATAATATCAAAAAATTTTCCTCAAGAAGCCACCGTAAAACGAGTGTTCTAGATATTCTAAAAATACTATGCCTGGCTGATTGCAACAAATAAATGAGTTGATTTAAGGATGTATTTTGAGCGGTACAAAGCTTACACTTAGATCGACATTACCTCGAAAAGTAAGTCGAGATTTTTTCTTGTATTGTCGTCTTTCTGTCTTAATGCAAAAATTTGTGTTTGTTAGTGGGAGTTTGATACTGTAACAAAAATAAATTGAGTAATTGAGAAAAATTGTTCCTATAAAACATAATTATCGATACTCTTATGAAAGGGGACATGAGAAATTATTAAGCACACGTGTTCGACTGTTTATCTTACTAAACATTGCATTTAAATATTATTAGTTTATTTTGTCTACTAATTTACATAGGCGTAGTAATGGGAACATTACACTTTATTGAGATTCCTCAAAGTTGGCAAAATATTAATATAAAATCCAGAATATATTGTATTGATTTCTATATGTGGTATATGTTATTTTATTTTATGATTTTATATGTGCCCCAGCTAATTTATTTACCCCTCTCTACATGACAACAAACTTCATTATCTATCATATCTAAATAATGACACATTTGTATTGGAAGAAATTTTTTATCCTAAATTTCATATCCATAGAATATATACAGGGTGTTTTCAAATGACACTTACAACGTTTGCATGTAGATACCTCTCATAAAACTGAACAAAATGATATAAGGAATGAGGGGTCCAGCTCATTTACTTTTCGAGATACGGGGTGTTGAAATTATGAAAAATTAAATGTTTTTATTTGATAACTTTAAAATGGATGGATAAATTGATTTGACATTTGGCAGGTTGTTTTAAAATGTAAAAGGGCATATTTTGATGGAAAAACAATTTTCAATTCTTGATCCAGTGGTGTACATTTAGAAAAATATGTCACCTTTCCCCTCCCATTTTTTACGCCACTGGCATTTGAAGCAATTTTTATTCAAATTTGTTCTCCTCAATGGTTTTCACGTGAAAAACGCATATCAAAAGATGTATAGTTTTCAAGATATTTAATGTTTTCATGAAGTCTGCAAGATCACTTTTTAATAATGAAATAAAAAATATTTTTCTTGTATTTTTTTTAATGACTACCAAACTAATTGTGGTTAGAAACGGAGGAGGAACTGATAGCAAGAATCCATGCAGCTACAGAAATTATTTACAGTAATCACCCAGTCTTTCCAAAATATGCGATTTTCAATGAGAAAACGTTGTTATGTTTATGTTTAAATGTAAATGGACAAAATTTTGAACATCTCTTGTGATTTGTTGGCTGCTTAGTGAAAAATTATGTATATTGTTTAAATTTGTAACTACCTATCTAAATTTTTATTGTCATCAATTCTTATGTTAATAAAATCACAAGTTTAGAAAAGTATTTTCAACAATCTTTTCTCAATGTTTTAGATGCATTGCTGTTTCACAGAATAGTTTTTGTTACATATACTAACCATAACTAGTTTGGTAGTCATTAAAAAAAATACAAGAAATATATTTTTTATTTCATTATTAAAAAGTGATCTTTCAGACTTCATGAAAACATTAAATATCTTGAAAACTATACATCTTTTGATATGTAAAGGTTATGCGTTTTTCACGTGAAAACCATTGAGGAGAACAAATTTGAATAAAAATTGCTTCAAATGCCAGTGGCGTAAAAAATGGGAGGGGAAAGGTGACATAGTTTTCTAAATGTACACCATTGGATCAAGAATTAAAAATTGTTTTTCCATCAAAATATGCCCTTTTATATTTTAAAACAACCTGCCAAATGTCAAATCAATTTATCCATCCATTTTAAAGTTATCAAATAAAAACATTTAATTTTTCATATCTCGAAAAGTAAATGAGCTGGACCCCTCATTCCTTATATCATTTTGTTCAGTTTTATGAGAGGTATCTACATGCAAACGTTGTAAGTGTCATTTGAAAACACCCTGTATATTATATTCTTACGCACTATTTATTCAAACAGTCAACACATTTATTCTATAAATAATTTTATTGTAATTTCGTGATGTTGCACACCGTCTGGAAAATATCTCTTTATCCCGTGTCGTAAATATTTCGTGGGTTTCTGTAGGTGACCCAATTTATAGAATGCACAGATTTGAATCGATGTGAAGCAACATAATCTAGAAAATAGATATATCGCGTCGGCATTTTATCGAGGGATACGTGACTGTTTAAAAGTATTCGATCTTATTTATTCAAAACAACCCATTTAAGTGACAATATTGCAGAATTTTAATATTTCTAGGCTTTAAATATCTATCAAGATTGAATTATTATCCAGCACAAAAGTCGGTTTTTATTATTTGTTTCATCGATTTATTGAAAAACGCATTTTAATTTGAATTGGTTGATTTCAACATTTTGCCTCGTGGTTTATACAATTTGCATTAAAAATTGGAATAATCGTGGGATTTCTTTTAATGTAGGCGTACATTGTTCAATATCCATATTACGAAAGTTAAGTTTGTCCAAAATTACTAACTTACAGGGTACGTTCAAGATTTTCTCAATAATTAATCTTACGAGGACGTATTGATATCTAAAATATTGCGTTACCATAGCAACGAACAATAACTTATTGGAAGTGTCAGTGTGAAGTTTGACGTCAAAAAAGTAAACCAGAGTTACGCAATAAATTGGAAGAAAAAAGATGTCCACCGAAATTGTGAAAATCGAAAAATTTGAGTATTGACCCATCATCAAGTACCTGTATTTAAAAGGGTTAAGAGGTAAGTAGATTTACGAAGATATGCTTAATATCCTTGGTGATCAATGTCCTTCGTATGCGACCGTGAAAAATTGGACTGCAAGCTTCAAAAGAGGTAAATTTTCCATTGAAGATGATGACCGATCGGGAAGGCCAGTTTCTGTGTCAGTCCCCGAAAATATCGATACAGTTCATGACATGATTTTATCAGACCGTCGAATTGGGCTAAAACGGATATCTGAAGCACTGAATATTTCATACGAACGCGTTCATCATATAGTTCACGTCAATTTGGACATGAGAAAAATTGCTGCAAAATGGATCCCCAAATGTTTGAATGTTGACCAAAAGCGTGCAAGGGTAGAAGCATCGCGTTCGATCTGTGCTCGATTTGAAAACGATGTAGACTTCTTAAACTGAATTGTTACTATGGATGAGACTTGGTACATTTCTACGATCCATCAGAAATAAAGCAACAATCGATGGAATGGCGACACTCTGGTTCTTCAAGTCCTAAGAAGTTTCGTGTCCAAAAAACTGCTGGAAAAGTTCTTGCTTCAGTTTTTTGGGATTGCCATGGAATAATCATGATTGATTTTTTGTATAAGGGTAGAACAATAACTGGAGATTACTATTCGATATTACTGACCACTCTACGGGAAAAAATTAAAGAGAAAAGGTGTTTTGTTTTTGCACTGCACACACTGCATCTCATGTTGCCATGCAAAAAATTCGTGATTTAGGGTTTGAATTACTAGAACACCCCCCTTATTCACCAGATTTGGCTCCGTATGACTATCATCTCTTTCCTCAACAGAAAAAAAGTTTAAAAGGTCGTAAATTGTCTTCCAACGAGGAGGTAATAAAAGCTGTGGGGGTCTGGTTTGCAGAGCAAGAAGAAACATTTTTTTTGAAGGGTCTAGAGACTTTGCAAGTTTGCTGTAATAAATGTATCCAATTAAGAGGAGAATATGTTGAGTAATAAAATATTTTGACATTGAAATTTTGTTTGGTTCTATAGTAGGCTAAGAATTTTTCAATATATCCTCGTACATCTAGCACAAATGTCGTCTGACGGACTTTACACCGACCAAAGGAAATATTTATGGAATATAAATCACTTTCCACAACAACGGCAACATTAAAGGAAGTATTACATGTGGACAGCTGTCTTGATGCAGATATGATCCAATTAGGAAAGAAAATAGTCCGGTTATAACGACATGAATTGGTTATAGGTGTATGTATATTATATTTTATAAAAATACATCTATAGAAAACGCAAAGCTGTTTGATAACCGGACGCTGTTAAAAAAAAATGTTAAGATTTTACGGCTCTTGAAATAACGATTTTAGAAATCATCAAAGGCGCTACAAAGAAAAATGAAGGAAGCTAGAAAGTAGATTATCTACTACCATTTTTCTTAATTATCTTCATACTTGCCAAACGGTAGACCGAAACAAATAAGGACCGGCTTATACATTTTTGTTTTACCATCTCATAAACTCGATCTGTAATTTCTTCATTTTCTCCAACTGCCAAAACCCACTGAAAATAAACATGTTCTTTCTTATTAATTTTGAAAACCAGTAGCATTTATTTATTAATTCATTTGATTAGGTTGTGCTCATCATCCCAGCCACTTGAACTGAATATTTGTACAATTTCCCATGTTATCTGCTTCCATTCCAGAAGCTTTGTGTCTTCTATGTTGGCCACTAGTTTGACTGGAGAGATTTTCATGTCTGAGAGAAAACATAAGGAAGGGATACAGCGGTAAAAACATTCTTATCTGCTCAGACAGTCAAGCGTCAATCAAAGCACTTAATAGTAGTACAATAAAATCCAAACTCGTCTAGGAGTGCTTAGAAAACCTTAAAAAACTCAGTGCCACAAATAAGGTAACCCTGAAATGGGTGCCAGTTCACAAGAGTATTGAAGGAAATGGAAAAGCAGACGCCCTAGCACGTGAAGGATCGGCAACCGGTGTAACAAAGGCTTCGGTAAGAACCACATTAAACCAGTGGGTGCACAAACAACACCTCAAATACTGGCAAACAATTCCGAAGCTCAAACACAGTAAACAGATGGTTAAACAACCCATACCAAAACTTACTGAAGAAATCCTAAAGTTGAAAAGGAGAGATATCAGGCTGGTAACCGGCCTTATAACCGGACACTGCGGCCTGAGAAAGCACCTTCACTCAATGGGGATCTTCCAAGAAGAACCTACATGTAGATTATGTGGTGAGGAGGACGAAACAGCCACCCATATAATTTTCGAATGTGAGGCTCTACGTTGGTGGAGGTATAGACAGATAGGGCCGGATGACCCTATATACAACCTCACCAAAAGAGATACTGTGAAGAGACTTCTAGATCTCATCAAGGTCACAAATCTTCTCACGGACTAGCAGACAGACAGGGCAATACAATAAGCCAACGACTGCAGTGTTGGGGCCCACTAACCCGGCCTGTTTTCGTCTGTTTACCAACCATACATTATGGTCGCTTGGAAAATATAATTGGGATTCGAGAAGTAGTTCGAAGTGGATATTTCCCTTGCTGACATTGAGACCATACCTACTTATAGATAGGCATCTGACCCGTGGCGCCTTATGTGGCGGGTGGCGCCACGTAGAGAGCCTGAGCAGTAACTAATACGTTTGCTGGGCCGCGCCAACTAGGAGGAGAATGTAGGCAAAAACCACAGGACTTGAGATTGGTCTCGAGCTTGAGTACGACTTGAGACAGGGTCTGTATACTATAAACGAATCTCGGGCAAAACGTAAGATTACTGCGCTTGCGCGACTTGAGACAGGCCCAAGTCTGGTAGAGACCAACCTTGAGCACGACTTGCATGTCTTCGGCTTTTATCGACAGCATTCGTTTAAGAAATCTGTCATCTTTTATAAACAATAGAACATGTCCATCAACTGACAGTTGACAATACCCCTGAGGAAAAACAATTATTTGGTTAGATTTCAGATTTGTAATGTAATGTAATGTAATGATATATAATAATTAACTAATTGAATCCTAAATTTTAGTACTGCTCAGTCTCTACAGGTGGCACTATTCTCGCACGTTTAGAGAGCCCATACCCCGATAGAGACCAGTGACAACACGTGTTATAAAATAAAAATTCCTATTACATTATTTCAAGTAGACTTGCACATATTATGACTCGAAAGCATTTTTAAGAATATTTTTTAATTCCGATAAGCGTTTTTTTCCCAATTTCTAGGTCGCCACCCTTAATGAATCACCCTGTGTACCTTTCTCTACAAATTAGCGCACGCTAGAAAAATCCGCAGGTTCTGACAGAATTCTTACTTCTCTCGAAAATTTACAAGCTGTATAATGCAACTAACATCATCAGGATCTTATATATTTATTTTTTCAAAAATCAAATGGCTGAATCCAACTCTGTAAGAGAATTGAGTTTAAGGGAATGAATAAAAAAAAGTGCATAGGTACATTACCTTAAATCAAAATAAGAGCAAGTGGGGCTCCCAGCGAGACAGTTTCGTCTAAAATTAAACACATGCTGAAAGCCGCTCTTCCTGTTGTGGCGACTGAGAAAGAACTAGTTAGAGTTGGGGGACTTCATTTCAACTGTGAAAAATTTATATTTGTTTCATTTCTTATTACGGTACAACTTTTATGTTGTTTCAGGCTATTGTTAAATGTGAAATTTATGAAAACTGCCTTTTTGAACGACATAATTTATGAAAAATGCCATTTTTCAATGTGAAGTTCATAAAAACTGCTTTTAAACAACTAAATTGATGAAAAATGCTATTTTTCAATGTAAAATTCATTTATATTTTTTAAATATTATCAGGTACACTAGTGGATAGGTTATTTATTGCAGTAAAAGCCAACTAAACTATACTAAAATAAAAATTATAAATATAGTTTTTCTTTAATGATACCGTTCCAAAATAACAATCAACCTTCCCACCTCGCCTCCGTTAATAGTTTCTCTGGAACACATTTTATGGAAGTGTTTAATGCTTTTCGGATGAGAAATTATGTGACTTCGGACCTCGTTGAATTTTACTTTGGAATTTACTTTTATTACTATTATTATTCAGGTAATATCGATCTAATGTTCCAATGAAAATGCCAAGTCAACAGGACTATGAAAAGTTTTTTTTTCTTCAAAGTTCATTCGTGTCGTAAAATGGAAATGGTTAGAAAATGTCGTTTAAAAGGTCACCTAAAGTTTCCTATAAAAACAGGTCAAGTCCACACTTACCTGCAAAATTCGCACCAAATGTTAATAATTTGTGATCTAGTAGACGATACCAGTGTTGCCACTACTATTTTTTCCGACTCTTGACAGGTAAAACATTTTATTGACTTTGTTAGTCAGAGTCAAACCCCCCCAAAAAATGTCAAAGGATCGCTTGTCGAATAGGGTTGCCAGCTCTCCCGATATAGATGGGATTTTATATTTATATAAATATTGTTTTTACTTTACGTTTTTAAAAACTGTTAAGTTCAGTCTAGACAGATACAATTTTCTATTTGCATATTAGTGAATATTGATCACCCTATTTTTATTGTTACAGTACTAGTCCAAGCCAACTACAAGAAGTAACTCTAGAACATGATGGAACGTTTTCAAGTAAGTATTCTTACTCCCACAAGGATTATTATTTCATTCCAATATTCTGTGTACTTTTTGAAACAAACTATAATAAAACTAAAGTCGGTACTTCCATTTTATCATCTGTATCTCCGTAATTCCTAAAAATTACTGTCCTTACCACCAATCTTTATAATAAACGAATTAGTGATTCTAGTGGTCTGTATATAATTTTCGAAAAACCACACCTTGTCCTGTGGTATGATTAAGAGGTTTTGGGACAAGGAGCATTGTAATTATTATTATAGTTTCCTTTAATGATATGGGTGCTTTCTTTCATTGTGTTCACTAACCCGAAGAAATGACGAACCTTAAAAGGCCCTTCACTATCATTATAATTATGATCTTAATACAATTGGTTTGGTAATTTCAGTACCGATTTTTTTAATATATACCTAACAATTGAAAATGTATCAAGGTTGAATTGATAATACGTCAATGTGAAATGAGAATTTTTTTTTCGTAGGTAATTTTGATGCAAGGGGTATGGAAATATTTTGCGATTTAAATTGCTCTCTGCTATATCCCTTAATGATTGGAAATATAAACTCAAAATTCTTTTCTATATGTAAAATGTTCCCCTGAATCCAGTGGAGGAGACAAGAACGTTCGATCTTTCCAATTAGTCGAGTTATGAGTATTTTTGGTTTTAGAAAGTGGATTTTCGAAAATTTCATTATGTTATTTGAAGGCGAAAGAATGATTTTATTCAAAAACAGACTGTGCCAGTCCATTTTTCGTCCCAAAAAAACCCCGGTTACCAATTTATGGCCAATTTCATGTCGCAAATTTTTTTTGTAGGAAATTTTGAAGCAAGGGGTAGGTATGGAAATATTTTCACGATTTAAATTGCTCTCTGCTATCTCCCTTAATGCTTGGAAATATTAACTCAAAATTAATTTCTATATGTAAAATGTTTCCCTGAATCGATTGGTGAAGACTACAACGTTCCATCTTTCCAATTAGTCGAGTTATGAGTATTTTTCTTTTTAGAAAGTGGATTTTCGAAAATTTCATTACGTTATTTGAAGGCGAAAGAATGATTTTATTCAAAAACAGACTGTGCCAATTTCAGGTCGCAAATTTTATTTTTTCTATGAAATTTTGTAGCATTAAACTCTTTGGTGAAAAAAGTGAAATAATGAAGCCTATATATGTTTCATCGACTACAGGTCTTATAAGATTAAACAATGAACTCAACGTACTGTTTTTAAATTTGGAACACTATATCAATTAGAAGATGTCTGACTGCATTTAGACAGGTCATAGACGTACTAAAATTTATTTAATTTTAATATAATTATAAAATGTAAAAACAATAGGATTCTCTTTTTAATTAATATTCTGTAAGTTGTTTTTTTGAGACTTATTATGTTTCTTTCGAATTATTTCCATAATTTTTTTCAAATTTCATTTGTATTTTATAAAATCCGATCGCTATCTAATCGAAAACCCACCAAAATAAAACTATTTATTCCCGCATTTATACCAACCTTCATGATCTATGTGCTCATACATAAACAATAATCTACATCTACATGATTAATTATTCTTTCCATTCAAATCGTAGCACCGCCGCTGAATATAAATCATTACCATTAATAGTCCAGTAAATAAAGGCACCACCTGTTCATCTCATTATAGTCGGACTTTTTTTTTGCAACTTGTAGGTATTCACGGGTAGATTACTCTCTGAAAATATGTCCTCCGCGGGATTTGCGGAAGGGGCCGGAAAATGGCCCATGATCCCGGAAATTCAATTTTTGGCAGATATCTCCCGAAATATGCTACTTAGAGAAGTGGGGTTTTGCTAGAAATTAAGTACAGTTCATTACCTACAAAAATGGTCCCCATTATTTTTGTCTCTGGATCAATATTTCTTGCAAAAAAAGGCTGGAAAAAATTTTCCGGAAAACTAAAAAACTTAGCCAAAAATTTTAAAAACCATCGAAAAGAGGACATTTTCAGCTTTCCAATGGTGTTCATTAAAGACCGATATTGCCAATCATTGTTTATCAATTTGCGATAGACCCGAGAATTTTCAGAAAACTCCGGAAATCAAAAAAAAAACGTCCCGAGAAAAACATGTTGTTTATAAAAATACACAAAAATTATTTATTCATACTTTCGGAATACATTCAACACCTATCAAAGTCCCATTACCCAAAAGGTTTCGGTAAAACTACGCTTAATTTAAAAAATATGAACGGATTGATAAGGGCGGTCAAATATTCAGGAAAAATAAAGTTTGACCAGTTTTTTCAATATTCCTGGAAAATAAAAAGAACGAAAAAGTTACACGATGTTATAGGTACAGGTCACTCCTTTCATATGCACTTTGAATCATGAAAAAATATTCATTTTTACTCAAGTTATGGGCCAATTTGCCCGCCCTCCCTTGCCTACATTCACGGAGCGTGCTCCCGGAGACGCCGCGCATCAGCTCGAAATCCAAGGTACACTTGGGCCCGTTTATCTCGAAAACGGTTAAACTTTTGACAAAAATTATAAGGATCATTTTTGTAGATAATAAACTGCTCTCCATTCCTAGCAAAACCCCACTTCTCTAAGTGTCATATTTCCGGAGATATCGGCGGAAAACTCAATTTTTGGAATTATTGGCAATTTTTCAGCCCCTTCCGCAAATTTCGCGGAGGACATATTTTCAGAGAGTAATCTACTCGTGAAAACCTACAAGTTGCAAAAAAAAAGTACGACAATAGTGAGATGAACAGTTTGGGGGGTTTCTCGGTCTTGATTTACTGGACTATAATAAGAATTGACGATTAAAGCATATCATTGACCGACGTCGCTTTAAATTCAAATGCAAGTGCGTAGGTTAAAAGGTTAAACAATCCAATGCTTTTTTTTTTCGTTTAAACTGCTACTATTCGACAATTTAAATTTTCCACAGGTCGTAACCGTTTTTTTATTAACGTTTTATTCACATGAAGCACACATTTGCAATTACTTCTTGGGCAGCGCGATCAAGTTTTTCGTGAAGGGGTAGGGAAAATAATAATTTAAATAAAGGACCCCGCGCTTTTCTTATGACAAAGTGGCGTTCCGTCAAATGTTATAAATTTTGATGATGATGATGGTCTACTCGACTTCTTGACCAAAAGTGTCCATAGGACCAATTGAATCCTATGACTAGTTTCCGATATACAGGTTATTAAAGTTGAAAAATCCTTGTTTTTCGTGACCTTGTAATTTTATTATTAACAAATAAATATGTATTTTTAGTTGATAGTACAATTGATATATTCTAGTTTATCGTAAACTTACACATAAATACTTCAAAATGTCAACATATACAGGGTGGGACTCAATTATATAAGGACGAATTTTTGGAATTCTAGGAAATTCTTATATTGAATGAAAACAAGGTCAGAAACAAAAAGTTACTTTATATTTAATGTTCTGGAATCAAATATAATAATTATAGAGGTATTCCATACAGGGTCATTCTTAATGCAACCTGAAATTAGTTTTTTTCTATATGAAATAAATAAGTTACACCTTGTATTTCAAAATTAGTTTTTGATGCTGAAAACGTATGGGTTACCTAGATATGAATACTTTTCTTATAGTACAGGGTGATTTGCACTTACATCTTGTTATTAAACCGACAAAAATTAGAGAAAGTACACTTTTTCTGAATCACCCTGTATTTTATAAATGATTCGTTTATTTTGTTTTGTAATAAGCTTGAAATAGTAAATGAACTGAAAAAATTTCTGTTTTTCAGACAAAAAATATCAGCATTTTATTTAATTTAAGGATTTTTCAACTTTAATACTCTGTATATAGATGAAGCCTTTGGTGATACGATTTCCAATAAACAAACTTTTGTGTTGTGAGCGGGGTAGATTTTGTTGAGGGGAGCGTGGGAGTAAGATATTTTTTAAAAGGGGTAGATCTAACCCGTACGGGGCAGCAGTGGTAACACTGCAACCGAGATGTTGTAATCATTTCAGTTCAAGATTTCCATAACATTTTGCGGTCCTATTAAGAAGTTGCCACACCTCTACAGTGACCTAATTTTATTTTCAATACGTACGAATTTCTTATATTTATTTAAATAACTTTAGTTTTATAAAATTATGTTCTTGTAATTAAAAATGTCTCCTGGTTGAAATGTTGATAACATAACAAGACCACCGTGTTGTTTGTTAACGAAAAGATTTTGTTGAAATATTGCCGAAAAATACTGCGTATTTTTGAACCGAAAGAATGTTCGTTGGCACGTAAATTTCTTGGCTTTTTTCCATCTTCCAACTGTGCTGTTTGTTGGTAGATCGATTTACGTTTTAAAAAATATATTTATGTTAAACAAAACAGAGGCGGCTCATGTAGATCCGCGTAAAAAATGTTTCTGTAGTAATATCACAAATAGAGAGAATACGTTGAAAATAATTTAACATATTTTAGAAAACCTGTTATCAGATGGAGAATTATTATCTAATTTATCGAATTCTCGTGTGGTATTCGACGTTACAAACAAAATAACTTCTAAGATTTTATATGTTTACCAGAGGACCCGACAGACGTTGTCCTGTACTTACTTCTTGTCATATTATTCAAATTTTGACAATTTTTTATTTTGATTAAAACGTATCACATTGTCACATGTTTTGGGTGGAAAAATCTATTTTCCTGAATTTTATTCCAATTTCTCTGACAAACAAATTTGTTTTTTATGAATTTGACTCACTTTTTTAATGTCCTTAACAAAAAACTCCTATGTCAACTAAATCTGATCAACCGTTTAGAAGAACTTCAGTATGAATCCAATTGCAGCGCCGCCTACTGGGACCAATTGTGAATCAAATCATTCTCGAATTAACTTGAACACACACTAAAAATTTTATCAAAATCGGTAGAGTCGCTTACGATGCTTATTATTTTGAATTTAATTTTTAAAACTCCCAAGTATTGTTAAGATACATGACTATTTATATATTTATACAATATTATACTATAAAATTATTCCTGAATCGAAAACTTTGACATTGAATTTTATATTTCAATTAAAGAAAATTCACTATCCTCATTCGTCTTCCTCCTGCCACAGTTTTTAATTCCTCATATCTTGATATGAAGTTCCTTATAAATTCTGATACCAATTTATTAATCAGATTTGCTTTTTACCATTTCCATGTACTGCCAATTTTTAATTCCATACTTTTAACTATAATTTTATCCAATTTAATAAAAATGATTTTTCTATCTTCTCTCAAAAATCTCCAAAAAATTATTCAACTTTATTTATCTCTCATTAACCCTCTATTTTTTTAGATAACCCACCTTTTTAAATTAAAATTTTTATTGGTCTATTCAAAATTTTGACATGCGTTAATATTTGAATCTGACTTTATCTTCTTTTTTAAATAATTATTGACAAAAAAACTGTCATATTTGATAGTTCAAATGTATACAAACATTTATTTTATTATATTTGACACATTTATGTATAAAAAAATTCTTATTCAAAATTTTCATCAAGATTTCAAACAAACTTATCACTCTACTCAATATAAACAGAATTAGTTATTTAAATTAGGATGCATTGAAGTTTACAATTATTATAATTCAATAAAACGTTTGGGTTTAATTTTACGAATATCTCGAAAGTTTAAGACAGGCGCTTCAGATCAATTATAATTTACCTCGTAAATTTATGACGTCTCCATGGTTAAAACAAGCGGAAATGTCACATTTGACAGACTTCAACAATTCGGAAAAACCTCTTCACTCAAAAATTACACGTGATATTTTGTTTGTGGCAGTCGACGACAGTTATTTGTGTTTCTAATTTTACCCAAAATTTCGTGTAACTTTCATGATAAAAAAAAGGAAATAGTAATCTAGGTATTTTTGTGCAAATGGCATATTTTTAATATGCTCTACGTTATATCAAACTAAAAGTTTAACAGAATGGAATTCATAAATAAACACGACACGAATATATCGAAACAATCAGCTTACAACTCGCAAACTTCTTCAGAAGATGGGGAATACGATACGGACGGAACCGGTAAAGACATTTCAAATTTCTAACCTATAAAATAATTCTAAATATTAGAACTATACAAATTTTATTTTCTAATATCTTTATTTGACTTTTCTTGAATAGAATGAAAGAAAGAGGCACAATGAGGCTTAAGTGGATAAGTTATTTATGGCACGAGTCCTTTAAGAACTAATTGTTGATTAAAGTCTAACTATTATACCAGTAATCAATGAAAACTAAATAGAATGCATGTCCTCCAGCATATACAGTGGTCCAACTGACTCCAATGGGTCCAATTAAATGTATTTTCTTTTTGTTTTAGATACGATGGGTCTTCGGTCTCCCAGCGGACCCATGCGGGGCCGTTCTGTCAAAGAATTCGAAGAACAACTTACTAACCTCAAAAAAGAAAACTTTAATCTTAAACTTAGAATATATTTTTTAGAAGAAAAAATGGGAAGCAATTTTACTTTAGATAAGGATAATATTGTTAAGAAATATATAGAATTACAAGTAAGTTTTTCATTTAAGAAGATCCAGATATTTTTTAACACTGGTTTTATAAATATGACACGTTTTGATCTAAATTCGTCCTTGTTCAAGGTTGATTATGCAAATTTGAAAAAAGAAATGGAAGAGAAACAGGATCTGTTGTGCCAGGCTGTTAAAGCTATAGAACTAGAAGATGAAGAACACAAGAAGTATGTAGCCGACAAGGAAGATCAGTTGAATATGTGTCAACAAGAAATTGAAGATCTTCGAGTACAGTTGCAGGTAGGAATTGTGGTTTAATTATATTTTTTTTTGGATTTTATATTTGACGTTCTTCAACTCCTTCGAGTTACATTTACAACCCCCCAATTATTTAAATGGGAAATGTGGGTTTTGTTTAAAAAAGTCTTCATTCATTTTACCGAAATCATTTTTACACGGAAAAAGTTCTTAAAATCTTGAAAGTTCAATAAACCATAATTGAAAATATTTTTTAAGGATATTAAATATGATTCTGAAGGAGCTTCGTTCAAAACGGATACGACTGGATTTTGTAGCAGCAAAGCTACGAACAGTACAACATATGATCTGCAACAGAAAATTAAAGTTTTGGAAAATGAGGTATTGAAAGTATAAAATCTCACTTTCACTAATTTGATCTCTGCACTCACAACATTATTTACGGTACATACAGAGTGAATTGGTTGAAAATAATTATATTTAAATGAATATATTTCTAATAGACTGGAACATTCTTTAATTATGCCAAAATTATTAGGTAAAGATGTCTTGTTTTGTTCCCAAATCATTTAAATAAATTGCAGAGAAAAATGAAAAAAAAAATGGATTATTAATTATTAAACTACATATTATATCCACATCTTGGCTTTCTTATTAACTGAATCACTCTGTATTGTGGACATTTATTTTCATATCTGTAGTTTTTTTTCACCTCATTCTTTTTCATGTATTTTAAAACAAGTTTACACTGAATTGTTTTTAAATCACTGTAGCTAGTTAGTGTTTGTATTTGGTGTTAGTGGTTTTGTTTTTGTTGTTATATTTGTCAAAAGACTTTTTACGTAAAAATATTTCATAATTGAAACAAAATAATATGTAAAAGGGTGGTAAAGTTGAAATATTTTATTGGTTTGCTCATGTTTTAATGTCTTTATCGAAATTTCGATAATATGCTTTGTCTCTTAAATCTTCTCATTTGTTTGGTGTTGTCGAGGAACTGATTGGTGGTACTGGGAAAACTTTTTAATCCACTGATTATCAATGTCTTCCTACAAACCAATCCTAGGTCGCTGATTTATGGGCACCAAAATACAAGGACTCTTTTAACCATTATTTTTTGTTTTTTATCAGTTTTCCCTTTATCATTTCTTATTTCTTCCATATTATAGTCAATCGTTTTTCTAACTACATTTTTCTTGTTTTTTTGTTGTCAACACAAAAATATTTTGTTTAAAACACTGTTTGAAAAAAAATTGTATTCACCCAATTTTTCTTTCAGCTTCATTTAGAGAAAGAAAACAACGCATCATTGCAATTCGTGATTGGTCAAACTGAAACGTTGAAAACCCGTTGTGAGAATATGCAAAAGGAAATGCAGGCCAAAGATGGCATCATTAAAAATCTCCAAAACGAAAATGAGGCATTGAGTACTCGAATATCTGCTAACACGATGCAAATGAAAGAACTTCAAGAGAAATTAGATGGTATGTACAAAGAAAATCAAACGCTAAACAAAAGGATACTCGGCGATAGTAAGAAGTTTGAAGAATTGGCTGGACAATACACGGAACTCAAAAGGAAATATAGTGGTAAGTATTTAGTGAATATTATTGTGAAATATTGTAGATTCTGAATATTATAATAATTATTATTATAAAAGGAGTTCATTTCTATGGCACCTTAGTTTCGCTTTATATATATCTTAAACTAAATTCTTATCCCTAAACAGCCTTTCCCATATATTTAATATATTATCCATCATAACTGAAAATATTGGCTAAGAAAAAACTGTCCAAACTTTGTATTTATTTATTTAAAAATCCTATTTTTGTAAGAACTAGATGATGGGATAGCTATGCTGAAAGTTGTCATATCTTTTACTCTATTCGTCTATCTTATTAGTGACCTTTCCTGAACATTTTTCATGTGCTGTTGATTTGTTTTGCTAACCGATTCATGACAAATCCAAGACATTCTATAAGCAAACACTTAACTGAAATGAATCATCCACACCCAACAAACTATGATGATACATCAGAAGTTATTGTTATACCAAAAGAAATTTTAGAAAACAAACCTCAGTTCACATAAAGCACCAGGCTTTGATCACTGATGAAAATCTAAAACAGTGAAGGAAGTGGGATGCGGATCTACCTATTTCATCAAGCGAACAAATTATTATAGCTTCGAACTGCAACAAAAGTAATCATATTAGCTAAACCTAAGTAGGAGTCAAGTAAAGGAAGTACAATAGCATATATAGGGATGCATGGATGAGGAGAAAACAGTCTCCATTGTATTCGAATACAAAGCGATAACCCATTGAAGATATAAAAGTCCAAAATAAGCCTGAAGGAGGATTTTTCCAAAAAAGAAAGATTGATAAGGACACTTAGTTACTTCAAATAAATGGTATAACTATGGCTGAGGTGTCCCCAAAATGTCAAATCATTGAAAATTTTCAAAAAAACTTGGATTTAAAGTCTTCATTTTGAATCCTTCCAACTTGCTCATAATTATCTATTAATAGATTGTCTATAACCTTATTGCTGCTTATGTCTTGCTAGTACTAACCCAATTTTATATTGACTAGGTGTGAAAGGTGAACTCGAAAGAGAATATAAAAAAACCGAAAAAGTAAAATCGATAAACGATTCAAAACTATCCGAATTAGAAGAAGATAACGAAAAATTAAAATCGAAACTTCGAGAACTGCAATCGAAACTAGACGCAGCTCTGACCGAAATAAGGAAAAACCAAAATCTAGCGGTGTCTAAGAGTCCGAAGCTAAAATCTAACAAATCAAATACTGACGTTCGTTCTGTTTCAGTTCAGGACCCAACAACACCTACAGGAATTGCGGAAAAGAACGCATTACATGTACAGATAACGCCGTCTTCTTCAAGTTTAATAAAATCTTCAGCTTCTTCTTCGTCCTTGGCATCTCCATCTGCTACTACACCGGAAAAATATAACGTCGACTTCGAGGAGATGTTGAAGAGTTCGACCAACGATAAAATCATCAGTGTATTCACATCGCTTAAACAAGTAAGTTATTTACAATATTTTATTTTAAACAAGTTGAATTTTTACAGCTACAAACAAAAAAATCCAAAATCAAACTTCCTAACTGTTCGTTTCGATACATTTCCATCAAATACTACTAACTCCTGTGACAAATGACGTTGACAAGGCCGCCGACAGGAATCATCGAGAGTCGGGTTTTATGTTAACATTGTGATATTTCGTCTAAAATAAATAACTTGTTTAAATAGTAAAACACCCTGGAGTCTTATTCAAAACATACGGAACATAATTATTTGCGGAATCTGTCAATTATCAGGAAATGTCAATGCCAAAAAGTGAAATCTACTGACCAATCAGAGGTTTCCAGAATTTCCAACTTGAATTCATATTATACCTCCTTATTTTTAAAGTCGTTTTATGTATTTATTTGTTTCAGGATTATGAGACCCAAAGGTACAAACTTTTTAAATTAAAAACTGAGCAATTCAAGGCGTGCGAGATAATAAAAAATATGATCGAATCCAGGAACAAAGCCAATGATGAAATAACGCTGTATCAATTACAGATAAAGAATCTGGAAAAGGAATTGGAATCGGTGGTGTCTAAGCCTACGAGTGACGGTGATGTTGCTCCTCTAAGAGAACGAGCCGCTAGGACCAACAATGAGGTATATAAACAAAAAGAAAATGATAAATTGGCGTTGATTAGATTTGGTCGTAAGCTTGGAAAGTTGAGTCCTTTTAAACGAAAAACAGACAAAAATTAATTATTTTTTTCTCAATTAAAAAACAATTTTAATACGTTTTATTGATCCAAGTAAATTAAATTAGGTAAATTGTTAATATTTAAAGCAAATTATGTGGAATATTCTAATTTCTACTCAATAATTTTGAACCTAAAAGTCAGATTTTGCTACTCTATTTCTAATTATAATTGTATTTTTTTTCGTGGTTTCGTTGTAGGTAATACTTTTCATATTTTGTTTCGTTGCTTTTAAAACACCTGCTTTAAATTTTAAATATAAAAAAACAAACATTTGCATTATATTAACCCTCGTTCTAACTGTCCAGTTAATTTTTGAATATTTATATATTTCTACATAAAATAATAACAACAATCTTGCAAAAAACAAACTGTAATTAACCTTTGATCGTACTATAGCAAATACTACTTCCATTCAGGAGTGCACAACTCCAAAAATTGGTACCATACCCAACATACACAGAAACTATTTTTACTAAACCTGTCGCTCACAGAATACAACCCTCCACAACGATATATCTCGAGAAAAACTTCCCCATTTTACCTGATGGGGCCCACATCGCCGTTCGCGTCTTGTATCTGAGGCCTAAATGTCTAGTGACCGGGTCTGAACGGTCTTCCCTTTTGTTGTGCAACCACCGTGGTCCTTTTTTCTTGTTCTTTGTGTTTTGCACTGTCTCTATAAGGTGCGAATCCTTAGCTGACCAACTATGACCTTTTAGAGTGGTTCCACTTTCTATACATGTTCCTAGTTGAAACCCTGACTCATATTTCGCCTTCCTCTACTTTTCTTGCGTTGCACCATTGAGAATCTGCTACTTCGTCGGTGTGGTCGTGGTCGTCGCAGTTTTCTTGGGAGTAGCTGGCGCCGTTCCTTGCGTTCCATGACCTTATAGAGTGGTTCCACTTTTTATAGCCATTCCTACTTGAAACCCTGACTCATATTTCGCCTTCCTCTACTTTTCTTGCGTTGCACCATTGAGAATCTGCTACTTCGTCGGTGTGGTCGTGGTCGTCGCAGTTTTCTTGGGAGTAGCTGGCGCCGTTCCTTGCGTTCCATGACCTTATAGAGTGGTTCCACTTTTTATAGCCATTCCTACTTGAAACCCTGACTCATATTTCGCCTTCCTCTACTTTTCTTGCGTTGCACCATTGAGAATCTGCTACTTCGTCGGTGTGGTCGTGGTCGTCGCAGTTTTCTTGGGAGTAGCTGGCGCCGTTCCTTGCATTCCATGACCTTATAGAGTGGTTCCACTTTTTATAGCCGTTCCTACTTGAAACCCTGACTCATATTTCGCCTTCCTCTACTTTTCTTGCGTTGCATCATTGAGAATCTGCTACTTCGTCGGGGTGTTCGTGGTCGTCGCAGTTTTCTTGGGAGTAGCTGGCGTCGTTCCTTGTGTTCCATGACCTTATAGAGTGGTTCCACTTTTTGTAGCTGTTCCAAGTTGAAATCCTGACTCATATTTCACTTTCGCCTTCCTCTACTTTTCGTGCGTTGCACCATTGAGAATCTGCTACTTCGTCGGTGTGGTCGTGGTCGTCGCAATTTTCTTGGGAGTAACTGGCGCCGTTCCTTGCGTTCCATGTTTTTATAGAGTGGTTCCACTTTTTATAGCCGTTCCTACTTGAAATCCTGACTCATATTTCGCCTTCCTCTACTTTTCTTGAGTTGCATCATTGAGAATCTGCTACATAGTCGGTGTGGTCGTCGCAGTTTTATTGGGAGTAGCTGGCATCGTTCCTTGTGTCATATTTTTCTTCGCAGTTCTGCTCATCTTATCATCACTTGCTGGATCTGTTAAATCTTCCTCATCTACTCTTCTATATCTAGCTCCACCATATAAATGGATCCTACTGATCCTACTACTTCCCCTTCGATGTCCTCGCTGTTTGTCAGTCCTCGATCTTCCGCGTCTTTCCTTCTCTTAGCATGTTTGTGTACCCTTCTATTTATGTTTTCTTCTTATTTCCTTGGATTGCTTAGTCCAGCTTTTTTTGTTCCCTTTGGTCGGTTTCCTTTCTCTGTTGCTTCGCCAAGCTTCACTTCTTCGCAAAAATTTATATTAAATTGAAAATCGTCACGGATCTTGGACTAACAATGAAAATAATCACTTTTACATGACGTGTGTCACTCGTGTAGGCTTCTGATGGCGTCGAAGTGGCGTGCCACAAGCACGCACCTGTTATGTGTGAATTGCGCTTCAGATCGATATAAAGTCGACCGTTTCTTAATCGATATATTATTATTATCTTCAAAATGAAATTTATTACCCTGTAGATGGATTCCCATTAACCTAATTCTCGAAATACAATACCATTTTTCACTCCCATTTTCCAAAACTTTATAATTTTAGCCTCTAGTTTCCTGTATTCCAAAAACATCTTGGCACATCTGTTGCGTAATAAACCGAACGACATAAAAATCGTATCTTTATGTTATTTTTATTTCCAATAGACAAACATGTGTAAATAAAATTCCTTTCGGTTGATAGACCTAAAAAAACAACATACGGAAAAGCTCCATAACGCCTATGTGGCGTCTCGTGCGAAGAAAAGAGACCAAATCCTTTACCGAGCTATATTTAAATCGGGGTTATAAAAGAGCTTCAGTTCTGAACCGTTCAAGACTATTTTAGGCCCGTCCGTCTTCGTTAAAAAATGTTATTTTATCGAGCACTCGATCAAGTCTTTAAAGGTCGAGTCACACAAAACTGCACCGTTCACCGATCCGAGTGTGGATAGGACACGGTGCCGTTAAGTGTTTCCTAACCTTGATACAAAGTGATGTTGTTAGTTTTAAAAAAATTGTGCAACGCCATCTTTATTGATAAAATCGTTGGTTTATAATAAACGGAAAGTATTTTGGTTCTTTCTTTGGATTCTCCTTTCTATTCAAAAGTTAAAAGAGATTGCACGTATAAATTATGAGTTTGATAACATCGAGGATTAAGTCACTGTAACTGACAAATTAATGTTTAAAATTCGACGATGTACCGGCCTAAACTATGAAAATTTAACTGACTTACAGCGGCGAACGATTCAAAATTCTGCATTCTGAACTTGGTTAAAATTAGAATTATTAGTCGAAGCACACACACACACACATCATTTTATGTAGTATTTGTAAGTGCGCGATGCCTAGAGGATTTTGCTTTTTGTTTCTGCTGTGAAAAAAAAATTCGATAGAAAAATGGACAAGGTTTGATATATTTTCATGCTTTATACTTGTGGGACTGTTTGTGTTTAGTAACAATATGTTTTTTTAGTAAAAAAAAAAAATGTTAGTTGAAAAGAATTTCTTATTTGAACAGTATTTTTATTCGTAGGGCTTTTATTGTACCATATTTTTTTTTAACTTTCCTGGTGTTGCTGTTTCTTTTTCTAAATAACTCATGAAATAATGAAACAACACTCACCGGCAAAAAAACTCGGCCACCTAAAATTCTGCTGAAGCTCGTTGTCCAAGAACTTTCCTAATTTTTTATTGATTTTAATTGTTTATAGACGAAATTGTAGATAAATTCTTTGGTATTGAAACAAACTCCTGAAGGTTTTCCAAAAATGTTTATAGCTTATTTATACAGGGTGAAAAAAAACCGTGTAATTGTAGTCCAGTTTCTTAACACCCTGTGGAACAGTTCGTGAAATATGTAGGGTTTATGCTCAGTTTATTACAAAGAATAACCAACCCCCTTCGTAAACTTTGTAGTTAACTAAGCGTAAACTCTACACAGGGTGTTAAGAAATTGGACTACAAATACATGGTTTTTTTTCACCCTGTATAAATAAGCTATCAACATTTTTGGAGAACTTTGTTTGTTTTAATACCAAAGAATTTATCTACAATTTGGCGTAGAAACAATTGAATTCGATGAAAAATTACGAAAGTTCTTGGATAACGAACAGAAAAATTTTAGGTAGCCGAGTTTTTTGCCGGTGAGTGTATATTTATCAGTCCGATTTGGAGACGAGTAAGAGCTTGACAACTATGTGTCTGTGAGTCTATAGATGGTTTAGATTCAAAATTGGTCCCGGTAGGTGGAGCTGTAATCGTGTTAAAACAGAACTCGTTTTAAACGACTGAGTCGATTTTAATGAAATTTTTTTTTAGTGTGTATTTGAGTGAGTCCTTCGATGGTTTACGTTCACAATTAGTGTAACTCCTCCTGGCGCCGGATTCTGGACAGATGGAGTAAAGCTTTCCAATAGAACACATATTTTGTCTTTTTCATTGCTGTTTACTTAGTCACTAGAGTGACGAAGATAAAATATATGTTCTTTTAGGAAGCTATACTCTCTCGATCAAGAATCCGGCTCCTGAAAGGCATGATCGATAGCGGGCAAGCTATATTTTGGTTAGACTTCTTATAAAAACTTTTCCGTTCTTCCATTTTTCTCTTTTCTCGCTTTTTTTAGATTCCGTTCATTTTGTTGAAGTAACTAGAATATTTATCGAATTGTTTTTCTTTTTCCAGGACTGGGCAAGTTTATATCTTAACGCTCGTATTAACAGTTTGTATTCCCTATCGAAATTCGACACCAGAAAATATAAAAAATATATGTACAAATCGCAAGCTTTGAATAACGCCCCAACGTAAAATTAAAGAAGTGTCAAAAAATTGTTACTAACACACACACAGCTTCCTTCAATTAGCTTCAAGCGTAGTTTGTAAAGTATTTGTAGCCTTTTGTATTAACCGTAAATAAAAGCATGGACTTGAGCTTTGGTTTCATTTTGTGTTTGTTTTGCTGTTGCTTTCGAGACACTCCATTATTTTTTTTACTACGGATGTATCCCTTTTTAATAGAAATCGATGGAGGAGATGAAAACTGAAGATACGGACGTGGCTGAGCAATACAAAGCTCTTAGCGTTGAACTGGAAGCGAAAATACAGGTAAATTAAACGTTATTCAACTGTTCGAAATCCATTAACTTCTCGTATTTGTAGATCCTAGAGGAAACTTTAAAAGAAAAAGACAACCACATCCAAAAGATTCGAGAACAATATGACGATCTTTTAACAAGTTTGGAAGACAAAGACAACAAAATAACCGAATTAGAATTTGAGATTTTATCCGGGAATCCGGATTCGAAAGAAAAAGAAAAGGAAATAGAAAGACTCAACAGCTTTTTACAAGAAATCGTTAATAAAGAATTGTGGGATAAAAATAAGGAAATTGAAAAGTTACACGGCAAACTGATGAATTCGCCGGAAATATTAAAATTGAAAAACGATCTAACTGGGAAGGATCGACAACTTAAACTTCTTAAGGAAACAATTTCCGAACTCGGATTGGATATGAACGTCGAGGCAGAGATTAAAGACTTGAATTCTCCAACGAAAATCAACCACATCAGGTGAAGTTACTTGTAATAAAAAAAAAGTTTTTTATTTTAATAATTTTTACCTTTATTGTTTTAGAATTCTTCAAGACGAATTGAAAGCATGTAAAGAAGAAAGAGACTTGCTGAAGACCAAAGATACAAACGGAGAAACGATTGAAAAACTAAAAGCACAAACGGAATCTTTAAAAATGGATTTAGAAAAATCGGAAAAGCTTAAACGTGAATCGAACAAAGTTTGTGCTTTACTTAACTGTCGATTGGAAGAGTTGACTGTATTTTTAGATTCTTTGTTGAAGCAAAAATCAATTTTGGGTTATATCGGTATGCACAAAGAAAGAAAGTTGAGAGAAATTATTAATAGCAGTTTGGATTTATCGAAATCGTTCAATATGAGCTTGGGATTTAATCCCGACCAAAGTTTAGCCCAACTCTCCAATATAACGTCAATTCTAAACGGTAAGTTACACTTTTTTCCTAGCAAACGCAAGAGCTGAATCCGGGGCGGGGCGGATCGCTAGTTTTAATTGAATGATCAAATCCGTAAAGTTCTCATATACATTACAATTTAGCCATTTTGTATCAAAGAACTGTTTTTTCCAATAACAATTCAATTTTTAGTTCTTCTTGCTAACTTCTTTGGAATACTTAATTTTTTGGGGGGGGTTATGTGATAAAGAAATGGTTTGTTTTTGTCTCTTTAATATAATTTTCCTTTAAATCTTCTTGATTAGAGGTTTTTCTATATAATTGCTATTTTCCCTGGCAAATGCATGAGCGCGTTACCGAGTGAAACCTGGGCGGGGCGGATCGCTAGATTTATCTAAATTATCGAATCGGTAAAGTTTTTATGTTAATTTTAAAGGTACAAGCACAATTTAGCCATTTTGTGTCAAAAAACAGCTTTTCCACAATAACAAGTCAGATTTAACCAGTTTTTAGTTTTTCTTGCCAACTTACTTGGAATATTTAATTTTTGGGGGGGGGTTATGTGATAAAGACATGGTTTGTTTTATTCTCTTTAATATAATTTTCCTTTAAATCTTTTTTATTGGGGGTTTTTCTATATAATGGCTATTTTCCCTGGCAAATGCATGAGCGCGTTACCGAGTGAAACCTGGGCGGGGCGGATCGCTAGATTTATCTAAATTATCGAATCGGTAAAGTTTTTATGTTAATTTTAAAGGTACAAGTACGATTTAGCCATTTTGTGTCAAAAAACAATTTTCCCACAATAGCAAGTCAGATTTAACACCAGTTTTTAGTTTTTCTTGCCAACTTCTTCGGGATATTCAATTTTTTGGGGGTTATCTGATAAAGAGAGGGTTTATCTTTTATTCTCTTTGATATCTTTTTCTTTTAAATCTTGATTGAAGGTTTTTCTTTAAAACGGCCATTTTCCCTGTCAAATGCATGAGCGCGTGACCGAGTGAAACCTGGGCGGGGCGGATCGCTAGTTTTACATAAATCATCAAAACTATAACGTATGGTTGATCATCGAATCAATGTTCTTATTTTCTACCTGACTCGTATCCTTACAGGTTCGGCATTTAAAGATTTGTCTCTGGAATCGCAAGAAACCGAAGAAAGCCCTGAAATTTTAAGTATAATTCCCAGTGACATAACCTTGACGTATCACAGCCATTTATACAAGCAGAGTAAAAAATCCGAACCGAACAGTAACGAAGTAATAACGGCACTTAGAGAACAAATTGTTAATTTAAAATCTGAGCTTCAACTGAGAGATAACGAATTGAATAAATTAAATACCGGAAGTAGAATATCCGATACAGATGAGGAGCAAAGAAACAACAATCTAAGCGGGTACGTTAGGTGAGTAGTACAAAATGTATTTTTTTAAATATTTTTTTTGATAAACAAAATTTTCAGAGAACTATCCAAGTACGTAACTCCAACAAAAAGTAACACCACTTCAACGACTCTAAAATACCTAAGTGACTGCCACTCAGAATCGGAAGGATGGTCAGAACCAGATAGAGCAGTGTCAAGAGCTAGAATTGGTCTTAGTCATACTCTACCCAATACCGTTTCAGCTAAAGTAGAACGGTTTAGTGAAAGTACCGAAGACGAATATGCGTGCAGCGTTACTCCAAAAATGAAGATGATTTACGAAAAACAACAGGTATTAATTAACCTTGTCCTTTCATAAATACCTTGGCTTTTGTATTTACACCATCTACGCCGGTTATTTACTTTTGCTGTGTCGTTAAAATGATTTACGAAATGACTTATTCCCGCCATTGACGCTGTGACACTTGTTTTCTATTTTTCAATTGGTTTTTCAGATTATTGATCTCCACCAACAAATAAGTGAATTGCAAACGGAATGTGAACAAAAAACTCAACAATTAAGATCATCTGTTGCTAAAGAGTTGTACGAACAGGTAAAAACTAATTTGTCGGAAACGGAAGAGAAACTCCTTAACGCCGAATCTCTAAAATCGGAAGCGGAAAATCAAGTCGCAGTTCTTAAAATTGAACTGGAAGATTTAACGAAAATTAAAGAGGATCTAATGAGAAGTTCTGTTAATAAAGACAAGGAAATGCAAAATTGTATTAACTCTTTGGAAGTCGAGAAAACTCAGAATCTGAAGTTGACAGCAGAGCTCGATAAGGTAGGAAATTGTATTATCTATATTTAGCATTGACATAATTTGATTCTCTTCTTAAGGTTATCCAAAAAGCAAAAGAGGACTTGGTCATTTATGAAAACAAAGAAAAGAAATTCAAACAACTCGAAACGCAAATGAAAAAGGTCGTCGAAGAATTTGCGATCGAAATAGAAGCGGAACATTTTAAAAAACTGGAACAAGTGGAACGAAAGGCAGAAGAAAAAATTAATCGAATCCACGAAGATTATACCAAGAGGATTAAGGAGATCGAGGACGACTATTCAAGAAACTTCATAAAAAAATCCGATGCAGAACAAAAACTATTGGAAGTCGATAGATTCATACACGAATTAGACGAGCTAAAGAAAATGGTCGATTCTTATGAACAAACAATAAAACTGTATCGAAACAAAGAAGAAGAAATCAACAATAAGATGACAGAAGATGGAGAAAAAATCAGCAATCTAAGGAAGGAATTAGATGCTACAACTTTACAATATTCCGAGTTGGTTTTGGAAAAAAACAAATTAACCAACGAGAAGACTAAATTAGAACAAGAAATCAACAGGTAATAACGTTATTTAATTTTCTTTATTTGTATATCGTGGGATACGTTTCCTGTTTTAACCTTCAAGCGAGTTTTTTCCACTTTTCTCGATCCCTTGTTAAATTATTCCGGTTCCTTATTTCCTTCTTAGCGACATCCTCCACTGCTGTTTTCTCCTACTTTATTCTGGGTCTTGTCATTGTCCCTTCCAACAATTTTGTGATCTGACTTTGGGTTTTATTGAAACCTTTTTGGATTGTAACCACATTTGACTCGGGTATTAACTTTTTTCCAACTTGTAGGTACAACTTAAGAGACGTCGAACTTAAACAACAACTATCTGAAATCCAATCCGACTACCAGACGCAAATTTCTTCGTTACAAAAACAAAAATCAGAGCTTCAAGTAAAAATCAGCGTCTTGGAATCGAATAACGCGGAGCTACTCAATAGATTCGTACGGACACAGGCTCATCGCGTCGAACTTTCTGCTACAATGCCGAATTTGAGTACCGCTAACGGTAGATTCCATCAAGGTATTGGATTTCAAAGACAGTTCTCTCATCCCAGTTACAGTTCGGAGGATAATTTGGAAGAATGTACCGGGTAAGTTGAACTTTAATACTACACCAACACTAATTTTCGATGCAGTTCACCTTCGGTCTCCTCAGTCAATGTTTTCTACAGCTTTTATTATTCATTTTTATTTATTTTAGGTACAATTTGAACGTTTCCTTGGCGAGGAATAGACAGCCGCTAGACGTTGACAGACAAGAAGCCAACGCGTCTCCTGATTTGGGAATCGAGAGTGATCAAGGAAGATTTTCAAGTTTGGAAATGCATCAAAATAATACTAGTATCGTTAGACCGTTATTACAGACCATAGAATTGACGGAATCTATGAACAATTTACTTGATGGAGAAACCAACGTCACTGAAAAAATGAACGGCGGTAAGTGTACTAACTATTACTAACGTAGTCGCGAACTGCGGTCCATCGTGAGACGTAACTTTGTGACAGAATGTCTGAGATTTTTTCACTGCAGGTATCTTTAAAGTTGTAACATGTCTATCGACCTGTTTCGATTTTATAAAATAGTACTCGCCGTCATAGTAGCCACTTCCAATTATAGTTCTGTGATCTCAAATTCTCCTACTCTGACCGCTAAGACAATTGACAGATTATGCCAACGGCCGCTTCCAAAAAAAAAAGCAATTGAAGGTAATACTGAGAAAAATATGCGATAGAGAAGGTACGTCTTTACTCCTAGACAGTCGATAGCGGAAAGGGCGTTTGGCATAATCTGTCAATTGTCTAAGCGGTCAGAGTAGGAGAATTTGAGATCACAGAACTATAATTGGAAGTGCGAGCGGTACTTAGAGGATTTATTTAATAAAATTGAAACAGGTCGATAGACATGTTACAAAGTCTGAACTGAATAGACTAGTTCAATTCCAGACAAATGCAAACGAATCAAAAATGACAGATAAAGGTGGAAACAATTCTTTATATGCCATTTTTGAACCGCTTTTTGACAGATTTCTTCTTTTATGGAACTCTTATTACAATCCTAGACAGTATCGAAAAATCCTTCTGATTACGTCTTTTTTCTCTAAATATGGCTGCCGTAGAAGTAGGTGGAACGTTAGACAGTGGAATTACGAGTAACTAAAATTGTTTTTTTCCAGTAAAATAACACAGCAAAGTTATAAAGACGTTGAAATTTGGAAATATATTCTTGTGAAATAAACTAAAACGGTACAGAAAATTTAAAATATGTAGCGCTTTATTAGCCTGCAGCAAGCTGTAAATAATTGCTATGTATCTAGAACAAATTGAAAACAGTATGCACGATTCGTTATATTATGTCACTTCACCGTTGTTACACCAGACATTTTTTAAAGCACTGACGACTAGGTGAAACTACTGAGTATCACCACTCAGATGAAACCTTCATCCACATACTTGCGAATAGCATAGCAATTCAGAATCCTAGGGCACAGCATCTAGGAGATTATTGCATAGAAGAGGGACATTTACCTGTTGAAGCCTGCAGATATCCTAGAATTCCTCGGGGTAATAGGACTAAAGGAGCTTCTAATCTCTGAGACCCTCCTCAGAAACTAAGTAGAAGTAAGGGGGCACGATAGATCTCAGTGAATGTCACCCCCATATACTTACATACAATGTCCATACGAGCGTCTGTTGGCGACACTCACTCGTTGGAACCATACTGACTATTGTCGGCAACTTCTACAAACTTTGTCAGAGAACATTTTACTTCGATTGTCGGGATCTTAGCTTCCCATACAAAGTCTCACGATAATGGTTAGGAGATACCTTCCCACATGACCCTACCAAGGAATCGGGATACTCTGCAGTAAGCACGTCCAAGCGAAGTCACTCGGTGAACCGTATTTAGACACGGACAGGCTCTAAAGGAAACTCAGCGGCAACAGCATACTGTTACGGCAACATTGAAAGCTCCACATTATTCTGAACAGAACATAACCGGCGCGCGCACTGCGTGAAACATTGTCTTGCAACGTTGCAACGTCTTGCACCATGGTTATTGTTATGAATATAAAAACATCTTTTATTTACTTAATTTCGATTTGCTCTTGCTATTAAAAAAGTTATATGTATGTACGCCGTTTTAGAAACTGTATTATGCTTTTAGGGGATAAACAACATTGCTGCCAGAGTACGCAAGAATTAAGAAACGAGAATAACGAACTGAAGAGAAAACTTCACGGATTGCGACGTGCTTTTGAAGAAACGGCTCAACAACTTACCATGGCCAATCAACGTAAGAGACAAGTGGAAAAGACAATTTGTAAACAAATTCACAAAACCAGTCAAGTGTTACGTCAGGCTAAGGCGAATCTTGATTCTGGTTCAGAAAGTGATGCGCTAAAGATGTGAAAAGTGTAAATATTAATTCGTTTCCCCAGTGTTTTTATCTATATTGATATAATTTATTTGTATATATGGAAACGCACAATGAACATCCTGCCATTTTTAAACAAATTTTAGTATTGAGGCAAATAATTGTTTTGCGTCTTATAAACCCATTTTATAACACCATTGGGATGTGATAGTTCCTGTGTGCCAAGTTTTATGTTTAATTTTACGAGGGATGACTGCTATGGTAGATTTAGCATAAAAGGCAGAGCGTTCGTGTACAATGTTAGTCGTTTAATGAAATCAACAGTATTTTGTGATAGACCTGTATATTTTTGTAAACTATGTATATATTTGAAAATGTAGAATAAATCTTTTTGATTTTTTATAAACGAAGTTTTCTTACCTATTCCTTGTTCTCCCAAGTTCTCTCAAAACTATCTTGTAAGAATGTTCTGTGGTTTCCTTATACCCACCACCCCTCCCGCATCCTTGTTTTCCCCCACTTTTGGACACTTACTTAAGTAGCCAAAGACAGTAAAAATGTTCGGTGTGCGAAAGAGAGGCCATCTATCAATGGGTAGCCCAACTAAACTCTCCTTGGAATTTACACACAATAAAACTAACTTTTTCCACCAAAAAAGTAACATGTTTCACTAGCATTATAATATCCATCTTAAATAAAATCTAAGTATCAGAATTGTTCTGTGGTTTCCTTATGCCCACCACCCCTCCCGCACCGTCGTTTTCCCCCGCTTTTGGACACTTACTTAAGTAGCCAAAGACAGTAAGAATGTTCGGCGTGCGAAAGAGAGGCCATCTATGAATGGGTAGCCCAACTAAACTTTCCTTGGAATTTACACACAATAAAACTAACTTTTTCCACCAAAAAAGTAACATGTTTCACTAGCATTATAATATCCATCTTGAATAAAATCTAAGTATCAGAATTGTTCTGTGGTTTCCTTATGCCCACCACCCCTCCCGCGCCGTCGTTTTCCCCCACTTTTGGACACTTACTTAAGTAGCCAAAGACAGTAAGAATGTTCGGCGTGCGAAAGAGAGGCCATCTATGAATGGGTAGCCCAACTAAACTTTCCTTGGAATTTACACACAATAAAACTAACTTTTTCCACCAAAAAAGTAGCATGTTCCACTAACATTATAATATCCGTCTTAAATAAAATCGAAGTATCAGAATTGTTCTGTGGTTTCCTTATGCCCACCACCCCTCCCGCGCCGTCGCTTTTCCCCACTTTTGGACACTTACTTAAGTAGCCAAAGACAGTAAGAATGTTCGGCGTGCGAAAGAGAGGCCATCTATGAATGGGTAGCCCAACTAAACTTTCCTTGGAATTTACACACAATAAAACTAACTTTTTCCACCAAAAAAGTCGCATGTTTCACTAACTTTATAATATCCATCTTGAATAAAATCTAAGTATCAGAATTGTTCCGTGGTTTCCTTATGCCCACCACCCCTCCCGCACCGCCGATTTCCCCCGCTTTTGGACACTTACTTAAGTAGCCAAAGACAGTAAAAATGTTCGGCGTGCGAAAGAGAGGCCATCTATGAATGGGTAGCCCAACTAAACTTTCCTTGGAATTTACACACAATAAAACTAACTTTTTCCACCAAAAAAGTAGCATGTTCCACTAACATTATAATATCCGTCTTAAATAAAATCGAAGTATCAGAATTGTTCTGTGGTTTCCTTATGCCCACCACCCCTCCCGCGCCGTCGCTTTCCCCCACTTTTGGACACTTACTTAAGTAGCCAAAGACAGTAAGAATGTTCGGCGTGCGAAAGAGAGGCCATCTATGAATGGGTAGCCCAACTAAACTTTCCTTGGAATTTACGCACAATAAAACTAACTTTTTCCACCAAAAAAGTAGCATGTTCCACTAACATTATAATATCCATCTTGAATAAAATCTAAGTATCAGAATTGTTCTGTGGTTTCCTTATGCCCCCCACCCCTCCCGCGCCGTCGTTTTCCCCCGCTTTTGGACACTTACTTAAGTAGCCAAAAACAGTAAAAATGTTCGGCGTGCGAAAGAGAGGCCATCTATGAATGGGTAGCTCAACTAAACTTTCCTTGGAATTTACGCACAATAAAACTAACTTTTTCCACCAAAAAAGTAGCATGTTCCACTAACATTATAATATCCATCTTGAATAAAATCTAAGTATCAGAATTGTTCTGTGGTTTCCTTATGCCCCCCACCCCTCCCGCGCCGTCGTTTTCTCCCGCTTTTGGACACTTACTTAAGTAGCCAAAAACAGTAAAAATGTTCGGCGTGCGAAAGAGAGGCCATCTATGAATGGGTAGCTCAACTAAACTTTCCTTGGAATTTACGCACAATAAAACTAACTTTTTCCACCAAAAAAGTAGCATGTTCCACTAACATTATAATATCCATCTTGAATAAAATCTAAGTATCAGAATTGTTCTGTGGTTTCCTTATGCCCCCCACCCCTCCCGCGCCGTCGTTTTCCCCCGCTTTTGGACACTTACTTAAGTAGCCAAAAACAGTAAAAATGTTCGGCGTGCGAAAGAGAGGCCATCTATGAATGGGTAGCTCAACTAGATCTTTGCATATATTTAACACCCAGGATATAAATGAAACAAAAATTGGTATTTTCCAAATTTATTATTGCACATGGCATTGTTATAAAAAAATTTGTAGAACATCTCTATAATATATAGTCTACATTAAATTAATTACAAAAACATTCTGCAGATGAAAATATCATACTTTATACAATTTTTCACGAAACAAAAATTAACACATCTTTTACCACTCATATAAGTTTAATCAAACAATGCAAGACATTATCATCAATCTGTGGATAAATTATAACATTTGGACAAGAATTCTTCCATAAATGCGTTATGATTGGTGGTTACAAAAAAATTCCTGTAATAACTATGGAGAATCATAACTGGGACCGAATTCTTGGTTGACGGAGTGAAGCTTCCAGAGATAACAATACTATGTCTGTGTCACTGCAGCGACAGAGTAACCAAATAAGATAAAGACAAGAGATGTGTTCTCTCGAGAAGCTCTACACCCTCAATCAAGTAAACGATTGTAGATCATAGAATTACGATACCGGAAGGTGTAAGAACTACGAAAATGTAAGGAAGAAGTAATTAGATAGTCAAAATGAATTTAAAAACCTCTTATCAGTATATTTGTAGAGCTGTAGACGTTTTGTTCTTGGTCAGTTCCTAATAAATGTTTTTTTAGTTAAAAATAAAATATTCAATTTGTCCAGATTGACGTTCTTACCTTACAATACAATCTTACTTTCTGCATTTACTTACAGATTCACACACGTTTTATACAAATAAAAATAAAACAACTAAAAAATTATCACAAAAAAAGAAAATTTCACTTTTATGTCAAATGTGATGATTACACTAATTAACTATCATATTCTTAAGACTATTCCCAATCTAATTTGAAAATATGTGGGGCAATTACTTAGTACAACGAGAGCTGACAAAACTATAGCGTTAGTTACTACATTAAACTGTTTTTCCTTTACGACTGAATTTGCAATCATACATTTTAAATCCATTTACAACATCGTCATTATTCTGTTTAAATATAAAACCTACTCCTAGATTTCATTTCTCGTTTTGGATTAAACTGTCTAAAATATTTTGTTCTAACAATTATTAAGGCCATATAATGTTGCAAAAGACAGATAATTTAAGATTATTCAGCTCACCCAGCGTTTTAGGACATTTTGAAAAGTTTAATACTTGCTAAAAGCTGAACTAATTATATTTTGATTGGTGGGTTTGAAAAAGTGTGTTTAAATTTTGGTTTTAGCTATTTTGTACAAAAATATATACTTGATATTAACGTGTTAATATTTTGCTTGATGGCAATAGGGAAAATTCTAAAATGGTTAAAAATTTACGGCACACCGTTGTATTTGACGAAGATTCACCTATTAGAAATGTTTTCAAGATTTTGATTTACATTTTAAAAGGTATGGTGTCTAATTAATATTTTAAAGCTTATTATGCACACAGAGTTGGCACATTGTCTAATATGTAACCATACGTTAACATTTTTTATTTTGATACAGAAATAAATAAAAATTCACCGTTGATAATGTACAGGAATTTCTAAGTTATGTACTAAGTAACATATACTGTATCCTGATTTAACAGTTTCATTATCTTCATACACTTTTTTTGGTCCTGGGAATATTTCTTATTCCATAAGCATTGTAAACCACGCCCTTTTCCTACATGACAGCAACAACAGGGAGTAGGCATTATTGATCCGTTACTGTCAAAATCGCGTAGGAATCTGTAATCTATATACAAAATGGTCGCCACATTTGTCGATAAGTGTTTGTACAATATCAAACGGCATATAATTGAAACTTAATTCAAATGATTTCATGACAAAGAAGACTCAATTTTGTGCCAGTGTTTGTTTATACTTGGTTCGTAATCTTGACAAAATCTTGAATTTAAAAAAACCACGAAGCAAAATATTGTAGGCACAAATCAATAATTTTTTCAAAATTGTCCTTTTTAAGGAAAGATTTCCCTAATATGAACTTTTTTGTTTGTTTGTGAATAATGATAATTATATTTACACAAAAGTTTCAGAGACCTAGAAATAAAATTGGTGAATGTGTCTACTAGGTGGCCTATAAATTCGACAAGTAAAAATCAAACCGATTTTCCATCAGGTTGTAGTACAGTACACCAGCAAACAATAAGCATTTTTTGTATGCGCATGTCTGAAAGGCGCCATTTCTCAATGTACGTCTCTCAAGGTCATAGATTTTTGTTACCAAAACATCAAGCTTCGTTTCTTGTTCTTTGGTTTGTAACGTTCTTCCATCCAGCTTCAACTTCTGTTGTGATTTTGGGCAATACAAGACCGGGAGACTTCTAGTGTGCAAAGGAACAAGTGAACTACACTTCTCGATTACGATTAAGTATTAGTGCATTACTGTCCTTTACAAGTGTTGCCAAGATGGCATGTCTTGTATTGTCATTACCAGAAATTTTGTAAGATACAGTACCACTACACCAACACTTTTCAATATAGACATCTCCAAACTATTGTACAACACTTCGGATTATTAGTATGTGGAAAAAAATAAAACAACACCGGGGTCGAAAGTTCCAAATTTTAAACCAGTCCAAAATTTAGCCTGATGGGAAATCCGTTTCATTTTTAACCTACAATTTTTTGACAAAAAATAAAATAAGTTACTGTCAAAGATGCTTAGCTGACGAAAAACTATTTACACTAATGAAGTGACGGACAGAAGAGGTGTATTCATATTTCAAATTATTTCATACTGATTGCGAAAAGTCTATTCGTGCCATATGATTTACACAAGTACGACAAGGAAAATATGAGCAAAACTACTTGAAAGAGCGAGAGAAGAATAATTGTGCGCTCAGCGATGGGCGTGTGTTCAGTTCCAGCTACCAAAAACAGTTGGGGGTGTGTTCAGTGCTCCCCTATTTTAACCGCTGTTGCCAGAAGCGCAGATAAATTTGTACAAATGATATTTTTGTTTCGTTATCGTCGACTTTTTTGCACGCACTATTAGGTAAAACTAAACATTTTCATCCGGCAACAGTGTCCTATTCAAACTTTAACACGCCCATCGCTGAGCGCACAATCATTTTTTTTTCTATTTCAAGTAGTTTTGCTCATATTTTCCTTGTCGTACTTGTGGAAATCGTATAGCGCGAATAGACTTTTCGCAATCTGTGTATTTAAAAGGGATGAGGAATTTCTTAACATTTAAAACGTTGAAAATACTAGTTACCGTTCAATGAACAGTATTTTTTTTCTAACCTATATGTACAATCTTCAAATTGTTTAACGCCTAACTATTTTGATTTTTTTTTTAAAATCAATTTTAACAAAAGTATTTTTCATATTTCGCGTCGTTTGTATTTTAAAAACACATAGCAACTTAATAAAAAATTCATATCAACTGTTTTTTTTTTTGGTTTTTACAATTTATATATTTTGTTTCAAATTTTTACAAATCATGTCAATCTTCAATCGAAGATTCCAGTATAAATCCATTAAAGGGTATAAATAATATGGTAACCTTCAACAAATACTCAATTTCTTATAAAATATAGAAATCCAGATTAATCGACAAGTTTTTTTGCAGCGTTGCCAGTTCATAATAAAAAAAAAAACCAATATTGAATTTCATATTTGTAACTGTAATGTTTGAAGATAGTATAATAAACCCGCTACTTATAACTCGACGCAAAATTTGTAAAATTTTAAATTTTAATCATGAACTGTCAACGTGAAAACTGACAGACGCCAATTAAGTCTTCCCTTTATTTCTTCAGGTAGCAAAAAGTCAATATCACAATAAAATTAAACCATGTCATCCTCAGACCATTAGTTTGAAGTGTAGTAGGATGGGAAAAGTGATCGGCAAAATTTCTTAGACTACGAGAAAGGGATCTTCGATGGTTTTGTTGACTACAAACTGCAAATCGTCGTCTTCACTCCTACAAATATAACAAAACATTTTTTACTCCTACAAATTAACATTTATTAACATTATGCCACTTAAGGTAGTTGTCATGCTAGAATATTCATCCCAACATAGCGCTACCGGAGCGGTAATCAATTTCCTACAACTTCGGTGGTCCTTAATCCTCAGATTATCAAGATATTTTAACAGATAGTTGTTAAATACTAACCCAAGTCAATTTCAATGGTAAAGCTTTCGAAAATGTTAGTAATAATTGTAAAATGTATGTAATCACAAAATAAGTAGATAACTACATCCATTACAACATATTCATTTAACACAACATTTTTTTGTTAGTAAAAATACAAATATTTTGATTATGACAATCCCATTTATGTTTCATCCTCTAGCTGTAAAACAATAAAAAGAAAGTGGGTGACAAGTGACAGGCAAATCAGTTCCTTAGAGGACATTTACCAAAATGGTATTATAGGAAAACTGTTAAAGCCGTTGTAAGTATGCTAACAGGGAACTGGTGTTGACAGATGAAATCCCGATGAATATTATCCTAGAGAAGGATACTGCAGTCTGGAGGCTGATTGGCTACATAAAAAGGGTCTAAATGATATGAAAACATCTATAATATATTTTCTAACTACCACCAAATATTAACTACAACATGCAATGAAAAGGCTACGAACAGCGATAATTTCAACATATACACACTAAACTACATAAAGGAACAATATAATTAAAAATATATAACCGCAACCAAACAAATTAAAATAATTATACCAAAACGTATGTAGGAACCTATTTCTTTTCAAACCTGCATCAATGGAACATTCGCTACTGTTGCTACACTCTTTACATTAACTGGGATGTCATATCAATAATGTTGAATTAAATTTTTTTTATTTCAATTCCCATAATTAAAATGTATGTTTTATCAAATGAATACGGTTTTTTTTTGTAGTTACCTATTTCTCAGTTAAATGTGTCCTGTTTGGAATAAATCAAACATTATTTTAGCAACAATCAATCCAAGAATCAAAGGTAGGACGAAGTTCCTGAAAAATAACATCGTGACAATGGCATGAAGAAACAAAAATATAAATTCAAACTGCTTTGAACATATCAAGTTGAAAATACGAATTTACTGGGTGTTTAAAATGATTGAGAGTCTACAAAGTCTACAAACAGACAAAACATAATGGGATAACCGGTATTGAGCTATTATCGTTTTGAAATAATTAATATATTGTAAGTAAATATATTAGTGGAGCAAATAAGATAAAAAAAAACATCAACCAAAAACTTCATAGCTTGGAGTTGGTTATTAGTATACTTCAAACACTCAACTAAAAATAATAATAAACATGTAACAAAAATACCATAAAATCACCAACAATTATTAAAAGCTCACGTGTTATTATTTTAACATGTTTGTTACACATTTAATTTGAAAAAATAGTTAGACAGCTGTAAAAGTATTATTGTAACACCCACTCACACAGAAGCGACACCTTTTCACTTTTCCAAAAAAATATTGTTAGGATAACCGTTATTTGACATTAATGGCACCTAAAACGCATAGAGAAAGATTAAACGAAATAGAGCAAAATTGTCAACTGAGGTCTATAATTCATATAACAACAGTACCTAAAAATGGAGGTTGTTTTTAATAAGAACGATGGTGTCGCTTCTTTGTTAGTGGGGTACCAATTTTGTGCTTTTCGCTTAACACATTTTACGTACTGTGCATTATTGAATGCAGTCTTTCTGGTTTTGAATGCTTTTAGTAAACACCCTACTCAGCATCATTTCCAGCCACGTGCTGCTTATATAAGCGTGCTGTTCTTCAAAAACTTCAACATGTTTACAATCCCTAACGAAAGTAGACAAATAACATAAAAATATTAGGTTGATGTGATATCGATTAATGAGGATGGGCTGGTGAAAATATTTGAAAATGGCAATGGCAAGAAATAATTACAAAAAGAAGATTGTAATGGCAGAATATTATGGAAAAAACTGTAATGTTACCCTTTGTGAAGTACTGAAACATGACATGATATATTATGATGAACATAAATAATTTTAATAAACAACATTTCTTTAAATAAAAATCACACCTACCGATAACGTTTTTCCAAAGCTCCACTTTGTCCATCCAATACAAGAGTATTATCCAGAGCTGCCATTGCCTCTTCTACATTATCCACAATACCGCTATCTTCAGCGAAATGTTCATCTGGCCACTTTCCCTCTTTTCGCACTACGTTTTCACAAATCTCAGTTAGGTCTCCTTCTTGTTCTGTAACGACATCTCCGTTATCCGGTTGATCTCCTTCCAAGATAACTGGAATTGGAGACGTGGGGAACAAATGAGAAGCAGGTCTATCATCTTCTGAACAGGTAGCAACTGCCGATTGACTTCGAGTCATTCTTAATGTGTCTACGCTACTGGAAGGTTGGTAAAGGCTTTGTGTGATATCACGTGCGAGGATTGTCGATGGTCGTACTTTCACTCGGAAGAATTTGGTACACTTGGGCACTTTATATCTATTGTCAGACTGAAAAAAAAGAAATCAAGTTCTATTCTATTCTATTCATTAACGTGACTAGAGTTGATTTTAGACGGTGGTTGTCCTTGATATATTTAAAAAATATTGATAAAGACAAGTGCATGTCGAATTGTATTGATTTGATGATCCTTAAACAGCACTAAATCAAAATCAAATAACTATTAAGGACTACGTGTTGTGCAATAAAGAACTCTTATTTATCATCAGATTCCCCAGGGCATCACGACATGCGGAATTGCCTTATACAAGTGGATATTGTAAAAGTAGTTTTGGTTTTAGTAAAAATATTAACCTCACTTCTCATTAGAACCAAACGTTTCTCATATTCACGCCAAAAAGGGCTCACTAATGACGCCAGGCACTTGAAATATTTCAATCTTAAATTAATTGGTTTGAACCATTTCACCGTCTAAAATCAGCTTAGGACTAATTTACATTTGACATTCTCTATACTTCAAATGTCTTAAAAAGGTTAGGCAAACAAAAAGTGTTAAAAGTAACTAAAAAGGTACTGACTACAAATACAGTCAACGGGAGTGTAATTGATTAAATATGGTAAATAATGTCTTACCTTTCGAGCATAGCAGTATTCTTTATTAACTACTTCTCCCATACAATAATACTTATTAGGTTCTCCTTCGATAACTTCTAAACCTAATCCTTCTAAATAATCGGAGTGTAAAAAGTAAAGATGCTGTTTTTCTTGTATAACTCGAAAATTTTCATGTTCTTTATCCCAACAAACCATAACCCGATCACCGGGTTTGCAGTTTTCCACGTTGATCATACCTTTTTTGGTATATTCGGATTTTTTTTCTTCTTTTTGTTTCATTGGACTGGTCGTTACATCTACTTTGGCTGAAAACAATGTTTATTATGAATTTTTCGTTCAGAAAATAAGTTTTTGTCTTTCAAAACAGGAAAACTGACGTTAGGGACCGCCAAAACATTTTTTTCGGCAGTCTTAGTTTATTTGGTGAATGATAATTAAGGTCTAAAAGCGAGAGAGACTTGTCAAACATCAGATACCTGATATGACCCGCTGATTCAACATTTTCCGACAAAGAGGTCTCCTCGGATCTTCCGACAGTTCTAGACTTACCATATGATGATTCAGGCGACAGTGCCCTGTTAAAAGGCCAGTTAGACAACCTAGATCCTGGTAAATTAAACCAGACTCTAAAACTCCTTTAGCTGTCTAGGTATATAGCGTTTGTTTAACAACGAGATGTCAACTACTGCTTTTGGTCCGCTAAAATCGCCCTCTCTTGCCCTTTTCATTGCCACCCATACTAGAATGACCAGGGATCCAGACCAGAAACATTTTCCTGAGTGTTTCTATCGAGGAGAGTCTTTTTTGACAATTTGATATCAATTTCTACGTTTTATGGTAAGAGCAAAGTGATTTTGACTTACCTTCACACACAGCCACCGAAGTTGCCATATCCACCGCTTTTTCTTTCGAACCTTTAATACTTTCCAATTCCTCCATTAAAGCTTCCTTTTCATTTTGCAAATTGGTAATCATCTTCAACAATTCCACATCGGAACTTTCCGTCGCACTTTCGGCTAGCTGTTGAATTGTACTTTTATACTTGATACATTCCAAGTTTAGGTTCTTTTCTCTCTCCATGAGAACGTCTATTTGTTTATCTTTCTCTTCGGTTATTTTTTTGGCAAGATTCTGTAGCGAGAGATCTTTTTCTTCAAGATATTTATTTTCGATTTCTTTCGTTCTGATTTCCATCAACTTTTCCCATTTTTCGCGTTCTTTGATGATGGCTTCGCTGACGGCTTTTTCTTTGTCCATATCGAAGTTATCTTTCATTTGTTGAAGGAACGTAGAGTTGCTGGTTAAATTATTGATGTCTAATGATTTTTCTAAATTATTTTCCGAAGGGCTTCTTTCCATGGTCATTAATTTGAATCTCGCTCTTATACTTTCTATTTCTGCTTTGTGATCTCTAATAAGTCTATCCGATGTTTCTTTTACTAATCTATTCTTTTCGGTTTCCTTTTCAAGCAACTGTGTTCGTACATCTTCCAGGATTTTTAAATTCTCCTCCTTAAGTTTATCTAAATTTTCTTGTAATTCATTTGAAGTTTCGCTATATTTCAAAACATCACTTTCTAAAGTAACTTTTTCGTTTAATAAATCTTCTATGTGCTTGTCTTTCAGTTCCTCTTGTTTCTTCAACTCCTTTATAGCTTCTTCATGACTCCTTATAATTAATTCTAAAGTATCTCTTTCTTTTTGTTCCCGTAAAATAATTAGGTTTTGCCAGGAACTCGTTACAGTATCGTACTGTTGACTAGCAAAGTTTCGGCTGCCTAAAACTTGTGTCCTTAGGTCGGTCAGTTCGGATCTGAGATTCACTGTCGCTTCTCTAGCCAACTGATGGAGTTTACTAAGCACTGTCTTTAGGCGATTGTGCTCCGATCTGGATATCTGAAGGTTATCCTGAAATTATTTTTGTAAATGTTAAAAGTATCCTTTTTTTTAATGTTTAAGTAGAACCAAGGCCAAATTTAGTTTAAGGAAACATCAAAATAGGAGCATTGCCTAGTGTACTATTCTCTCGCTAATATCAGACGTACTGAAGCCAGCTGTCTAAACAGGATGTCAAATAAAGAAAGTGGAGTGACATGATTACTCACCAGGCACTGACAAAGCTGGGAGATCTTTATTTGCTTTTAGGCTTTAGCATGTTCAGAGTTCACGCATTATCATCGAATGTGAAGCACTGACTCACTGCAGGGAGTGCTGGGAGAGCACTTGGGGAAAGATTTCTCCAACGATATCATGAAAAAAATTATCCCTGACTAGTCTCTTCTCGTAAACAATGCAGCCAAGAGCACAAAAGGCGCAAAGGTTGAAGTGCCGAGGACTTGAAACCTCGAGATCGTTATTACTTAATATTCAGGTCGCTGAGGTATGTTCACAGACAAATTTTATTTTGTGTGTAATAGTAACAATGACTTAAAGTGTTATTGACCGTAAAAAAATATTAACGATGGATTTTACAGCATAATTTGATGACCCATGTGATGGATCTTGTCACTATGAGCATGATCCCGAGACAAAACAGTAATACTTGGAAGCATACAACTGTTTTTTCGGTATGACAATGACAGCTGTCAAGTTTTTTCGATATGACAATGACAGCTGTGAGGTTTTTTCGAAAAAGTACATTCAAAATGCTTGTTTGGAAGACAACCGGTGTAGAAAAAGGACAAAAAGCAAACTATTTATGCAAATTTCGAATAATTTTGGCATTGGTTCTACATGTGAATGTTTTCGTGTACATGCAAGTCTGTAGAGGAAGGATGTTGAAAGGATTTTGGGCCACCAACCATAGAAAATAAAGAAGGAGGAAAGAAAATAGTGACCAATATAAACGAAAATGTGCAAAAATAAAATAATTGCAAATTTAAAGTGTTTGCGTGTAGAAATAATAGTGTTTCAGTATTTTTACTGACGAAGGAGGCAAATTACATATTCAAAATTATACAGCATTCCATAAGTGCAAATAAATAAAAATAGCATATATATAAAGTTTGTCACAGCTAATTCAATTGCAGCTACTAAAGTCCCAGTAGACTTCGCATCCAACTCAGTTCGAAAGACGATGGTCTAGACTTGGGTAACTGGTTGAAGTAACTGTGGTATTATTATTATTGACATTTAAACAACTTTTAAAAAACCCGTTCCGAGGAGTTCAGTTTAAGGTCAGTATGGCAAACAAAAAGTGGTTTTTCTGACAAGAATGACAGTTAATGTCTACCATTCAAAACATGAGATTTTTGCAGGTTTTTCATCATTCCGAACATTTATATTGCTTTATTAAAACAATGAATACACCCCGAATCATAAATCGTAATCCTCAACACATCTGTGGCCAATCATTCTGGGAATTTTTGACAAGTCACCATTTCATTATGTCACTAGTTACTTATGTCAGGTGTCAGTGGAAAAAGCAATCAGAAGAATAAAGTGATACAACTAACTAGAACTACTACAAAAGTCTAATTGAAAATAAACATGAACGATTGAACGAATATCAAAAAAAAAAAATAAAACTGACATCTGACATAACCAGTGACAGAATAAAAGAAAAGAAACGGTGACATGCCAAGTTTCTAGAATTATTGGCGTTGATTATTCAGCTAAAACGTCATTGTTTTAATAAAGCAATACAGATGTTCGCAATGATAAAAACACTGCAAAATTCTTATATTTTCAATGGTATACATTAACTGTCATTCTTGTCAGAAAAACCACATTTTGTTGGCCCCACTGACCTTAGACTGAACTACTCTATTCAGCGCTACTAAAAAGTCCTACCAACTTTTAACCAAAAAACTAAATAACCCGACTCATTACCACACACAAGCTTTTAAACAAAAAAATAAAAGGAAAAAAGCGCAAACAAATTTTTTTTTTGGCTTTTAATGTTCAAGAATACCTGCAACAAAGCCACGACGTTATGCGCCGTATCGAGTTGTTTAATAAATTCAGACCCTTGACTGAGTCCCGTTTCGATACTAAGGCTCGAGGGTAGGCTCTCGTCGATGTAAAACTCATCGTTAGAAAAATCTCCTACTCCGACGACGTTCTGTGCAGTTTGGTGGCCCAAAGGACTATTTACCTGTGGACTCTGTGGAGTGTGTGGGGAAATGGATTTAGACCTTAGCGCAGGATTAGCGTGATAGTGGGAATTGAAACAACTATCTGTAACTTTGGGGTTGGAAAATTCTTCTATCGATTCTAAGGATGGGTGTTTAATGTTAGTGAACGAGTCTGTATTAGAGCTGACACTTAAAGTTCGTTGAGAATGATAAAAAGAATGTTCTTGTTGGGAGGATTTTTGTTGGAAAGTTCTAGGAGGTTTTTTAGGTGGTACGGACGGTTTGTTGTCACTGACCTCTGTGGAGGTGGAAGCGTCTTGGGTACGTGGACGAGGCGATGGTATGTTTTTGTCGAAATTCAACTCCAACGGACTTTGGCCTACTTTCTCGAACTCTTCAGTGTCCGTTTCAGATTCACAACCCCTGCAAATTTGTAAAAGTTAAAAAGTACACAAAATACGTTAAACTAACCAGTTTAGAGAGTTGCTAACTCTAGCAAAGCAGTTACTTACCTATCTAAATCCTTAAGATGCGGCAAACCAGTTGCTGTCGTAAGACACGGCTCGCTACCGGTACCTCTCAATATATCTCTATCCAAATCACTAGCTAAACCTACATCATTAACAGCCTGTATTAATTTCTCTTCCACAGCCTTGATCACTTCCTCGCTACCTATTTTCACGTCTAGAGTTTCATCTTTCCTAGCGGTTAGTGAACGAAGAAGAAAGAAATTTGTCAGAGCACTCGTATCAGGAACGTTCAAATTATCCGCCATGTCAGGCAGTTCTTTTTTTAATCTATACAAAAAAAAATGGAAAATAAGGTTACTTTTTGTATTAAAATCAATAAATTTGTATAATCGTACCTGTCTATATCTTCTTGTGTAATTTTAGGTAAAGTGATGTCGAACATGGGTGGTGCTTGAGTGGCAAAATTCGGTGGTACATCATCCATACCGGGAAATAGGGAATTTAAAAAGTGTCCATCGAATTGAGATTGGAAATCTTTTCGCCGAGTCACTTCTTCGTTGTGGATGGTTAAGAGGTGACAAGCTAATTCAGACGCCCACTGAAAATCGTTATTAAAAATTAAATAATGATGCAATTTGGCACCATTTTAACCGTTAGGCATGATTAGGTGATCCTAAAAGGACAGATTGACAGTTGTGGTTAGGTTTTTTTTTGTTGTTTTCCGCGGACTTTTTTCAGTTTACTTTTGCTCATTATCAGAAAAAAACACTTCGCCATCATTGAAGAAGAAAACATATTGGATGCGAAAAAGAAAATAACTCCAAACTTTCTGTTGGTTGAACGGTTACATCTCATCGAAATCATTTCAAAAAAACATGGGGCAATCCTGGAGGATAAAAAAACAAACAGGACTTCTGTGGAAGACCGAACAAAAGTTTGGCGCAAAAGCGAAAATGACTTTAATGCAACTAGTACTTGGGGGATATGTCGTGACAAAGAATCCTTAAACGTTTATAACCGAAAGAGGGAGGTAAGAAGGTTGAAAGCAAAGGAAAGTCAGCTTCGATTAAAAACTGGAGAGGGTCCTGAATCCAAGATAAAACTAGATCCAGCGGATGAAATGCTACTTTCAATCAGTAATTAGAAGAGTGTTGTAACCTTTTCACCACGATTAAATGTATTCAACCCACCAACATTAGCCGGTTAACTTTAATTGTGATCTTAATCGAGATATTTTAATCATGATTAACTGGCCTTGGTGCAAACGCACATAAATCTTTCCTAGAGGTGACAGGTGACGTAAGGCTATTAGGAGAGATTGTGCTGCCGACAGAAGCAGAAGCGACATCTTACATTGTGCTGCTATCTAAGAAGAGAAACATTTGACGTGACACGCGGTTGCGACGAAAAAATCTGCACTACCGGCGAAGAAGAAACTTGTAGGATTTCAAATGGTGGTCACGTGACTTAGATGTATAATTATATCTTACCAGTAAAAAATGTTGTGAGAACGTCCTTCGTCTAACTACTTCGGCAAGAGCACAAAGATAAGTAGCTGGGGCTAAGTGGATTTGTTGAAGGATTTCTAAATGTCTTCTTAGCCTTTTTAAATTTTCATGGTATATTACTAATTTGTGATCGGTTTCTGAAATGTGGTCTTCAATATACATCACCCACCTGTTAAAAAGAAATGAAAAAAATTAATATATAAAACTGAGTCTTTCAAATTTGAACTTACTTGAGTCGATGGTATAAATTCACACTTAATTCTTCTTTAGCTTTAGCACATCTGCGTCGAATGTCGCATAGTTGGGCATGGTTGCTGGCCATCATTTCCAGTTGTCTCTTATGCGACCGACATAAGTCGGGAAGTACCGATGCGTCTTTTGTATTACTAGCTCGACTTTGATTCTGGAACAACAAAAAGTACATTCCCATTTTATCAAATATATATTTAGGAAAGAATCTGGAGTGAGTAGACAATCAATAATTGTCCCTGGTCTGGATCCCCTGCTATTCTGATAAGTCATTTTGTTAAGAATTGTATGATTAACTTTAACATTTTAGAAACTTCGAGTGAGAATACGAAGGACCACTTGAATTGAGGTTCAAGACCTAGTTACCTATGTCAGCTACGCTTCCAGAGGGATAACGCAAATTAAGTATTATAACCTGTGAAATTAATAAATGGGTAGAAGTCAGAGACTTTAAATAGATTCAAGTAGTACCTTATTTAATTTACGTGTTACAACCAGTGTGGATTTGGAAAAGGCACTATCAAAACCATTCACCCGAACAGATGGAAAGACAGACACACTAGAGGGTGTTATTAAAGTTCAATACTTTTGTAAGAATTTTATTATTAGAAATTCTTACACATTTGCAAGAGTGGGTGCCACAGATGGTTTTATCGGAACCAACCATTGGATGAAATATTATATTGTAAGACTGTTTAAACCGGAAGTAAGTGACGGATTTAGTTTCGATGTCGCTATAGGTCTTGGTTATATTGATTTTAGATGTAAAGAAATTCAAAACGCCTCCAATCCATCAAAGCTTGAACAAAATTTATCATTCCAATTAAAAGTGTATCCGTAAATAATTTACCTACACCTGGTATACATTTGAGACGTAAAATGTCTGCACTTTTTGTTTTTTATTGATTAAAGAGTTCAATGGACAATTTAAACATCAATTACCTATCCATTTATTATTTTTATAATGTTTGATGGATAAAATATAATTTTAGATTCAATTACGTGATGCATGACAAGTTTTTGTTATTTATAAGGATTTTTTTTTAATAACATCCATGAATATATGAAATTACTATTTCTAAGAACGTATTTACAATATTTAGTTTTACAACAATAATTTTTTTTATTCCGAGAAATTAACGCACCACTTTAAAATAAACCGTAAGTATTTGGCCTTGACCCTTAGTATAATATCGGCCAGCTAAGGTCTACCTCTTCCATTCTATTCATAGGGCAACCACCTACTGGTTCGGAAATATATTAAAAGTAAATTTTTAAGTTTAGAAAACATAATATCTTAAAGGTTAAAAATCAAAATGCATTTCCAAAATTTAGAACAAAAAGGTCCTGTGGGAAGGAAGTTATTTGAATTTTTTTGTATAACGAAAGGTACGATTGAAAATATAGAACTTATTTCAATTTATTTCTGTGTGATTCTATGAGTAGTTCAAATGTCCATCTTACTTTGACTGACCGCCTGGCAAAACAATATCAAAACAAACATTTCGATGAGTTAAAACTTTATGCGATGAGTGAGTAATGATTGTTATTTTTTGAAAACACTCTTTCAAGAGAATAAAAACCATTTTATCCCAGTAAAAGAGTATTCTTTCTTCAGTGTGATTCTATGAGTAGTTCAAATGTCCCCCTTACTTTAACTGATCGTCTGGCAAAACAATATCAAAACAAACATTTCGATGAGTTAAAACTTTATGCAATTAGTGAGTAATGATTGTTATTTTTTGAAAACACTCATTCAAGAGAATAAAAACCATTTTATCCCAGTAAGAGAGTATTCGTTCTTCAGTGTTATTCTATGAGTAGTTCAAATGTCCATCTTACTTTGACTGATTGCCTGGCAAAACAATATCAAAACAAACATTTCGATGAGTTAAAATATGAAGAGTGAGTAATTATTGTTATTTATTGAAAACACTCATTCAAGAGAACAAAAACCATTTTATCCCAGTAAAAGAGTATTCGTTCTTCAGTGTGATTCTATGAGTAGTTCAAATGTCCCCCTTACTTTAACTGATCGTCTGGCAAAACAAACATTTCGAGATAAAACTCATTCAAGAGAATTAAAATCATTATAACCAAGTAGACGACTCTGACTCTAAGAAACATTAATCGAACAGTTTTTATTTTTGTAAAGAAAATATTGAACTCAAGATATCAACTTTTTTAAGTTGAAAAGTTTTGGGATCTGAAAGTACTTGATAAGAACATCAATAAAAATATTAGCAGCAATGTTAAAAATAAAGAGAATCTACTTACGTTGGCGAAAGATAGGGCTAGTTCGGCTTGTTGTTTTACGAACTTCTTAGCTTCTCTCATAAGTGTTTCGAGTCCGGACAGTCGCTCTCCAAGTCCTTTAACTTCTTTCATTTGACTGTTTTCAGCGTTTTCAATCATCTCAGCGATATCATTGGAAAGGGATTTAAAAACTTTCTTATCGAACTGTAAAGAAAATATTAGAACAGTTGGTACAGTTTGCCCAAAATCAATTGCAGATGAACAAGATCTTTAGCTTCTGTAATTGATTTTGAAAAAATGTTACCAGGATGATCGTTTTTAATAGAATTATTTGTAAGGAAAAATATTCTACCATAGCAACTTACCTGTTGAAGACCTCTAGAACAATGTTCGTATAGTTGGTCCATCGTACTTTTATTATCAGTTGCAGATATCCAATCGAACAAAGTAATTTCTTTACTTGTCTCACTAGTCTGTGATATTATATTAGTAGCTTCCTCATCTCCTCCTTCGGAAGTTTTGGAATTTTCCGTGTCTGTTTGTTGGTTGGTCATAAGTAAGACTGGTAAAACCGGTATCCTTTGTAGGATCTCTAAATCGCAGTTGAAACTGTAATAAGAAATGGTCAATAAATTGCGGTTGAAATTGAAACGATCGCAACTACATTTAATAGTAACTTTATTAGTTTGCGAGATGGTTCCATAAAAACAACATTCATAATGACTTTGTTTTAAATGATCTTAGATGCGAGATGATACAACTGGTTACGAGATGAGATAAGAGGTTACGAGACGAGACATATTTTTTCCAGAACTGGCGAGATCGAGGCGAGATTTCAATTTTCTACTGATCTGGCATTTGGCATTGAATTTACGGATAAGATATGTTTTTATTTAGTTATCTTAGGGAATTATTGGTTAACGAATGGAATACCCAACCTTTTTATAAGCATTTGTTAAAGTACATTCTTTATTATATACAGGGTGTTTCTATATTCAACCAGCAACGAACCTAACCTAAGCCAACCCATCCAAATATTCGCCTAATAATGTTTTTTGCAATGAACTACTATTTTGTGCCTTAAAAACTGCGATTCTATTTTTCTAGCCAGTTAATTATTGTTGAATTTTGATATAGGAACATAGTTACCGAGATACAGACAGCTAAAATTAAAGAATTTGTTATAAAATAAAAATGTCAATAGTGCAAAAGCTATCAAAAATATAGAGTGATTTATTAGTGTGATAAAGCCCAGTTTGTCTGTTATCACAAAAGGTAGGAGAAAAAGTTGATTATAAAAATTGTAGTCACATTTGAAAATTAGTTACAATGTTACACCCTGTATAAAGCCGTAGTTGAGTTGAGCCCTCAGTTAAGTTAAAGTATTTCCTATAGTTTCAAAAACTATACTCACACAGAATTTCTGGGTGGATCTTTGTTTAAGTACTCATCGTGCTGTTCGGGTGATATTGAAAAAACTACTGTGCTTTCTCTTTTATCTTCTTTTTTATCATAGTTTTCATCTTCGTCTGGATCTTCCCTGTAATGAGTAATTTTGAAAAAAAAATACGTGAAAATATTTTCAAAAAATATTTCTTTACTATTTATTCGAAAATTAGGTTAGTATGAGCTACTTTTATAAATTTTTTAGCAATTTTAACCCCGTTTCCAACTTTATGTCTTTAGAACAGATCTTGGGTAAACAATTTTCATTGAATTTTTTTTTTGTTTTCCCCATACTTCAAAAAAGAACATTTAAATTTTATATACAATTTTGTTAGATGTATTAGTAGGAAACTTAGCAGATCTAATAGTTATTAAAGCCTATACATTTTCAGTTAAAATATTTCTTGAAAAAATATTATCATTTTAATTTTAAAGTGGTTAGATTCGATAAAAATATTTATAACAAGAGACAGATCCATCTATGATGTAAACTTAGATAACGATAAATAATGTCTGGTCTTTTAAAAAATGTATCTTATCTACCACAACTCAAATTTAATAGACACGAGGTGAGAAAATTCATTTGTAACACTCGGCGAATCCATTGGATATGCATATGGCATTCGGTAGTTTTTCCATTTTAAAAAAAAAGTTAATCAAAAAGGTTCGGTATTTAGTCAAAGCATTAACATTTAATATTTTGGTAATAAAAACTTGAAGTATCCAGACATAATTAAAAACTGGCACTTGGGTGATAAAACATTATATTAGTATTTTTATTATAAGTGGAAAGAAGAAGAAAAGAGGAAGCAAACTAAAAGGTTAAGTATAAGAGCAGATATTAAATTTGTTTCGACACATAAGAAACTGAATTCAGCCTTTTGACACAAACTTCTATTAAGTTTTTGAAAGCCAAAAATTGGTACGACCTCCTTCTTCACCATTTTCCAGAAGAGTCCTGAAGGGGTCTGGTACCAATTTGCGACCAATTCAGAATATCCAGGGAACAGTCCAAATAAAGATACTATTTAAAATTATATTTTCTATTTACTTCAAGAAAAAATATTGATCTAAATTTAATATTTTATAAAGAATATATATTTTTTTTAATAAGTGACATGAAATAACGTTTGCTTGTCAAATGTCAAAAAGTTGTAAAACTATAAGTAGAGATGGGATTATTGAGCTTCCTAACTTGTGGCTCCGTATAGTTCACCGGATTCGTAAAGAGAAACATTTTGACCAAAAAAAATGTAAGTAATAGTGTCAAGTAAATAACAACAATTTTGTACTGTATAAAATTTTGTCAATATTATCTATAGATTAGTAGATTGAGTCAATAGGAAAGTGCATGAGAAAATTAAACAAATAATTAGCTATAAATATTAATAAATGAACAAAAAAAAATTACTTACAATCCCAAAAATTTGATGTAAGATTCCCTCACATCGATATAGTCTTGGAAACTTTTTTCGAAAATCTCCGATCTCTTTCGAAATTCGTCGGTGATGTCTTCCAAGTTAGCCACGACTGCCGACCATCCTTGTTGTTGAAGATGTTGGTCGTGGACCAGGTTTTCACAAGTGGTCAATTGTTTTCTGGCCAATTCAACTAAGTGTTGAGCCATTTGGGCTCTTTTACCGACGGTTGCAAACGTCACAGGCATATCACAGTGTTCTCTTACTTTTTGACCTATATCTGTAAAAGAGATTTTTTTTTACTAAAAACACAAATTTAAAAAACCTGTCAAGATAACCTAACTATATAATTTCAACTTCAAGAATCATGTCCAGCAGAAGAAGAGACATTTCAATGAAAACTATCCACCTCACACAATTCTGAAAGTGTCACTTTTATGTAAAAATGAAAAAACATGTCAAAAATCATATAAAAGGGGACGTCTTTTTGCTCATATTATGTAGATGTTATAACTTCAACCTCCTCCCCCCTATGGTCATTTTAAGACAACTTACATTAGAAGAACAATAGTCAATATCACAAATTTCTAGTACAGTGGATGTTTCTCCAAACGGTGTTTTCAGAAATGTACATAAACACAAATTCCATCCTTACAAAATTGAATTAGTCCAAGAGAAGATTTCGACCGGCATCTACAGTTTTGTGAATTGATGAGTGAACGACTCCAGCTTTATTGTACAATATCTGCTTTCCTGACTAATGTTTATGATTATAGATTCTGGGCAAAAAATTTGGGAGTTTCATAGTCGAACACCACAAAAAATGAACTACTGGTGTGGCATTTTTGGTGACCATATTTTATTGAGGGGAAACTTAAATGGTGAGTCTTATTTACAATAATTACTGAGAGAGATTTAAAAAATTGGGAGAGGTAACCACAGGGAGAGAGGGTTAAAGTTATAACATCTATGTGAGCAAAAATTATATGATTTTCATTTTTTCATAAAAATGGCGCCTTCAGAATTATGTGTGTGTAACGCTCTGTATAAAATACATTTCATGTTTACAAAAACTGAAGAAAGTCACCTACAACTTTCCTATTGGTATCCGAGATAATTAAAGCAAGTTATATTTTTAAATTCTTGTTTCTTATTCACCTAAACTTTTTGTTAAATACAGCTGTCAGTTGCCACAAATTTGTAATTTTCAAGCTCCAATATTTTCAAACCACTTTTCCTTCTTTATTCCAACACACTTACATTTGGATATAATATTGGGAATAATTTTTTGTTTTCAATACAATATTTTCAAGTGACAAAAATACTTACCACTTTCAGTTCCCGAATCCAAAGTCGGTAGAGGAGGTGTTGGAGATTCAATAATTGATTTGCTAAATAGAAAAATTGGATTTGTATCCGTGCCTGCTGAATAGGAACATACCCTCTTGTTGGGATCTAAACATTCTCCTCCGCTTATTAGTAATACTTGTTTATCAGCTGCTATGTTGAATTCGTCTTGGACAACGCGTTTCAGATTGGCAACGCTACAACAAAACAAATTTTGTGGTATTTACAATTTCATTACACTATTTGAAGGTGAAAGAATGTTTTTATCAAAAAACTGACTGTACCAGCCAATTTTTTGTTGTTGGTGATTTTGAACAAAAGGAAGGTATGTATAGGAAATGTTTCGCAATTTAAATTGCTCTTTGCTAATTCCCTTGATGCATGGAAATATGAACCTTTAGGTTTCATAAACTGGATTTCACATTTATTGTACATAAGATGGAAACCGTTCAAGTTATGCTTTTGTAGATTTTCTATTTTGTAAATTCATTTTTGTTTATTTACAAACTGAAAAATTCAGAAATACGGAACTATGATAGTTAAACACGTAAAATATATTTATGACATATCAATACAGGTCACCTAAATGTATACTAACCCAGATATTCCTAACATTTTTAGATATGCAAATTGAATGTAGGTTATCATTTTTTGAAAATTCAAAAAATATAAATGTATACATGTAGAAAGGTCGACGGGACAGACACTATAGTTTCGTCTAAAGAGATAAGAAAATTAATGAAAAAAAATACGTTTATAGGCGTTGTTTAATGGAAATAATGTCATCGCACATGACAGTGACTGATAAGAAATTTAAGCACAATTTATTAGATATTTTCACTAAAATCCAAACGCAAATAGTGTTTGAAGTACAATAAATAATTTACATATTTGTTGTTTTCATACAGGCGTTTATTTATTTAAAGATGTGCTGAAAAAGTGGAAAATCTAATATAAGTAACTGTTGGAGTAAGTTATTTGTAAATTACATGGTCCATATAAGGAATTATAAAGAGAAAAAGTTAAAAATGTCGTTGGCTTAAGAACCTGATCTAATGACCTAGAAAATGGTAAAAATGTATTTAAATTCAACACTTTTTGCATACAATATTATTTTTGCAAAGTTCAAAATTTGATTACAATGATTATGCGTGAACTAGCGATTTTAGGTTAGTCATTTGAACCCAACAGAAAAAAAAGACAACAATCATATTGTTGAATATCTATGAATGGATTTCATTAGACAAATGTTGTTTAAACTGGAGAATAATTTCATTCATCATCATCATCATATTAGTAAATGTTAACATAATCAATATTAGTGTCTGTATCAGTGTTGTCAATGCGAGGATAATTATCTGATATTTAGGTACATGAAATTTGAAAATATAGACATTTAGGGCAGATGGTCCCTAGTTTTATTTTTGGTCCAATATAAATTGTTTTATCAATATTTAGAGTTAAATTTTTAGCAAGTTTGACTTTGTTTACATATCTCTTGACACTCTTGACAGTTAACACTTATGGTATCGATATTTGCTTATCGATTCAAAATCTCGATTGTTACTACAAAAATACAACTACAGCGATATGAACACGCCCACCCAGGGCTCATGTTTGCTTCTGCTGACTGTTAGTTAGGTTAGGTTTTTATTTGCTTTTCTCAGGCAACACCCTGAATTAGAATTCTTCAAAATTACTTTTCAGTGCTTCAATATCTTAAGGATTATTCATTTTGTTGCGCAACTTTTTTCCCATTTAAATTAATTTGTATATACAGGGTGTCCCAGGGTAAACATTTTTCTCCACGTATTTACTTTTTTTACGCTTCTAATCTAAATAATTCACAATATAATATCAAAAGAACTTTACTCTACATTATCCTGCACAAGTATAAAGTATTATATGATTCGGCACAATATTTGTAGCTACCCAAATTAAACGAACTAAGCATTATATTAGGTAAACATATTGTAATATGACTAAAAGTTTGACGCTTCTTGTTTACCCAAAAAGTACACATATGCAACACTATATACGTTTCATTGTTAATCGTGTTGTATAACCAAAAGTATTGTGTGTTGCATAACCAGTATTTTTATAGGTGGTTGCATAACATGGAAAACGTGACGATGACGCGAAATCCATGAATTTTTGTTCACCCAAAAAATGCTCAACGCGTCTAAAGAAGTTTTCACTTCAAAAACCAGATATAAAAAAACAAAATACTTCATCCAAAATTGAATTATCATTATTTTTAGCTCATCTATCATTAGTTTTTAAACTACGGAGACACCCTGTATATAACCATTTCCGAGATTTCTTATCTTGGACTACGCATATAATTTTAGTTAAAATTCTTTTACCTAGGATTAATAAAATTGTAAAAATTGGAATCAAATAGAACTAAATAGCTAATTCGCCGTGTGGTATTCTAGAGATAATGTAGATGATGTCATAGCTTGTTTTGTAGGCAATTATATCGAACAACTGAACGATTTCTTTAAATTTCATAAATAATTTATACGAAAACATTAAATTTACTCTTCGAGTCAGAAAAAGAAATTGAATTAATGTCGTACACATTCAATTAGTTGCCATAGCAACTGCTGTAAATAATTCAACATTATTTTTAAAATATTTTGGCAACCTTATTTGTCTAGATTAGAGAGAGACACACTGTATAAGGTAGTCGAACTTAAAATCCCAGAAATCTCAATCCTCACAAAATGTTTGACGATTGTTAATTTTTTGTTTCCAGTCTCGAATCTGACAATACAAAACAAAAACGAACGAAAAAAGTACTGCACAATGAAGCAGAAATAAAACCGGATGGCTTGTAAAATAAATTCAAGTCTGTTACTCTTTTCTTAAAGAGGTAAAATTGTCTAAAAACCTAAAAATAAACATGTAAAATTGCGTAGGAAATGCAAGGAAAAAGTTGGCACGTGTAGCTTGTGGATTTCATCATACTTTTTAAGTCTGATTTAGTAACCTTGAGAGTCGCAGATACTGATATTTAAAAAGCGTCGATACGCGGGAGGTTTCGCACTCATCACTGGTTTAAATATTTCATTAATTAACTAATGCTCTAGTGTCGACTGAATAAAAATGGATTAGAGCCAATAGTTTGGTGGAAGTTGCGTCAGAGAATTGGTTTTGTATTCAAACACAATAGTTTCTTTTAGACAGTGCGCACAGATTTAGTACTTTTTATTTTATTTCGTAATATTGACCTAGCGGCGGTTTGAAACTTGTTATTTTTTTTAAGCCTTATACACTGCTTAAAATTATTAGGTAAACTTATCTTACCGACTTTGTCCTGGTTATATTTTTAGATACCTAATTATTAGATTCCTATGTCTATGCGTATTTATTCACTATAAATCAAATTAAAAGAAAATATCGTCCAGCCAATACGAAAGTTAATTAGTAATTTAATTAATAAACAAAATTAAATACATTAATGGTGAGCCTTATTAATTTTATGCAAATTGATAATAATAGAAACAAGGAAATCTATAAAAAACGTTCTAGTAAATGCAACAATAACAAAAATATTACTCAGCTCAGACAGTTTTAAACTAGAAATATGTCTTGGTGGATAAAAGATCTAAGCTGAACAACGAACAAGTGGTAACGTATACAGGAAGGTGCAAGTTTGATTTCGGATCTTCAGAAACACAGTAGATTTCAGTATAAGTTAGATGCATTGTTGAATCATTTTACAAACAAAAAATATTGTGCTGGTATTCATGGGGTTCTTAAAAATTAGATTCAGAAATATTTCCCTTCCTTCAGAACATATTATCCAAGCTTTTGCATTTTTACTTTTTAATAAAGCTTATTATCTTGTACGAAAGATGTGCAGATGATAAACATTTTATATAGACACTGTTTTATTCAAATATATTAATAATTAAAACTAAAACTCACCTTTCGAGAGCAAGATTCATATCTAATGTTATCATGCATCCGGAATCCACATGGAAAACGTGCAGCATCTTGAACTTGCAAAGTTTCAAACTTACGCAGATAATAATTTTCTAAACATACCTGAAATGTTGTTCATAATCTTTGTAATGAAGATGTGAAAATATTTTGTTGATAAGGATATTTCACACTAACTATTTATGATATTGTGAGGTTGATTTGTTAATTAATGAATATTATTGAAAATGCAAATAAAATTTGTTTACAAAAGGAAAACGAAATTATGCGATTCAACAGGATAACATTGAAAAATACCTAGATTGCTGTGTTTTTGGATCAACAACAATGAAAATAATGTAAATAGTTTTTATTATTGCATTTTAAACTGTAGGATATTTGTCAAGAAACTTAATATGAAAATGATGAAACATGAGGAAACTTTTTAATTGGGTTATTTTCACTAGTTGAATATTTGTTTATTGGTTTTTATTAAAATCTAGATTCAAAAAACATTTGGCAACAAAATTTATATCTATATATGTTCAAGATAAATGACTAATTTTTTGTTTATAGGTACCAAAGTAGATAACAGTGTTATCATCAGTATGTAAATGTTCTTAAAATAATCTAGAAGATGCTGATGCTGATATAGAAAAAACAGTTATTTATACTTAGGTCACTGGCCAATGGCCATTAATGACACAAAACATATTTTTGTTTTTAAACAACAGCCAACATATAACTTTACTTTATTTATAAACATTTCAATCTAGATTTATCACTATCTGAAATCCTGCTATAATCAAGGTACTATAATCTATTTTGATAAGAAGCTCTACTCTGCTTTTAAGAACATAATGATTTTTTAAAATTAAAATTACCTATAAAAGTAACAAAAAATACTTTTTTTTAACAAATAATAAACTACAAAGTAAGTACATTTAGACAATATGAAACTTGAGAAATAAAACTGAATTTGAGATGCAAAAACCTGTTCATACAAGTACTTACTCCATCATAAATTTGGTTATACTTATAAAATCCAATAGGTTCAACATTGCATATCCTTATCAACAAAAACATAACATTTAACTTTAACTAAATAAACACAATTAAGCACGATTCTTTCGGAAAATTAGGACGTGTTTACTCAATATAAAAATAAACAAAGGAACAATTCTTTTCAAAGTAAAAAAAGAACTCCCGATCATTTGGTTATCATTCAAATGCGTAAAAACGAATTTAAATACGAATCGCACCTAAGAGGTGTTGGACACACCGATCACAAAGAATTTTTAGTTTTTTTCAACCATTGTTATGACAGTTTAATGCCATTTTCACAGCTGATATTGGTAAACACTAATTTTTTCGCATCCATTATTTTCACTACGTTTTACACTAATTTTCATTATTTCGTTTCAATATACTCGACGAGTTATAATTAGACATTCTATTTCAAAACGTAAATTAACAATCAGCTGACTAGGAAGTGTTATTTTGCAAACTTTCAAACGACTTGTGCTTGTGACATGCAATTCATTACCACCAAGGACATTTTAGGTTTTGGGGGAAAAGCTAGGGATTTTTGTTATTGGAAGTGTATACTGCACCGATCAACCGACTTCTAAACTATTTTTTGTGACGTCATTATAAAATTCTTTATCCTACATTAAAATATCTTTAGTAAACTTTTATAAATCAATCAACTTACTACGATTTGAACAGGAGAAATTTCTTTAAATAAAATACTCAATTTCGGTAGAATGAAAATTTATATTATGAAAACTTGTGAATCGTCTGATCGTAGATGAAATTTGTTGTATAATATAAGAAGAAACATAATATTCACCACAAACTTAATAAATAGACACATTTTATTGGCAAATTGAAATTACGGTTTCAATTATTATATCGTTTGTTATCTAAAGATCCGTACTGTTGGAGAAATATACATATCCTAAATTATATGCAACTAATTGGATTCCGAAATAAGAATTAATTTAATGGTTATATTCTTCATAATTCAGATATTAATTTGTTTCATACTTTCAAATAGAACTAGACGTTACTTAATAACAATTGTTATGTTGGTATAATCATTTAAATAACGCTTTCTAATGAATATATCAACCTTGTTTTATACAACACACATTACAGTCGCACCAGTTACCTCGTAAGTGAAAACTAACTATACAAATACCTACTAAATGTATTGATAACACTGCAAATATACAATACATTTTTTTCTATGCAAAGAAAACTCTAGCAGCAGTGGCGTAGCTAATCTTGCGGGCGGAAGGTTAAAATAATAGCCGAATATTTTTTTCCATTCTTACGTACCTATGACTATGGAAAATAAAACCAGCTTCAGGGGAATGTACAAAATATGGTACTAGTTATTGTAGTGACCTTGGACCTTTTCGAATATTAGCAAAATTGACCTGGTCGGATTAGACACCATTCCTTTAAATAATCCCCTTATTGTCATTTTAAATATTAAATGAAAATGGTACCCAAAAGATAATCTTTTATGATTTATCAACACACTGTTGACAAATGGTATCAACATTTTTGTACCTCTCGTCAGTAATAATTTATAAACATTACGAAATTATTGAAAAACATATTATCAAAATCAACCAGGAGTTTCTCAGTAAAATAGTTTCCTTATTCTTTATCTGGTAGTCTCCAATCTAAATTGTTGAACATTTTTAAATAATTTTTCAGCTAAAACGGCATTCGAATATTATACGAGATAAATATTTCAACTATTTAAGATATTTAACTTCAATTTCCAGAGGTGATTTAAATCAGTAATCGTATACATTTTTGTCTTCTCTACCAATTCTATCAAAGTTGATAAAGTTTGAGTTGACGGTAGCAATTTTACATATTCTGAAGAGTTGACATTAGCAATTTGACAGTTTCAGTACCACTCCACAAGTCTGGAACGCTACCTAAGCGTTGAATTGAAAAATATAAAAAAGATTATATTTTCATTTCCCAAAATAATAAAACCAGTATTACAAACCGTATATTTTTCTTATTACCTTCAATATACTGGGCGTCTCATTAAAAAAGCTGCATTTTTCTAATAAATATACAGATTGACTTGAAAATATTTAATTATGTAAAAATAACACAGATAAGTAATAGGCAAAAACATTCACACTAAGCATATTTTAAAAATAACCTTAGATATTCTCAACAATAAAAAAAATATCAGGGTGATTGCAACAAGTTTTGGTAAGAAATATTGTTTGTAAATATCAAAATCATAACTAACAACAATTATCACCATTATTCAGTTTACGGTTCTATGAAAAAGAGACCTTAACCGGCTGGGATTATTAAAGGTGAATCAAAATGTTAAAGGTTGTCAAAATGTGATAGAAAAGTGAAAACAATCTTCAGAATTATGCAACCGTGAGAGTAAAAATAAAATTAAAAACAAAATTGATATCACAAAATAACGATCCCTCAACAAGAAGCAGCTTTAGTGCAACTCTTAAGAGATAATCGTCGATGGGTTTAGTAGAATTAGAGATCTACTGGCTCCCAATCTACTTTCAGCAGAAGGAACCTGTAGCTGCCAACAAAACTCCAGTAACCGTTGAAACTATAGGTTTATTCCAACTGGAAGTCAGGAACCGTTCTGGAATCGTATCGAGTACTGTATAGAGCACAAACTCGAATTAGGGATGGACACATCAACCTTTTCACCACTTCCAAAAGGTAGTTTTTGTTTCGTCACAATAACGATACTATAATCAACTTTGGTACCCTTTTTGGTCTGTCAAATCACATACCGAGATCTGTAGCAAGGTTACTAAAAGTAGTTTTTGTCTTTTTATTTGTAAATAAACAAACGACTTGTGTTTTTGGTATTTCCCAATCCAGTTTTCATAAAAACCATCTATTTTAAATGACTTGTTCGTGAAAGGAATAATGATAGTCTCCTATACCTTGTTTTTAAACTAAGAGGAGCATTTTAGGAAACCTCAACCACACCACTAAAAGTTACTAGATTGGGAGTGTGTTCCGAAAGGGTCGTGTTCAGACTTTTTGAACTAAATGAAAATTACGTGAAATATGTATTGTATTGCTTGATGTTGTCGTGGCCAATGAGGAATCAAGGCATGTCTAAATATCGAATGATGATTGGCCACAGGTCATTGCGAAAGTAGTAACCAAATGTCACATTATTGTGAAAAGATGTAAGGTTATAATAAGTAGTTTATGTAAAATGTTTCAAGAATTTGAGGATTAATGAGAATATAGAAATGCAATTATATGATTAATTTTTTTTTTCAACATTTGAGGCTTTGGTGTAGCAAAACTAAAAGTGAACAGAAGCTTTGTTATCGAAAAATACCATAATATAGTACTGCAATATATGTAAAACTTGATGTGAAACTTATATTATTAACAAGAAAAAAGAAGCATGGACGTTGTTCATGAAAGGAAATAAATAATAAAAATAGCAAATACCTTGGGTAAAATATAATACTTTGTTAAAAATAAACAACAAATGTGGTAGTAATGATTGAACTAATGACTATTTTTATATAAATAAACACAAAACTGACAAATGTCAGTGTCAGTGATATCAAAAGAGCTGTGTGAAACTGGTGGCAATCTGACCAATCACTAGGCAGCAGAAATGCCAACTTAAATTCAAATCGCTCCTCTTAGTTTAAAAACAAGGTATAGGTGCTGTGACGCAAGTATGTGGATGGAGGTTTCTTCATCCATGCCACAGAATCTACATTCTTCTTCCTCCACTATTTTGAGCTTTTTCCCTGTTAAAACTCTTAGTGCAGTTATCTTTACAGTGGGAATAATGCTCAAATGGTTGCTTGAAAGCAAGTCTGCAGTGTTTCTTTTCTTTTTTAAATATTTCGCACAGAAGCAAAAAATAAACAACTGCCTTTCTTTTAGCCATTTTTAACCATACAAAAAAATATATTATTTAACTCAAAGCTACAAGAAAATATAGGAAAACTCAATAAACATCTGCACCAAATGAGAACCAAACAATTTCGCATGTGAAACAATGCAACAGTGTAAAAATATCGAGCTGCCCACTGCATAACGTCTAGTGCACGATTGGCTTTGCTGGATCCCCACTTTCAAATTTGTTACGGCGCATCGTCACCTCATTTCACGAGATACCGGTTGGAGTGTACTTTACGACACAGAACCTACCAATTGGATAACGAAAGTCTCTACCAACCAAACCCGACCGAAGTCGTTTCAAATGAAACCAGTCATTTCAATTTTAGACCACCTTTGATAACCTTCAATTCCAACAATCCCAGTTGGTTTTAACGCAAATTGGATGACATTGACGTGTGTCTTTTTACAACTACTTAGTATCGTTTTTTTAATATAACTGTAATAGTAGTCAGGACTCGTATAGAGCTTTTTATAAGAAAATGAACCATTTTTATGATTTACTGTGTTAATTTTGTCGGGGACTTTAAAAACAAAATAAAATTGATTCGTAATTTTTACAAATCACAGAAAATGTTCGCAGTTTGATCACAATTCGTTAGATTTAAGCAAAATAATAAATATGTGCGAGTCGAAAGTTTCATGAGATCGTAGTTATTTTCATTTTAAAATCAATTGCATAAATAGTAGAAAAAAATAAATATCAAAACTAGTAAGTACCTGCTGATAAGGATCTTTAAGACAGGAAGACGTCAATATTTCATCTATTTTATTATTGCCGAAATTGACCCGGTCAAGACCTTCCTTATATTAATCCCCTTATAGGTAGTAACAACATTCTTATGAACTTGATTAATATTTCTTAAAATATGCAGAGCAAATGGCAAGAATAAATATTTTATATCCCTCACTGAGAAGGAACTTTTTATATATAAATACTACTGGAATAAAATACATAACAAACATTAATATTATAGTCAAATAATTTGTGAGTATTTCAACAAATAACAGTCATATACTTTTAAAAATATAATATATTCGTGATATATTAAAAAGATTAGGAAAACATCCTCGTAGACTCACCATGCAATGTTTTGGTTTTGTGCGTTTGTACTTTTCAAGGAAAGATCCGTGAAAATTCAAATCTTTGTCAGATTTCCAGATATGTCGACATCAGATCGAACTCAAGGTATGTATTTGGTCCATTCCTAAGAAGTTGGCAGTTGTCTTCATCGGGTCCCCGATATATTTTACAGATTGTCACCTTGCAGCAGTGGTCCCACTTAATTAAATCAAAATTAGTCTATTTCTAGGATCTATTTGACATTGACGGTATTCGACCAATAAATTCCTTTACTAAGTTCTTTTTCTATGCATGGAGCTGAGACTAAGTAGGCTGTTCGTCTTCCTCGGATCCTCGAGACATTTAAGCTGTGGTACCATTATTTTAATTCAATATCAAAACTAGTTATTTTGACATTTACAGATGAAGTATGTTTTTGACATTGACAACTCCACCACTAAAATTCCTGGTGCATGAACATTTTTTGCCAGTGTAAAGTTTTGTTAAACAACTAATAACTGACAATAATAGAATTAATTGAGCATATAAACATTAAACAGAAACCGGTGATTTAGGAGATTCATCAGTAGAATTCTGATCTAATGAATTTAACTGAGCTCGACCTATCGATTTGGTCAGAATTCTATCCCACTGTTCAGGTGATGAAGGAGCTTCATCGAGATTCTTTATTTTTTCCATGCCTGAAGGAGAAACATCTAAAAAAATACAAATAGTGTATAAAAACGTTCACTAAGATGTTTCTACAATCCTGTATATAATATACACCGATTATGTTAAAAAATAAAAAATTACATTCTTACATTTAATTCCACATTTCGCTCTGCGGGTCTCCTGTTTAATAATAATTTCGTTGGTAATGTAAACTTCCCTTCTTATTTGATCTCGTAGATCAATCGGGATATCTGGTATCAACCATTTAACAACAATCAAGATAAAGAAGACAACATTTTCAAAAATTAATACGAAAAATAATTTAGCTGCTAGTATTTGGTAATATAAGGAGGTTCTGAGATACTCGTTTGTTGATCCAGGCGGTTCTCTGTAATCTGGATAACTAAAATAATGTATATTATTGTAATTAATATACAAAGCGAACAAACTGTATCATCTATTACAAAATTTAATTTGAATAGGTTTTGTGAAAGCAAAAATAATAATCAATCGCTGGCAATGTTATTTGCAAAGCAGAAACGTAGGGGTGTGAAAGGGTGGAGGGGAGGTGATGTGCTGTGACCTTGCACCTGGCAGGCCGGTGCGGCGGCACCGAGTTTTTTTCTTCTTAAAAAGGAGCCGTCCCTTCGCCGGCACCACCTCAGCCTCTTGGGCTTATTGTGGATTCTCCTAATGTTCTGACTACAGCCTATTCAGCCAATCCGTTCCCTGAATTAACTCATACAGGTTCTTTACTGGTTGGTTGTAGAAGTCTTCTGGAGTCATTTGGGGTCTTCCATATAGTTTTTGCCTCCTGTGGTCCAGCGTCTCACAGTTGCATAATATGTGCAGAGCTGTTTCGGTGTCTTTTTTGCATCCTCTGCATGTAAGGTATCCGCTATACAGCTCTATTTTGTTCAGGTGCTCCTTTGTGGGAAAGTGTCCCGTAAAAAGCCCCGTTATGGTGCGTAGTTTGTTCCTGCTCATTGAGAGCAGTTCTTTCGCTACCTTTTCTGATGTTCTTTTATTAATTTCTTCCCATGTGTTTGCCGGGGCGTATTCTTCCAGTTTTTTTTGTGTTGTTCTTTCACCCACCCTTTAAACCATGACCTAGAGGAGCATCTAGGGATGTCCACAGATAGTTCGAGTCCGTTCATCAGTGTTGACGATCCTGCTCTTGCAAGTTCGTCAGCTTTTTCATTGCTAGCGATTACTTTGTGACCTGGGACCCAGTCGCCAGTCTTCCAAGTTCTTCGTCGCATTCCCATTCCAGCCGAGATGTTACCTTAGAGCTCTAAGTGCTTTAAGGGCAGCTTGATTGTCACTGTAAATCCTGATCTGCCTGTTGTTGTAGACTCTCATGTTATTTGCCTTGCACATGCAAGTATTGCATAAACCTCTGCTTGAAATACCGAGGCATATTTACCAAGCGAGACGATTCCTTCATATTTGCTCGACTTGCTGTATATACCCGCTCATTCCTTGATCCGTCTGTATACCAGATCAGTTCATTCGCTCTGCTGAGTGGGGGTGCGTCCTCTTTCTCAAGCTCCTTTCGATCTTTGATGACAATCTCGAAGTGTCCTCTCCCATGTGTCACGTCATGATCTGATGCTTTTTCCAGTCGGGTTAGACCTGCCTTTGCTTCGCTCATTATGACAAAATGTAGCGAAGGAAGGTCTAGCATCGTTTCCAGACCAGAGATGCATATGTTATCCTGGGGATGACAACCATTTTGTACAACCAGTGGCAGCACCGAGTTACTTTGAACGATAGCGAGTTATTAAATCAAACAAAGCGATAACACTTCGTCCTTTGGATTCCTTATGCCATTTCTTTCCATAGATCTATGTTCAATGGTAATTTATCTTGATTTTGAATAACTTGCACATTGTACATTATTTTCGTTGAATAAAATATTTACACTTTAAAATAATAATTAAAATATGAGGGGACGACGAAAGCCCATGCTACGCCACTGATTAGAAAATTAATGAAATGCATATAAGTAATATAAGATCTTGGTAAATATTACTTACCGACAAATCGTTTCCGAATCCCATTTGCTAGGCCTTGATGCATTATTAAAATCATTCGTATTAAAATATGACAAAGAATTATTTAAATAATTTTCCAAATTTTCATGAGTAGCTAAATAAACCAATCTAGGAATAAAATCTGATGTGAAAGCTATAATAAAACCCTAAAAAATTTTTTTAAATTTTCAAAATTGTGAGAAAACAGGAAATACATTATTATGATGCCATGTCAGATTTTTCAGACAGGCCAAAATTGACAGATCTCGTATAAAGATCTGTGGTCATCCACATGGAACTTATAAATTATTCTTTATACCACTTTTAAGTGAGTCAGATTACCGGAGTCCCGAAAATTTTCTTTTTTCCTTTAGCAAAGAATACACCAGCAACCAAGAAACGAAGCTGCCTTTTCTTTTTTTGTATGTGCATGTCTGAAAGGAGCCATTTTTATACTGAGATACTTGTCATACTTCACTTTGTCGACCAATTATATCGCTGATATTTAAAAATCATTTTCTTAGTGTATTTAGTAAGTTATCTGTCAACGTCAGTCTCTCAAGGTCATACATTTTTGTTACCAAAACATCAAAGAGATTGCGTTGGGCTTCGCTTCTTGTTAGTTGGTGTATTCTTTGCTTTTAGTATGATTACTTAAGAGTCACACCAACTTTGGAACACAACGTGGACCGAAAACAAAGTACTGTCTGGTCTGCTGTCAACACTGAAGCTACATGAAATAAAGCGCCCGTTGCTCCGCCGCTGGCTCACGCCGCAGCCAGTCAGAGGTCGGCATCGCATTCGAGGCGGCCCTACGTTGAATGGTCGAACCACGTGGTGACCCAAAATTATTGTGGTCGGACTCTACTTTACGGTCCCATTACTCCAAAATCAAGAAGCAAGTATGGCAAAGATCGAAAGTAGCTTGAGGAAGAGGACGCACCACCACTCAGCAAAGCGAATGAACTGATCTGGTATACAGACGGATCAAAGAAGGTACTCGGCACCTGAGCGGGTATATATTATAGCAAGCCGAGCAAACATGAAGGAATCGTCTCACTTGGTAAATATGCCTCGGTATTTCAAGCAGAGGTTTATGCAATACTTGCATGTGCAAGGGCAAATAACATGAGAGCCTACAACAACAAGCAGATCAGGATCTACAGTGACAGTCAAGCTGCCCTTAAAGCACTTCAGAGCTCTAAGGTAACATCTCGGCTGGTATGGAAATGCGACGAAGAACTTAGAAAACTGGCGACTCGGAACAGTGTAACACTGGAGTGGGTCCCAGGTTACAAAGGAATCGCTGGCAATGAAAAAGCTGACGAACTTGCAAGAGCAGGATCGTCAACCCTGATGAACGGACTCGAACCATCTGTGGGTATTCTCAGATGCTCCACTAGGTCATGGTTAAAAGAACTACACAAAAAACACTGGAAGAATACGCCCAGGCAAACACATGGGAAGAAATTAATAAAAGAACATCAGAAAAGGTAGCGAAAGAACTGCTCTCAATGAGCAGGAACAAACTACGCACCATAACGGGGCTTTTTACGGGACACTTTCCCACAAAGGAGCACCTGAACAAAATAGGGCTGTATAACGGAGACCTTACATGCAGAAGATGCAAAAAGGACACCGAAACAGCTCTGCACATATTATGCAACTGTGAGACCCCAAATGACTCCAGAAGACTTCTACAACCAACCAGTAAGGAACCTGTATGAGCTAATACAGGGAACGGATTGGCTGTATGCAGAACATTAGGAGAATCCACCATAAGCCCAAGAGGCTGAGGTGGTGCCGGCGAAGGGACGGAAAAAAATGGTAAACACCCGCTTTGCGTGTATCGTCTCGAAAAAGTAGAGATGGGAACACCATCTCGGTATGATCGGTAAAAGAGTAACTAGGCAACAAATAGTTATGAAATCTAGGAGTATAATTTTTCAGAATATTTTTTCTAAAAGCTAATTTTTCTTAATATAAAATGGAAAAACTCAAATTTAATGATTTAAAATTTGAAGTTAGTTACTTACGTTCGTAACAACTGATAGTTTTCCTATGGAATCTAAAATTCTGTACCAGACTCCGATATCGCGAACCCTCTGCGAAACGGGCCTTCGATAGAAAGTTAAAAGCTTTTGGGCGTCCAAGCGCATCTCCAGAATATTGTTCATCAAAGCAAAAAACGGCGCTAACGGAAACGCAGCCACAAATATCGTTAAGAAGCCGTATTGGAGAACTAGAAACGTTCAAAAATTATTTCTATACCTACAAAAACAAATAGGCCACCACATTACAAATAAATTACCCCCCTTACAAATATAATTGCACGCCAATGGTAGATGGAAATTTTTACAAATATATAAACATACATCCATCCAAAAAGAGTCTAGCGCACACAATATGACATAGTGCAAGTGCACACGTCACATTAACATGTCGGTGACGGTTACGCAGTAATGTCACTTGATCTACCAAGATTCGCTTTTATTGAAATTATAATTATTGCTTTTTACCCATTTCTAAATATTCAGGAAATAGACTTCTCGGTCCCCAATCTACCAATTTGTAGTCTTTTACCCATTGAGGTTGACATTTTTTGCAGGAACGGTGATTTTTGGTCAAACCAGTTTTAACCTTCAAGGTATTCAACCATTTGAAAAATAATGGAAAAAGCATCTCTAGAATTGTATTCATAGTTTGTTTCCCCACCATGATTATGGCAAGCTGGATACACAGTTCAGTTAAACATCCACCAGGACCACACTAAAATTTTAAAGAAAACTGTACAAATCGTCTTTTATTCCACCACTAGATGGTGTAATTTTGACAGTACATTTATATTAAGAGAAATATGTAGTTACCTCTTCTTGTCTGTAACCAAAAATTGTGTTATATCGTTTAGGATATCCTACAAATCTTCCTTTGAAAAATGCGATGTAAAATATGGATGCGTAATAGTTAACAAATTGTAACAGATATATCTTTAGAGTTAAAGAATCATCGAATTCAGTCTGGGTTCTGAGTAACTCATATTCTGTTAAGTACTCTGCTAAGTATGTGTAAGCCTGAAACAAGCATTAAAATCGACTCCTAATATCATTAAAATACTTTATTTACTTTAAGGCGTCATTTTTGTCAAATTTGGAAAATATACAATTGTTTACTTTTACTTTTGACCCGGGTGGAAAGGTACTTTCGGTCTGGCAATATCTATGGTTAGCTGATTATTGCGCATGACAAAACCATTTCTGTAGACATAGGTATTCTCGTCCGCCATTTTGGTGCCTTGTTGTACGTTGACGATGTTGTTGTGTTGGTCAAGTATTTGGCAATAGATTCGGTATTTCTACTCAGAGACGTGGCCAGCATCTATTCGTTGCACTTTCCCCATTTTTTGGCTGTTCAATATCAATAAACACAATATGTCAACTCGACACATCACAAAACAATGAAATTCAGGAACCAAAATGGCGGATGAAAATATTCATCTCTTTAGTGCTTTTGTTTAAGTACTGCCAAAATTGAAAAACAGAGTATGTGTTCTGTGCCGAAGTGTCAAAAAATTGTTTGTACTGTCAGTGAGATTAGTCTACTTGTGAACTGGATAAAATTTTGACTTTTACGATTTACGGTTGTAAGCAATTTCCACATAAAGGATACAAAAACAGAATCTGTCATGCTTTCAGAAAAGTATAAATGGATATCAAACTAGATGTCAGTTGTCAAAAGTAAAGATAGCATAGGCGATATTTGGTATCGTTATAGGGTACCTCGACGGTACTATGCGTATGACATATAATCTGTCATTCCACATAATAGAGAACATTTTCGTCCATTCACAAGGAGATTTAGGTCCATTTTTTAAATCATTCTCTACTTTCAGCACAAACAATAAACGAATAAACCATAGATTACTGGAATAAATACAAGATTGAAATATTTTTTTGGTTATGTACGTTTTAAAACCACAGAAATATACCCCATATTTCTGGTTAGGTTTCGCAATTGGAAAACGACAATTATACCCAAAAAAATCAGGTGTCAATAATAGTCAAGTTCCACAACTGATAAGCAAACAGAATCCGACTACTTTCGTTTCTATTTGACATAATTATATAAATTTATATTTACTCCTACTTACGTAATTAAATATCACAATGAAGACTAAATTAATGCAAGCGGCAGTACAAGTAGTAAACAACATGGCCGAGCTGTTGTCTACAACGACAGCAGAGGACGGATTGAACGCTTTCAAAGATACCAAAACGGACATTCGGTATAGCACGACCGCCATAACTGTTGCTAGAGCTAAAGTAATCTACGAAATAAAAAATTTAGTTTAATATTGAATTTTCATAAAATTAGCGAGATTTAACTGACCAGAAGAAGCACAACCGAAAAACTGAGTATGGTCATTGGAACTCGTAATTTCCAAAAAGGCACAAGAGGTTCCATTGTATTAGTAACTACGTTAACTTGCTTTTTTGTTACATGGGCCAAACGTGCTAGATATTGAGGTCTAGGATGTTCCTCTTGTATATCAAAACCAGTTACGTCCCATCTGTGAGTTATTTCAGCTGAATATCGTTTCCACATTTCCAAAAATAAAGTAGCTGCAATATTTAAAAAAATACTAATACTAAACGGGTTATAATGACAATTAAACTTACCCCAAACAGACATAAATATTGCAAAAAATACAGTTGTAGGATTGTCAAAAAGGTATGTAATTCTAGCGTGAACGCACGACTCAGATATGTTCCAATAATCACACCAAACATCGCAAAGTGGACACATTTTTTCTTTGATTTTCTCTTTGCAAATATCCTCGCTATATAAACAAATAAAAATATTTATTTTTTTTTGGATTGAAATCAAGATGTACTCACCTGGGTATGTTATAAAATAAAGTAGCACAAGAGTAAATAAAACATATTAGACCAACTAGAGCTGCAGGAATCAACATGTGAGTGTAAAATCCCAACCAGGCAAAGTAGAAACCAATTTTTACACCAAAATATTCTTTTACGTAATCTAGAGGTTGGTACTTGTACCATTTTTTCAATGATGCCCATTCTAGGTAAAGTAGATTTCTTGTTGAACCTGGACGCCTTAATTCACCCTACAAACGATATCAAATCAATATTTCTTAAGAAGATGTAGGAAATTGATAGAAACAGTAATATACTGCCAGAAGAAGAAGTTCCTACACTACCTAGTATGTATGGGGTGATATTTTAAAAGATCTATTATGTCACCTCACTTCTAATTAGTTCCTGAGGAAAGAATCATAGACTAGTAGTTCATTTAGATCTATTTCCCGAAGGAAATAACCCCCTAATTATTAATTTTTCCTTTTTTTTGTATATATGGCAAATGTAGTCATTAATGGAATTTAAAGTAATGTTTAAATGATCAATAATTTCAATAAAAAAAACTTACATCATGCAATGGATATGCCGCAGCATAAGTCTTGTCATTTAACAACCTTTCTATTCCAAATGCGAAATCGTTATTGTTATCACTGTATCTTTTCCTATCTAAAATAAACTGCACTATTCTTGATCTTATTGCTGGCGTAAAGAAACCTGGCGAATCAACATCAAATCTGTAAAAAATGTACACATAACCTTAAAAAGTAAACGTAAATATTATACAATAGACCATTCCAGACTTAGACAGGTCGGCCATATTGTGCTGGGTTCGCCGATTAGTTGAAATTTGTGTGTCTTGACATATATGTCTATATCGGGTTTATGATAAAAGCTCCTAAGAAAAGGACTCTCTTGCAAGTTGTAGTGGAGCACCATAAACCTAACATAACCTAGATTGAATTTTAGAAAAGTTCGTGTTAATTTACTCACAAGTATTCCTTATCTCTACTATAAATGGCTGTGAAACGATGTCCTTTGTTAGGAAAAGTACCTTCATCAATAAAAACATAGGAAATCAATTTATCCCATTGACTACTAATACCATCTATAAGGAAATTAGTTTGTCTTGATATTTGTCGAAACGCTGGTATCTAAAAAATTCGTTTAGTAAATAAATGTTTAAAACGGCGTTTAACGAATCCAAACACACCCAAAATAAAATGTATCACACATAAAAAACCGATAAAATAAAATTATAAAGTACCTTTTGACCGATACTAGCAAAAACGTTATATTTTTCATATTCCTCGGGTTCCTTACTTAATTCCTAAACAAAAATATATCCCTAATTAAAAAGAAATGATCGTGAATTAAATCAACAATAAAAATAAATAAAAATCAGTTGCAAACATGTACAAACGTAACAAATAATGAAAAACTGGTGCTAGGAATATTTGGAATTATTTTTGCTAGTCCTGTTACTTTACTTTCTACCAGTGTCACTTTTGACACAGCATACCCAATTCACGTACAAACTACACCTATCATATTGTGAAATGTAGGTTTAATGTATCTTGTAAAAAAGACGAGAGAGGATAAAAATAGTGGTGTAGGTTATTGCAACTATTTTAATTTTATCTGTAAAATGACCATCAATGTGTTATTTTCATTAATCTTATATGACACTATCTTAATTCTTATTACATTTTAAGCAAATATAATAAATCTCAAAACACTTCTAACTTGACAGCAACAAAAAGTGATTTATTCAATCAATTATTTTTTTCTTGCCTAAACTTACCTCTTTCATTGGCATTCTTAATTTCAATATTTCGCTGTATCGTCTTAAAACTTCATGTTCAACATGGATCTAAAATAAAAAGTTCCGCCTGTACAACTGAATACTCGAGATTTAACTGTAGATGAGGAATTTCTACTACTGAATGCACAAGTCAGTCGAATAAACTCAACAGTAACAAACCTTTACAAAATTCAAACCACTAGGTTCCTGTTTTCCAAATTCCAATATTAAACCTTCTCTTTTCAAATTTCGTTCAAAAGTTTTTCTTTTATCATAAGCATCTTCCGTTATAGCATGATGATTAAAAGCATCCCACACTAATACGTAATCTACAGATCTAATTCCGTCTTCGAAAAAAATTTTTGGTGTTGCGCATTTTACAGCATCGCAGTATTGACTAGATTTTTTGCAAGAGCAATCACAGGTATTCTTATTGAGTGTATCTGAGATATGGTTTACTGGAGTATCTTCTATTAAGTCTTGGATGGTTTCAGATTTCTCCATAAAATCCCTACAAGGAAATTTCAGAACAGATTGATCAACTAAAAATTTCATCAATCATTTACTAAAGCTAACTTTAGAAAATGTTGGTGACATTGGGCATTAGTTATATTGGTTGAGAAATTGTAAACATCAGTTGGAAAAATACAAAAATTGCCATTTCAAAGTTCACAATTTACTTTGTTGTAGTTTTACTTTTTAATAATAATTTGAATTTCTCATGAAATTAAATACACACTAACATTTTAGACAGAAAAAACAACGATTGGGACTCAACAAAGGGAAAACACTAATAAAGCGAAGACGCAAAAAATTTCATGCCGAAATAGGGTCATCTGATATAGTGTTGCATGATTAACAAACATTTTATAGTAAAAATTACAGGAAAGCATATTAAGTTAACCCAAAATCGATAATTTTTAATTAATATAAGTGAACCACTTTAATTTGTGGTTTTTTTTAATAACTTGGTTTTACTCGCAGTATATTCAACACAAATGATTTTAAATTAGTTTAATTGTGGAAATATATTTGATAAATTAATTCCGGAAGAGTTTATCTTATATATAACTAGAACAGAATGAAATACAGATTTAGTCAAGACCTTAGAAAGAATAATTAAGGCATGATATTAACTAAGTTAATATGTTGCATTGCTACTAAACAAATTGGAGCATCATGTTTTACTGAGAAAAAAACAGAGTAAACAAGGAAGAAGAAAATAAATAGCATGAAGTATGGAAAGGAAGGAGCAAAATAGACTAACATTTTATTATCAGTAATGACATAGGATAACAGCATTGCAAATTTTCATAGTATCTATAGTTTATGTATAAAGTAAATACCTTTCTGTATCCATTTCATCTTCTAAATTTTCCCCACTATGGTATCTACTTGCTACAGACATAGCATCAAAATCACTTTGAGATTCATCATTGCTTTCACCCTCATAAAGATTATTTTTATACACAACAGGACCAAACTTTTCTAAATTTATAATTTCATTAGTAATATCTTGAGGTAGTTGTTTGGAATCACCTATGCTATGTTCATGGTTTATGGAAGGTGTGTTTTTCTTAAAGAAGACAACTTTGGAAGCTGAAGGTCTTTGGAGAAGTGGTGTATTGCCATTGGAACATATTTGTGGACTAGAGACAGAATTAGAAGACATACTGGAACAAATATAAATAATATATATATATCAAATTCTGTTTTGTGTTATATTTTTGGTTCCAAGAATTCTGCGTCATCAATAGTTTAAGTTGTATACTTATTAATTATTAGGTAATAAAATGTAATCACTTAAAAATTCTGCAATGATTTTGTTTAATTGTTATAAATTTCTTATAATTAAATTACTTATGTGTAATAATTATTAGAAGGTTTTTGATAATGATCAAGTTTTATTTGTTAAATTATATTTCTAAATAAATATTATATATGATTTATCCAAGGCCAAACTGCAAAAAAACATTTCTTAACAAGCCGTTAGTGGAACCAACAGATTTTTATCAAATAATTACTATAAACCAAGATGTATATGATCATGAATTTATGCATAATAAAAAAGTAAATTGTTTAAAGTGACTCATTACAATAACAAACAATTAACACCTTCTTCGGGTTTTCTTAGAAATGGAGAAATATCATAAATCCATTTTTAGAACTTCAAACATATTAAAAATAGAGGTAGGTAAATTGAATAACGTTTCAATTTCAATCAATAATTATAGAAGTAAAAAACAACTTACGTTAATATACACTGTTTTATAAATAATTTGAAACAAACTAAAGTAACTGCTTAACTTTTTCATTGGATTTTAAAAATTAATTTCACTAAAATTTCTAACCAGACACAAAAGCACTGTCAAGATGACAGTGCAAGTGCCGACTGTTTGAAAGATTGACCTACGGATGGTTAAGAAATTCTTCTTTACCAATTCGCTGCGCTATTTGAACTATTTTATAGTGGCTGTAAAACTGTTAAAGAAATCTGTAAAAAATAGTAGACGATAGAATTATTGACGCATAGATGGCGGCACGCAGTCAAAATGTGATAAATTGGTTATTAAGATTTCTGTTATCTATATTATTGTATCAAATCAAAACAGGTTTCACTAGCATCAAAGGATACACACAACAACAAGAAGTTAAGCCCGGCGAAGATCCTTTGCTATTGAAGGACAAAAATAAATAACCTTGAAGGTGACAGCTAACCCTGGCATATACTGAGAATCATAATAAATGCTTATAGCTTTACTGAGAAAAAGTATTTTAGTTTTAGCATAAAGTTGTGTTTTATCAAATACGTATTATGTAGGTATTTTTTCATCAGTAGCTACTTTTACACTTTTCGTTGGCAATATACACGTGAAATAGATCATTTGTAAAAATAATTTCAACCTACAAGCAAACTTCAATCTAATGTGGGTCTGTAAAGACCATAAAAAAGAGGCCCTCTTAATCTAATTAGACCATAAGAAATGGGCCAACTTAATCTAATTTGGGTCTGTAAAGACCATAAGAAAGAGGCCCAAAAGTGATCGTTTGACATATGACGACTAATTATCAAAAACATGGCGTCTGTATTCACGGTTTTATGCGAATTTTCGTTCTTGTTGATGATGTATTCTTTGCTAGCATCAAACATAAACGCACCCAGACAGAACAGTGTCCTACGTTATTATATTTTTATTTTTTGGAATTCAAAGTTTGCAAATATACCTGAAGTTATGAAACCCCTAATCTTTTCAAAGTTGCATAAACACATTCATATTTTTATCTAACACTTACTGCATGTCCCAATTTCATTAAGGTTGTTAAACCTTTGAGAGACTTTCGAAAAATCAATAAAACTAATCGGGAAAAAAAAAAACGTAATTTATAGTACCCGTATAGAAAATAAAAATAATCTTCCGATAAACGTTTTAGAAACTGTTTTAAATTCTGGAAGTAAAACACAATAACATTTAAATAATAGCATGCATTTACCTAATTACCTTTTTTATTTATTTATAAAGACCTTCATGAAATTTTACATCGCAACAATTTTTAAATGTTGTATCTTTAGTGGACTTGTGTTATACAGTGTGTACATAAAGTAACTTACAGGTTTACAAACAAAAAATGATGAATAAAAGTTTTTTCAGCTTCATTCTTATAAAGTAACTTTATTACAAGAATTGTCTGAAGATAAAATAAAAGGTTCCAGTCCCCAGTAGATGCAGTCAACGACTTCAAAAACTTTATTTTGAAAGTACCGAGAACCCTCGTATTGACGTAAACGCCACCATCGGTAGTTAGTAAAGATTTGTTTTGTTCCAAGATGTCGTAGACTATAAATACCTCCGACGATGCGCTGGCAGACGTCGAATAAAAGAAACGTTGAAGAATGTTGCTAGCCTAGAGACCTAAAAGTCTAGTCCAAGTCTCGGAAGCTTGGTACTACCATCATATTTTGTGTCGCGTGCTCCGCGAATCACAAAATAATAATCTGAATAAAAAGTTAAACAATTAGAGTTAACTAGATGAATTCATGTGGGTAGTACTTAGTATACTCGAGGCGGTACCGTGGAAGATCGAGAAATCTCAGATGATATATGATTTGGAAGCGTTAAAATTCCGTTAAGTAGGTACCTATAATAAAAGTGTTGAAATAAAAGTACGTTTTTTGTATAAATCAAGTAATTTTGGAAAATGTTCATCATTCAACGTATTTTTTTAAAATAGTTAACTCGCGTTGACTAAAAAAATAAATTTCCACCACGCCGCTGGTCCTATACTAATTAATACATTCAATTTTTCCATCCCTGTCAATTTAGTAAATCATACAACAACGTATCGCATCCCTTTTTAAAAGGGTGGTGGCAGTTCAGTCAATATTCAACCCTTCATTAAGGGATAAATGCCAAATAACAAGGGTTAAATTACACCATTGTGTCTGGCACTTAAAGTTAAGCTCTTTCCGTTATGGGAAAAGGTTTCTGTTAATCGAAATTTTGTTTGAACAGGGATTTAAATAAAATATCTCTAATTATTTAAACGGAAGAACCAATTTGTTGAAATTTATAAAAGTTGATGTTCATAAAAAGCTTGATTTCTGTCATAAATGTCAAAGAATGAGTAATTCATTTCCACATGTTTTATTAGAAATGATGTATTGAAGAATAAAATTATTTTAAATTTAATCTTTGGATCAACAGACAAAAATTTACTGGAATTCTGCAACTTACAATACACTAGATTTAATCTGAAGTTGTCGATAGTCTTCCTTTACTGTTCTATGTTTCAGTTTCTTCTTCTTTCTCCTTCATTGGGATGTTTGAGCTTATTCAGGACAAAAATGTTGATATCTGTCATCATTTTGTCGTTTAGCTTGTTCAATTTGAATTTGAAGCATTTTATTTCAACTAATAAAAAATTTAAACCAAAATGAAATCACATGAGAGCTCACTGTCACTCTATCCTAAGCTTCTTCTTTTCTTTCTCAATTTGGAACACTTTTTACAGAGAACAATCCAAAAAAAGATTTATATCCCCACTCGAACTATCAGTTTTTGACTAGATATTTTATACAAAAAACAGTTTAAATTTATCGCATTGAAAAGGAAAGTGATCAACAATATGTTTTCTCGCTAATTATGAAAAAATATCAGTTAAATTCTTCATACCATTATTTAAATTACAACTTTTATAAATTGGCGAAAAAAAATCTTTTTTTTGATTCTTCTCTGGAAGTTCTGAATAACCCTCAAAATTTTCAATGGATAATCTTCAAACTATCGATTTTTCGCAAAGAGAGGATTATTTTGTTCCATGTCAAAATAAGTGACTAACTTCAATTTATACTAGTGGCGTCAAAATATAAATGGCGCGTCTTTAGACATTTTTAAAATAGAATTTGTTCCCTTAGAATTAAAGAAAAAATAGAAGATATAACAATTGTTAATTAGACCTGAAGAAATCACTCCAATTCCAATTAATGAATATAGATTGATCCATAAAAATACATGGTAGTCATTCGGATTTAATGAATTAACTCCCTCGAGACTGTAGACGACGACAGTACTATCGTAAATAAATCAAAATTTAAAATCGTAAAAAAACCGGCATTTTTTGACTTGGTTTACGAGGAGGAAATCAAAATTTAAAAGCAACAAAAACAATTGAATATAATTTCGATAAATAGCGGTCTACACTCTAGACTATATTACAAGAGGCAAGAGCTTCAATATCCATGGGTCTACTATGTCTAGGAAGAACGAAGATTCCTTTTGCCAAAGAAACAAAGTACATTTTGATCAAAGGCTTGCATGGAACACCCCCTTTCAGGAAACAACATACCGTTCAGTGGTCATATATTCACAGAGCTGTACTAAAGGCACTGGATTCCAAAGATGTCAATTCTAAGTTACTATGGGATTACGTACGTGCCTTAAATGCACTTGGAGACCATTGAAAGGTCATGGCAGTCTGGGTACCAAGATACGAGGGTTCTAAGGGTGGATAAAATGGACAGACAAGGACTGAAATACCCTTTTGGGGGCCGGAATCCTTTTGCGGAATCAGCTCCAATGTAATATTGGAAGAAATAGGCAAAGCCAAAGAAAAGAGAAGATCTGGCCATTGGAAAGATCTAGTAGGGCCTAGATTCTGATGGGTCGCTACAACCATTTGAGATCAAATGACTGCTTAGGTCAAAGTAAAACTACACTACGAGTTCTAACAGGGATCCTAATGGACATTGCCGCCTAATCGGGCACCTGAAAAAGCTCAAAATAGTGGAGGAAGAAGAATGTAGAATGTAGGAGATTATTGGATATAAGTGGGACTTTTACCTAAATTGAAGCCTGCAGATATCCTGAAATTCCTCAGGGAAATAGGACTGAAGGAGCTACTGGTCTCAGGAACTAACAATAGATATTTTAGGTCTCAGTGAATGTCACGGAACCCTTTTACAGCGGAACAAAATCAACAATAAACATGGTCATAAGAAAGTGCGTGGTAAAATCTCTAGAATGGTAAAAAATATCAACAGGACGAAATAGTTCATTAGAGTACATCACCAAAATAAACAGTAGAGCAAAGATAAGAAAGCTGTCAAAGCAGATAAACCTCGCAAAGTTAATGGGGTTGAAAGATGAAACTTTGTGTAAATCCTGTCATCTAGAGAAGGTAACTGCAAGACACATACTATGCTGATGCTACTGCTTGACAAATGTCAAGGCAAGGAACTTCATGAATTGTTCAATCTCGAGGCTGATTGTTTTCATTTGATATTTCTTTATTCCCTCGTATGTAGTTCAGTGCAAAAAATATTATTGTTTTAATATTAATATAGTTTACAGCAGGTTGTAGGTAAGTATATATTTTAATTAATGAGTCAGTTTTTTTTCAAAATAAATCTCCAGCATCCTGTAACGTTGACTCGAAATCAACGGTTCGGTCAGCTAATGATTTATTTTTTTGTAAAAACTGTATAATCTATAATCGAAGCTAATTGTAAGACATAAAATGGAATTTTTTTTTTGTTTGGCGTCTCTCGAAGTTATTTCGATTGAAATAACAATAATTAATGGATATAGTCATTTAAATTTCACACGGAGATGGGCAATTTTATATACGGATACGTTTCAATTTATTAAACGAAATTCTTCACGTCTTTGCATGTATATTAATTTGTGATTATCCTTCAGATTTATCTAATGTAACTGAATACTGTCGATCAGTGCACATTTCATTAAGTGGAAAATTGCGATTAAATGTAATAAAAGTGCGAAGCCCGATCCGATTATGCCATAATGACACAAGACGAAGTGGTATGGACAATTTATTAGAACAAAACATTGAGAAACCTGCTTTTTATATCATTATTAACCAGAAATTTTCTTTTTCCTCAATACTAAAGTTTTATGGAGTCCTCTTAAGTTTTTTTAATTGCCTAGTTTTGTATCCAGATTTCGAAAAACTGAGTGTGTCACGTATTAAAGTAGAATCAAGGTCTTAGAACCATCGGTGAACCAGATGATGTTTCCAGGACTACTTGGGTGCATCACTAGTTATCTCATTGAGTATATTCTTGGCTTAGCTGAGGAAGTAGAGCTTCTCCGAGAGAATCTGGGTCCAGGTGTCACGTGTGTCATGTATTAAAGTAGAATCAATGTCTTAGAACCATCGGTGAACTAGAAGATGTTTTCAGGACTACTTGGGTGCATCACTAGTTATCTCATTGAGTAAATACATGATTTGACTGAGGAAGTAGAGCTTCTCCGAGAGAATCTGGCTCCAGGTGTCACGTGTGTCACGTATTAAAGTAGAATCAAGGTCTTAGAACCATCGGTGAACCAGAAGATGTTTTCAGGACTTCTTGGGTGCATCACTAGTTATCTCATTGAGTAAATACATGATTTGACTGAGGAAGTAGAGCTTCTCTGAGAGAATCTGGCTCCAGGTGTCACGTGTGTCACGTATTAAAGTAGAATCAAGGTCTTAGAACCATCGGTGAACCAGAAGATGTTTTCAGGACTACTTGGGTGCATCACTAGTTATCTCATTGAGTAAATACATGACTTTTCTGAGGAAGTAGAGCTTCTCCGAGAGAATCTGGCTCCGGGTGTCACGTATTAAAGTAGAATCAAGGTCTTAGAATCATCGGTGAACCAGAAGATGTTTTCGGGACTACTTGGGTGCATCACTAGTTATCTCATTGAGTATATACATGACTTGACTGAGGAAGTGGAGCTTCTCCGAGAGAATCTGGGTCCAGGTGTCACGTTTTAAAGTAGAATCAAGGACTTAGAACCATCGGTGAACCAGAAGATGTTTCCAGGACTGCTTGGGTGCATCACTAATTATCTTATTGAGTATATTCTTGACTTAACTGAGGAAGTAGAGCTTCTGCGAGAGAATCTAGGTCCAGGTGTCACGTATTAAAGTAGAATCAAGGTCTTAGAACCATCGGTGAACCATAAGATGTTTTCAGGACTACTTGGGTGCATCACTAGTTATCTCATTGAGTATATTCTTTAATTGACTGAGAAAGTAGAGCTTCCCCGAGAGAATCTGGCTCCAGATGTCATCTAGTATTATTCTTGAGACCATTTTAAGCACAAATTAAGATATTCAGACAAAAACTTACACCCAATTTTCACAATTATTATATCTATACAGGAACCCTAATATATTTTTCATAATCCAATTTCTTAATTTAGACATTAAAAGCATGCTAGTCACTTTCAATTTCAAAACGAAATAAAACCGGAATGAGGTACTCATTTTGAACGCAGATGTTACTAACCTCTTGCTGCCGGATTTCGATATCAAAAATAAAATAAAAAATCACAACAGCTGAGCTGATTGCCTTGACCCTGACCATGGCAAATATATTAAGACTTGAGGTAGGCTTTAGCTGGTCACAATAAAAATATAGATGCACGTCACGCAACGAAAGGAAACGTAAAAAGGAACGGGTGACGAGGTAGAAGACAGGGTTTTGTTAATACTGAATGAATTTCCAAGTAGTTAGATGATTGAAGTTTAGTTAAGTTCAAAATGTATAATTGGTTTCCACTGACATAAATAACCTATCCACTTAAGCACCATTATGTAGGACCGATAATCTTAAAAAACATTACATAAATTAACTCTTGAGATCCCAGACTAGATTTTGTATCGATAGAGATATGTGGTGTGATACGCATTATGGTGATGTAAGAGTTTGATTTTCTTTTCATTTAACAAACGTTTATCAACAGAACTTTGAAGTTTTGTTAATATGCAGTACCTATACAACCTGCGGAATCAGTTTAGAAGTAATTATAGATATAATTATTATATTTCCAGGAAGGAGAGCAACGGAGGTGATTGGTTCTTAAAGAAAATGAACCACCTGAACGGTTAAGTGTGAGTTTTACTTAAAATAACTATCAATTGAACAATTTTTATAGTGAACTAACTGGATAAAGCAACAGACCACTTTGTATAATTTTCGTAGAATATTGCTAATATAATTTTACTTAATACTAATAATTATTTTTATAATTCTTAGTTTCAACCTCTTTTATAATGTCTACGTATACCTATACCAAATATGCTTTTACATATTCTTGGCTCATGCTTGTTTAGGTTTTTTTCGATGTTTTCATTAAGGATACCAGATTTACATTTTAAAGACTTTTTTTTTTATTTTATCACTAATTGGCACCTATAAGAAATCGATCGGTACTTATCGGCTGCGATTGGCTTCTCAACGAAATATCATTTAATTTAGGTATAAAAAAACCAGTTTTTTATCAAAGTTTCGCTCATTAGAATATTGAAAATGAACATTTCTTTTAATATCTTTATATTGTCAATTAGAGACCTACACTTGGAAAAAAAAATTAAGCTGAAAAAAACCTCCCCATTGCGAAAGTTGACTTTTAAATGTTGCATATAACAGATGGTGGCGTAATTTCAGGATCAAAGGACTGTTACTGCTGGCCTGGATGGTCAGTCATCCAGGACAAACTTTAGCTTAAGGCAGGATTTTCCACCACTGGAATTTATCCCTTCAACCCACATTTATTTGAAGATCTCGATTTCGCAGGAGCTGAAGTTACAAACAGACCGTATCAGGCCCTAAAAATATCACCACCATACCAAACACCACATCTGCTTTATTTTAGAGTCCTGAAGAAGTTCGTCCTTATCCTTATAAAGAAAAAAGGAGGCCGAAAGCCTGGACGGACCAGCGTTATTATTCTACTAAAAAGCTATAGCATGGGCTATAACTGCAGGTGGCTACAGTTATATGCCAATATTTATAGTCCATCCATATTCTACTAACGTTAGAAATGAACCGGCCATAATGAAAGCCGGCTACTAGGAGACGACTAGAAAATATATTGGCAACACCGCTTTTCCGTGTAATAGAAGAATTATAACCTATAATCAAGCATTTTTGAATCAAAAGTTTCTAGAATGGACCATTTAAGAGCCATCCAAAATTTGGGAGAGGACAATTCCAAGGTGTACAAGGAAAGAAAGGACTGAATGATATGTGGCAAAGTTTATCCAAGGAATTGAAATAGGACCTCAAAATACAACAGAACAGTGGAAACGAGTATGTTTGTTATCATTCTCTTGTACTTTCACACTATTTCATAAATAGTTATTGTCGATATATGATATATAGATTGCGAAAGGGCTTTCGAACCAAACGATTTACACAAGCATGACAAGGAAAATATGAGAAAAATAGCTCGAAAGAGAGAGACAGAACAACTGTGCGTGGCCAGCGAGGGCGTGTATTTAGTTCCAAAGGCCGGCCGAATCTCCACTGCCCCCCCCCATTTCAACCGCTGTTGCCAGTACCGCAGAGTAATTTGTACAAAAAATGATATTTTTGTCTCGTCATCGTTGACTCCTTTTCGAGATCATGTACTATTAGGCAAAACCAAACACCTCCATCCGGCAACAGTGTAATTTTCAAATCCAATGGCTTATAGACCCACTCACCATAAACCTAACCTAACCTAGTCGAATAAACTCGAATTTGTTAAATTAAATGAATTAGAATTGTCTCTTTCTACATTAAAATTTCGTCGGCGTATTCTTTCAATTTGACGTAAATGTAGAAGTAAAGCCATAGCAATTCAATAGAACATACCAATTTTCAAAACAGACTACAAAAGCTTTTAGCCACCACTGTCGTAGGTTATAAAGCGGTCTACAATTCTATCCCCACTTATAGTAGCAAAAACGACTACAAAATTTAAGAGAATACCAAATTTGCGAAACGGGCTAGAAGAAAACTTTGAAGTTAGCCGATATAGTCCAATCTTACGGCTTATAGCCTAGCTACATAATTAGTAGAATAATCCAGCAGATAATCTTAACCGATATCCCGGAAAAAGACGACATGAAGGCCGAATATAATATGAGGGAAGAAAAAAAATTGACGTAAAGGAAAATTCAACAGGTCGAACGGAAAATAACTGGTAAAACTCAAAAAACTGATCGTTTTGAACAACACAACGCAGGCTGTAGTGAATCCCACCTAAAAAGAAAAGTACTGGATAGAAATACAAAAACGAAAGCCTCTGTGGTTTTACCTACATTTGTTTTCTGGAAGTAATTGCTGAGTTTCGAAAAACCAACCCCCAACGACGAAAGATTATCCGCCAAGTCAATGCAAGTTCCCACAGCTCGAGAACCAATTGAGTTTTTAAAGCAAGATAATATCTATCTTCTGTATGTTCCTTGTGGCATTACTTATTCTTTTTTCACTTATTTTCTTGGGAATCTTCTTCTTGATTCCCAAAAAAATAAGTGAAAAAAGAAGAAAATATCTAATTATTGGACCATCCTCCATATAGCCTCGACCTAAGCCTTAACGACTGTTTCACTATTCCAAAAATTAAGAAAGAGCGTGGTAAAAGCTTCCAGTCCTTGGAAGATGCAGTCAACACATTCAAAAACTCTTCGTTGAATGGACGCGAGTGGAATAAATTCTTCCAGAATTGGTTCCAAGGTTATCTACTGATTATTTTTCTTCTAATATAAGAGCACTGTCATCAACGTGACAAAATATAACTGAGTTATGTATTTTATTTGCTACTAGATATCAAAATAGACCACAAGTTGAGAAAGCGAAGCATAATTTTGGATAAACTTAATGTTTTTAAATCTTCAAACGGAAGTTTAAGAAGCCCGCCAACTCTCAATTTCAATTTAAACGTTACCAAAATGGATTTGTAACTGCTGCAAAATAAACATATTATTTCCCATAGTAGATCCTTAACACTCTTTTGTCATACCCGCAGAGTTTAAGCCTCTCAATTAAAATTTAAAGATCAACTCAAAGAGATATCTTCAACACCATCAAGTTAACATTTTAGACATTTAGAATTTTTAATCTGGCGATCTTAAAGTGTCGGAAGTTAATGGAGCAGCTATAAATCAAATTTTTGTTCATGATCAGTGTCATGAGAGTAATTACCAGCATTTTATGTCTAACAGTTGATCGCTGATATGCTGCAATTAGTACCAAAGGACATGGTGAATATAAAATTTACAAGTCAATGGTTGGTTCAAATACGAATATGGGCAGTAAATATAAGATTTGATCCACATTGAAAAATATGTTTTGGTGCTACAATTATCGTATTAACGAATATACGAGGATGTATCTAGTTAGCCTAGACCAGTTCCATGCATAAATAAAATTTTGCGTTACCGTAGCAAGGAACAATAACTTATTAGAAGTGTCAGTGTGAAGTTTGGCGTCAAAAAAGTAAACCAGAGTTACGCAATAAATTAAAAGGAAAAAGATGTCCACCGAAATTGTGAAAATCGAAAAATTGGAGTATCATCAAGTACCTGTATTTAAAAGGGTTAAGAGGTAAGCAGATTTACGAAGATATGCTTAATACCATTGGTGATCAATGTCCTTCGCATGCGACCGTGAAAAATTGGACTGCAATATTCAAAGGAGGTAAATTTTCCATTGAAGATGATGACCGATCGGGAAGGACAGTTTCTGTGTCAGTCCCCAAAAATACCGATGACATGATTTTACCAGATTGTCGTATTGGGCTAAAACGGATATCTGAAGCACTGAATATTTCATACGAACGCGTTCATCATATAGTTCACGTTAATTTGGACATGAGAAAATTGCTGCAAAATGGATCCCCAAATGTTTGAATGTTCACCAAAAGCGTGCAAGGGTAGAAGCATCGCGTTCGATCTGTGCTCGATTTGAAAACGATATAGACTTCTTAAACCGAATTGTTACCATGGATGAGACTTGGGTACATTTCTACGATCCAGAAACAAAGCAACAATAGATGGAATGGCGACACTCTGGTTCTCCAAGACATAAGAAGTTTCGTGTCCAAAAATCTGCTGGAAGAGTTATTGCTTCAGTTTTTTGGGATTGCCATGGAGTAATCATGATTGATTTTTTGTATAAGGGTAGAACAATAACTGGAGATTACTATTCGACATTACTGACCACTCTACGGGAAAAAATTAAAGAGAAAAGACGCGAAAGGCTATCCAAAGGTGTTTTATTTTTGCAGGACAACGCCCCTGCACACAAATCTCATGTTGTCATGCAAAAAATTCGTGATTTAGGATTTGAATTACTATTCACCAGATTTGGCTCCGTTCGACTATCATCTCTTTCCTCAACTGAAAAAAAGTTTGAAAGGTCGTATATTTTCTTTCAACGAGGAGGTAATAAAAGCTGTGGAGGACTGGTTTGCAGAGCAAGAAACATTTTTTTTGAAAGGTCTAGAGACGTTGCAGGTTCGCCGTAATAAATGTATCCAATTAAGATGAGAATATGTTGGGTAATAAAATATTTTGACATTGAAATTTTGTTTGGTTCTATAGCAGGCAAAGAATTTTTCAATATATCCTCGTATTTGTGAGTAAAATTTGTTTGCATTGGGGTTAAAAAGCCGAAAAGATAAAAAAGCCATAAATCATCTCGAGTCTTGACCTGCCTACAAACGAACCATTGATTTTTATTGCTGCAATGTAGCCTCCGATTGGTCTATGAAAAATTGACTTGAATTGTTAGTCCACATGGAGTGTTAACGTCCCAGGGTGAGCTTAGTTCATTTCTATTATTTACGAAATATTGTGTTCTTAGATGTTGCTGTGATTGAGATTTTGTTTTATTGACTAAAACTATATTTTGGTGGCAATAATGAAAATTTTGGCTTTTCGGACACCATTCGAGTTTTTGTTAGGCCCACCCGAACATAATTTGATATCAATATGGATGAAACAGTAAGAACGATTTACCGGTAAAAACATGTACCTACTCCAAACTGGTATACAATTTCTAATTAGATGTCAGGTGCATCACATTGCGAATAAATTACTTATTTCTTAGTGTACTATAATAAAGGCCGAACACTTTAATGGCTGAAAAATAGAAAAACTTATTTATTAATAATTAATTTCAGGATGTAAATCATTAGCAGCTTTGTACTAGTTTTTAGTTGGGAGTATTCTTGTCTGGTTAACCACATGCCAAGAAAAACCATAAATTTGAAACGGCATTGGATGGCGAGGATGTAAAAAGCACATACATAGAATTTTTTAATTATTATTTCTTCCATCAAAATTGCTCATATTCATTAATTATTTAAAAATATGATTTTATATTAAAAAAATTTACTTTGACTGACGTTAGTTTATTACAGTCGATTATGTTTCAAATATAATTATACTCCATCCTTTACTAAAATCAGGAGTGTAGGGAGTATAATAATTTTCTGGGGCCTGATTTCATTCATCCGATTCTTGAAATAAATCCGTATACGGATTTGGCGATATTCGGAAAAAATTCGAATGAAATCGAGTACAGTCAAACCTCGATATAACAAATCTCAAGGGACCAAACCGAAAATTCGTTATATCGAGTATTTCGTTACAATGAGGTTCGTTATATTGAGGTTAGGTTAGCTGAAAATTCACTACGTTCGTTATAATGAGGTGCAGTCGTGGAAATTTCGTTACATAGAAGTGAAGTTCGCTAGATCGAGGTTCTAACTACGAAAAATTCATTGTATCGAGGGTGATTTCTTTTTACCGGGTGTATTACAAATTCGTTATATTGAGGTTATGAGTACGGATTATTCGTTATGTAAAAAATTCGTTATGTCAAGGAATTCGTTATATTGAGGTTCGTTATATTGAGATTTGACTGTATTTGGATTCTTGAAATCGGTATGCGACTTTTGTTATACGAATTTGACATCGAATGGGTCAAGCTATAGGCGAATTTGATTTTCCGTATACGAATTGAATATTTCTAACCACACTTTTACAGATGTTTGTTTAATTTTATTATTGTTACTTGCTTTCTTCTGAATACTTTTGAGTTTTTTTAGGTATATACAGGGTGTTTCATAGAATCTCGGGCTCGTGCGCATGCTTACTATTTTCTCCTAATTTATAATTGTGTCTGCATAAACGATGACAGTTTTACTAATTGTTGATTGATAAATGTTAATTGTTAAATGTTAATTGATAAATGTTCGATCCAATTGTATAACTGAGTTTCGATAACGTTAATTTTTGGTAGAATTGTTCATTTGTCGTGGAAAAAAAGCGTTAATCGACTTCATCAATCCAAGTGTTCGAGGCGTATAGATAAGCCGAAAATAAACCAAGAAAAAGATATTAGACGAGTAGGTGTTCGAGAAGTTGATATGCCCATGATTGTCCCAAATCACTCTATTCTTCTAATTGCCCTTTATCTGTGAGAAAGATAAGAAGTTTGCTGAAAAATAGGGGTTATTAGGATAAGCCCTTTGTATATGCTTTGGAACTATTAGATGAGGAGTTATAGATCGGTGGTAATTTGTTTTATTGGCATTAATACTAAATATAAAGGTGATAATAATAACAAATGGCTGGCAGGTAATGAAATGGCTGACCAGTTAGCTAAAGAAGGTTCTAAAGTAGACTTAATTTGTAAATGATATCGAAAATCAACCTTTGGAACTTCACTATTATTGTACTTGTAAGTCGGGAGCTAGAACTTTAGGTACATGTGTTCATGTGGTCAGTGTTTTATGGTTTTTGGGTTATGCTAGATACGAACAGAATGTGAAAAATCCATCTACTCATCTCCTAAATGAAATAGCTGATGCAGCTGAAAGGATAGTACCAGAACACATAGATCATGGTCCAGATATTGTAGAACTTTGAATTCCTTCAGTAACTTCAGTTAGTTTCGACATGATTATGTTAATTGTTTTTTCACAACATCGAAAATACCGATATATATATACAGTGCTATTCAAAAGTCCCCTCCCCCCCTCGTATCTTTTGAACGGATACATTTACATTAATAAAATTTGGAGTGTGAAAATAAAGTGTTGTAAACTTCTCTACGAATGGTAACAGGTGACGTAATAGTAATAGATGACGTCACAGTGCCACTCTGGCCAATAATTATGGCAAGTGATATCTCGTTTGAAAGGCATTGACATTGGCTACATAGCCATATTAATTTTGATTGGGTTGAAACTCATTTTGACGGATAAATCAAATAAATACCAAAATTATTATTTCACATTTAAATATTGAAGATTTTTCAGTCCGCCTCTGGTTAGTTGTCATAAAAATTGATATTTTTAATTTAATAGTATTTGTTGCTTTGCAAAGTTTTGCTAAATAGCTTAAATATTTAATTTTATTATTGTTTAACGAGACGTTTAAGAGTTTACATAGGCAAAATGGTACGTACTCAAGCCGACAAAGTAGCAGCTATCTTAATAATTGGTGAATCTGGAAAGAATATCCATGAAGCGGAACGGGCCCATGGACACTATGGTTCAGAAAGTCGTTAACTACAATATACTAACAATTCATTAAATTTCACCGAAGCCCATTTCTCCATAAGCCGGCTGCCTTTGACACTTGACACTTTGCGCTAATTATGTTTTTATATGCAATATATTTAAAAAAAAAATTTTCTCGCACTCTTATAATATAATTGGTGTGAACCAGCTTTCACATATAAAATTATAACCTACACTTAAAGAAATTTACAATTGACTCTAATCTTACTTAAAGAAATGCAGTAAAATATCTGTTGTGTGTAAAACGTTTTATTTCTTACATTAATCAACAAATCACAAACCGTTTGCCGACAAAGTGAATAAACGTATGTACTTATTCAAAAAATGATTAGAATGCAGATGTTAAAAAATTTATATCAGATCTAAAGAGCCGAGCTGTTAAAGCTCGATACAAATATGGTGTCTTTTGATAGTTGTTTTTACAAATTACATACATAATATTACACCCGAAGATTTATGGTTAAAAGAATTATTGCAAGCTTTTTTCGAGAACGTTTACAAAATTTGATGTTTTGTATACAGGCTGAATCGCAACGAGCTTACCTTTCTATATATATATTGGAGGTGATTGAAAATTGGTTCAAAAGATATAGGGCGGATTCATAGAAAATAGTTTGACAGGGATGTATGTATGTATTGTATGTATTTTTGGGTAACATTCACTAAGACCTAAAAGATCTATTGTGCCCCCTTACTTCTAGTTAGTTTCTGAGGAGAGTCTCAGATACTAGTAGCTCTTTTAGTCCTATTTCCCGGAGGAATTTTAGAATATCTGCAGGCCACAACTTAGGTAACTGTCCCTCTTCTATCCAGTAGTCTCCCAGGTACTGTGCCCTAGGATTCTGAAATACTGTGCAGTTCGCAAGTATGTGGATGGAGGTTTCTTCTTCCATTCCACAAAATCTACAATCTTCTTCCTCCACTATTTTGAGCTTTTTAAGGTGCCCATTCAGGCGACAATGTCCCGTTAGGATTCCTGTTAAAACTCTTAGTGCAGTTTTGCTTTGACTTATGCATTCATTTGATCTCAACAGGTTGTAGTCACCCAGAAGAATCTTTGATTGCCTAAGCCCTACTAGATCTTTCCAATTGTCAGATCTTCTCTTTTCTTCGGCTTTACCTATTTCTTCCAATATTACATTGGAGCTGATTCCGCAAAAGGGTTCCGGCCCCCAAAAGGGTATATCAGTCCCCCTCTTCGCTAGTTCATCTGCTATTTCGTTTCCTTCTATTCCAGTGTGTCCTGGAATCCACAGTAAGGTGACTATATTGTTCTCGCCTAGTTCATTAAGTTTGCCTAGGCATTCCCACACCATTTTGGAACTGATTACACAAGAACTCAGCGCTTTAATGGCTGCTTGACTATCAGACATTATGATAATCCTTTGCCTTCTATATCCTTTGTCAATATTGAACTGGGCGCACTTTCTTATTGCGTGAATTTCCGCTTGAAAGATACTTGGGGTCTTTCCCAAGTTTTCAGAGTGTTTGGTTCCTGGCCCGTACAGGGATGTCACATTGTGTATACTTTTCGAGATATTCATTTTTTTAATGAAAAATTGATGGACGCAGAATTTCTCAGTGAACAACCCCAACACCAAAAAGAAAATTGTTGCTGGTGTTAATGAGAAGGGAGATCAAGGTTATTGGTGGAATGTCAAAAATTACTTTAGTGTATATACAGGATGTTTAAAAAAGTTCAATTCTCTCTGTATCTGTAGAGTAGGGAGGGTAAGTTAGACCCACATCACTTAGGCCACATGTGACCCATTGTACATCCTCCCGAGGACATGTCTTCCTAGATCATCGTCCATCCTGTCCTTTCCAGGAGGGTGGACAGGTCACTACCAATCCAATTGACATTCGCTGTTATAGGAGGCCCTGCTTCCCCAGCCTTTCTCTCTAGAATGCCTACTATGTATTCAGCTTTACAAATGTCAAATATCACAATTTTTTTTTAAATGTAACTAGCATTGTTTCTTCTTTAAGGAAAAATCGGAACCTGTAATCCAATTTAAATATTTAAATATGTTTTAGACTCTACGACGAAGACTTTTCAAATATTTTGAGTTTTGATAAAAAATTGGACTAGTTTGAGCGTGAGTCTAAAATATGTTAAAGCAGTTTCAGTTAATGACTACATTTCGTTTTTATTTGTTCATCGTATATAGGCAATCAAATGATCTGAATATATATTTTTATTTTCTGACAATAACAATAGTTCATATAAGACAAATTCGATTGTATCTGAATATAGCTGGAAGATTCGCAATATTTTCAAAGAGAACTAACGCAACTGTCAAACCAGTCTTAACCAGACCAGTAGATAACAATCAAAATATTTATACTTGATAATTATTATAATAGCAAAGCTTCCTTTACTTTCATTATTAATTGTTAACGATCTGCATAAAGCTAACAGGTTTCAGACTATGGCGCACTAAGCCATATTTAAATATGGTCCCAGAATGTATCAGTATAGTAATGGCATCTCTATGGCATCACACGGCTGTAAATACTTCCACACAGTTTGCAAATAAAAAATTTGTTTTGATTATTAATTTGAATTATTTTGCGCGACAGTAATTAATTCTATAACGAGTGAATATCATTTAAACGATGCAAAACTAGAAAATACGTTAAAAGTTCGAACGATATACAAAAGGTTGACGTCACACGTTTGTGATCGGGGTTTTAGCTAAGATGGCGTATTGTCATATCTTGTATCTATATTTTTAATAAAATAAATATAATCACAGTTGTAATGTGAAAATAAGTGATTGTTTTTTCGTAATCTATACAATTATTTCAATTCTTAGTGATCATGCCTATAGGCATGATGACAGTCACTAAGAATCACTAAAATATATTTGATATAATTATATATGATGCAGAGATTCTAAAAAATGTACCTATTTAAATTTTACATGTGTGATGACCAATGTTTTAGTAAAAATATAAGCACAATCCGCCATATTAGCTCAAACGCCAATCAGAAGAGAGTGACGTCGTACTTTCGCAAATTTGACATTGATATTTTGTCTTTCGTCCTAACCATAGATAAGTCCGAACTATCTATGGTTCGAACATCTGTTCTATTTTGAATTTCCTTTGTTTCTGTGATGTATCAAAATAAACTTCTAACCTGCAAGCTGTCAAGTGTTTGAAGTTTGACCATTTTACCAATGACATAAAACAGTCTGTTTTATGTTCTAAGAATGACACAGATCACCTATAAATGGTGATTACGAATTGATGATGTCACAGACAGACGTCATTACTATTCTTGCGTTTTGGCGCAGAATTTAAAACGCATTTTTAAAAGGTAGATTTCTCCTTTGAAAACTTTTTTTTTTCTCAGAGAAATAACATTTATTGTAGATAAAGTATATATGTGAAAACATCGTGGAGCATGCCTATTATACAAAATTGTGTAATTTGCAGTAATCGGACGATATTATTCTCTGATTTATTTTCTTTAAATGGGGAGTTAAATGTGTCGTTTTTTTTTTAAATAAATGAATCTCACTTAATAAATTTCAGAGTAATAGACCGGCTTCTCTATTTGGTATTTGCCGCTAACATAAAAAGGTTTATAAAAGGGCCGTAGAAGGATCGAGTAGATTAGACGTAACTGGTTTATATTTAGTTGATTATTGGTAAATTATGGGGAAAAAATCCAAAACTACACTGATCGTCGAAAAAATTCGGTCACCAAATATTTTACTCAAACTACTCATGATTTTTATGATCTTTACAACAAAAACCGTGAATGTGATATTTTTTACTCGTAATTTGAAACAACCTCTAGAATGTCCATGTCCTTGTTGACTGACAGTCCCATCTTAACCTTATTTATGAATCCTTTCCTAGGTTTCAGCAATATATTTTTATGCAATAAATAATTATTGATAAATACTAGAATTTACTGTTTCTAACTTCGACGCATTTCATTATTTTTAAACCTAACAAGTCCTTAAGCTTTACAAAAAAGTAGATCCCCTTATTTTGGGTATTAAGTCCATTACCTACGCCTCTGTATTAAAATATCTGCAAGCAATGCCGATCTATTTATCAGTTTATCAGATTTAATAATTTTTTATGCATATATGAAACTCCAGGTTGATTCAATCAGTGACGAACTATGGAGGTTTTTGTAGGGCGATAAATAATATTCAAAATACTTTTAAATTAATATTTTAGATTTGATTTAGTTACAATTATTCAATTTTAAAGTTTGTACAAAACGAAAATCTACGGGTGCAAAACTTTGCTTTTTTCATGCACACATCATTACACTCTGATCTATTACAAATGCCCTCCTAAAGCGTAAAAACCTCTTGAACTGCAACTTTATCAATTCGAAAAATCTATGCCACATTGTTGTAGATTTACCACAAAAGTGACTTTTCGATGGTTCGAGATAAGGAAGGTTTTGTCCCCCTGAAAAATACAATAAATTTGTCACAATTTTTCGTTCGAGGATATTATAATGGCCACTTGTGCTTCAAGGACCACTCGATTTCGAATTCGAACTGCTGGAGGTGGTTTATTCTTTTAATTTTATAACGGAATTTTGGGGTAGAGAAATCTACGGGAATATTCAGAGTTGTTTCATTCATTGACAAAAAAAAGTCTAAAAGTTTCCTCTACGAATCGAAAATGTTTTTATAAAACTGTAATTAATAATGTCTTAGAACGTTTTTTAAAAACCATACTAATTAATGAGGTTTCTTCTACTATAGGGGTTGTTTATTAATTTTTTCATATATAGCTAGAAAAAACAGTACCTACTGGTTTAGTTCATCTTGGGGACACCCAATTATATATTGTCTGAATTTCTTATATTAAACCGGTTTTTTGACAACAATTAACTCATATTGTTTGATTTTCCTGTATCAAACCGGTTTTTTGACACTAATTGACTCATATTGTTTGAATTTCCTGTATTAAACCCGTTTTTCTGACACCAATTGACTCATATTGTCTGAATTTCTTGTATGAGACCGGTTTTTTACAACAATTGACTCATATTGTCTGAATTTCTTGAATTTCTTGAATTAAACCGGTTTTTTGACAACAATTGACTCATATTGTCTGAATTTCTTGTATTAAACCGGTTTTTTGACACCAATTGAGTCATATTGTTGGAATTTCTTGTATTAAACCGGTTTTTTGACACCAATAGACTCATATTGTCTGAATTTCTTGAATTAAACCGGTTTTTTGACAACAATTGACTCATATTGTCTGAATTTCTTGAATTAAACCGGTTTTTTGACAACAATTGACTCATATTGTCTGAATTTCTTGTATTAAACCGGTTTTTTTGACACCAATAGACTCATATTGTCTGAATTTCTTGAATTAAACCGGTTTTTTGACAACAATTGACTCATATTGTCTGAATTTCTTGTATGAGACCGGTTTTTTGACAATTGACTCATATTGTCTGAATTTATTGTATTAAACCGGTTTTTTGACACCAATTGACTCATATTGTTTGAATTTCTTGAATTAAACCGGTTTTTTGACAACAATTTACTCATATTGATTGAATTTCCTGTATCAAACCGGTTTTTTGACACCAATTGACTAATTTTGTCTGAATTTCTTTTATTAAACCGTTTTTTTTGACTCCACAGACCTCGTATGATTTAGTTATAGTCTTTTTTATATGAGGTCTCACAATATAAAATTCACATAATTACCAGTCGTACTTATACACTTCATTAAATTTCTAATATTCATTTTCCCCATAATTTTCGAATGAATCGGAATAGATGAGCTTCTACAATCTGAACTTTAACCTCCACAACGATATCATCCTTCGACTAGTAACACGTACTCGGTAATTTTTATTTTTACACTTCTTAACGTTCAATAAATCACGTATCGCAACTAACTTCATTACAGAATTGATTAGACTCATATATCGAACGGCATTTATCATTATTTATCATTAAATTCAAGATAAAAAATACCTCTAACTATATTGGTTCGATCACCCTTAATAACTGGTGAGACCTTTAATACGCACCAACGCCTTTATCGGCTCCGGGCGATTATACTTAAATTTTTCGAATATTGTACTGTTATTATGTTGCAAGTGCAAGTTTAACCAACACAATTCGATAATAAAATCAATAAAGGTGTAGTTAATGAAGTCTGCTCTATTATTTATTAGATTTCTGACCACACCTTACATCGTTGTCTAAAGTTTACTGGATTATCTAATAGGAAGGTAAAAGGATTTTAATAGAATGCTTCAGTGATCATATTTAATACGTTTCATAGAGTTCTACACTCACCGGCAAAAAAACTCGGCCACCTAAAATTTTGCTCAAGTTCGTTGTCCATTGTAGATAAGAAAAGTTATCCAAAAATGTTGATAGCTTGTTCATACAGGGTGAAAACAGACCTTGTATTTACCGTCCAAAGAAAAATTACGTAACTTTTTTTGCCGGTGAGTGTACTTACTTTTGAATGAATTTTAAAAACTTCGGTACATTTTAGGTACAGCTTTAAACGAAGCTGTCTGAATTTGAAACATTGGCGTTAAGTTAACCAAAGATGACAAATAATGTTGATATTTTATCTCTTATTTTTTTTTTAGGGAATCAAACTACAATAATGTTTTTTATTTCGACGTTTCGGTAGCGTTCCAGCTACCGTTATCAAGATTAACTAGTAATGAATAATTTTTAGTCTCTATCTGACACAACGCAAAAAATTCGACAACTAGACAATCAATAATAATTTGAAGTTTAAGACTACAAAACTTTGTTGTCAAATTTTATTAAGGTCCATTCATAGTAGATCACACCTCTGGTAAAATGTGAAATAAAATATTTTATTTTATGACATTCTAACGATATGTAGTTCTCTAAAAATGGAATCCAGTGAAGTGCACGTTCCAGGAACGGTTTTTATTGGGATAGCGCTTTTTTTCGCTTATTTTGGAAATTTTGTTAATAAAAACACGTTTGTTGTTACTTTTTTGTGTATGATAATTTTTGTTTTCAAAATATGTATAACTGAGTTTGGTGATTTTGTGTACTGAAGTGTGTATCGATTAACAACTATTCCAAAGATAAATTTTATATTCTTTGACAAACGCCAAACTTGTAAAACAACCCTAGTAGGAGCTCTCTGTATATTACCGGCGTGCTCAACAAAATAAAAATCATTAGTGACTCGTGGCTTTGAAATTAATATGCTATAAGCTCCCTTTGAACAAGTAGAAGATAAAGGTGAAGCAGTCATACCACCTGTACACCTTATCAAAATGCAATTTCTAACAGATGCGGGCGCGTGTCACACTTACTTCATTTTTATTTTACATTTTTATCGACAAACTGCGCTCGCCGTACGAATATCGTTTTACATTATTTTCATAGATAGAAGTATTTGTCAAAAATAATTCACAATATATTTTTTGTACAACTGCCAAAGTAGCGTGTTAAAGGTTGTACAAACTACTATTTTATATACACACCTGTAGAAAATAATATACAATGATTAAACAATTTTTGACACTTCCTAGTGATAAAAAAATCTCGATAGTTCGCTACCGTTAGAAATCGCGGCATGAGGTATCGACCAATTTGTTGTCTTACAGCATAACCCTTTGCACCTTTTTGCTCACCCTACTCGTGCTCTATTGAAGGACCAGATTGCCCTCCGATTAGATTTCGGAGAATAATAAAGCGATAATGGGACACAGCTTGAGCCATTCTTCGAGGTGGTCTTTTGATTTCGAGAAAAATAGAATTGCGCGTTTTTTTTATTTAATTTGAATGTAGATGTAGATTGAGGAGTGTTGTTTTTTGTGTGTTAGAAGTGTGAAAGGAAGATGGTATCTTGAGTTATTTTGTTGATTATTCGGAAGGGTTGATATTTTTTAATAATATAACCGACAGAGGAATATAAATATAACGTAGTTGTAATATTGTGTCACAAAGACAGAACTTGAGCTTTAGCAGCCCAAGACTTTTAGATGCACGAGCGAGCGTCGCGTACTGAATAAACCAAAAAATACGAAGATATAACAAAATATTTGACATAAACTAACGTTTAATTAAAAAATTCTGGTGAAACGTTAAAGTAATCAAGTGACATACGGAAAAATTGACAAAACCTGTCCTCAAAATCGTGTATCTAAAAAGTTTGTTTTTTCACCGCGGTGTCGACAATTGCAAATACGATACCATCCAAATAAGTAACCTTAGTTTTTATAAATGACAGTAGCCAAATTGTAAACAATACCTGACATTACTAAAAGTACGAACCAAAATTGTTAAAAATTAAAAATGGACAAGGTGTGTATTGTAAAAAATTGCATACATCTGTCATGGGATTTGTTATTTATTGAATTTACTTTACACCCCGTATATTTCTTGGCTCTGTAGCAGAATAGCGCTGGACAAAATAGCGCTGGTCAAATAACTCCAATTATGCTGGACAAGATTGTACTATTGTATGGAAGTCAATGGAGGACAATTTGAACATTTGATTCAAAATCGCAGTTTTGATTTTTTGTTTGTAAGCATGATAAAACAATTAATTTTTTTTGAAGAATGTGATTTTTTCATACACCACTGTAAAGAGGCTTCCAAGATTGGTTCCAGAGGATGCAAATACGCATTTGTCTTCGTAGATAATCACGTTAAAAGTTTTCTACTAATATAAAAGTCAACGTATTTAAATATTGATTAAAAAAAATTAAAATTAACAATTTGTGTGTGTTACCTTGTAACGGCACTCTGTAATATTAAATAGATTCGCAATACTAATTTCTCATATCAGTGTTTTATCAAATTCATTCTTTGTACCTCCTGTTCTTCTTGATCTCACCATAATGACTAGAATTAATTGTGGATTTAAGATATGTATTATACGCCATGTCATCGCAGAAACATTTTAACCGTCAATATTTATAAAGCAGTCCATTATCTTCTTGCAAAAAAAAGCGTATCGTGGTTATATGGATCGGGTGCTTGATGAGTTATTGAATATGACGGTGTAATTATTATGTTGTACACGTGTGCCTTTTGCGAACAATGAGTAATTTAAATTATGGTTTAATATATGGACTTGGAGTGCTCTTTATCTTTGGTAATTTTTTTTATAGTTAACAATTTTCTTTATCTGCAAATCCTTCTAAACTGGTTCTATTCTAGTTGATACCTAGACGTCGTCCAATAGCTTCTACCTTGTATAGTTGTTTGTAAGGCAACCTTAAAACTTGGTTTTTACCCATTTTGAACAGTCAGGCATCACAGAACAAACCTATTAACTCAAAACACTGACGTCTGCTAATACAGTTGTAGTTCAGTGTTGCTTCTTAGATGTTTAATATTTAAAATCTCAGGTTACAACGTTGGTTCGATATCGCGAACTTGAAATAAATGGATAACTAGATTTAGACGTTCCTCTTTTTATTCGCCTATTAACGTCATTTTATGTGGATGTGATTATAAATCTTGCGTAACACGGCAGCACGACACTGCGTTCTATAATTATGATCAAACTGGTTATAATGCACAAACGAACTATACTAATAATGACAAGCTTTTCTTGACGTTATGCAAATCTGACGCTTCGGGATTGAACAAGTTATTAGAAACAAAAAAACGGATGAGCAGCAGCAGCAGCTGTTTCTTGGGAATCTTTTTAAAAAAATTTAAATTTAATAAAAATTATTTATTACTGATTTTAACCAGACGGATACCATAATTGATAAGGCTTATAGGAGACGCTAACAAGTTTAAACAAAAAAAATTATTAAAGCACATGCAATTTTTTGTTACAAAATGTAGGATGGAAGATTTGGGAATATTCGCGAATCGTACACCTCTGGTGATAGAAAATTATAGCTCACTCTACGGTACTCTCTTTCTGCTTACGTGTGTCGTCTTACGAAAATTAATAACAAAAACTTAAGTACTTGTTCCTCTCCCTTCCCTTTCAAATGTATAATCAAAAGAAAAAATCTGCAATTGATGTTGGACAAACTTTCAGCAAAAGTATCAAAAGACAGACGATCAGAGGTTTTTCCGTCTTAGTCTGTGTATATAGCATGCGCGCTATTAGAGAAAGATAGCTTAAACCTCCGACTTCCGATCTCTCCCGGTCACTGTACCCTAAAGAAGCACATTCATACAATCGGCATATATAGGGAGGAACCTGTCTGTCGGTTGTGCATGGAACAGCCTCTCACATTATCTCATTGGAGACATAGACTCCAAGTACCAGAACATCCAAGTGAGGATTTCTCCAAGAAGGACCTAGTGAAAAGACAGCTGAGCCTGATAAGGGCTACTGGTCTCTTTACATAAACGGGAAAACCTAGAGCACTATAGTCCTAAAGGCTGAGGTGCCGAGGACTTCAAGCCTTTGACTGGTGTGCTGATCCAATCAATCAATCCTATCTCTCTCTTACGTACTGACGGGTTCCGAGCTGGCTTGTTGCCTCTATCTGTAGTGTTTCTATGGTCAAAAGTTTGTCTATAAAATTGATTTACTTCATCATGTTTCTAATAGGGAAACGCAGACAACTACAGCATACTAATCTTTGACACTACAGGATAATATCTATAAAAGGTGGCATCAAGTCCATTTTTCGTCGATATTTAGACTAATCCTTTGTCAACATATTTGAAAAGTCGTTATTATTTTAAACAAAAGTTTTATTTCTTAAAATAATCATTTGACAATGTTTCCTGACAGTTGTAGACAAGTTCGGCAATTTTTGCAAGCGTCTCAGATGAACGCTTCGGTTGCATCGACAAGCCCTCGTGGATCCACTACAGTGGCGTTACGTCCGGGAACGATGGGAAATTCTCCACACCCTCCTCATTTTAAATATTAGTTTGAAGTTTAAATATCTTATTCAACGTACCTAATATACATCGTACAAGTTGTTGAGGGTCAAGATAAGGCTTGTTAGTTCGTTCGCGTTCAAAACAACTCGTTGCCGCGCCGCACCGGTTAGAAGGGCACAAGGTAGTTGTCACTAGATACTAGCACGCCTTCATTTCGCTTGGCGGGTGCGATTTGGTGTTAACTTTTTTATTTCCAATTGAAAAAATCGTGGCTCTTGCCCATACGCCAGTAAAAGCGATGGCAGATTCCGGTGAAGCTTCAGGCGATATCTGGGGAACTTTGCACTTTAGGGCAAAAGTCATTGAGACCATTAAACGGCTATTTTTACTGGCGTACCAGTGCCATTGTCCCTGCTACCCCTTCCACGATACGCCACTGGTACACCGCTCACACTTGTTACACACTTCATGGGTATATGCCAGCTAGAATAAGAATTATTGTACCCGGCGACACCTACGACCTGACGAATTCGACAATTGCGGAACTAGTTAAACGTTACACTCAAGCTCAATCTCCAAAGAGATGGGGTGAAATCAAGGGATGCAGTCTTGCCAGGATCACACTGGGCGACCCTGGGAAGCTGGAGTCGAAAAAATATTTGGCGAAGACAAGAAAAACCTTCGTTTAATGGTAGGATTTCTGACTGGCCACTGTCAATTAAGGAAACACCTCCATACAAGACTGGTGGACAGGTTGTGTGAACTGGAAGATGAATCTGTCAGGCATGTCTTATGCGAGTGCCCGGAGTTGTCGTCAATAAGAGAGTGTGTGTTCGGTGAGTCTTGGCCTACACCTGCCGATATAAAGGAGATGTCTACTAGTGACCTATCCACCTTCCTGGAAAGGACAGGATGGACTATGACCAGGAGGGTGTACAAAGGGTCACAAGTGCGGTGGACCTAACTCCTTACTCACCCTCCCTACTCTACACAAACAGAGATGGGTATCTCCGAAATTTTCGTTGCAAAAATTGCTGCTTCTTCGCAGTCTTCAGCTTTGTAACTTTCGCTTTTCTCTTCTTAGACGAAATTTATTTTCGTCCTTGTTGTATATAGAAATATTTAAAAGTCAGTAAATTAAAAGCTTAAAAAATACTTTTAACTACATTCACATTTAAAGAGGCTACGTTTAAATTTATTCACGCCATTTGCCATTAAGTGAATCTCATGAATTATATTTTTTGTTATAAAAAGTTAAACAAACCGATTATAATTCGGTTAGGTGGTGGAAAATGTAAAATAATCAAAAAAGATCGTAAAATCTACACTTCAATGTAAATCCCGACACTCCATTAGTTTTGTTATTCAATTAATAAAAAAAATTTAAATGAGCGTCCATATAGTTGCGATGATCCGTTGAATGTCTCATCGGGAGGCAATATTTGCATAATCTACTAAAAACTTTGTTAAAACGTCTCCCATTCATTCATGATGTTTATTGCTCTATAAATTGTAAGCTCTTTGTCGCTTACGCCGATTTTGTTGATCGAGTAGGTTTCTTCATTGAACATTCAAATGTTTATTACCTACTCGATTACATAAAAGAGCCACCTATATATCCTTGCGATAAAAAATGTATTTGCGTATAACTTTGGTGCTTTTTTACAGAGACGTATTATCCTAAAAATATTTATTCTTGTTAATCGGGCTTTATCTTCTCACACACATTTTTCTATACTTAATACTACACCCCATGCACACACACATGGGGTACTCCTCTAAGACCAATGCATCTCAGGAAAAACTTTCGTAGAGCTCGTCTCCGGCCTAAACAACTTCTGTTGTGTGTGTTTTATGCTGTCTCTATGAGGAGCAAATTCTTAACAGACCTTACAAAGTGGTTCCACTTGTTAAAGCTGATTCAAGTTGAAGCCAGGCTCTGCTTAAAGCTATCGGTAACAAAAAAAAAATAACTAGGCCTAGACTGGTAAAAACTGTAAAGAATACAAAGAAAAAGCATACAGTCAATATGGATATAGCAATTGAAAGTACACCACAACAAAAAGTTGCAGCTTTGGATTTATTATCTGAAGAATTTGATATCTAGACACAATTGTCAAATTAAATGACTTTTATGTAAGAAATTTGAAAAAAATGACGGATTTTTAGTACTTTTAATTGCAATTTTCTCTTTCAAAAGTGCATCAATGTTTTATAGCAACTCTATCTTACATGAATTTTTCAATTGTCTCCCACACTGAAACGGATTCTTTTTATCCCCAAAACGGTAACGCCCATGGTTTTAATCGTAATACGTAGCTAAGTGTCTCTAATAAGAATAATCTGTATAGTAGACAAAACACTGTAATAATTCCCTTTTGTTTCGTGAAGTGTCGCAAACAATGGGTAACACTAAACCACTGTTTAGCATCTAGTGGGCCATAAATATAAAAAAGGGGGACGTGGGAAATATTGTTTCAGTTGATGCTACATTGTTTTGATCATTTCATGGCTACTGTTCGTTTGCCATATCGAAGACCTCATAATGGAGCTATTAAACAATTGTTTTAAGAAAAAGAGTTTGTACTTGGAAAAAAATAACTATGCCTTTTGATGGTGTGGTTTTTGAATAGCGGGTATAATGAAAAGGATTTTTAAGTAGTCCTTAAGGCATTGTATCTGCATTTAAAGACGGATTTTAGTAGCAGGTAGGAATATGTGGTGGTTTCCTTTCTCATCGCATGTTAAAGCAATTGGTAATTATTGTAGTACATTTTACGTTTACGCTAAATTATGACAAACACAGTGGTGTAACTGAATAACTTAAGTTATAATTCATGTTAGTTCTTTTAAATGTTTTTCATAAAATTTTTTAATGTTTCTACTTCCTACGTTGTTTGTTTTGTGCTTTATATTTGTACCTATTCAGTATCATTTGTTTGTTTTTTTTGTTAGTGCGGACGCTGACTTATTTAAACTTTTTAAAAGATCTATTAATACAACCGTCAAGACCGCATAATTCTACCATAATTCCAAAGTTACATTGATTTGAATCTAAGATTATAAAAAAATTATTTATGTCGAAAAAGTAGTAGGTTTTTCTGTCATTAATATTAATTAAATTAGTTTTAGTTTTCTCGTCAAAAATTCCAAGTTTTCCGCCAAAATTTCGGGTTTCCGGATAAAACTTCCAGGTTTCCCACTAAGAATTTCAAGTTTCTCGCTAAAATTTTAGGTTTCCCGCCAAAAATTCCAAGTTTTCCGCCCAAATTTCAGGTTTCCGGCTAAAAATTCCAGGTTTCCCGTTAAGAATTTCAAGTTTCTCGCTAAAATTTTAGGTTTCTCGTCAAAAAATCCAAGTTTTCCGCCAAAATTTCAGGTTTCCGGCTAAAAATTCCTGGTTTTTCTGTTAAGAATTTCAAGTTTCACGCTCAAATTTTAGGTTTCTCGAAAAAAATTCCAAGTTTTCCGTCAAAATTTCAGGTTTTCGGCTAAAAATTCCAAGCTTCCCCTTAAGAATTTCAAGTTTGTCACTAAAATTTTAGGTTTCTCGCTAAAAATTCAGGTTTCCCGTTAAGAATTTCAAGTTTCCTGCTCAAATTTTAGGTTTTCCTCCCAAATTTCAGGTTTCTCGCCAAAAGTTCCAAGTTTCCCGCCAAAATTTCAGATGTTTTGCTAAAGTTTCAGGTTTCCCGTTAAGAATTTCAAGTTGCCCGCTCAAATTTTAGGCTTTTCGCCCAAATTTCAGGTTTCTCGCTAAAAATTTCAGGTTACCCGTTAGGAATTTCAAGTGTCCTGCTAAAATTTTAGGGTTTCCTCCCAAATTTCAGGTTTCTCGCCAAAACTTCCAAGTTTCCCGCCAAAATTTCAGATTTTTCGCTATAAATTTCAGGTTTCCCGTTAAGAATTTCAAGTTTCCTGCTAACATTTTTGGTTTTACTCCCAAATTTCAGGTTTCTCGCCAAAAATTCAAAGTACCTCGCCAAAATTTCAGGTTTCTCGCTAAAAATTTCAGGTTATTCGTTAGGAATTTCAAGTTTCCTGCTAAAATTTTAGGGTTTCCTCCCAAATTTCAGGTTTCCGGCTAAATATTCCTGGTTTCCCGTTAAGAATTCCAACTTTTCCACCAAAATTTCAGTTTTCCGGCTAGAAATTATACATTTCCCGTTAAGAATTTGAAGTTTCTCGCTTAAATTTTAGGTTTCCCGCCAAAAATTTCAAGTTTCGTAAATATCACAAACCTATGAAATTTCAGAAGAGTACTCTGAAAAGAAAAGACCATTCTACTTGGAAAAAAAATTACAAAAGCATAACATGGAGGAGTTTTTAGCGATAGGAATTAAAAATACCTTCTATACTGTCAATCGCACTAATTGTCCAGTTTCTATTAACCATTCGCTATATTTTTTTTCAGAAACAACTGATCAAATATTGATCTCCATCTGATTAATGAACCGAAGAGAGACATAATGATCAGATTAATCAATTACCACAAAACAATTCTCCTAAAAAAAATATCCCGCTTCGCCCATTTGCTATCGCAATTGTCATTGCAAGCGCTCATGCAAAATGAATTGTTGTTTTTTTCTTTCCATGTACTTTTTTTTTATTAATCAGTCTCGCCAACCGTTAAACTAAATACCTCTCGTGCTTGTAGGTAAGTACGTATCTATTGAAAAAAGAGAAAAATGTTATCACCTGTACCCACATGCGTTGGGCACACGCCTGCAAACGTTCCTATTATTACTTGTATTTCTAATGTGCTTGTTAGAAAGGTGCACTAGAGACCAAGAAGAAGTACTCGCAGTACTTGCAGGTTGCGAAAGTAGATACTATACAGGGTAGACCGATAAAATATTTATTACCGTTATGCGAAGGTAAATCCGATATTTCGGAACTTTTAATTTTCATATGGGTTCCTGAACCAAAATCAAATCGAAAACAATGTTGGTAATTTTAAACGTTTTGATATTAATATGGATACCTAATTCATTGGTATGTTGTCAAGAAGATTTCATCTCATTATCGTTATGAATTAAACTTTTTTTCATACTTAAATTTAGATAAAAACATATATGGTAGGTAATACGCTACGCGGTAGGTAAGATCGCTTAAATGATATGAGCAATAATTTTAATCATTATAAGTCAATTTCAACTTGAGCGCGTATAAAACCAGAACAATAATACTGGATAATAAAAATATATAAAGGTGGAGTAGAAAAATTGAAAAATCTCCTGTAAATAATTGGAACAGAGGCAATTGATAATGTCTTCTAGACAATCAAGAAGCGATTCTTCCACTTTATTTTGCTTTAATCAATTATTTCTTGTCTACAAAATTTTAACGGCACCTTAATCTGATACATGGAAACCAAAACTTAATTGAGAAAAGTAACTGTTTCTCACAGTGAAGGGCTGGTATTTTAAAGGCTCAATGCCCTAAACTGCATAACCGAAGTGGTAACACGCAGCGAAGATGAGAGAGATAAGGACCCTGAAGACCACCCCGTTCACACGCAACTGTGTACAGCAACAATATGACAAAGTCCTTTTGGATCTGTTCACGTGTATTTTATACCATCTGGTTGCTTTATTGGGTTGGTCGGTCTATCGGTGGTTGGTCGAAAGATTAAAATTTCAATGTCCATTCAATATTGATATTGGTTCGTTTAAATTGTTCTCATATTTATTTTTATTATTATTATCACGTTTTTCTGAAACTTTGTACATGACTTTAAACTCATTTTCCGACGGGTTAGAGACTTGGAATTTTTACTAGTAATACCACTAGAGGTCAAATTATTATTTCCCTCGTCTTCGACTCGGGATAATTTTCAAAATATTCATGAGCTCGAAAAAATTTCAGGATTTAATTTGACCTCGTGTGGTATTCGGTAAGAAAATTCCACAAAACATAGAAGGTTTTGTAGACTTGATTATTTAGTTACTATGGTGAAACTGTAAGCTAGAAATTATTTCTGTTTTGAATTTGTCAAAAACAGCACGACGTAGAAAAATGTATCGCTTCGGTCAAGAAAGTAAAAAAAAGATTCGCCAGAATACTAGGAAATCGAAGGCAAATGTATGGAAGCAGTTTTTAAACTTTTGCGCAAAAAAAGCGTATGATTTCGACAGAGCGGATATACCTGTGGAAGAACTGGTGTGGGGATGGGGATTCTTCCCAAAGAAGATCGATTTTTAAATCGATTCGAATCGTAACCTAATGAATCGATTCATAAAAAAATCGGTGTCTAAAAGATCGATTTCAAAAAGATCGATTTTTTTTCAAGTTTGTATTTAGAGAAAGGCAAGTTCAACCGCACTATCAGCAGACGAATTGAGAAAGATTATTGAGCTTTGGGACGAAAACACTCCGGAAGGATTGCAAAGAAAGTTCTTTCACATTGCTACTCATGGATTGGCCTGGAGAGGAAATGAAGCAGCGGAAACAGCAATAGAATATTTTGTGGAAGAAATTGACAATCAAGGGGAACCAACAGGACGCATTGAGTATAACCCGGTTTTCTCCAAGACCACCCAAGGCGGTTCAAAAAGAATGACCGGCAGTAAGTGGCTAGTACCGAATATAGCCAATGAAGAATTATGCCCAGTAAGACTGTTCAAAAAACCAATAAGCAAGCGAGACCAATTCCCATCAAAACGAATCGCTTATTTTTAACTCCCAAATCCAAACTGACAGCACCCCAATTCCACCAGTGCCGTGCCGATGGGTGAATTTTTTTAACAAAAATATTGATTTCGCAATTCCACAAATTGCGGCGCCGACTCAATCTGAAGAGCCTTAATAAATCTAATTAAGTAGATGACATATAGTTTGATAAACGATAAGTATCTCACGGTATTGTTATGATGTTGTTAAATGCGAATAAATCAAACGATGCTTAGTTAAGTCATAAATAAATTATTAAAAGCTGATCGTATTTTATTATTGTTGTATACCAGAGAATTGACAACAATACAATAACCTAAAGTTATAAGGTAAATTTATCGTCAATTTTTTTCCATAGATTCTTTGGAATTATTTAATGATAGAGATATTAAAGTGTGCACAAAGCTTAGAGGATGAGTTCAAGATCATAAATAATTTCGATATGAAAACACAAAAGTTTCAGAAAAATTAATTTTTTTCGAAATATTCATAGAATAACCAGACTTATTTACATTTCGATAGAAAGAGGTACAATTGCCTTTTGATTTTGTCTTGATTATCTAATTAAGCGTTAAAACTGAATAAAAATCGAGTTTAAAGGTTGCGTTATAGATGGAACACCCTATATTTTATTACTATATTGTATTGTTATCGGACCTTGACAAGTGTACAAAACTGTTCGTTTCAAGTTGGTTACAAACATACATGAAGCTAACTTATTTAGCCGATTGATTTTACTTTTGTGATTAATATTCATAACTTCGCATAGTATATGACAAATTTTTAAAAAAACATGAGCCCGCGGAGATTAGAACTCGAGATTTTGTGTTTACTTGATAGACGCTTTATCCAACTAAGTCACGGCGCCAGTTAGTTCATTTGTTCTAGTAGAACGATTCAAGCAAAAACGATATTTACCTCATGAATTTTTTTATACAATAAGTTCAAGATTGGAGTGTTAATCTTCATATTTTATTACTATATTGTATTGTCATCGCATCTTGAGGAGTGTGCAAGAATTTTGAGTTAATAAGAGAGTATAAACTCAAAGAAATTCGTTACAGAATTAAGCAGCAAGAAGGAATGGGATCCAAATACCATTACCAGACTTGGAAAGAATGCCATTCAATGGTACACAGACGGCTCAAAAGCAATAGAAGGAACTGGGATAGGAGTGTACGGGTCAGGAACCAAACACTCTGAAAGCTTGGGAAAAACCCCAAGTATCTTTCAAGCGGAAATTCACGCAATAAGAAAGTGTGCCCAGTTCAATATTGACAAAGGATATAGAAGGCAAAAGATTATCATAATGTCTGATAGTCAAGCAGCCATTAAAGCGCTGAGTTCTTGTGTAATCAGTTCCAAAATGGTGTGGGAATGCCTAGGCAAACTTAATGAACTAGGCGAGAACAATATAGTCACCTTACCGTGGATTCCAGGACACACTGGAATAGAAGGAAACGAAATAGCAGATGAACTAGCGAAGAGGGGGACTGAAATACCCTTTTGGGGGCCGGAACCCTTTTGCGGAATCAGCTCCAATGTAATATTGGAAGAAATAGGTAAAGCCGAAGAAAAGAGAAGATCTGACAATTGGAAAGATCTAGTAGGGTTTAGGCAATCAAAGATTCTTCTGGGTGACTACAACCTGTTGAGATCAAATGAATGCATAAGTCAAAGCACTAAGAGTTTTAACAGGAATCCTAACGGGACATTGTCGCCTGAATGGGCACCTTAAAAAGCTCAAAATAGTGGAGGAAGAAGATTGTAGATTTTGTGGAATGGAAGAAGAAACCTCCTTCCACATACTTGCGAACTGCACAGTAATTCAGAATCCTAGGACACAGTACCTGGGAGACTACTGGATAGAAGAGGGACAGTTACCTAAGTTGATGCCTGCAGATATCCTAAAATTCCTCCGGGAAATAGGACTAAGGGAGCTACTAGTCTCTAAGACTCTCCTCAGAAACTAAGTAGAAGTAAGGGGGCACAATAGATCTTTTAGGTCTCAGTGAATGTTACCCCAAAATACATACATAAACTGGGCCAAATCGTGTGCAAAGGAGTCGGCGGTTACAAACAATCAAACAAACATACATGTATACAAGTGAAGCTAATATAAACGTGTTAAAAAAAATCTAACCATTGGAAAGAACTAGTAGGGCTAAGAGTTGCCACAAGTGTCTTGACTGGACGGTCGCCTAAAGTGGCACCTCAAAAAGCTCTAGCTAGTGGAGCAGAAATAATGATATTTATGTGGAAAGGAAGATTAAAACCTCCATTGCATAGCAATATATCAGAATCGTAGAGAACATCGGTTCCTAGAAAATATGTCTAGTAGAATTAGTAGAATAGGGACCACGTAATGATCAATTTCTCGATAATATAACTGTAACTATTGTAAGAACTAACCTTGAGACAAGCCTCATTAGAATAAGAAGTAAACTTTCAAGTACCTTCTTAGATCTAACCACTCGCTACTCGATTGTAACCATATTGGGAAATTAGCATACCCAATCTCTTTAGAAGAATCAGTCAGACAGAAAAAAGAGTCCTTCAGATTGTAACCCACCCCTGTATTCATTTTATTCAGAAACTGTGTTCTCTCCTTTGCGTTGATTGTCTATAGCAGCGGGTGGCGTTTTGATACGTTTTTGTATTTTGTGCGGTATTACGTGTACCTAATACTGAAATGTACGAGAGCAACTTTCATTGTGTTATTAAAATAATGATGAATTGGCTTTGCACGACCGTTACAATAACCCCAGTGGGGAAGGTTGAAAACCACGGAATATACTCAATAAAAGTATATTCAAGATCCTAAATTTGCCAACCACTGACAATTTAAAACCGAAATAATCCGCAGATCAGATCTAGACTGGTCTGGGACTGTCTACAAAAACTATTAACCTTAGCTAACCATAATAGAGTTACTCTTAAGTGGATCCCAGGGCACAAGGGCATTGTAGGAAATGAAAAGGCAGACATCATAGCAAAGCTAGGGTGTGAGACTGCATTAACTGGTCCTGAACCACTATTTGGGATATCTAAAACTGCTGCACGTGGTTGTATATCTCGGTGGACTCAAACTAAACGTCAGTCGTACTGGAGACGCACGTGCCAACACAACAAACTCTTGGTCAAAAAACCATCGGAGACGCTGACCAATGAAATACTAAACGTTAGCAGGGGCCAGATAAGAATAGTGACGAGTTTTCTCACTGGTCAACTGTACTCTAAGGAAGCACATGTATGCAATCGGCATATTTATGAAGGAACCTAGGACTAGAACATCCAAGGGAGAATTTCTCCAAGAGGAACCTAGTCAAGTCAAGTCAAAAGACTGTTGAGCCTGATAAGGGCTACTAGTCTCCTCACATAAACGACACAAACAAGAGCACAAAAAGGCTGAGGTGCCGAGGACTCTAAGCCTCTGGTGGTGCTGAACCAATCAACTAACCAATCAATCAATCAATCAATCAATCAATCAATCAATCAATCAATCAATCAATCAATCAATCAATCAATCAATCAATCAATCAATCAATCAATCAATCAATCAATCAATCAATCAATCAATCAATCAATCAATCAATCAATCAATCAATCAATCAATCAATCAATCAATCAATCAATCAATCAATCAATCAATCAATCAATCAATCAATCAATCAATCAATCAATCAATCAATCAATCAATCAATCAATCAATCAATCAATCAATCAATCAATCAATCAATCAATCAATCAATCAATCAATCAATCAATCAATCAATCAATCAATCAATCAACTATATTTACAGTATGATCCAATAAACTACTAGCTCTATTTCCATTTCCCCGACTATACTTATTATTCAAATAATCTACCTGATGTTACGCCGCTGCGATGTTACTTTCATTCAAATTCGATAACTGGAATACGGAGTTTGCAAGTTTACCTTCAAATTGTCCACCCTATTTTATGGATCCTTCAAAGTTATAACAAATAACAGGGTACTTCTAACCACAGATATAATACAGATTGAAACAACATACCATAGGCCACCGTGTAAATGGGTGAGATTGAAATGAAACCGGTGAGAGAGAAAGAGATAGGCGATTAGAGGTTTTTCTGTTTTGTCTGTGTGTCTATAGCGTCGCGTCCTATCTCTCTCTAACAAGCCGACGGGTTCCGAGCTGGTTTTCTTTTTCTATCTGCAGTATTTCTATGCTTTTTCAATAACATTTCATGCGTTGATATAACAGTAGGAAAACATTCTTGTTTATTGACCATTTTACCCATAAAAAAAAACGATGAATATAATTTATCCGAGCTACCCTCCCAAAAATTTCAACTAAACGTTTATTGACTACTATTCAACAAAAAAAAAATACAAAACACATACAAATAGGATCAGGTCAAGTTACAATGTGGTCAGAACGTGACGTAACTTTCAATGTGTTTAATAAACCAGGGGACGTTGATGGCTTTGAACCTTATGATGATTGTCAGTAAGGGTTTTAGAACTCGCCCCTCTATAATTATCTCGAGTGTCGATCTTGAGTTGTCTGTCGCAATGCCAACTGCATTTACGAACGTTTTTATATTTTATTGGCTTTTGTGGAGGTTTTTGAATGGGAAGTGAAGTTTTGAAATTTTTCAAGATTTGTACGTCATAAAACAAGATCTATTTGTGAATATTAGTTTTTCTTAGCATGGATACTGATCTTTGCGCATTTTATTTGGACTTGTAAAGGCGCGTCCACATCATGTATCTGTTTGACAATTGGCAAAGCCGATTCGATGTAGACGCGACCGTTGGCATGTGCCAATAAGCCAGCCGTGTGCCAATGGAAGTCGCTGAAGTGTCGGTCTCCTTCAAAGGGAGCCAATGAGAACGGAGAGTGGGGGCGTACCAACCACTGGCCTCTCGCGGCTTTAGTTGTGATTCAGACTATCTACCAGTCAGTCAGATGGAGTGGACGAACGGGAAAGTTATTAATTTGACAAATCTATACCGAGATCGACTGTGAATATTAGGAGACCAAACTAAATGAATGCCAACACATATGTAGACGTTTATACAGTCGCTGGCTTTGCCAACGGCAAATCACGGAATAGTGTGCACGCGCCTTAAGATCCGTTCTTGTAAGATCGACTATCTCTGAACTACACTATGTGATAAGTAAATAAGATGGCAGTACTGTCCGCACTGATGCATCACGACGTGTTTTCAGTCACGTGGGTTTGTTTGCGTTTTATGAATTTTTCAGAATCACCGCAATTTATCTACGTATACTATACAGTCAGTCACTGTGGATAATTCCATATTGAGATGTGTTGCATTAGATAGGCGACTTTGGTGCAGATTTTAAAAATTAGGCTTTCGCGAATAAATTTTCTGGAGGCTACACTTAAAAGTGACAAATGCTATTCATAATGTCTTAAGTATGTAGAAATAAATAAATCTTTCAAGTTTATCTAAGCGGATAACTAACCTGCTGTTCGATATCTCAGCAGGCGGTAGCACTGGTGATTTCTCCTGCAGCGAATCTGAATTGCTAGGATGACCGATTTGGATAAAAAATCTAAAGAATATCTTAGAGAATCCATGCGTGAAATATTGTAGATAGAACCTACCAGTTACTTCTGTCTGACGTCTTGAAAATGTTAGTAATGTGTATAGAAGCTACTTAAACGCTTCGGCGACCATAAATATGGTTCTCGCATTATTGCTACATGGCATTAAAAAAACACTGAGAGTATTCTAATTATTACATAATAAATTAGCTTGTTTTAAAAATCGTTTCTAGCTAGTCTTGCATATACAGGGATCATAGAGACTTCAACTTCAATTTGAACACACACACAAGTCCAGCAACCGTATCTCTACAGCTACAAATGCATCTTTATTATAGAAACATGACAAATATCTATCCCAGTATCTATCCGAACTACCGGATTTTTCATGAATTATCTACTACTAGAGATGGGTGCGTGGGATCAATAAAATATTACAAAGACTTTTGGGGCCCACTCGTGAGGAATTTGGGAATAAGATGGATCCAACTAACCTACCTAACGTGATTGTTGATGATTTTGTTCGCTTTCATTGCTTCCGCTTGCTGTTAAAACATCGGCCTGACAAATTGACCATTGCATCATATATAGGGAGGAATCTGTCTGTCGGTTGTGCATGGAAGAGGAGGAAACAGCTCTTACATCATTTTCGACTGTGAAGCATTATCTCATTGGAGACATAGACTCCTAGGACTAGAACATCCAAGGGAGGATTTCTCCAAGAAGGGCCTAGTGAAAGAACTGCTGAGTCTCATAAGGACTACTGGTCTATTCACATAAACGGCACAACCAAGAGCACAAAAAGCCTGAAGGCTGAGGTGCCGAGGACTTCAAACCTTTGACTGGTGTGCGGAGAGATATAGACTCTTAGGAGTAGAACATCCAAGTGTTGAGCCTGATAAGGGCTACTGGTCTCTTTACATAAACGGCACAACCAAGAGCACAAAAAGCCTACAGGCTGAGGATAGTCGAGGAACTCTAAGCCTCTTACTGAATCAATCAATCGATCAACGACATTAGGAAAATGAAGAATAAAGGTAATCATCGGAGTTAATCATGAATTGTATAGGTCTAGCATTCTCTGTTCCGCTATAATAAACGAACTGCTTTAAGCACCAACCACCTGTCATAAACTGGACTGAATATACTTTCGTGTTTAGTGTAGATACATCAACTTAGCGGGCAACCCTCTTTCACACCATTAGGTAGTCATTAATGAAATAAAACTCATCATTTCTGCACGTGACTTATTTCTTGATTAAATGTTTTCCCATGGTTTTCTCTTCTCTTTATATTAATTTACGAATGTGATTCAACATTTTTTTCAGACAATGTATCAGGCACACAAAGACAGAAAGTGAATCTAAAGATAGTTGATTTATTGATATTATTTTTTCTTGGCACATGTGATTACTAAAACGAATAAAGACGCAGACAATTTACATAAACAAGTCATCGGTCATAAGACACTAGCAGTTTTAATTAATGTAGAGGAAAGTCGCCTAATATGGGTTAGTTCAATTTTAAGCAAGTACTTGTTCCGGCATCTATTTTGAATATTAAAACCTAACCACCGACTTCCTAAAAAGCACCCATTCACGTTTCGGAGCAAACACGTGTTCCGTTTGGAAGATATAGGTTATGGTAATTTTGTGTATAAATAAAAGTTTCTGCTGACTGTTTCATTTTAGTTATTTAAGGTAACGTGAAGGTAAGTTTTTAAAAATTTAATAATATCATTCAATATAGAATTTGGCGTAGTTTATGGAAATGGTTTTGGTTTTTTAAGAAAGCATCACAGTTTTTCAAAAACATTCCCCTTTTAAAAATCGAATTTGCTCGTAATATGGAGTACCTATCAATTCCTAATTTGGGGTACCCCATTTTAGGAGACTGTCTACTTTTCCGTGTAAAATCAAAGTATTTTCTTTCAGATGCCTAAAAAACGAAAAGTTTGGAACAAGGAACAAATGATTTCAGCAATTTTAGCTGTTCGGCAAGGAGAAATGGGCTACATGAAGAGTGCGCAGAACCACGGTGTGCCTCAAACGACCTTGGAAAGGTACGTAAAGATGGAGGGAGCGCCTGAAGACATTGTAAATTTTTCGTTAGGACGAAAGATAGTCTTTCCACAAGAAATGAAGTCAATGCTCGCAAATCACTGCTTAGAAATGGAAAGACATTTTTTTGGAATTACTCGAAAAGACGTGTGCAGATTGGCTAATAATATAGAAAATCTATTTAGCGTAGCAAAAGAAAGAGCTGGAAAGAAATGGTTTTCACTTATTTTTAAGTTTTACATATTAAATTGAGTACCCCATATTGCGAACATAGTGTACCCCATTTTAGGATATCATATGACAATTTGTTGAATCTTTCTATTCAGGAAAGTCTTTTTGGTAGATTTTTACCAACTTAGATATAACTCCAAATACCTATCCCAATCAAACATTACACTCAATTATAAAGAAATTTAAGCAATAAAAAATCTCCGATGGTATTCTTTGAAGACCTTCAACAAGGTCATTGCTAAATATATTCACCAACTTTTGCGGATCCCAAAAACCCGTTTTAAAATTGGGTTATCCGTTACAGTGAGAAGTCCTTTATCTAAAAAGGCAATCAACCACTTCCGATGTAGGTAAAATTAAAAATCGGAAAACAAAAAACTCGAAGGCCTTTTAACCCGCTGCCGAATTTCAAATAAGAACACACATCGAGAGGACCAATGCTGGTCACGTGCCTATCGTGGGGGTCACGTGACCCGCTGCTTCTTTTGCAGATGTCGGGAGCTTCTTGTGTACAGTGGTGTCAGATTGTGTGACATTTCACGGAAATTGGTATTTTTAATTTAAACGGGAGAGTTTTAGAAACTGTTCAAAACATCATCCAAAAAATATTCAACATCATTTTCCTAATGGTACTAAATTATACATAAATAAATTCCACTTTATTAGATAAATATATAAACTTGGCAACCCCGAAATTGATTCAGACACTATCTATCCTGTTGTGTGCGTTCTGCATTTTACGCCAGGTGTTTAGAGAAACTGAAAACAGATATAAACGCACGACGATGAGAAGGTAACTAATGTTGAATTAGCTGGTCTCTGCAGGGAATAATTAATGACCGTGTGATTTTTTTGAACTCACATAGGTAATACGATGGTCACTTGGCGGTGGCTCTGTTAAATATTACGATGATAAATCAGATTTTCACTAATTCACTAATTATTTTACGAATAACTATTTATTTTCAATAAAATCTTGTTAAAAAGCTGTTGGCAGTTACAAGATTTTGGAGACAGAGTCAAAGCACTTAAATTTTTGAGTATGGAGGAGACCTGTGGAAAGATTAAGTAAGAGAACCATTTCTACAACGGAACCTTTTGTTATGACGCTCGCACAGATTTAATCCCAATTCATCGCCAGTCTATGAATGAGTATTATTTGGAGAATATTATTGAAGAACATGTGCAATGCCTTGAAAGGTGTTATGGGGACTCCGCTCCATCAGAAACAACAATAAAACAATGGTTTTATGACTTCAAACGAGGTCATAGAGACAGCGATGATGCGGAACGCAGTGGAAGTCTAAATGAAGCGGTAATACCAGAAAACATCAAAAACATCCTCAAAATCGTTTTGAATGATCGAAAAGTGAAGTTGCGGGAGTTAGCTCACATCGTAAAGATTTCAAAAGAACGTGTTGGCTTATATTGCATGAGCAATTGACTATAAGGAAGCTCTGTTCAAAGTGGGGACCGCGTTTGCTCACTGTAGACCAAAAACAAGAACGTGCAGTGTTTGACCATGTTTAAACGTAGCAAACCGGAATTTTTGCGTCGATATGTGACAATCGATGAAACATGGATCCATCACTTCACTCCGGAATAAAAACTTTCGTCATCTGATTAGACAGCAACTGGAGAACCTCCTCCAAAGCGCCAAAGCACAACAATCAGCTGGAAAGGTTATAGCCTCGGTATTTTGGAATGTAAGTGATGGTATAATATTCATTTACTATATTGAAAAGGAAAATACCAGCCACAATGAATATTGTATAGCGTTATTGGAGCGTTTGAAGGCCAAATTTCCAAAAAAACGTCCGCATTTGGCGAAGAAAAAAATGTTGTTTCATCAAGACAACGCACCGTGTCACAAGTCAATCAAAATAATGGCAAAACTACTGAAACTATGAATTGAACTTCGAAATGCTCCCACATCCACCGATTCGCCAGATTTGGCTCCCAGCGCCTACTAGCTGTTCGCAGACCTAAAAAAAATGCTCACCGGTAAGAAATGTCTCTCGAATGAAGAGGATATCGCTGACACTGATGCCTATTATAAAAGTGGTATTGAAATGTTAAAGCGGCGCTGGGTAAAACTAATTTTGAACAAAAATAGAAAAACGTGTTTTCCTAGTTAGACCTGGGACTTTTCAGCCCATGTGTTATGTTAGTAGTTACTCATTGTGATGGAACTAATTCTCCTCTTTTTAAAACGTTCATGAACGTATATTACTGAACACTGAAATATCCGATGATATTTTTCATCACAGTATTGCACAGTTTCATATACCTTTTTGTTTATAACCAGAACTTATCTGACAGCTTAATTAAATCACAGAACATGAATGAATTTTTACTGTTGCATTGAAGTGGAATACCATATTAAGTATATCAAGAATGAAGTATATCATTAATATTGTAATTCTCGGAATATTGTGTTATTTTTTTAACTAGAAAATAAATAAAAAATATTATCTTTGCCTTTGGAGAAGGCATTGAAATGTTTGTAAATACCAAACATCAATTAATAACCAACAATAAAAGATGTACTAATAAATAATCTTTATAAAATATATCTGTGAAGGAGAAAGAACACCAAACAGTGACAAATGGCACAACCATACGTTAAGGTGGACATAGACTGAAACAAAAACCGTCTTCAACGTCTGCAGACTTCTTGTGTTCGCGAACCATCCCTTAAGCTGTTGTTTTTGCAGACTCGATTCGTAACTTTGAACGAACTGCCAAATTGTTCACGAGAGACGTTCCTCTAGGGCTTTCAAATAATTCCAATTGTCAGGTATTGAATGTGACGTGAAAACTCTTTGAAAGAACACTTCTGAACATTCCGCAACTCATAAAGGCTATTAATGACAAACATTTTCAGTCAATTTAAAAAACTCTGCTACAATTAAGCGCATTAAGAAGATACACTGGCGAGCAAAAAATTGAGGTCACTTCAGAAATTGCGAATAATTTTAGCGTTAATATTGATAAGGCGTTAAAGCAATTTTTTCCGAGACTTGACAGCTGTCATTAGCTGTCATTCGATTTATTAGAGTACGACTTTTATGAAAAATGTGCCTTTGCGCTAATTGAACATTCACATTTCCCTTGCCTGTTTTCCAGTTTACTGTTGATTCTTTATGTACAACCTAACGATTGCAAAGTGTAGTGATTCAACAGGCCCATAATGCGTTTAGATCCGATTGTTGTGGCAAGAATTGTTGCGTTGTTACAAGATGGTCGGGGGCAACGTGAAACTGCAAGAATTGTTGGTGCTAGTCTTTGTGGTGTGCAAGGTGTGTACCAGCGCCTTCTGAAGACTGGCCTGATCACTAGAAGACCAGGGTCTGGAAGAAAAAAAGTTACCACTCAACGAGATGACCGTTTTTTGCTGTCCACAAGTTTGCGGAATAGGACAGCTACTGCTACACTAAAAGCGAGTTAGTGAATGGACCGTTAGATGAAGACTTCATACTGCTGGACTGTCATGCAGAAGAATGGCTACAGGTCCCCCGTTGCAGCGCCAGCATCGGACTGCAAGATTGACATTTGCCAGAGATCACGTTCGTTGGAATGATGATGACTGGAGCGGGGTATTGTTCCCAGATAAGTCGCGTTTTTGCCTCACTGGTTCAGATGGACGCCGACGAGTGTGGAGAAGACCTGGGGAAAGATACACTGAAGTTTGCATGGACGAGCGTCTTCCATTTAGCGGTGGGTCAGTTATAGTTTGGGCGGGAATCACTGCACAAGCTCGTACAGAGTTGGTCTTCATAGAAAATGGCTCCCTAACCTCTCACAGGTACATTACGGAGGTGCTAGAAGACCATATTATGCCTTTCATGGTGACTATGGGGGAACGTGGCATTTTTATGCAAAATAATGCGAGACCACATACAGCCAGAATTGTCAAGGAGTATCTGGATGAGGTAGAAATTAGGCGGTTTGTCTGGCACAGAAAATGTTTGGGACGAGTTGGGACGACTGATCCGCAGACACATACCAGCACCAAGAACTGCCCAGGAGCTGATAAGATTGCTATTGCAGGAATGGGATAACATCAACCAGAATGTGATCCGCAACTTAATTCAAAGTTTGCCACGCCGACTTCAAGCAGTCATCAATGCAAGAGGAGGGAATACACGTTATTAGTGTAAAGGTTTTTCATTTTGTTCGCTCCATATTTTCCCTAACAATAAAATGTTGAATTTCGCCCAAAATGTTAATTTGTTGCTTTTTCAGAATAAATCATGAAATTCAAGAAAAAAATGCATTTTTCTTTAGTACAGAGTATCACATTCAGCTTACAAAAGCTCATGCAATGATTTACAGTTGGCGAATACGATCTGAAAACGTAAAATTTCAAAGAACATGAAAATTTTGAGGTGACCTCAATTTTTTTTTGCTCGACAGTGTATATAAAGATCCATCTCTGGATTTTGTGTTTATTTTTCAGATCTTCGTACCTGAATTGGTAGTGTAAACAGTCAAAAGGGTCACTATGTATCGAAAAAACAACATAAATAACATTCGACTTCGACATATGCTATTCGACTAATCGTCGTAGGTGATATATCGGTCTAAAGGCACGTGCACGCGACCCCCTCATATTATGCATTCAGCTTGTACTGTTCAACCCTTCATTTGTACACGTTTAATATTGCATTTGGTTCAATAATGTAGGGCTTCGAAACAGAGAGAGAGAGAGAGAGAGAGAGAGAGTTTCGGTAAATGGTTTTACCGCTAAGCTTATAAAACTGTTTTCATTATAAAAATTATTGAACCATTTTCTATCAGGTGAATGTTTTTGTTAAAATATTGCTAGTGAATCAAAATTGAAACGTAATTACTGGACTCGTCGTATTCTTAATAGACGGTCATACACTTTCCAACCACTTTATCGAAATATATTGAGAGGTATTGTTTCGAAATTTCTACGATGGAAGCTCAAAGTACAAGCTAACATTTGCCGCATGTTTTATATTTGAAAATATTTCATTTTTCGAGATACTGTTACAATAATAGCACAAAAATTGACAAAATCAACGGAAAACTAGAACTTTCCGATTTTTAGTCTAAAATTTAGAGATTACAGCCCAGGCTTTGTTATAGACCAGAGCCGCGTAGCGCCGGGGTTCGCTAAAAACCGTGGCTAGAATGATCCTTCCCGCGTGGTTTGTATACTATTTATTCTAATCAACTTGGAAACAAAAAAACTAGTCAAATTCGCGAGCAAATATTCAATAATTACAGACAAAACCCTTGGTGAATGAAGCAGATGATAATTTTTAACACAAATACAATATTCGTGTACTTTTCTAACTTTTGTGCGGCAGTTTATTTACAAAATTCGACCGTAAATTAAAAATTATTCAAATGTGATGATGATCACTGTTATTTAAATGTCACGCACCAACGAATGGAAGGTATAACATCGACATTTATAAAAGGGCTTTGTCCTTTTTTTAAGCGTTTCTATTTATTCAATTTTGTTTTGTCAGGGGTGAATAATATTAATGATAATATTAGTTGAGAATAGAAATTTGTAGGTTATAGGAGACTATAAAGTTAACGTTAGATTGCGATCGATGAAAATGTAGGGCTGTCATAACTGTTGTATTTCTTATAAATTTTTCATACAGGGTGGATATAGGCTAAGAGCGAAATAATTATACAGAAATATTTCTCAGTATAAGACCTTTTTATAGTACAAATTGTTCAGTGACAATTGCTTCCAATTTCTGAGACACTCAGTATTTCTTGACATATATTATTGCAGTGCCAAGACTGCACATACATTGGAAGACCACCTACTAACTGTACTTTATTTGATTTGATAATATCCAAACCATTATAATACCGTTGACAATTGACATGACAAGAAAAAAAGTTCTTTCAAAAGGTATCGTCTCTCTTCTTTTCTTCAGATGCTGTCCGTAGCTGCTGAATAGTCTACTGAATAATTAAAAACAAACCAGATAAAATTTGTACTTGGAACGCTTTATATCGCGCTTATACAGACATTCTTATTAAAAGAGGTTTGAATTACATGGGATTTTCTTTTTATAAGCTAAGTTCAATGTAAAGGTGAAGGAATGTTTTAAAGCAAATACGTTTTCATTATATGCGAAGTTTTTATATTCGTGGGGAAAAATTAGGAATAATTCAGAAATAGTTACAAAAAACAAAAATGTCTAAAACAGTACGCGATTAGAATGAAAATATTTAAATAAGGATTAAATAATAAATTTTAGGTTATATCTGCTGCGTTGAAGGTTGCATGTGTGTGTGTGGAAGGGTGTGTTGGCATTGGAGAACTTCATTTCCTTTGCTTTTATTAGAATCTGTTTGTATGTAAGGGGCACAATGGAACTTTTAGGTCTCAGTGAATGTCATCTCATCATACATACAGACGAGGATGTATTGATATCTAGTTAACCTAGATCAGTTCCATGCATAAACAAAATATTGCGTTACCAAAGCAACGAACAATAACTTATTAGAAGTGTCAGTGTGAAGTTTGACGTCAAAAAAGTAAACCAGAGCTACGCAATAAATTAAAAGAAAAAATATGTCCACCGAAATTGTGAAATTCGAAAAATAGGAGTATCGAGCCATCATCAAGTACCTGTATTTAAAAGGGTTAAGAGGTAAGCAGATTTACGAAGATATCTGTTTACATCCCTTGGTGATCAATGTCCTTCGTAAGCGACCGTGAAAAATTGGACTGCAAGCTTCAAAAGAGGTAAATTTTCCATTGAAGATGATGACCGATCGGGAAGGCCAGTTTCTGTGTCAGTCCCCGAAAATATCGATGCAGTTCATGACATGATTTTATCAGACCGTCGAATTCGGCTAAAACGGATATCTGAAGCATCATCATTATATAGTTCACGTCAATTTGGACATGAGAAAAATTGCTGCAAAATGGATCCCCAAATGTTACCAAAAGCGTGCAAGGGTAGAAGCATCGCGTTCGATCTGTGCTCGATTTGAAAACGATGTAGACTTCTTAAGTCGAATTGTTACTATGGATGAGACTTGGGTACATTTCTACGATCCATCAGAAACAAAGCAACAATCGATGGAATGGCGACATTCTGGTTCTCCAAGACCTAAGAAGTTTCGTGTCCAAAAATCTGCTGGAAAAGTTTTTGCTTCAGTTTTTTTGGAATTGCCATGCAGTAATCATGATTGATTTTTTAGATAAGGGTAGAACAATAACTGGAGATTACTATTCGACATTACTGACCACTCTACGGGAAAAAATTAAAGAAAAAAGACGCGGAAAGCTATCTAAAGGTGTTTTGTTTTTGCAGGACAACGCCCCTGCACACAAATCTCATGTTGCCATGCAAAAAATTCGTGATTCAGGGATGAATTACTAGAACACCCCCCTTATTCACCAGATTTGGCTCCGTCCGACTATCATCTCTTTCCTCAACTAAAAAAAAAGTTTGAAAGATCGGAAATTTTCTTCCAACGAGAAGGTAATAAAAGCTGTGGAGGTCTGGTTTGCAGAGCAAGAAGAAACATTTTTTTTGAAAGGTCTAGAGACGTTGCAGGTTCGCTGTAATAAATGTATCCAATTAAGAGGAGAATATGTTGGGTAATAAAATATTTTGACATTGAAATTTTGTTTGGTTCTATAGTAGGCTAAGAATTTTTCAATATATCCTCGTATATGGACGAAAAATATTTTTCGGCTTTGCCTCGCACCGTCCGAAAAACTTCATGTTTCGTGCTTAAAACATAATTTACTATTATAATTTTGAGTTGGTATGCACTATGAAAGTTGAATCAGTTTAAACTTGAACACTCAATATTGTAGGATTAACTTTAAACTGTCCTTTTTGACACATGTATGACTTATGTCAATGTCTCATAAAAGGTTGATTAGATTTGATGAAGTGACTGTCGAGAAAAAGTTATTGATTCTAATTATTTAAACTGTTACATATTTAATGAATAAAATACATGTAAATTGGAATTCTAATAACATGCGTCATTTCCGTAACTGTAAAAGATAAGTTTACAAATAACATCAATTATTGTCACCAACGAATGTTATTCACACAAAAAAGTCTCTACATTTTTCGACGTTGTCAAATTTCTATCAGGTTTATCTAATCTTCGCTCGGTGCACACCAAGGCAACGTTAAAGATGTTTAACTAGTTAAACCAGTTTAGTTAAACGGGACTAAAAATGATGCATTCGTTCATTAAAGTACAATAGACTTATCAAACTAGCCTCGTACCTATAAATGTCAAAGTTTACAGAAAATGTACACGCAAACATATGACAAAGTTGTTAAAGTTTTGTTTAACCCATCAACCTACCGGATATCTCTTAATTAACATTTCTCATACAGATATATATGACAACACCAAAAGGAATTATCATTTTAATTAAATCTCAACTTTCAGAGGCACATGATAGCTAATTATAAGAGAGAGAAGTTTCGCATATATTGTATGGTTCACAATCATTTACAAGTGGTCTATTATTGTATCAGGACGGTTCAGTGGAACTACTCGAATTCTGTATTCCTTTTGATAATTTTAACTCTCGTAGGTTTGGAAGAATAAAAAGAATTGATGTTTCTAATACGATATGAAATTTTGATTAATTGCTTTTCTGTCACTTACATGTCGCGAAAAATGCCTCTAGCAATTTTTTTTCGTGTAAACATTAACGTTCATAATTCTAGGTTAGGTTCTATGTGAGTGGGGCCCTCTTGCCACCTCCATTGCGACCCCCGTTGGGTCTATTGTGGCTCACCCCTAGGGATTACAATTCACCACACAAACCTGTACTTCTGTCAAAGTCCATGGTTGTATTTGGTGATACTATTTTGGAGTCGTTCGGCTCCAAAGTGCCAAAACCGAATGTTATACCTTATCCTGTCCAAAGCTTGGCATGAGCATAATATGTGTTCCGCAGTTTCGACCTCCAAATTACAGAACCGACAATCCGAGGTCTGATCCAGACTCAGCTTCATTAGATGATAATTTAGTCGACAATGTCCTGTAAGCAGTCCCGACAAAATGCGTAGGTTTGCTCTACTCGATTCCAGGATCTGCTTATTTTTTGTACTCGAAGGATTGTATATGAACGCCTTCGAGTGAGAGAGCCCCGGTATGTCTGGCCAGTACGTGAAGGTTTTCCTCTCCACCCAGGTAGCTATGGCTGATCTAGCAGTGCTTTCCGCAACGCCAAAAATGGTTCAGGTCCGATACATAGAGACTCTGATCCCTTTTTTGCCAGAGTGTCAGCCTTCTCGTTGCCCTCCACACCTCGAAGCTACGGCACATAGGTCAAAACGACTCTGTTTTCCTTGCCTAGTATTTCAAGGGATTGTAGACAGTTAAGTACCAGCTTAGATTTTATCCTGTTCGAGCTCAGTGCTTTAAGAACAGCCTGGATATCTGACAGGATGTGTATGTTCTTTTTTACAACACGTTGATTCATCACCTCTCTTTCAGCCAGTTCAATGGCGTATAGTTCAGCCTGAAAGATGGTAGTGTATTTACCCAGGTTTTGGCTGTGATTTCAACTCTGGGTTTCCTGCTGAAGATTACGCTCCAGCCCCGTTTCCAGGAAGGAGATTTCTTTGCTATCCCATTGGTCTCTCGTGGGAATGAGGACCTTAAAGGGCTTATCCACGTGAAGGTTTGTGACAGAGAGATCCGAGGGCATCCCAAGAATGTGGTGATTTTGTATTTCCCTTAGCATTCTCGAGTGATCCCTCAGAGTCTCTCCATTTATTTGCCTCTCCAATGATAGCATTCTATGAGCTGCTCTTCTGGCTTTCTTCTTTAAATGAATATGGTAATTCAAATTGTAATAATTGTGCTATTAATATTCATATAAATAAATAAGATACACCTTTTTGGTAATTGTTATTTACATTCTTCAAAACAGTTGTTGTTTACAATATAGAGAGGAGAAAAAAAAAGTTAGATTTGCGCTCAATTTAAATTTTTGTGGTCATCTCAACATGTTCTTTTATTAAAAATAATTTTATTTGTAAAACAAAATATATACTAGATGTCAAGCAACAAATTTGTGTTATCTGTGACAGTCGAAGATGGTTAAATGCCCTTTGTCCATTTGAAAAATCTTGGAGGATACTCGAAGAGAAAAATAATTATAAAAAGTAATTAAGAAAACAACTTCGGCTAAAAAAAAATATAAAAATGTCCGTAGTGTTGAAGTTCTTGCGTTCTTTCAATTTTAGATTTTTTGTATATAGTAATAAATAATGACTTTCGGTGGGTTAGAGCTGGTAAAATGAAAATTAATTTTGTTTGGTAAATCATCACTATGAAATTGTCTGGTACGCCACATTATGAATATAATATAAAATACTTAATATACTGGTGGTTTTTGATGGAAATATGATTCATAAGTTTTGCTCGTTAAAAGCTAGTAACTTTCACTATATCGCCCCATGTCTGCGAGTTAGAATAATCTTGGATTATTGGTAATAAAATTTTATTATACAGGCAAACATTCAACCAAGACGATCACTTTTAATATCATTCATTATTTGAAGCCTTAGAAATGCCATAGTCGATTAACAATGTTCATTTTGGCCCCTAGCCATTTTTGAGGTCTTGCTTCGACTAGTTAACGTCTTCTCCTAAATTTTCAGCTCCTAAGATGCATTAGGGGCGTTGTAAACGTAAAATAAACATGTTTCAGCACTTTTTGTCCTCTACATATTTCAACCGCAAATCCTCAGATTAATACATTAAAAAGATACATTTGTTTACATTTAAAAGTGAACCCAACATTACATCACATTCCAAGGTAACTTGCCGACCCTTTGCCAGATGTCTTACTTTTCCTTTGAATTGCGACAACTGAATTATAGGACACGATAGAAACGTACAAAATCTGAGAAACAACGAGAAAAGGGCAGAAACCATTTTACTATCAATTTTACCTGATTTTATTACTTTTCAACTGATATTTGTGTGTGTGTGTACAGATATAATTAAAAACAATATTTTTTTGTGAAAATCATGGTTCGTCAGTGCCACATTTGCAAAAAAACCTTCGGAACTTTCCTAACCTCTCTTTTCACCTGTAAGTAAATAGTTGTATATGCCAGTGGCATCCGACTAGTCCGACAGTTACTCCCCACTCCTTGAAAGTCATTGATGAAAACATATGTATGGCGATAGAATGTTAGCCGTCTTTCCGGATAGTTTTATGAATGACTTCCGGACTCTATTTGTTTATTACCCTAAGTGCAAATCAATCGTTTTACGTTATTTTTTTAGTTTTACTAATGAAAACATTTTGCAATAAAAACGGTTGCTTCTAGATTTTTTTCGAACGTTGTAGCTCACTAGAGCGTCTATTTTTAACGGAAATATTCACTTTTCTTGATTTTTTTGGCTTTTTTTTTTGTATTCTTGAGCCGGAAGTATCTCCCAAGCTAACTTGGTATAGTTCTTCCAAAGTTAATGTGATGACCCATATTTTTAATCCCTTTGAAGGAAAAAGCCGCCCAATGGCGTGCATATAAATTTTTTATAAATTCGAATATTGTGAAATAATGTTAATCTACTATATTAATTTAAATGAAAAAAATTAACCTGCATACAAAATTTATACAATTTGTAATACAATAATAACGCGTTTTCCTCTAGAACACGTAGTATCTAGAGAACAGTTTTTTGTATCGTCAACCCAACCATATTTTAAAGGTGGGTGTATATCCTCATACAGTTTTAATTATAATATAATTACCATTACTACTATTTTCTTACATATTAAGTTAAAATATATTTTATTTTATATATTTATTCATGTAATAAAACCGTAAGGATTGTTTGAATAACAAATAAATGAACACTTGACAACATCATGCGTATCAAACCAAGTTTTGTCTAAATAAATTATAGTTCTATTTGAATCACGGTACCCTTTTATTTTGCGCAAATACTCCTGTCTAATTTCAGCGATACGCCGAGATTCCATTATTACCATTCGATTATCTAACTTCTTATATTTAAATCCAAAATTCAATAATCCCGCGCATCATCTTGGACTGTTGTTTCAAATGGTCTCCAAAATGCCATTCTAATTAATTATATTATAAAACTTACCCCAACGTCTACGAACAAATTAATATTATATTAATATCAATTAACTGACGCGACCTAACCACTACACCATCAAAAAGGTATTATATTAATGATACCTTTCTACACTAGATCAACTACACTTTCCTATAAATACCTATAACAATTCACTAAACTCACTCAACCAAGAAATAGATATTATATTAAATATTTCTTTAAAACAAAATTCACACCCGACACTGAATGATACTAATGGATTATAAGCCGAACCACAACACAACCCCCCCGAACACCCTCAAGACCGTAGAATTTTTTCTGCGAAAATCGTCAAACGGAATATACTTCGGTTATTTCGTTATATTACGAAGAATACTGCAGTTGATGATTGGTTGTTTCGAAGTCTTGACTGCACGTGCAACACGTTGCCATCTCTTCAAAATTTTCTTAAATATAGTAACACATAAAAAGTGGTTTTAATTAATTTTTCTTTTTTCAGTAATTTCAAGCGACTTATTTTAATGTTTACTAATAAATTTACATTATGTATTTTTTTAAAAATATTTCCAAACTAGCTTTCTTATAACATCACGAACTAACAGTTTACTGAAGTAAGAGGAACATTTGTGTAGCGAGCCTAACAATTTTAGAAAATATATCTGACAACATTGCTTTATTTTATAGTCATCACACTGACAATAGTTAGAGTATACATATCCTATTCGATCTTTGGAAACAATACAAAAGCTGTATTAAAAAATTCAAAAATCCAGCCGACTTTGGGACTCTGAACGATCATTTAATTAAAATGAATCTAACTGTTTGCCTTTTTACATTGCTCAGCATTACCTTGATTTTAGATCTGACGTATTATAGCCTGTCGATTTTCCATTAAAATCTACAAGAAATAACATTCAAACAAGTAGATTGTTGCTGTCATAATTTTCGTACCACCTGCCCACACTCTTTAGAGAAAAAGAACTCGACGTAACAAATGATGAATATAATGAGATTGAAATAGAAGAAGAAATGAATGAAGTTATTTAAAATAATATCACGACAGAACCTTTGGAAGAACATGCAAAAAAAGTTTTTGTTGGGAAAATTCCTCATAGGTAAAAGTGGAACTCAAAAAAATATTGATTTGCGGCTGAGTTACAGTCCAAAAAATGAAAAAAGTGCAGGAACATGGTATTTTTTTCGTCTGCACGCCCCTAATGCATCTTAAGAGCTGAAAATTCAAGATAAGACGTTCCAAACTACTCGAAACAATACCTCAGAGTCAGACTACGGGCCCAAACCAATAGTTTGTCCTTAAAAAAAACTATTAAATCCACAACAAAGATAACAATTTGTAGAAATGTCCAGATATGCTATTTGATGTCAACATATTTCTTAAATATTTAAATTGAAAAATTACACCCTTATAGAATTATGTTATACAATATATAACTCCCTAAATAGAACAAAGCATGACGTAACATCCGTTATCTGTAGAACGATCAGCAGGAAGTGCATCAGGAAGTCAGGATCTTCACTAATCTACAGGTTCCCACACCACACGAGACAACATTTAGGGTTGGTTAATCAACCCCCTTAACCCCTGCGGACACTTACTAGATAACGGAGAAACCCTATACTACCAACATGCAATCGTGATATTTATTATGAAGTCATGATTAGTGATTAAATCCTGGTAAAATGTTTTTCGGGAAGGAAACATTGTGGGAATATTGTGTGATTTTTGTGGAAGGCAGTTTTCATCTAGATATGACCAATCGATTCAGGGGAGAATGCTACATTCATTAGTGAATTTTGAGACGATATTTCCATGCATTGAAGAAATTGACAGACATAAATTAAAATCGCGAAATATTTCCACACCTATCCCTTGGCTCAAACAATTTTTTAGATCTGAGAAACGCTAAAAATTCATTTTTTGGGACGTAAAATCGACTGGCACAGTCAATTTTTTGATAAAATTATTCTTTCACATTCAAATAAAGTCATGAAATTATCGAAAAATCCCATTTTGAACTTGAAGTCTTGTAAATGTCACAAAACTATGAATAGAATAGAAAAAAATCTAATGTTGTCAGATCTGGTGTCCGAGATGGCCATTCTATAGAACCTCGCCGGCCGATCCATCTACCTCGATATTCTTCATCCAGGTAACGTCTTACTGCACCAAAATAATGTGCAGGAGCACCATCTTGTTGAAATGTTATTTCCAGATGGCCGAATTCATCTGGATTATCTTCCAGAATTTCAAGAATTAACGGCTCAATTGCATTTTGTAACATCTCCAGATACACTTCACCGCTTAAATTTGAATTTAGGAAAACAGAACCAACTATGTGGTTTCGCAAAATACCTGTCCAAACATTGACTTTTTCTGGAAATTGGGTATGTTGTTCACGAAAGGTGTGAGGATTTGTGTCACTCCAATACTTGTTTTTGTGTAATGTGGGTTTTGACTAATTTTATTTGTCATACATTCACAGAATTCGAGTCTTCTGTCGGGGTCGTCATCCGAAAGGTGGTGCACCATTTTTAACTTGTATGGATGAAATTTATTTTTAGCCAACACTCTCTGTACTGTACTTTTACTTCACAGATAGACGCAACTCTAGTTGAAGAGGAAGTAGGGTTTACTACCATTTCAGCAACTATATCAATTTTTTTATCATCACTAAATGTTGGTCGACCAGATCGTTTGGCATCTTGAACACTACCTGTTGCTTCAAATTTGTGAAGAAGCTCCCTCAAATAAGTTCTCGAGAAAGGGTAATCTGAGTATCTCTCTTCAAATAAACGTTCCGCTTCATGGATATTCTTTCCAGACTCACCAATTATTAAGATAGCTGCTACTTTGTCGGCTTGAGTACGTACCATTTTGCCTATGTAAACTCTTAAACGTCTCGTTAAACAATAATAAAATTAAATATTTAAGCTATTTAGAAAAACTTTTCAAAGCAGCAAATACTATTAAATTAAAAACGTCAATTTTTTTGACAACTAACCAGAGGCGGACTGAAAAATCTTCAATGTTTAAATGTGAAATAATAATTTTGGTATTTATTTAATTTATCCGTCAAAATTAGTTTAAACCCAAAACAAAATTAATATGGCTATGTTGCCAATGTCAATGCCTTTCAAACGAGATATCACTTGCCATAAGGTCCCATTTAAAATTATTGGCCAGAGTGGCACTGTGACGTCATCTATTTACAACACTTTATTTTCACACTCCAAATTTTATTAATGTAAGTGTAGCCGTTCAAAAGATACGAGGGTAGGAGGAGACTTTTGAATAACACTGTATATCTGAATGTATTTATGTATACCCAAAACGATTTTTCTGATATCTACGGTATTATATGACAATATCGGTAACATACAATAAAATTCAGAGCACGGTATAATTTTAATAAAGCCATTGAAAAAAAAGTTAATGAAAATGACCTCGGCAAGATGGTTTTCGTTTAGGAGTGTCACTATTACGCTTATAGTACCCCACCCTACTCGTAAGGCCCTTAATTCTCCCAATGAAATCCCCATTTCCTACACTTAATTGACAAACAAAAAGAAAAAGCAGCCGACACAGTCTTTTCCCCTCGCTGGTTCAATTAATTTCATCGGATTCTAGAACCTGATTCGATAAAAACTTTATACATACAGGGAGAGCTGTCTAGAAAGTAAAATAATATTTGTTGACAGTCGCCAGCTGTGTTGTTATATGCGATATTTAAAATTACCAATTTTCAGAATTTTTCAAGGTCATCCATTCTTTTTTCGCACTAATTAACTGTACTATAATAATTCCCTAAGAATGTAAGATTACAAACGCAGAAATAATACCTAAATATATAGCAGGTGTTTTGATGAAAAACCCTCACGGAGATATAATAGTGAAGGAAGAAAAATAAAAGTGCAAAAAGTGGGATGCAATTCTATTTAGATGTTATTGCTATAATTATTAAATTGAAGAGCAGAACCGAACTCACTTATAATCGAATTTCGGGAGTAGGTAGAAGTTGGGAACCAACTGTAAAGATCAATTATAATTTTTTTTATTTTTTGAAATATTTGAAACCGTTTCACCAACTTTATCAACAGCTCAGAGACTTTAAGTTTGCTATTTTATCGTTTTTATGTCAAATTAAGTTAAGTATCGTTTGGCAAGTTTATATGAAGCTACGCGGCATCGGTAAGGGGCGAGGAAACATGGCGGATATCCGTCAAAATCGTACCAATGGCGTACGGTACCTATTTTTATAAAAGTATTAAAAATAATAATTATTATTATATAATAATTATATATAGAAACTGATTTTTGCTTTGCTTTAAAGATAAGGTATTTTTCAAAAAAAAGTATTTGTTAAAAACAAATAATGTTAAGAATCGTACTTGAATTCAATATGGATACGAAATAGTTCAAAATCTGACACTAACAATACCAACGCCACTGGATAATGAATGTCAGTCATTTGACAAAGTGAGAGGGTAGATCACACGCACGCGCTTGCCAATAGGAAGTCAGCTGGTCGCTAAGCAACGAATGCCTTTCGAAAAATTTCACCAATTGAGTTAGTTCGGGGGGCGTGAAAATTATGGTTTTCGCACAACGCTGCCAGAGCTTGAAGAAGCCCATAACAAATTTGGAAAAGTGTTTATCTTTTAATATTCATAAATTGAAAAAATAATGAATAAAAAGTCCATTTTCTAATTATTATCACTACATACTTAGCACTTTATCTTTTTCATAGTTAAACGTGGCAATATCGAATGTTTTCGACTGCATTCCTTTCACGTCTTCAGATAAACTTGCCAAACTATAGTTAATTAATCGTCAGTAAAGCTTTGAGTGTTTGTTTCAATCGTACGTTCTTCTTTCATTCATCATGCATGGCACGTATACTAATCAAATGGTTATAAAATAACTAAGGCTTTTTTTAAAAAAAAAAACGACATAGTATTAAGAAGCTGCATACTTTCGTTGTATAATAATTATAAATTGTTCTCATGTGCAACGATGTAAATGAAAATTAAGATTACTGGATGGCAGGGATGTAGAATAAAAAGGATATCATATCTATGTATGTCTGTAATAAATTCAATATTTACTTGTTTAAGGCAAGTTGTTTTCTATTGTATTTTCAAGAATTTTACATCAGTGGACCACCAAGGGATACCACCTACACTTATGGTCATTATCTGACTGTGTGTAACCGTAGAAAATATCACGATGTTAATGACGACTTTTGAGAAGAGTTCCATTAACACAAATTCGTATATCGTGCACTAACCTGACCAATTTACTCAAATACACAACCTGCAATAGATCCTATGTCGCTGGACCAATAGGAAATCGACTTTGTCCCTCTCCTGCAAAAAAATTGTCAAACGAATCGGACGCAAAATGTTAGGATGGGAATTTTTTTTGACCCTTCTGAAAAGTTCGATATTTTTGACATACGACCTACTGCATTTACCACGACGATATATATGCTCTATTGACATGGGATAATGAACATTGTTCACAAATGAATCGTGGTATAGACTCTTCCTATAGTGTCTAAGAGCAGTGAAGGAAGTTCATCCGGTACAATTGCTGGGGAGGTATTTGTTAAATGATCGTGTAGAATTGTTAGTGCTTGATAGGAACATGACTGCGCAGATTTATGTACAACAAGTAATCAACAATGTTGAACCTTTTGGACTAACTTTCCTATTTTTAGACGATAATACTCGACCACATGGTGTAAAAGTAATCTAAGACGCTTTGGACTTTTAAGGTATACAGCATTTGGCACTCGATCGCTCGAATTCAATTCCACAAAGCATACTTGGGACCAGCTACAAAGAGTTTTAAATTTCCGTGAACCACCCACAGACACTCCAAGAACTTAGACAGTTTTAACCTCAATTTTAGATCAACCTTATTAGCTATGTTCGTGGGTCACAATCCGAACCAGTTCAGGGACTATTCGCATGCGTATTCTGAAAAGTGGCGTTCGCGGTTAATATAATTCTGAATTTTTAATAATAGTTCGGTGTTCGCGGATCATATCGGATTGGTTCGTTATTGATTCGGAATCAGTCCTAGCAGTTCTCTGATTTTTGTAAGGAATGAAAGTTCGGTTACGCAAATGATCGATATGTTAGTTGTTTTATTTTAGTTACCTGTTGTTTCATTTGTTTATTGTGTTTTAACGTGATAAATAAATATCAAACTCTAATTTAGCTGTCCACTGTCCAAGTCTAGTGTAAGGTGAATTTAAATCTATTTAGTCTATTTTGGTTTTTATATTTTGTTTATTTTTAGTGTATTTTGATTATTTTTCATTTGTTAGCTGTCAGAAGTGTGTTTTGTTTTCGTTCAAGTCCTGAAAGGTGATCCGTGGTTCTAAGACCGTTCGCGGTATACTTAAAGCGATTTGCTGGTTCGGAACTAAGCATGCGCTCTAGACAATTTAGAGTTAATTCCAGACTGGTTCGGAATCGGTTCGGATTGTGACCCGCGAACATAGCTATTGAAAGTACGTAGAAGCTTGTTTGGCAAATATAATAGTAATTAATATATATGTAATTTAATTTTTAATAAAATTAACAGCTACACTACCCAATTTGTTTGTTTTTGTTGTTTAATATTGATTATATTAAAAGAAAGAGATGAGGATAGTGGTATTTTAAAGGAGTGTGGGTATTTGATCTGGTACAGATGGTTCAAAAATGAAAGAAGGCTCAGGATGTGGAGTTTACTCAAGAGCACTAAGCCTAAAGATGAAGTGGGGAATGGGAAACAATACCAGCGTAGTTCAAACAGAACTGGCTGGTATCTCAATTGCCACAAAAGAACTAAACCAGAAGAGGAATTTCTGGCAAAAACATAATAATCTGCACTGATAGTAGACAAGCCCTATTAGCCTTAAACAGACAACGTGTTATATCGAGGCTAGTACTAGAGTGCCACCAAGATTTAGCTGACGCCTCGGCAGATAACAATATTATCCTGAGGTGGGTTAAAGGGCACGACAGGAGTAAAGGAAATCGCATTGCTGATTCTTTAGCCAGGGAAGCCGCTGGACTAAAAATTCTAGGACCCAGTGACACCTACGGCCTAGAACTTCGACAATTGCGGAACTAGCCAAACGCTACACCCATACTCAATCCCTTAAGAGATGGGATGGAATCAAAGGATGCAGTCTTGCCAGGATCACCCTGGGCGACCCTGGGAAGCTGGAGCCGAAGAAATATTTGGCGATGACCAGGAGAAACCTACGTTTAACAGTAGGATTTCTGACTGGTCACTGTCAACTAGGGAAACACCTCCATACTATGGGGCTAGTGGACACACCTCTATGCAGGATGTGTGAACAGGAAGATGAAACTGTCAGGCATGTCTTATGCGAGTGTCCGGAGTTATCGTCAATAAGAGAGTGTGTGTTCGGTGAGTCTTGGCCTACACCTGCCGATATAAAGGAGATGTCTCCTAGTGACCTGTCCACCTTCCTGAGAAGGACAGGATGGACAATGACCTAGGAAGACAACTCCTCGGGAGGATGTACAATGGGTCACATGTGGCCTAAGTGCTGTGAGCCTACACTCACCCTCCCTACTCTACAGATTGATCTGGTAAGCTCGGATTTATTTATAGAAAGCGACCCTAGTTATGGCTTAAAAATATCTTTGTGACAGTTGCTATTGAAACATTAACAATCCATATACTTGACATGGGAAATGGAATTTTCGAAATCCTCTTGTAGAGTAGAATCCAAGAATACATTTAAAAAATGACCATAGGGGGAAAGGGGTTAAAGTTATAACGTCTACATAATATGAGCAAAAATAGTTCCCACTTTATATTATTTTTGACGGGTTTTTCATTTTTTCAAAAGAGTGATGCCTTCAGATTTATGTGGGGATGATACTTTTTATTGTATATTTACATTTACCTCCTTTCTTTTTATCTTTGGTGCACGAAAATATCATTTTTTGTTATTCCTAATTATATAGAAATATTAAAATAAAAATATTTTGTTTGCTTGTTTAAAACACAATTGCCTATAATCAGTTATATAATTTTCACAGTTTCTTTATCATTTTTTTAAAATTTGTTATGCACTAACCACTTTTAGAATTAAGTAGAAATATTTCACAAATTTTACCATTACATTAATATATTTTGAAAATGTAAATAAATACCTGTAAAATCTTGAAGAAGTAGATTATTGTCCCGTTCCATCTGAAAGTAAAACAGATTGTTAATATCATATTTACATAAAGATCCAGTCATTTTAATAGCAATTCAAAACACTAAAAACGGCAAATTTAAAGCATAAAATAATACCTCACTAAAACCATTCATTTCTCACGTACAAAACAAACTATACTAAATTTCTGACTCAATACCCAACTTGCGCCCGACTTGCGCCCGACTTGCGCCCGACTTGCGCCCGACTTGCGCCCGACTTGCGCCCGACTTGCGCCCGACTTGCGCCCGACTTGCGCCCGACTTGCGCCCGACTTGCGCCCGACTTGCGCCCCTCGCCTACGGCTCGGGACGCAATCGTTACCCTGCGTGAATAATGGCTCATAAATTGCTCGTTTAATAATATACTCTTACTAATCCTCAATGCTACTCGTATAATGTATAGGGTGTTCCATTTAAAAAATTGGGAGCGGTGGCCATAGGGGGGAGACATCCCTTTATAAGATTTTTGATGCCTTCAGAATTACGTGTATATCAAACGAACACAGTTTACATTAATCATTTAAAATAATAATGATACAATGTAACTTATTATTCTAACGTATTAAGCGAATTCTGCTTCAACCATCTGCTCGTTATCATTTTAAAATACACGAATAAAAAAAAACTTGAACATGTTCAACTCCGAAGTGATTCAGTTGGAATAAAGAAATTTTATGAATTACCAACTTTACATCTTCAGCTGGCGTCCATGTCTTTTGAATTCAAGCGAGTTGATCAAGTCACTAGAATAATCTAAGCGTTTCTTTAGAGAGATAATAAATTTCAAGTACTGATTATTTACAAATCAATTTTCATAAGTAAACTGAGAGCACAAAAAGTATTAATAGAAGATATTATTGGAATAGGTACGCAGTTTACGGCAGTATAAAAAGTCAGGACCATAAGAGAAGGTCTCGTTCATCTCAACGTAGCGCTACCGGCGCGATAATCAATTTCCTGCCGATCAATGAACTGTCATTTATGCCAAATATCTTGTTAATAAATTTAAAAAATGATTAAACATATTTTTATTTCAAACATTTGTATCTTAAAACAACACCAACTAAATTGAAATCGAAATGAATAAATAATTATTGATTAAAATCAATTAAAATGAGGTTACAGCCTAAGCAGACAGGGTATTATTGAATAAAATCCTTCTTTTCGTTCAAACAGTTCTAAAATGGCATGGGAAGGCCCAGATAAACTAGGTTAGAGCCAAATTGACATCTTACTGTGGAAATAGGTCTATAGAGTTTCTGTGACTTTCTTCAGAAGCTGATTGGAAGAAAAAGGATACATAGTGATGAGCAAAATTGGTAAATGAACAAGAACAAGACCAAGTCTATCCGAGTCTGGTCTTTCTTTGCTCATCACTAGGGTACAGCAGTCAGCCAGATTAATCCTGCAGAACTAAAAAGTCTTCATACTCTAATCAAAGTACACATAAAACCTCACAAAAAATACAAAAAACTTGAGATTTCAAATTGGGTATTTGGTGTTTAACATGAGAAAAAGTTTACGATGTTAGGCATGCAATTTTCTGGAAAATCGTCGAGTGAAAATTTTTGTTTTTGTTTTTTCGCTCTAATTGTTTAAATAATAAATATACAGAAAAACTTCCAAATCAAAATTTGTAGCTGATGCATTTATCTACAAATTTTGTCTAAAAAGTTTTTCTGTAAATTAAAAAGTTTACGAGATAAAATTAATTTCAGTGGTATTCAATTCGTGGTTACGCGCGAACGGCCCGTGAGCCTTTATTAACCGCTCGACTTGAAAGTTAATAATTTTGGGCTTATAAAATTCTTAAAAAATAAATAAACTCATGTAAAATATAAAGAAAGATCTCAACTTTTAGATAGAAATACTTTCAAATTTGAAAAAATAGATTTTCTGACTGTAATATCAGTTTATTATAATTCCTATTTAATTAATACTTATCCCAGCGAAAATTCCTTTTGGATTTAGTATTGCAAATGAGCATAAAACATTATTATTATAAAAGCAAAGCCATCAATATTTAGAATTTTAAACGAATGCTTCTTAAAAATCTGTTTTTTTTGCATGCTCTATTTTAGTTTTTTTAGACTTCATTCAATTACATCTTTTTTCGAAATTAATATAATTCAATAAAACTTTACTACTAAACACTTTGAAGCATCTACTTTCGAAACTAGGTACTATACAGTTTTTCTATAAATATCAAATTTTTTAAATAATAGACAATTATTTAAAATAAGTAATAAAATCAGAGGTATGTCAGCAAACCTTCTATAACTTTTTATACCGTTTATAATATTATCTAAAAATTTGTGAACCTTATAATGAACCTATTAAGAAGTGATCCCGATACAAAAGAACACACCTATGGCTCAGGTAATAAAGAGAAAAGAGCACAAATAAAGGTGAAAAAGCAGGTGAGAGAGCGTGGAAAATCGATGATAATACATTAAAAAATCTGAGAGATCGTCAGAGGAATCCATCTTTATTTTTATAATAATCTAAAATAACATCATAGTTTTCTAAAAATATTCAATTCTTAAATATAAAATACAATTGCTTACCCTAGGTATGGTCGGAAGATCTCAATTTAAATTTTAAATGTCAGATTCAATTCACAAAGAAATGTCAGTCACTCACCGCCAACTTATGCGCCTATTTACCGTATTATTTCCAGTACTCAATAATTATTTAACAATAATTATTAGGTTACTTTACCGAATTCTATAGGTTTCTATCTCCAATTTATGAAAAAAACTTAGATTTAATATCCGTTTATTATGCCTATATTTTTATAAGACTAGATATCTATAACTACATACATATTGGAATTTTTTCTTTACGCACTAGTGCGTAAAGTAAAACTCTTTACGTACTAGTGCGTAAAATAAAGTTTTACGCACTCGAAAATGTGTCTAAAGTACGTACTTTACACACGGTAGTAGAAAAAATATTTTTTTTCAATTTATTTGTAGATACCTCAGTTTAGAACATATTTCATATGAAAAATTTTTTTCTAAATGTCATTTACTATCATAATATTAAAAACATGAAAATTGATGATGTTCAAAAATACTACTGTGGAAATTTCGTATATAGCTAAAAAACTAATACAGAAACAAAAAAAATGTTTAGACAAATTTTGTAGATAAATGTATTAGCTACAATTTTTGATTTGAACATTTTTCTATGTTTTCATTATTTAAACAATTAGAGCGAAAAAACAAAAACAAAAATTTTCACTCGACGATTTTCCGGAAAATCGCATGCCCAGCATTGTAAAGTTTTTCTCATGTTAATCACAACCCCTTTTAAATACTCAATTTTAAATTTTCAAGGTTTTTGTGTTTTTTGCGGCATTTTACGGATATTTTGTGTACTTTGACTACGCTATCAAGGCCACAATGAAAAAACTATCACTGAATTTTTCGTGAGTTTATATATTGTAATAATTAAACTATAACAATAAATATTTATACCCCTTTGGAACCTATAATTTCGCACTGATTTGCCCATGTATATTTATTGTTAGCATTATTTATAAGCCATACACGTTTGTTGCAACAAAAAACCAATCATGCGAGAGCACCTTAAGTACATACTTATTATCAGTAGTGGATTTTCCAAAGATGGAAACAAAAAATGACAGGAAACGAGTTTGTAATGTGCCGTTCTTATAGTAAAAATTGTTTTTAGTTGATAATTATTGGTGGTAGGAGATTATAAATAATTCACAATGATTATCAAAAATCATACATGACAATATTTATTTAAAAAAAAAAAACTGAAGTAGATTCGATTTTATCGAATCATAATAATTTGTATAATTATTTATAGTAGAGCTAGTAAACTCTTTTTAAGAAGACTTTATGCTGACTCGCATCCATCCACCGGTTTAGTTGAAGTCCCATCATTTGGTATTAGTTTAATATAGGCTTTAGTTGACAATTTACAACGTGGGGTGGAACCCTTGACGACATCAACACAAATATAGTATTGGAAAGATCTAGTAGGGATAAGACAATCAAAGATATTCATAGGAACCTACAAGTCGGTGGGATCAAAAAAACGTAGGACTTTGGCAATCAATCATGATATACTTCTCCAAGAATTGGATAGTTATAGCATTTCTGTGTGCATTGAAATCAACTTTCAACACACACACTCGCGAGATGAGCCCATTCCTCTCAGGATGCATCTGTCTAAGCAAAATACCTCCCGGGGAGGACATCCACCACACCCCCCAACTCATGGCTGCTGGCTGGGGTCGAGCTGACTTCTTCTTGGCCGTGTAATGGCTGTGGTTATTTCTTAGGCGGTCCTTTAACATCTATTTGTCTTCTGTTGTATGTTTTTTCGCTGCCTCTATAAGCGGAAAATCCTTAGCCACCGAACTGCGACTTAGGAATCTTAAGACGACCTTATGTATGTATGTATGTATGTATGTCTTTTGGGGTAACATTCACTGAGACCTAAAAGATCTATTGTGCCCCCTTACTCCTACTTAGTTCCTGAGGAAAGTCTCAGAGACTAGTAGCTCCTTTAGTCCTATTTCCCCGAGGAATTTTAGGATATCTGCAGGCTTCAACTTAGGTAACTGTCCCTCTTCTATCCAGTAGTCTCCCAGGTGCTGTGCCCTAGGATTCTGAATTGCTGTGCAGTTCGCAAGTATGTGGATGGAGGATTCTTCTTCAATTCCACAAAACCTACAATCTTCTTCCTCCACTATTTTGAGCTTTTTAAGGTGCCCATTCAGGCGACAATGTCCCGTTAGGATTCCTGTTAAAACTCTTAGTGCAGTTTTGCTTTGACTTATGCATTCATTTGATCTCAACAGGTTGTAGTCACCCAGAAGAATCTTTGATTGCCTAAGCCCTACTGGATCTTTCCAATTGTCAGATCTTCTCTTTTCTTCGGCTTTACCTATTTCTTCCAATATTACATTGGAGCTGATTCCGCAAAAAGGTTCCGGCCCCCAAAAGGGTATTTCACTCCCCCTCTTTGCTAGTTCATCTGCTATTTAGTTTCCTTCTATTCCAGTGTGTCCTGGAATCCACAGTAAGGTGACCTTATACAGTGGATCCTCTTGTTTTTGCTGGCATAGTTGAAATCTCGACTAACATTTTTATAGATGTGTCGGACCGTCTCGTAGGTGTGTCTTCTTGAGATTCTCTATAAATGACTTTAGGCGATTAGCTGAGCTAATAGCCTTTTCACCTGTTCAAGAATCTGTTGTTTCTTCGGGGTGGTCGTCGTCTTCTTGGATGTCACTGGCTTCGTTCCTCTTGTGGGTGATTTCTTCGTCGTCCTGTTATTTGGGGTTTGTGGGAATTCCTTATAGTTTGCTGGGTGATTTCCCTAGCAGTTTGCGCAGGTGAATGGCTTGTCTTTTAGTCTTGTGCACTCGCTGGAGCGGTGGTGGTCTTCCGAGTCCTTAGGTTTCTTAATAAGGGAGTCATTTTGGTAATCATTACTGAATTTTATACAAAATTACATCAGTTTTAATGCTTGAACTAATTATATACACTACCACCAATTTAAAACTTGTTTGGGTTCTCAATAAATACATAAATTTGTTAACCCTATCCACCTGTACTAATGGAGCAACTTGTTAATTTACTTAATTGATTATATATCATTATGAGCTGCCAACATCAATCAAACTAGTACAATTAAAATAAGATGGCGCCAGCAATACCTTTGTATATTTTATTTTATAATGAGATACTATTTTTTATCCAATCTATCGACGCTTCCGAAAAACTGTTTAACTAACAAAAAGTAATGGCGTTTTAAAATAAAGGAGACTACCTGTTGTGAAAACAGATCGCACTCATAATAAATTCATAGCGCGCGGCATTCGTACAACGTAAAATACAAAGTACAGATAGAAGCAAAACACAGAGAGAAACGCATCACAATCGGCAGATAACAAATTGTTCGGGATAAACATTAATTTGATAGATTATCCACGGTGTTTATCTCTAAAGGCCGTTGTAATTGGCTGACAAAGGAGCGACCGAACGAGCGAAAGAGAACAAGACACGGATCGATTATAAGAGGGAAAGAGATGGTATATGTTCGCGTCGGGGAATAATCACCACCTCACAGAACTCTCTATCCATATTCAACTCAACGAGAGAGCTGATATCATATCCATTAATTACTGAAATCGGCACTACTTTGAGGGCTGCACAACGTTTGCAGACTACGTCACATATATATTATCTGATTGCAGGAATTCCGATATACACGAAGATTAATAAAAGCAGGGGTTTTTGTCGAGAATCTAATGAGTACCATACTGAAAATATATATATATAGTATTATTTGTAACTACAGATCTACATGCCAAAGAAGTTGTTACTGATAACTTTGCCATAATTAACACTGTCGAAATTAACGTAGATCTTAAATCACACTAACCCTAACCCTAAGGAAGCAAATGTATACAATCGGCATATATAGGGTGGAACCTATCTATCGGTTGTGTATGAAAGAGGAGGAAACAGCCTCCCACATTATCATCGATTGTAAAGCATTATCTTATTGGAGATATACACTCCTAGGTCTAGAACATCCAAGAGAGGATTTCTCCAAGAAGGACCTAGTGAGAAGACTGGCACAACCAAGAGCAAAAAAAGCATAAAGGCTGAGGTGCCGAGGACACTAAGCCTCTGACTGGTGGTGCTGAACCAATCAGTTAATCAAATCTCAAAGACTTAGAATCGGTCTTACCACCACCCAATCCACCAGCAGTTGGAGCAATACCTCAAGAAAAATTTGAACAAGCAGATAGAAGTTCATCAGAGGAGCCAGCCAAACTTTATAGAAGAAGATAGTACATATACTGACATTGGGACGATACAGAGAAGATTGAGGAAGCGTTCCACATTTTGACCACTTTATCACCTCCAGTGATCAGATTAGAATTTCTTGTGAACACTGTTGTGAATACGGAATCCGGGGTTACGAAGGAGTTATCAGAAAGCCAGCGAAGATCAATAAATTGAGCGGCAACTCCATGTAAAAAGACAAAGTGACAGTTAGTGATATAAAAAACAATATAAAAACTAAAGTGATCAGTGTGGCACACTGTCTCGGGGGAAATGGAACCCTTAAACGGAATTCACTGTTCCTGAACCAGCCTTTGAGGTAGCAAAAACTTCAGCAAAAAGAATTACTGGAGTACGGAGCAGCAGCAAATTCCTGGTCAAAAAACGGAGTTGCTGACTACAAAAAGCAGCCTCTTTGAATGTGAAGTCTCATTGGAGATATAGAGTTCTAGGATTATAGCGACCAAGAGAGGATGTACCTAGTGAAGTGACAAGAACGGCTTTCTTTAAGAGCTACTGTCCTTTGGAAGGAACAAATAATAGATGTGGATCGATATAAAGGGTCTAAACTATACGTGAATGTTAACGAAATTATATAAATACAGGGTGGTTTAGTAATTTTTTGTTGTTGTACAAATTGTTGTAAAAAAAATCAGCTGATTAACCTTAATTTTTCTAAAATTTATTCTCATTTAGAAATTAAATTAACGAGCTCTGTATTTCAGATTTTGCCGCCGCTTATCGTTATCGAAGGATCGCAGGCTGTTCGTAATTTAGCAACTGTATGAATTTCTCGTTCGGGGTCAAAGGTGGTGCTTATTTTCCAGTTTTCAATGGTAATTGCCGAGAAACCTTTTTTTTTTATTCTTCTTCTTACTCTTTATTGGATGATCGTTGGCTATTACTTGAGATACGAATCACTTGAATACGGAATATATGCTATTAATAATGTATTTTTGTAGCTGTGATCACATACATGATTAAAAACTACGTGAGGCGACTGGAAGCGAGATATATGAAGATACATTTTATTATTAGCGAATAAAAATCACCGTAACAATACTGACGTGTACAAACGCGAAGGAATAACGTAAAACCTATTAATTGCATAATGCCCAAGCTGGACATTTATTGAATTAAAAAATTATTTTCGTTTTCAGTTATGTTTTTTTTTTTTGGTTATTCTCTGAATCCAAAAAGTTGTTATGCACCAAGGCGAAGAACATAAAATTAAAAGCTAATTACGCTACACACTTCCCCTTTTTTTCAAATTAATCTAAATTGACTAAACAATAAACTTCATGGTCAACTAGGAGATCTGATGAAAGCAGAAAGCGGTCCGAGACTAATTATAATCTGTCTAGTAGACCGAGTGCCGTTGATAGTACACTTGAAAAAATAATTTGTCTTCTAATTCAGTTCAATTGGTTACAAAAAATGGTGTTTCTTGAAAAAATTGAGGATTTTTTAGGAAAAATTTACGTTTTCAAAATACAACTCAAATTTTCTACCAAAACGCTAGAATAGTAATGGCGTCTCAATTACATTACACATCTGTAAATAATTTAAATATTCTACACATTTTTTTTGATTTAAATGGAATAAAAGAAAAAATATTTATGCAATTTGCTTCAACAACTGAGGTCATTAGCAAAAATGCATAAATTGGTACAATAATCACAATTTGCATAGGTATTATTTACAGAATGTGAACGAGATTAATATTTTGAAGGTACATAATTAAGTTTTCGACATTACAGGAGTCTCCAAGCAGTTCTACAAGAATTTCGTTAAAATTACATACTTTACGCTCATTACTACATTTAGGGCACTCAACAAGAATATGTTTGACACTTAACTGCACTTGACATACACTACATATTGGGGCGTCTTCTTTCTTCAGCAGTTATTGATTGGTGTTTACGCGAAATACTAAAGATCTTCCAAGGAGAAATAACTGGCTTTATTTGTTTCAACTTAGCTACGGATCTAGTCCACGATTTTTGCCACACATTTCTTGTTGATTTTTTAAAGAAAGCTTTTAGATCACTGTGACTAGTCAGTTGCTTATATAGCTTCTTTGGCAGCTTGGTAGTGGATTTTCGAATATTTTCTTCAATTTTCATGTGGTATTTACAAGACTTTTTATGTCGAAAATGCGTTTTTCGCAAATGTCACGACACTATTCGAAGGAAAAAAAATTGATCGTTCCATAAAAATCCTATTTAACACATTTTTCACGCCTAAGAAATTTTTTTCGTTGGAAATTTTGAACAAAGGGAAAAAAAATATAACGATTTGATATTTTTCATCTTTGAAATATAAATAAACATTTTTTCTGCGTGTAAGAATGCGTGTACTAAAATGACTAATGTAATCGACCAATTTGAATACGGTGTCAGATGTTTAGAACCTCCTCCTCCTCCTCCTCCTCTTTTCTCGTGATATAATTGTCCGTCCTTCTGTTCTGATGAGAATTGATAGATAGCAGGCTCTGTTTTTATTTACAAGCGTCATCGTCACTATGAAAAGCGTCAGCTGCGTGTACGATGGTATGTGTGCTTTGATGAAGGGCTGCAGGAACGATGGATGTATCGGAATTAAATGAACAAAAGAATCCTGCAACTATTTTATTTTTCCCCCTTTGTTGTTAAAGGTCGATATCGTTCGCATTAGGACTGAAATATGCTTTTACTAATATGCAATTTAATAAAACACAGTGTTTGTTTTTGTTTTCTAATTTGGGAAAAAGAATGAAAATATGGTTGTTTCATTAAAAAAAAATTAAATATTTAACATTTTTGAACAGCCCTATATACAAAAAAAAAGAAGACTCTGGCTTTTTAAGGGTTGGTAGGAGATTGTCAAATTCGAGATTTTCTAAACTAATCTTTATCTATGAACTTTTGAACACTAATAACAAAATAATCTTCTAACCTCACTTTTCTCAGTTGTCAGACTTATTAGTGGAAAAGTAGGGTCGATTTATACTATAAAAGTGTCTAATCACCAGAATAGCAATGAAATGAAAGTAGAGTTGCTTCTCAGTCAGTTGCTATAAAGTTGCTTGACTGCCACTTAGATACAGACTAGGCCTGTACGAAATGCAGCAAAACAACCATAACTAACTGAGACCTTTTTTTCACTCAAAACATAAAAATAATTAAAAATTAGTCCTGCGTGAACGACAGACACGACACGCTTATCCTGTCAAATCTAAAACGCATCTATTTTAGATAAAACGTCGAGATAACGTTTCAGACGACGCTCCTGCAGCGTCATCAGTGCTACTGTAAAATAGGGAAACAACCCCTAATTTGAATTAATTTAAAATACATATTGGACACAATTGTAAATTGTGCAATATGCTTTTTATGTTACTATTATTATTGGTATGAATATTCAACGAGAAAGTGTTGATAAAGAAATGGGGCCCGCATGTACTAATAATGAACGAAATATTTTAAAACGTTTGTAATTATATAGAGTGGTGTCAATTAGATAGTTTTTTTTTTGCATAATGATATTTATTGGGAAACTAATTCATAGAACAAAGCCAAGTAGTTCATCAATGTACCTATATACAGGATGACGAACTTACAGTATCTATATACAAGGATGTATTGATATCTAGTTAGCCTAGACCAGTTCCATGCATAAACAAAATATTGCGTTACCATAGCAACGAACAATAACTTATTAGAAGTGTCAGTGTGAAGTTTGACGTCAAAAAAGTAAACCAGAGTTACGCAATAAATTAAAAGAAAAAATATGTCCACCGAAATTGTGAAAATCGAAAAATTGGAGTATCGAGCCATCATCAAGTACCTGTATTTAAAAGGGTTAAGAGGTAAGCAGATTTACGAAGATATGCTTAATACCCGTGGTGATCAATGTCCTTCGTATGCGACCGTGAAAAATTGGACTGCAAGCTTCAAAAGAGGTAAATTTTTGCATTGAAGATGATGACCGATCGGGAATGCCAGTTTCTGTGTCAGTCCTCGAAAATATCGATGCAGTTCATGACATGATTTTATCAGAACGTCGAATTGAGCTAAAATGGATATCTGGAGCACTGAATATTTCATACGAGCGCGTTCATCATATAGTTCACGTCAATTTGGACATGAGAAAAATTGCTGCAAAATGGATCCCCAAATGTTTGAATGTTGACCAAAAGCGTGCAACGATGTAGACTTCTTAAACCGAATTGTTACTATAGATGAGACTTGGGTACATTTCTACGATCCAGAAACAAAGCAACAATCGATGGAATGGCGACACATCTCGAAAGTATTAGCAGTTCAAATGTATTTTTGATATGTAACTTTTTTCCGTTGGTGTCCGCGAATGTGTTAATAAAAGAGATACAAAAAAAGGTACCTACTTGAGGTTTTATTTTATTTTTCCGACTAAACTTATAATATTCGCGATCTGATGCTTTATTTATGTGTATACACTGGCATTTTTTACATGTTTTTGGATGGAATACTTTTTACAAAACATACAATCCACTCAGCTGTTTTCACACATTGAAAAAGATTAATTTATCACGAACCCATTGAAAATGAAACCTTTGCATAAATCCTAACGACGATCTATTATAATATTTCACCCAATAACAAAATATCCACCCTCAAAGGCAGTCAAAATAGCAAACGACAATATAATGAAGTGATAGAATTAACCCTAGAAGGTTGAAAACACACAAACATTATGTTGTGGGGAAAAGTATTCCATACAAACTAAACAAAGCATATTTATACGATATACAATAGTGAGGGATATTCTTATTCAAAAGTTACGTGTATTCGGATAAAGTTACAGAGGGCGTAGATGAATTGTTAGTGACTTTGCATGTAAAGGATTACGTAGAAATCGTAATTTTGATTACAATTTGCTTTATACAGTGAGTATCAATGTTTAAAAATACTCATTAAAAAAAAAGTAAAAACCTCACAAGCAGTCCTGGTAAATTATATTCTTGAGTGTCTATCGATAGCACCTGTAAATCCACTATAATAATTCCAAGTACTGGTTTATATTATAAGCAACATCATTAGCTCTAATAACTTTCTACTGGCAAATACGTCTGATGGATTAAGAAAAATGTCTCCGTTGTTGGTACTAATTATTCCTTCTACGTTAATGCAACTTTATGTCTATTTACGTGCAACGTCCAAGCTCATTTCTTTTGTATGGAGCCACCTGCTAACTTAATTTCGCAATAAAATACCAAGATAGAGCTATTTATTTATATAATATTTCTTTGATTATCCAATATTAAGTCGTGACATGTGAAAAAGTAGAAGGAAAATTTTTTTTAAATATTCTTACCAATATAAAAATGTATATAAGATATTAAAAAGAATTACGAGGGTCAACAAAAATATAAACTGCTGACGATCTTGTCATTTTGGCACACTCGAAGGTTGATGTTGTTAAAAAGTTGAAATTTTAGAAAAATTAACCGTAAATTTACAGTAAACTAAAATTATTATGAAATTTTCTAGAGGAGGTTTCCGGAAACCTAACTTTGATCTTTATTTTAATAACCAATTGTATTTTTTAACTATAATATACGAGGATATATTGAAAAATTCTTAGCCTACTATAGGACCAAACAGAATTTCAATGTCAAAATATTTTATTACCCAACATATTCTCCTCTTAATTGGATACATTTATTACAGCGAAACTGCAACGTCTCTAGACCTTTCAAAAAAAAATGTTCCTTATTCTTGCTCTGCAAACCAGACCTCCACAGCTTTTATTACCTCCTCGTTGGAAGAAAATTTCCGACCTTTTAAACTTTTTTTCAGTTGAGGAAAGAGATGATAGTCGCACGGGGCGAAATCTGGTGAATAAGGGGGGTGTTCTAGTAATTTCAAATCCTAAATCACGAATTTTTTGCATGGCAACATGAGATTTTTGTGCAGGGGCGTTGTCCTGCAAAATCAAAACACCTTTGGTTAGCTTTCCGCGTCTTTTCTCTTTAATTTTTTCCCGTAGAGTGGTCAGTAATGTCGAATAGTAATCTCCAGTTATTCTTCTACCCTTATCCAAAAAATCAATCATGATTACTCCATGGCAATCCCAAAAAACTGAAGCAAGAACTTTTCCAGCAGATTTTTGGACACGAAACTTCTTACGTCTTGGAGAACCAGAGTGTCGCCATTCCATCGATTGTTGCTTTGTTTCTGGATCGTAGAAATGTACCCAAGTCTCATCCATAGTAACAATTCGGTTTAAGGAGTCTACATCGTTTTCAAATCGAGCACAGATCGAACGCGATGCTTCTACCCTTGCACGCTTTTGGTCAACATTCAAACATTTGGGGATCCATTTTGCAGCAATTTTTCTCATGTCCAAATTGACATGAACTATATGATGAACGCGTTCGTATGAACTATTCAGTGCTTCAGATATCCGTTTCAGCCCAATTCGACGGTCTGATAAAATCATGTCATGAACTGCATCGATATTTTCGGGGACTGACACAGAAAGTGGCCTTCCCGATCGGTCATCATCTTCAATGGAAAATTTACCTCTTTTGAAGCTTGAAGTCCAATTTTTCACGATTGCATACGAATGACATTGATCACCAAGGGTATTAAGGATATCTTCGTAAATCTGCTTACCTCTTAACCCTTTTAAATACAGGTACTTAATGATGGCTCGATACTCCTATTTTTCGAATTTCACAATTTCGGTGGACATCTTTTTTCTTTTAATTTATTGCGTAACTCTGGTTTACTTTTTTGACGTCAAACTTCACACTGACACTTCTAAGTTATTGTTCGTTGCTATGGTAACGCAATATTTTGTTTATGCATGGAACTCGGCAACCTAAAATTATACTAAAGTTCGTTGTCCAAGAACTTTTGTAATTTTTCATCGCCTAATTGTAGATAAATTCTTCGGTATTAAAACAAACTTCAGAAAAGTTCTCCACAAATGTTGATAGCTTATTTATACAGGGTGAAAACAGACCTTATATTTGCAGTCCAATTTCTTAACACTCTGTGGAACAGTTCGGGAAATTTGTAGAGTTTATGCTTAGTTTATTACAAAGACCATCCTTCTCGCCATCTTTCAGTTTTTGTTTCACCTTGTTATCTTGATGTCTTCAATTCATATTCACCTTGTAACGCAAAACGCAGCTCGTCAAATGTTTCGAAATGTTTGAATTTCATCCCAGAGATGTTCAATCGGATTCAGATCCGGGATACATGCAGGCCATTCTAACTGTTAGATATCAATCACATCCAAATATTGGTTAACAAAATTTGTGGTCTAGAAACAATTAAAATCGATAAAAGTTCTTGGACAACGAGCTTCAGCAAAATTTTAGGTGGCCGAGTTTTTTTGCCGATGAGTGTATTTTAATTTTTTTTATAGAATTCTATTAGTACCTTGCTGTAACATTGTTTCAGGAGCAATAAAATAATTATGATGATTATATAAAAGACAACCCTAATGTTCCCTTTTCTAACTAGATTACTCACAGAGACGTATATTTTTCTCGACGTAACTTAAGACATGGTAATTGAGGTGCTTTCAAAACAAGTTGGTGTCAAGATGCTCTTACTTACATATCGAAAACGATATACCGCAACCAGCAAATTGCAGACCAACAGGTCACGACCACCAGGTCAGTATCAAATACTACTATATTCCTTACTGTAATACTTCGGTTGCCTTTGGCAAGGTCGCACTTAGTTTTTTTTAGGAGGATAATGTATTTAATCGAAAATATATACTAGGCTTGTTCAACTGAAACCCATCTTTGGTCAGGTTAGCCTTGGAAACAATTGTAATCATTCAACTGACGTTTTCCAACATTAGTAATGTATGCAAACGTCACACTGATCTGTTTATTTCGTTTATATTTGACAGCGATTTTAAGTATTGTGACTTTGAAATGGCGTTTGTTGTTAACAATCCGTCCAAATGTGATAAGCGTGCGGTCATTCAATTTTTTTGTGCTGAAGGTGTGCAACCGTTGCAAATTTATACGCGAATGCAAGCAGTGTATGGAAACGCATGTTTTGCATATCCAACTGTGAAGGAATGGTGTCGAAAATTTAAGAATGGAGAAGAGAGGACGAATGATAAGCCACGACCAGGTGCATTGATTACTGCATCAACAGACAGGAATGTGGCATGTGTGGAAGGCATGAATAGAGAAAATCGTCGAATTTCAATCAGAGCAATTTCAGAAAATGTTGGTGTGAGTATAGGATCTGTCCATAGTATCGTACACAAACTAGGTTACAGCAAAGTTTGTGCGCAATGGGTTCCTCGTCTTTTGTCTGAGGACCAAAAAAGCTTGCGAATGGGCTTGTCTTTGCAACACCTCACGGAATACAGACAAAATGGTAATGACTTTCTCTCGTCAATAGTTGCTGGCGATGAATCTTGGTGTCATTATTTTGAACCATCCAGTAAGTTGTCATCGATGCAATGGAAACACGCAAATTCTCCGCCACCAAAGAAGTTTAAAGTTCAACCTTCTGCAGGCAAGCTGATGTTGACATTTTTTTTCGACCATGAAGGACCCTTGCTGATAGAGTTTACAGAACCTAGAGTGCATAGCAACGCAAACCTGTATAATTAAACTTTGAACAAGCTCCATCAAGCAATAAGAAGAAAACGCCCAGGGAAGCTTTCACGTGGTGTTATTCTGCTTCACGATAATGCTCGGCCCCATGTTGCCAACGTAGTGAAAGAAAATCTGCAACGAAAGAAATGGAGGATATTAGAGCATCCACCCTATAGTCCCGATTTATCGCCATGCGATTTTCACATCTTTGGGCCACTAAAAAAGGCGTTAAAAGGTATCCGTTTTCAGTCGGACGCAGAAGTACAAAACGCTGAGAAAGAATTCTTCCAGCAGCACCCACAAGAATTCTATAAGCAGGGTATACATCTCCTGAATTTACTACTTCTGAAGGTGAGAAATCATACTTAGATTCAGTGGCGAATTTAGGCTTCTTGTCGCCCTAGGCCCGTTTTTACCACCTAAAGAAGATGAGTCTGGTTTAGACCTCGGATTGTCGGTTCTGTAATTTGGAGGACGAAACTGCGGGGCACATATTATGCTAATGCCCACCTTAGGGCAGAATAAGGTATAACATATTCAGTTTTAGTACCTTAGAGCAAAACGATTTCAAAAAAGTATCACCAAATACAACCATGGACTTCGTCAAAAGCACAGACAGTGCATAAATTATTCCAGACTACCACTTTTCTAATTCGTAACGTGCTTCATGTCGAGTAGACCAACGTGTTTGAAAAAGAATCGTAACTCTCAAATTTGTACGCTGCACCGAGAACTCCCAACGATGTGAGAAGAAATTAGTACTTGCATTACATTATGCCACTCTAAGCCCGGGCCTCACGGGCCTAGGCCTAAATCCATCACACAAAAATTGACAAATTCATATAACAGTGTCTGGAACTCTTTTGTATTTAAAAAATACTTCTCCGAATTGATTCGAAAATAAGTCGTTTTCTGTATACTATAAATTATAACGGGAATATCTATTCACTGTATTTATCTCCTTATAAATAAATAAAAAATCCTTTATCATTTATCCTTTTTGCCCTGCGCCAACTCTCCATTGGTTGCTGTATGATTTAATTTTTTTTAATACGAACGTGAACCTAATCTCTGAAGCATGATTGTGTACCGGTGTTATATATGTTATTACTGAAAAAATGTATTTTTTTCAACTCCTTCACTAAGAAATCGGGATCGCGTGTACGTAAACTATCTACAAAATTGATATTTAATTTGAGGCTGTATGAGTTCTAGATGTTAATTTTTTTTGTCCAGAGTTGCACTTTAAGTATCTTCAATTTTTGTCGCTAAAATTATAAAAAAAAAACACTAACTGATTTGACAGCCTGAACGATAATATAGCAGAGTTATATCTAATATTGTTTACATCAGTAATAGTCCAGTAAATAAAGACCGAGAAATCCCCCAACCTGTTCATCTCATTATTGTCGGACTTTTTTTTTGCAACTTGTAGGTATTCACGGGTAGATTACTCTCTGAAAATATGTCCTCCGCGAAAATTGTCGGAAGGGGCTGAAAAATGGCCAATAATCCCAAAAATTGAGTTTTCCGCCGATATCTCCGGAAATATGACACTTAGAGAAGTGGGGTTTTGCTAGCAATGGAGAGCAGTTTATTATCTACAAAAATGATCCTTATCATTTTTGTCAAAAGTTTAACCGTTTTCGAGATAAACGGGTCCAAGAGTACTTTGGATTTCGAGCTGCTGCGCGGCGTCTCCGGGAGCACGCTCCGTGAATGTAGGCATGGGAGGGCGGGCAAATTGGCCCATAACTTGAGTAAAAATGAATCTTTTTTCATAATTCAAAGTGCATATGAAAGGAGGGACCTGTACCTATAACATCGTGTAACTTTTTCGTTTTTTTTATTTTCCAGGAATATTGAAAAAACTGGCCAAACTTTATTTTTCCTGAATATTTGACAGCCCTTATCAATCCGTTCATATTTTTTAAATTAAGCTTAGTTTTACCGAAACCTTTTGAATAATGGGACTTTGATAGATGGTGAATGTATTCCGAAAGAATGAATAAATAATTTTTGTGTATGCTTATAAACAACATGTTTTTCTTGGGACGGTTTTTTTTTTTGATTTCCGGAGTTTTCTGAAAATTCTCGGGTCTACCGCAAATTGATAAACAATGATTGGCAATATCGGTCTTTAATGCACACCATTGGAAAGCTGAAAATGTCCTCTTTTCGATGGTTTTTAAGATTTTTGGCTAAGTTTTTTAGTTTTCCGGAAAATTTTTGCAAGCCTTTTTTTGCAAGAAATATTGATCCAGGGACAAAAATGATGGGGACCATTTTTGTAGGTAATGAACTGTACTTCATTTCTAGCAAAACCCCACTTCTCTAAGTAGCATATTTCGGGAGATATCGGCCAAAAACTGAATTTTCGGGATCATGGGCCATTTTCCAGCCCCTTCCATATGTTCACATGAATACCTACAACTTGCAAAAAAAAAGTCCGACAATAATGAGATGAACAGGTTGCAGCCTTTATTTACTGGACTATAAGGAACCGCAAGATGATGGTACTCTTGTGGTAGAGCTCTTGGTTATGTCCACTAAAAATGCAGAGTATTAACCTTCTAGCTGTGTTTTTACTTGTGGTGGTTAGGATATGATTCAGAGATAGATTCAAATTAGACGTCCAAATTGGAACCACCGACGGTTGCAGCTGACCAAAGACTGAGCTTGTTCAGAATCTTGGACAGTCTTGGAGATCGGCTAAAAACATATTCTGACAGTCAGACTGCAATAAAAGCACTGTGCTTCAACAGTTGCAGTTCAAAACTGGTTTGGAATAAACTGGAGCTACCTTCCCATTGTATGGAGTTGTTTCCTTAATTGACAGTGGCCAGTCAGAAATCCTACCGTTAACAGTAGGTTTTTCCTGGTCATCTCCAAATATTTTTTCGACTCCTGCTTCCCAGTGTCACCCAGGGTGATCCTGGCAAGACTGCATTCCTTAATTTCATCCTATCTCTTTGGAAATTGAGCATGGGCTTAGCTAGTTCCGCAATTGTCGAATTCGTCAGGCCGTAGTCCAAGAATTCTTAGTCCAGCCGCTTCTCTCGCTAAAGAATCAGCAATGCGGTTACCTTTGCTCCTGTCTTGCCCCTTAACCCACCTCAGGATAATATTGCTATCCACCGAGGCGTTAGCTAAATCTCGATGGCACTTAGGCTTAGTGATCTGGAGCTACCTTATTAGCACTTGTATGAATTCCAGGTCACACCGGAATCCTAGGTAACGAAGTAGTAGACCAGCTTGCCAGGAACGGCGGTCAGTTTCGGTTCAGATTCGAATTTCTTTATATTCGACAATGTATAAGAATTTCAATAAAACCAATTTCTGGATCATTAATAAGTTTGTCTTCATTCCTGCGAGAACAGAATCTAGGAAACATTTATCCAAACTTGGATATAGTACTTCGTATGGCTCTTTGTACACCAGCGACAAATTGTTCAAGTGAAAGAAGCTTCTCTTGCTTGAAAAGAGTAAAGAACTACCTTCGATCGACTTACAAGTCGATTCTTGATATGATTGTGGACTAAGATATCAAAATTTTAGAGGCGGCAAAAATTGAATAGCCTACGGGCGGCAAATCTGTAAATCCGCTACTGATTGTCGTAGTGCATGGTATATCATCAAAAATATGGTTTGAGCATTGAAGATTGAAAAAATCCGTTGTATTGTAAGAAATAACAGTAAAAAGTTCAACTCCATCCCTGATATCCCAACCTTTGTATAAAAATATTAATCTTAAACTTTTTGGTTATCACGATTTCTTCCGAGCTTCGGATTAGTTCAAATATTTTTAATAAAGTAGATCATGTGTTTTGTACGCCCGCTTTTCGTATTATCCTTGAAAAATCCTTGTTAAATTAAAGGGTTACTCATCTACTAGGGTGCAAACAGCTCAATTATATATAATCTTTAGACTCGTTGCCTGTACATGAACTAAATAATGTTCAGTCATGAATTGTTAAAAAAATTTAATTTGTTTTACATCTTGTTGTATAATTAAATCCTTGTTGATTATAACGTTCCTGTAGGTAGTTGATAAAATCGTGATGCGAATTATAAATTTCGTATGTCACAATTATCATTTTATAAAAAGGATAAAAAAATTTGTTAAGTACGCATAAAAATTACCATTATTATTATTGTCGTCACCAGTAAATAATTTCAAGCTTGGATAACTTGGTTATCATCCATTTATAAAGCTAACGGAATTGATAAGATACCATTACTTTCGGCACGTGCAAGTTTGTCCGCTATAACGGTAGAAAGTATAAAAGTAATGTAGTAATTCACAAGTTCCTGTTTAACTCATGGGCTGAAAATTCACGGGCCTAGCAAAGAAGACACGTTTTTTCTATCAAGAACAACGCAATCATTCCAGAGCCGCTATAACATTTCAATACCACTTTTGTAGAAGGATTTATCTGTTGACAGATGTCGAAAGAATAATTATAAACATTCAACACTCTATGAATTTTTGAGGAGCAACAACTACTTCCCGTGCAATATGCACCGCCGGATATTGAATTACACCCCAAAGTCAAACGGGGTTGGTATATCTACAAGATATTTTAAAACCAACCTTTCTGGTTTGCAATTAGAAGGGACAACACAACTTGTAGACCGGTTTCGGCGTATTTGCGCCTCATCAGTACAAGGTATGTGGTGTCCGTCCGAGAATCTCTAATCCCGGACTGAAGAGTACACTTCAATCACAATCAATACATGTCTTCCAGTAACGGAAATGTAAAGATTGTGACGGTAGCGACCTCTTCACTTCCAATCGCAAACCAAAAACCTTAAATTTTTGACAACAAGCCACGTAGGCTCGAAACAATTTATCTGTTGCCTCAAAAAAGGCCTCAATGTCAGCGATAACTTCTTCATTCGAGCGAAGTTTCTTAAAGGCCAGCTTTGTTTTAGGTCTGCGAAAAGCTAGTAGTAGCTGGGAGACAAATCTGGCGAATACGGTGGATGTGGGAGTAATTCGAAGCTCAATTCATGTAATTTTGCCATTGTTTTGATTGTATTGATGATCTTTGCCATATGCGGACGTTTCTTTGCAATTTCGGTCTTCAAACGCTCAAATAACGCTATGTTTTGTGGTTTTTTTTATGCTTTCTGGTGTCATTTGTTTGAAGTCAGCAAACCATCGTCTTATTGTTGTTTCTGATGGAGCGCAGTCCCCATAACACTCTTCAATCCATTGCTTCGCTTGAACGGTATTTTTTCCCATCATGGTTGGTTGCTAGACATATGAAACAAGCCGGGCTAGTGGGCCCCAACACAGCAGCCGTTGGCTTATTGTATTATCCTGTCTGTCTGCTAGTCCGTGAGAAGATTTGTGACCTTGATGAGATCTAGAAGTCTCTTCACAGTATCTCTTTTGGTTGGATACAGGATCATCCGGCCCTATCTGTCTATACCTCCACCAACGTAGAGCCTCACATCCGAAAATAATATGGGTGGCTGTTTCGTCCTCCTCACCACATAATCTACATATAGGTTCTTCTTGGAAGATCCCCATTGTGTCAAGGTGCTTCCTCAGGCCGCAGTGTCCGGTCATAAGGCCGGTTACCAGCCTGATATCTCTCCTATTTAACTTTAGGATTTCTTCAGTAAGTTTTGGTATGGGTTGTTTAACCATTAGTTTACTGTGTTTGAGCTTCGGAATTGTTTGCCAGAATTTGAGGTGTTGTTTGTGCACCCACTGGTTTAATGTGGTTCTTACCGAAGCCTTTGATACACCGGTTGCCGGCTCAGGGCCGGTGTAGCCGGTTGCCGAATCCTTCTCGTGCTAGGGCGTCTGCTTTTTCATTCCCTTCAATATCCCTGTGACCTGGCACCCATTTCAGGGTTAGTTTTTTGAGATGTTCTAAGCACTCCCAGACAAGTTTGGATTTTATTGTACTACTATTAAGTACTTTGATTGACGCTTGACTGTCTAAGCAGATAAGAATGTTTTTACCGCTGTATCCCTTCCTTATGTTTTCTCTGACATGAGTCAATTGCGCAGATTTCTGCTTGGAATACAGTGGTATTTACTCCCAGTGAATGACTAATGTCAAATCATGAAGTAGTGTAAAATTAAAACACAAAATTCCTCACTCTAAGCACAATAGTTCAGGAACTAATGAATAGAATATCATGAAATTTTGACAGGTGTCTTTTTAAGGTTAGTACTAACTGAAAAACAGGCGATCAGGCCCGGGACTTTTCAGCTCATGTAATATTATTGAAACCAATGAATAGTTATAACGTTTTTAAGGGAAAGTTTGACGAAGAGATGTATGAGTTGCTAACGATTTACTATAATGTGGTAAGTTTGTAACCAGTTATTTTGGAGCAGATAGATGCTAACAATGAAATAAATATTCAGGATAGTTTTGGCTTCAAGCATCGAGTAATTTGGGACTTTCCTCTTAAACTAGCAAAAAGAGGCTTAACAAATAGTAATGTGGGCGAAAAAATATTTTTGCAGTTATTAATCAATACTTTCTGCCATTATAGACTGGTTTCAATAATGTTTATTGCGATACAAGAAAAATTATACGAGTTTATAGTAAAAAGAAAAACGTATTTTTATAAATTTATTTATAAACCTTGCTCAACGCCAAATTTGACGAGTAGACACATCAACGGTGTATAGTTACTAATTGGCATGCATCTACAAAAGCCCGACTGAAAAAATCTTGGTACCAGCTGCCTTTTATGATTTACTTTTATAAAGTGGAAAAATTAATGACAAGTTTCGTTATTATTAACCTTATTGACGAAGAAACTTAAAAGATTTCATATTTTTTTCCGTTTCAGGTTAGAACAAGCATCGCTTGGGTATACAATTTAGCAAAAGAGAAGTAGATTAATTGGGGCAAATAACTGCAAATGAAAAATTGAAGATGAGGCTGTTACTACCTAAATATTCAGTGTTCTGAGAATGGTTTTATCAAAAAAACTGACTATTCCAGCCGGTTTCTCGTACCAAAGAAACTCATTTTACAAATTTTTTGCGTTTCCCAAGCCTAAATTTTTTTTTTTTAAATTTTTATGTCGAAAATGCGTTTTTTAGCAAATTTCATGACGAGTTTGAAAGACAGAATGATTTTATCAAAAAGCTGAATGTGCCAGTCGATTTCGCGTCCCTAAAAACCCTATTTTACAAATTTTTAGCATTTTGAAGCAAGGAAATGGAAATATTTCGCGATTTAAATAACTGCTCTCTGCTATATCCCTCAGTGCTTGGAAATATCAACTTAAAATTCATATCTATATGTAAAATGTTCCCCTGATTTCAATGGTGGAGACTAGAACGTTCTATCTCTCCAATTAGTCGAGTTATGAATACATGAAGTTTCAGAAAGTGGATTTTCGAATATTTTCACATTTATTATCCATAAGACGGAAACCCTTCAAGTTATGCTTTTGAAACTTTTTTTCCCATTTGATTATCCTTTTGCAAATACTCTCCTGAAATTTCAGTTTAAAATTCATAGTTTCGTGGTATTTACAAGACTTTTTATGTTGAAAAGCTGTTTTTTCGAAAATTTTCTATTACACTATTTGAATGCGAAAGAATGATTTTATCAAAAAACAGACTGTGGTATTTATTTTCCCGTATCAAAAAACCCCCAGTTACCAATTTATAGCCAATTTCATGTGGCAAAAATTTTTTTTGTAGAAAATTTTGAAGCAAGGGGTAGGTATGGAAATATTTCGCGATTTAAATTGCTTTCTGCTATCTCCTCTAGTGCTTGGAAATATCGACTCAAAATTCATATCTGTATGTAAAATATCCCTCTGAATCCGATGGAAGAGACTAGAACGTTCTATCTCTCCAATTTGTCGAGTTATGAATACATGAAGTTAGAGAAAGTATATTTTCGAATATTTTCACTACATTCACATTTATTATCCATAAGACGGGAACCCTTCAGGTGGGGTTTTTGAAAAAAATTTTCCCATTTGATTATCCTTTTGCAAATACTCTCCTGAAATTTCATTTTAAAATTCAAAGTTTTGTGGGATTTACAAGACTTTCCATGTTGAAAATGTGTTTTTTCGAAAATTTCATTACACTATTTGAATGCGAAAGAATGATTTTATCAAAAAACAGACTATGGCATTCAATTTCCCGTATCAAAAAACCCCCAGTTACCAATTTATAGCCAATTTCATGTCGCAAAAATTTTTTTTTGTAGAAAATTTTGAAGCAAGGGGTAGATATGGAAATATTTCGCGATTTAAATTGCTTTCTGCTATCTCCTCTAGTGCTTGGAAATATCGACTCAAAATTCATATCTGTATGTAAAATATCCCTCTGAATCCGATGGAAGAGACTAGAACGTTCTATCTCTCCAATTTGTCGAGTTATGAATACATGAAATTTCAGAAAGTGGATTTTCGAATATTTTCACCACATTCACATTTATTATTCATAAGACGGGAACCCTTCAAGTGGGGTTTTTGAAAAAAAATTTCCCATTTGATTATCCTTTTGCAAATACTCTCCAGAAATTTCAGTTTAAAATTCATAGTTTTGTGGGATTTACAAGACTTTTTATGTTGAAAAGCTGTTTTTTCGAAAATTCTCTATTACACTATTTGAATGCGAAAGAATTATTTTATCAAAAAACAGACTGTGGTATTTATTTTCCCGTATCAAAAAACCCCCAGTTACCAATTTATAGCCAATTTCATGTCGCAAAAATTTTTTTTGTAGAAAATTTTGAAGCAAGGGGTAGGTATGGAAATATTTCGCGATTCAAATTGCTTTCTGCTATCTCCTCTAGTGCTTGGAAATATCGACTCAGAATTCATATCTGTATGTAAAATATCCCTCTGAATCCAATGGAGGAGACTAGAACGTTCTATCTCTCCAATTAGTCGAGTTATGAATACATGAAATTTCAGAAAGTGGATTTTCGAATATTTTCACCACATTCACATTTATTATTCATAAGACGGGAAACCTTCAAGTGGGGTTTTTGAAAAAAAATTTCCCATTTGATTATCCTTTTGCAAATACTCTCCTGAAATTTCAGTTTAAAATTCATAGTTTTGTGGGATTTACAAGACTTTTTATGTTAAAAAGGTGTTTTTTCGAAAATTCTTTTGCACTATTTGAATGCGAAAGAATGGGGTAGGTATGGAAATATTTTGGGACTTAAATTGCTCTTAGCTAATTCCTTTGATGCATGGAAATTCGAACCTTCAGGTTTCAGATAGTGGATGTTCATGAGATGGAAATCGTTTAAGTTATGTTTTTGTAAATTTTTTCCAAAGCTGCTCTCTTAAAATGTCAGCCCAAAATTCATAGTTTTGTCTGCCTCATTTCTTCTATCTATTTTATTAGTCATCACATGTGAAATTGTCTGCAAGATGTTAATATTTGCAAGAAAGAATTACCTTAAAGTATGCGATATACTAGCTACTTATTCTATTTTAATTTTTTTTCGATTCTACATTCTCTGAAGTGATCCTTTTTTTAACCAACTCCACTCGATGAAGGCTGTCAAAGAGTATAAAAAGAGAATCTCTCAATCTACCGAAAGTGTATTGAATTGTAAAACGTGCTTTGATATAAAGGGAAGGCTGGGCATAAATAAAGGGATACACGATACCTTGCAAAAGGCGAATTCTCTTTCTCTTTCTGATAACAGACAACGTATGTCACGAGCAGACACACTGCTGTGGGATTGAAGAATTAAAACAAAACACTATCTGAATAGGTCTGAAGAACAAAAGAGGGATGAACTTGTTTTTTGTTCAAGATTGTTTTTAATGCGATTTTTTTATTTGTTTGTGTAAGTTGGTTTTATCATGTTTGGGGTGGTCCGGAGCGTCAGTTTCTTTCATTTGTTAGGGTAAGGAGTGACATTTTGAATCAAGGATGTCAAGCAAAGTATTAATGATTATAGTTATTTATACTATAGATGAGGCTTTTACTTGATGAAGATCCATACTAAACGAGTTTGAGAAAGCTACTATGACAGTTACTAAAAGTGACGATGAGAAGGTTTGTTATTTCAAAATAGTTCGAAATTACAGTGTTCTTCATGCGATATCAACATGGAAAGTGCTTAAGCCGGGCTGTCGGGAAAAACAAGTGAAATTGCTAAATTTCTGAACTTTGAAAACTTTAAGGAGTATACTGGACACTCCCTTAGAAGAACGTCGGCCACTATATTAGCGAATACTGGAGTTGATGTCTCAGCTCTCAAGCGACATGGCGGATAAAAATCTGCAACTATTGCGGAAAATTATGTAGCGAAGAGCGTCAACAATAAAAAGGAAGTTGCAAATAAAACTTCATACAGTGTGACCCATTTTGTTTGGAAGCACCCCTATAAAATCCGCATTTTTCAACCGATTTTGATTTAGTCTTTTTTGTTAGATTCAGTATCAAAAACAGTATTTGAGCACAAATTTTCATACCATAATAGCTATTTTCAAGACCCTCTACGTTAATTTTTCTTTGCCAAAAAAGACGAAAGTATATTAGGCATTTTTTTTTCTCAAATATGACTACACCACTGGATTCAGAATCATCACAAATGTAAACTATCAAAATTTTATAAAAAAAGTTTTATTAACAACAAAGTTATCACTAGATGAATTTGGAAAAAGTTGTTTTTAAATTAATTTTTTACTAAGAATGTAGACACATTTTAAAAATGGCAACATGTTAAACAAAAACTAGGACTCAAACATATTGCACTGTAAAAATTCGAAGCCGAAATTTTAAAAGACAGGATAATAGGTCCATTCTTTTTTGAGGGTAACATGAATGCCAATAACTTCATGGAATTCTTGGAAGGTGAGTTATCCGCAATGATTGACGAACTGCCACTAGCAGAAAGAAGAAATTTGATATTTCAGTAAGATGGTTGTTCTGTACCCTATTCTAGGATTGTCAGGCAGTGGCTTAACGAAAAATTTCCAAATGGTTGGATAGGTCGCGGTAGCGAGTTAATCGAATGGCCTCCTAGATCGCCCGATTTAACTATATTGGATTTTTATCTGTGGGGTCTTTTGACACAAAAAGTGTATAAGACACGTCCAAGGAATAGAGCAGAACTGTGTGACAGAATACGACAGGCGTGTGCTGGAATAACGCCACATGAAATAAAAAAAAACGCTAAGACATAGTCGCAAACGATACGAGAAATGTGTGGAAATTAACGGAGGTCTAGTCGAGGCTACAAAAATGTAGAATTTAATTATTATTAAGTAGTTTAATAATTAAAATGTATTATTTGATGTTAATTTGTATTTTCGTCAAATCAGCACAATTTTACATTACTCTCAGAAGCTATAACTCCAGAACGGTTGAAGGTATCGGTTTCGAATTTTTACAGTGCAATATGTTTGAGTCCTAGTTTTTGTTTACCATGTTGCCATTTTTAAAATGTGTCTACATTCTTAGTAAAAAATATAATTAAAAAACAACTTTTTCCAAATTCATGTAGTGATAACTTTGTTGTTAATAAAACTTTTTTTATAAAATTTTGATAGTTTACATTTGTGATGATTCTGAATCCAGTGGTGTAGTCATATTTGAGAAAAAAAAATGCCCAATATACTTTCGTCTTTTTTGGCAAAGAAAAATTAACGTAGAGTGCCTTGAAAATAGCTATTATGGTATGAGAATTTGTGCTCAAATTCTGTTTTTGATACTAAATCTAACAAAAGAGACTAAATCAAAATCGGTTGAAAAATGCGGATTTTATAGGGGTGCTTCCAAACAAAATGGGTCACACTGTATAATATAACAAAGCCAGAAGTCTCCTGCAGTACTTCAAGAGTAGCAGAAAACTTGAGATGGAGAAATTATGGAGTCATACATTTCATACAAACAAAAAAAAAGAAGAAAGGACTCATCTTTTACCAACAAATCATATTTTAAAGTTAACTACCTCAATTTGTCGTGAAAAATTGTTCAATCGTTACAAAATATAATTTTAAATTATGAATGATACCCATAAATAAGGGTGCCGCCAATTTAAAATTATCAATTTTACTATTCCTGACCCTAACAGATCAGACACCTAGAATTGAAAGATCGAGACCGTTGTTAATTCTTGTGCATTATCAACCAATCAGTGAATGCTTCACTCATTTAATCTTAATTGAATGAGTCATGCGTTAAAAGGAAGACAGAAGAGCGAAACGAAAGAAAAACCAACCCTCTAGTTTAAACACATAACATCACAGACACACGTGGTTTTTAGTAGCTCAGTTTTGTTGGTGAAGTTTAATTGTTTGATTCCAGGGACGTACCCACAATAGAAACCGTCACGTGATATACGTCATCAATTGTACATTTTTCGTTAAATTTCTCCTTAGTTATTGTTTGTCGAAAAAAATCACTTCAATTATCTAAAAATATTTGAAATCTGATCGTGTCTAATGGTTATTCCCTTGAATGCGCAACTTTGCCACCATTCAACTTAAATTCTTGAATTTGAGACACGCTGTACATTATTTTATTATCAACCGTTAAAACGCATAGTAGAATGGTATGTTTTTTTAGAAAATATAATAAAAATAAATCTCTTCGACATAATATCATACAATAATTCACTAATCCACGTTTTATTACCGTAAAAAATCAAAACAGGCATTCATGAGATCCGATTTCTGTTTTTTTTTTCTTCCGGAGTGTGTGTACCCACCATTTAAACCAATAACGCCAATTACATACAAAAGAGCCGCATGACTGCCACAAAAATTATCAACCCATATTGAAACTGACGTTCAATCATGTCTACGCCACCCTCTTTTGACAATTGACGGCTGTTAAACTAAATTCCCACCAAAGTGGGCATTGGGGGCTGAACAATTGATTGGAGCTTCGGGAATTTTTGAGCTGAAGCTCGCGAAGAGGGCGTTTGATTTACGTTATAGTTTCGTCTTAAGAGAAATATGATTACAGACTAAGATTTGACAGCAAAATTTTTTTACTGTTTTTGTAAGCATTGCATTATTTATTACTATAGGAACTTAAGAAAATTTTCAAGAGCCGGCATCATGCTAACACATAGATGCTAAAACGAAAGAAGAACTAAAGTGACCCAGTATTTTGCATTGGCACCAACTTACCGGTTAGTTGTGCGGTACACTGTATCGTTAAAATGATTCACACCATTTGAAACTAAATGATTTCTAAAAGATATACACAACCCACTTTCCACAATATTATCCTGAGGTGGGTTAAGGGGCACGACAGGAGCAAAGGTAACTGCATTGCTGATTCTTTAGCGAGGGAAGCGGCTGGACTAAGAATTCTTGGACCAGGCGACACCTACGGCCTGACGAATTCGACAATTGCGGAACTAGTTAAAAGTTACACCCAAGCTCAATCTCCAAAGAGATGGGATGAAATCAAGGGATGCAGTCTTGCCAGGATCACCCTGGGCGACCCTGGGAAGCTGGAGACGAAAAAATATTTGGCAATGACCAGGAAAACTTACGTTTAACGGTGGGATTTCTGACTGGCCACTGTTAATTAAGGAAACACCTCCATACAATGGGGCTAGTGGACACACCTCTTTGCTGGATGGGCGAACAGTAAGATGATTCTGTCAGGCATGTCTTATGCGAGTGCTAGGAGTTATCGTCAATAAGAAAGTGTGTGTTCGGTGAGTCTTGGCCTACACCTGCCGATATAAAGGAGATGTCTCCTACTGATCTGTCCATACCTTCTTGGAAAGGACAGGATGGACGATGACCTACCTACCTACCTACCCTACTCTACAGACAGAACCCATTTTCCACACTTTTATCCTCATTTTACTCCTTTTTTAAATATTTATGCATTGTTAATAAGAATGATTCCAGCATTACGTTTGTATTTTTTTAATTCTCTTGACAAATAATCCCTCCTTTTGATACTCTCTTTAATTAACTTAAAATATTTGCCGAGTTGAGACAGTGTTGATATACACTTTATAAACCAGTGCTTCTCAACCATCATGAAACAAGAAATTCTTTACTGGAGTGAACATAATTTCGAAAAAAAAAATACGTTTTGAATGCAAATTAACATAGAGGTTTACTGATATGTAAAGAACGTTTTACAATATTTCGTTGACTCTGCATCTAGCTTTAAGGATTTAATAATAAAAGTTGATAAATCCCACATGGTACAGTAAACTAGTGAAGCTAGTGATGAGTAAAATTGGTCTTAGGTTAGGTTAGGTTCTATGTGAGTGGGGCCTTCTCGCCAAGTCCACTGCGACCCTTGTTGGGTCTATTGTAGCTCACCCCTAGGGATTACAATTCACTCCACAAGCCTGTGCTTCTGACAAAGTCCATGGTTGTATTTGGTGATACATTTTTGAAGTCGTTCGGCTCTAAGGTACTAAAACCTAATATGCTATACCTTACCCTGTCCAAAGCTGGGCTTGAGCATAATATGTGATCCGCAGTTTCCTCCTCCAAATTACAGAACCGACAATCCGAGACTCATCTTCTTTAGGTGGTAATTCAGTCCATAATGTCCTGTAAGCAGTCCCGACAAAATGCGTAGGTTTGCTCTACTCGATTCCAGGATCTGCTTATTTTTTGTACTCGAAGGGTTGTATATGAACGCCTTCGAGTGAGAGAGCCCCGGTATGCCTGCCCAGTACGTGAAAGTTTTCCTCTCCGCCCAGGTAGCTATGGCTGATCTAGCAGTGCTTTTCCCAATGCCAAAAAATGGTTCAGGTCCGATAAATAGATACTCTGATCCCTTTTTTGCAAGAGTGTCGGCCTTCTCGTCGCCCTCCACTCCCAAAAATGACCTTGTTAAAATTGGTCTTGGTCTTGCGAAAAAGCAAGCAGCTCGAAAAGCAATCGAGTTTTAAGAGCAAGAAAACATCGAATTGTTGGACCATCCTCCAAATAGTCCCAACGACTTTTTGACTTTTCCAAAAATTAAGAATGAATTGCTTGGTCAAAGATGTTCCAGTCCCCAGAGCTTGCAGTCAACGACTCCAAAACCTCCATTTTGAATGTACCAGCAAGCAAGTGGAATAAATTTTTCCAGAATTGGTTCCAAAGAATGCACCAAAGCATTTCTCTTCGTGACAAAACATGAAACACAGCTTTTTTTGACGCAGTTTACTAAATAGACCATAAAAACTCAACCTTGTCATAAAAACCAACAAATAAATTTTTTTTAAATTGAAAATAATATCACATCTTCCAACAAGTAACAAAGCATCGGTTATTATCATTAGAGACAATAGACCCTTCACCCTTTCGACTAATAAAAGACCCTTCATACAAAAATGACATATATTTGCATAAGAATTAACGACCCGACAGTTATTAAGCCACGTGTTGAAACATTCAGCCAATTATATTTGTTTTTGTTTATGTTACGTAGTCCGAGTGCAGTCCACTAGACTAGGACAATGATTTTTATGACCACAATTTAAAAGTGACAATGAAAGGGCTTTGAAATATTGTTAATTTTTTTTTTTGGTTTTTTTGGACGGTGGGAATAATAGTTATTTATACTATAAGGGATGTAAGTAAAATTTACTAGTCGAGAATGATTTTGCGCCAGAGCGATAGCGAGATATTTTCTACTCCACGCAGAATTTATTCTGGAATTATTATTACCGGTTTCTGTAGCGTCATGAGCATTGTTATTTTATCAACAATGTCAAAGTTGACAGTGTATTATCATAAAAATTGAGAGAAATTGAAATTGATTTGTATAACAGCCAAATGGATATAAAAGAATCGGCAAATATCGCTTGTGTAAGACGCAGAACCTATGTAGCGCAGGGCTTGTAACTAAGGGGTCCCGGGTTCGAGTTCCGGTGGTTTCGCTTTTTCAATGTTCAAAATATCTAGCTTATATTATATCAGAAGTGGGATTAGATCTACGAAATGTCCACATGAGGCCATGATGTGATAGTGGTTGACTGGAATGGGCGTGCATTCGTCAGGCTCGCCAGAAGAGTGAGATAGGCGTAGGCTGGCTAGGCATCAAGCTCACGAACGAGTAGGTGAGATAGGTGTACGCACAAACGTCAGGTCCAACACCTCGAGGACGAGGAGCGGAGCAGGATGGCCGAATGTAAGACAGAGACGCGGTTGAATGGTAGCTTATAATACCGAACAGAACATTGATAGGTAGGTACCGGTGTAGCGCAGGGCTAGCGTAAGGGCTTGTAACTAAGGGGTCCCGAGTTCGAGTCCCGGTGGTTTCGCTTTTTCAATTTTCAGAATATTTAGCTTATACTTGTCTGTCGCTGATGCCAGAAAAGTCAAGGAAGAGGTATGAAGTAACGTATCAATACTTCAAGAAATGGTGTCAAATAAAGACTGCTACTACTGAAGTTTCAGAAATCGTGATTTTGGCGTACTTTCACGAAAAATCCATCAAGCTTATAATGTGAATATTCCATGCTGAAGTTCACCCTTTTCTTAGAGGAAAACATAGATATTTCCAAGTATCCTAAACATGAAGCTTTTTAAAGAGAAGAAATGACGGATATAAACCCAAAAAATTCAATGTGTTTGACAAGTGTAACACTGTTCTCTCCTCAAGAGACTCTCTCAAGGGTGGATCGACTCCATGTTAATGTCACACTAGGTATGCCAGAGGGTTGACAGACTATAAGAACTTAGGGCGCCACTACCTTTTTAGACATCGACGAAAAAAAAAATTAAATTTAAGAAAAGAAACTAAGGTGAGAAAGGTAGAATTTAATTAAAATTTAAAAATAAAAAAGTTACAAACTTACAAGAACCCGGACACGATCCTCTACAGCTCTTACAGCCGGGTAGATAAAGAAATTAAAAAAAAGAAGTTCAAAATATTAACTTTATTCTGCCATTGAGGAAAAGTAAGAATGGAAATGAAAATAATGAAGCCTGCAGTTTACGTAGGTACTTAGCTTAGACGAAGAGGTCTGGTAAAAACAGAAGAAAAAGATGTCTTGAAGTTGAAGTAGAGATGGCTTGAAATGGAAATTAGATGCCTAGGGGTATCCTAGTAGTTAGAGATGTCTTGTAACATGTATCGGCTTCTTAGCAGTATAACGGTATCCTCCTAGCAGTGTATCTTGGCAGCTGTAACCTGGCAGGGTATCTTGGCAGCTGTAGCCTGGCAGGGTATCTTGGCAGCTGTAGCCTGGCAGGGTATCTTGACAGCTGTAACCCGGCAGCTGAGCTTACCTCAGCAATTTAAGGTAAAACTTAGTTAAATTGAAGAGACGATAAAAAGTATGTCCTTGCTACTCAAGGGTCGGTATCGGAAAGGGATGAAACCACCACATGGAATCGACCGTTGATATAATATTTCAATTGTCTTAGCGGTAGAGTGGGAGAATTGAGATCTCAGAACTATATTGGAAGTGGTTACTATGACGGCGAGCGGTAATTAGAGAATTTCTTTCGTAAAATCGAAACAGGTCGATAGACGTGTTACACAAGGAAGATGTAAATGATATTTTTTTAATGATGAAGGTTCAAATGATAATGGGAACTGTCTTTCTCACTACAGCTGTTTGTTTAGATTTTTTATAGTTAATGTTTCAGTGTATTTATCAGCTCTCTCTCAAAAATACCGTTAATATGTGCGCTACTCGGTATACGATTTACCATATTTATCAAAATATATGTTCCCTATTCAACCATTGCTCCTAACCATACGCCCTACGTCAGTAATCCACCAAATTACAAGACAGATCGTTTTTCGATAGCCCTTAGTCCTATTCAAACAATCTGACTGTGGGTTTTGTTCTCTTTCGTTGACCGCACAATAGCCCTAACAAGCTCTTCACATCAAAAACTGCCACACTTTATGATTTTGCAAATATTTGAAGGGGACAACAATAAAAATATAAACGTGACGCCGTTTATGGTAGGACAGTTTATAGATTATTATTTATATTATACAAATGAACTACCAACCTGGACTAAAGTCGTGGCTCAATAGTTGTTTATTACCTTTACAAATATTTATGACATGCAAATGATGGATTTAAGTCTATAAAGGTTGTCCAAGCATTTTTTTTTCGGGTGTAAAATATTTTAAGCTTTAATTTCGGACTGAAATATATCGACAGACAAGTTTTGGTTTAGGTGTAGAGTCCGTTTCATTTTGAGAACGGACCACTGACAGATGAAATGTGCGCAAACAATAAGGCCGCACCAATAATAAAGGTGAAAATGGACAACGGCGCCCTTATTGCTCGGCAACTATCGAAAACTCGTCTCTGCGCATGTAAACAAGCTTTCCGTTCTCAAATGAAACGGACTCTAGCACTCCCAAATGCAAAGTACTGTATCTCGAAAACTATTCGTTGTAGACGCTTGCAGTAAAAAATTTTATGACTATTGTTGTCAAAATAAAATCCGGGAAATTATTTTCAGGTTTCCAAGATGGCCGACAGGGGCGTAACCACCAACTGAAACTTTGAAAGTGATTTTTCTCAAGTACTACGTAACAACTACTGAAAATCTTATATAGTTAAATGAAATTTTTATCTTATTTAAACTTGATTCGATTTTAGGACAATCTGTAGATACACAAAGTATGTGATATTCAGTGTTTACCAGTAAGTAATTTATTACATGCCACTACAAAGCTTCTTATGGAACTGTAAACGATCCATTTAGATGTAGGTAGGTCTTTCTACTTGTGCCAATTTTTACGCTATATCGAACAGTTGTCCTCATTATTGGTTATTATGGATTCATTAGTATGGAAATATCAGTTATATCCATAACAAAAGCTTTAAGTTTATTTTTTATTTATACGTTCAGTTCTTAAGATTGGATTGAATAAAAATTATTGTTACGAGGGGTGTCCTTTAAGTGCTGCATATAACAAGATAGTTAGCGCCTGTCAACGAAAATCAAATGTCAAAATTAGCTTTTATGTTTAGTTAACTGGGTTGGAAGCATGCAGTCAGGAAGGAACGTTGGTGAGGTACACAGACGGATCTAAGACTGACATCAAACAGGAGCATGGTGCTAGACCCAGGTGCAATATCCACGCATCGCCGAGGAATCTTGCATCTGTATTCCAGGCAGAAATCTACGCTATCGACATATGTTTGCAATTAAATATCAAAAGGGAGTATGGAGGCCAAAAGATCATTATACTCTCTGATAGTCAGGCAGCACTAAAATCTTTAGCATATCCTCAGATCAGATCTAGATTGGTCTGGGATTGTATTAACCCTGGATAACCATAATAGAGTTACTCTTAAGTGGATCCCGGGGCACAAGGGCATAGTAGGAAATGAAAAGGCAGACATCCTAGTAAAGCTAGGGTCTGAGACTGCACTCACTGGTCCTGAACCAGTATTGTGGATATCAAAAACTGCTGCACGTGATTGTACATCTCTATGGATTCAAACTAAACATCAGTCGTATTGGAAAGACGTACCAAAACAGGAACTCAGCAAACAAAAAAAACCATCAGAGACGCCAGATAAGAAGAGTGATACAAACGGCTTATATAGGGAGGAACCTATCTCATTGGAGATATAAACTCCTAGGACTAGAGCTTCCAAGGGAAGATTTCTCCAAGAAGGACCTAGTGAAAAGACTGTCGAGTCTGATAAGGGCTACTGTTACTGTTGATTGGTATATATCGATTTGTTTGACGGAAGTAATTGCTGAGTATCGAAAAACCAAACCCCAACAACGAATGATCCTCGATCAAAACAGTGCAAGTTTTTAGAGCAAGAAAACATCGAATTTTCGGCCCACCCTCTATACAGATGTAAACACCTTTTCACTTTTCCAAAAATTAAGAAGGAACTGCGTGTTCATTAATCACGTAGCCAATTTTTTTGGGGGGGAGTTCGATCTGAGACTACGCTGGGTCACGTTGGGGGGGGGGGGGTCATAAACCGTGGTACGTAGCTTTTTTAATTTCAAAGCAATCAATAAACAATTAATGTAAAAAAAGTACTACAAATACGAAACAGTGAATTTTTGTGCGAGCTTGATACGATGGAGCCTATTATAGAATGGTTTGAGGAAGATCCTTGATTTGAATTTCGTAAATATTCCAGTAGAGAGCGATGAGAATGCCGAGTCAAACTTGCCTGTAATTGATAAACATGATTGGCTTGATTCACCATTTGTACTGAACGATATCTTCGAGCAATAAAGATGTCTACAATTATTTTTTTAAATGTAATATAATAAATTTGATTTTGAAGTGCTACGTAGTTTGACTGAAAGGTACGGTAAGCTACATGGGTAAAAATTGGCAAAATTGGAACTACGTGCTTAATGGACAGCTCCTTAAAGGTTTCAGTCATCATCAGATGTAGTCAACGCCTTCAAAAATTCTATTTTGATTGTACCCACAAGTGAGTGGAATAACTGACACAAAATGCACATAATTATGCCTACATATGTGAAAACCCTCACGCCATAAAAGAGACGAAGAACCAGCAAAGATAAGCATAAATGTCTGAATAGGTGATCAAACAGGGACGTCTTAAAATGGAGCTAGAGCTGTCTTAGTAAGAATTTTTGGATAAAGTTTTGTTGGATATTAGTTTCCGTACACCCTTTATATTTATACGTTATTGTGTGTAACAATAGAAACTTTATTTCTCAGCACAGCTAATAGATAATAACTTATAGTATCGACTAACAAGACAACTTTAAAATATTTTTCACTTTCATTCACACCAACAAAAAGCGCAATCAATATCTTTATTATCCTCACTTACACGCCCTAAATTTCCTTTTGGAAAAAATAACGAACACGTACGCCTTAAAAATTAATATCGCATTAATCAATCTGGGAGGACAAAACCAGAAATCCAAACAATAAACCACCCCCCGTTCGAGCATGTGTAAAAAGAAAAAAATATCAGTGTCATTTTTAACAGATGAACCCTCATTAGCTCCTTCATCCGGTGTATTAACAATCGAAAGTCGAGATCCGGGAGCGTGTGAACCGTTACTCTCTATCAAGTGGGCCCAGATAAATTTATAACAGTTGACAATTAAAATATGGTAATGCGTTTAAACGCCGCCGCCACTCTTGATTTTATGCTACTGTTAGACGTTTATTAGCCAAACATTGAGAGTTCACTTTTTTGGGAGTGAAGTGGGACATCGATTTTAATCGTGTGAAATTTTAGGTGTCTACTCTATTGAATTAAATGAGATGCGAATTATTTGAAATATGATGTTAGGCAAAATTTTTTAATATTAAAATTGTCGGCGACTGCAAAACCGAGTTTTGTAATGGATGTTATTATCCTTTGATACTTTTGTAGATTATAGGTGTGGAAGGGCCTCTGACTAGGTGGTGTTGCTGGTTCCCTCCTACCTGTAGCACTGGGATACGTTCTATTTATTACTTAAACTTACTACTATAAATTATACTACATATTACTTATGAATTGTGATATTCATATTCTAACATAATATTAATAGTCCTCTTTTAAAACACTATCGTTTGCATATTTATACGACAAGTCAAGTTCATCATAAGTAAATATAAATAATACTATTTATGTTTATTTCACGCTCTGAACTTGGCTTCGTACGAGCGACCTTCCTGCTTCTATTTATGTAACGATTCAACGTTCTTATGATCTATTGAAATTAGCTTCAAGGGAATTTATGTCTTTTATTTAAATATTCTTGTTAACTTATTATATTGACCAAAAGGCATCACAGTTTTTCTCACGCCATAGGACTCCAAATTTGTACATGGGCTACGGAACGCAGTGGACGTCTAAATGAAGCGGTAACACCAGCAAAAATCCACAAAATCGTTTTGAATGATCGAAAATTGAAATTGCGTGAGTTAGCTGACATCGTGAAGATATCAAAAGTACGTGTTGGCTTTTTTTGCATGAGCAATTGACTATGAGAAAGCTCTGTTCAAAGTTTGCTCACTGTTGACCAAAAACAACAACGTGTTGATGCTTCTGAGCAGTGTTTGTCCATGTTTAAACGTAACAAACCGGAATTTTTGCATCGATATGTGACAATGGATGAAACATTGGTCCATCGGTTCACTCCGGAAACAAAACGATCGTCATCTGAGTGGACAGCAACTAGAGAACCTCGTCCAAAGCGCCCGAAAGCACAACAATCAGCTGGAAAGGTTATTGCCTCGGTATTTTGGGATGTACGACAATCTTGAAAAGGGAAATACCATCAACAGTGAATGTTATACAGCGTTATTGGAGCGTTTGAAGGCCAAAATTGCAGAGAAACGTCTGCATATGGCAAAGAAAAAAAATTTGTTCCATCAAGACAACGCACCGTGCCACAAACAATGGCAAAACTACTTAAATTGAACTTCGAATTACTCCCACATCCACCATATTCGTCAGAATTGGCTCCCAGCGCTTACTGGCTGTTCGCAGACCAAAAAAAATGCTAGCCGGTAAGAAATTTCGCTCAAAAGAAGAGGTTATCGCTGACACTAAGGCCTATTTTGAGGCCAAAGATAAATGGTTCTACAAAAGTGGTATTGAAATGTTAGAGCGGCTCTGGAATGATTGCGTTACTCTTGATGGAAATTACTTTGATGAACAAAAAAAAACGCGTATTCTTTGTTAGGCCCAGGACTTTTCAGCCCATGTGTTACTTGTCCCAAGTAAGACCAATTAACTTGCTGCTACTAGTTTCGGTAAGATATTACCATCATGAGGCTATATGAAGATGGGGGGGTGAACTACTTCTTGACACAGGTGCTCACTGGGCATGGGTCGAGAGTAGGGTACCTCCACAAGATTGGGAAAAGAGAGACTGGATTGTGCGAGAGATGTGAAGTGGAGGATGAAGTGGGGTGATGGTGTTCAGAAGCTGGAAGAACGTGGAGGAGCTGGAAAAATTAGAGCAGAAACTAGGGGAGGCTGTGTATTGGGAGAACATGGTGGAGATTATGTTGAGGGGAGAGGAGGAATGGATGAAGGTAAGTGGCGTAGTGGAGAGAGTGATCAGGGGGAGATAAGGAAATGATATGACATGAGACGTAGGAGTGATAGAAGGGAGAAGATGACGGAGTGTGTGTGAGGGACCGCCGCCCGTCTTGAAGTATGCTAGGATAGTGATTCCTAAGAGGGAGTAACGGCGAGCTTTGAGGTGGGTTTGTTTGGTAAGCATCCCTTGGGATGAGTCCAACACTGTCTGGGTCATGGGACATGGCCCATTCGAACATGAGTTTCCCATCTGGGCCCGAAAAAAAAAAGTACAATTGGAAGAGGCCATTTACCATTTAGAATACAAGTAGTATATCCACATTTAAATTGTTGTATAAGAAATATAAAGAAAAGTGAAGAAAAGGACTTTGATCATTATATTACCTAAGTATATTTTATTAAACATTTTTTGTAAGATACGGTTTTTCTCATCATGAAACTGTTTAGTAAGTAAAATTTGATCAAAGTCATTTTCCTTCTTTTCTTCACTTTTCATTTCGTTTCTAATACCTAACCATTTAATTTGGATTGTTTCAATTGACAAATGTGTGACATATTCTAAATGGTAGATGGCTTCTTCCAGTTGTACGTGTTTCATATAGCCTGATGATGGTATTATGTTACCGAAACTAGTAACAGCAAGTTGATTGGTCCTACTTGGGACAGATATATTATATTGTGGTTAGACTTAGAGTTTTATTGAACCCTTTTGTTTGGATTCTAACCTTCTTGGAGGAGAAGAAAATTGTTTTGAAGATAGTTATTAATGCGTCGTTTTAAAATAAACTTAATAGACCAAATTTGAGCCCAAAAGCTGTATAGATCGAATAAACGCTGAAGTATATACCTCATAATGACTTTCAATTTTCGACCGACAAAAGAAGCATCGTTATCTTGATTCATTCACGAATTTTATGTATAAAAAAGAAATATACAAGCCGTACTAATAGAACGACTCGATATAATGACAAGTAAGTCATATTATAAACCTGTTCTTTTGCAAGAAAACCTCATCTCTTAACCCTATTCGGCGTTTTTTTCGTATAGGTACGGACGATTCGACATTTGAAAAAATCTTCTTAAAAAGAAGTACATGTAGGTACCTAAGAATTATTATTTTTATTGTAAATCACTTAAAATACACACCTGCTTCTCTAAAGTAATTTGAAGGCTTTTTATAGACATTCGCACTTCAGTTTACGACTTCGCTTTTACATAACTCGAGAAAAGCTCGTTAGCTTCACTAATATTATTAATTATATCGATAATACCAAATAGAAAGACTGGTAAAAAACTGTAAAGAATCCCTCAACAGGCCGGCAAGAGACAACAAAGTATCTCTAATATGGGTGCCGGCACATAAGGCGACTACAGGTAATGGAATGGCTGACCAGTTAGCTAAAGAAGGATCTAAAGGAGACTTTATAGTTGCGGAACCCCGTTTTGTGGAATCACAAAAGATTGCAAAAGAGGGGAAATTGGGAACAGGCTAGAAACGAAACATCAACTCAAATGGAGGTGACACAAAGGCACCTCCATACAAAGAGATTACTGAACAAGGTTTACTAGGAACTCTCAACCAGGCTATTGAAACTGAGTAAGAGACATTTGATGACAGTTACCGACCTGGCGACTGGACACTGCACCCTGAGGAAACATCTGCACAAAATGAGCAAAGTTAGTGATCCTATGTGCAGAAAATGAAACACATACTCTGCTTCTGCGTGAATCGCCCTTCAAGATGTAATATTGTCGGCGGTAGACGATCCACATTATACAGAGCGGTTAAAAATGCAAAAATACTATTCAATGTTCACTTATAATTGCACAAGTGGTTTGTATTTTATTGGGTAAATTTGGGTTGTTTAATGAGAAACTGTTTCCTAGCAATTTGACGAGAATAACTGCCAACTATTAAAAACACGACACCGAAGATTTTTCTTGTAGTAGATGTTGAAGTTTTTTCATTTTCCAAACGAATTGATTGAATAATGCTTGAATGATACTCTTTGTCAACTTGTAAGTATGGTTTTATTGATAATGAATTGCTGTGTCCTGTTATTTTTATTAGAGCTTGTTCTTCAATTCCGCTTTTACTTAATTCGCTAACTGCTGCCGCTCGATTTGAGTGATTTGTAATTTTGACACGTTTGACATCTAAATCAATGCGGTGTGCTGAGCGTTTAGTCCATTTGGAAATTTCATTAATTCCAATCGGCAAATTCTTGTGCCAACCTTTAGAATTTTTCTTTTTCCAAAAGGGATTTGGGTTTTTCCATTAACTTTTTGAATAAACGTATTGGGCAAATATCTTCGTCGAAAATGTTAGGCGTGATCCATTTGCTGTCACATAATTTATTGTTGCCGCCTTGTCTCGTTTTCTAAAATAGAGGATTATACTCGATACTTTCAGTTTCTTTTCCATTATTTTCAAATTCAGATACGAAATAAGTGGTTTTGCAGTAAGCTGCTTCTCCTCCGCGCCAAGCTAGTTCAAACGCCAAAATGTGATATAATTTCTTTTGAAGTCCTTCCGGTTCATTTTCGTTATATAATCTGGCCATTGCAAATACTTCAGATTTATTAAGAGCTGATGCACTACATTTTCTCTTTTCGGGTTGTGCTTGTAGGATTTTACGTTTAGCATTACGTGCAGCTCGTGATGAATTAAACTGAACATCGGTGAAAGGGTTGAATACAATATTAAATTCGTTATAATATTTACTTTGTAGCATTTTAGCGGTGGTGTTCCAAATTGTTTTAACTACCGCTTCTTTGTAGTCTTCTCCGTTACTTTTTCGCATATTAAATGCTCAATCTTGCAATATTACATTCAATTTCTCAATGGAAGTATCTGGCTCAAATGTGTATCTTTTTGCATCGCAAAACGTAGAAAATTGTCGCCAGATTGATGATTGCGTCGCAACTGTATTAGTAGGCACACAGGTATTAACAATTTGACTAATTTCGGCGTTCGTAGACACACCGAATCGACTCATTGTTAGTTCTTGAAAATTCAATAAGTTGTTGACAAACATGCCAAACTATTTATTCTGGTAACCAGCACCGCGATAATTGATGAACAAATGAATAAGTGAAAAAAACTACTAGTGTATTTGTCGCTGTAAAAGTTAAAGCTAACTTTTGCCGCTGTCAAAGTGACAATTGCACTGTGGCATATGCGATTTTTTATACATGAATTAAATTGTCATTTAAAATTGATTTTAGTTTAGTAAATGCTGCATGAATCCATTTTCTCAATAAATCTGATTCTACGTTTGAAACGATACTGTAACTCCACGATGATTTGTGGAATTAGTTGCTCTGATTACTGTATGTAGATCTAACTAACGAGAGTTTAACTTTTATAGGCTGGTAAAGTCGATACAAATATGATAGTAATTAAATTCTTGTTTTTCTGCTGCACCCTGTTCCGAGGTATTTCGTATATGTTAATGAAATTTGCAGCCGACCAACCGAAGAATACTTTTGTATACAGGGTGGCCGGACGAAAACGAAACGGAGCCATTAACGTATAAAAAAAAACGGGTGACACTTTCACATTACCTTAAAATATTTAAATGACATTAGGGTTTCGTGTAAGGTATCATTTTTGGGACATGCCACAAGACGGTATGATGAAAAGTTATAAATTTGTTACGGAATTTAGCAACAAGAAGGAATGGGATCCAAATACCATTACCAGACTTGGAAAGAATGCCATTCAATGGTACACAGACGGCTCAAAAGCCTTTTGGTTTGCGATTGGAAGTGAAGATGTCGCTACTGTCACAATATTTACATTTCCGTTACTGGAAGGCATGTATTGATTGTGATTAAAGTGTAGAAGGGTAGATAATCCGACATGTATTTTCGCCGCTAAGAAGTGCAGGTAGGTCGAGTCATAAAATAACTCTTATCTTAATAAAATACGAAGGCGGTTTGGTAGGGGTAGGTTTGGTTGGGTTATTATTGAAAATTATTATAATTTATTCTTCAAAATTTGACTAAAAATACGAAGGTGGTTTGGTAGGGGTAAGTTTGGTTGGGTTATTATTGAAAATTATTATAATTTACTTTACAAAAATATATCTTATTATAAATGTCGGTGATTTAATAAATAACTGTATTTCATAAATCACGTACTTCAGTCGGTTAGCGACCAAAATATACATAGGATTAAAATGATCCTTCGGTCTTGGCGCCTAGTTTACATGTTGTAAAAAGTACATTAATCCTTTAGCGCCCAAATTACATCCGCCCAGTTTGGAGACCCCTGATTTAAGTGAACAGATTTGTAAAAAGAACCTTAAAAAATGCCCACATTTTCTTATCTGAAACCCTGCGGAATTCGGCGATAAAAAGTGCATTAATCCTTTAGCGCCCAAATTACATCCGCCCGAATGGTTGGTTTTAAAATATCTTGTAGATGTATCAACCCCGTTTGACTTTGGAGTGTAATTCAATATCCGTCGGTGCATATTGCACGGGAAGTAGTTGTTGCTCCTTAGTTAAACGGTCACTGTTTTTGAAAAATATTGTTTTTCAAAAAAGCATGAAGTGTGAATATAAATAATAACTTTAACAACCTATTAATTACTTAAATACTTTTTGTTACATTTAGCGAAATCTTGTATAAATATTTAAGTAAGAAATCCAGTGAGTTGAATTCACTTTCCTTTCAAACGTAAATTCAAGAACGTTGGAAAATTCACATTAGTCGATTGTTTAGAACATCAGAATGTGTGTGTAGAAAACAGAGAAGAAGCGCACGATGTAAACATGAGAATTGTCAGATGCTGAATCAACGAAGCACAAAAAACCTTTGATTCCTTCGCTGCCATCACATCCACCGCTTTTTGATAAATCAGTGGTACACAAAATGTTACGACTCTCTAAATTTTATTCTCTGACAAGTCGCAGTGGAGGCTGATCAGCACAACCCGACCTTCATCGAGTATAACTTAATACTAATTAATCTTTATTACTTTTGCTTATAAATGTATAATTATTACTATGGGTGGCTACAAGCACATACTAGACAATTATTACTCTACAATAAAATATACAAGTGATTACTGCCTCTCATACAGTATTGTCCAGGAACCAAATTATAAATGACCTTTTTGTGGTTGGGAACCAAATTACATATTATTTCAACAGGCATCTTAGATTAATATCTAATCTACTACCTGCCGCGAACCAACACCCCCTTCATCATAGGTACACTCTATACATTTTTTTTTTCGATCGAGATTTTTGTCGTAACGTTCCACCTAAGTATATATCGGTTTTATCCCTGATGATAATATTTTGTAATAGTAGTAACGTTCCTTATCTCTAAGGCCGGAATTTACGGTGAGTGGATAAAACACCTGGTTGTTTTTTATGACTATAGATGAGGTGTTGGTTTCATTAAAATTTAGTTGTAACTGTTCTACTAATTTCTAGATATAAATACGTATATTTTCTGAAAAAATAAAGAAAAATTATTTTTTTTATTTTATTTTCTTAACAACTGCGACTATCGTTTACCTATATTCTGTAGCAGCATTTAGTGCTAAGATACAACAAATTGGAAAGCATAAAAATTATTCCCATTGCACAAATACATGTAGGTATATACAGAGTGTTCAAATGACACTTACAACGTTTGCATGTAGATACCTCCCGTAAAAGTGAACAAAATGATACAAGGATTGAGGGATCCAGCATATTAACATTTAAATACAGGGTGTTTTTCTCAAATTTTGTTTAATAACTACCAAACCACTGGATCAAGAACTGAAACATGTTTTTCAATGAAAATATGCCCTTTTACATTTAAAAACAACCTGCCAAATGTCAAATCAATATATTCATCCATTTTAAAGTTATCAAATTAAAACATTTAATAATTCATAACTTCAACACCCTGTATTTCGAAAAGTAAATAGACTGGACCCCTTAATCCTCACATCATTTTGTCCAATTTTACAAGAGGTATCTACACACAAACGTTGTAAGTGTCATTTGAAAACACCCTGTACCAATTTTCATATTGATATAATATGTAGAAAATAATGTGGTGCAGGGTTGTGGGTTACAACAATACACATCAATTTTCATGGTAGTCTTTCTCTATACACCAACTTTGAAACTGTGTAGATAGTTTTTATTTCTAGAAAAACCCCAAGTACACATAAAACCTCACAAAAAATACAAAAAACTTGAAAATTCAAAATTGGGTATTTAAAAGGGTGGTGTTTAGCATGAGAAAAAGTTTACGATGTTAGGCATGCAATTTTCCGGAAAATCGTCGAGTGAAAATTTTTGATTTTGTTTTTTCGCTCTAATTGTTTAAATAATAAATATACAGAAAAACTTCCAAATCAAAATTTGTAGCTGATGCATTTATCTACAAATTTTGTCTGAAAAGTTTTTCTGTAAATTAAAAAGTTTACGAGATAAAATTAATTTCAGTGGTATTCAATTCGTGGTTACGCGCAAACCAAATTTATTAACCGCTCGACTTAAAAGTTAATAATTTTGGGCTTATAACATTCTGAAAAAATAAATAAACCCATGTAAAATGTAAAGAAAAATCTCTACTTTTAAATAGAAATACTTTCAAATTTGAAAAAGTAGATTTTCTGACTGTAATATCAGTTTATTATAATTCCTATTTAATTAATACTTATCCCAGCGAAAATTCCTTTTGGATTTAGCATTGCAAATGAGCATAAAACATTATTATTATAAAAGCAAAGCCATCAATATTTAGAATTTTAAACGAATGCTTCTTAAAAATCTGTTTTTTTGCATGCTTTATTTTACTTGTTTTTTTTTAGACTTCATTCAATTATATATTTTTTCGAAATTAATATAATTCAATGAAATTTTACTACTAAACACTTTAAAGCATCTACTTTCGAAACTACTATACATTTTTTCTATAAATATCAAATTTTTTAAATAATAGACAATTATTTAAAATAAATAATAAAATCGCAGGTATGTCAGCAAACCTTCTATAACTTTTTATTCCGTTTATGATATTATCTAAAAATTTGTGAAATTTATAATGAACCTATTAAGAAGTGATCGCGATACAAAAGAACACACCTATGGCTCAGGTAAGAAAGAGAAGGGAGCACAAGTAAGGCGAAAAAGCAGGTGAGAGAGCGTGGAAAATCGATGATAATACATTAAAAAATAAAATTTTTTTCAATGTATTCGTAGATACCCCATTTTAGAACATATTTCATATGAAAATTTTTTTTCTAAATGTCATTGTTTATTTACTATCATAAAAGTAAAAACATGAAAATTGGTGTTCAAAAATACTACTATGGAAATTTCGTAAATATTTCAAAAACTAATGCAGATACAAAAAAAATGTTCAGACAAATTTTGTAGATAAATGTATTAGCTACAATTCTTGATTTGAACATTTTTCTGTGTTTTCATTATTTAAACAATTAGAGCGAAAAAACAAAAACAAAAATTTTCACTCGACGATTTTCCGGAAAATCGCTTGTAAAGTTTTTCTCATGTTAATCACAACCCTTTTAAATACTCAATTTTGAATTTTCAAGTTTTTTGCGGCATTTTACCGATATATTTACGCTAAAGAGATCAAATTCTACTATTAGAGCATTTTTTATGTATTTTAAGGTTATGTTCGTAATTTGTTCATTTGATTATAATATAAAATTCAGCTCTTATAAATTTAACACCCCTTAACTCACCAACCAATTAATTGATTCAAATTTACTTAAAAAAAAAACAGGACACGAACAACAAGTAATAACTTTTTAAAATCACGTTCCTTTATAATTGTGTTTAGCCCATCTCTAGCAAGTTTCCATAGATCTGGTGGTTGCGCCTAGCACTAAGCGTGTTACTCTGCCCGGTGTGTCTTCTTTGGACACGAGCTAACGGCAGGTTTACACGACTGACGTTTGGGTTCAGGTACCCGTATCTCTGGTACCTGCCAGGCACGTGCCCGGAATGACTATAGTAACACTCATTTGTTTATATGAACATGCATCAATTTGTAACGCGTAGACAATTTAAAAATGTTATTTATTATAAATTTAAACATTGAAATGTGTAGGTATTGTTTATACAGTGTGATGTGAAAAGTAGTTCTTTAGTTTTCTATTAATTATTATAGTTGAGTTTGTAACATAATTTGTTAGGTTATATTACTTTATATAAAATTTATCTATGTCCTCAGTTTTTATTACGTACTTCTGAGACACCCTGTATACTTTTAAGGTTTATATACAGGTGCTAAAGGTTTTTGAAAATATTGCTCACTTTTCTTCAATTCAGTGGTAATTTCCATGAAGGTATGTTTCACAGAATATCATTACAAATTAATAATCCACATATTAGACTAAAATTAAATTTATATTTTATTTTGATGGATAATACTAAAAGGATATTCTTAACATGCAAAATGTTTACTGCAATATATGACTGGGACACATTACCAGCCTATGCAGTATAGGCTAATAGTCATATATCCTGAAATTTGAATTTATATCGGTTATAATTTGAAATTTTGGATATTCTGATAATGACAATTGAAATATTCTAATTAAGGATATCAAGGTAATCAGTTTTTATTTTTATATTTGACCTACATGTATACAACAGGTGTTATGATACATTTCTGAAATTTTTCCTATCCTCTATGGCCTGTACTACCTTTCAGAAAAATTGCAATTCTCTTATCCAATCGCAAATAAGTCTCTTCTACTTTCTACTGCAGCATACCTACTGTTTCAGTAGTACAAAATTGATTTTACATAATAAAAATTTTAATCAAGTTATGGCTACCATTTATGTGGGTTATATTTTCATTTATATTTGATCCTAAATTAAGAATCTACATTGGAATATGTTAATAAATTGATTATTAATATGTAATAAACATCTATTCATAGGCTTTGTCTCTTAATATTTGATAATTCATACTTAAATATTACTTTCTATGTAGGCATGTCTTTGACATAAGTAATCTTGGTTGCATAACCTGTCTATTCTTAGGGGTTTTTGTAAGAAATAATTTTTATTTATCTGAAATCTAATTAGGTAAGTGTTGTCTACAAATTTAATTACAATACATGATTGTCTATTACTACATGATATTTCGTGGCATTGATGGAGGAAGATGGACAATTTGAGAATGAGTGACCAGCATTCAGAATAACCTTCATATAACCTCTAATAAATAATCTGATATTATGTGCTTTCATAGTTCATTTATTCGTTCCGATATACATACTTCTACGTCTGATGGAGAAATAATTTAGTTTTAATACAAATACCACTCTTATTTCTTCAAAATTATAGAATCAAATTAAAACGAGAAAACTAGCCAATTCAACTTACCACTATCTATGCTTTAACCAGAACCAGAACCAGTACCAGTACACAACACATTTAACACTAACCGACGCGTAATTATATATTTTTAAATGGTCTATTTGTTTAAATAAAAAATAAATTTCTATAAACTATACCGATCACGGAAGAAACTTCAAATTTATACAATTTAAGTACGTAAAAAGCGACATGACTACCTACGGTAAGTAAACGAATACTGTCAAACTCAAAGCCACCTAATACAATTTTTTGTATTGCATTTGACGATAGGTAGGTACCGATAAATCTACTTAGCTCTATAAATCATATTATACAGGGTTGGACAAAACTGTAGGAACGTTTATATATTGATAAAGAGTACATTTTAAAATTATTCGGAAATATACAGGATGTCCCAATAAAGTGTATCATGTCAAAGTTATAATTTTTTGTGTTATTGAATTTTCTGATAATCCATGATAAATAAAGACCAAGTCGTAACTGAAATATTTATACATAACTTCAAAACATTTTTCATCGATAAGTTTATGCCTCGATGTGGGAGTTATAATATATATTCCATCCGTTATACTAGTCGAGTAAAAATAACGAAACGAAGTATGAATTTAGTAGCATCGATAAAGAATTTACTAAACATGTAGTTGCGAAAACAGGATTCTAATCAGTCAAAGAGTGAAACACCTGGAAAAAGTGATATTTACGCTAAGGCAGGTGTTTTCGATCAACAAATCATCCTTTATGACTAAGCTCATAGAATGACAGGATATAAATGTGAGATTTTTTTGATCAAAGTAAAATGTTTTTGTTCTCGCGAATGTGATATGCGAACAAGTTGAGTTTAATTGTCAGTACAGGGTGAAATTTATGAAGAAAACTTTAGTACCTATAAAAAGATGGATTTCTCCTTGCAAATATACCTATTATTATTGGTTTGTTTATTTCAAGGCAAAAACAATAACTTTATATTGAATTAACTGTGTGTGGAGGAAGAAGAATGTATATTCCGTGGCATGGAAGAAGAAACCTACATCCACATACTTGCGAATTGCACAGCAATTCAGATTCCTAGGTTGAAGCCTGCAGATATCCTAAAATTCCTCAGGGAAATAGGACTAAAGGGAGCTACTAGACTCTGAGACTTTCTTCAGGAACTAAGTAGAACTAGGGGAGCACAAAAGATCATCTAGGTTTCAGTGAAGGTCACCCCAATATTTATATAGATACATACATACGTAGGTATGGTTTGAGGTTATGATTAACTAAACGGAGCAAGTAATCGGAACCGAGGCCCATCTAGAAGTAGTTGGTGGCAAGGGGGGAAGCAATAGTTTAGCTCTGTTCAATGAGAGCGCTTAAAAAGAACACCCAAAAGCATTTAAGTGAACAAAGCAGCTGATTTGCTCGAGCAAATTCCGTAAAAAGAACACAACAAATATTTGAAGTTGACGGTGGTAGTTCTATGATCGCGTGCTGCTGTTTTAGGCAACCCGCTTGGCATGATAATTTGAGGTGATGCGCAGTGTAGTATACAGGGCGTTTTTAGCGTCGTAGTTTGCAAACAGATTCCAATTTTCGTACAGATTATTATAGAATATGAAAATAATTAGATGTGATGTATAGACGTTATACGAGGATGTATTGATATCTAGTTAGCCTAGACCAGTTCCATGCATAAACAAAATATTGTGTTACCATAGCAACGAACAATAACTTATTAGAAGTGTCAGTGTGAAGTTTGACGTCAAAAAAGTAAACCAGAGTTACGCAATAAATTAAAAGAAAAAAGATGTCCACCGAAATTGTGAAAATCGAAAAATTGTAGTTTCGAGCCATCATCAAGTACCTGTATTTAAAAGGGTTAAGAGGTAAGCAAATTTACGAAGATATGCTTAATACCCTTCGTGATCAACGTCCTTCGTATGCGACTGTGAAAAATTGGACTGCAAGCTTCAAAAGAGGTAAATTTTCCATTGAAGATGATGACCGATCAGAAAGGCCAGTTTCTGTGTCAGTTCCCGAAAATATCGATGCAGTTCATGACATGATTTTATCAGAACATCGAATTGGGCTAAAACGGATATCTGAAGCACTGAATATTTCATACGAACGCGTTCATCATACAGTTCACGTCAATTTGGACATGAGAAAAATTGCTGCAAAATGGATCCCCAAATGTTTGAATGTTGACCAAAAGCGTGCAAGGGTAGAAGCAACGCGTTCGATCTGTGCTCGATTTGAAAACGATGTAGACTTCTTAAACCGAATTGTTACTATGGATGAGACTTGGTACATTTCTACGATCCATCAGAAACAAAGCAACAATCGATGGAATGGCGACACTCTGGTTCTCCAAGACCTAAGAAGTTTTGTGTCCAAAAATATGCTGGAAAAGTTCTTGCTTCAGTTTTTTGGGATTGCCATTGAGTAATCATGATTGATTTTTTGGATAAGGGTAGAACAATAACTGGAGATTACTATTCGACATTACTGACCACTCTACGGGAAAAAATTAAAGAGAAAAGACGCGGAAAGCTATCCAAAGGTATTTTGTTTTTGCAGGACAACGCCGCTGCACACAAATCTCATGTTGCCATGCAAAAAATTCGTGATTTATGGTTTGAATTACTAGAACACCCCCCTTATTCACCAGATTTGGCTCCGTCCGACTATCATCTCTTTCCTCAACTGAAAAAAATTTCAAAAGGTCGGAAATTTTCTTCCAACGAGGAGGTAATAAAAGCTGTGGAGGTCTGGTTTGCAGAGCAAGAAGAAACATTTTTTTTAAACGTCTAGAGACGTTGCAGGTTTGCTGTAATAAATGTATCCAATTAAGAGGAGAATATGTTGAGTAATAAAATATTTTGACATTGAAATTTTGTTTGGTTCTATAGTAGGCTAACAATTTTTCAATATATCCTCTTAATATTGTGGAAAATGGTTTTTTTGCTCATAACTTCGGACCTAAACAATATTTTTGACGTGCAAAGTCTAGTTTCGTAGATTTTTTAAGGAGGTAAAATTGCGAGAAAAAATATAATTCGACATCGATAATCTCGTGTTATGGAACGAAAAAATCGACAAATAATTATTTACTAAGGAATTTTTTGTAGTGGAGATGAAAAAAATGAATAAAAAGAAGCCAATTTAAATACAAAAATTACTTACGACATCTCCCAGACAAGTTGATATTCGCATCAATATCCAATCCAATTATGTAGGTACCTATATTATCGGAATCAAGTTATCGTAATTTTCGTGATAAATTAAGTAGTATCTGCATAATATGATAAACAATTCATTACGATTAATTTCTGACGTACTTACCGCATTACTTATGTAAATTTTCCACAGACTATATTCATCAGTACCAAAAAAAAGTGAACAAAAATAATCTACACAGGTGAGTACTGTAATTTAATTAAACCTTTAATGTTCATCCACTGAATTAAATCGTTAAGATCATTATCGTAACACGCAGTTACACATTAATCTTCCTTTTGTTTAAATTCAATTAGTTTGACATCGCGTAAGCATACCAAGTGTGATTGGTACGGATTTAAAAAAGTGAGTAGCAATCACTGGTTAAATTATTGTTAAATTAAATAATTTTGGTGAAATTAAGATGGGTTGTATTGTGTTGGAAGCCACAAACTGTCAAACCTCAATATAACGAACCTCAATATAACGAATTCCTTGACATAACAAATTTTTTCAAATCCCCTACAACTATCCATAAGAATCAATGTAAATTTCACCTCTACATAACGAATAATCCGTACTCATAACCTCAATATAACGAATTTGTAATACACCCCGTAAAAATAAATCACCCTCGATACAATGAATTTTTCGTAGTTAGAACCTCGATCTAGCGAACTTCACCTCTATGTAACGAAATTTCCACGACTGCACCTCATTATAACGAACGTAAACAAACGTACAGTACAAAAAATAATCGTGTCTCAACATGAAAGCGATTGAGAACCTCGATGTAGTGAATTTTCAGCTAACCTAACCTCAATATAACGAACCTCATTGTAACGAAATACTCGATATAACGAATTTTCGGTTTGGTCCCTTGAGATTTGTTATATTGAGGTTAGACTGCCACAAACTACAATGTTTTTGTGTTTAAACCTGTGCCACCTCATATTGTGGGAGAAAATCTCGAAAAAAGGCAATTTGCATGTAAAATCTATACTGACGGCTAGATCCAAACTAGTACTGGGTTGACATTCCGAATACTGAAGAATCTTTAATGTTTAAACTTGCCGCTTTAGAATGGATCTGAGAAAAACGTCAAAACTTTCAAATTTACGTTATATTATCGCATTCCAAATTTGTACTACTAGGTCTACAAAATCACACCGAACATCTCTATTTTAATAAAATTGTAGTTTAGTTACACAACTCAGGAAAATCTACATCCTAGAAACCGATTAATTAGCAAGACAGGGACAAAACACGAGTTCTGTCAAATTTTTTGTTTACGTTTCCTTTGGCCACTAATAGAACATCTTTTTGGAACCGGAGAAAGCACCTCAATAGGAACAGCAAGAGCAGAAGATGATGGACGCGTTCATTGGTAACAGAAGCAGTTAAAACAACTTCAATCCCGAGATGAATTTTCATTTGCGCCCCACGTTGGGCGCAAAGCTACGTACAACAATTATTAAAAATGTGCGACTGCATCTTGTAAGAGAATTTGGCACAGGATAGCCCGACCTCAATCTCACCGAGCATGCTTGGGACTAGCTACAAATAGCCTTGAATACCCATAAAAGGTGTGGTTTAAAACGGGTAAACATTCAATTTAAACCATATAAACAAGAATTGTAATTGTGTGTTAGGTTTTATGAACCAAGGATAAATTTACTTATTGAAAAAAATTAATAGCAATGTGGGTTAATGTCGTCTTCTCAAATCCCGTTTCATCCAATCCAAATATTGTCAAATTAGAAACGGTAAAAGTAAAATCTGATCTACATATCACCCACCTACTATTGGCAGAACTCACGAATATATCTAAACCGAAAAACTTCCAACATCCAATCGTTTTCTATATATTCATCAGGTGTTAGATACCGGAAACTAAGGGCGTGGTTTCATATGGCGCCGGAAACCTATTGGAAGACGCGCCTAGAAATTTGCTTAGTGGGAATAAATGGGTGGAGTTTAGTGTTTCAGTCGACTGTTGGGATTTTCCTGTTTCAGTATTGTCTTGCTGTGTGTTATGTACGGAGGGTTCGGTGTCTTCTAGTTAATACGATTTTTCAAGTTTGTGGAAAAGACTGACTGTTTTTTATTTTAAGTTCCTTTTGCGGTGAATAATATAAAATATTAAAGTGCTTGTGAGGAAAGATATGGTAATACTGTAAGTACATTTTGTATATAAGTAATTATAAAAGTCTTGATTCTAAATTTCGAAAAATTATCTAATTTTTCGGATAAAAATAGAAATTTTCAGTATAAAAAGGGTTCAAAAAACACCCTGTATCGATGAAATTTACAAAAATTCCATTGAAAAATTAGTACATAGTTAAACAAATAAGTTGAAAGTCATTTTAAAAAAATATCGAGTAGTTTTTCCAACTTGAACTGAAAAAACATCAACGATTGGTTAGATGAGAAACCCAAAATTAAAGCATTTCCGGTATATTACATTACAAGTGCGGAAACTGACATTTTTCACACGGGACGTTAGCCAATCACTTTCGAGTAAGTGATGCACACTATATTTCCTACGACATATGTAAACTACGAGTAGGCATTCCGAGACAGGAATTACGCATTTGACAGATAAAGTGTCATTTCGTTATTGCTCATAATGATAATATACATCATATAGTAAGGGTTTGAATGGCTACAAAAATAGTAAAAATATGGATAAATATTCGTATTTAGTCTGGAATCTAGCTTTAGATTTATCTAATTGTGATTAACTTCTTCCAACCCTTAAATTATTGAAAAGGACATAAGAGATAATCTGGGAATAGCTATTGTCAACAAATTTAGGGAAAATATGTAACTATTAACTTTACAAAAACAAAAGATCTAAAATCGAATACACGTAGCCAAAGGTATTTAAGAAGTTACCTTTTTTTGAACTAATGATTTTTTACATTTCACTGCAGTGAAGTAGCTACACTCTGTATATTTTTGTGTTCCATTCCTACACACTTTCGGGGGTCAGAAAAATTTAAAAATCAAAGAAATAAATTATAAATAATAAGATTCAATTAACGAAGAACAGAAAATGTTAGAAGCACAATTGGACTTGTAAATCTTCAGCAGAATGAAAATAATTGAAAAAAAAATGTAGTGAGGGGAAGAAATTATCGAGGAAAGTAACTTTTCATTTATTCAAATTAGGAAAAATTTTAAATTATTTAAATCCTGATTAAAAACTGTATTACAATAGTGCGGAGCTATACTTTCAATTTAATAATATTTTGGATATTTGAATTTTTAAATTTAAAATAAAACTTTTATATAAAGTACTATAATACAGTGTTGTATGTCAAAAAATTAGTAGGTTTTTCTTTCATTAATATTAATTAATAACGTTTGATATTTCTCGCCAAAAACTCCAAGATTCCCGCCAAAATTTCAGGTTTTCAGGTAAAAATTTCAAGTTTCACGTTAAGAATTTCAAATTTCCCGCTCAAATGTTAGGTTTCCCGTTCAAATTTCAGGTTTTCCGTCAAAAATTCCAAAATTCTCGCCAAAATTTCAGGTTTTTAGGTAAAAATTTCAAGTTTCACGTTAAGAATTTCAAATTTCCCGCTCAAATTTTAGGTTTCCCGTTCAAATTTCGGGTTTTCCGTCAAAAATTCCAAAATTCCCGCCAAAATTTCAGGTTTTCAGGTAAAAATTTCAAGTTTCACGTTAAGAATTTCAAATTTCCCGCTCAAATTTTAGGTTTCCCGTTCAAATTTCAGGTTTTCCGCCAAAAATTTCAAGTTTGCCGCCGAAATTCTAGGTTTCCCACCGAAACTTTGGCAAAATTACGTTACTGAAATGGAATAGATATGTTACATACAAATACCAAGTAACGTAATTCTAATTCCGTTAAGAAAAATTTCTGGACACTTATATTGAAATAAAACAAACATCTTTGAACCGCAACCTGAGAGGAGTTTTGGCTGGGGCATCTTACATGAAAAATTATTTAAAATAAAAAATATTCACTAAATTAAAATCAATATAATATATAGTAACGCTATATATAAACCATTCAATCAATCAAATGATGACTATACAAGATTTTTGAAAACTACAGTAGAAACGGTGGAGCTTTACCATAACATGATTGTTACGTCAGCAACAATATTCATATAAATCAACTCAATAGAAATAATCATTATGACTAATATTCCAAAGGTCGGCCTTTTACGAATTGGTAATTAAACCAGAAATTTAACTTTTTTAATTGTATTTATTTTATTTATATGGTTAACATCGACATATTTATTAAAACTATCGATATACTGAGTGAATAAGTTACAAAGTCGTATTATATTCGTACTTACCAATGTCAAATGGAATAAAAAGTCAAACTAGTTCTTACAAGAACTAATTTTAACAATAAATACACTTTCAATCCAAAAATTTGCTAAAAACAAGACAACAAACTAAATTCGCCTAACCTCAAATGCGGTAGTGTCAAACTCAACTTTTAGTACGATCAGTTATACACACGATACGTCAATTATATCGTTGTCTCTTTTTACGATTACCACAGCAAATTTAAAGAAACTATTACGTATGTCTTGTATTTGATCTTGTGAAGAAGACAATCGATCGTACGTTATTATGTTTGATTTATATTGATAGAAGATAGTATTTAGGAAATAATATAAGGATTGTGTCACGTGATGGTAAAGCTTCACCGTCTCCACTGTATCATACTTACAATACAACCTTTTAAGTTGTACACCCTGTTTTATAAGTCCTGTAATTGCAAACTACCACGTATTTATCGATTTTCCAATTGTTTAATTCCAATCCTGATGTAATTTTTATATAAACTCTCCAAAAAAATAAATGTTATATTCATAACCTGATAATTAAATGTACATTTCAAAGAAAGATAATAAACGTTTTGGTATTGTTTCCATCCTACACACTAGAATATTCTATAAAAATTTTTAAACGAACGGTTGAGGAAGTGAGCACTCTCAAACAATAAATTTTACCAGGGACGGCTCCGATTAATAACACTAACAATAATTTTATTGAATTTCAAGAGCTTAGATTGATTTTTTTAGTTAATTAGAGTTTTACCCAACCAAACCTACCCCTACCAAACCACCTTCGTATTTTATTAAGATAAGAGTTATTTTATGACTCGACCTACCTGCACTTCTTAGCGGCGAAAATACATGTCGGATTATCTACCCTTCTTGGTCAGACAGGTAGAGAAGGATGGTTAGCGCCTAAATTACACCCGCCGATGTTGAGTTTTATTTCTAAGTTAAACGGGGCTGGTATTCATTCCATTTCAGGTAAAATTCTTTTAAGAAGGTTATAAATGGCCGTGTTTAGATGATTTTCGGCAAAAGCTAAGACTACATGATTTGGGACAAACTATACAAACCAGAATAGTTGGTTATATCTTTCAGATATAACTTAGAAGTATAATACAATGTCCTTCGCGGTATATAGCCAGGGAAGTAGTTGTTGCTTCTTAGTGAAGGGTCTGCTCTTTGAAAAGTATTTCTAATGCGTTAAAATAGTATTAAACTATTATCTTTGAAATCTAAATTGAATTTAATTGAACATTCTAATATTACTATAAAATTATACTCGTTCAAAAGAAAAATAATAAGAAACTTTCAAAATATTATCCGGTTGATCTTCAGTATTCTGGTGTTGAAGGTACTACGTGAATTTTGACGATGGTTCTTCAATAAACCTTTTGGCTTTTTGTTTTACCCTTCTCGAGATTGCCAAGTGTCAGTAACATGTGAAAAGTATAACAATGAAGAAAGTTGACATTAGTGGTTAAATTTTGAAGTATTAGAGTTGTTCTGGAAGTTAGACGTGATTAGAATTGTATAGTTGAAAATAACGAATTAAGGAACGTGTAACAATACATTCGCCACACATCTCTCAATGATTTTGATCTCGTAATATTAACGAAATGTCATAATAATGCATATTAATTACCAATAGTAATGGCCAGAAATTTATTTAATTGATCTAAATGCAGGGAGTAAAGTGGTAGGTATTTTACTTTGGCGCATTCGCCAAAATATAACAAACGCACCCACCAAATATTCAAAAGCGCATTCGCCATTTTATGGGAAATATCGCCAACAATACTTTATATAATCAACATTTTTTTTATTATAGAGAACTTTATTAAGTCCAAGACTTAATTTGATAACCTAAAAACAAAAATAGGCTAAAGCACTAACCGAAAAATATATTTTTCTTTGCTCTTATTATAGTTACGACTGAAATAACGACATCGACATTTTTGGAAAGTATATTTTCGATTTCGTTTAACAGGAATGTAGGTACCCCAAAATCAATTTTTCCTGAATAACTATGGAATTACCAAAAACTGATCTATAGAAAGTGGTATGAAAGCAGATGAATAACGAATTATAAAGAATCGGGAGTTAGAAGTGATGAGAGAATCGGGTCCCAAAAATAGAAGATGAAAAATAAGAATAAAAACCCGTGGACTTCTTTCTTATTTCATTCTTTCCTTCTCTTTTTCCATTATCAAAAACCATGCTAGTGGTCCGGAAGTATCCATGACAGTGTCTCACATCTTTTAAACAGAACTCAAAACTCTAATATTCCAAAAACTATCCATCTTTTCATATTTTCCACACATTTAGGACAGTTTTCGACTTTTTGATGCTGATTCCAGAGGTTTTTCTTCTTATTTTTCCTTATAGATCTTTACAAAACTCTAATATTCCAAAAACTATCCCTCTTTTTATATTTTCCACACGTTTAGGACAGTTTTCGACTTTTTGATGCTGATTCCAGAGGTTTTTCTTCTTATTTTTCCTTATAGATCTTTACAAAACTCTAATATTCCAAAAACTATCCCTCTTTTTATATTTTCCACACGTTTAGGACAGTTTTCGACTTTTTGATGCTGATTCCAGAGGTTTTTCTTCTTATTTTTCCTTATAGATCTTTACAAAACTCTAATATTCCAAAAACTATCCCACTTTTCATATTTTCCACACGTTTAGGACAGTTTTCGACTTTTTTTTTCTGATTCCAGAGGTTTTTCTTCTTATTTTTCCTTATAGATCTTTACAAAACTCTAATATTCCACAAACTATCCCACTTTTTATATTTTCCACACGTTCAGGTCAGTCTTCGACTTTTTGATGCTGATTCCAGAGGTTTTTCTTCTTATTTTTCCTTATAGATCTTTACAAAACCCTAATATTCCACAAACTATCCATCTTTTTATATTTTCCACACGTTTAGGACAGTTTTCGACTTTTTTATGCTGATTCCAGAGGTTTTTCTTCTTATTTTTCCTTATAGATCTTTACAAAACTCTAATATTCCAAAAACTATCCCACTTTTTATATTTTCCACACGTTTAGGACAGTTTTAGACTTTTTGATGCTGATTCCAGAGGTTTTTCTTCTTATTTTTCCTTATAGATCTTTACAAAACCCTAATATTCCACAAACTATCCCACTTTTTATATTTTCCACACGTTTAGGACAGTTTTCGACTTTTTGATGCTGATTCCAGAGGTTTTTCTTCTTATTTTTCCTTATAGATCTTTACAAAACCCTAATATTCCACAAACTATCCCAATTTTTTATATTTTCCACACGTTTAGGACTGCTTTCGACTTTTTGATGCTGATTCCAGAGGTTTTTCTTCTTATTTTTCCTTATAGATCTTTACAAAACCCTAATATTCCACAAACTATCCCACTTTTTATATTTTCCACACGTTTAGGACAGTTTTCGACTTTTTGATGCTGATTCCCGAGGTTTTTCTTCTTATTTTTCCTTATAGATCTTTACAAAACCCTAATATTCCACAAACTATCCCACTTTTTATATTTTCCACACGTTTAGGACAGTTTTCGACTTTTTAATGCTGATTCCAGAGGTTTTTCTTCTTATTTTTCCTTATAGATCTTTACAAAACCCTAATATTCCACAAACTATCCCACTTTTTATTTTTTCCACACGTTTAGGACAGTTTTCGACTTTTTGATGTTGATTCCAGAGGTTTTTGTTCTTATTTTTCCTTATAGATCTTTACAAAACCCTAATATTCCACAAACTATCCCACTTTTTATATTTTCCACACGTTTAGGACAGTTTTCGACTTTTTAATGCTGATTCCAGAGGTTTTTCTTCTTATTTTTCCTTATAGATCTTTACAAAACTCTAATATTCCAAAAACTATCCCTCTTTTTATTTTTTCCACACGTTTAGGACAGTTTTCGACTTTTTGATGCTGATTCCAGAGGTTTTTGTTCTTATTTTTCCTTATAGCCCTTCACATATTCGTCAATACAGTCCTACGTAACAATAAGTTAAATTATTTCAGTGATAAGGCCGACTCTGCGTTTGCTCTTCGTTCAATATAACAGCCTCAGGTGTTCGTCGATTAAACAATCCTAAGTTAGTCTCTTCTTCTTCGTCGCATGCCCAACAATTATCCTGTTCGATTAATTATACGATCTATCCAATCGAGCGATCTGGCGGCAAGGCATTGCGACTGGCCGGCACTGTGCCGATACTTGCCGACTAACTGCCGGTCAATCGTAAATAATTCAGTAGTAGGCCGAGAATTTCATTTCACTCTCGATTCTTCATCACAACGCGAAGTAGATCTATATACTTTGTTTAGTATAAATGTACTTACACGTCATAGCTAGACTATGTTGCCAAATAGTTAAAATAGTATGAAAATCTAGTAAACGTCAAAATCTAATATTTTTCTTTTTATTTGGCTAAAGCTAGTTATACCACAAATAATTCGTGGTTCAATAGAACTGGCTGGTATCTCACTCAATTGCCACAAAGGAACTAACCAGAAAAAGAATTTCTGGCAAAAACAGAATAATCTGCACTGATAGCAGACAAGCTCTACTAGCCTTGAACAGAAAACGTGTTACATCAGGGCTAGGGAAGCTGGACTAAGAATTTTTGGACTACGGCGTGACGACTTCGACAATTACGGAACTAGCTCAATCTCCAAAGAGATGGGATGAAATCAAGGAATGCAGTCTTGCCGGGATCACCCTGGGCGACCCTGGGAAGCTGGAGTCGAAAAAATGACGTTGGCGATGACCAGGAAAAACCTACGTTTGACGGTAGGATTTCTGACTGGCCACTGTCAATTAAGGAAACACCTCCATACAATGGGGCTAGTGGACACACCTCTATGCAGGATGTGTGAACAGGAAGATGGATCTGTCAGGCATGTTTTATGCGAGTGCCGGAGTTATCGTCAATAAGAAATTGTGTGTTCGGTGAGTCTTGGCCTACACTAAAGGAGATGTCTCCTAGTGACCTGTCCACCTTCCTGGAAAGGACAAGATAAACGATTACCTATGAAGACAACTCCTCGGGAGGATGTACAATGGGTCACATGTGGCCTAACTCACCCTCCCTACTATACAGATAAGAGAAGGTTAGGTTAGGTTTATTCCAAATCAGTTTTGAACTGAAACTGTTGAAGCACAGTGCTGTTAGTGCAGTCTGACAATCAGAATATGTTTTTAGTCGATCTCCAAGACTGTTCAAGATTCTGAACAAGCTCAGTCTTTGGTCAGCTGCATCAACCGTCGGTGGTTCCAATTTGGAGTTATCGCCAATAAGAAAGTGTGTGTTCGGTGAGTCTTGGCCTACACTAAAGGAGATGTCTCCTAGTGACCTGTCCACCTTCCTGGAAAGGACAAGATAAACGATTACCTATGAAGACAACTCCTCGGGAGGATGTACAATGGGTCACATGTGGCCTAACTCACCCTCCCTACTATACAGATAAGAGAAGGTTAGGTTAGGTTTATTCCAAATCAGTTTTGAACTGAAACTGTTGAAGCACAGTGCTGTTAGTGCAGTCTGACAATCAGAATATGTTTTTAGTCGATCTCCAAGACTGTTCAAGATTCTGAACAAGCTCAGTCTTTGGTCAGCTGCATCAACCGTCGGTGGTTCCAATTTGGAGTTATCGCCAATAAGAAAGTGTGTGTTCGGTGAGTCTGGCCTACACTAAAGGAGATGTCTCCTAGTGACCTGTCCACCTTGAAATTAAATACTAAACGTTTTTTTCGCTATATATTTATATGTTTTAATAACATGGGACCTACAAATTTCAATATTTACCAAGTTTACAGTGACAAAACGTACTGATTGACAGCAGCAAACGAATGAACTGAATCAAACGAACACCATGATTTTTTCACTTTGATGACGTGCAAGTTCATTTATATTAAATAAAGTATACCTTATTCTAGGAAGGAGATAACTCGAATATAAAATCAAATGTTACATTTACGTCTTTGATGTTGGTATTTGCACAAAAATGTTGTGAAGATATAAAACTGTTTCGTATTTGATTAAGTTAACTAGAATGTTGTTAACATTAAAATACATGAGTTCACTCTCTGGCGTTGCGTTATCTTTAAGACAAAACGGTGAAGGCAGCTGGAGCATGAAAACTATTTCTTTTTATTTATAATTTTATCCAACGTTTAAAATAAATTCCTCCAACTGAAAGTAAGAGAATTGAAAGTCTAATGATGGTGTTGGAGATAAGGTGCGGACTCTTATAACACTTTGGGAATGTATCGGAGCACCTAATATTGGAGTACTTAACACTTTTTAATTGTTTTTACTTTTGTTACAGCCACACTCCCACTTCACCTGGCATGACGTGCCGGGCCTACTCCAACTCAAACGACTGGGATATTAATGACAGTTCAATACCTAGAATCGACGAGTACGATCCGTTTTCAGAATGGGCAGACGGACATTGCCGACTGGTGTACCGAGCAGACAGTGAAGAAGCGAAAAGACATTCATCTGGATGGGCGATGAGGAATACCAACAATCACAACGTGCATATACTAAAGAAAAGCTGTTTAGGAGTACTTGTATGTTCCTTGAGGTGTACCTTATCTACAGGGGATAAAGTACACTTAAGACCGGCGATTTGTGATAAGGCTAGAAAAAAACAACAAGGTAAACCGTGTCCGAACAGACAATGTACTGGACGATTGGAAATTTTAGCCTGCAGAGGACATTGTGGTTATCCGGTTACCCATTTTTGGAGGCATACTGAACACGCAATATTTTTTCAAGCAAAAGGAGTTCACGATCATCCAAAACCGGAAGCCAAAAGTACATCGGAAGCTAGAAGAACGTTAGGGACTGGTAGAAGAGTTAGAGGATTAGCAGTGCTTTTAGCAAAGGAAGCTGCTTTAGGAAATAAAGTAAGTTGATATTAAAAATTGTTGTGTGGCATCTATACATTGTTTTAGTAGACCACACAACAACTGATTTCTTATATTCAACAACAAACGTAGTTCTGCCTCTAACCAAAATATTTTCACAATAAATATGTTTTACGATAGATAAATAAACGGATTATCTAACGCTAATAAGTGGTTTGTTTTGAGATGAGTGATTGTAAATCTTTCCTCATCGATTTACGACGAGGTGATGATAAATCGACCACACAAATTTAATTATAGAGTACAGAGGAAAGTGCTCTTTCGACTTATTCTAACCGGTCATTATTAATGTAAATCGCCTCCGGGTGCACACCATTGACAACTACAAACTATAAGTGAGATTCTTTTAGTGTGTCTTTATATGGGAAAATTGCGGATCCTATTCAAACTTTTTTTTTGAATTATCGTTTTTTATGGCAGATTCCACGTCGATTCAATGAGCAAAACTTTGAGACCATATTCCATTTGCGATTCCGTGACACGTGTTTTTTATTTTTTCCAAAATACATTTTGTAGCGCCTAGTCAAAATATCGTTATTTCGAAAACTAAAAAAACTACCTTTTGCTTGAAATGATTGCCATTTCGGCCCAAATAATCATATAGGAAACTTTTTTTTTCAAAATGTGCGTAATTTAATCAGGTTTATCATGCTTTTTCCTGATTTCCAATATCTTTGTTAATTTTTCCGGAAAAACTAAAAAAAAGTCCTTTTTTTTCAAAATGCGATTTTTCAAAAACGCCCACTTAGATTAACGCGAATTTTCGATATGTTATTCTCGAATATATAGGCTATCTTTTGGACCAAACCGCAATACGGCAACTTTTTTCTTTCCAGAGATACAAGCTTGCAAACACAAAATGTCATATTTTCACTCTTTTCACGTAGTTTTTGGCTTCTAGCGCTTTTCCCGTACGCCCTATGATGAATTCAATAGCACCATCGTGTTCTGTGTGGAAAAATAAGTATCATATGTTCAGCAGTAGTACTGAGTCCATCTCCATTTCGAAAGGGGTACAAATTTACGTTAATAAATCGTGAGACAAAGCGCGGTGTTTTTATGCGTTATGGGAAATTTTGTAAATGTCAATTTTCAATATCAAATAAATAATTTTTTCCAACATGTGATACATGTTTCCGATGTATTTTTTCAAGTAGAATACTATGGCGCTATTGAATACATCATAGGGCGTACCTGAAAAGAGCTAGAAGCCAAAAACTATGTGAAATAAGTGAAAAAATGACATTTTATGTTTGCAAGGTTGTATCTCTGGAAAGAAAAAAGTTGGCATATTGCGCTTTGGCTCAAAAGATAGCTTATATATTCGAGAATAACATGTCGAAAATTCGCGTTAATCGAAGTGGGCGTTTTTGAAAAATCGCATTTTGAAAAAAATTTTTTTTAGTTTTTCCGGAAAAATTAACAAAGATATTGGAAATCCAGGAAAAGCATGATAAAGCCGCTTAAATTACGCATCTTTTGAAAAAAAAACGGTTCCGATATGATTATTTTGGCCAAAATGGCGACCATATTAAGCGAAAGCTAGTTTTTAGTTTTCGAAATAACTGCTTTACGATGTATACTTGTTACAGGGCTCCAAAAACGTTTTAAAAAACACGATTTTTTTAATTAGAACAAACAAATTTTTGTTTTTTCATTATTAGCAAGCTCCCGTCAACAGAGAATCACAAAAATTAATTCTTCATGTGACATTTTTTGAGTTGTGGTCTTTGTAATGCCAAATATCCTGGGCGACTGCTGTTGTTGGGTACCTGTTCGTCGCTAAAATTGATCCGGCAATGTATTCTTGCTGCCTAGTGTGCACGCGCCTTAACGTTACACGTAATTAAAAAAATAAAAGTTGATGCAAAAAATTCAGCTTAGGGACCATCCAAAATTTATGTAACACGTTAATGGGGTGGGGGAATGTGACGGGGGACCGGAATCCGACAATGGGTATGGGGGGGTCAAAAGTTTTGTGACATCACATGTTAAAATTCAAAATACTAAAAGATTTGTATTGTTAAGTAATATAATTTATCGTTTATTTTTTCCTAACTAGTTGTTTGTTTTCTTTGTTATCTAAAATATTTGAATTTATGTTGATTTTATTCAAGATTATTTAATAAAAATAAAAATACAACTTTTTATTTTGATTATTTTTAAACGCAAGCATAAAATTGAAAAATGTGCGAGTTCACATGAGGGGTGAGGGGGTACTAAAAATGTGACTACCTGTGACAAGGACGGGGAGGGGTTAAAAAGTCCTAAAATTCGTGTGATTATAGTAGAAGTCACTAAAGCGCGACTAAGATTCTTTGTTAATATGTTATCATAAATTTCAATTTTTGTTTCAGTTGATGTCATTACGAGAACCAAAAAGACAATGTAGAGAAATAACGAACCAAGTGTCGAGAACTTTGAATTCTTCTTTAATCTTCTCAGAGGCAGAAAAAGGTGCGTATATAAACGATTGATCATTATCAAATTGATTGGTTCTGTAACTTCAGTCAAAAGCTTAGAGTCCTCGTCACGTCAGCCTTTACGCTTTGTTGTTGTGAAGAGACCAGTAGCCCTTATCAGGCTCAACAGTCTTTTCACTAGGTCTTCCTGGGGGTGGCTACTCCTTTTAAACAAACAATCCGCAAGGAGACGAGGAATTGGTTGAGAAACCAGCACCTTGCTCACTGGAAGGCTCTACAGGGTCTCAGGCAGTCCAAGCTCCTATTGAGGAGATGGACAGGCTAGAGCTGCTCTAGAACTACCAAGGAGTAGGTTAAAAATGATAGCAGGACTCCTAACATGGCACTGCTGTCTGAGGAAACACCTCTGTAACCTAGGTTTAGAGGAAATTCCCCTATGCAAGGGTTGCGGTATGGCTGACGAAACCGTCGGACCATGTTCTCCTCGTATGTCCACATTGGGCTGTGCTACGCAGGCGAATCTTCGGAGTCCCTGTTATGGCCTCTGGGGACATAAGCAGACATCCACTGAAGAGGATTGAGTCCTTTATCGAGGGACTCGGCTTTATGGATGCATAAGTAGCAGGAATGGTACAATGGGCCCGCTAGTGGCTTGAGTTTGTCTTGGCCAAGGTTCGCCTGACTAAATTAGTAGTAGGTTTTCCTGGAGAAATCCTCCCGTGAAAGCTCCAGTCCTAGGAGTCTATATCTCCAATCGAAGATAATGTGAGAGACTGTTCCTCCTCTTCCATGCACAACCGACAGATAGGTTCCTCCCTATATATGCATGTGTTTCCTTAGAGTACAGTGATTGGAGAGTAGTCCCGCCACTCCCTTATCTGGTCCCTGCTGAGGTTTAATATATCATTAGTCAGCGCCTCCGAAGGTTTTTGCACCAGGAGTTCTTATTTCGGCACGTCTGTACCAACAAAACTTTATAAATTCCAGAATTCTCAATTTTTTAGGTTACTGTTCCTGTCCGCCTTTCGAATGCATCTGCAACTACCAACAACCTTCGCTGAACAACATGAACTTCTCACCTTCAACTAATACTTACCCGCAACCACAGCACATATCAGAATCGTACTGGACACAAGAACCTCCTTTACAACACTATCAAAATCCACCAGAAACATCTCTAAACACCCATCAATACGATTTTACAAACATAGCAACGGATCTATTCCAACCAGAAGAAATATTTCAAATGGATCAACCTACGAAACCTGACTACGTCAACCAAGTGAGCCAGAACGAAGCGGCTAGGAGCCCACCTACATTGCTAGACTTGGGAAGCGGTACAATACATAAAGAATTTAAATCGGAAGAATATTGGCATCCTTCCATTAATAACATGTTAAACGACGACAGTAACAATAGCAGTAACAGTAGGTTTAATCTTAGTCAGAGTCCAGATAGTCAACTACTACTTAATAATAGCGTGGCGCAATTAGACCAGCAATTGTACTTAGAAACGAAAGTAGTAGAAGATCACGTATTCAAAAATCACTACTATCCACAGCCGAGTATAGAAACGTACAAACCAACAAATTTAGATCTAGTGCAATCCAAATCGGCCTTCAATTTGGACGAAAAAAACTACCAACTATACGATCCGTACTCAACTAAAGCGTACTCGAGTAAGCCGAATTATCAAGATGAATACATCGATCTCGCTCAATATAATGAATACAATCATTTTATTAATGTATACGATAGTAAAGTTAGTAGTGATAGTTTGCTTTTCAACGATCTCGATTTTAGAGTCAATAACTGTGGTCCTAGTGTTAGTAATGTAAATAATTTCAGTCATGATACATTTGATGTTATTTCTCATCAATAAATTTAGTGATTAGCATCACTATGTCAGAGTGCCTTGTTCGCAAAATGCTTTCAATGATCTTTAAATTTGTAAGAATCAAGTCTACTTGTTCTTTGTTAGTGTATATACTGTGTATACGAATATATAAATATGATATTATACTGAGTAGTTTTCTTTATTGACCTCTATTCATTATAGTGATGGGTTGCCATTTCTAAAGCTGCTTCTTTGTCACTGCTCCTATGCTCTCATATTTGCAACCACCTCCGATTGTTATGCATTTTAAGAAACCTCAATCACACCACTAAAAGTTACTAGATTGGGAGTGTGTTCCGGAAGGGTCGTGTTCAGACTTTTGACCTAATCGACACTTACGTGGCAAATGCGAGAGATCAAGACATGTCTAAATATCGAATCACCATTGGCCACAATCCATGAAGCCAGATAATGCCGAACGTAGCAAACAAATACTTTCCGCACACTATCCGGTATCTGTATCGCTAAAGTCAATACTTTCAGCGCGACGAACTATGCCTAAGTCAGTGCCTTAGGGACGGGAGATTTCAGAGAGGGTGAAAGTCAGTACTTTCCTCACAATATCCGGTATCAGTATCGCTAAAGTCGACGAACTATGCCTAAGTCAGTACCTTAGGGACGGGAGATTTCGGAGAGGGTGAAAATCAATACTTTCCTCACACTATCCGGTATCTGAATCGCTAAAGACAATACCTTCAGCGCGACGAACTATGCCTAAGTCAGTACCTTAGGGACGGGAGATTTCGGAAAGATTGAAAGTCAATACTTACCGCACACTATCTGGTATCTGTATCGCTAAAGTCAATACCTTCAGTGCGACGAACTATGCCTAAGTCAGTACCTTAGTGACGGGAGATTTCGGAAAGATTGAAAGTCAATACTTACCGCACACTATCTGGTAACTATATCGCTAAAGTCAATACCTTCAGCGCGACGAACTATGCCTAAGTCAATACCTTAGTGACGGGCGATTTAGGTGATGGTGAAGGTCAAATACCTTTCGCACGGGCAGATTTATTCAGCAGGTTAATACCCTGCTGAACTGGAAGATGGATTGTCGACGAGTCAGTATCTTGCCTACCGGAGAAGAAAGCCTACCAAGTCAATACCTCGCCAGACTGACGAGTGACAAATATTGTTCTCGATAGTCCTTTTATATAATCGCTGTCTTGAAAAAAACAATAAGACAACAATAATAATTTAAAACCTATATAATTTCCTTTCAAATAACAAAATTTTCTTATAAACAATGGGTAACTCCAAACTCTTAACAAGAGTGAAATATTGACATGTACTTTTCACATTCAATCTATTAACTATATGCTTCCTAATACCGTCTCTAGCTATTTCAATCAAAGAAGGAACTTTCGGTAAAAGATTGTAATACTTTCTAAATTCGTTATCGCCGTTTTCAAACATACCGGCATCGGCGAATTGATTCAAGGCGACGTCGAGTAGCGGACGATGAATCCAATAACTAAAAGAACTAATCACATCTTCGCGTAACCTTCTAACGTTGGTCCAATCGTGTCCTTTAGCTATAAGCTCGTTACATCTGGTCCAAATATCACAATTTATATCAAAAATCAATCGAGATGTAATCACGAACGGAGACCAATCCTCCACGTAATCCATATACATTAATATTCTAAATAATTCACAGTACCCCATGTTAGCGAAAACAGCGACAATCAAATCCGTACTTATACTTAAACCGTGTTGGAGTAAGAGGCAAGTTAATTTCGTTACTTGTTCGTGATTTAAAAAATCGTCTTGAGTACATTTATCTACTATAGAAGCGTAATCGGCGCTTTTAGTTTTTGCTGCTAAAGCTTCTAATACCAATCTACTAGAATACTCTATGATAATATCGACATATTGTTTAAATTCTTCTTGATCTAATTCATAATATAGAATCGTTAAACTTACATCTGGATCTTCTACGTGTTCCGGTGTTAAATTCTTCCAAACTAATTTGAAGTTATCTACGTTGGGAACTCTAACGCAAGCTGCAAGAGTAAAACGAAAATATTAATAGCATAAACACTTTTGTAGATCTATGTCACAGGACCAAGAAAGGATAAGCAAGACCTAGACCGATACTAAGACGGTCTTAAACTTTTGAGGAGTATCTAACCTGTAAAGGCAGCGACATCGACTTCTGCTCCTCTTGCTATAATCTGTTCGACGTAAGGATTATCATTAGTAAGAGCTAAAGTTAGTGTACTGTATTCGTCTAGAGTAGTAGCGTTGTAATCGTCAACGTAATCGAACAAAGCTTCTTGAATTTCTTCATTTTCAGTTATAAGAGCCTTCATGAAAGGTGTTAAACCATTTCCGCCTACTGCATTTCCATCGGCGTTATAAAATAAAAGCATACAAATAGTTTCCAAGCATTTATCACCTACGGCGTCATGGAGTGGAGTATCATCACTATAATCTAAAATTCATAAATATTATTTGAACATAAAATTTAGAAATATATAGTTTCTAAGGTGCTACAAGGATAATTTTACACATTACAATCCTAAAGGATAATTAGGTAGTATCCCAGATATACGACGAGACACTAGATTTGCTCCAGCTGGCAAGAAATATCCTTCCACGCAAGCGCAGTGTGTATTTTAACCTTTTATAATCCAAGATTTTGACGGAACTGACATTGATGGTGTAGGCATGTTTTTTTATTCACCGGTAGATCCACCCACTGCGTTTTTATATTCATTGGTGGATTTTAGATTGAAGAAATTACGCGTTCATTTATTTCTGTTGCATCAACCAAAATTACATACCATCGTAGTTTCGAGGTAGTGGATAAATTTGGTGGCTTACAAAATGACAGCTTTAACCTCAAAAAAGTAAAGATTTGAAGCGGTTATAGTGAATTATTGAAGACATGGACAGATTTAATGATGAATGATGTAAACAACAACTGCGTTTTTTATGTGCCACTGATGACTCTAACATGTCGTTGCAGCGGACACTGATGTGAGTCAACCAATGGTGAATAAAATGATGTAAAAAAACGTGCCTTGTTAGTTCATGTACCATAGATCTAACTCCACCCCTATTTAATTCGAGTTTGCGCGTAATAAGCAGTTCTATTGCTGTACTCCATGCGATACCGGAACCATTTATATTTGCAAATCCACGGAATTTTACTAGGTTATTGTTTAAATCCTCTGATAATCACTCAATGATATTTCTTACCTTTCACATTAACGTTAGCACCATGTATTATTAATAGATGAGCTAGTTCGGGTATAGTAATAGAACGGTGCAATGGACTAACGTCTTCATTATCAGGAAGGTTAACGTTAGCATTGTGGTTTATGAGTATTTTAGCAGCGTCTACAAAGCCTAATTTCACAGCGAGGTATAATGGGGTTTGCCCTAAGAAATCTCTAGTATTTATTCTTATATCTTCTTGTTTCACAAGGTAATTCAATATATCCAAGCTAAAATAAGAATGGTACGTTAAGATTTATGCATTTAAAACTAAATTAAAGGCGGATTTAGCTGATGTATGAGCATATTTTCATTAATCATAACTACAACTTCTTCAACACATAGTGCTTAACTGATGGGTCATTTATCCATTCCTCAATTCATAAGCATAATGTTAGTTGTGTTAGTGACAGTTCTATTTATCACGGAACATATAAAATTAGTGTGTTCTGTAACCTTGGTCATCTTTCAACAACAATAACAGTGTTATAACCTCATTTATTGATATTTCTGTATTTCAATTTCATCAAAATAATAAAATATTCATCATGAAGACCCAAAAAGCTTTTTGTATCGTTATTCTCATACTACTACACATTATTAACGACAAAAGTCGCAGCTGTTGCATTAAATATGAGAAAAGAAAGACGTTCGGGGTGTCATGCATATCTACCGCAACAGGGATACTGAAGGTCTATGCATGAAGATGAATAATATCGCCCTACCTGTACACTCTGCCAAAACAGACAATGACTCCCAGGCATTCTCCAGTACCACTTTGTTTTTGTGTTCTTCATTTTTGAGATCCCATATACATGGAAATTTTTCAATTTCCTCAATGAAAAGCCCCTCTTCCAAACTCATACTGACAGGTTATAATTTTAACAAAAATGATGATAGTGTACTTATTACTTATTTATATAGGTATATCTTGATTCTGTACAAACTTTTGAGGTTAACAAGTATGACAGTGACATTTGGGAATAAAAATACAGCGCAATGAAATCCACGCAGGCGCACTTTCTATTTCGATACATCCAACTTCAAGGTTATGCGTTATGGAATTTGCATTACAACTGTTACGAGTTGGATAAACCGTCTCATTTGCAACTACAGTGTTCAACTTTTATGAGTTATGCATTAAACTTATTCTAACACAAAAAATTATGATTATGCATCCGCTAAATCCGCCTTAAGTCATGCGACATTGAACGCGAGTCAGAATTGTAGACCCTAATAAACTTTACACCTGATACTCGTCAGGATATGTTTCGCGGTGATCTCGGCGAATCTCCGTAGACTACCACCTTATTAAATAATTTATTGGAAGACCTAGGGTCTGAGGAGGAGTAAAAAAAACACAATAGATTTTCTCCTATCTATCTTTATTTTAAAGAGTTGGCACTAGATCAAATCCAAGAGTTTATTATCATCTTATTTATTACCGAAACATATCTATAGGTATGTCATATAATTTCCTCTCATACTTTAAAATCTGTTTATATGCAACAGACAAATCCATATCATTAATGTAAGTATAGTACTGGCTAGTACGCTTCATTTTGAACTTATCTATTATGTACTTTCTAGTTTGATCTCTAGCCAATTGAAGAAGTGAAGGAATTTTTGGAAAAACTTCATCTTCAGAATATGATTTATTGATAATATTCACTCTATAAAAATCTTTAGCGTTTTGAAGGATAGGTCTGTAGGTCCAATAACCGAAAAATGTTCGTAAATCTTCCAAATTCCATTCCCACTGAACATTATAAGAAAGAATTTTTTGATATATTGTCGATACATCAATTTCTAAATCGAAAATTAATATTGGAGTTATGGCAAGCCTAGGCCATTCGTCAACATAATCAAAATATACTAAATGTTTAAATAAATCACATTGTCCGAAATATTTAAATACAACTACTATAACACTTGTAGTTAACGTCATGCCATGTTGTAAAAACAAAAAAGTGGCATTAGCAATTTGGTCGTAGGTTAACGTATCAAAGTATTCGTGAATAATGTAATGAAAGTTGGACGCAAACGCGTTAGAGACTAGTACTTCTAAAACGGAAGGATTGGAATTTTCAAGAATTATATCAACGTAAGACGACAGTACGTCTAAATTCCACAACGTTAATAGTTGTAACAAAATATCTTGGTTAGGTCCTATGTCCAATTTTTCTAAATTATTCCAAACAAATTTGAAATTTTTAATATTCGGACAATCGATACACACTTTAAGAGCTTCAATATCCACTTCGGCACCTCTGTTTACAATTTCTTTGTAAAAAGGACTCTGGAATCTTAAAGCAATATACAAAGTACTCCAATGATTACATCTGACATTAAAATCATCGATGTAGTCCAACAGTATTTCTTGTATTTGTGGGTTGTTATTCAACAAAGATTTCATGAAAGGGTTGTAACTGTACTGATTTAAAACATTCACTTCTGCGTCATAATATAATAGTACATATATCGTTTCTATACATTGTTTTTCCACTGCAATATGTAAAGGTGTGTTGTTGACTGAATCTGCAAGGTTTACGTCAGCTCCATTTGAAAGTAACAGTTGCATTAGTTCTGGATAACATACAGAATTATGAAGTGGAGTTGTGCCATCATTTTCTTGACAATTCACATCGGCTCCTTTGTCAATTAACATTTTAACAGCATCATAATTACCATGCAATGTAGCAATGGAAACTGCAGTTTCTCCAAATTCATTTTTGTTATCAATTAGGATACCATCTTGATCAAGAATGTATTTTAATATATCCAAACTAGAAATAAAATTCAAAGTTCAATATTTGAAATGGATATTAAGAGTTCAAGTGGGAGTTCTGTTCTTGAGAGTAATCATCAGGAACAGATGAAGAGTTGTTAGTTTATTCAATTTAGTTTAATTTGTGTTGTTTGTTTTCCAGTTATGCAGCTTGCTACTATTCATTTATTTATTTTTCAACTGGCAAATTTAGAAGTTACAAATATACTATATTCATAGCAATTTGCATTACTACTCAGTTTCAATAAGAATAAAAATATTTATTGTTAAAAAACTGTAAACAATGTCCATTCTGCAAGTATAGGGTTGATAACATGACCTTAATAAATGTAGTTTCCACCAGATGTCACAACACTTAACTTTAAACATAGAAATATTATTATGGTGATAATCTAACTAAAATCTTTCTATAACTACATTGAAGAATGTTATCTCACCAATCAATATCAATTTTATGAAGAAAAAGATATTATACACTTCTTTCAGCAAATTGATACTAAGATTACTGACAAAGAGAGTAGAAAATACAAAACTATCTAATATGTAGAATATCACCAAATGTAGTGTAAGTAAAATATTTACAATTTGTCAGATAAACACATAAGTACCAAATATTTAACAATTTAAATATAAATACACTTACACATGCAACAACATTATAGAAATACTCTAACTAAAATTATTACCACAAAAACATCTTACTGGTTTTTGGCGACAGCAAAGTGAAGTGCAGTATTCCCATTATTATCATTTATGTTCAGTGATTTTCCACTAGCTACTAAACTTTTCAGTTTATTCAGATCTGATTCTACTACCGCCCTTAGTACTCCACCTAACAGACTTGGATCATTATAGACAAATGGTGCTTGTTGTCTAGATGCTCCAACCTTGAATAAAAAGCTTGTTAATTTCTGTATATTTTCACTTCTAGCATACAGGTCATGTTTTATATGAACTAAAATATTGCTAAATATGAAGAAACAAATATTGACAATACGGTTTTTCCGTTACTGTGGAAACCTATATATATTATATTCCCATTAGTACTTTATAATGTGTTTCAACACTAATTTCATATTTGTATATATTTCGAATAGTATGTTTTTAAAGAATCCTATTCTATATTTTATACTCACCTGACATCAAAATAAACGGGATATAAATAATGTATTTATTAACTTTTAATTTGTAGATAAAAAATACTTACATCGATGGGAAACATTTCATCTTCTGAATCATCGTTACTCATGTTTAAACAATGAATTGAAAATCACTTTGAAATAAGCAGTATAAAAATAGAAAAAAGTCACCACAAGCAATATTCAAAAAAATTATGTTACATCACAATCACAGATTACCTATCAAAATCACAAAAAAAATCAACTGTCACTAAAATTTTAGTGTGGCTGCAGGACTATTATGGTCCTGAGTTTTAGTTCTGTGGTTAATACAAATATGTGATAATTATGGCACATATAAATTAATGGTAGCCAATTCTCATTGAAATAAGTAATTCGCACCGGTTTTCACCTCATACCCTATTTTTTAATGTGTACTTTGCATCTTGTAAGACGAATTAAACAAAATGAAATTCAATAATTTCAAATTTCAGGAAATTCTTCAACTGAAAAATGTAATTGGCAGCTGACAATTATGACGTTCCCTGTCATTTGATATGGTGGCTGGTGGCGTTGTTCGTTGTCACATTTACAAAACAAGATGGAAGCTACAGCGTTATTAAATGATTTGTTAAGTTATCTCAGAAGTAATTAAAGAGTTTAAATTCTTGCTTTAAAGTACTTTTTAAATTTAGTGTATTGCGTAAATATGTGAAATATGAAGTTAAGTGTATATGAAGCCTAATACACGGACTCAAAGATCGATAAACAAACAAGTGTAATTGATTAAATATTAAATACCTCGCCTAGAAGCGCGAGAAGTGTTTCTAATATTGTTTTTAATTTTATAGGTAGTTATATTGTTGTTAAATATTTGTAAATAAGTGAATTCTGTTTGTAGATTTTATTCATAAAGATGTTTTAGAAAATTAAATATGGCTTTTTGTTCTGCATGTAAGCGTTTTGGCGGATTAAACATCCTGTCATTTCAGATTTGTTACTATTTCTTTAAAATATGTAAATAAAGATTTTTGTTCATGTTAAAAGCAATTTTTGTTGGGTGTTTCGTTATAATGTTTATATGGTAGCTATTTACTGCTAGTAACAAAATAAATTAATTTTTAAAAGAGTAACATTATAATGAAGCAATAGAGACTCGATAAAATTAAATAAAAAAAATATGTTTTAGATCAACTGAAAATGGCAAATACAGTAGTTAAAGTTTCTGATATAAGGGATGAAGAACTAGATGATAGTTTACTTTTATTAGTTGGCGAAGATGGAACTGTAACTCCAGATCAAGACACCGTGGAAACATACCTAAGTAAGTAAATATAAAATCTATCTTTCCAGTTTTAAATAGATTGGAATTTTAGTAAATAGTTCAGCATGTTTTACTAACCAAGTAACAAAATTAAAACTCAAAGTACTACAGCCAATTGCACTGCGAATGAAAATAAAAAATATAACATTAAGTAAGCTCTGACTAATGACAAATTTTGCTCTACATTATAAATCATAAGGGTGAATTTATATTTAAGAATTACAATAAATGTTCAAAATAACTACCTCCATCTAGCCCATTGTCTATATATATTTTGTTGTATCACATTTTAAGACAACAGAAGTAGATGCTGAGCATACAAATTGACCTTATCTTCCAATCTATTTTGAGGTTATGTAATGTTTCTAATGATAATAAATAATTTGAGTTTTTAAAAAATTCTGGTTGAAATATTGAATTTAAATGATCATTAATAAGTTATGAATGGATGAACTAAGTAGTTTTCACCAAATGTAAATTATTATAGCCAATTGCATTAGATGGACTTGAAAAATTAAATGTTGTACTTTTTGAAGATTTAGGTACTGTTATTGAAGTGTGACGATTTTTTGTTATCTAAGATTTCCTGTGCTCTGTATCAATAAATTGCTTACCTTTAGATATCTCATTTATATGTATGTAAACTCCTTCAGTTACTGTGTCTTCAAACAAAAATAGGTACCAGATATTTTCAAAATTAAGTTACAACACACCATACATAATTGAATTTTCACATAATGTGGGTTCATGCAATTGATATCTTCTGTAATACAATACTTAATTATGGAAAACGACACTAAAGAAGAATTAATTTCCTAGAAGCTTCAATCCAAAAAGTAAATTAACATAATTTCAATTATTAAAATTTTCGTAAAACCCATAAAAAAATGGCCGTTGTTTCCAATTTGTCAAACGTCAACGTGTCAATTAAAATAAATTGCAAAATTAAAACAAAAAAAAACATGATGACAAGTCAATTTTATAATAATGCATACAAATACTCTAAATTATTACCAATTTCAAATTTAACTTTAGTGAGATCGTCCAAAGTCTCAATTTTATTCATAAAACTTTTCAACATCAAAAAATATTGTACTTTTTCTTCACCAGTTAGGTTCACCTAAAATCTTGATTGTAAATGGATGAGCTTTAAATCCGCGTATTTCCTACTAAATACTGTAAACAACCCTTTACTTAGACAATCCCTGCTTCAAATTTTAAATAAAATTAAGATCAAATTGGTCATGAACTTTCTATTTTTGACATGTCCATGTCTATTTGTATTACTAAGGATAAATGTTCGTTTCAGAGCAAAGGAATGGTCCCACAAATTTGCAAATTATGAAATTTAATAGAACTGAAAAGCAAGGTATCGACATAACTGTCGATACCGTTACTTATGTACCGGATGTTGTCAGCGAAGGTGAGAAAAAAACTTATTTATACTTTTAAATTTTCACATAAATAAACATATAAAGGTTTTAATTCAGTAATATGTTTATAATTATATCTAATAGTCTCTTCCAGAAAAATATCCAATATTTTGTATAATTGTATTATACTTTGTTTTTAAAAGAAAGGGTAGGAAAATAAAACTCAAGCGTTTTCCATGTTAGTGGTCTTTATTGAGGTGTTGGACTTTATATAGTACATCTTGATAATAGATTAGATGGAACAAATAAATGTCAATAATTATTATGGCTTATTAAAAATATTTTTTATTAATTTCAATCAATTTATTTTCCAATGCTATTTGTTTTTATTGTTATAGAAGTAGTAAAGTGTAATGTAGACGAAGTTGCAAGAAATCTATATAACTTTAGATTGGATCACGACTATACACCACTTACATCACCTAAGAGTGTGAGCTCACCAACAATTATTGGAGATGATGATGAGTTGGCCAGAACACTTAGCATTCTCGATGGTCCAGAACCAGGACAATGTATATCTGCTATGAATTTGTCTGAACCACCTCCCTTAATAATGTCGACACCTAAAATGAAGCCAAAGGTCAAGATAATACAATCCATTACAATAACCCCTCCGAGTGCTACCAATAATAAAGTTTCTGGCCCTCCTTTATTAACACCCGAGGTCTCGCTTCCTACTTTATCAAAAATTGATATGAAATCATCAGCATTACGGGAAAAATTTGTTCATTCTAATACAGAAAAGAACGATGATGAAGAGACAATGGAAGCAGAACCACCTCCTAAACTCACTCCTATCGTAACTCCAAGAGCCAAAATGAAGACGGTTAAGACAATTAAAACAATAAAACCTAAGATTTTGAAAACTAAAGAAGTAATTCAACAAGAAAGTACAGATGAAGATGATGAAGAGTTTTTAGATGAGGGACTAGACGTATCATTGGAAGAAAATAGTGATGATTCTGACTTTGACATAGAACAGGTGATGAAAACAAAAATATCTGCTAAAAAAATGAATAGAAAATTGAAGCAATTCGAATCGACTAAACAGACACCTGGGAAAACACCAAGAAGAAGAAGTAAGGCTAAAGAACAAAAGGATTCAAAAAAAGATACTCCCCAAGAAGAAACATCAGAGGAAAACTCGAAACAGAAAAAAGAAGAGTCTAAAGAAACAGATAAGCTAGCCGAAAAAGAGAAACAAGAAGCTGAAGTAAAATCGGATAAAAAACCGATAAAAAAAGAAAAGAAAACACCGAAACCGATACCCGACGATTTTGCTTTATTTTCCACGCCAGATATAATTAGACGGGTAGGAGGGAAGGAAACAAATACTCCAGAAACCCCAAATAAACCAGCGAAAATTGGTATTCAAGAAATGAGAAAATCTATAGAGAATCCGCTGTCTCCTGTTAAAAATAGACTCAGTGTTGATTCGAAGGAAAAGGATAAAATATCTAATAAGGTAAACAATTTAAAAAAAATATGTAGAGAATTATATTGAAATTTTGTGTATTTTCAGGTTAAATCTGTTGAAAACAAAAATAAAGATCTTAAAGAAAGGAGAATCAGTCTAGGAGAATTGAAAGCGAAAAGGTTAAGTTTGGATGAAAAGACAAAGCCTGAAAGGAGAGTATCGGATGCGAGGAAAACTGAGAAACCAACAAAGGTCATCGAAGGGTCTGGATCATACATGGAAATGCCATCAGTAGAAGATATCAGATCAATAATATTAAATGAAGACACAAAGTCTTTTACGATGGATTCAAATGTAAACAACTCAGTAAATCAAAACTTGGATTCCAGTGACATTAATTTGGATACGACTGGATTAGATTTAGATCCTGCGTTACTGGAAAATTTGAACAACGACGAAATTTCCGAGGATATTCTCTACCAAGTCGCTCAGTCGTTGGTATCTAATCCAGAATTACAGAATGCTATCGATAAAGGTATCAACGAAGGTGTTCTAGATCCCATGGCAGTCGATAATGTTAATGTTTGCGAAGGAAATATTTCAGAACCGGTAAGTATTTAATTTTATTAAAGTTCCCCTTTTGGAATTTATAAGAATGTTCTTTTTAGGCTGCAAATGATGAAATTCTACAGGGAGCCACACAAATCGTAAGACCTGATGGTAGGGTTATAATAATTCCGCCTGTGGAAAGACCTTCTACGAGAAGTCGGAACAAAAAGCCTGTAGAGGAAGTTAAGCCTTTCAAGTATGTACATTTTTTTTATGTTAAAAAAGGAATGTTTTTGTTTTCACCAACTGTCATGTAACTGTAGACTCCGTAGGAGGCTGCTGAAAAATGTTGTCAATCTGTACAAGAAAAATCATGTGTAGATATTAATTCCGTTGAAACATATTCTTTTTAGGCCGGTGCATAAACCTTTGGACGAAGAACACGTGTCTGGAAACGAACTTGACAGTTCCAACGATGAAGAGGAAGAGTCCGAGGACGATCCTAATAAACTTTGGTGTATATGCAACCAACCGCACAATAATCGCTTTATGATTTGTTGTGATACGTGCGAAGAATGGTATCACGGCAAATGCGTCAATATTACAAAGACCATGGGACAGCAAATGGAAGCAGAGGGAAGAGAATGGATTTGTCTGTTTTGTAAGGTACAAAAAGTTTTGTAATTTTTGTGTATCGATTAAAAACTTGAAAAATAAAATTTTTTCCGCAGGATCCAAAACTGAAAAGACCACAAGCAGCAGCAAGAAGAATTCGGAAAGCTTCCAGAAATTCTAGAACGTCTACAGAAAGTGTCGGAAGCTTAAGTAAAAAAGCAGATGGTACTCCATCTGCGAGCGCCATTCCTTGTGTCGTTTGTCAAAAACCTGCTAGATCGAATTCCATTTATTGTAGCGAAAATTGCATTCTCGCGCACGCTCAAGGAATAGAGAGAGTAAGTAAATGTCATTTCAATGTTTAAATATCTGTTAATTATTGAGAGGTAATAAAATTATAAATGAAAATACCCAATAACCAAGATTTAGCTGACGCCTCGGCAGATAACAATATTATCCTGAGGTGGGTTAAAGGGCACGACAGGAGTAAAGGAAATCGCATTGCTGATTCTTTAGCCAGGGAAGCCGCTGGACTAAAAATTCTAGGACCCAGTGACACCTACGGCCTAACGACTTCGACAATTGCGGAACTAGCCAAACGCTACACCCATACTCAATCCCTTAAGAGATGGGATGAAATCAAGGAATGCAGACTTGCCAGGATCACCCTGGGCGACCTTGGGAAGCTGGAGCCGAAAAAATGTTTGGCTGTGACCAGGAAAAACCTACGTTTAACAGTAGGATTTCTGACTGGTCACTGTCAACTAGGGAAACACCTCCATACTATGGGGCTAGTGGACACACCTCTATGCAGGATGTGTGAACAGGAAGATGAAACTGTCAGGCATGTCTTATGCGAGTGTCCGGAGTTATCGTCAATAAGAGAGTGTGTGTTCGGTGAGTCTTGGCCTACACCTGCCGATATAAAGGAGATGTCTCCTAGTGACCTGTCCACCTTCCTGAGAAGGACAGGATGGACAATGACCTAGGAAGACAACTCCTCGGGAGGATGTACAATGGGTCACATGTGGCCTAAGTGCTGTGAGCCTACACTCACCCTCCCTACTCTACAGATACAGAACCCACCCAAACTGGCCGCTTATTAATAAATAATGTACAAAATGATTTTACAGCTTCATCTTTAAAGCGCTCTAGCTCCCTTCAGAAGATTTTTTGTGAAATCGACAGCTTTTGCCGTTCTTTTATTTTTGGACACTCTGTATTTAATAAGGTATAATTCTACTTTTTTGCAGGTAGTGGTTTTTGAAAGATCAACTGGTAAAATGATAACTGGTAACAAAGCACCAAGCGCAGGGAATCTGGACCAGTGGCTCAAGGAACATCCTGGCTATGAAGTTGTTAGATCCGGAGGAAAAGTGGTTACAGCAAAAGTAAGTTCGTGTCCTTAGGCTTTGTTGTAATTAATTATGTTATTTTTAGGCTGGAAATATGTCCCAAACAAAACTTAAATTAGTAAAGAACAGTAACAACCATGGAGTTTCTTTAGCCGTACAGAAAAAAGGTGGAGTTAATGTGGGAGTTATGAAACACTCACCGAAACAGCAAGCGGAACAGCAACTTCAACATCAACAAGTAAAAACTGCTCTTAAAGCAACTCTAATTGGAGTTAAGCAAGGGGTGAACAAAGTACAAGGCAGTTTGAAGGAATCGCCAAAACAAAAATTATCCATTGATCCTCCATTAAAAAGTCCTACAACTGTAACTCCGCAAAAATCAAAGTTGGTGCAAACGACCTTGAAAAAGAATCAAGGTAGTACCGAGAAAAAAATTAAAACTACTCCGGTCTTGGGAATGAAAGAAAAGTTGGCGTTGTTGGTATTGGATAAGCCGCTAACGGTGAGATCATCGCCGGCTTCAAAAGAAAAAACTCCCGTCGTGGTTAAAGAAAAACCAGCAGCAATCAAAGAGAGAAGTTCGAGTGTAGGTACAAAAGAAAAAAGTACCCCGAAAACGCCGAAGCAGAGAAAGGTAACGCGTAAAATTAAAAATATTTTATTTTATTGAATTAATTTATTATTTAGGATAGCGTAAAAGATAAGGATGATACAACGCCGCAAAAACCGGCCGAAAATATCCGGGAAACCGTCAAAAATACAGTTTTCGAACAATTAACTAATCGGTTGAAAGGAGTTGATGTCGAATTGAAATTAACCGATGATGAAGTAAAATCTATATCGACCGAAATAGAAACGCAACTTTATAAATGTTTCGGTGATACTGGACAGAAATATAGAACTAAATATAGAAGCTTGATTTTCAATATAAAAGATGTCAAGAATCAAACTTTGTGGAGACGGATCTGCGAGAAAAATATAAGTGCCTATGAGTTGGTAAGTGAAAAGTTTATTCCTATGTTAGTTACAAGTGTCCCATTTTTTACTGTCTTGTTTATCTTTCGTGCAGGGGACTCCAGTCGTTTACTACAATGTTCTAACTGTTCAATTAATCTAGCTATGAGTACCAAATGCATTTAGTCGATGTGGTTATTAATAGTTATAAAGTGATGATGTCATTAGTGAGCCCTTAAGACTTTGGCATTTTTAACTGCTTAACATTTTTACTCTGCTCTCGAGCTGTGTAAATACCACGGGTTTAGTTGTCAATTCGTTCTTGTAAATATCCTGAAAATCGCCTGGTTTTTCACCTAAATGTTATTAGTATTTTGTCCCGTCCACTGTTGATGTTTATTTGAAATTTGCAGGTTAGATTATCAACAGACGATATGGCAAATCAAGAACTTGCACAATGGAGAGAAAAGGAGGCTAAACACCAACTGGATATGATTAAAAAATCCGAATTGGAACTATTGAACTGTAACCGACAGTATGTTTTGAAAACGCACAAAGGTACATCTATACAATTTAAAAGTTGATTCCTACATTTCCTATCCAAAAGTCTTGAACTTTAATTTATTAGTAGCAGTAATTTTTCTGTATCGAAGTGATTCTTTTTAATTGTAACACTGTACAATGTTCTTATAGGTGAGCAAGTAGTAGAAGACGATATTGGTAACAAAGTAGATAACACGGAAATGATAAAAAGTTTAACGGAAGGCTCGGCTTTAGATTCGGGTGAATCTAGAAGTGACAACTCCAAAGAACGCGACAAAAAAACCAGTTCCAAACATCGGGATAGAGAAAAGAAGATGAGAGATAAAGATTACGGAAGTCACAGAGTATCAAGCAGAGACAGGTAATTTTTCCTTAAAAATTGGTTTATACTGTAACGTTTTAATAACCTCTCATTTCCAGAGACAAAGATAGGAGTAGAAAACGATCAAGAAGCCGAGATAAAAAGCGCAGCGATCGAAAAAAACGGTCACGATCTAAAGAAAGGGATAGAAGTAGACATAGAAAATCATCTCATAAATCATCGAGGCACAAGAAAGACATCTTTTCATCGACCGATAAATTAGATAAAAAAGCTAAAGAAATTCTGGAACAATTGGTGGATAATAAGATAGTTCCGCCGTTAGAAGATAGGTTGTGGAAACATGTGCCTCAAGAAGACATAGTTCCAGGTAAGGGTAAGTGTAGATCCCCTTATCGTTTGTCATCCGTGTTGTATTTAACCCACTGTAATATATTTCATTTAACACTGATTAATAATAATTCGTAGCTTTAATTTCATTTAACCAAAACTTACAACAAATCACTTTTGTTTTTGTGCTTATGCCCGTTTGCACGGTTGGGCAGCACAATATTAAATTCCTGATTTGGACCGCTTGATTTAGGTTTGGGTTTTTTCGTGAGAACCTCATAAAATCCAAATAATCGACATTTCCAAACAACAAACGATTCAAATGTGACATTTGTTAATTGTTTGTTTTGTCACTATCGTCAGTGTGACCAACTAAAAGCGTTTTTTATGACAAGAATGACAGTTAATGTCTACCATTCAAAACATAAGATTTTTGTAGTTTTTTATCATCTATATTGCTTCATTAAAACAATGAATAAACCCCGAAGGGTAAATCTTAAAATATAAAATAACGTTTTAGCTGAATTATCAACGCATCGGTGGCCAATAATTCTAGGAACTTTTGGAACGTAATCAGAAGAATAAAGAGACACAACTGAAAATATACATAAACGAATATCAAATAATAAAACTGACATCTGACATAACTAGGTACATAATGACAGAAATGACATGGTGACTTACCAAAAAATCCTAGAATTATTAACAACCGATGCGTTGAGTATTCAGCAAAATTTTTATTGAGGATCTGTGATCGGTGTGGGGAAATTTTGTGAGGAGAGGTAAATCATCAGTGGAAGTTGATTTTAGGGCTGAGGTGTCAACTTCTTCGTTTCCTCTTATTCCCATGTGTAATGGTACAAATAAAAAAGAGATGTTTTTACCTCGCAAGTTGTAAAGTTCCTTTTTAATGAGTTCATGGATCGTGTGTGATGGATATACATTTTTCAGATCTATTGGGGTGCTTACTGAGTCAGAGATAATAAGAAAGTTGCTTTCATTAGCTGTTTTGCATATTTTGAGGGCATGGAGTATAGCAAACGCCTCTCCAGTATATATACTACAATTTTGTGGCAGACGCATAGCAAATTTTGTATCTTTGCATATGTAAGCTGCAGCATTTCCACCAGTTGTTTTGGAAGCATCAGTGTAAATGAAAGAAAATTTCGATGCTAGTTAATTAAAAAAGTTTTGTATCTGGATTGGAGTGGTGGTCTGTTTTTGATAGAATGTTAGAGATGTTTCTATATGTGGTATTTGAATGATCCATGGAGGGATATTTAATTTTGATGTTAGAGAGTATTTAAATTTCTCAATGTCGTAACTCATATTTCGGATTCTTTGGTAGAAATGTAACTTTTTTGTGGGTTTGTTTCTAGAAAAATTTATGGTGGTATTTTTAAATGTTGAGGAATATGCTATGCCGGCAAATGCTCTCCCTAAACTACGTGGCTGGAATATCAGCAAACATCTCCAACAAATCACTTTTGTTTTTGTGCGTATGCCCGTTTGTACTATCGGGCAGCACAATATTAAATTCCTGATTTGGACCACTTGATTTAGGTTTGGGTTTTTTCGTGAGAACCTCATAATTTCCAAATAATCAACATTCCCAAACAACAAATGATTCAAATGTGACATTTGTTGATTGTCAGTTTTGTCACTATCGTCAGTGTGACCAACTAAAAGTGTTTTTTTTTTGACAAGAATGACAGTTAATGTCTACCACTCAAAACATAAGATTTTTGCAGTTTTTTATCATCTATATTGCTTCATTAAAACAATGAATAAACCCCGAAGGGTAAATCTTAAAATATAAAATTACGTTCCAGCTGAATTATCAACGCATCGGTGGCCAATAATTCTAGGAACTTTTGGAACGCAATCAGAAGAATAAAGAGACACAACTGAAAATATACATAAACGAATATCAAATAATAAAACTGACATCTGACTTAACTAGGTACATAATGACAGAAATGAAATGGTGACTTACCAAAAAATCCTAGAATTATTGGCAACCGATGCAATGAGTATTCAGCAAAAACGATTTCAATTTTAAGATTTACGCTTCAGGGTGTATTCTTTTTTTTAATAATGCAATGTAGATGTTCGCAATGATAAAAAAATCTAATTTTTAATGGTAGACATTAACTGTCGTTCTTATCATAAAAACCACTTTTTGTTGGCCACACTGACCTTAAACTGAACTCCATTAAGTCGTTGCATGAATCTGCCTTAACATTTTAAACGTCAGTGTACTTCGATAACCTTTAACTTAGTTTGCCACTTGACATTATCATCTTAACCGTTTTCTAAAATGCTTTATGATTTTATATTGTACACTTGAATATTTTGTTGTGTTTTGTATTAAAATCTATTTTCTTTTATCAGCGATAGAAAGTGATAGTGATCATGAACCCTCTTCAACGGTCACTATCCCTACACCTCCCAGAGTATCGGAAAACGAAGAAGAGAAAAATCGTAAGTTAAATTAGTTGATTTTATTGACGTATTTTTACCATTTTTTTTTGTCGTTTTTAGAACCGATATCACCAGAAAAAGAAAAGGAAATCGACTTTAACGTTAGAAGTATGTCTCCGCCACTTCCGTCAAAACCTACAGAAATATGGCGGGGAATCATCAATATGGTGGATGTTGCTCAAATATCTATAACCGCTCACGAAGTATCAGGTTAGTGGTTTATTAATTGTTGTATGGAACATACACATGATAAAAACCTTTCAACTGTCATAAACAGTACTAACAATTGTTATAATTTTGTCTACAGGCGATTGCAGTGGCTTAAACAAAGAACTAACTCTGAATTTAGATATAGTCGGAAGGATATCTCCGGATACCGTTTGGGACTACATCGGCAAGATGAAATGTTCCAATAGTAAAGGCATTTCATTGATACGATTAAATGCTACAAATATTGAAGAAAAAATGCCGTATTTGGCTTTGTACAGTTATCTTAGCAGTAGAGATAGATTGGGTGTCGTCAAAAGTTTAAACAAAGCCGTCAAAGACTTTTACATATATCCACTTGCACCGCAAAAGCCTATACCACAAGTTCTCTTGCCTATTAGCGGACCAGGTGAGTTTTTAGTATCAGTATAATACATTGAGATTTTAATGTTATATTTTTCAAGGTTTCGAGGAATCCAGACCGGCTCTTTTATTAGGAATCATAGTTCGAGATAAACGGAAACGTCCTTACGTAGATTCTTCTTCCATGAGCGGTGGATCGGTTTCTAAGAAAACCAGAATGACCACACCTCCTCTTCCGGTTGCTCCACCTCCTACAGTACCTCCTCCCCCTCCACCGCCACCTAGATCGTATACACCACCTCCCGTTAAAGATCCAAGGCTAATAAATAAAACGCCGTCGGTTGTATCACCGATTCCGCCTCCTGTAGTTCCGATTACAGTACCACCCCCCTCTTTGACAATCCCAATAACAATTCCTCCTCCTATAATACCAATAACTGTGCCTCCTCCAGTTGTGTCAACTGCATCGGAGAAAGCCACCACTCCACCGCCGCTTACGGACGAGGGAGGTGAGTTTTGTTTATTTTTTAATGTTTACTTATATAATAATATGTTTTTTTTGTATTTAGATGAACCCTACAGTCCGGGAGATTCTTCCAGTCCGGATATTCAAATTATCGAAACCCCTCCAAAACTGTCTTCCGCTAGGGAACCATCTCCCATATGTTATCCTGAAATACCCGGTAAGTACAATTTAATAATACTTGATGCTACAAGATTGGAAAGTGGTGTCGAGCCATAGAGAGTAATTTAATGTTGTCTGTATAGTTGACGTAAAACATATAGTGCAGCTATCTAATCGTATATCGCCTCTTTAAGTTATGTTGCGGAGCTAAACTCTGAAAAGTATTTATATTATTTTCGTCTATACTTCATTTAAAAACCAGGAGGAGTAATTTGAATTTAAGTTAGCAATTCTGTAGACCTCTGATTGGTCAGATTTTGCCCAGTTTCACACAACACTTCGTAGCATTGACATCAGCTGATAATTTATTAATTTCCATTTTTGACAATTCTGACAAATGAATATGCTTATTTTTGTTGTTATTTTATTATTTTTACTTAGTTTCCACTCTATTTCGTTAAAACTGAGTTCCTTTAAAACCTTCAGTAAGCAATTGTATTGAATATCTGCAATTATGGATCCTTCTACTTCGAGTACAATGCACAATGAATGTGTGTAAACAAATATAATATATTGGATGAAAAACCAAAAATATTCATGTTAAATCCAAAATGTCTAAAACAGTTGGAGGCGTGGATGATTTCTTTGTCCATCATTAGGTTTGTTCTCACAAAAAATCTCTGACAAATAATAGACAGTTTTCAAACTAATGTTAACACGCATGTCTGTTTGTGATCGATCCGGAACAGCTTGTACGAACAGTTGACAATTGAAAATATATAGGCTAGCCTAGCAGGTAGGTGATCTGTGGAAAGAAAGGGAATATAACCTCAATTAACTACAAATTTTATTTACGAGTTCTGAATCATCAGATGTCTCAAAATCACTCATTGTTAAATATATACTTCCCTAAAATAACGAAAACCGAGAAAATAAACTCCAACAAACAAACACAACACAAATATGACAAATGTCAAAAGTTATTTGATGTTAAAAAAACACTGCGCATGATCCGGACATATTGTAAAAGATCCGCAAACTGTTTTGACAGTTTGCAGAGTATCCACAACACGTGTGTGAACACAGTACCGCGGATTTCCAATCGATCAGAAATCTTTGTAGGATCGCTTTCGAGGCTTTGCGCCGAATCCGGATTGTCAAGGACTGTCTGTGATGCTTGTGAGAACAAACCTAAGGTATATTTAATAGATTTGGAACACGACTGTTAAGTACTTTCTCGGAACATACCCTTTAGTAACTAATCTGTTAACTTTTAGTGGTGTCAGTAAGGCTTTTCAAATTACTCCTCCTGGTTTTTAAATGAACTATACTTACCAAACATAATTCTATATTGTATTTTTACCCATCAGTCCATTCTTTCTTAACCGTATCGTGTGTATCGTACCAAGTTTCGTCCAAATAGATAATAGACCGGTTTTCTTCTCTATACTTAGTTACTTGTTCCAACTATGTATACCGCATATCGACTATTCTTCTGCTTTCCATGACTGTTTGACGTTTATTAATCGATTTGAATCACAATTTTTTAATCCAGTTTTCAATGTTTTTTTACAGCACTTTACATTACTGCCGGTATTTGTCAATTTATTTGTTATTATTTCAATCGTAGGTAACTTATTACTTTTGTAACAGTCATATACGGTGGTTTTTAATAATTTTATCAAAGGTTTCACCAATCCTTCATCACATCGCTTCTTGCGTTCATAGTTGACAGAGGAATTTCTGTTAAATCAAATACTGCTAGCATTAATTCTGTTTTTTCATCAAAACCAAACTTTCCTCGTAGATTCTTATACACATTGAAACATATTTTCTGTGCTTCCAAATTTAAATGTCGTCGAATCCTGTTTTCATTACTCTCACTATCACTAAAATCATCACTCTCAACACTATTATTTAAATTTTCGTCATCGTTACACACAATATTTTGGACCGAACTCGATTTTCCCAAGGAAGCCACATGGTGAATATATAATTTTAAACTAAAAATATAATTGCCAATAAACATACACATGTCAGACCACCGACTAAAGAGAACACCTGCAACACCCTCTCTCAAAAATAGTTATAGTTCAGTCAAACTATTAAAGTTTAGAGTCTTAGAGTCAAACAAAAAGCCGACAACTTTAAGTTCGCACAATATGTTTTACGTCAACTATACAAGCTGACATTATTTGAATTAGTTCTTGTGTGATGAATATCTGAATAAACGTTTTCAGGTCTAACTATGGGATTTCCCTCAAGTTCGCTAGACGTACAAAGGCAGATCGAGGAGTTGAACTTGAAAATCGAAAAACAAAAATCCGAAATTACCAGCATGACGAAAAATATCGTATCTGCCAATATATCACAAACACTGGTAAAGTCCTCCTCTGACATAGGAACTTCCGCACTAGCCAACATTGCTTTACCGACAAATCTTCAACAAATATTGGACAGCATCAAGTCAATAGGAGATGTAAGTCGAAATTTTTAATTCCTCAGCTTTGTGTAACTAAATTTATTTTTCCAGACAACTGAATCAAGTTTGCCTAAAGGTAACGTGCAAACTGATCTTACCATCCCTTTGATGATTCCGAAGAGTTTTTCTCGACCTTTAAATAACAACAGTACACCCGTACATAATCCGCCCAGCGATACAATACCTCTGAAACTCCCCACCAAACCTCTTATCAAACCATCAACAGTTAATTCACCTGGGCTAGAGGATAAGCCAAGTGTTTTGAGTTCATTGAGCGAAGAAGAATTGATAAAGAAAGCCGCTGAGATGCTGGGAGAAACGGAAACTACTGTAGAAAAAGTTTCTACTCCGCCTGTGGCTAAAAGACAGAAAACGGAAATTTGTCTACCACCTGTACCCGGGATGGAGGATGAAATCTAGTAGATATGATTAGAGGATATTTTAATATTTGTGAGGTAAAGTGATGAAACGGAAATGTATATAATGTGCATTGTAAATATATGTGAAAAATATCAAATTTATTCAAAAATTTAATGAGAGCAGGGGTAGGGTATTATATATGATATTTTTTTGTTTACTGTTTATTTTCGACCATATGCACATTCTTTTTTTTTCTAGGATCGTAATAAACATAAATATGATTGGTATGAAGTAAAAAATCAAAAAATATTTATTACGGAAGTGAGGATATTGATAAAACTTGCAGGCTTTGACTAAAGCTTATTACTCTTTATGGGCAGTGTCCTGTTTTCACAATATTACAGTGGTTTTTATATTTACGACGTTTACATTTATCCTAACCTAAATATTGAACGTTGCAGCAACATTTGATACTTATGTCAAGTCAAAAGTGTCAAATGTCTGACTTATAATAGCTTTGATTGATTGATTTCGCATCGGTCTCTTATAGCATGTTGTTGCTTCGTAAAAACTAGTTTTGTTTATTTCTAGACGGTATCGCTGGAAATAACGTCGAACGTTCATATATCAAATGAAAAATTTGTCACTGTCGGCCGATTGACAGATGACATTTATAAAGTAGTATTATTTAACGAATACCTTCGGATGGACATGTTGTGTATAAATGAGGCACTGTATAAGTTGAAATATTAAATAATAGAAAGTTTTATCAGTTTGCACGGTTTCGTCTTAAACGTGTTTGGTTCATTATTTTGATTATATACTTGAAATATGTATTGCCAAAGTCTCGCACATAATTTTATATTTGGACCAAAACCATGTGTGTCAGTAAAAGCTGTCATTTTTTTGATATTTAAGGGTTTTTTAATCTGCCACACTAAATTATGACCCATTTACAAACGGGAATTCTAGTTTGGTCACTATTTATTCAATATTCAAAATGTTTGGGATTATAATCGCTCTTTCATCCACCATTTCTATTCCTTTTTTCCTAGCAAGTATATATTCCAATGTTCCCTTTACATTTGACTGCTTCTTCTTTATTTTCAAAATTGAAGTTTCTCTTATATGTATGCTTTAGTTGGTGGCCTAAGATTGTTTTGTTTCGCTTTTTATTCCTGGACCTCTACTTCTTTCTTCACATTTTGGATATTTTTATTCCCTTTTTCGTTTTATTTCCAAACTTCTGCCTTTTCAAATTATTGATAGATTATTTTGCCTAATTTGATTGCTTGTAAGTTCTCGATTTAATATTCACGCCTTTGTAATGTCCAATAATCTATAGGAACGTGTAATATTTAGTTCTTTTCAATTTTAATTTGTGAAATTAAAAATTTTTAGTTAGTTCGTTGAAATATAAAAAAATATAAGTACAAATTATTAAAATTAAATTTGTTTTTTGATTATAACTATTTTAGTAGTGGTTACGATTATGATATAAAAAGAACTTTGTATTTATTTTAGTTTATTGCTTTTTTTTATTTAATCATCGCATTTCATTGTGAAATCAAACTTTTTTATTATTTTAAAAATATGAATAAATCTCCTCAATGCCACGTTCATTTAAAATACTGATTATTTTGAGACGTTTTACCAATTCGATATACCTTTTGTCCCTCAACATTTTAACTGTCCAGTATCTGGAACAGCGTTCACATCACAAGTATAAAATTTGACAGTCAAAACTGATTTACTCCCAATAGATTTGACAAGATTTGAACATTGTGTCAAATGTCATACGTCAAGTGAACAGTTTTCGAGGTATTGGTGTGTCAGAACGTTTTGGGATATCTGGTATGTCAAAATAAACTTTTACAAGTGAAATATCGATTAAAACAAGATTTAAATTACTAAAAAAAAAGTTTCCCGGTGTAGTAATTGGTATTCTTCATCAAGATGATTGGTATATATATATTTTTGGATTACTTGTATATAAATGTATAATTTTTGTACAGTTATAGGATTAGGAAAGTAGATTAGAGGTACTTAATTATATTTTGTAAATAATTTTTAAATAGAAATAATTTTCTATAGTACACTATTAATTGTATCAATTATATTTCACACGGTTCAAGAAAAGATAGGTAACGTTTTTATTCAATTCATCTGTTTTTATGTAATATAGTTGTTTTAGAGATCGTTTAGAAAGAATAAAAATTGCATTTATATTTTGGTTGTTTGAATCCCCACAATATTCCTTGATAACTTATATCCAGATGAAGCCTTTACACATCCAAAGTTGGGTGAATGTCGTCATTGTCAACTTTCCAGTTGGTTGAATGTTGTCATTGTCAACTTTCCAGTTGGTTGAATGTTGTCATTGTCAACTTTCCAGTTGGTTGAATGTTGTCATTGTCAACTTTCCAGTTGGTTGACATGTATATAGATGTAGACTATGACATTTTTACGGGTAGGTCAAGGAATAAATTTGGCATTACTCAATTAATAAATATTCATTTCTTTAGTTAGTTACAATAAATCACATTCAACAGATTATAGGAAAATAATTTTGGCCTTATTCCAACTGTAGAAAATATATGAAAAATATTGGCTATAATAATATAAATATTTGACTATGGATCACTAACAAAATTGTGCTTTGCAATAAAATTTCACATCTGTTAAGTACAAAATTAAGTACCATATAGTTAGTGGCAATTTAAAATACCATTTTCCTTAAAATCAGTCTTAGTCTGTTCCAAAATATTTTTGACCAAAATGATTTGGTGCTACTGGATGGACTTCTGAGGTTGATATTTTCATCTATAAAAGAAAAATACAATTTATCTTCTACTTCTTGTACTCAAATTAGTTTTATTTTCACTCCCTAATCAACTTACTAAAATTACTGAACTATTAAAATCAAATCACCTTAGGATATGTGTCTAGCACAGTTTGTACAGCTTGAGGGGTACAGAATAAATTACTAAGGACTATACATTCTTCTTTAACCCCATGTTCTGTCAGAACATGCACTGCTTTACTGACTGTGTTTCCTGTCGACATTATGGGATACATCAGAAGAACCTGAGATTTAACAATTTAAATAAATATGAATAAAGAAAATATAGACAAATTTTGCTTACATGTCTTTGACAGATGTCCTCTGGAAACCTGGCATAAACAACTTTAGCTTCATGAGTATCTATATCCGATTCAACTAAGATTTTTCCTATTCTTATACTCCTACAGCAGTCTCGCAATCCTTGTTCCATAGCTTCGCCAGATCTAACTATTGAAACTCCACAATTACCTGATTTATACTTTAATCCATCATAAGTTGCTCCTGTAGGGGTAATAACATTGCAATCAGTAAACGGCAGCTGATTCAAACTATCCTCTATGACTAATCTTATTAGCCGGTCTGCATAGAATTTGAAATCACTTCTGCTGGTATTTCTAGAAAATAAAATGAATAAATGAAATTATTTTAAAATTGGGTATATTAATTATACCTACCTGTCTCTTAAAATAGACTGTAGCTCTTTTATTTGATCATGAGCTTGTAGTATGTGTAGCCCTTTGTAGTTTTTACAAAATTCATAACCGTTGCACATTTCTTGGTCTTGGCTGCCCATCTTCAGTATTTTTTTATTTTTTTGAGAGAAAAAGTTAGGTTATATTTCAACCACAGGGTTATTATGTGTCTTCTCTTCTTCTTCTTTCTCTTTTATTGAGTAATATTCCAGAGGATAATTTTCACAGCATATACAGAGGAAATATTCTCGTCATGCTCTTATAGACACAAATATCTCTAACTAACTCCAAATGGTGTCTCTCGAACCGAAACTCAACCAGAGTGCATATACGCTCAAACCTAACTCAACTATTAAATCCTTGCAATAATTGTTATTCCAGGGACTTTGTAAAAATGACATAATTTGTGAAAGGCCGATTCTGTCTGTGGCTTTGACAAATGAAAATTGACATTTTTTATTACAAAAAAGAAGATTTCAAGCAACAGAAAATAGAATTGAGCAAAATTGTTTTATTTGTTGAGAATTTCAAAACTGGGAAGTGTTATAATGGAAAACCAAGGTAATTTTTCTCCTCCAACTTACCACAAAAAAATTGATACATTTTTTGGTAACATTTCAATGTAGATATGTATTTTCGTTAACAATAATTTGTACATTCTATTACAGGTCAAAGGAAAATCCGTTTGAGACGACTGGAGCCCAGATCATCTTTAAATAATAATTCACCGCAAGATGGTATGTTACAAAAATGTACAGTAATGTTAAAAAACTGACTTCCTTCCTTAACCTAACAACACACAAAAATACATGCTTTCAATCTACTCCATATTCAATATATCTAATTTGTCATTTTGTAAAAACATTCCTATTTTTTACTACCACTTATAGCTAGCAAAACTAACAGAGTATTTTGATTTTTAAATGTTATTTAATTAACTTTGCAACTTTCTTGTTCAGATGTCATCCAGAAAAATCTAGCACCCTTAAAGCAAAATATACAAAAGAAGATGAGAGCCCAGGAAGCCTACTACCAAAACTCTAACAACGGAGGAGCTAGTCCCATGGTTCGTGATGATAACAAAAAACCAGTTCAACAACGTTTAGGTAGAAAAGTACCATTTATGGGTACCAGCACTTCCATGGTTCCTCCAAAGATGAGGTTATATAAAAATTCCACCCTAAACAATTCTATTACAAAAAAAAAGCCTACAAAACGAAATTATGCACAAATGAGACTAAATAAGATTCGAGAAAAACAAAGATATCAAACCCTTTTAGTAGAAAACAATCAAAATGTAGCAAGAAAAATTAAGCTTCATCGTTTGGCAGCCAATTCTAGCTTACCAAACTTCAAGGTTCAAGTAAGAAACAGTGGTAATTTTACTAACACTCTTATGAATGGAATTAAAAGACATAAGATAGTACTCAACAATGAAATTCAAATTGCAATTAGTCAACTGGAGACTATGTACACAGGAGAAAACTATGTTGTACTTAAGGTTACACCTAAATCCACAAACGTCTCAATGAACGATAGATTTAGTAATTTGAGTTAAGGTAAAGTTGGGTTAAGAACTAGTTGTAGTACCTTCGATTATTAAACAGACTAGATGAGTAATACACAATCCTGGACACATATTTTATCAGCTTTATTTATCAATGACATAATTGAAGAAACAAAAAAAAATGTCTTGATTTTAAACAATATACGACACTGTTATGGTGGAGAACAAAGTAATCTTAATTTTAACGTGGACAGTTTGTGTGAATGCTCTTCTGGTAGGTTATTTGATCGATGTGTCATACAGATATTCAATATTCATTTAAATTTTTTTAATAAAGTTTTGTTAGATGTATGTTTTTCATCAGTTGTATAAGTTTAATTGAAGAAATGTAAATATTACTTCTATAAGTAATCTAAGGTCTACTTATTGTCAGTTTTGTTTTATTAACTAATTTTTTAAAGTACAATATGGCTTTATTAATGTTATTTTCATTTCTACATTAAATACAATCATAATTTTGACAAACAACAATCTTTTTCTTTGATGACTATCCAAAGTAGGCTTTTAAATATCAAAATCTAGCCAGAAAGTTGACGTTTTCTGCTTTCTGTCGTAATTTGACACTATTCATGAATGTAGATAAACAGTACGCTCCTTACCGTTTACGAATATAAATATCGTATGGGCCATAGAATGATTCCTTTACATTTATTTAACCAATTTAAAATACAAAAATCATGAATGTCTACTCGAATACTGAATACTCAATATGAAGAAACGTTTTGTATTTAATTTCATACCAAATTATGCATCTCGTTGAATAATTGAATATCAAATTCAAACTATCATCATAATTATCAAATTTTCAAATATATCTAGTGAAGAAAAGAGCTTTTTCAGGGTCGTAAAAAGACATTTCTCACCTCTAAACTAACGAGGAGTTTGTCATTTAGTTTTTGACAGAGTGCTCCATTTTGTCAGTTGATCTCAAATATATTAAACTTGATAAAAATACAGTATTTGTCTTAAATTGCATTGAAAATGAAATTTCGTGTGCTGAAGCACTGATAATATTGCATAAGACTTACCTGAATCGGTCGAGATGAGGTGGACGATTTGTCTAGTCTGGCCGGGCATCAACTCCAACTGAAATAAAATGAAGAAAACGGTGACTAAATCGTTGAGTAAGTCTGGTATGTAAGAATATCATTATGTTGTACTTTGTGTTTAAAATTTTCGGCTTTTATAAAAAATGTAAATTAATATTTTATCGATATTAAACATATCTTTTTTATAACAGCTAAGTTTGCATTTATTTCATACTGTTTTTAAATGTATATATCTGAACTTTGCTAGAATAAAGATAAACTCTGGCTTTGTGCAACCGGTAGGCGACATCCAGCTTTCAGGGGGGCGCTTTTTCTAGTTTTGTCTGTGATTTCCAGCCGTTATGGACAAATTTGCATAGGCAACACCAACTACACACGTTTACTTCGCAGCACAGAGATATGTCAAGTAGGCTGTCAGATTAATTTAGTAGAACAATTTAAATTTAACAATATTGTAATGTACCTATACCTTTTTGTATTCTTGAAAACCAAAAAGATATTTTCGAAATATTCAATGTTAAAACAAAGTTCAAGAATGCAAATTCTTCAGCATTAGCAGCATCTAAAAATATATTTTTTGATGTAGGTACCGCCGTAAGCAAATACTTAGTAATAAGTTAGTTAACATTTAAAAAATATATTGGGTAGGTCAGGACGGATTCATTATGTTTATCAAGTTTCAAAATAAAAATGATTTTCTACCCTTTACCCCATGTTTATCTTAAACCTTGCCATTAATGACAACCTATGGAGCTCATAGAAGGTTGATATCTAGATCTTATAAAAAATTAGACAATTTGACCTGGGGCCATAAGATTATGTAGTGGGGATATTATAATGTATTCAACTCGGAAATACCAAAAATGTCTGTCGGCATTTATATTTATGAATAGTCAGTTGTGTATATTCATTTTAGGAAGAGTGGAAATGTTTAATAAGTGTTTTTGTAAAAAAGGTTAGAATTCTTTGAATTTTATAGAATGTGAAAAGTGTGGACAAAAAATACTGTACCGGTATGTATTTTATTACTTTTTTAGACAATGGTTTTACGTTTAGTGATGTCCAGAGGATCGCGTTCCTGCATTCGATATTTGTTATATAAGAATGTATTTTCTCAGTTTAATAGCATCGTATGCTACAATTTAGAAATATAGGATAATTACCTACCTAGGTATATCGTTTTCTAAAATCCAAATAAAAAGTGTGAAAAAGAGGCAACTAGGTACGGGTGGTAGGATTTTCATGGTTTGTTTCTATTTAGGTATTTGTCAATCAGATTCTACCAGATATTTCAGCTTTTTAATGTAAGACTGGACTGTTTTCAGTGGGCCTCCCTGTTTGAATCAGTAATAAATTATTTCATCTTTTAAGAAAAAATTTATGTACATATTTTAACGTGATAGCAATTTATTAAAGCAAAATTGTTAATCGTCCTTTTGAATACACGTGCTAGTCGACTGTACAGGTTGTCTCGTTAACTAATAATAAAAATATGTAGTCTTAGTGTATGTTTGGTTGCCTCTACCAAAATCGTTTATGAATACAATAGAATAAAAGAAAAATGTTGTGTACGTTTGGTTATATCTATCGAATCGTTAGAGGTCATTAATCTTAACGTAGAATTTCCATTTAATAAAATCTACGCTTAAGACGTCCAGGAATTTTCTTGGTTATCGGTTATCAAAAAACACGATAGTTTCATCACCATCGTTCACAAAGAAGAATTACCTAAATATTTTAAAAATTATTAATTTCATTAACCATACCCAAAGTCAACTTAGGTACAACTACTCTGTAACCTTCTATTAAGTTTCCTATAGTTGCATCCCAAAAACTAGGTCACGGTCTCAGGGTAACTGGGGGAACGAAATAGAGACAGAAAAAGGGACCAATATTGTCCTAGGATAACTGATCTTACAGCGCAGAAGCAGCCGCCACTCTGCCAAACGTAATAAAGCAGCACACAACTCTCAGCTTCATATAATAATATTATCAATGACAATAATTTTTTTATCATCTATTGTAATTTCGCGGTGTTGGTGAATACGCATTATACAGAGTGACTGATAAAAAGTATTCGATTGGTTTCATATTCTAATTTTGGGTACGGCCACGTTTTGAACTGTGTAAGTAAATTTTCATTTTTAATTCTGTTTAAAGAGTAGGATTTTGTTATTATGTTATTTGCGATTAATTAGATTTGAAGGGTTAATATATATAGTTTTCAGCGTCTAACTCTTTATTTACCTACTTAATATTTATTTATTTGCCGGGTTCACGTGGTTTAAATCGATTACCTACCCTTGCTTCGCTAAGTATATTACTAATTTTTTTCCCCAGGATCACTTTATGTATTAAAGTTTCAAACAGACTGTTTTTCAAAAAGTATTATTTCTTACAGTATTTTTAGTTTTAGTCCTTTTAAATCCCATTTCATATAGATGTATTTAATTTCTACTGTTACTGTATTTTTATTGATAAAAACGGTCCTGGATTGATTTGAATAACAAATTTATTAATTAATGTTTACTTTACCCCCAATACCCGTCGTTCGCAATGATCTATTGATACGATGACTTATGAAATTGATTAGATAAGTAGTTTATCAAAACTTTGATTATTATCATTATCCCAGCGATGTAAATAAATAAAAAATACAAAAGAATAAGGAATGCTAAGAAGAAATAATTATAACCCCAGTTTATTTCAATGGAATTCTATTAATTTCTTTTGTGCTTTCACTAGAATGTAAAATGAAACGTTTTGAAGCTTTATAAAGTTCACGGTCAACTTTACCATTTTGACCTTGAATTATATAAAGCCGAAAAATATATCAATATTTACATGATCGTAAACCAATTTGGTGGAAAAATCCTCATTACCTTTATCAGATAATTGGACTAGCTGACAGGATGGACAGAATTTATTGGGTGCACAGTGAAGGAGAAATAATAAGAAGGCTCAGAATTAGGTTAATAATACACGACAAAAGGACGTTTCCAATCCTCTATTAATTAAAAATGTTAGGTATTGTTTTTGAATGTACTGCAAAAATTAGCATTTGGTTGCCAAAAGCGGGATCGACATGTCCTGTCAACGTACCGTATTAGGCCTGTGGACGGCTAGCGCTGCCACTGATGATAACATCATTCAAAAAATATTTAAAAATAACCAATACTTAGCACGTCCATATTTATACCAATTTGAACAATTATCTAAAAAAGGAAAATTAACATATTTGCCAGGATATAATTGGATTACATACAAAAATCGATTAATTCAATGCCATTCATCAGTGCATATGATATCACGAGTGATAGTGAAGATCATTTTGAAGAAATAAATGATAATTTTAAATATTGTATCGAAGCCCATGTGCAGTGGCGGCGCCAGGGGTGGGCGCCCAACCTAAATTGTTCTCGCCCAACCGTCTGCCGAGCCTGTTAAATGGAGAAAAATAATAGCAAGCCTCATGAATAGAATAAAAGAAAACTTAAACCATCGCTTTCAATATTGGACCGTACTATAAGAAATATTATTTTGAGCTATACAAAAACTGAATAAGTAAAATATCTATATTATTTTATTTTACTTGTTGCTGTCTATTTGATTTATTGCATTTACGGCATGCTTTGTCTGAAGACGCCCGCTTATCAGTCGGAAGCCTTTTAATGTATCATAAAATAAACACCCGCTTTGTCGGTCCGGTCGGTAGTCAGGGTAGTCTGTACTAGGTACATAGAACTTTTTTTGACACGTGCGGTCGCAATATTGTTGTTACAAATCTCTTGCAAGTGGAAGGGTGTCTAATAAAATAGATGTTATGTATTTCTTTACAATTCTAATCTAACGTTTTGCAAATAATGTGTTCCTGTGTAAAATAAACTTTAAAATAGTGCCAGAGTGTTTTTTTATCCCATTTATTAATACTATTAATAATATTAATGCTATAATTGTACATTTAGGCAACGGTTAACACTTTGTATGTACCATAATGTTTACAGTGATCAGAGCACTGGAAAAGTCTAAATGAATGATTAGTCTCTAGAAGATTTTCTTCACTTCAGGAACTAAATAGAAGATAGGTGGTAAGATAGATCTGCTATAGGTCTCAGTGAATGTCACCCAAATTTAAATATAGGTGGGTATACAATATTTGCCTCCATTTGCCGTATGTATGGTGGCCTGTAATAAAATGTAATATAATGAAAAAAAAAACAAAGAAATAGAAATATTATTTTCTGAAAATTTCAGGTAGAGACTTGAGGAGACGCCACTGCTCAGTAGGTACTTCTACAATCAAATAATTGTGAATTAATATTTGTATTATAAAGTAAAGGTAATCTACTAATGAAAAGTAAACAATTTTGGAGTAGGTACCTATTAGCGAAGCAGATGTAATCTAATTAACTCGAAGTTTGATCTATCAATTTTATAAAAATCGTTTTTTTCAATTACATGAAGTATTTAAAGGCCAAAGACATTAGGTACAGCAAAAGCTGGTACAAAAAACCAGCCCTGTTTTTTTCCTTTGATTAGGTATAGGTATGCCGGTATACCTACACTATTTGAATGCGAAAGAATGATTTTATTAAAAAACAGACTGTGCCAGTTGATTTTTCGTCCCAAAAAACCCCCTGTTACCAATTTATAGCCAATTTCAACTCAAAATTCATATCTATATGTAAAATGTTCCCATGAATCCAATGGTGAAGACTAGAACGTTCTACCTCTCCAATTAGTCGAGTTATGGATACATAAAGTTTCAGAAAATGGATTCTCGAATATTTAATTTCCTTTGTGCTATCTCCCTTAATGCTTGGAAATATCAACTCAAAATTCTTTTCTATATGTAAAATGTTCCCCTGAATCGAATGGCGTAGACTAGAACGTTCTATCTCTCCAATTAGTCGAGTTACGGATACATAAAATTTCAGAAAGTGGATTTTCGTATATTTTCACGATTTAATTTGCTCTCTGCTATCTCCCTTAATGCTTGGAAATATCGATTCAAAACTCATTTCTATATGTAAAATATTCCGCTGAATCGATTGGTGAAGACTAGAATGTTCCATCGCTTCAATTAGTCGAGTTATGAGTATTTTTTGTTTTAGAAAGTGGATTTTTGAAAATTTCATTACGTTATTTGAAGGCGAAATAATGATTCTATTAAAAAACAGACTGTGCCAGTTGATTTTTCGTCCCAAAAAACCCCCGGTTACCAATTTATAGCCAATTTCAAGTCGCAAAATTTTTTTTGGTCGGAAATTTTGAAGCAAGGGGTAGGTATGGAAATATTTCGCGATTTAAATTGCTCTCTCCTATCTCCCTTAATGCTTGGAAATATCAACTCAAAATTCATGTTTATATGTAAAATGTTCCCCTGAATCGATTGGCGGAGACTAGAACGTTCTATCTCTCCAATTAGTCGAGTTATGGATACATAAAGTTTCAGAAAACGAATTTTCGAATATTTTTACGATTTAATTTGCTCTCTCATAAAATTTCAGAAAGTGTATTTTCGAAAATTTTCACTATTTTCACATTTATTATTCACAAGGCGGAAACCCTTCAAGTGAAGCTCTTGAAAATGCGTTTTTTCCAACATTTAACTCCTACGACAATTCCATTGTTGTTTTTTTGTCGAGACAGCGTCGCGCGAAAATTTAATTCCTGCATGCTCGCTAGACACGATCATTTTGCATACAATAATTAATTGTTGTTTTGAATGGGTCGATAACTAAATAAACTAATTGGAATCGTGTTATCTTTACCATCACTATCAAAATAAATAATATTGTTGTTTTTTTTTTGCCACTGAAATAATTCCTATAAGTTCCATCACATCAATGGCTTAGGTACGTATTCAAATCCGTCAGCGTAATTTGACGACATTCTCAACATTTAAAATACAAATGTGATAAGATTATTCAACGAAACAAAATTTCTATCTACGATACATTGACTTTGTTGACCTTCAGGAATTGAAATAGTTGATATAGGTAGGATTTTCCTGTTGGGTCAGTTCAGGAAGTATTATCAGTTCTAACACATTTAAATTATTACAATTATTCATGTATATAATCGTTGAGTGAAAAACAAGACTCAACGATATAATGTAAAATTAATATGTTGGAGATAGACTCGAGTGCAGCATCTGTGTTTTATTTGTTGCTGAAGGTACGTACTTCAAAATCAATAACATACTTTTTGTATAAATATTTATAAACACTTATTTTGTTGCTTACATATATATTTTTGGATAAAAACACACGTCTCGAATATTCCAAAAAGGGACTATTTTCACTTATTAACATTTGATATCCGTCAGTAGCATACATTTTTAGGAGGCTTCAAAACGTGTGTTTAAAAAAAAATTATTAGCGATTTTTTGCGTTGGACATTTTGTTACCACACTGTAAAGAGTAGTCAGTTAAAAACAAGGATTTTTGAAGTCTCCTGAAGACGTTTGCTACTGTTACAAACCTAATATTTGTAAGGGCCTGCCACTCAACTAATGTTCTACTGACCACCAAAATTTGGAGTAGATCAAATGCCAATTATAGGATTTAACTAACTAAAACGAAAATTACTACCTATGACAATTTAATTCACGTATAAAAAATCGCATATGCCACAGTGCAATTGTCTCTTTGACAGCGGCAAAAGTTAGCTTTAACTTTTACAGCGACAAAATATACACTAGTGGTTTTTTCACTTATTCATTTGTTCATCAATTATCGCGGTGTTGGTTACCAGAATAAATAGTTTGTCAACAACTTATTGGATTTTCAAGAACTAACAATGAGTCGATTCGGTGTGTCTACGAACGCCGAAATTAGTCAAATTGTTAATACCTGTGTGCCTACTAATACAGTTGCGACGCAATCATCAATCTGGCGACAATTTTCTACGTTTTGCGATGCAAAAAGATACACATTTGAGCCAGATACTTCCATCGAGAAATTGAATGTAATATTGCAAGATTGGGCATTTAATATGCGAAAAAGTAACGGAGAAGACTACAAAGAAGCGGTAGTTAAAACAATTTGGAACACCACCGCTAAAATGCTACAAAGTAAATATTATAACGAATTTAATATTGTATTCAACCCTTTCACCGATGTCCAGTTTAATTCATCACGAGCAGCACGTAATGCTAAACGTAAAATCCTACAAGCACAACCCGAAAAGAGAAAATGTAGTGCATCAGCTCTTAATAAATCTGAAGTATTTGCAATGGCCAGATTATATAACGGAAATGAACCGGAAAGACTTCAAAAGAAATTATATCACATTTTGGCGTTTGAACTAGCTTGGCGCGGAGGAGAAACAGCTTACTGCGATTTTCCCTGTCACACGGCTGGCTTATTCATCGAATCGGCTTTGCCAATTGGCAAACAGCGGCATAGTGTGGACGCGCCTTAACACCCCATACCACGTTTATGTTTAAAATATTGGTAGGATTTCCTTAAGTTTTGGTTGTTTATTTATTTTTTTTACTTAGATACCCACGGTCGTATGATATATTTTATGAATTACAAGGTCATTTACTGGTAGGAAAACTCCACTATCTTCTAAACCATAAAAAATAATAACATGGTAATTTTAACCAGTGGCAACCTTGTTTTAAAATAAATTACAATGTTACATCACATTTTAAAATGAATTTGAATAATTTTAAAGTACTATTATATAAATTCCAAATTAATATTGTAAGACATTAAAAAGAAGTTTACATCTAGGGATTATTCAAAGAAAAAACTTTTTAAGGAAAAATCGAGAAGTTTATTCGACTTAATAAATAATGGTCGCGTTATATATTTGATAAGATTAGTTCCCGAATCGTTTAATTACCAAGAAATAAATATTAAGATGGAAATAATCAAAACAAAATTCTAACTTTCTAAATGATAGAGAAGCCAAAGAAAAACGACTCGCCTTAAATTTAAAAACTTGTCAATTTTGAAACAATAAGCCTATGGTTTACAACTATTTTATGGTCCGAACCCCCGATCCGTGCCATCAGCTTCATTGGGACAGATAAACATTCTTCTCTTTTAAACCTTAAACACTGTTTTTTTTATCTCATTATGGAATCTCTTTGTAAAACTAAGTAAAGTGAATTTGTTTAAAAATCTCAGGAATTCTGTAACAATAAAATAATTAACTATTATAACCGATCATAGAATATATCAACAAACTAATCCGATCTGTCTACGACACTGGTTCAAACATCATAGCGATAACAAAAAGTTTTGTTTCAGTTACAGTTTAATTTTTATGACTGAAAAATGAACAGTGGCGATGAAGAACAAACGAAAAGGTTGCCAGAAGTTGAGAAAATTCAAGTGTACATCGAAAGATGGCTGGTGTTGGGACTGTTCGTTTTATATTCCGCAGCAAATGCAATGCAATGGATACAATTTTCGATTATAAATGATGTTATTGTTAAGTATTATGGCGTGTCTTCTTTGTGGGTAGATTGGACTTCCATGATTTATATGGTTCTGTACATTCCTTTCGTTTTTCCTGCTAGTTATTTATTAGAAAAGTTGGTAAGTAGTTATAATTATCAAAAAATTATTATTATTACATACAGTGTCCTCCCCAAAAGATGCACCACTTGGGAAACTTGTTTATTAATGATTTTCTCTCCAAATGACATTAAAAGCGGCCTTTTAATGACACTTGGCAGGCTTAGAAGTTGTACTTTTAATGCCTAGGCAGAAAAAGTCCACTTTTACTGCCTAGGCAGAAAAAGTTCGTTGCTAGGCAACCTTCCAAGTAATAATTTGAATCAAACTGGTTATTAAAATTGACAATGACATTAAGAAAACTCAAAATGATGCTGGATATTGATAATGAAACGCAATTTAAATATGAAAATTCGATTTTGGGTGGAATTGGAACAAATTTGAAGAAAAAATTATATGTTTCACACGGCAGAAAAGCAGATTTAATGCCTTGGCTGGTTTCATAGCCTCGCTACGCTCGGCTATGAAACACCAGCCGCGGCATTAAATCTTGTGCTTTTATGCCTAGTAAAACAAATAACTATTTCGACGAAAAAGTTATTTTAAGTATAGTTGTGAGTAAAGATAATTTGCACCATTTCACAATTTGTCTCCAAACTTTTTTACCTCAGGGCCAAATTGTAAGCTCTTGAAGGCCAGGCGGGCCAACAAGATTTGGAAGGATACAAAGGTCCTCGAACGTTATTTTTTTATTTTTATATTGGTGAAAAAAACTTATGAAGGTTCAATTATGTTTTTCTTGATTGTAATGTTTTGACTGTCTGACATACGTATGACTTGTATGAGTTGTTTTTGTCCAACTGTGTCAGTCCATTTTGGCTGAAGCTATAGCACACGCTATACGTTTCTCAAAGAAACCTTTCCGCATACTGTTATTTTATTGTGAAACAGTGCAAACTAATTTTACTCACTAAAACTAAACATGTACCAACCAAATATGGTAAAAACAAATATAAGAGAGCTGTTAAGCGTGTATCATTCTGTGGCATAAAGTATTGAAAATGTGTTTTATTCTTTTTTGTTTTAGGGTCTGCGTAAAGCTGTGATAATAGGTATGTTAGGCACTTGTATTGGCTCTTGGATCAAAGTGGGGGCAGTGAGTCAAGACAGATTTTATGTAGCTTTTATTGGACAAAGCATTGTTGGGTTTTTCCAAATTTTTATACTGTCCGTACCTGCTAGGTTAGCTGCTGTTTGGTTTGGACCTTCACAAGTTTCATCCGCCTGTAGTATAGGAGTGTTCGGAAATCAGGTAATACTAATTCAGCATTTATAATTATTATAAACATTAATATTTAATTCAGAAATGATTTAACTCTTTCTGTTTGTCCAAAATCAATTGCAGAAGCTAAAGCACGTGGTTGTTGCCCGTGATGACTTTGTGCTTTTGATCAGTATATGTATGCTGATCTCAGATTTAATTTTTGAATAATTGAAAAAAAAACAGTTTCGTTTATAACATTAATATGTGTAGATTCCACAAAGTAAGGGTACAAACAGTAAATTCAATTCAGTTTATAATTGAATTGTTATTATTCAAATCATCAACGTTTCATATCGTATCACATGCTAATCATTTACGTAAAAATGTACAATATTACGAAATCTTGATAAGCTCATTTATATGGATTTATTCACTTTTTCAATATAAATACAAAGTAAGGAACAATATATTGATGTTAGTAGAATTTAAAATTATTTTTTTTCAGGTTCTAGAAAACAAATATGTTTTTTTCTTTATTTTCGTCTTCTTTTAACAAAAAAATGACATACAAGTAATATTTTTGTTGATGATTCCATAGATTTGTATGTACTTCCCGAATTTTTACTTCACCACCTCGTATCTTTGCCGCTCGCATCGCCGTATTGGAAAAATGCCATTAAAAACCAGTTTTTTACAATATCTCCATTCCAACAAATTTTCAATCAGCAAATCGCAGCTGATAGGTATCATTTGATTGGAAACAGTTAGTATGTTGGTAGCACAAGAAAACTAGATTTCTCACTAGATTTGCACCTTGAAGTTATCATTTGTTTGGAAACAAACAGTTAGTTGGTTAGTAGCCCAAAAAAAACTAGATTTCTCCCTAGATTTGCGCCTTGAAGTTATCATTTGACTCGGAACAGTTAGTTGGTTGGTAGCACAAAAGAAACTAGATTTCTCACTAGATTTGCGCCTTGAAGTTATCATTTGTTTGGAAACAAACAGTTAGTTGGTTGGTAGTACTAAAGAAACTAGATTTCTCCTTAGAATTTCGTCTTGCATGCAATAGAAATGGCACCAAATCAGTAAAATTGCAATTGCTTAATTGTGCAAGCTTTCGATCAAGAAATCTTGCGTCTTGCATTGTATTCCACCATGTCAATCGGCCTTGAAGCGAAGGAGATGCGTAAAATATTTTATTTAATGTTAATATAAGGCATACTGCGAAGATACGAAGTGACAAGGTAGAAATCACCAATTTTCAAAACTCTCGGAAAACTATTAAAATCACCGCCAACATGCTTTTTCGAGGTCGATCTATTTACCACATGGCATCTATAAATAAGTTAATTTCGTATATTTATTATTTGTAGTATGATTCGACTACAGAGGCATTCGAAAAAATTATAATCTATTATCACTGTAATATCAGTTTCCGCTAGTCAAGGGAGACCTGGCAATTATCAATTGTTTTTGATAGTGCTGTTATTACATCTTTATACTATACAGAGTGTCATAATACAATCGTATATTGTATTCACTATAATTCCAATAAGTTTTGGATGATCGTAAAACAGAAAAAGTGATTATAAATAAATAAAGTAAATTATATACATATATCAGCACTACAGACCTATCTGGCCCTCGGCTTCGAAATATCTCACTTTCTCTTTCCAGTTCTCTCTGTTCCTCGCCTCGTTTTGCCAGCCCCTTACTCTCACTGTTCTCAAGTCTCTCCCAACCTTCTCCAACCATTTTTTCCTTGTTCTTCCTCTTCTGTTTTTACCACCTTCTCCAACTTTCGGCACTCGTTTTACTCATCTATCTTTCTAATTCCCCCATAAATCTTTCTGAGCCCTCCAAAGTTACTTTCCTCTCGAAAATTACACTGCTAAAATATATTTTTTCTATATTCGTATACTTTTTCACACATAAAGGCAAAGTTCTGATTATTGCATTCCTTTAAGTTCCTATACTTATTCACGGGTTACCCTGTATATTTATTTAAATATCTTTAGGTAGATTCATTATTTCTTCAATTTTTTAGCAATTTATATATTATTCACAAGCACTGAAGTGTTCTCACTTATTCTAAAATTCCAATTTCCTATACCCCTAACCATCGTTTTTATTTTAATCATAACCATTTTCTTTTCCTTTAAAGTTGTATCTACTGCTTCAAGATTTAAATCTTCGATTTTCTTCATCTGCAAATGCCTATAAATTTATATTCAATAAAGATACAGTATACAAAAATCGAGACATTTAATATTGAAGTTTGAATTTTCAGTTGGGTATAGCGTTTGGCTTTCTTCTTCCACCAATGTTCGTGAAGTCAGATTCCACTATAGACGAAATGGCACATCAGTTCTACGTTATGCACATAACAGTGGCATTATTTACGACTATTCTTCTAATAGCTATCTTTATATGTAAGTACAGTTTAATTTATAAATCTTAATTATAATAGCTGATAACATTTTCTTACTTTTTTTCATGGTTGTGTCACTACTGTATTGACACCGAGCATACTATCTTTACACCAACACTGACACTAAACACTTTACACTTTCTGACGTAGGTTAGGTTATATGGGCGACCAGGTCCTTTCCGGACCCGGTCCACTCAGAGGCACTAGGCCCATAGTGATACCCTTTGGCTCATGGTGTTGAACCATTCTGTTTTTACCTATCCTTAGTCCTTTTGATCTTTCCTTTAATTCCTTGTCTTAGGCATTGCCATCCTCCTATAAAGTTCTTCAAATTTCCATCTCTGCTGCCTCTACTAGACTCTCAAGTCGTCTACTCTTCAAATACCTCTGGCGCTTACCTGCCAGGGCAGGGCATAGACACATGAGATGTTCCACCGTCTCATCCCCTTCCTCGAATTAATTGCAAAGATCTTCCAGTTGTACCTTGATTTTCTGGAGTCTTGCCCCTACTGTGCAGAGTCCAGTGATCACTCTCGTGATCTTCTGAATTAAGTCCTTTCTATATTCTCTTGTTCTTTCCTAATCGCGAAGTGAAGCAATCGCTTCTCTCGCTCCATCTCTTCCCGTGTTCTGTCCCTGTTATATCTTGTATGGTGTCCTTCAGTAATTGAATCTTGGTTTGTCCAACGCTTCTGCCCTGTCCTTCTTCGCTCCTTCCTTTACGAGGCTATCTGCTTTTTGGTTCCCTTCCACACTACTGTGCGCAGGGACCCAGCATAGTCTCACCCTCCACTATCTGACGTATCTACGTTTCGATAACCAAGACGAATTATCTGAAATTGTTACTTTATAAATTTGCTAAATAACTACTTATTGCGTTTTCAGTGTTCAAGGATAAACCACCAACTCCTCCGTCGCATGCTGCTCTTCAACAAAGTTCGGAAAATATTGATTTTATACATTCACTGAAAACATTGTTGAAGAATAAATCATTTATGTTATTGCTAGTGGCATATGGCATTAACGTCGGGGCTTTTTATGCAATATCCACCCTACTTAATCAGATTGTTTTGAGTTATTACCCAGTAAGTATAATTTCTTCATAAGAGTACGATAAAAGTTTTTAAATGGGGTTAATTTATTTATAAAAAATTTCATCTACCATGGGCGTACGATAGAATTTTCAAAAGGGGTCAATTTATATATTAAAATTTCCAACTACCATTGGCGTACGATATAATTTTTGAAGGGGGTCAATTTATTTATTAAAATTTCCATTTACCATGGGAATCCAATGAAATTTTTGGAAGTACGTTGAAAGTTTTGTATGGTTAATTTTTTGAGAAGTTTACTTAAAAACTATGGGATTATTATTATTATTATTTTAGGGCGCTTCAACAGATGCCGGTAGAATTGGCTTGGTGATCGTAGTGGCAGGTATGATAGGATCAGTCTGTTGTGGAGTTGTTCTCGATAAGTATCACAAATTTAAGTAAGTGTGTATCATAAATTATCGTGAAATCTCTAACGAAAGCTACTGTAATCACATTTATACAATCAGTTACTAATTGGGAAGTAGTTTTTTTAAAGATTTGACAGTCACCTTTGCTCCCACTTTTTCAGTATCATTCCCATGTTTATCTTTCTGACACGATTCAATATAATTAGCGATAAAAATATACATTTTTAGTAATGCTTGGTTAACAAGGTAAATGTTTTATTGAATGTTATTAACACGTATGTTATCAAATCTTGATTTCTTAATAAAATTAATTGTTTTTCTTTGTTCCGAATTGTTTGAAAAATAATATAAAGTTTAAAGTGAGATCATCCAGTCTAGAGTAGATGAATATGTATCTCTCTATCTACTGATTAAATCCCCCTTTTTTTTTTAAAGAGGGCAGAGTAACAACCGAAACGTCGGTAATGAATGAAATTAACTGATTTTTTTTCCATTCTAGGGAAACTACACTTGTTGTCTATGGTTTTTCTCTCGTCAGTATGGTGATATATACATTCACAATTTCAAAAGGAATAATAATAGTGTATATCATGTCAGGATTACTTGGGTAAGTTAATAGTTATTTAATAATCAAGTGTATTAACAGTAACGATTACTAATAGAAAACCCTTTATTAAAAAAGCGTCTTTAATAAATGATTTGGTGTATGTTTGGTTGCCTATACCAAAAGCGTTGTTTAGTTGCAAATTAGTATACAATACACTGTTTATTTCACGAATTTACGCCTGTTTCATATTATCGGTAAAAACTCGACGAGCAGTGTTTAGCTTGTTACATTCAGTGAGAAGGACGAAAGTAAGTTGCCCTAGTACCATTTCTAGACACAAATATAAAACAATTTTATTTTTCCCATTATTGTATTGTATAAATAAGAGATCTGATTACCAAAAATTAATTAAAAAGAATAAAATCTCGGGTTTCTAACGCATCAAATATTGGGAGAACTTACTATCGAACCTTTCAGTACAGTTTACCATTTCATTCGATTCTTTTATGACTAATCCGAAACACTAAACATTTGAAAAATTATTAATTAACTTCATATTATCTTGTACTTTATAGATTCTTCATGACAGGTCTACTTCCAGTCGGTTTTGAATTGGCTGCTGAACTGACATATCCCGCTCCTGAAGGCACTTCCGCAGGACTGCTTAACTGCGCATGCAATCTCTTCGGCATTATTTTCACCAATATTTATTCTATAATCTTCAATCAGGTCAACGATATTTGGGCTAACATAGCGACAAGTCTGGCTTTAGTGATAGGAACCATTTTGTTGGCATGTACAACATCAGATCTAAAGCGTCAGGCAGCTCAAGTTGAAAAAAACGGTATTTAAATTTTTACCAGTATTTTTTCGGTGATGAATGATCCTAGTCGATTATAATTTGAAGAGTGATAATAAGAGATATATTAACGTCTTCCAGAATCTAAAGTATTTTATTTGTGGCAACTAATGTAAATTAAATTATTATTTGCCCTCGTAAATTACTGTTATGGGGTATTTAAAAGCATTTAGTTGTTCCATAATTATGTAAATAAAAAACCAAGGTTAGAAGTTCGAAGTGTCGAGTAAAATTAGAGCAGCTTGGAACGACTGAACGAATGATCGATCTAACCGTGTTACAGTCATCATAAGGTAACGTCGGTTTGATTTTTACTCGATTCAAATTGATCGATATATTTAACTCGTTCAGTTGGGCTTGTTGAATAACATACTATTAATTATCAAATTGGTACGTTGATAAAGGTTATTAGAAACAGTGTTTACTTGTTAAGTATGTAAGTTTAGTTGTCTATACTCAATAAAAATTTGAATGTATGCTTGGTGGCCTATACTAAAATCGGATATTAATATAAAATCCTTTATTAATCAGTAGTCTTTACAAAAACGATTTTTAATATCTAAATTCTTTTAACCATCCAATTTACTATACATTCTTAGGATTTCAAAAGCCTAACTTCATTATGACAATAAATATATAAAGTATTTTCTGGTTATTTATAAAATGAAAGGCATAGGCTGCGTTCCGAATGAAGGTCCCTTTAAAATTTAGGCCGTAAGGTTGGCTAAAGTTGGTCGAAATTGCATAGCGATCAAGTAAACAAGGGCTTCGAGTTGCGAGACTCTCTGTTGATTTTGTGTGTCACAACAATACAACGACCATTTTCATCATCATCGGAATCTGATTCACTAGAGCTACTCGAAGATGACACAAACCCTTCCAGTACTACATCAATTATTTCATTCTGTGGATCCATTATCTTTTTTTATAAAAAGTACTATTTCAACAGTTTTGTAGCCAACCTTACGGCATAAATTTTAAAGGGACCTTCATTCGGAGCATACTAAAAATTCTATACACCACTGGATCAAAAGTGACACAGACCCAAGTAAAATTAAAAGAGGGGGAAGATATTTATTATCCAGTTTTAAGCGTTTAGTACCGATATTTATTTTTGGTTTTAATCGAATTTTTAATTTTATTGATAATATACTGGAAACTTAGTTAGCAGTTATTTGTTTAACAGTTATTTAACCATAAGTTCATGCAGTTTGAGTGTATGTTTGGTTGCCTGCTACCAAATTGTCTGTCAATAGAAAATAATTCATTTTGTGTATGTTTGATTGCCTACACCAAAGTTATTCAACAATAGACAAGTTCAGTATTATGAATTATTTTGTGGTAGTATTTTATGGTCAATAACATATTTGTGATCTTTTTTAGTTTAGATAAGTAGTACATATATAAAATGTCCAAAAAAGGAAAAAAACATTACAAACAAAAAAAATTTTATGTGCTAATAGCGTTTCTTCTTATTTTGGACACCAGGTATATATCAATGGTTGTACAAGCATCTGATGTGCTCAGATTTTTTAGATATACTATTTTAATGGTAAAAATTAATTTAAAGAGGTTGTTAGTGGTTAGCAAAGATAATCTACTTGTTAGTTGCAAAACAAATCAGATAACTTTTTGCGAAAATATTTTCTTGTTTATTCTAATCGAAATGACTCTACTCTCCATACCTGAGTTTCCTTGGAGTTTCTAAATATTGGAGATATACAAAAAATAAGAAGTGTATGAGATCTGAATATACAGGTTTCCCAGGAGGCTGAAAACTTGGAAGAAAAATGTGTTTGCCATATGAGTCGTCGAAGAATGTTAATTGACGGTCTCCAAAGTGGATTTATGTGGGTAGAAATCTAGTTTCTACTTAGAAGTAGGAAGAAATATAGTTTATATACAGTGGTAGCGCTAGTTCTTTCCTAGTATCTATGGGATTTTTTAAAAATGATTCCTGACTCCGAATCTACCTCTTCCATTATATATTTTATATAGCGTCAAATTCTTCCTGTTTGTGTCATACGCACATCTTCCAATTTAAGGGTATGTTAAATTCAACTTGGTTAATATTCTTCTATCTCATTCAATTTTGATGAGTGAGGGTGAATATTTTTTTCATTTTTGAACCAACAGGATATTAAAGCTTGATTTATTAGATCTGTATTTTGACTTTTTAACTGTCTTAGGTGTTAAAGTAGTCCTAAAAGATTGGGATTTGTCCAAAACTAGGTCCACAAATATTTAGACAATACAAAAAGCGCCTTTTAAATCGAGATTTTTTATTGAATGCTACAATTAAGAATTTACTTTTTATGGTAGGTTTGTGTAATTTAAAATACTTACTGAATTTTTTAATACAAATTTACAGTTCGTCATTCTTCTTGCAATATGCAATATTCTTATCTTTAGTATGTTCCTTGTGTTGTATATATATTCTTTGTTGAGATAAAAATACAAAAAATATTGTTTCCCAACAAACAACAAAAAATATAATGTAATATTCTTGATCGAAAGCATCTGCAGTATACATGATAGCAAGTCTCTTGAAATTTTTAGTTCTTTTCCAAAATCGATCTGGTTCGATTTGTATTGATTTGTATCCAATTTGCATATTGCGATAATTGTGAAATTATCAATAGTTGCAAGCAATACATTGCAAGTAGAATAATTGCGAACTGTAAAGCGAGCTTAAGATTAAGCCAATATTTTATAGAAACCTTAATATGTTTCCCAAATAGTTTAAGCGTATTAAAACACATTCCTTAGATTATTATAAATATTGTATCATATTATATGTGAGATTTAAAAATGTATAGGTTGTCTTAAGTATTATAAAAATGTTGTATACTATTTCTAACATCAATATGATGACAAAAAAAAGCAAGGTCGTATACATTTTCTAAAATTGCCAAACTCACTATACAAATGTTCCTACTACAGTAAACTGTTCTTAGAAAGCGAGTTTGGAAATATGTTCAAATCTGATGTCAAAAACTCGAAACAAGCATATTGGCCGACATATAGTTTAAACTTAGGACGGCCTGTATATAATAAACTAGAGTAGTGTATTAAAACGTTTGACAATATAACGATAATAACATATCTGCAACACATCAGATATATATTTACAAAACATTATCTATACAAAAAAAATATAAATGTTTAAAGTTATTGATAAGGTAATATTAGTACCAGAGACGTATTTTTTGTAATTTTATTATAGTACACCATTTTTTTAGAAAGTTTAGTGAAAATATGAACATTTAACACTATTTTGATAATATCATCTGTCATTCAATATCAGTAAAATTTGAAGTCTTTATAGAGTTTTCGATTTATTTCAAGTCACTCGCGCGCTGAATGTTTTTATCATAGAGATAATATATTATACATAGAGTAGACATGCCATAGGGGCTCGTGTAAGCGTATTCGTCCACCCATTAAAAAGAGATGGACAACCAGTTTGGTATTGCTTTCTCTTTCTAATAGCGCATACATTCTTAAAAGGTTAGTTAGAGTCAGACAGCATCACCAATTTCATTGGGCATCTCTTTTTATTGCGTGGACGCTTGCGACTATATGTTGCCTACTCTATGTTTATTATCTCTATGGTTTTTATAGCCATGAAGTTTCCACCAACTGAGTTTTGTGATTTGCGGTCGAACTGCGCCTCCAGTGCATTCCAATCGAACTAAACAAAACTGTCAGTTGTCAATGAAGTCTTAGGTCGTACTATCTGGTATGAAATTTGGATTTATTGTTCTCTGTAGCTATTCATTTATAAAAAAAAGTTGAAATAAGCTCAAAACCAAATAATTTTCCAAGTTTCGATAACGACAAGCGCATTACCGGCAAATTAAAGAGGGAAATTCAAAGTTTATTATGTATAACTTATTATGAACAGTTAGTATTTTATTAAAAATATATTGAAAGGAAGAAATAAGATTTGTTTGTTTGTTATAATTTAAAAGAAAAAGTTGATAGCATAACAAATTAATAAGTTGTTTTTTTGAATTTAAATAGATCAATTTAGTTCAGGAAAAATATATCGGATAAAAATTGTAGAATATGTAGGAATTTTCACCAACAAAATGATTTTTTGAACAATACGTCTGTGGTAAGGGGATTCTTAAATCAATACTCAGTATTATAAAAATTTATTTTGTAGAAATGTTTGTTACCATGTTGTTATAGAGATTATGTGAATCGAATAGATATTTTGTATATAATTATATACCATAAAAAATGAAAAAGATGAAATGAGTTTTATTAAGTTATAATAGATCTGGCAATTTTTTTACTAAGGGTATTCCCACCTCTACATTTTCGTGTAGTACTTCACATAACAATTTGAAAATTTCCGAGATTGAAAAACTTGTGCGTTAGTTTACAAGTACGGAAGGGTGAATTAAATTGTTGTTTTCCCGTCCCCTTCTTGTAAAACCTGATTGGGTTGCACAAAGAGAGCACTCTTCTCAGACTTTAATCTAACATGGCAGAGAAAAACAATAGTACAAATATCAACAATAAAAATCTTCATGTAAATTGTTAAATAATTTAAGAAACCTTATTGAATATTTTTTATTTACAACTATTTTTCTTTTTCTTTAGATTACTGTCAAAGACTGCTTTAGAATTTGAGATCGAGAATACTTGACGTTTCTTATTTTTTTCTTTATTCTAAGGTAATGGCTTTAAGACTATAAGACTGCTTCAAATAATATTTCTACTAACCCCTTTATATACTTGAAAACTAACCAGCTAATAATGTTTGTGCTTTCGTGAAAAAAAAAAAGTATAAACCGTCTTATGTCGACCATAAGTTCAATTAAGGCCCGGTTGTACGATTGTAGCTAAGTGAAGGCTCAAGTGTGAACTCAGGTTCAGCGTCAGATTGCTGTTGTACAAAATAAGCTCACGGTTGAGCTTGATTTAAACCTTAAGCTTAGTAAAGCCTTCAAGAGGGCAGGTTTAATGTAAGCCTAAGCACGGAATATAAATTTTTATCAGGTTCCGTGGCTTAAATGTACATACATTTATTTTCAAGTTTATCAAAGTTAAGTAGTATGGATATTTTATCCCATGATGAGGATTTTTTGGAAATTATTGAAATCGTAAAACACCCGAGAAAACCTCGGGTGTATGGAGAGCGTATAAATCATTTTGAATGTTGGAAGTATCATGAGTTTATTCAAAGATTTCGTCCTTCTAAAGAAACCATTCGCTTTGTGACAGTTTGTATATCAGAGGAAATTTGTGTATTGTAGGAATCATGCTTTATCCCCAGAAGAAATGCTGTTATTAAATATATTATATAAACTTTTTTAATAGGCACACAATGACGCTATAATAATTGTTTAAAACACGAACCAATTTACGTCATACGCATGCGTCAGTTCGAAATAAGTTCTACCAACACTTGCAAATATAGGTTTAGTGGAGCTGCTGCTGAACCATGTTTGTACAACAGGTTTAGGGTTGAGCTAAGCTTATATTTTAAGCCCAGCTCAGTTGAGCTCAATTTTAAGCTTTAAATGTACCACTGGGTCTTAGAGTTATTCAATCAGATGAATAGGATTAGATATTAGTGATTAAATGTCATGCTACTGTCGAAATTACTGTGTTACTATGGGTTCTAAGACACACTGGCGTAGAAAGAAAGGAAATAGCAGATGGACTAGCAAAGAGGGGGATCTGAAAGACCGTTTTGGTTGCGGAATCAGCCCCAATGTAATATTGGCAGAAATAGGCAAAGCCGAAGATAAGAGAAGACCATTGGAAAGATCTAGTAGGGCTGAGACAATCAAAGATTCTGACTGGTGTCTACAGCCCGTTGAGATCAAATGAATGCATAAATCAAAGTAAAACTGCACTAAGAGTTTTAACAGGGATCCTAACGGGACATTGTCGCCTGAACTGGCACCTGAAAAAGCTCAAAATAGTGGACGAAGAAGAATGTATATCATGTGGCATGGAAGAAGAAGCCTCCATCCACATACTTGCTAATTGCACCGCAATTCAGAATCCTAGGGCACAGCACTTAGGTAAATGTCCCTCTTCTTTCCAATAATCTCCTAAGTTGAAGCCTGCACATATCCTAGAATTCCTCATGGAAATAAGACTGAAGGAGCTACTGGTCTCTGAGACGTTGCTCACGAACTAAGTAGATGTAAGGGGGCACAATAGAACTTTTAGGTCTCAGTGAATGTCACTCCATCATACATACATACATACATACTCATGAATTAATAGCCAATATTAAGTGTACATTCCATAAAGTACCATTACAGTATTGGGTATTTGATTTTCAATGACATAAAGTTGTTATTTAAATTTTAGGTAAGACTATTGTTGTTATTTTTTCAAATGAATTTTGCAGCCTACATAAAAAATACAACTAATACTACCTCAAAAGCCAATAGAAAAATAAAATAAATATGGATAACAAAAGCACTAAATTTAGAATTTTTTTTTTCTAGCTTCCACCATTTTTTCAACTATCCCCGGAGTATAGAAAAAAGATACATATTTAGCATAATATTACTGATATGATAGGACAAACTGTATATGCTTATGTTCTGATTAAATAAGAATTTCAATTAGAATTTCAATCGGTGGAATAGATGAGGTTTTTACTTGATGAAGATCCATATTAAACGGTTTAATTTGTTCAAATCTTCATTATACTAGAACTACGTTCAATATATATTCGTGACGCGTTTCGCGAACACAGTAGCTTTCTCAAACGAGTGGAGGTATAATGAAACATTTTTTAGTTTGGAATTTTACGGATATTGACAAAAGTATTATAATCTATTTACATGGAAATAAAAAGCTAAAAAGTGTCTAAATATGGGATTAACTAAAGTATTGAACAAGTTCACCTGGAAATTCATTCAGAACAATCTTACAGGAACCTTTCTAGGTAAAAAGGTTTAATAAGGGAGAATTGTTGATATCTATTATCTGAATATTTGTTTTTATTTATCTCAAGAGCTTCTAAAATATATAATTTGATGGATTTAGATTCTATATGCAAAATTTCAAATCACAATAGCAGGTAGGTAATAATAATTACGATCCAAATTTAATAGACAATATCATAAATAAAAAGATACTAAAACATACTTTAGAACAAATATTTCCTTATTATTAAAACAAAAATAATCAATTTGAGAAAGCTACTGTGTTAGCGAAACGCATCACGAATATACAGTGTGGAAAGCAGTTATGGAATAAAATTCTTTATGTCATTATTTTAGAAAATTATAAAAAATGCTGAGACACGTCAACTTTTGAATTGAGTTGTGCGATATGTAAACATAAATTTAAATGTACAGGGTGATTCACGCAAGTATGCCATAGTCGGTGTTTTTTTTTTTAATAAAACACCCTGTATATTGGCATATTTTTGAAATCTTCTTAATGAACCGATTTCAACAAACTAAATAATGTATGGTCAATTATGAATTATACAGGGTGAAATTTTTATTTTTACAGTTATTAAACACATACATAAAATACCTGATGTATTTGATTTTAATACATTAAAATAAATGCTCAAAATGTTCTCCACCTAGTTGTTGGCAATAGCACAGTCTCCTATAGAACTCCTCCTTAACTTTGTTTAAAGTTTGAGGTGAAATATTCCGTATTTCTGTAGTTATCCTGTCTTTGAGGTCTAGAATGCTAGTTGGTTGTGTTGCATATACTTTGTTCTTGAGATAACCCCCACAGAACAAAATCTAACGGCGTAAGGTCTGGCGATCTAGCTGGCCACTCAATAGTACCTCTTCGTCCAATCCATTTCATCTAAATAAGTTCTTAGCATTAAAGCATAATGGGGTGTTGCCCCGTCTTGCTGGAACCAAACATTTTCATTCGGTAAGCTAGGATCTATTGCGTTGGGATATAAGTTTGCCAACGCAGGGATAACTTCATTTATAAGCATATTTAAATATTTTTCAGCTGTCAAATTTCCATCTATAAATATAGGACCAATAATATGGTCGCCTATGATACCGGCCCGAACGTTCACCTTTTGAGGGTACTGAGTATGTGTCTCACGCATCCAATTAGGATTCTATGCTGACCAATATCTACAGTTCTGTCGGTTTACCTCTCCATTCAATGTGAATGTTGATTCGTCAGAAAAAAGAATGGTACTAAGAGCTATCACATTTCTGTTCAGCTTATTCATCAATCTTTCGCAGAAATCCATTCTACGATCTGGATCGTCTTCTGTTAACTCCTACACAAAAGTTAATTTGTACGGATGAAGTTTTTCTTTATGAAGACATCTTAGAACAGTTGTATTACTAACATTAAACTTGAAGTTGGATTCTCTTCGACACTTAACAAAATATCCACTTTCACATCATCTTCAACGAAGTGTGGTTTTCTTTTCAATGGTTTGACATGTCCAAGTTCTCTGAATTGTGCATGAATTTTAGACTTTGTGAAATATTAGGCAATTCGGGATACCTGTGATTAAATAAGTTTGCCACTTCAACTTGACTTCTGCAGTTATCCCCGTACCCGATCATCATTAAAATCTCAATTCGGTGAGTCTCAGTTAAATATTTCATTGTTATGTCGACAAGGAAAGAGTGTTTGACAAAGATTTTACTTTTTCAGTATAAACTGTCAACACATCAACAACTGACAGAATAGAAAACAATCCACATTATTTACCGATTTTGTCTAATTATTGGCGTTTTTAGGCAGTTTTTAGGTATCTATGATAAAATTCATGGGCGTAGCAGGTTTTGTTTAATATACAAATACGTCTAATAATTAGTTAGTTTAGATTTTTGATAAATCCATATTTAGCTAATTTAAAAAAGTACCAATATTTCAAGTGTAAAAAATTATTAATTTTAAAATTGCACCCTGTATAATTCATAATTGACCATACATTATTCAGTTTGTTGGAATCGGTTCATTAAGAGGATTTAAAAAATATGCAAATATAAAAAAAAAACACCGACTATGGCATACTTGCGTGAATCACCCTGTACGTTTAAATTTACGTTTACATAACGCACAACTCAATTCAAAAGTTGACTTGTCTCGGCATTTTTTATAATTTTCTAAAATAATGACAAATAATTTTATTCCATAAGTAGTTTCCACACTGTATATTGAACGTAGTTCTAATATAATGAAGGTTTGAACAAATTAAATTGTTTTATATCATCGTCTATAATTTTTATCTTTGTGGTGATCACATCCACCATAAAAAAATGTGACCTATTTCTTCCATCTCTCTGTTGCAAAAAGGCCACGGGCCACCACCATCTATCGAAGCGTCTGGACGCTTAGCGTCTATCCTTCGAGTACAAAACAACGTCCAACACGTTATACTATTAATAATCCGCGTAGCGAACCCCACTACGAAAAACCGTGGCTACACTCCGCCGTGTCTCTCTGTAAATCGCATCAACGCAAGTTAAAAATTGTAGAACACGAGAGCCAGTTTTAAAAACCGTGCCCGCCGATAAATCTACAGTGCGAAATTCGAAATTAAATAAAAATAGTGAAAATGGCATCTTTGATTCAAGTGCGTATTAATAAGGGAGACTTTCCTAACTTAGGGTTCCGGCTGCAAGGAGGCAAGGATTTCGGGACTCCGCTTGTCATTCAAAAAGTAAGTGCATATATTTGATTTATTTATTTTTGTTGCAAGAGTTTTGGGGGTAAATGGTTTTTAATTTTTTGTCGGGGGTGGGTTATGTAATTTCGGAATTTAAGTGGAATTTATTTTTGGATGTTGTTGCGAATTTTTAGGAGGTATTTCATCAGTGACATATAAAATCTAATTTTAGAATTTGGGGATCAGTTGGTAATATAATATGTTGACTTTTAAAATGCACGATTTTACTGGGAAATCGGTTGGATTTGTACCAAATTGTACAGGAAAAGTTGGAAGTTTCTCTTTCGTAATAATTAGGTATAAAAGAAAAACTAATTTTCCTATAATTTTAATTTCAGTAGCTGGAGAATATTTTATTATAATGTTGCTATTTTTATTTGGTAGTAGCTTCAAAATTTGGCATTTTCAAATATTAGATTAGATAATATTTTATTTATTTTGAATTATTTTAAAAAAACTTTTGGCGTATAAATTATAATGAATTATTTTAGTCAATTTTGTTCAAGTTATATTTTAAAGTTTTTATTCTTGCTACTCTATGTATACCGTCCTTTCCTTTATATAATTCCTCAATCTTTGCGATCCTTCTTCTGTTGATTGTATTAAATACTGGTACTTGTCTTCGTCTGCCAGATCAGTATCGTCGTTAACCTTTTTGAATTCCCACCAAAAATTTATCCAGTTTTTGACATTGCCGTCAAATTTTTTTATTTCTAACTTTGGCAGATTGAAATTTTTGACTGAATTTTTGAATTTTTCATCTCTAGTCTCCCTAATTTTATATTTTAAATCATAAACTCACATCGGCTTCTGTATTTACAAACTTCATCTCGAATGTTCTCTTGATTATCTATCCCTGGATGCGTTCTTCATCATTTGGATCCACCTCTTCTATTTTCTATTTTGTAGTGACCTCTTAATTGTCTTTCTCTCTACCTTGAGGCTTTCCATTTGCAATTTATTTAGTTCCAAGTTTAAAACAGTTTTATTTTCCAGAACCCTAAAATTCCCCACCAGAGATGCCAATAATATAATAAGTTTGCGGATCTTTTAGAAGTAATATGTCCGAATAATGTGCAGTGTTTTTTTAATATAAAATAACTTTTGACTTTTGTCATATTTGTATTGTGATTGTTTGTTGGAATTTATTTTCTCGGCTTTCGTTATTTTAGAGAAGTTTGTATTTAACAATGAGTGATTCCGAGATATCTGATGATTCAGAACTCGTAAACAAAATTTTTAGTTAATTGAGGTTATATTCCCTTTCGTGCCACAGATCACCTACCTGCTAGGCTAGGCAATATATTTTCAATTGTAAACTGTTCATACAAACTGTCTATTATTTGTCAGAGATTTTCGGTGAGAACAAACCTTATAACAATATCATCCTCTTCGAATGATCGCCAAAAAGCCATAATTATAATTATTACTAACAAAATAGTTTTAGTCTAAGAACACAATTTCTCGTAAATAACAGAAATGAATTAAGCCCACCCTGGGATGTTAACAGTCCATGTGGACTAACAATTCAAGTAAAGTTTTGCATAGACCAATCGGAATCTACATTGCACCAATGAGAATGAATTGTTCGCTTGTGGGTGGGTGAAGACTAGAAATTATTTATGGGTTTTTTAAACCCCAAAAAGAGACCTTGCCGCATACTGTTATTTTATTGTGAAACAGTGCAAACTAATTTTACTTTATTTTTTATTTCTTTACTTTATTTATTATTAATTATATTTTATTATTATTAAAAAATCTATTGTACTGTTTCGAGTATATTTAGAATACATTAAGATTAGTATAAAAAGCGGATAGTTCATAGGTCAAGGTAATTTCTCAAATTATGGATGTTTTGTAGTTTTTGTTTATTTATCTAATTTATTTCAGGTTTCCCTCGTTTTTGTCAATTAGTTAATAACTATTTAATCGCTTGAAGATTAGAAGTCGAATAGCTTCGAAATTTAACGAAAATGGAAAGATCCTCAAATTTTCTCGCATTCTATAAATTAATCTTTTCCGTTTCCAATGAATTTATTTTGTTAATGTGACTTGGCCTTGAAAAATATTAACCATATTTAATATACGAGGTTGGGATTAAGTATATGGAACCAAGTAAATATCTTTTAAACGAAAAGAACGATATTTATGAAAATTTGCAGGTAAGTGCCATGGAACAAAATGCATCTGATGTACATTTTTTTGTTAATAATATACTTCCGGTTTAACCGGAAATGCCATCAACTTCTTTAATTTAAATGGGACACCCTATATATTTTTACAGATTTTGAAAGAGCTTGTTATTTTGAAATCATACATACTGAGTTTAGTGTAAAAAAATTTGTAAAATCGAGGAATAACTCACTGTTAGTTGTACAACAGGTGTACATTTCATTATTTTAGAATAATGAGAAACAAAATTATTTCAAAAGTTCAAAATGCTCGCCGTTTACTTGCTGACAATATGCCATCCTATTAACAAATTCTTGAGTCACTCTTTTCAAGACTTCTCCACGTATTAGTTCACATTATTCATCAATAATTCTTTGTCTCAATTCCTGTAAGTTTGTTGGTCGTCTAACGTAAACACGTGATTTTAGATAAACCCAAAGAAAAAAATCTAACGGGATAAGATCCTCTACGTCCAATCCATCGATTTGGAAAATTCGCATCCAGAAAATCCCTAACCCGTCTCTCATAGTGGGGAGGTGCTCCATCTTGTTGAAACCAAACATTTTGTGGTAATTGCCCATTCTGTTGAGGAGCAGGAATAATTTCGTTATTTAGTAGATCCAAATATTTGTCACCATTCAAGTTTCCGTCGATAAAAAATGGGGCTACAAGCCTATTTTCGACAATTCCCATCCAAACATTTAACTTCTGTGGATGCCGGGTATGTGCTTCATGAATCCAATGATTATTCTCATTTGACCAATACCTTGAGTTATGGCGATTAACTGTTCCATTTACACAAAAAGTTGCCTCATCGGAAAAAACTATGTCGTCGACATTACAGATGTCCATTAGCCGTTCGCGAAATTCCAGCCGTCGGTCAAAATCATCGTCTGACAATTCTTGAACCAACTGTACCTTATACGGATGATACTTTTCACGTTTTAATATCTTTCCTACAGAAAGTCGACTGATACCATGGTTTAGTGCCAAATCTGTGGTGGAAGTTTAAGGTGATTCTCCTTAATGCAATATTTTGTTTAACAGTTTCGTTCGTTGCAGTCCGCGGTCTTCCAGGTTTTAGCAAATTTTTTACCATCCCATTTGTATTAAAACGTTGTAACGTTTTAGTTACTGTTGAGCGTGATATAGGATTTCTTTCCGGATGCAAATTATTAAAAATATTACACACTTCTTCATGAGTTCTAACACGATCACCATAACCGATCATCATTAAAATTTCAATACGCTCTTTTTCACTTAATTGAACCATTCTAAATTGTAAAATTTATTTCCGTCAATTAGAATTTGACACTTGGAGATCAAAAGACGTACTAAACAGTACTCGTTTATTTATTACTATGCATACAAACAATTAGTTTATCTAAATAGTTTTTTGCTCTAATGCAAAAAACTCAAAGGAGGTTGATTAAAGTGCTAAATTCCTCGTTTTTACAAATTTTTTTACACTAAACTCAGTATGTATGAATTCAAAATAACAAGCTCTTTCAAAATCTGTAAAAATATATAGGGTGACCCATTTAAATTAAAGAAGTTGATGGCATTTACGGTTAAACCGGAAGTATATTATTAATACAAAAATGTACATCAGATGCATTTTGCTCCACTGCACTTACCTGCAAATTTTCTTTTCGTTTAAAAGATATTTTCTTGGTTCCAATTTTATGATCTTGCTTCTGTTTCGGCATACAATATTATTGATAATCGATTATGTAATTATTCATCGATTTTAATTATTTAAATAATCAGAAGCAAACAGTGGTACAGCATACAAAGTGAAGTTAAAATACATGACGAATTTTCCACTTATGGTTAGTCCTAGTAACATGATGACTTTAAATCTATATGGAAGTGTTTTTATTTTATTAACTACCTAATGTAAAACAATAAACAACTATCAAGAATTATTTACATTTAACAATATGAGTTTGTTGTAATTGTTAGCAAATATTCGCATATTTTAACAATTTTACTTGTTTTGTTGATAAAGAAATGACGCATGTATTGTTAAAATTTAATTTAGGTTTGTGTTAAGTTGATATCGATGCCTGGAATGACTAACAGGCATTTTTATTATTAGAATTACCATTAGCTAATGGTAATGCCTTGAAGTCCAGACGTTATCAAAATAACTGCTCACTATGCTCTGAAACATCTTGGTTTACAAGGAACTGGAACTTTTGCAAAATCAAGGAATATTGTTGAACGACCTAGAACTCCACAACTCGAAGATCAGGTTCTTCAAATGTAAATGTTGCTTACAAACTGTTTGTATTCAATTATCTGCTCCGTATGCAGTATTGCCACGGATTTGTTTACAGATGAAGCCAACTTTCCAAGATATGACATGCATTTTCATAAAAACCGCAAATGGTATGACGTAAATCCACTTCGGTCAATGTTTAGATTGCTACTCTTTTTCCTTTCTCGACAATTTCATTCATTTTCCAGATATTTCGGAATATGTACCTCTCACAATAATTAGAAAACGTATGTGGTTCGATTGATAAAAATGACACTGTCAAAAACAGTAGCGGTGATAAAAACACAGAAAGGAATAACAACAAAATTTGAATATGACAAAGGATTCAAGTGGGGTGATTCATTGTCAGCGACGCTAATCAATTTGACCTTGGATCACGTATTAAAAAAGATAAGTGAATGAAACTTGAGAACAAAGAGAGGTTACTTAACAGCATGGTGCTGATGATGTTGCTCTAGTAACAAAAAATACATTATAGAAGAAATGATACAAGAGATAGTGAATTTAGGAAAAAAATTGGTTACAGGAGGTCCATGCATGACGGTGCTCCTCCACATTTTGCAGTAATCATACAGGAGTTTTTAAATAACCGTTTTCCAGATCGTTTGAATAGGACGAAGTTCTCCACACCCATGAACCCATAATTTTCATCACAATGTTATTGCTTCTATTAAAACGAAGAGTCGCCAACAACAATATTTCAGATTACTTCAGAAACAAAGAAAGAAAATAGTTTGGTTCAGATTCATTAAAAATATTAAACTAAAAACAATAAAACATAAACAATGTTTTATTATGTCTACACAGCAAACTTAATGTTTATTTAAGTCCAGTAGATTTGTTCCTGTTTACATTTTTAACATATTTTTCAACTAAAAATAAATAAAGGAATCAATATTACCAGTGGTGAACACGAAGAAGTGAGCGACTAAAATTACTCTCCTTTTTACTTTCAAATGGCAAAATCGAATCAAACGAAATTAAAAGAAGTTAAAAGGGACTGAAAATGACCATCCTAATAGGTAATAAAGCCACTGCGATTAAATTTATAGGCAGACTTGTAAACCCTGAAGAGGACATCGTAAATGAAGCCATTTTAGATATGAAAACAGACTATATATGGCCACTAAACTTCTCCCCAGCCCTAAATATGAGGTAGAGATACCCCACAGAAAGGACTAACAAGACCCAAGCAGACTGAAGTTTCCCCGAGGAGAGACCTGGTATACAGACGGTCAAAGGCAGGAGCAGAGGTGTATAGTGAGATGAAGAACACAAGGTGTTCCTTCTCACTAGGAATACATGCTTCTGTATTTCAGGCGGAGATTTATGCCATCCTAGAATGTGTCTGAATTAACAAACATAGGACTGACACTCATAGGATAAACATATTAACTGACAGCCAGGCAGCCCTTGCAGCTCTAAATAGTCGCACTGGTAGAAGAATGCCAGAAAGAATTGAATGAACTGGCAGACCTCAGTAAGACTATTGTGGGTGCCACGAGAAGAGGTTCAGCAACGACATATGTTGGACAAGAACCAGTTCTTGGGACCACAAAGAAGGTAGTTCGAGAACAAATACGAAAATGGGTACAACGCCAACATAGACTACAATGGAGAAACACTCCAAAGCAGGTACACAGTAAGACCTTCATAGGTGATTTATGTGTAAAACGGGCTGAAGAACTACTGAATGCTATAGGAACAAGCTAAGAATTATTACAGGTTATCTAACGGGTCATGCCCCGGTAAAGGATCATCTGCATAAAATGGGGCTATATAACGGGGATCTCAGCTGCAGACTTTGTGGCATGGAGACCGAGATCGTAACCCATATTTTGTCCGACTGTGAGGCATTGGACTCAAGGAGACAGATAATCTTCTGAAGCATATGGCACGCATCCAGTTGACCTATATCATCTACTCGAGGATACGGGAATGGTTGGGTGGGTGGAATAAAGGTGGGGGGAAAAACCCTGAAGAGGACTTAGTCCTTAAGCAGGATATCGAAGACATTAGAAATTCATTTATTCAATCATTCGATTGCTCAGCAGTCCAAAAACTTGAAATAAATATTTCTACCATTTCCCATGTTATCTACTTCCGTTCCAGAAGCTTTGTGTCTTCTATCTAGGCCACTAGTTTAACAGGAGGGATTTCCAGTAGTTATAGTGGTGTAAGTTCTCGCAGAAGCAGAGTATGTGAGTAGGTCTTTCATCATAGAGTTAACATTTCCTGCAGATAGGTTCACTAACTTTGCCCATTTTGTGCAGATGTTTCCTCAGGTCGGTAACTGTCTTCAAACGTCTGACATTATATTATTGTAGACATTTAAAAAAAAACGTTTAGATAAATCATAGCTGCTTTTTTATCTACATCAATATTTACACTCACCTTTATCACGAATAATAAATAAGATGTGTGTCATATTAAAATTTTTGATTATACGACAAAGAAATAAATATAAATAGTATAACGCACGCGATAAATATATTTTTTCATGTTTCTAGTTTTATGGGTGGTCTATATGGGAGGATGTGGTACTTATTTTGTTCTATCATACACATGTTAATGATTCCCAGCGCACATACATAACTGCGTATTACAAAAAAATATAGTATGTGTTGGTGTATTTAAATCGAGTCTAATAAAAGTTATCACTATAATTATTCCGGTCGTATTGATATCGGAATAAATCACAAATAAGGGTAGAGTTTAAAAAATATTACTTTGGATACGAATAGAATACGAGAGTGGTGTTTTTAAATTTTGCATATAAAGCTAGAAAAAAACAGTGGACAACATTTAAACACTATTTTATAGGGCAAACTGTACTGTAGGAATCCTAAAGGTGCGTATTCACTTGCAACAAAACGCTCCGAACGAACCAAACGCGCCGCGCGCGCTGTAACAAATTTGTCTAGTCAATACGTTGCGCAGAACCGAACCGAACGCGCCAAACATTTTCCGAGGGTTGTCGGTAAACGCACAAAGGGAATCATTCTTTCGCCGGTGTTCAGTGGATTCGGATGTTTGATGCGCTTGCCGTGTTTGTAGCGTTCGTTCCTTGTCTGAAAAGAAGAAAATGGACTGGAGCAGGGAAAAATGCCTAGAACTGATTGACCAATTTGAACGTCATCCTGTATTATGGGATCCTACAAACGGATGTTATTTTAACAAAATTAAAAAGCATGATACGTGGGGCGGAACTTACCTTTATTTTATCCTTAAGTCCTTGAATGAGTGTACTGCAAGTTTCTATAATTATAACGCCAATTCGTTGTTTTGAAATTTTAAATAAATATTGCAAACTGCTATACGAGTCCCCTGTGGCTAAAAAGTGTAAGTGCCAGACGGTCTTGAACAGGAATTGCCTTTCGAAATGAAGTGTCTTTCTTGGCTATTCTAGGACCTACTAGACATATTAGATTCTCGAAATCTTCTGCAGCCATCTTCGTAAAGTTTTTGATATGCATATAATCCAGGTCACTGAGAATGGCCATATTTTTTCGTCGCAAAAAGAGGCGTCTTGCACACATTCTTCTTTTTTTTCTCCTTTTTTTAACGCTTCTTAGTGCATCTATAATTAAAAAAGCACCAGCGGCTACTATCACATCGTCTGCATCCATGTCGACGAACACACTGAACAACACTGATTACGGGTGGGAACGCAGCGAATACGGCAAACTCTCCAAACAGCCCGAATTTTTGCGCAAAATATTTTGTTGCAATCGGTTAAGCGCGCGCGGCGCGTTTGGTTCGTTCGGAGTGTTCTGTTGCAAGTGAATACGCACCTTAACGGGACATATTGCCGGCTGAACGGGCACCTGAAAAAGCTCAAAATAGTGGAAGAAGAAGCATGTAGATTCTGTGGTATGGAAGAAGAAACCTCCATCCACATACTTGCGAATTGTGAATTCAGATTCCTTAGGAGATTATTGGATAGAAGAGGGACAATAGGACTCTAAGCCTCTGAACCTATCAATCAATCAAGGCGACACAATAGATCTTTTAGGTCTCAGTGAATGTCACCCCATCATACATACATAGGGCAAGTCTACGTTGGTGCTTCCTATATCTGACTCTGATGATAAAAAGGATCATTAAATTAATACAAAACAACCAAACTATAAATCTAAAATGATTGTTTTTCCTCAGGAATTCTCTTATTACTGTCAACTTGTCAGTCGGTGGACATACTGAGTTTTTCTTCTGGGAACTGATGGAACCTTTGGAACCTTAATTTTTGGAAAAATAAAAAAGTAGTTAGGACTTAAGTCGAGACTTTATGGATGATGGTCTAGCAATTAAATTTTTATTTATTTCAAAGCACCCCAGCTTCAATCTGTCTTCTATACGTATGACAAATACATTCTTCATAGATCATCAAAATGTACTATGAGATTAAAAATTGTATCAAGAACTATTTTTATGTGATATAAAAATTGCAGATATTATTGCAAATGCTGAGGCATGCCACGATAATGAATTTTGCACTAGTTAGCAAGATTTTTATCAAGTTAAAGTGAAGAATTCTAACGTAGCTTGTTTATTAAGTAATACGTGAAAAAATGTAATTTTCATGGAAATAACCTGATAATGAACGGTGATTATAAACAGAAATAATTAATGTTATAAATAAAAATGACTATAATGATGTGTGAAGGATACTAGTACCTACATTTAAAAATATTAGTTCAGTAAGTGATGTAAGGATACCGAAAATTATCTTTTTTTTTTTTTTAATAAACTGGAACGTTTGGAACTGTAATTAACATAGGAAGAAAATCTAACCCCACTTTCGCTGCCTATAAAACCTCATTGGATCAAACATAGTTAGAGTTCATATAATAGCCTTTTTGGCGTGCGTCATTGATTGTTAATGTCCTCCTAACAGATTACGTTGGAAGAAATGAAAAAAAAAGGTAGGTCTGTAATTAATCCTAATCAAAATATCACAATAATGAACTGTTTAAACGTATTACAAACGTTAACCCTAATCTTTGACAGAAAAATTTGATTGGTTGATGTTTAGTTTACGTACAAGCGCGACCTATCAATCGGGCGAGTTTATATCGTTCAAAATACGATGCAGACGTTCCCTTCGTAGCGGCAATGTGTCTTACGTCTTTTTCTAATGTCTGTTGTTTACAATCAACTATTATTTATGAAAAGTGAATATTGATTTTATTAGCATTTTATTTATTTCAATAATACAAAAATATGCCTAGATACACGGAAAAAGAGCAGCATCTTATTTTGAAAGTTACCAAATATTTTCAGTTAGAAACAGAAGCTTGAAGTTTTTTGGATCAAAAAATTTAATGGAATTAAGAACCTAACACTAAACAGTATAACACAGAGAATATAAAAAAAACTTTTCAAATTACACTAAAAAGTATTGGGTACTAAAATATTCGAGAGCTCATATTAAATGTTTGTTTAAAACTCGTAGTCACATTTTATAGATTGCGCCACCTACTTTAATCATAGTGAGAAAGAGTGAATGAGAAATTAAAAAAAATTATTGTTTACTTTTTAGTGCATTTCCTGATAAAAGTGTGTAATTAAAAAAGTTTTTTTGTATTTTTTATTCATTAATATTTTATTTATTTTAGGTGAACATGTAACTTACACTGAATAAACAATATACAATTTGTTTTATTTTGCAGTGTTTTCATATCCCAAGTATTATTAATTTCATAGCCTTTTCGAATTTGGCTGAATACGATCCTGATCATTTTAAGGTTAGCTATATGTCAAAATAGCAAATAAAATAAACGACATACCCAACACCCGGATATACGTCACAAATGATGACGCACACCAAGAAGGTTATTATATGAACTCTACCTTTTCTAACAGTTTCCATAATCCAGAAACTATCCTATCAGAAATAAGTAGGTTACTTATCTCTGATCCTATTAAAAAATACTTCTAGTTAAATATTTATCATGATACGCCACTGTGTACATATCTCTTTTTGTTATTTAACCATCAACCAACATAAAGTTGGGACTTCTGACAAATTGTGCTGTTAACAGGTTGAAATTAATGCTTAAAACAACTGTCAATAGTAGCAATTAAATAAATTTATAGGATTTGCTTGGGACGTTTCATTGTCAATGCCTGTATTTTAACCGCGTAACCAGATCTGGCAACAAAGCCTGTCATTGTTTGATCAGAACCAGAATTGCCAAGGTGAGCTTACGTAAATATTTATATCATTCCAGATTGAAAATTGGGTGGAATTTATTTAAGATTGACGTTGACGTAGTTTTTTCTTCGAGATTCGTATTTAGTCTGTAAGGTACCCAATAAAAATATCGTTCTTGGTAAACAATCAACTAATGAAAAGCTGACGATTTATATTGAGGCATTAAACAAATAGAAATATATACGTTGTACTATGTTTATTTCTTAGATTTCACGTTTGCGTGGTTAAGTTCAAAGAAAAATGGCTTTAGTTTGAAGCCAGCATAGTTCAATTTTCTATTCAAAGCAAATCACAATTTTTCAAATACAATTCAAACGAATAATCAAAGTATCCTTAGTTGATTTATATATTAATATTTATTTTTTAATTTTTGTTATATCAATCTTTCCTGGAACTCATCAGAATAAAATATTAGAGAACTCATTACACGTCACGCAACACACTTGACATTAAAATGTGTAGCAAATTGTCTATCAAACCATCATAGAATTTCTACTGGACATTTGGAACGAATGATATAGTTCTGAAAGATACTATTGAAAGGAGTTAGAAAAATCCTAACTATCTTTGACAGATTCAGATCAGATATCCTAAATTTGTACATAAATTCGTTCTTCGCCAATGGGACATCGGGTATATATACATTTGCAACGACATTGAGTAAAATCCAGTGAATCAAAAGACAAACGAACAACACAAATTTTTCTGAAGCAAGTAAGGTCACGTACGTAAAACATCCAGTCTTGTATAAACGATTTTGGTTTTCAAAGTAAACTATTTAGATTTAAAAAAAGAATGGAAAGCTGCGTGCAAATTTTAAAAACGGTTGCGACGGACATGTGGGAGGAACCGGGAAGGAGGAGGATTATTTTTATCGGAAATTCCAATGGGGCCATTGGCGTAGGCACAGGTAGCAGACTGACCACAATTTCGGTTTCAAGAAAATTAAAATAATTGCAAAATAAAGCTCATTACAGTTTCCTGTAATATTGTCGTATTTAATTTAGCGTTTTATCAACAGATGTCGAAGAATAATTATTAATATTCCAACACTTGATATAGTTTTGAAAAATAATATTTTTCAGAAACAGTGACCGTTCAACTAAAAAGCAACAACTACTTCCCGTGCTATATGCACCGACGGATATTGAATTATACTTCAAAGTCAAACGGGGTTGGTATATCTACAAGATATTTTAAAACCAACCATTCTGGTTTGCGATTAGAAGGGACAACACAATTTGTAGACCGGTTTCGGCGTATTTGCGCCTCATCAGTACACGGTATATGTTATCCGTCCGAGAATCTCTAATCCCGGACTGAAGAATTCACTTTAATCACAATCAATACAATGACATGTCTTCCAGTAACGGAAATGTAAAGATTGTGACAGTCGCGACATCCACACTCCTAATCGCAAGCCAAAACCGTTTGACTTTGAAGTGTAATTCAACATCCGTCGGTGCATATAGCACGGGAAGTAGTTGTTGCTTCTTAGTTGAAATATTAATTTTCAAAACTGCATGAAGTGTTGGAATATAAAATCTGTTAATTGCGAAATATTCAAAGACTATTACAACACAATCAAGAAGTTGGACTTGATACCCATATGCACCTGGCGCTAGAAAAAAACAAGAACAGGCCCCGCGAGGGTGTATAGAATCACCTGCAGCTCTGTTGCCAAATTTATTAAATATAGATTGGTCGTATAAAAAAAACGTGTACTTTTAACTTAACTATTACAGTGTGACCCATTTTGTTTGGAAGCATCCCTATAAAATCCGCATTTTTCAACGGATTTTGATTTAGTCTTTTTTGTTAGATTCAGTATCCAAAACAGTATTCGGGCACAAATTTTCATACCATAATAGCTATTTTCAAGGCCCTCTACGTTAATTTTTCTTTGCCAAAAAAGACGAAAGTATATTAGGCATTTTTTTTTCTCAAATATGACTACACCACTGGATTCAGAATCATCACAAATGTAAACTATCGAAATTTTATAAAAAAAGTTTTATTAACAACAAAGTTATCACACTACATGAATTTGGAAAAAGTTGTTTTTTAATTAAGTTTTTACTAAGAATGTAGACACATTTTAAAAATGGCAACATGGTAAACAAAAACTAGGACTCAAACATATTGCACTGTAAAAATTCGAAGCCGAAATTTTAAAAGACAGGATAGTAGGTCCATTCTTTTTTGAGGGTAACATGAATGCCAATAAGTTCATGGAATTCTTGGAAGGTGAGTTATCCGCAGTGATTGACGAACTGCCGCTAGCAGAAAGAAAAAATTTGATATTTCAGTAAGATGGTTGTTCTGTACACTATGTCCGGCAGCGGCTTAACGAAAAATTTCCAAATGGTTGGATACCTAGGTCGCGGTAGCGAGTTAATCGAATGGCCTCCTAGATCGCCCGATTTAACTATATTGGTTTTTGATCTGTGGGGGCTTTTGACACAAAAAGTGTATAAGACACGTCCAAGGAATAGAGCAGAACTGTGTGACAGAATACGACAGGCGTGTGCTGGAATAACGCCACATGAAATAAAAAAGCGCTAAGACATAGTCGCAAACGATACGAGAAATGTGTGGAAATTAACGGAGGTCTAGTCGAGGCTACAAAAATGTAGAATTCAATTATTATTAAGTAGTTTAATAATCAAAATGTATTATTTGGTGTTAATTTGTATTTTCGTCACATCAGCACAATTTTACATTACTCTCAGAAGCTATAACTCCAGAACGGGTTAAGGTATCGGGTTCGAATTTTTACAGTGCAATATGTTTGAGTCCTAGTTTTTGTTTACCATGTTGCCATTTTTAAAATGTGTCTACATTCTTAGTAAAAACTTAATTAAAAAACAACTTTTTCCAAAATTCATGTAGTGATAACTTTGTTGTTAATAAAACTTTTTTTATAAAATTTTGATAGTTTACATTTGTGATGATTCTGAATCCAGTGGTGTAGTCATATTTGAGAAAAAAAAATGCCTAATATACTTTCGTCTTTTTTGGCAAAGAAAAATTAACGTAGAGTGCCTTGAAAATAGCTATTATGGTATGAAAATTTGTGCTCAAATTCTGTTTTTGATACTGAATCTAACAAAAAAGACTAAATCAAAATCGGTTGAAAAATGCGGATTTTATAGGGGTGCTTCCAAACAAAATGGGTCACACTGTATAAAAGGTCTCTTTTTCTTTGGTTAAAAATATGTGAAACTTCGAGATGTAGGATGGTTTCTCCAACGGATACGTCCCTGTATTTTAACCAAGAAGCTGGCTTGTGCCATAACGTCAGTGATTATCATTAATGACTACGAGTTGAGTTTATTTTTAGATTTATCGGAGAGTCCGCTGGAACTAGTGGTTAATATATATTTAAAGCTAAACAGTTTCTGCAACTTTGCAGTGAATGTTCAGTATAAAAATTATAAATGCTGTTAATATCGATAATACTACAAAATATTGAATCTATTATCTTGAGAATTAGTGTAATTGAGTCACTTTAGTTCTTCTTTTATTTTAAGTATTGGTGTGTTGCTGAGAATTTTTGTATGTTTCTGTAATGCCTTGTAATAGAATTCCCGATTTCTTGCAAATTGTATCATTCAATGGCAACCGGTCTGCAAAGACTATTTGATAATATGACGAGAAAGTTCGGTCAGTTTTAGGCTACTAAAGTCTGTCCCAATGGAGTTGATAGCACGGATCGGGGGTTCGGACCATAAAATAGTTGTAAACCATAGGCGCGACGAAACGACCTGCCCCGTAACCCATACATTAATCCTAAACGTAATGTAGTTTTTGAAAAGTTTTTCTAACCTTACAGTCCATCAAAGGTGAATTTTTTTTCCGATCCTTTTCCTTTATTATTATAGTAGCTATTAAAATAAAATAGCATTCAAAGAAACTCATAGTGGTTCCTAAAACGATCACACAGAAAAACACTAAACTGAATACAAAACAAACTGAGTAATTACCTTGGATTATTTGATCTACGAATAAAGTACATCGAGTATGTTAAGTGCGAACAATAAATTAACATGAAATGGGATTGTCCGAATTTAGAAAGGATTTAACTGATTTGCATTAATATTTTTTGGCAATTCCACTGAATACTGATTTAAAAAATTAATTGTCTGATGGTTGTTCATTTTAGTTTGAAGAATTAAATGCGTTACGATCTTATTAAATCGAAGTATAAGGGTAAAAACCTACAAAATGTTCTTTTTGATAATTTTTTGGGAAATCAAACCACAACCTTTTTTTATCTATCCCAATAAAACAGTTCCTGGTGCGTGCACTCCACTGCATCTCATTCCTAGTAGATTAGAAATGAAGTGGCTCTTTGTCCTATCTCACTGCGACCTTTGCAGATCTATTTTGGTCCTCCCTATTTTTAGAGCTCGATATCTAGCTTTATTCTTTTTGCTAGACCTATTAGCCTGGATACCGTCTCCCTTGCGTACCTCTCTGCCCTCGGTTTTCCTTTTCCGAATAGGTGAAACCGCACCCTTACTATGCCTTATCACTCACAGAGTATGTGCTCCGCGGTTTCGTCTTCTTCCTGGCAAAACCTACATAGGCTGTCATCTGCTAGGCCAATTGTGTGCAGATGCTTCCTCAACCTACAATTTCCGGTCAGCATCCCCATCTTTCTCGTCGTTTCACGACTTTGAAATAGTAGACAGTTTGGCCGAATGGCTTTTAAGGGATAGTTTAGCGTGCCTTTGTCCTGGGGTTTTACGCCACCAGCGCAATGCCTGGTTGTTTATCCTTTGGTGGATGCTATCCTTAGTAAGGTATTCCTAGTTGACTATATGGCTAGCCTGGAGCAGAAGTGATCCTGCTAACGTTTCCTTCAAAATCATCTCTCTATTCTTTATTATGATATTTATTAAGTGAAAAAGTGATACAAATCCCGGGACTGATTTTTATAATGTAACTGTCTCCATACCCCTTCTGCTCTTTGGTGAATTAAAAATTTTTGGCAGCAGAAGTACAGCGGAGAGATCGAGACGTGAACGGTCAGAAGTACCGCCCACGAAATGCGCGCGAAATTCGATCGTCGCTAGCATTATCACCCGACTCGTATAAACGGTTTGCCTTTCTGTTTTCCGAATACTTTCTCTGTCTAACACTGACTCTGACTTCACGCAGCTCGAAGTTCTCCCACCGTTCACGTCTCGATTTGTCCGCTGTAGTCCATCTGTTGAAATTATACATAGATCTCTTTCATATTCTCTGGGAGTGAGTGCAGAAATGATCTATGTATTGTAATGAAACTTGGAGCACTTTTGATACTTGAAATATATGTGTATCAATGATCAAACTGAATTTACTGTTTCACTCTGTTTCATTTACTAAAAACTAGGAATAATTATTATTAATCACATTCAGCATAATCTGTACTTATTTCGGAACGCATTCAATTCAACATTAGAGTATTTTAAGAACGTGGTAAAAAATCCGACAAAAAGAGGTTTTCATGAGTCAGTTTTTGGCACATCCAGTTTACACTTTTATATCCCGAAAAAGGATACTGTAGGCAAAAATAAAGGACATAAAAAAGATGTTGCAGTATGTCCAGTTTTATTTAAAGTTTCCACACGTTTCTCGTAGAGGTCAAGGTTTCCAAGAAGAAGATGATCCTGTCTACATTAGGATTGCCAACTGTACTGTTTTCCCAGGACATGTCCTGCTTTTTGGGGTGTCCTGGATTAACAATTAATAACTAAGTTTAAGTCAAAAGTTAAACACTAATAAAAAATGTGTGATTGCTATTAGTTGTTTTATTCAGTACGTATAACAATTAGGTACTGCATTATTATATAGTCCTGTCTTAAAACCGAAATGTCCTGGTATTTCTATATTCAAATCCTGGATTTCAAAGTTTGCAGAAGGCAACCCTAGTCTACCTTATCTTATCGGATGTGAAGATGATGAAAATACTACAGATTTTGTATACTTTCATAAGGATTTAGAGTTTAGGATTGTTTGAAAACATATTACTTTTTATTAAAATTAAATAAAAACCCTTTTTGTATAACATTGATTATTATTTGGAGCATAAAAAATGTATTATTATCATTATTACAAAAGCAGAGGTGATTTAAGTGAGGATATAATGAATACACAACAAGGAACATATAAAAAATGTTATTACATATTCTTCAGAAAAGTTTTACTTCTTAAGCGAATATTTTTGTGGAACATAAAATTTGTGCACTTCCTGTATTCAGCATTCCTTTTGTAGGCACTAACCCAGGTATATTAAAAACATATTTGAAGGTGGTTTAGTCAGTTCGGTTCGCATCCATTCAGACGACAACAAAGATATCGGCAACCAAAACAAAAGGAGAACAAAAAGTTGCAGTGGTCGGAATTCAAAATATGCCATCGCATTAAATACGTTTCGATGGAAATAAATAATAAAAGGATAATAATAATATTCACCGAGACTTTTATGGAAATAGTTGGTTAATTATAAAAAAAATATTAAATTATGAAAGGCATTTAATGCCTCAGATAAAGAATATAATAATTTATTTTAAGGAGGGAGATATTACAATTTTGTACTAAAACTTTCTAAGCCTGTCTAATCGAACTCGCTTGTTCGTTTGTTTGACTTGTCAATTGCAGGTTTTGGTCCTGGCATAATACCTGCAAGTCTGGATTGGAAAATTTTAAGAATGTGCAGATTTCATTACCAAATCTACGTAAACAATATTTCTTAATGTGTGAGGTTGTGATATTGGGCAATACCGATGTCCGTCAGAAAATTGAGGGTTTAGGAAAAGGGTTTTTAATCCCCGACCGATGTCCGTCCCGCGGTCAGGTGGATACACAGGTAGAATGGGCAGGGTAGAATATTATTCCTAGAATAATTAGTATGATTCGTGTATTATCGACACCCTTCCACAGACCCTTACCTATAAATAGAGGAATATTTTAAATAATAGCTACTTTAAAAATATTTCTCAATTGTTTCAATAATTATATAATATATAATTTGTTTTTGCTATTAAATATGATTCATAATCGATAAACTAAACACTTTCTTACGTTGATTGGGATAATTTTACATTTAAAATTATATAAGATTCAGCTGATGATGAGCTAAATTTGTAACATTAATGAATTAATAGTTTCGTCATCAAATTGAACAGATGATTTTTAGAAACATAATTCATATAATGAAGAATATTATTTCTAAAAATACCCTTTAGTTCTAAAGTTTATACTTAAACTTAAAATACCTCTTAGATTAGTTATTTCTTATATACATAGTGTTTCTAAACGTAGCATCCAATTTAAAATGTATAATATCTTTTGATTATTACTTTAGTCAATAAATTTTTAGGTAAAATCATTTTAAAATTGTACCAAATACAACCCTGTACGACAACATCTATAAATAGAACCGAATAAGCTTCTTAAACGATATTAATAAATGAAAATTATTTCTAGTTTGTCTTAAGAGATTCACTGAGAACATTGCACAAGGAATCCCTTGTTTGCAGCATTTTATTTTTGTGTTGATGATTACGAGCTATTTGTTTATTTATTATAATGATTCACTTGTAATATTTCTTTTTAAAACGATGAATGATCATTGCGGTAATTATTCATTACGAGGGTTGTCTGAAAGATTACAAAATATTTTGTATACAGATAATTGCAATGAGAAACGGACCATAGCGATTTCAAGCATTGTATCAGAACTGCTTTTGAACTACCCCACGTTGGGCGCCAAATTGCTACCAGCACTCGGTGTCCAGTTTTTTTATAGTGAACAAGACAGGTAACAAAAATATATCTATTCATTTTCTTATTAAAATATCGAATTTATTTAACAATACAACAACAAAAAAGAGGCCAATCTTCAATAAGAGGGTAGCAAAGACCCTTGAAACAACTAGTACGTACTATTCGCCTTACACTATCTGAAGATTGCTTACAGGTGAGTATTTTATGTCCTCAATAATTAAGGTAATAGATTAATTTATATTAAGTTCATAAGCTGAATTTAATTAAAGTTGAGGTTTTCAATTATTTATTTTATTATGTTTTTCTAGGATCCAGGGAGTGAGAGCACAGATCCAAAGTGTGGAATTTCTGATTATAATACTGGAAAGATCTTACTTGTATACTTTTTATGGTGGTATCCGACAGCATCCAGAGTTCTGCAGATCTCAGATAAAGATTAGGGGACTAGGTGTAGGCTTGGGTACCATGCAAGATCTCCTTAAGTTACATGCACACTGAGCAAGAATGAAAGTAAGCGTGTAGATAGAAGGCCTAAAATAATATTAGATTTAATGTAACCTGTAAGTATAGGTACAAACCTTTGGTGGAATGTGGCCTGATATGTATGAGGTTTATTTTTATTTAAGAATCCTCACTAATCCTTAAAAAGTGGAGTATGTCTCCCAGACATAAAAATTGAAGGTTTCTCAATAAAAATGGGATATGGATGGCACAGATATCCGAAGATTTTCGTTTGTTTTTCCCAAAACTGTTATGGGCCATTCATCACCTATTAAAACCCAAAAAAACTTGATTCTTCTGACAGTTGACCTTCTTATCAGAAGTGGCCTTTTATATATTGGTTATTAATCAAATTAGGAAAATACCAAGGTCGCCACATTTAATAATTTGTATTGATACCAAGCTGATACACTTCTTTCCTGCGGTCTTGTCTTTATAGACTAGCGGGCTGATTTTACTTACCTATTTGGATATTGTTATTTTATTTTTTTGATTTCTTACTAAATTTTTATTATTATTAAACGCTTTTTTAAGTAGAGTAATTTTTGATGTTCCTAGTTTCATGAACCCGTAACAATCAAGCTTCAGCAGATTAAAAACACTTGAATACTAAATCGCACATAACTAACAAATATTGGAAGAAGAGGTGGCGTTTCTTACAGTAGTTCTGAATCCAGCTGTCCAGCTAAATACTTGATATTTATTGAAGTAAATTTATAGAAATTTTTTGTTGGTGGGCTATTTAGATCGGAGAATACACTTAAAAATGCAAAAAACACCCCTAAATAGGGGTATTTTTCGAATATTTTCGTTATTTTTCAAATTTAGCCATCCTATATGTTTTTGGGGGCGCTGAATACGAAAATGAGGGTGAAAACTTGCATTAAGGGTCGAACCACCCCCAAAATTGCCCAAAACACCCCCCAATAGGGGTGGTTTTCGACTATTCTTGTTGTGTTCCAAATTTTAACACCTTATATGTTTTTTGGGGCGCTGTCCAGCACACTCCAAATTAATTGTAATTCTTGAACAAAATGTATCAAGATCTTCAGATGTCTAAATCTGGAAAACAACAAGAATAGTCGAAAACCACTCCTATTGGGGGGTGTTTTGGGAAATTTTAGGGGTGGTTGTTACCCTTGCTGCAAGATTTGACCCCCCGTTTACGTAATCAGCGCCCCAAAAAACATATAGGATGTCTAAGTTTGAAAAACAACCAGAATATTCGAAAAACACCCCTATTTATGGGTGTTTTTTGCTTTTTTAAGGGTGTTGCGCCCACTGTAGGTAGTTTTAACCTCCATTTTCGTAATCAGCGACCTTAAAAACATAAGGTATAGGTGGTCTCTTCACGGGGGGCGTTTCCCGGACTTTTACCGTTATTTTAAATGGACTAGAATCCCTCTGTATAGCGATATTCTTAAAAAAACTGATCTATTGGATAAAGGTAAATTAGATTAGATGGACGTAAAATCACATCTGTATCTATAGTTCACTTTTCGAATTAGAGTTTCTGGACACTCTGTATAAATCCAAAAATAATAGTATATATATATATATATATATTTTTAAAACATTCACAATTACCACAAATTATTTTGAAGAAATACGACCAGAAAGTAAACATTTATTTTGTGTCATGTGTAACGTTATCCATTCAGCGACAAAACTACACATCCTGAAACATTTCACAAATTTCTATGAAAGTATTTGTTATGTGGTCAATACTTTCCCAATTATGACGCTATTTTGAACACACATAAATAATCATTGGGATGACTAATATCCACTCTGTCTGCTTCACAAAAATTTAACTAGTACTATTTTTGTTTATGATAAAATCTTTTACACGCCATCGACATTGTGATGCTTTAGAAGTTTGGAATATCAAATGTTTGTTTGCTAAATTTATATTTATTCATTGGTACTATTGGAACCTCCTAGGACAGTCTTACGCGCGTTACGTCTAGAAGAGTTTCCATCAAGGCAACAGTTTGTACCGGATGTCCCAATAAGAATGGTTCTCAGCCATATTACAGAAACCGTTAATAGTACAGCTGCGAGAAAAAAAATATAACAAAAGTATGCATACCCTAATGGATGAATAGACTTGACGGATTAAACAGTTTGTTCTTGCAACTAGGACTACTCGAAAGAATACGGAATACCATTCAAAGTATTTCAAATTATGACCAAGAGCCACTGTTATTGGGACACCCAGTACGTTTTATTAAAAAAGTATTCTTAATCAGTTTCTGTTTTTTTAATAATATCAAAGTAAACACATACTTTTGTCTGACTTAAATAAACTTTATTTATTCATCTAAATATAGTAACATTAGTGAATCACTAAATAACCAATAACATTTTAAATGGATCTTCTTAACAAATAAGGTTTAATAGCTCATTTAAATCTGTAAGTTTTGAAGTAGGTAACTTAACCCAGATCATCAGTCATCGAGTAATACCGAAAAAGGGCAAAAACAACCTCATAATAATGGTAAATACATCATTAACTTTCGAATGCCTTTTTTTTAATACAATTGTGCAATAAGTACTTCTTTGGTTATAAATTGATGGTCGTCTATGAGGTAAGGTCTGTCTGATGATAAATCTAAAGCACCGACTATATCCTTACAAGTGTTATTATAAGTAATTTGTTTAATGTCATTGAATTACATACAGGAATTAGGTTAGGTACAGAAAAAAAATTAATACATGGTTTAGAAAAATTCTTGACCGTTGATTCGTGTTACGAATTCAAAACCTATTGTTTAATGTTGCTTTTGACGGGCAATACCGATGTCCGTCACGCGGTCAGAAAATTGAGGGTTTAGGAAAAGGGTTTTTAATCCCCGACCGATGTCCGTCCCGCGGTCAGGTGGATACACAGGTAGAATGGGCAGGGTAGAATATTATTCCTAGAATAATTAGTATGATTCGTGTATTATCGACACCCTTCCACAGACCCTACCCTATCCTACTACATATTATATCTTATATGTATATATAATATATAATATCTGCAATATAAATTATCATACGTATCCCCGGGACGGACTTCGGACAAACGTCTTGACCTTTTTAACCGCGGGACGGACCTCGGACGTACCTGCGTTTTACCCTGACCGCCGGACGGACATCGGAAACACCGCTTTTGACTATAGAACTTTTGATTTTTTATGAGAGGGAGTGTTCTTACTCCTTCTTCAAACTTGGACTACCTGTACAACATTTTTGGGTGGGTGTACATCAGTCAAGTTCAAAGTGTGTGCTACCCAAAAAATACAGGAGGCACAAAAATAGGAGACGGAAAGAAAGAATACACAAGGAACTCTCAACCAGGCTATTGAAACTGAGGAAACATCTGCACAAAATGGGCAAATTAGTGAACCTATGTGCAGGAAATGTGAAACACCTACTCACACACTTTGCTTCTGCGAGAACTTACATGGACTCAGACGGAAGCACTTTGGAGAGGAAATAATAAAACCTTTACAACTACTTACTGAAAATCCCTCCAGTCAAACTGGTGGCCTACATAGAAGACACAAAGCTTCTGGAATGGAAGTAGATAGCATGGGAAATGTTTCAAGTGCCTGGGGTGTCTAGAGCACAACCCAATCGAATAAATGAAATAATTCACCAGGATAGAACCAATTCTCTTTAATTGCTCCACACTTTATATGTTTAATGACATTTTAACTTGTATTTGAATAATGGTTATCACGTACCGTAAATATAGCAGTGGGTGTATTCTTTCAGTTGTAGGTCCTTGCCAAAAATCAAAATTAGAACGTGCCAATACTCGACTTGCACACATGTAACTCGTGGGCGTATTGTTTGATAAATAATAATTAACGCTACAAACGTTTTTGATTCCGAAAAAAATCGATATAAATACAGGGTGTGTCACCGTTGTCGCGTGTAGGTAATTCCAGCCACCATGACATTTAACAGTGTTAAGATCCACTTCGCAATATTATCTTGCACATGTCTCCAAAAGTATGAATACCTATGGTTTGGCAAGCTACGCGATATCGGTAAGGAGTGAGGAAACTTGACCGATATCTGTGACAAGCTTACCAATGGGGCACGGTATTTTATAAAATTATTAAAAACATTTTATGATTATGTATATATAGATACTTTATTATAAAGGTAAGGTAATTTTGTATACATATGTTAAGATCAAATATAGTGAAAAATCGAACTGAAAAACTTTAAAAAAAACGAACTGGAACTATTAATGCGATAAACCAAAACATTTTATTCAACAACCTGTCCATTTTTATCCATCGAATCAACCATAATTTATTATAGTCTTTAGCCCACTGCACAAAGCCAACAATGGTAGTATAAAAGTATTAAATACATTTCCATAAAAAGCGTTCACTTGATTCACTTGTTGTAGTCAGCTATAATAATTCTACCTTGAACTCAACCATAAACAGTCAGCGATGATAATAATGTTGATAACTTATCAACAACTAACGGTCTTCTAACTGGAAATAGTCGATTCACTCTTTTTATAATGATATTTAGTTCAGAATTTCTTCTGTTTTCAGATTTTTTTCAAATATTCAATGACAATGGTTCTAATATAAAAGAATTATTATTAATCTTCATATTCGACAGTTCTTGACCTGTACAGGTATAATTTTTTGTAAGTGGTGGTAACATAGAGATGGTGGTACTCCGCTCTCTCGGAGGCGTATAGTTTGGCAAGTTTATCTGAAGCCGTGAAAGGAATGCAGTCGAAAACATTCGATATTGCCACGTTTAACATTATTTTTTCAATGTATGAATATTAAAAGATGAACACTTTTCCAAATTTGTTATGGGCTTCTTCAAGCTCTGGCAGCGTTGTGCGAAAACCATAATTTTAACGCCCTCCGAACTAACTCAATTGGTGAAATTTATCGAAGGGCCTTCGTTGCTTAGCGACCAGCTGACTTCCTATTGGCAAGCGCGTGCGTGTGCTCTTCCTTCTCACTTTATCAATTGGCTGACATTGATTATCCAGTGGCGTTGGTATTGTCAGTGTCAGATTTTGAACTATTTCGTATCCATTCAAGTACAATTCTTAACATTATTTGTTTTTAACAAATACCGTGTTTTGAAAAATACCTTACGTTTAAAGCAAAGCAAAAATCAGTTTCTATATATATCATATAATAATAATTATTATTTTTAATACTTTTATAAAAATAGGTACCGTACGCCATTGGTACGTTTTTGACAGATATCCGCCATGTTTCCTCGCCCCTTGCATATCATTTGTTGCGTAATCAAAATTTCTTTATTTTTATAGTTATTTATTTATAAAGGGAGTTATGAGGATGTTAATTACACAGGGCAACGTATTTCAGACGTAAGTCCCTCGGGATTGTTAAGTTGCCAGAGATTCTTAATATCCTCATAGCTCCTAGCGGATTGGTGGGAGTGGCACGTCGCCTCAGTATATACATTGAATAATTAGATAATTGACGTAAGCTTTGTATTGACAGGAAATCTATCTTTTTGACAAGACCACTGAAAACTGTCAAGATGAAAAACATTCCAAAAACCTTACTCAAATTGTACGAAGAATATAAAGCTACTGATTACTTAACGGAAGTGGATTTTATACAACAATGTATCAACAAACACAAATTATCCACGGAAGATGATCTCGTAGACTATTTCCTCCGGTTTTCCCAATGCGAACCGTTCTTAGCGAAAATGGCGAAACGGTTTATAACAACTCAAAAATTGAGGAAAGTTAATGAAAACCGTATAAAAATTCTCATATTTTATTGTATTTTCGTTTTGGATTGTGGTAACGTGAATGATTTAGTGGAAAATCCTGTTTACTATACAATACCACTTTTAAAGTTTTTAAGTTCCGAAGAAAATTATCCGTTCGTAGCAAAATACTGCGCAGAATATTTTGATAATGAGTTTATTATTCAGAATGTGATGGGACCACTTATGAATAGAGCCATTGCTTTTAAAACTATGGAAAAGTATGTATTTTAATGAAGAACTCAATCAATAATGCGTTTCTAAAGTCATTGTGCAAAACAGTGACAAAAGTTGGGTTATGTTATTTTAAATTTTAAACAACTGTTTCATACATTTGATTGGGTTGTGCTCAACAGCCCTGGCACTTGAACTGAATATTTGTAGCATTTCCCATGTTATCTACTTCCATTTTGGAAGCTTTGTGTCTTCTATGTAGGCCACTATAGTTTGACTGGAGGGATTTTAACTAGTTGTAATGGTTGTATTATTTCCACTCCAAAGTGCTTCCGTCTGAGTCCATGTAAGTTCTCGCAGAAGCAGAGTATGTGAGTAGGTGTTTCTTCATAGAGTTCACATTTCCTGCACATAGTTTCACTAACTTTGCCAATTTTGTGCGTATGTTTCTTCAGGGTGCAGTGTCCAGTCACCTGTCCAAATGTCTCTTGAGAGTTTCTTGTCTACCTTGTTCAATAAACTCTTTGTATGGAGGTGCCCTTGTGTCGACCTCCATTTGAGTTGGTGTTCCCTATCTAGCCAGTTTCCGATTTCCCCTCTTTGCAATGTTTTGTGATTCCACAAAACGGTTCCGGACCTATGAAGTCCCCTTTAAAGCCTTCTTTAGCTAACTGGTTAGCCATTTCATTACCTGCAATCCCCTCATGTGCCTGTACCCATACTAGAGACACTTTGTTGTCTCTTGCCAGGCTGTTGAGGGATTATTTACAGTTTTTTACCAACAAATGTTTTACCAATTGTACAGCTATGGTCACAACATCTGTTCTGCACAACTTTGACTATTTTTAATACGTATAACAACTGGATCCATTATAAATTTGTGTAGGTATATTCATGCGGAAGAGCTTAAAAAGCTTCCACATAAACACCTAACAGTTCCCAAGGAATTCAAATTCGAAAAGAAAAATTTCGGTTCACCTTATCCTCCAGCAAATACACCAGACGTGGAACCTAAGCCTCCGTCCTTGAAGTTCGACAACCGATCTTATCTACAATTACAAAAAGCATTGCAAGTTAAACACCAAGAAAATGTCGCGAAAGCTAAAAAGTTACTGCAAGAAGCTCAGAGTAGTAAAATTGCCAGGCTTTCCACAGTTAAAACCATAAAAAATGCTGAACCGCCTCCCGTAGAACAAAAAATACGGAAAAATGTAAGTCTTTGAACCATCAAAATTTATTACCTTTAATTTTTAACCACAATCTTACAATTTGCCATGGAAATTTGAGCATTGATGGCTTTACGACTAGTGTATAGAGTTGGTGGTAACAGCTTCAGCAATAAGGGATGATCAAGTGGGGTTTATCAATAAGAAAGATTTATTATATACATTTTCTAATAGTCTTTCTTTTTGTGTACAGTAAAGTACGATGTTTGTTTGAACCTTTTCGCTAGAGGGCATCCGGTGATACTCAATTTGCTGGAAAGCACAAGGGTTTGCTTTTAGATGCTACCTTTCCAAGTAGCACAATAAAAACATTTTGGATCTAATTGGGTTTTAAAACAGTTCTATGTCCGCTTGAGGAATAAGCTTCCATTTCTCTAAAATAGCTTGTCGCAGCTGAATTAAAGTTGAAGGAGCAGGAACATGACTTCGGATCCTTCGCTCAAGCATGTCCCAAATATATTCTATAGGGTTAACATCCAGACTTACCGCTGGCCACTCCTTAACAGGAATATTTACCTCGTTTAAGTACTGTTGAGCGATTCTCGTGGTGTGAAGTCGGGCATTATCACGCACCAGAAGAAAGTCATTTCCGATAACAGACAACATAAGGGACAACAAAATCTTGGAGAACGTCCTTAATGTACCTGGTAGCAGTTAAGGATCCTCTCGGAAGGATGTACAATTCTGTCTGTGCTGGTAACCTGTCCTAGAACTGAAGGTATTCTGCAAAACGCTCGTGTTGCCTTTGCCATACTTTCTCACGACCATCTGGAGAGTGCAGGCTAAATCTGGACTCATCTGTGAATAAAATAAGCTCCCATTCATTTTCACCCCAGTGGTGATGATTTCTGGCAACACGATGACGCCTAAGACATTCTGGGCCTGTTGCAGTGGGTTTTTCAGATCAGAGGGATGTATTAGATATAAAATAAAAGCAACAATGACTGGTAAAACAATTAATAATTTTAAGGCTCCCCCAGTTAAACAAGTGAAAATAAAAAGCAACACGACGACAACGTTGAGAGAAGCGTATCTTCTTCTCAAAGAGCACGAAGATGAAATTAGCAAAATAGAGTATATAATTAAGGGGGGATACGATATGCAAAAGGTAATTGAAATAGAACAAGAAGAAAGAAAAATAGCGGACCAGAAAGCTGTAGAAGATATACAGAAAAAGCATTTGCTTGGCTTAATCACTTTTGAAGAATCGATTTTGGCCAAGAAAAAACTTATTGAAAATAATAAACAGCGAACGGCGGAGATTATTGCAGAAAAAATTGAATTAGCGGAGAAATTAGAGGAGTGGAGAAAAACGGAACAAGAAAAAATTAAAGCGAAGGTATTAACCTTTCCACGTGAAAGCATTTAGTTTTTGTAATTAAAAGAACTTGTGTAGGTAGAGAAGAGTCAGCAAATTAAAGTTGATATGAAGGAATCTGAAAAAAGGAAAATCGAAAAGAAACAAGAGGAAGTTAGAATTCAACAGCTCGAGCTAAAAGAAATGTTGAAAAAAAATGAAGAAGAAAAAGCTGCCGAGCTAGCGAAGAAGATAGATCTTATACAAGAAATTAAGACAATTCATGAGATGAATAGGAAAATGAATGAATCTAGGTATATGTATATTTTAATATATAGGTTGTCCCACGATGCTTTGTCAATATGACAAGTATAAAATTTGACAGCTTATATTTGTAATGGACCAACCTTTACGATAAAAAGACGGTGACGTTGCAAAACAAAATTTTGTGATGTTGCCAGGATGTAGATTTTTTCTTTATTCAAAGGAAACTGGAAAAGCCAATATAGCGTAGTCAAAGTACACAAAATATCCGTAAAATGCCGCAAAAAACTTGAAAATTCAAAATTGAGTATTTAAAAGGGTTGTGATTAACAAACTTTACAATGCTAGACATGCGATTTTCCGGAAAATCGTCGAGTGAAAATTTTTGTTTTTGTTTTTTCGCTCTAATTGTTTAAATAATGAAAACACAGGAAAATCTTCAAATCAAAAATTGTAGCTAATACATTTATCTACAAAATTTGTCTAAACATTTTTTTTGTACCTGCATTAGTTTTTAAAATATATACGAAATTTCCATAGTAGTATTTTTGAACATCATAAATTTTCATGTTTTTAATTTTATGATAGTAAATAAACAATGACATTTAGAAAAAAATGAAATGTGTTCTAAAATGGGGTATCTACAAATACATTCGCAAATAACCACGAATTGAATACCACTGAAATTAATTTTATCTCGTAAACTTTTTAATTTACAGAAAAACTTTTGAGACAAAATTTGTAGATAAATGCATCAGCTACAAATTTTGATTTGGAAGTTTTTCTGTATATTTATTATTTAAACAATTAGAGCGAAAAAAAAAAAAATTCACTCGACGATTTTCCGGAAAATTGCTTGCCTAACATCGTAAACTTTTTCTCATGTTAAACACCACCCTTTTAAATACCCAATTTTGAATTTTCAAGTTTTTTGTATTTTTTGTGAGGTTTTATGTGTACTTTGATTAGGCTAATATGACAGCTCTTCTTTTTCATTCGCTTGTACCTCGTGTTGGATAATTACGTTTACCTACCTTATTTCATACTAGCTTTTGCCAGAGTAGAAGTCGAAAATGGTCAGTATTGCTTTGCATCACGTTTATTGAATAAAATCGTTTTGAGTTTTCAAACGAGTCAAAATAAAATGTATTAGAAATCAAAAGCATTAAGGAGTGTTGATAACAACTTCGATACAAATCACCCCAAAATAACTTTCTAACCCTTTTTAACCCCGTTAGGCGATGAGTTTCAATCAAATACGCAGCACGTCTTCAATTAATTCTGTTAAAGAACTTTTATGCAAAATTTTAAGTAGGTTGAACCAATGAATCACGTTGTCCCATGCAAACTTCACTTCCTTAGGGGTAGGAATTTCGGAAAATCCTTTCTTACCGGATGCCACGTCATATAAAGAAAGCAGTCATTCAGGACCAAGCATTTTATATGTATAGATTGTATTTTCAAATTCCCGTATGAATTCATTATTTTCTTGAAAAACTAATATTTTTTCAAAATTGAAGAATCAATGAACCGAACCGAACCGAACCTCTATTGTGCTGAATTTTTCCAATTGATCTTGAAGTTTTGTCAACCCCTAAGCTGTAAATTTCCCTGACCATTAAGTATAAATTGTATTTACGTCTGGTAAATTTATATTTATTCTGATAAGTAACTTGAAATGACGTCATCGTCTCTTTATCGTGAATAAACCATATATAATATTTATAAAATTTACTGGTTTGCCTGTGCTTGTTCATACAACAGGTTATTAATTTGTAACTACTTATTGTTCTACCTAATGATGACCCTTACTTTTAGAAAAGATTTCGATCCAACTGAAACTGCAAATTTGGGACTTCTTTGCGAAATGTCAATTGCAGAGCTGCACGAACGACTTTTCATAGAAAAAATGAACATAACCAAAGAACTAGAAGAAAAAAGGAATAAAATAGTCAATAAAAAACTGGAACAGCAGAAGATGATTGAAAATTATAAAGAATTGATAGTGCAGATGAGAAAAACGCAAAAATGTTCGGTGGAACCTATCGCTACGCCTCAACAAAAAGAAGCAGAAAATCCCGAGCTAACAAAGCTGAAGAGAATTTTGGAAGAAAAGAGAAATCTCAGATATAAAGTGACTATGTGATTTTGTTATATGCAAATAAACGTTTTTATTGAATTTTATTTAGAATATTTCTATACCTAATAACATTATTCCATTGCTTCATCACATGGTGCACTCAAGTCACCTTCTAGTATATTGATTAACAATGAGATTCTTCAATATTTGATCTTGGCAGTGGTTAGAATAGCAAAAGAAGGAGCACTATCCCAACAAAGTTGATCAGATAGCGCAGAATGATAAATCGTTTCTTAAATCTTCTGAACGTGTTGATATAACATCCTTAATCTAATTTTATTTGATATACGACATCAATAATTATTCATTCACTTCAAGTTAGTTGAATAGTTCCTACTGGTGATCATTCATTTTCAAGATACATATGCCTAAAATATCTACACAACCAAAGAGTATGTAATTTTATATGTTTGTCATGTTTTGCTTAATTGCATCTTTAATCGGTGGCGTAGCGTACTTAAAATTGATGATCACTCCGGTAGCGCTACGTTGGTATGAACGCGACCTACGTTATCAAATAGAGTAATCTACTCTAACCTTTAAAGCGAGGAAATCAGGTCGGCAGAAAGTGTCCTTAAGATGGGGTACTCTCCGCCTTTTTTGTGGACCCTATTGCTGGGCGATCTGCTAAACGAACTCATTGGAGTTTGTGTTCAGGCTCAATCTTTTGCTGGATAGAGGCAATTGTAAACATGCTTTCTCGGCAGGATCTTAAAAAGACTCCAGACATTGTGGGCAGATGGTAAACTCACCAGCCTACTAGACGATGACATTAATTCTTGGCAGCAATAGAATTAGGTCCCTGATGGAGGTACCGGTAAATTATTCGAAATCAATTGTTCGAAAATCAATTTTTCGAATGACCGATTATTCGAAAATCAATTATTCGAAACTCAATTGTTCGAAATCAATTTATCGAATAGGTGGCAGGTTCCTAATGGTGATAAAATACGAAGGTGGTTTGGTAGGGGTAGGTTTGGTTGGGTTATTATTGAAAATTATTATAATTTATTCTTCAAAAATTGACTAAAAATACGAAGGTGGTTTGGTAGGGGTAGGTTTGGTTGGGTTATTATTGGAAATTATTATAATTTATTCTTCAAAAATTGACTAAAAATACGAAGGTGGTTTGGTAGGGGTAGGTTTGGTTGGGTTATTATTGAAAATTATTATAATTTACTTTACAAAAATTGTCATTCGATAAATTCACAAAGTAATAAAAACTTCTATCTATCTATTTTTGTATATTCTATTCAGAATATTGAATTTCGAACAATAGATTTTCGAATAATTGATTTCGAACAATTGACTTTCGAAGAATTGATTTCGAACAATTTACCTAGATCCCCCTGATGGTATGGATTTCGGGCCAATTCGGAATCCTGGGTAACCGAGAAGTGGACACTGCTTAACTGCAAAGTATATTCACTGAAAGCTCCAAAATTGTAACATTTAGGGTACAGAGAAGAACTATTTTTCAGGAAATTTATTGGCAAATATATAGGGTGATCCATTTAGCGCAAGATCTGACAACTATGTGTCATCTGACCCGTTTTTATAGTCATTTATAGTACTTTACATGATTTACTGTTGTTACAGGTAAATGGTGGCTCACCAGCTGAAAGGGCGGGACTCGTAGCTGGAGATTCAGTAATCAAAATTAACAACGTAGATGTATTCAATTTAAGACATAAAGATGCACAGGATGTCGTACTTAGAGCAGGACCTTCATTTGAAATGTCCATACAAAGGTTGGTTTATATTATGTTGGAATAGATACAATTCACAGGCGCTTAGTAGGATATATGCAGCTCTCATCATCTGTTAAGCAGGCTTGTGTTAAAATAAAGTTATTGTCTGATCCAGATTCTTCTTCCTCCACTATTTTGAGCTTTTTCAGGTGTTCGTTTTGGCGGCAACGTCCCTTTAGGAATCCTGTTAAAACTCTGCAGTTATTCTTTGACCTATGCATCTATTTGATCTCAAAGGTTTGTAGCCAACCAACAGAATCTTCGATTGTCTAAGCCTTACTAGATATTTCCAATGGTCAGATCTTCTCTTTTCTTCGGCTTTGCCTATTTCTTCCAATATTACATTGGTTGCGGCCCCCAAAAGGGTCTTTCAGTCCCACTCTTTGCTAGAGTATCCTGGAATCCACAGTAAGGTTACTGCATTGTTCTCGCCTAGTTCATTGAGAATGCCTAGGCATTCCCACACCATTTTGGAACTGATTATTTAATATAACTTACATAAAAGGTTAACAGGTTGAAGAACTTGTGGGAATAAATGCAGTGATTTTACATAATTAACGAATATGTGTGAGCTGTATATCTTCAGCTACAAACGTAAGCGTACTAGATTCATTTTGAATTTTTTTTAACCCCATTTTCACACTGGCAGCCCACAAACCTAGTCATCTACTAAAAAAACATTTCGTTGTGACCTATTCCCGATTAAAAATAATTGATACAGTGCCCAGTTTGCCGAATCAGTAGATTTATTTCGGTACTTAACCTCTAAACTTTTTAATTGTTCGCTTTTTTTAGAGGCGGATCAACGTGGAAACCTTCAGTTGTACCTACTGGCCCCTTATCGACTCCATCTCCTTATATCAACAGTGCTAGTCCCGTTACAAGGACCTCTTTGGCTTCTAGCAAAAGTGAAAATATCGGAGCCATCGGAACGGGACATAATTTATCTGCTAAGCCTTTTGGTCCTCAGGTAAGTCAATTCCAATCTTCTTATTTACTATTTTTATTAGAAATGTTTCAGTTTTATCATCATTTTATATTTTTTCTTCATCTAATTTTGCTTGGAAATACTCATGTAACGATAATTGTGATGTTTTCCTGTTCATATTGTGTCATGTCATCTGTATGAGTCATTTAAGAGATTTTTTTAAATTATGGTTACATTTCTGTGAGACTTTGGACTGTTTTTAACTATCTAAGAGAGATGAAAAACGTATTAAACTCCAAGATGTATTATAATTTCTTGCTTTCTGTACACTTTTATACAAGACTCACACTTTCTGTACACTTTTGTTGAAGTAGATTTTCATACGACCCGCTTTCTATATATTTTAAAATTAAGAAAAAAATCTGGTCTAACTCATACCCTTTTTTACCTCAAAATTTAACTGTCGCGTATGACCCAGAAGTATTCCTCTGTCACAACTATTGATCTACCTTCCTTTCTTCTTCCTCCATCTCTTGCTTCTCTCCCTTTCTTACTTCAAAATGGTTTTCTCGAATTATTATCTGAATTTGTTGTGAAACTTACCATTTATTATCTGTTTTAATAAAAAACTCTCGTTTTTCAGGCTTCTTCTGTAGATGAAGTACTATCCTGAACAAACTTTTTGTTCTCGCATAAATAATCTATATCCTTGATATAAAATATTATTTCAATTTTTGTATATATACGAAAACATAGTAAAACTCGATAATCTTATAGCTCTTCCAATTTATAAATAGTTTCAGTATGTTTACAGATGCTATAAATGCAAATTGGGGCTAAGGTTACACTTAAATCTTCATGTAGTTTCAAAACTAGTACATTTTAAATTGTTTTCGATATGCATCGCCCTGGAAATACTTCATTAAAGATTTTTAAACAATGCGGCCAAAATATGTGCAGTCCAATTTACTCGACGGCTATGCTATCTTGTTTTTATTTTAAATGTACTTGGTTTTTAATTTCTTGGCAAGGTGAACTCAAAGCTAAAGTTGATGATATATATATATATATAATTGTTGAGCGTTGCATAATAAGACATAGTTTGCCAAAAAACAACAACTACGCAACTAATATTGAATTGTTATATACAAGTTAATGATTTAACTTTTTTTATTCGTGTAAAATCACAGGTAAACGGTAAATTATATCTTCTTCAAGTTTAAGTTATGTCACCCTGTAGCCAGGACCGATCCTAGCTGGTGTGCAGCGCACGCGGTTGGTCAAAATAAAGGGCGGCCAACGGCCGCATCCAATTTTATCAATTAGGCAAACATTTTTAGATATATCTCAAAATAAAATTACTTGGGACGAATAAATATGCTTAATTGCAAATAGGTATTGAAAACTCAAGTTTAGTGCGAAATTTCTTGCAAATTTCTAGCAAAATTCGTGGCAACGGTTATTTTTGCTCATCATGGATATTGGCGTCGGTTTATTCATGACGGCACGCGGCTCAGTCTGGTCAAAGGATAGGGTTATTTATAATGTTTTAGGATGTACACCAGTATGAATGAAAGCCTGCAAGGACTTGGATATTAAGTTACAGGTACGGGAGGAAGAAAGCACTGTAAAAGATATATCAAGAGAAGGGGCGGTATCTTAGGTCTTTGCACGCAGGCGGCTGACACCCTAGAATCAGCGCTGCCTATAGCAGCGAGGTCCTCTTGTCTAAAGCATGTATGATCAGGAAATTTTGTAGAAGCATACTTGTTTGTATGTATGATAAGATGCACAAGAGTTAGGATTGTTCAAACTGCTTGAAACATGATTGCATTTTAATGACAGATGCTTGAACAAACTGAATTTCTACAAGGAATGTGACGGCAAATATTGATCGTGCAGTTGATTGTTTATTTTTAGGTTAATGGTAATGTGAATGGTGGACCAAGATTAGTTAATACTCAATACAATAGCCCTGTAAAACTATATTCAGAAGAAAGTATAGCCGAGACACTCTCAGCGCAAACGGAAGTTTTATCAACAGGAGCTTTAGGGTGAGTAATTTAATTGTGATGCTTAGTTGAGATTTTTGGAATCGTTGGTGATACTCCACTACGTTTCAGAGACTGAATGTTTAAGTTGAATTGACTTATTATATGTTACATTGTCAAATTTATTCCATATATTTTATTCAGTGTGAATTTCAAGAAAAACGAAAGGAATTACGATGCTTCTAATAGTGAAGTACTGAGGGCTTTAAAAGAAGCGGAAAACGATTCAAACTACAACGACCAAGGTATTTGTTTTTTTTATTTTTCTTGGAATAGTGCAATCGCAAACATTTTGGCTGAAACTCCATATTGTTAAATGCATTTGGTCATTGCTTAGAACGTTGTATAAAACGGTTAGGTCCAAAAACCTACTGCTCCACTTCTCTTTTGTGCTTTTTACTTTCTTTAACTGTACTCTACAGTAGAAACGGTGGAGAGCTTTAACATCACGTGACTGTTACGTCAGCAACAATATTCATATATGAATCAAATCAAAACTTCTATCAACTCAATAGAAATAATCGTTATGACTAATAGTCCAAAGGTCGGCTTTTTAAGAATGGGTGAATAAGTTACAAAGCCCAAAATTAATATTAATATTAAATGAGCATTGTAATACTCCCGACTCACGGCATCTTAGGTGTTATGAAATGTCAAAAGTTAACAAGTTGATCGTTGTACTTACCAATGTCAAATGGAATAAAAAGTCAAACCAGTTCTTACAAGAATTGATCAATAAATACACTTTCAATCCAAAACTATTACGTATGTCTTGTAGTTGGTCTAGTGAACAATCGATCGTACGTTATTATGTTTGATTTATATTGATAGAAGAAGATAGTATGTAGAAGATATGTGTTGCATGAATCGTAGATTGGGTCACGTGATGGAAGCGCCCCACCGTTTCTACTGTACTACTTTACATAGGAAAATAGTCAACATGTTTTTTTTGCATTGTTCCATTACTTGTCTTATATTGTCTATAAGTGATCTAAAAAAGACAAATATTTCGGATTTTTATTTATATCATAAAATTATTTGTCTTTTTTTCAAGGTTTTCTTATAATCTGGACATTTGCTGTATTATTGTTTCTAGTTTTTGTTTAAATGTTGATTTGTAAAAGTGAAAATGCAACATACTATGCTACACATACACATTGACGAGTTTGGTGGTAAATGTTAGTTTTCTTAAAAGTTTGTAAATTTACTGACTGGTTTTAATAATTTTAATTTCAGAATATCTACATCGACGTTTCAAACTAGTTTATTTTAATTCTATTCTTCACTCTCAACTCAACTATTCTTTAAATCAGAAACATCTCTAAATAATATTAACTTTGCACTTTAAATTTTATATACAGGATATATATACAGAACATATATACAGGGTAGTCCACGTAAAAGTACTACCACTTTTTTTAATGCATACAGGTATTTTTTTCCTTCCAAAAAGACCAGAACTTTTTTTAACAAATATACAATAAAAAACTCTATGACGACTACGTGTGATGCTGGAGTCTTATTAAATTGAACGCAGTAGAAGTTTGTTTGTTTCAAAATATCACCACGTATGTTAAAGATAAGGGCAGTGGAATTCCCACGTGGATCACCCTGTATAAACTGATTTTGTGAATGTTGTTGGTGTTAATACAATATATTTAATTTGCTACTTTACTAGATTGCCACTTGTATGTTATCTATGAACTAACAGAAGCTACAGAAAGATACCATTCACTCAATTAAAAATATCCTGTGAACTATCGAAAACTGTAACCATACGAAATGTCATCTTCACATATTTTATCAAATGAATATAGGTCGCGTTCATCCCAACAAAGTTGATAAGGTAGCGATTTTCAGAGTAATCCATTGTTTTTTTGAGTCTGCTGAACCACAGAGTACACCATCTAACAAGAGACGAAAGCTTTGTCGGTTCCTTTGAAGTCGGACTTACACGATATTGAGCGGAAATACGTCGAGGCATTGAAACGTAAACTATCTGATACACTGAGAAAAGTAATACGCGTATTGATTCGAAGTAAAACCATAAGTACACTAAAAAAAATAGTAGTGTTGATGAAAATCTCTCCCAGCTACGACTATAGAATATTTTTTTAACCACCAACACGAGAATACCATATTATTCATCTCATATCTGTCTAATGAGAAGTAGCTCATTATTCACCTAGGTTAATAATGAAATTATTTATTTTTATACAGAAATTACCTGAAAATTTATTCATTTCATGAAATGAATATCAAAAATGAACTCTAGAAAATGCCCTAGACAGAATAGATAGATAGAATTGATCAAAAATATGAAAATCGTTCAAAATAATATTAGAAATGACGTTTATTGAAGTCCGTCAGTTAGATGGTGTACTCGTATACTCTGTGACGGAAGTGACGACTTGACATTGAAAGATAAACTAATTAATTCACGCATGTGCACACAAATTTGTGATCATGAAAACTACTTTCTTTCGCCTCTTGTTAGATGGTGTACTCTGTGGCTGAACGTTCGAATTTTATTTGACATATGACTGCAATAATGATTCATACATCTTCGATTTCAATTTAGTTTCAATAGTTCCCAGTGGTGTTCATTCATTTTCAAGATAAAAGGTCTAAAATATCTTCAAACAAAAATATGCTACGTCATTTTATATGTTTATTCGCATGACATTTGTCATAAATGACAGTTAACGCATCACTGATCGGTGACTGCTACCACAGCGCTCACATCAATCAGTTGACGAAACACGCGTTCAGCAGGAAATTTATTATCGCTCCGGTAGCGCTACGTTGAGATGAACGCGACCGTAGATTACTTTATATTCTGTTTTTAAAATTATATGCCTTAAGTACTTTATTTACCACCAATCTCTATACAACTTTGACCACTTTTTATTCTCAATCTCCATAACAAAACCACAGAGCCAGATTCAGGTGTAGTGACGTCTCCGAATAGCGGAATTGCAGGGCTTAGGCACGTACACGCTCCAGAAAATAAGCCGCAACCTCCACAGCCTCAATTACCTCCAGGACAGAACATTTGTGCCGATTGCGAACGGTTAATTGTGTGAGTACAGCAATTTAAAAAAAATGTTTCTTACAGCTTTATTTTCGACTGGCTTTTGACAGACGACGTGGGAGAGGAAAATTATTTTTTTTTTCATTCCTTCGATTTTTTTTGTGGAAAGTTGATTTTTGAAATTAACAGTTGAAGAAATTAGACTAAAAACAAAGTTTATATTGTTATTTATATCTAAAAATTGTCTACCAGACTATGCGCACTGAAAAATTATTCCTGAAGGGAAAATTTTTCTTAGGCACTACTCAAAAAAATGCTTTATTTCAATAAATTTTGCGTTGTATAATAACTTTTCCAGGATTGTTCCATACTTTCAAAGTATTTACGACTTGTTTTTTCTAATTTCACAACTGTCATACTTCCAAATCACCCCATCTAAAAACTACGACTACCGTAGACACAATTATTTTTGAGTCTTTTTACTTTTTTCCCAACAGTAATCCGCTCGGAATTCTATTCGACCCAAAGCCACGCAATCGGCGGTCAAAAATCCACGACCCCGAATCCCATAGTTACCGAACAGACACGATCATTTAACGAACAATCCCGATCAGTAGGCAGTACACAAACACAAAGGGATTCAGAGAAACCTGCTCCGCCGGAAGGCGCGACCATATGCACTGATTGTCAAAGGGTTATTGTGTAAGTCCAACTCTATGTTGGATCATGTCCTGTCGCTGTTTTTTTTTATTTTCTCCTTTAGCTACCGTTACATTTAGGTCTTTATCCAGCCTATAGAAATGTCTAGATTCCTTCGTGTTACTTGTGTTAAGAAAACTGAAATATTATTTAATAAAATGTAACAAAAATGTCACAGGAGTTTGTTACAAAAACATGGGAGGTGATGGAAGAGCTTATGATGTTCATTCATTCCCAAAAAGTCTTTTAATGTTTATAAATAAAAACAATTTTCAAGTTTAAAATTCACACAAGTATGACAAGGATCATATGGACAACACTACTTGAAAGAGAGGGACAAGAATTGTTCTATGTATGTAATTCACAATTAATCTAAACTTTAAACCTTGTATTTTGGTAGAGGGGACTAATTGTGAGTTTCATTCATAGAATAATTATTGTTTCTCTCTGTAAAATAGTGTTGTTTATATTATCCTTGTCGTATGTGTTTAAATCGTATGACCTATTAAATTTGTTCGCAATATGTATACACTTCGTTAACGAAGTAACGTAGTATTCTAGGAGACCCTGTATAATTTTCCAACATTCTCTCAATAAATTTATTCGTGATTTTTGAACAACTATTCCAGTGTAATTGACAGTTTAGTCAAATTTTGTCTTGTTCATTTGTCTGTTTACCCAGAAGCCCTTCCATACCATTTCCGACCTTTTAAGTCACCTTCAGTTCTTTGGATTTCTCTAATCGACCCTTTATTTGCAGCACCCTATACTTTTTCGATCTCTTATTCATTTGATTAAAGACGTTTCTTTCATAAGCTATTTTAGACTTGTCCACATTCCATTCTTTAAATTGTTTAAAAGTTTCTGTCATGCACAGACATATGTCAGACATCTGTCATCCTATGTGCGTGTATTAATAAGGGCTATTAACAATCGAGATTGTTTAACTATCGCCCTTTTAGTACACGTGTTAATTACAAAACTTGTTCGTCGACAGTACATGTATAATTATACAAGGTGTAACCTTTTTTCTCAACCTTTAAATAAGAATTGGTATAGAAATGTCATTGTTGGGCTTCTTAGTGCAATGGACTTATACAGATGACGCTAATACAGTGGGTACAAGGCCCACTGTTTTCATTTTTTAGGTTTCAACATTAACAATATTAGAATAATATGAAAAACTATGTATAAGTCAAAAAACTAGAAGTATTCTATTAGAAGAGTCAGCATTAGACAAATAACTTCAATATGACTGTATGTTTAGTTGCCTATACCATCATTAATCATCTGATATTGAGGTGCCATTAATTAATGTTTCAGTTTTCTTAACTTTGAATAGAAAACAAATAGAATCGTGCTCGTTCAATTTGCATGACAGTTCTTCACCATTCAGTTAATTCAGAATTGGTGATTTCTCTGAAACCTTATAGAACTACAATAATTGCATGCAACGTTTCCTACACATTGCAACTATTTTTTCCTCTCAATTTTTTTCTTCAAAACGTTAAAACTGCACTTAAGCATGATTTTATGTTCGGTAGTGTAGCGTGCTTAAGGTTAAGATCGATAAATTTCAGTGGAGATACTGAATAACTTTCCTTTTTACCTAAAGTTGATCTAATTTTCATTATTTTGGTATTTACAGCTCTCCATGACAGTTTTTCTAGTATAACGGTTGAAAATAAATTTAGCCTTTAGCACGCTACTGATTAGTAAAATCTTTTTATTAGTACGATTGTGGTGATTTAAAGATTTCTTTTATTATAAAGTCGTTAAAAAAACTTAGCCGCTAAGGTATTAGCCTTAGCACCTCTAAACATAAATATTAGTATATTGGATTTTATTTAAATCACTTCCCATACATTTTTATTATCGTTTAAAGCGAAAACAACAATTTTTAATAAAGCATCTTGATATTTTTTAGATATTTTTGTTTTAAAATTTAATTTCACTTATTTTCAGTGGTGTCTTCGTAAGGATAAAGGATAAAAATTTACATGTTGAATGTTTCAAGTGTTCAACTTGTGGAAGCTCATTGAAAAACGTTGGGTAAGTCATCTGGTTACTAAGGGATTATTGAGTGATAGAAACCATCGAGTGGTCTTTCATTATTTGGAACTACTGCATGACTTAAAAGAAAAAGTTTGTTATGCCGGCGCAAGAAAAAGTTTATTATTGGTTTATGAAATATCATTCAGGTCGTTTTTTTTTTGTTCTTTTTTATTGTTCACAATGATTTATGTAAAATGTTTTATTGTTACAGCTACTACAATATTAGCAACAAATTGTACTGTGACATACACGCTAAGTCAGCTGCTATTAAACACCAATCAAATCCCAATTTAGTACCAGTAACAGTACCACCGTAAGTATGAAACCCTTCTCCAAAGACAAAAACTTGACTGAAATGAATTTTATTTAATAAATGGTAGGTTTATCAAAAATCATTTTGTTCATTTTGTTTGTGTGTTTTTTACAGTGGTGGAAAAGCTCCAGCTCACGCCATATCTTCTGCCCTCTCTAGTCATTCTTATCCAACATCATCTCCATTATCGCCAAAGTTATATTCAGCTGGTACACCATTTCAGGTAAAAACTCAGTAACAATGCACAATACGCACTTAATAATAATAAACGTGAGCAAGTAACGAAAGTTTTTCGAATGCAGTAAAAAAATTATAGAGTCCGTAATATTAGGAATTTTAAGCTAAAATTTTTGATAAGCACTCTCAAATAATGAACGATTATATAAAAAAATCAGCAACATAGTTATTACGATATTTTTTATACGACGGTATACGAAAGTGAGGGGTACGGAAATTCGAAAAAAAAATTTCTTTATTATGAAATTGGGAAAGTTTTTATTGGTATTTTCGTATCTTTAGCGGATTTCTACTAGTCAGTGTGATGACCATAAAATAAAGCAATGTTGTCAGATATATTTTCTAAAATTGTTAGGCTCACTACACAAATGTTCCTCTTACTTCAGTAAACTGTTAGTTCGGAAATATTTTAAAAAAAATACATAATGTAAATTTATTAGTAAACATTCAAATAAGTCGCTTGAAAATACTGAAAAAAGACAAATTAATTAAAACTACTTTTTATATGTTAATATATTTAAGAAAATTTTGAAGAGATGGCAACGTGTTGCACGTGCAGTAAAGACTTCGAAACAACCAATCATCAACTGCAGTTTTCATCGCAATATAACGAAATAACCGAAGTATACTCCGTTTGACGTTTTTGGCAGAAAAAATTCTACGGTCTTGAGAGTGTTCGGGGGGGGGGGTTGTGTTGCGGTTCGGCTTATAATCCATTAGTATCATTCAGTGTCGGGTGAGAATTTTGTTTTAAAGAAATAATTAATATAATATCTATTTCTTGGTTGAGTGAGTTTAGTGAATTGTTATAGGTATTTATAGGAAAGTGTAGGTGATCTAGTGTAGAAAGGTATCATTAATATAATACCTTTTTGATGGTGTAGTGGTTAGGTCGCGTCAGTGAATTGATATTAATATAATATTCATTTGTTCGTAGACGTTAGGGTAAGTTTTATAACATAATTAATTAGAATGGCATTTTGGAGACCATTTGAAACAACAGTCCAAGATGATGCGAAGGATTATTGAATTGTGGATTTAAATATAAGAAGTTAGATAATCGAATGGTAATAATGGAATCTCGGCGTATCGACTTAGACAGGAGTATTTGCGCAAAATAAAAGGGTGCCGTGATTCAAATAGAACTATAATTTATTTAGACGAAACTTGGTTTGATACGCATGATGTTGTCAAGTGTTTATTCATTTATTTGTTATTCAAACAATCCTTACGGTTTTATTACATGAATAAATATATAAAATAAAATACATTTTAACTTAATATGTAAGAAAATAGTAGTAATGGTAATTATATTATAATAAAAACTGTATGAGGATATACACTCACCTTTAAAATATGGTTGGGTTGACGATACAAAAAACTGTTCTTTAGATACTCCGTGTTCTAGAGGAAAACGTGTTATTATTGTATTACAAATTTTATGAATTTTGTATGCAGGTTAATTTTTTTCATTAAAATTGATAAAGTAGATTAACATTATTTCACAATATTCGAATTTACAAAAAAATTTATATGCACGCCATTGGGCGGCTTTTTCCTTCAAAGGGATTAAAAATATGGGTCATCACATTAACTTTGGAAGAACTTTACACACTATTGAATAGTGAGCGAATAAGGAAAAAAATCAGCAGCATCGTAACTACGATATTTTGTATACGAGGGTATACGAAAAGTGAGGGATATGGAAATTCGAAAAACTTTAGTTCTTGTACATATCTCTTCACCTCTCTTCTATATTTAACAGCACACTGTGACGTTTGCATGACACACACGAAACCTAACTTTCACAAAAATTTTAGGCAGAGGATACTAAAGAAAATGTGGATGTCTCATCTGAGCTACCACTTTTAGCACAGTCTAACGTTAGCGATTCTAACAGTAACAATAATAATAATAATAATAATATATTAAGCAATTCTACCCCTGTTTCGTTCAACAAATATTTGACGTACAAGGTAAGTTACATCCTCTAAGTTTGAAATCCTTGCATATATTCAAAGACGACTCTGCTCCAGTACCTGTTAAAAATTGTATCGTACGCCCATGGTAAACGGAAATTTAAAAAAATTAAACTAACAACCTTTTTTTTACCTTTAAAAATAGATTTCAGCACGCACATTATGCAGAGTTATACCTTGTTTTTAAACTAGGAGGAGCATTTTAGGAAACCTCAACCACACCACTAAAAGTTACTAGATTGGGAGTGTGTTCCGAAAGGGTCGTGTTCAGAATTTTTGAACTAAATGAAAATTACGTGAAATATGTATTGTACTAATCGCTGTTGTTGTGGCCAATGAGGGATCAAGGCATGTCTAAATATCGAATGATGATTGGCAACAGGTCATTACGAAAGTAGTAACCAAATGTCACATTATTGTGAAAAGATGTAAGGTTATAATAAGTAGTTTATGTAAAATGTTTTAAGAATTTGAGAATAAATGAGAATATAGAAATGCAACTGTATAATTAAATTTGTTATTAACGTTTGAGGCTTTGGTATAGCAAAGTGAACAGAAGTTTTGTTATCGAAAAATACCATAATATAGTACTGCAATGTATATAAAACTTGATGTGAAACTTATATTATTAACAAGAAAAAAGAAGCATGGATTTTTTTCATGAAAGGTAATAAAAATAGCAAATACCTTGGGTAAAATATAATACTTTGTTAAAAATAATTAAAATAAACAATAAACAACAAACGTGGTAGTAATGATTGAACTAATGACTATTTTTATATAAATAAACACAAAACTGACAAATGTCAGTGTCAGTGGTATCAAAAGAGCTGTGTGAAACTGGTGGCAATCTGACCAATCACTAGGCAGCAGAAATGCCAACTTAAATTCAAATCGCTCCTATTAGTTTAAAAACAAGGTATAGATTAAATAGATATTAAATTATTATATTAATGAATTTTTTGGCGTTTAATTCAACAATGTGAAAATTACGATAGTTTACCTTATTTTTTTGACAGTCCAGACCAGGAAGCTTTATCTATTCATTTAGAGATGGCGCTAATAGACTGCTTATAGAAATGGAATGATAAGACTGAATGGGTCAGAACAAAGCATTACCTTTACGTCATACCGGTGACATAGGACCTACCAAATGGTTGACCAAAGCTCCTACCAACCAAAAAGGATCGAATTCGTCTTTATAGATGTCAAGTGACTTCTAGCTTGGTAGTTTAACTGCAAATGTATCTAGGTGTGAATTGTAAATTTTTGTTTTTCACAGGGTCGTCTTTGAAATATCCATTTTCCGCTTAAACACGTCTTCTTTTCAGACGTAATTATTTTGCTTAGTTACCAACTGCATAATACCCATATGGTCGAACTAATTATGACGTACATACGTAGTATAAACCTCTTCTGAATACCGGTGGTGCATAAATAACATTTTTTTATAAACTTGAGGCTGTTAACCTTCACAAAATCATCCATCTTTCACCCTTATACAGTAACAAGTATATTTTTATAGACGAATGCATCTGTCCCGAAGCCGTTCTCCAGCGTGACTGCTCCACTCTCCCCGTCAAATAATTTCCCAAGGGCAGCACCACTCTCGCCAGTCGTCCCTGCACCAGCGCCATCTTTTAATAGTCATTCATACACTCCTTCTGCGTACAGTCCATCATCAGGTATGTTATTTTGATGGTTTTCATAATACGTTGATTATTTATGGTTTCTCATAAAACATGGTAACTATGGCAAGACAATGGTGTAATGCAATAAATACATATGTCAGTAGATTGAAAACTTGTTTCACGAGCGTTTTATTTGATGGCACGTAGGAATTGTTTAGTTGAAATTAATGTGTGGTAGGATTTAAAATGCTGTTTGTTATAAGTAACATACTAGTGAGTATCTCACCATTAGATTGCAGGGTTAAATTGGTTTAAAAATAAAATGTTGATACATGTAGGTGTCATAGTTACTGCGTTTGTCTAAATAATTAAGTGATATTTTTTTTGTTACCAAAAAAATTTTTAAGGATATACATACATATATTCATGGAATGTATTTTTTGTTAAACGTTTCATACAAAATCGTAACGTCGATACCAATGAAGATTTTTTAACTTAATTGATACCAATAATAAATATATAGGGTGGTTCGTTATTAGTTATGAGCTAATTGTAAAAAAATGTTTTATCGTGCTAAGAATTTAATTTTTACTTCCTTAACATTGATTTGACGTTACTGTTTATCTGTCAACCTAGCATGTTCCTTTAATTGAATACAGGACGACCCTTTAGTTATAACTTTCTTTACTAAATAAAACTTGTTATCCCTCAGGACGATTTTCTTCTGTTAAACCAGCTGGTGGTCTTTTCAAAGGTACCATTTAGGGTTTAACAGTATATTTTAACAACACCGATTTCTTTTTGCTTTTAGTTTATCACCTTTTCATACTAAAAAAATTGCTTGTTAGATAAAATAGTATAACGAAATATTGTTTAAATGAAAATGTATTGTTTTTCAGCCCCTACTTATAATTCGAAACCTCGTCCTTTTTCCTTGGTCGTTGAATAACTAGTTATTAATATTTAGCTAACAGCTTTTAATATGCGCACGAATTCTTAACAGTTGTTTTCCGTCAATCGTGTATTTTTGAGCTATATTCATGTACACAAAATAATTTATCAATTACCCCTATTAATAAACGATGTTCTTTTAATAAACGGTTTTGCTATAGGCAACCAAACATACAATAATATTAACAGAAAAAGGCGAAAAACTGATTTCTTGTAAAGAATAATCGTTTTTATTGTATGATTCTATAAAACTGTATTAATTACTAGTGTTAAAACATCCAAAAATGAATTTTAAAAAACGAAAACTGAAATTTGGCCCAGCGACCTTCTCTGTGACATTTCAATGTCATTTATTATTGAAATTACCAACCTTAGTTTTTAAATATTGAAAAAAGAGGATTCAAGTTGTACAGTCGACGGAAAAGTTTTGTAACTAACACAATTTGCTCGCGCGTTAAAATATCTCGATTGTCAATGGGCCTTATTGATACTCACATGTATGTTTGGTTGTTTATATCAAAGTCGTTTATTTAGAAAATCGTTCATTTATAGGGGTTTTCGTGTACATCAATATAGCTCGAAACTACACGGTCGGCGGAAAAAAGGTTTTATTCAATTTCTAGTCAATTTATAAACCTCTTAGACAACTTAAGTAATTTTTTGCACTGTGGTCTTAACCTTATAATCTAAGTTGTGAACAGTAAAAAGCAAAAATGCATCTAATAGATAAATGCTCTACATCTAACAAAAGCTGTATGTTTTTATTCTTCTTTTTTGCTGTTGAAATGTCACAAGATTCCTATGCAATTGTGTTAATTTTGAATACATTTGTGCTTTAAGAAATCAATGACTAGTAATAAACATTTTTGTATCTCTCACAAACTTATAAGTTATCAGCTTTTGAATGAGCAACATTATTTTTAGTTAAACAAATCAAGAAATTTTGGCACAGATGGTTTTTGGTCAATTTGAACTGCATAATACACTATTCTGACCCATATCTGTTATCAAAATTACCGTTATTTCGAAAATGGCCACCATCTCACACCTAAGGGTCAGAATAGTATGTCACGTGGGTCAAAACGCTTATGATAGTTGTCTAAGAACCGTCTATACCAAATATTAGTCGAAATATGCTTGTATCCTTTCTAAACCACCCACTACCTACCTAACAAATCCAACAAATAACTCAGTATTTAAAATAGGTTCAGTTATACTATTTTACAGTAATATTACGATAAGTCCGATATCTATTGTAACATTTTGAATAATTGGCAAACTTATGTTTTAGGAAAAATCACTTAACCAATTTGAAGTTAAAATTGTATGTTCAAGGTTAAATTTTTGAAGCGTGACCTCTTCAAAATTTAAATTTCAGTTTTAAAATTTTGAATAAAACTACAAAATTGCAATAAAATTTAAAATATAGATATTGGTCTGTCATTATGTATATATAAAACAGCTTATTTACTTTATTTTTACGTTTTTTAACACCCTTCATTTTATTACCCTGTTCTGTTTGTGCTTGCCTGAACAGTACAAGTTACTGAAAACATTGTTTGGCCCCCTCCTCAAGAAGAACCCGAAGTCCCCACTGCGTGTCCATTGTTTTACCCCCCTCCCTCTCAAATTGAGGAAAAAATAATAAAAAAAAGAAGAGAAAAAGAGTTAGAAGCTGACGAATATTGTTCTGAGGTAGAAGAAATCAACGACATGGCACAGTATTCTCAAGGTTTTTATTCAAAGTTCTCTAGCGAACATAAGAGTACTGTAGAATGCCGAGAGTCTCTAACAGGTACTTTAGATACACAATTATTTGTAGAAAATATTGTTAGAAGAAACAGTCTTCCGACACGGAATCAAGATGTAGCTGTAGCACCTCCAAAACCTGTGGAGGATTTTAACCCTTGTCCAAAAGCAATGCCTGATGAATTTTGTTGTAAACGAAAAGATAGTTGTGAGCTAAAACGACCAACAGAATTCAGTCTGAATACTATAGAACGTAATACACCAAACATTGACAACGCCGTACCTTTGAAGTGGGAATCGCCTTTAACACAAGCCATTCGAACAACCTCCCCCGATAAAGATACGTTTGCTTCTATACCCACCAAACATTCTTCTAGTGCTCTTGCTTCGGCACTATCTGTAGCACCTCTGGAACCTTTCACGCCATGTGGTACACATGAAGAAGCAGTTTCTTTACCGGAAGAAACTATACCATACTTTCCTCCTGAGAGGCCAGTACTACCTCCTGAACAGTACGGATACTTGGATGATGGTAGTGCAGTTGTACCTCCTATTAAAAAGAAGTTTAAAAATCCAAATGATAAACTTATCGAAGATTTGCCAAAGCCTCAACAAAAGCTCAGTATGCTGGTGGCCTTAACTACAGCTCCAGAAAGATCGTACTCTCCTTTTGTTGAAACAGTTTCTGCTCCAGAAATTAATGTTACAGAGCAAAAAAAATCGCAATCCCATGCTAATTTAGAGAGACCCTTAAAACCCGATGTGCTACCTCCATCTTTTGAAATTCAGAAGAAAGATCAACAGCCTCCAAGTTATTATCCCCCCTGTGTATTGTACGAACAAACTGGAGCACAAAATTCAGAAGAACGTACAGAAGAAAGTAATACTACCAAAACAACTACGATCCAACGCGAAACAGTGCAAAATCCAGAAGTAATTCAAATTGTTCTGGATGAAAGTCAACAATCAACTCAAAATGCTGCTCCGCTATTCCACGGATTTTCCTGCTCATTTCAAAATAAAGGTGATATTTCCAAATTTTCAGTCGATGTCCGAACAACTCCTCCAATACTTTCACCTCCTCCAACTAAACCTGTTGTTAAAACTATTGAAAGTAGACCTGGTTACGTACAAACAGTAACTGAAGAGAAAACTGAAAAGCAGCAAACTATTAAAAAATCCGAGCAAAAACAACAAAAGGTAATTCAACAAGATTTAATCGCTAGACAAGCTGAAGAGGCTATACCAATTAAAGCTGTTCCATCTGTAACTCTTAAAAGACCAAAACAACTGCCCCAGTATCAAGTAGAATTGTCTGCAGAAGCAGAGTCAGAACTAATATTGTTTGAAAAGAAGCGACAAGCTGATCTACGACTGGAAAAGCAAAAGAAAGCGGAAATTGAGAAAACTGTTATTCAGGAACCTATGGGAGTCTCACCTCCTCAAAAACCAATAATTAAAATAGAAGTAGAAGATAATAGCAAAATATTTAAGCCTGTAATAGAAGAAAACCCACAAACACATTCACATTCATCTAGACCAGGTGCAATAACTCCCAGTAGAATAGGAAATAAATCTCCGTTATTACCTTATTACCAAGCTAATTTGGTTCCACAACACATGTGTGCTCTTCATAGTAGTGTATTTGATCCTAAAAGTCCTGCTGTTTCTCGATCACCTAGCCCTCTTCCGGGAGGTATTGAAAGGTCAGCTTCACCAGTGTCAGGAAGAGCTAGTAGCATTAGAGCAGTTTCACCAGCTCCTGGACCACCAGAAAATCCTTTATCATCTTCAAAACCACTACCAAATCCAGAAAGTATAAGAATTGGTCAAGCTCGAGATAGTCTGACACAATATTTACCAGAGTATAAGAATAAAAGAGATTTAATCGAGGAACTTCAAGGACTTCAACTTCCCAAACAAAGAGAATTACAAAACACTCAGATGTACACATCTTCAGTCCATACTCAATCTTTTCCTGCATGCCAACAAGTTCAAAGTTTTGCCTCGGAAAAAGCCGATCTATTAGAAGACAAAAAATTTGAAAAAAATGTCACTCAATACGGAAATACTGTCATGTCCACTTCTGTTGACGAACAGTTAAGAAAGGCTCATTTAGAGCAGCTAAAAAAGTCTCAGAGTGAATCTATCGAACGATCTGCAGATGGATTAACGCAAGTTCAAAGAAAAAAAGTAGTCACCGAAGAATACGAAAGGTCCCAAAAGGAAGTTAACATTCAAATTGAGAAGCATTTAACTACGAGAAAGTATCCGTTTACATCTGTAAACGTTCCTACTTTAGAGCCATCCGACACGAAAAGACACATCACAGATCCTCATCGCAGAACAACTTCACCAAAACGAAACTCGTGCCAAAAACCACAACCTTCAACTCAACCTGCTGCTTCTGCTATAAATACTTCAAAGCATGTTTTTGCACCGAGCTCAATAGCGCCTATAAAGCATGTGACACCTCCTAGTACCTCTAAACAACCTAATGTACCCTCTGTTTCCCAACCCGATACAGGTGCAGGAAGCGGCAAACAGGCTGCAGGCGTTAAGGTAGCACCCAGGCGTGGACGAGGTATTTTAAACCCTGCTGCTATTGGTGGGGCAAGAATTCCTCTATGTGGTGGCTGTAATACGCAAGTCAGGTAGATAGAAAGTGTTGAATATGATTGAGAGTGTTTTTATTTTGTTTTTCTAAGATTTTTGCACGTATTCTAACAAATTTATATTGTTTTGTTGTTTTTAGCGCATGTAAATCCATTGTGCCATGCTCGAGAAAATGAAAACTTGGTAGAACTGGACGAAATCAGTTTGCAGATACCAAACCAACCCCCTCCTCCGCCACCTGTGCCAGTTTTTAGCCAAATTAACGTAACCATTCCGTACCAAAGTCCATCGCCACAATTAGATTCGATAGGATCTAGTCCCAGATCCGATTACTCTTCGTATTCGTCTTCAAGCGGGAAAAATGTTCAAACCACTGAAACTTCTCGCGAAAAAATTGTTTCTGAAATCAAAACGTTAACACCGAAGCTGAAAAATGTTAACCTTTCAGACACTCAAAGTCCTAAACTGAGTTATGTTGTTTCTAACGTAGAAACAACAATTAGAAATAACAATAAAAAAGTTACATCCGAGTTATTCATTCCAATTAACGATTATCATTCCTCTAAGAATAGTTTTAAAATAAAATCCACGGATTTGGATCTACCAGATCATTTAACCTTTTCTAATCAACCCGTGGACGGCAATGGAATTAGTAAAGTGTATTTGAGCAGTGGCGTTACAAAAGACGTTACTGATTATCGAGATACTAATAATGCTGCAAGTGTGCCTATTTGTTGGAAATGTAATCTCGAAATTGTTAGGTAATTGTTTTTAACATTATTCAAAGATGTATACAGGATGTCCCCTACATTGAAAAGCAGGTATAGTTCAAGTAATGGGTTTGATTTTTTTTTATCTTCAAATGAATCGTTCTGTATACATCACTGTACAATAGAACGTGGGATATTTGAATGATTCTACTCATTATTAACTTGATTGTTCAAACTCACCCATATTTTTCAAGAAACATTCAATAATTCCAACCAACTCTGCTTTTACTAACTTCTAATCCAAATTTGTTTGATTTTAAAACTTTTTGGTTTTTAAACATTTTTAGAGGGCCATTCATAACAGCTTTAGGAAAAATTTGGTGTCCCAGCCACTTTATATGTGCTACTCAATCATGTAGAAGACCTCTTCAGGACATTGGGTTTGTAGAAGAGCGTGGTCAATTATATTGCGAATATTGTTTTGAGCAATATCTCGCCCCGCCGTGCTCTAAATGTGCAGGAAAAATTAAAGGAGTAAGTACCTGCTAAAAACGTTTACACCAGTGGTTCCCAAATTTTTTTGTGTCGGAGACCCCTTTTTTCGGTTTTTGGTAGACCCCCTACTTACCTGATATACTTATTGATTTCTTGTAAATTTCTAGCTGTAGTGAAGTTTAGTGTTAAAAACAGTAAAAATGATGTCCAGTCTGTTTCTTTTTTTCGTTAGGAGATTGATAACAGCACTGAACCCCCTTTCCGCTAGGTATGACTATGGAAAGGAAAATGAAAATTTCCGCGCTATATTCCATAATACGGGATAAGTAACGGGTATGCTTTTTTGCAGCCGGAAGTGCTGATATCCGTGCTTAAACTGAACCTTAAGTTCTTCGTTTGTACTTATATTTCAGTCAGTTCCGTTTAGTTTAGTTAGGTTAGGTTCTATGTCACCATATGGGTTGTTATAGACCCCTGGGGGTCGATATAGACCACTTTGGGAATCACTGGTTCACTCCAAAAATAAAATTGGAATAAAAATCTAGATATTCTATAAAACATTAGTTTAGGATACTCATTATGTAATCGATTTAGTTAAGATCTTGACTTCATATAATGTTTTCTTTCCAATCTTAGGATTGTCTAAAAGCTATCGGGAAGAATTTTCATCCAGAATGCTTTAATTGCACTTACTGTGGAAAACTCTTTGGAAACTCTCCATTCTTTTTAGAAGACGGAAGTCCATATTGCGAATCTGGTAAGTGTCATACTTATAAACAAGTGAACAATTTATAAAACATTCAAAATGGTAGAGTCCGTTTCATTGGAGAACGGACCACTGACGCCTCACAAAACATCGCCAACACGCAAACAAACTGAAGTGACAACCCACTCGGCCACTGTCGAAAACTCGTCTCTTCGCATGTATACAAGCTTTCCGTTCTCTAATGAAACGGACTCTATATTGTGTCACTAGGGCAGAAAATGAGCTTTAGCAGCCCGAGAGTATTAGATGCACGAGCGAGCGTAGCGAAGCGAGGGCAGTTGATTGTTAACCAGAATGTAAACAAGGCTTGTCTATCTTTAATACGTCATTGCTAATAATCGAGATATTTACAGGGCAAACCTGCAGTGTATGTTTAGTTGCCTACTTAATAAGAATTGTGTTTTGCAGATTGGAACGAGCTTTTTACAACCAAATGCTATGCCTGTGCATTCCCGATTGAAGCTGGTGATCGTTGGGTAGAAGCTCTTAGCAACAATTACCATAGTCAGTGCTTCAACTGCACGGTTAGTAATTTTTTCCCTTCCACATAGTTATCCTTCCAAGGTCTTAAGATAAATGACTATTTATAATTTCATTTAAATTTGCTAAACTCACTTATTTTTCAGATGTGTAAGAAAAACCTCGAAGGACAGAGTTTCTTCGCTAAGGGAGGACGCCCATTCTGCAAAAACCATGCCCGTTAAGACGCCAACATACACTGATATAAATACTGTTACCATATTTTGCTTAAAATTTCTTTAATATATTAATGACCGCGAGCTTGGTGTTGAGAAAAAAAATCTATTTTTATTACTGTTTAATTTTAAAGTAACACTAGAACTTAGTTCTCAACTGATACAGATTGTCTTATCCATTTTTAACCTCACCTCTTACAAAGTTAAATTCTATATTTGAGACATTCTGTATGATATTTATTTTTTCTTTTATTCATAGGTGTACAAAAACAGATACAACCAAAAATATTTATTTTTAGGATTAATTATTGTAAATTCTGTTAATAGATTAGATTTTTTTTGGAAAATTTTTGAAAAATAAGGGTTATCGTTTTTTGGTATGTATTTTGAGTCATTTTTGTGATTTGTGCCATTGATTTTATGTAATGGACTGTTTGTTTAGCACCTTATATAAATATAGATATACTAGGCCATTTGAGAGTTTTATTTATGGTATACCTTGTTTGTTTAGTTTTCAAGTTTAAACATTCCAACTGTCCTACTATTTTTCGCAGTACACAGTTTTCTCAGAGCGTGTTAGTTGCTGAAACTGTCACTTGGTTATCCTAACAACAATGTATTTCTTATGGAAATGTAAAAAAGTGTCCCCTCTTTGCCAGTGGGTTATTCTGTGATATACCTAACCCTACTTCTATCACTTGAATATTTTAGTTTTTCCAAGACAACTTCGACAAGGTAGGAGAACAAAAATATGCTCAACAAATGATAAACTGATTTATTTTTGGATTGGTATAATTCTAAGAAACGATTTGCAATATTTAACAAGGATAAACCATTCTAGAATGACGTCACTGACAGGTCGGCCATATTGCTGTGAGCCTTCACAACGGAAGACAGTTGGACTTTGGTAAAAAGTTCTTGAAATCACCAAAAATGCCATCGTTTTGTAGTGTTAAGTGTGGAATAAGGGGAGCAAAAAAATATATTTCCGTCTGTTTAACCAAGCGAGGTGCACCTTAATTTGTTGCTCCTGAATCAAGTAACTCCTTTGACATATTAATTATTATTTAATAATATTCAGAAGCAGTGTGTTATTTGTGAAGTTTTTATTAAGTAAATAAAATATATATTACATTGACATTTCTCTACAAAGTCTGTCTGACAACCAACTGACTTACATCATATGTCAAAACACAAACTTCAACAACAGCTGATCGGGGGACCCAGCCCAATATGGCCGACTTGTGAAAATCAGGTGTTCTGGAATGGTCCATTGAAAGTTGAGGAATATAATCACGCAACTATAACTATTACATTACTTTGTTCGTATTTAATTTTTGTTCAAGAAAAATGATTTGGTTTGTAATTGTAGTTTACGGTATGTAATATTTTTGTGTGCAAGTGTATTAATACATTTGATAAAATGCTTTGAAAAGAAATTAATTGAGCAGAAACGTTAATTATTATCAAATATTTTTAACAATTATTTTGGCATTGCATAGGCAGTATATAGAGGCTTAATTTATTAAAATTTAAACAATATTGTTTATTGACTATAATAAATTTTGAAGATAGTAAGTGTTGGTAAATATTTTTGAATTATAATATTTAATAATAAAATAGAGTACCTAGAGTATACAGTATCTACAATTTTTGACTGATTTTTTGGAAATTTTGAGTGTCATTTTCCAAAGGGCTTGGGCGCAAAATCGGTCTCTTCTAGTAAATATTACTTACATCCCTTATAGTATAAATAAGTGTAAGTGGTTGGTTATAAATATTATAGATATTTCATTAGTAGTTAGCTACATATGTCTAATTTCAGTCAAAAATGTGTGGTACTGTAACGGTACCCATAAATAAAAAAAATAATAATTAGAATTTTTTGTTTTGGTTTGTTTAATAATTATAAAACGTTTATAGGTAGGGACTATGGATATGCAATAAGTTTTGCCCTTCGGCACAAACAATAATCTTATTTATATATTGAGTGCAGATTAGAAAGCAAACATTGAAAATATTTATATACAGTGTTATCCAAAAGTATGTACCATATGAGAAGCTTATTAAAAGGGTTTGCGAAAAAAATGTATTCTTGATAACAGTTTGTGAATTCCCTAAAACTAAACATTCGCCAATAAAATTGAGTAAAATACCTGTAACATACGAGGAGCCTTCAAAAATTTGATTTTGAGAAGAAAAAACCAAAACCAAATTGGCCCACAGTAAATAAAATGCATTTAATTCTGTAAAGGTAAAAAATTAGATATTTGTGGAACTATGCTGGACTTTTTATACAAACATTTTTCTTAATAAGTTTCCTATATGCTGCCAACTTTTTCAGACGCACTGCTTATTCCATTTTAAATAGTTTTCGATAATATCGAGCTGTTCAAAAGCTACAAGAGAATCGTTAAAATGAAGAACACAGCGTAGGGGGAATTTAAAGATAATTTCCATGGTTACTTTCTGACAAATATACCTGAAACTATAAATTCGATATCCATGGCAAAGTTGTTGTTGGATGATCTTTGTTTGGGGTGCGTTCGAAAATGTAGACAGAGACATTATTAATATTTTTATACGAATCTGATCCCATTAAATGAAGCATATTACGGATTCAAGTATATTTGCCATAAAATGTTATAACATTAAATTAAATTATGTCTATGCTGGAGGAATCCAAATATCGCCGGTCAATTCCATTTCTGTTTGTAGATATTCGCTGAGTTGACATTCAGAAGCCATTGAATGTTTTTTGGATAATTCTTTGGCTTTTTTTGTAAAATTTATGATCTATAACAAAAATTAAATTATTTAGATGTATTAGTGAAAATTACGCACTTAATTTCATATTGAAATACTTACTTTATTAACCATATTTTTTATTTGTCCATTATTACTACTTTTATTGGGAACTTCTAGCGAAAACGGCCAAACTCGTACCCAACCACCTTCACGAGATTTCGGAAAATTCCAATCTCTTCCATTTCCCCAAGATTTTGATTCTGATGGTTTTTTGTAATCATCACAGATCTGTAGACAAGTTAGCTTAGCTCAAAAATAATGAATACACTTGACATAACCTCACTTTTCCGCCCTCTGGAATTGTTTGTAGATATTTATTCCGACTTACCGGTTTGTTTCCATTATGCACAGGAGAAGGTATAGGACGAACATCTACGTGAACTTTTGGCAATGTTAAGTAAGTCTCTGGAAAAACGAACAATATTATTATTCAAATTAGTTGAATGTATTATGTTGGGGTGACATACACTGAGACCTGAAAGATCTATTGTGCCCCCTTACTTCTACTTAGTTTCTGAGGAAAGTCTCAGAGACTAGTATCTCCTTTAGAACCATTTTCCTGGAGAAATTTCAGGATATCTGCAGGTTTTAACTAAGGTAGGAGTACCTCTTTTATCCTGTAGTCCCATAGGTGTTGTGCCCTAAGATTCAGAATTGCTGTGCAATTCGCAAGTTTGTGGATGGAGGTGTCTTCTTCTATACCACAGAATCTACATTCTTCTTCCTCCACCATTTTGACCATTTCCAGATGTCCAATGTCCACTTCCTGTTAATACTCTCAGTGCAGTTCTACTCTGACCTACCACATCACATCAATTTGTGGTAGGAACCCATCAGAATCTTTGATTGTCTAAGTCCTACTAGATCTTTCCAATGATCGGAGCTTCTCTTTTTTCATCTTTGCCCATTTCTTACAATTAATATTACCACAAAAAGGTTCCAGCCTCCAAAAGGGTCCTCTTCTTTTCCAGTGTGACCTTGAATCCACAGTAGTTATATTGTTCATAGAGTTTGCCTAGGCATTTCCACACCATTTTGGAACTGATTACACAACAGCTCAATGCTTTAATGGCTGCTTGACTATCCGTCATGATAATCCTTTATCAATATTAATTCAAATCAGTTAAAAAATGATTTAAAATAATTTGAATTATCTCGTATACGTTACCTACTGATTTTTAACACAATTTAAAAAGTTTGACATAAAATTGTCTATAAAATAAAATATGTTTCGAAAAATTAGAATTTTATTTCGTTATAAAGGATTTTAGAACAGTTTAATAATCAAAAATAAAAATGTTTCTCCTTCCGAGGACACTCTGTATGAATAATAAGACAGTTATGAGTATAATTTATTGACTTTTGTGTAAAAATAATAATTTTTATTTTTATTTTTAAAATATATTAATGTAGTGGGGAAATTTTGGAATATTTTAGCAATTGTATTTTTAAAGAGCAAACAATATGACATGAATTCAATATTTTTTTAAAATTCATTATTTATAATTATTGGGAATAACAAATAATTATATATTGACTTTGCCTAGGCATTCCCACACCATTTTGGAAATGATTACACAAGAGCTCAATGCTTTAATAATTGTTGTTTTATATCTATTATTATAGCACAGATATTTTCTGTTTAATATTTCTAGCCTTACTTTGAAAATTATTATTGGCAGATGTTGCTCTACTTTTTACACGTACAGAAGAATTAGATTTAGAATGAACTGCGGACATTTTTTTCTGTTTCCTTCTCCATCTTCCAGCAGCGTTTACTACTGATATCGTATTCATTAGGGATATCTTGGAATTTTCATGATCATCTTTTCTAAAAATGACATTATGTGATTATGATTTTATTAGAACTGAATGAAAACAATTCAAATAACCTGATATCGTCTGGTTCATCGGAAAATATATCAAAAACTGCCAATCCCGTATTGTATAACGGTAATCCTAGAAGATCGAACATATCGTGCAGCATCGGTTTTTTTACCAATCTGTCAGCATCACAATCGTTACTGAGAGCAGGGCTAAGGTTTACCTTAAAAATATTAAGAAGAAAAGAGACTATGCTTATAGTGTATACAATATTTTTTCTACAGGCCAAATAATATACAAGCTAATTTGAAAAATTTACTGAAATTAAAATCTTACTTCCAACAACCAAGGTCGTAAAGAACTATCGATGAGTACGTCAAATCCAAAAAATTCAAAGCAGTTGACCGTGGGTGGAATTTGACTAACGTGACTCAAAACGGTAAGGATTACTAAGGATGTTATTCGTTGCCATAACAACCAATCCAAAATTCCAGCTTGCTGGAAGTATCTTCTAAGTTGACGTAAAGTCCATTTACAACCTAAAAAAATTCATTCCATATGCGTACGATACAACTTTTAAAGGGGTTAAATTAATTTGTGAAAATTTCTATATCATGAGCGTAGGTTAACATTTTCTGAAGGTAGGTATTTATTGCAGAAATTCTCGTCTCTCATTGGCGTACGTTAAATTTTTGATAAGAGTCCATTTATTTGTTAAAATTTTTAAAGGGATTAATTTATTGGTAAGAAATTCTACCTCTATCGTGAGCGTGCGATGAAATTTTTAAAGGGGGTTATATTATTTGTTGAATTCTTTCGTTGATTTGTAAAAATATCTTTTTATCATGAGCATGCGATACAATTTTTATAAGGGGATTAATCAATTTCTTAAATTTTTTATAGGTATTTATTTGCAGAAATTCTCGTCTCTCATTGGCGTACGTTAAATTTTTGATGAGGAGTCCATTTATTTGTTAAAATTTTATTTTGTCATAGGCGTGCGATAAAATTTTCAAAGGGAATTAATTTATTGGTAAGACATTCTACCTATATCATGAGCGTGCGATACAATTTTTATAAGGAGGTTAATTAATTTGTAAAAATGAGTGGAGAGTATTTATTTGCAAAAATTCCCACCTCACATGAAGCTTAAAAAAAGTTATAATTAATAACCTGAACCAACTCGATCTTTCATTTCGGTGTATCCAGGGCCCAATTTGTTAATAGAAGAATTTGTCAAATGCCTAAACGGATTCCTAAGATCATTGAGACTAAATTTATCGGTACCAAATCTGGCTAAGCCTTCTCTGTACATGTAGATCGTAACGGGATGGTATGACGGAATGCATACGTACAACCTCAAGTCGAATTTATAACCACCAATTAATAGAGGCTTCTCGATATATCGTTGAACTATTGTATTAGTGTCGTAATTCAATTCGCTAAGTTTCTGAAATTGAATAATTATTTAGATATCTGTGAAAACAACAACTTGTGTTTGTATTTGATGGAAAAAATATAGTGTTCATCTCGAGTAGATTGTTAGCAAAAGTGCATTAAATATTGTTTAATAATTATAAAAAGAAAATACTACTAATTTTTTATAATTAAAATGAATTTTTACCCTAAATAAAAAGATTCCTCTTCCTTGGCTTTGAGCTACTGGCTTGCATATCCAAACCGGTCTATCTTCGAAATATTTTACATCATCCTTACAGCCATGTGGCCGTCCTCTACTACATTCTGCAGCTAATTTTGTATATTCTAACGGAAGGTTATAGCCATGTGGGCTAAAAGGTGGAAAACACTCATCAAATAATCTAATTTTCTATATGTCCATCTAAAGGTAAGCTCACACTGATCAGCGCCTGGCGAACCGCACAGATCGCTTTTTTTGTTAGACCCACTCACTGAGTTTACTTCAAGTATCCGAAATCGTGCTTTTTGATGAACAAAAGTGACATCCGATGCCATCAGATTTTTACGATCACTGATCGGTAGCCCGGAGGAAAAAAATTTCGACATTTTCAAGGGGAAACATAAAATATCACTGAGGAATCGGGAAGGGTGAAAAACCACCTTGAGTAAATGGAAATTGGTTTTGTTTTGTTTTAATTAAATAAAATACGATTTTCATTAATTTAAATGCGGTTAAAACCTTTGCAATGATAATGATAATGATAATGATAATGATAATGATAATGATAATGATAATGATAATGATAATGATAATGATAATGATAATGATAATGATAATGATAATGATAATGATAATGATAATGATAATGATAATGATAATGATTAATGATAATGATAATGATAATGATAATGATAATGATAATGATAATGATAATGATAATGATAATGATAATGATAATGATAATGATAATGATAATGATAATGATAATGATAATGATAATGATAATGATAATGATAATGATAATGATAATGATAATTAATAATAATTATAATAATAATAATAATAATAATTAATAATAATAATAATTTATCATTTTTGTTTTACATCTGCCGGGTGTCCAGTGACGGCGACCTTTTTTTTAGTTAATGAATATAAGGTGTGCCTCACTATGAGCTAAATTTCAAGATATCCTGTTAGAAACAGTTTCCACCTTACGCACCAGCTGAAAAAACAGCTAGAAACGGAGCGCGGCGCGTGGCTGACTTATTGTGACGAACTAAGGCTCGTTTTTCGTGTGTTTCAGGCATATTTATACATATAGTGTTGGTATAGTGGTAGTGTAAACTGATCAGTATAAAAAAATTTCTACAGCAGTAGAAAAAGGGTATTCACCCTGTTATCCGTAAATGCATTCAGAAGGATTTCATCGAATTAATATTATTGAAACGGCACGAAGAATTCCATTATTTCAATATTTCAAGCGAACGCGCAATAAATTGGCTATTTCATATATAAATATTTTAATGATATCCTGATAATATAAAATAAACTGAAAGCCTACATTAATGATTCGTGACATAGATATTAACGAAAATATTGTATTAATCTTAATAATAAATCTAATTTATTTCATCTGATTTTTCAAAAAATACTTAAAATTTATTTATTTGAAAATAAGTTAAAACTGGGAAGTTTTTATAGACAAACGTTTTGTGTGACTGGCTGACGTAGTTACTGTTCAGCTACTGCAAAAATATCAGTCCTCTCTCCATTACTGAAAAATAGCTCATGGCTGGCAATTAATTAGAGGACCTGTTAGCCGAAGAAGGCTCTAAAGGAGACTAAATAGGTCCGGATCTAATTCAAATGGAGGTTGATAGGAGGTCACCTCCATACAAATCGCTTAAAGAAAAAGATAGACAAGGAAGGACAGAAGCAGTTAAACTGGTGGCCTAAATAAAGAACAAAATTGCCTGGGGTGTTTTTCTACCCACTTACCTAAAATCATAAATAGATCCGTATACTTTCCTCATGCATCTTAAATACCTTACTAGATTGTCTTTTCTGCATATTGAAGCTCCTTTAGGAATGTGATTGATGTACTAAAACAAGTTAAAATGCTTTTTATATTGAAAATGCGTTTTTTATGAAAATTTCCTGGCACTATCCGAAGGTAAAGGAGCGACTAGAACGTTCTAGCTTCCCAATTAGCTAGTAGAGTTATGAGTAATTTTGGTTTTAAGAAGAGGATATTCGAATATTTTCATTACCTTTTCGTTTAATATTCAGAAAACGAAAGCTTTTGATAAAAGTTTTTATCAGTAGACTGGTCTTCAAAGAATACTCTTCCAACATTTCTATTGAATATTCTTAGTTTTGTGGTATTCACCAGATTTAAAAAAATTATACTTCTGCTGATCTTTTTGTTCTTTTATAAAAGTTAGTTATAAAAAAAAGTTTATATCGAAGAATAATTAATATAATATAACGCTTTACAAAGTTTTGAAAAATATTTTTCAAAAACAGTGATGATTTTTTTACAGATCTCGTGAAAAACGTACATAACTTTTAAAATAAAACTTCGACATATCAATAATTAATAATTTAGTTACCTGCCAAGCATAAAGGCTTCTATGGTGGCTCACAGGAAACCCTGAAGTTCTCCACCAAAGATTCCAACCTTCACCATCCCCGTTGTATTCTCGCCAGCCCCTTTCCAGACAAACCTGTAATAAATAAATGAAATTGTTTAGTTAAAGTGTCTTAAATTCATAAAGATGTTTCTAATTTTTGACCAAGAAATACTTCACCATTATCATAAATCTAGTATTCGAAGAAAATTAAAATAAAAATTCTAATAAGCTAGCTATGTTTTTTCTAAATGTTGAAGAGAAAAACTATAAACAAATATAACGTAAATTGTTCAACTACAATCAACGAAATACAAATCTAACCATAAGGATAGTTAAAAAATACCTGTGAGGATACTTGAGTAATTTTACATTCCAACAACACTTGGATCTGGAACACTGGGTACAAAAATGATCAAGAAGATAACAGACTGTTGTACACCAATATATCATGGAAAGGGAGGAAGACCGAGAAATGAGATGTGATGGAGGAAGACGATAGGGTAATGACAATGAAGGAGTGGAAAGTTATCTGGTACACTGATGGCTCTAAAACAGACACTGGAGTAGGAGCCGGAATATATGGGGGAGAAGATCACGATCTCTCTAAGCCTTGGGAAACATGCCACTGTCTTTCAGGCAGAGGTAATGGCGGTGAAGAAGAGTTGGTGAGACGGGAGGTGGATAACCAAAGAATCGTCATCTACTCCGATAGCCAAGCAGTACACACCGTCAAATCTGGCGTGGGAGTGTCGCTAAGCCATCAACAGACTAGGTAATCATAATAGAGTGACCCTAGCATGGGTGCCAGTTCACCAAGAAATGGCCGATGAATTAGCCAAGCAGGGAGCGAAAAAGATCATGATAGGGCCGGAACCTTCCTGTGGAATTGCAAAAGACCTCACTAAGGAGAGCATCCTCCAATGGATAAACAACCAGGCGTTGCTCTGGTGGCATAAATCCCCAGGACAAAGGCACGCTAAACTATTCCTTAGAAGCCCTTCGGCCAAACTGTCACGCGACCTACTATGTCAAAGTCGAGAAACGACGAAGATAATGGTGGGAATGCTGAGGAAACATATGCACACAATTGGCATAGCAGATGACAGCCTATGTAGGTTTTGCCAGGAAGAAGACGAAACCGCGGAGCACATACTTTGTGAGTGCGAAGGCCTAGTAAGGGTGCGGTTTCACTTATTCGGAGAAGAAAAACCGAGGGCAGAGAGCTACGCAAGGGAGACGGTAAACAGGCTAATAGGTGTTACAAAAAGAATAAAGCTAGATATCGAGCTCTAAAAATAGGAAGGACCACAATAGATCTGCAAAGGTCGCAGTAGGAGAGGATAGAGTGAAGACTAAAGCCAGGACTGACAACAGAAAAGTATAAGGACTGAATCAAAATACCTTGAGTCCGTAAGGATTGAACATTTTAATGATAATGATGATTTATTGCGGAAAAAGACATTTTTTGATCAAAATAACTATCATCAGCTAAATTTTCTATAGGATTAACGTGAAAAGTCTTCAATGTTTTCCGATTAAAGTTAATGTGAATGATGAAACTCAAAATTAGAGTAACTGTCTTGGTAATTGGTGTATATTTAGAGTAAGTTTCGGGTTTATGCGATTAACATAAGGATAATACTTTACAATAAATTCACTTTATAAAACATCATTTTAATGAAAATGACAAACGTAACTAATTTCTCTATATAATCGTCTGTAGACATGAAATATTGTACAAATTCCATAGGCGGGATGTAACCTATTTTAAATATAAGATAACATATTTTTTTTAAACATAAGTCGCTTAAAACAAGACCTTAGTCTACTAAAAGTTTTACATTAATTTGTATTAGATTGGTTTTTTTTTAAATTTTGATCTGAGGGGTATAAGGAGTTCAAAATTAACTCATATTATGTAAACATTTTTCCTTTATCGATTGGTGGTGATTGCAACGTTCTGCAATCGAGCTATAAGTATAAAATTTTTTTTTTTCTATAAATTTTGAACAAAGTGAAAAATTTCGCGATCTAAAGTTTTCTCCGTTACTTCCGTTAATATTTGGAAATATCGATAGGCTATAAATAATACCTGCGAGTAAGTAAACAAAGAAAAGAATATAATAAAGGTTCTATTCAGTTTTATCTACTCAAAAAAAATATTATCACTACTACCCTTTTAACTACTGAACTCTCACGCAAACCTCCCAAAGATATTCTGATTAAATAAATATTTCGTATATATATATCTAGGATTTTAATGAATTCGAAAGTTACACGCAACATATAATTGTAACCTTGTCGGATCCGTATCAGGATTCCCATTGCAGGAATTGTCAACTGTTTTATGACGGTCGGTTTCCGGTTGGTAAACATTTTCTTCATAATGCATAATCTTGAATAGGCCTTGGGGTGTACTGCAATGAACATTCTGATGTGATATTTTCGAAGCGCTGTAATTATAAAGTGTATACTTACATAGGGAGTTTGCAAGTTACTAGATTGATATCTGCGAGGGAATGTTTAAATGTTGGATGAATTTTGTGCAAGAGCTAGTGTGTGCCATGCAACTATGTTACAAACATGTAATTTATTACTCTAAAAGTACATTAAAGTTTAAATAATAACGGAAAAATATTCACGATAACACGTTATTTGGGGTACACATTCACGCCATTGCATTGGAAGATAGTTTTTTTCAGTAATAGGTCAATTCTCATCATTTCAATCCAAGCTTTTCGTGTCTTAAAAAAATTTTGTTTGTTGCTAATTTTTCGCGATTCAAATCTGTCTACGTTAATTGGAAATATCGATTAAAAATTGTCATTGTAACGTTTGTAACTGTTGAATTAGTTGACTAGTGAATTTTAAATTCAGAATGTGGTTTTTCGAACATTATTTTATGATTAAATACGCGAAAACCCTCCGAATTATTCTATTGTAAATTTTTGTGGTGTCTACACGATTTTTTTAACTCGAAAATGTAATTTTTCTAAAACTCCATGATACGTTTTGAAGGTGAAAAAAATTATTTTATCAAAAAACTAATTCGATCACCCGAAAAACTCCATTTTCAACATTTTTATTGTCGCTAGAGCGACAAAAATGTAAAATTATAACACTTCTGCTAGATCTGGATGCGTAAAAAAGCCTACTTGTTATTTCAACTACCTGCATCAATAGCATTGGCCCACCACCATTTTCGTTGATTCTGAAGATAAAAGGCCCATTTCCGAAACATTCTTCAAACATCCTTAACTGTGGTTTCCATTCAGTTTACAGTTAATGTTATTCTAGAATTGAAAAAAGTAATTAAGATCAACATTTTCAAAATTTTTCCACTCTACAGGGACGTTCTAGTGGGTAAACCTTCTATACTGGGTGTTTTATTGGTAAATATTGAATTTGTGGAATTAAAATATCCCTATTGTACTTGACAACCTTTTAAGACAGACCTCTATTCTCGAATGTGACGTCATGCGCGTAGCTAGCAAGATTTGCTCCTCCTTATACCGTGTCTGTGTGTATCGTGATAAAACACGTCGTTTTATTTGACATATTCATTGACAACGTGAGAATATTGCATTATATTTACGACCGTCTTTTTCACCCTTCCGTTGTTGTTTTTTTTGTGACGATAAAAGTGCTTTAAATTTATCTACTATCTATTTCCTTCATGAGGATTATTTTTCTGGTATAAGATACGAGTTCTTCATAGTTTGCGTGTGGTTCGTGTATTTTTTCATTTCCACACTCACATCAAAAGAAGAATGCCACAAATCAATAGCGTGAAGTTTAGTATATAGTTTGTCTCAATACGACTATTTACAACCTAAAACGACTTAAAAGGCAAAACCTAAGACGATATACTTTGAGACAAACTATACCTGATCTCTATTAAAATCCACAGAATTGAATCTAAAAGTTGTTATTGGTAATTATTGTTCTAAGGAATTGAACCACATAAGCAAGGACTCGGGATCCTTGAAGTAAAATTAAGCTCTCAGATAAAAAGGATGATGAAATTAAAAAAAGTGTGCTGAGATGGCAAGTGAGGTGATAGCATATTTAAGAGATTGTCGTGGAATTTCAACTCGATTTTAAGGTAATACATTTTTTTTTAGGAAAAATGAGTATAAAGTTTTTGTAGAAAATTGAGCTTACTACAAAAAAAATCCTTTGAGCAACAGTTTTTGAGCTGTAGAGTTGGAAAGGTGAATGTTTGAATCAATGATAACAAATTTTCATTAAATTGGAATTTTTTCATCTCACTTTAAATATTATTTATAGTAAACGCTACAAAGTTATTAAATTGATAATTTTAGAAAGGACATTTTGTATTTTGTATTTTAATACCCTTATTTTTCATAAAAAAGTTTTTTTAATACCGAAAAATCGAGATGAATGAAAAAAAAATTTTGTCTCGTGTTATTTATATGGAAAATAGAATTTTTGAATAAGCGAAGTCTCTAGTTGATTTTTTTTTCCAGCGTCAATAATTTTTTTTCTATAAATCATCTAACCGAAAAAAATATATCGCCTAAAAATGAAACACCCAGTGTTCATACACATTTCAATAAAATGACTAATACCTTCTAGTAATTACTCTAAAATAATTTCGGTATCAGCTTGTGTTAATTTTGTCAACTTACTAGTGAATCTCGAGCTAGAAACTAATAAATTTATTTATAACCTAAAATTGTCATTTTTGTTTATACAATTTTTGCAATTATCTGGCTTTAATTCAAAATAATAAGCTGCATCAGGAATAACCGGTCATAGACCAAAAATAATATTTCAAATATAGATTCAAAAATAAATTTTTTATATACCTTGATATAGTTGGTATAAAAATAAATAGTATACACTAGTTTCCGCATACGGAACAATCAAAAATTATTAATATTTAGTCCAGTAAATAAAGACCGAGAAACCCCCCAACCTGTTCATCTCATTATTGTCGGACTTTTTTTTTTTGGAAACTTGTAGGTATTCACGGGTAGATTACTCTCTGAAAATATGTCCTCCGCGAAATTTGCGGAAGTGGCTGAAAAATGGCCAATAATCCTAAAAATTGAGTTTTCCGCTGATATCTCCGGAAATATGACACTTAGAGAAGTGGGGTTTTGCTAGGATTGGAGAGCAGTTTATTATCTACAAAAATGATCCTTATCATTTTTGTCAAAAGTTTAACCGTTTTCGAGATAAACGGGCCCAAGCGTACCTTGGATTTCGAGCTGCTGCGCGGCGTCTCCGGGAGCACGCTCCGTGAATATAGGCATGGGAGGGTGGCCCATAACTTGAGTAAAAATGAATCTTTTTTCATGATTCAAAGTGCATATGAAAGGAGGGACCTGTACCTATAACATCGTGTATTTTTTTCGTTTTTTTATTTTCCAGGAATATTGAAAAAACTGGCCAAACTTTATTTTTCCTGAATATTTGACCGCCCTTATCAATCCGTTCATATTTTTTAAATTAAGCGTAGTTTAACCGAAACCTTTTGGATAGTGGGACTTTGATAGATGGTGAATGTATTCCGAAAGAATGAATAAATAATTTTTGTGTATTTTTATAAACAACATGTTTTTCTTGGGACGGTTTTTTTGATTTCCGGAGTTTTCTGAAAATTCTCGGGTCTACCGCAAATTGATAAACAAGGATTGGCAATATCGGTCTTTAATGCACACCATTGGAAAGCTGAAAATGTCCTCTTTTCGATGGTTTTTAAAAATTTTAAGTTTTTTAGTTTTCCGGAAAATTTTTGCAAGCCTTTTTTTGCAAGAAATATTGATCCAGGGACAAAAATGATGGGGGCCATTTTTGTAGGTAATGAACTGTACTTCATTTCTAGCAAAACCCCACTTCTCTAAGTAGCATATTTCGGGAGATATCGGACAATAACTAAATTTTCGGGATTATTGGCCATTTTCCAGCCCCTTCCGCAAATCCCGCGAAGGACATATTTTCAGAGAGTAATCTACACATAAATACCTACAAGTTGCAAAAAAAACAGTCCGACAATAATGAGATGAACAGGTTGGTGCCTTTATTTACTGTGCCTAATTTACTGAATTACTCCCGAATATACATCATTTCAGATGCCTAGCCTTTTAAAAGTTCCTCACGGACGAGTTAAATATTTTTGAAAAATTTTTTTTTTTTTAAATACTTCTTAACCAATAAGATGCCTTAATTTTTACTAGTTAATACCATGGGATCTAAAAAAAATTCCGAAAATATTTTCGAAGCGTCATGATATTTAAGTGAAAATTTTTTGACAGTTGACTAGGTAAACATGTGATCTACAACCATTAAATAATGTAGATATACCTGTGAATAATACAAACTTTTTTGTCTAATTACTTGATTTTTTTTACCAAATTTCGCTATACACTTATTAAACTCAACATACAGATATTTTAAACCAGTAATTATTGAGCTTTGAGACAGATCCGGTTAAACAAAAATTACAAATCAACAAATGTCAAAAACAACAATACCCTGTCCAACTTGACAAGCAGTTAAATTAATTTAAAATGTCAGGTTAGATTAATAAAAAAATTTTCCAACAGATGTCGAAAGAATAATTATTTATATACAACACTCTATAAATTTTTGAAAAATAATATTTTTCTAAAACCGTAGCCGTTCAACTGAGGAGCAACAACTACTTCCCGTGCAATATGCACTGCCGGATATTCAATTACACTCCAAAGTCAAACGGGGTTGGTATATCGTCGTCGTAGTTGTGAAGGGTCCTAATCCACCAATTCATAGTTTTGAGATAATTTAAAATTTAAATTGATCGGTTTATTAAATATCATGTTTTTTGCTCGTTTTTCTTTATCTTAAAATTATAGGCTGCAAAAATTTCAAGATGAAGTTACTAATATAATAGAAAATATACATTTGCTATTATATTTATGATTTTTTAAATAATTCTAAAACTTTGTGGATTAGGACCCTTCACAACTACGACGACGATATCTACAACGCCGAAACCGGTCTGCAAGTTGTGTTGTCCCTTCTAATGGCAAACCAGAATGGTTGGTTTTAAAATATCTTGTAGATATACCAACCCCGTTTGACTTTGGAGTGTATTTCAATATCCGGCGGTGCATATTGCACGGGAAGTAGTTGTTGCTCCTTAGTTGAACGGCCGCAAAATATTAATTTTCAAAAATTTATAGAGTGTTGAATATAAAAAATTATTCTTTCGACATCTGTTGATAAATCACTTTATTAAATACGACAATATTACATGAAACTGTAATAAGCTTTATTAATTTCTTTCCAAATTGAGGTGTGAAATTTTCTTACCGAATACCACGCAAGCTTAAATTTTTTCTGGAAATTTTCTTTCGGGCATGAATATTTCAAGAAAATGTTGGAAATAAATTAAGATTTTGTAATATTATAAGTGAAAACTGATGATTTTAATTAAACTTCAAGTTTTTTTGGATTTCAAAAAAGAACAACTAAGTTTTGGATTTTTTTTCAAAATATTAGACTCACTGGATTCTTAGATAAATGGGGGGGAACGATCGGATTACATTATTTGATATGTCACATGGCTGTCGAAGAAAATTTTCCTCCAATCTCTCCACACATCAAAGGGGTAAATTTCCGCTTGAAATACAGTTGCATATGATCTTAGATATTTCTATCTACATCTGCGACCAGATTCTGAGAGTTTTTTTGAGCCGACCTTGTCCTCGTAGTAGCAAAATGAGTTGTAATTTGGCAACGTTGTCACATCCTTAATTGAATTCTTCAGCAAAATTATTGTTCCCTTTCAAATTCATGAATCGCATGACGTCAAAAGAAATCTAACTCAATTCAGAGAAAATTAATCAATAAGTTCCGTTAGATATGAATAACTCATCCTACGAAATGATTTAGAACGACATAAACAGGATATTTGAGAAATTTAAACATAATATTTTTTTACAAATAATCTACTAAATCTAAGACAATAAAAACTATACAAATTTGAAAATCGTAGAAAAAGTATAGTGTGCAACATGTACTTTGCTCAAGAGTGAAAGTTTGAGGTACAATTTAAATAAAGAATAAAAGGCAGCTAGTTTCATTTAAGAAAATTAAGATTTTTGACATTACTTATTTACGCACCCTGTATTCAAGGAATTTTTGGACCCTTTAACCGATCCACCCAACAAAATATTTTATTTTTGATTGAAAAAAATTATAATATCGAAAAATTTACAGCTGCTATTCACTTGAGGTATATTTTTTGTAACAATAGTAATAATAAAATTGACAATTTATAAACAAACAGAAAAATACTTACCAATTTACTAAACTACCTGAAAAATCGCTAATTACTTAAAAAAAAAAACATAAACAAAATTGATGTTTGAACTTCCGCAAACGGGTGTTTGAGAGAGAATCAAACGAGGCTATCACGACGCCAGCTAAAGAGAAACAAAACTTCCGATTCAGCGTCAGGACGTCGAAATTCTCGATACAGACGCTAACGTTTCGTCAGCTGTGCTTCGCGTCGTATCGGTGGAGAGGGTGGAAGAGGGAAAGAAATAATTTCCCGAGCGAATTTTATATCTCTGACGTTTTAATTTTAAGGAAAAAAAAGTAATTTCGGACGTAGAAATTGATAAAAATTTATAGAATTATCAGGGCAAGAAAACAAGCAATGGCTCAAGACGGTTTTGAAAAAGATGCAGGTATGGTTTATAAAAGAGAGAGTATAATTACGGTTACATCCATATAAAAAAATGAAGATATTATTAAAATTAATGAACTACCAAATGATGTGATTCTGACTTGGAAAGAAACATTTAGGAAAATCACCAAAACCCATTGACCTAACCGACGGTGGGAGTTCCTTTTACATGATGAAGACAACTGATATTATTATTATTTGTTGCACCTTTCGTTTTTATTAAATATGTAAATTTTTATTATTTATAAAATATATATGCACGCCATTGGGATTAAAAATATTTCTCTTCACATTGACTTTGGAAAGACTATACTGCTTCACAACAAACCCGACATAAATACTGGAGTGTCGACACGCTTCAGTCTGAAAATTCAATACCAATGGGGGATGTACAAAGGAGTATATCAAAAGCTAGTTTAGAACAAATCTTTTGATCTTGTATTTGTCGAAATATTTCCGATAGTTCATTTGGACACCTACAATATATTCAACAATTCCCACCACTCCATAGTCTCAACTGTGGGCGCTCCTTAATTAGCGACAGTCAGTAAACAGCAGTCGATATTCGAGTTCTTTTCAAGCCCATAACTATTCAAAATAAAATAAATTCGTAGAGAAATCAGAATGTACACCCTTCAGGAGAAAATTGAAATTTTATGGTGGTATTTTGGAGGTCACTCACAACATTAGCGGATTTGTCCCCGAATGATTTCTTTTTAAGAAATTTATCGACATAATTTTGACTCAAAATTTGATAGAATTGACACCGAATCAGTTTAGAGATACAAGATAATCTTTGTTCAATGACTGTGTATCTTTCTGACTCTATATATATCTACACTTATTGAAATAAAATATCCTACGTCTTTGGTTGTGCCATGCGAATTCAGGATCATTCATATTCACGTTATTAGTAGAAAAGTTATCATTTTTTTATAGAGAGGGGAAGTTTTCAGCTGTACCAGCTTACGTCAGAACCTGGAAGTGCCATTCATGGGTGTGTGTGCAGGTCTCTAGGGCAAGAGTGTAATGACATTACCGGACTGGAATCCAATAGATACAAAATTCTGTTTTTTTGGATGCGCAGTTTTATTAAACGGATCGATCATAGACAGCGCTGTGACGTGGGAAATGGGGTGTAAGTTTAAAAAGGAAAGGACCAGCTATATAGCTACGTATACTTTACGGGGGTTGTCTTTTATATTTTAGGTATAAAGCTAGAAAAAAAAAGTTATTTCCCTCGCTTGTTGGTACATTTAAAATCAAATTTGCGTTGACTGCATTTTCTGGAGACTGGAACCTTTGACGAAAAAGTTGCTACAGCTAAATGCTTTCAAGGGAGCTATTGACGCCGCCCATCCGATAACTTTAAACAGTGCCGTGCAAGTTCTGAGGATACGCTTTCTGTTACAAATTAACACAACTTGTACAATTAATACAATTAAGTCCGTCCGGAAATATATGATCCTAACTTAATAAATAATATTTAATTATTTGTTATAATTATTGGTATATTGATTTTAATAGAAACGGATCTGCTTTATACCTGAACTCTGAGTACATAAATAATATTTTAACAATAAGGTATGCATTACAATGACATGTTATTTATCTAATTGAAGATTATAACACTCTATATATCACTTGACGAGTTTGTCCTTCAGTACATTTACGATCTTCTTCATTAACGGCTGACATTTTTACAAACACTTTATTGTACAAAGCATAAACAATAACTTTGTGACGCTACGCTACTGAAAATCTGAACACCTGATAAGGTTCGATGCAATTGGCGTTTGTCAAAATTTTTACCAACTGACTAGGCAGGGCACTATTACTCTGTCTCTCTTAGTTGGTAATTTCTGGGACTTCAAGTTAGTTGGCGAATACTGTAGGACTATGTCCTTTAGCGGTGGAGTCAGGCAGTTTCTCAAATGCGAGTTTGTAATACATATTTCTTCAAGCTGTATGATAAATAGTTTGTGAGATACAGTGGGTTACCTCTCTTAATCAGACAGTACGCAAATCTGAGCATTCTTATTCCCATCAAGAAAACAATTCGGCACGAGCATTAAACAAATTCCCTCCCAAGCAGCAGCTGTACCACCTTCCTGCACTGCTCTTCGATTCCATTGCTCTAGAGAAAGAGTGCATACGTCGACTTATCTATGGACATCCATTCAGCATTCCAATTTACATGTTCATAAGTCCATGAAATAGACCGACGTTAAATAACCAATTTAAAAAAAAGTCCATGCCTATCGAGCATGAGTGATATCTATGGAGGATCCGCGTTAAGATACTTCCATTGACTTGAAAAAAACCTGCAGCTTCTCTCTGAAGACGCATTAATCATACCAATAATAGCACCACCAGCTTTACAAGGGATAAACTATCTGAAAATTTGGACATTCAAATCTGGTCCTGCATAAATAACATTAGCTTCAAGTCGCGTTGGGCAATTTATTTTTATAACAATGAAGGCCAATACTGCCGTAGTGTATTTATAGTATCTTTATTTGTCAAATCGTAATGTAATTTATTATGTGCAAAAATATTTTGAATAGAAAACCACAAAGGTATTTTAAACAAATAATTTCACAATTATTCTTTTCCACGGGATGATGGCATTGAAACGTGAACATTTTAGTAAGGAAATAATTTGGAGTATAAATGGCGTTAATACAGTAAGCACCATCTGTTATTTTGTACGGCAAACAGAGTGAGAAAATATCAAATTTCTGTTTTAATTTAAAGTGTATGTAAGACCTTTCCATAAAGGTGCCATAATAATTTATTATTCAAAAAATAGTATCTACAGGGTGATCAAATTATACTCTGGAGTTCAATAGCTGCATTATCTTGAGATACGAAAAACAATTTCATCTAGAGTAAGTAAGATTCACATTTCAAAATGATTTTCTATTACAATATAGGGTTTAGAAATGAAATGGAACACCTTGTATAAGGTTTTTCGAAACTCTAATAAGGATCTTACAAGGTGAACAAGTAGACAACTAAAACTTATTTTTGCCCCACACGATTGCTCAAATTTTAAGACTAAATTTATAATGTTGAGGCACGATATTTTGAATGTAAGCAAATAGAAATATGGATAAAAAAATGAATAATACGTTTATTGGATGTCCCTATAAAATTCATCGATTCAAATACATACCTGTATTATTCGAGTTTTACAATGCATGTGTGTTGTGACTTGTGGTGAATATTTTATGAATATCCACCAATCCACCTATTGTAATGTGCGGGATGTACCGAGCATTAGTATTAAGTAATAAAGAACAATTAGTGTAATTGTTTTAGTTCATTACATCTAGTGGATGTAAATCGTAGATAATTAAATATGTTTTCTTGTTTGTGGGACTATTTCGATGTAATTTTGTTATTTAGGTACTTTTCGAAACTCGGCAAAAACTTCTGGTATACAATTCTTTGATCTTGCAGAATAATTGTTGCTTTTGAGACAAATGTCGCCACAATATTTTTGAAAACATTCCTTTTGCGTACATTTTTAAACTTTCCCAAAGTATACAGCAATTTTTCATGCTGTTGACGAATTCTAGAGTGGCTTGCATAAAATCTCACTAACAGGTTATTCAGGAACTGATTTTTTATCATCGTAAATTTCAAAGGTAGTGGATAATTTATAAGAAATTCAGTCAACACGAAGCCTATGTCAACATAGGTATGCAGTTTGGATCATAAATCACATAAGGCCAAATTGGAATAAGAAACGTGCGTAATAATTCATGAAAATGTTTGTGAAAACTCTTCTAGAAAGCCATTACATTTTGATAGTGAAATTTTCTTCTCGTCTTTTTCCGGATTTATTCGTTGCGAATCGGTATTTCCCGGGTCCTCAATATTTTAGTTGAACATGAGGTTTCGAAGGGATGCGACGCACTTACAATGAAAATGCCCTTTAAAAAACATCGCTGATACGGTGGAATACGACAGGTGTATTTTGTCGAAACATTTACTTAAATTTATATAATATAATAAATTATATTAATTAGTGACAATTTACAGGTGAATTAAATAATTATTTATTGATTTTATTACATTTTTTTAAGTGAGTTTCGTTTTAAAAATATTTTGAATAATTTTTGTGGAGTTTGGCCAATGATGATGATGATATGTAAGTAGTTTTTTTTTTATTTAGAGTTGATAATTATTATTTATTTAAAATGTTAATTTATGTAATTTGAAAAATATAAAAATTCACAAAAACTCGATATTGGGCATTTATTTTTAATTTAATTTTATATAAATTTGTTCAGGGGATAAAATAAAAAAAAAGGAATACCTAATGAAGCTCTATACATATTACCATAAATATTTATTTAATTAAACCATAATTTTTCCTTATTGACGCTACTGGTTTCCAAAATTGATAAGAGAGAACATGTTTATTCCTAGTGTTTTTTGGGAATTTTGACAATTACTGTGTCAATCCTGGAATACAACGCAAAACAAGAAATTTTTTTGTAGCACCAGATTTGCTTTCGTTTATTTTCAGTTAATGAGAAAATTGCAACTAATTGGAATGTTTTGCAAAATCAATTAATATTATTAGACGACATAGAACTGCGGGAACGCTAAAACCCGAAGACCCTGTATTATATTTTTATTGAAATCCTATTTTATTCCAAAAATGTTAATTTTATTTTACATTTTTTTACTCTCTGTATATCCTTGGACATCCGGTATATGTCCTATTAATTAAAATCAACTATCTGTATATTTTATAGAACTTCAATATTTAAAGTTAAAAATCTTCTGCAGAGACTGTACTAAATTACTTAGCTCACTAAAAGGCCCTTCCTCTTACATAAATTATTATTGGATCGGAAATTCGAGAGTTCTAATATTCACCTGATATCCTTTTTGCTTCAATTTTCCGGAAATATATTATTTTAAAATCGCTAGGAAAGGATGAGAAAACTGAAATAAGCCAAAGCAATTATTCTTGATATTCATTTCTGGATGGATCAGTATGAAAAGAATCTAATCTTAAATTCAAATCTCACAATATAGAAATGTGCAATAAGAAATTGTTCCGGACAAAGTTCATGGATAAGGGAATAGGCCAATCCGTGGATATGTGCAACTTATGTATAATGACGGAAATTTGGTTCAAATGTTTGAAGATGAAATAATTATTTATCATAAAGCTGACTGTGCCAGTCGATTTCTTGTTCCAAAAAAACATTTCATTACAAATTTTTCATGTCTAAAAATCTTTTTGTTGGGGAAATTTTGAACGGAAATATTTCACGATTTAAATTGCTCTTTTCTAATGGGGTGTTTAACCCATATCCGGCTTTTGGTATTTTATTAGAGTATGTTGGTACTACTTTGCAAAAATTAATTTAAACATTTTTTAAACAGAATATTTTAGGAGAAAACTGGAAATTAGGAGTTCCTAAATGTTTGCAACTTTCACTACAGATACGTCACCTCACTAAATATTTCTGATTTAGATGTTTTATGAACTAATATAGCCAGTTACATAAAGGCCATTCGAATTTGAAGTGGTTTTGTTTAGTTTATTCAAGCTTGACGTTTCAATATTATAAAAAAATTGTGTCAATATTTTTTTGGTTGAGTTTAGTTAGTTTTTCTCCAGAAATTTTCATGTTGGAATAATGTCAATATCGTATAAATCTTGTTTTGTATCATACCGCACGAACACAACAGTTACAACGCCACAAAACAAAAACCCCCCAAGTAATCTCTTGTAATTTTTACCCCAATAGACTGGTCTAAAATTTCAGTTGAAAATTCTTGGTTTTGTGGTATTTACAATTATTTTTTTTCATAAAAGTAGGTACCGCAACTGAAGAAACACCATCTCGCTTCTCCAAACAAGCAGCGCGATTTAATGAAAATGACCATTTTCAAATATTGCATTTGAGTCCGATGTTTGATTTCGGAAAATTAAAGTTCGATGGTTTTGGTCACGTATTACATTAAGAATTTGTTTGGTTAAAATTCCAATTTTACACATTTTCACTGATCTAAAACACTGAAAAGGTAAACAATAATATTTTAATACAAATAAGTATGTTTGGTATTCATATCCAAGATAAATATTGTTTGTTTTCATCTTAATTTTTCTTTATAATAAAATAATAAAACAAAAACATCAAAATATAGTTCGTAGATTTCTTCAATATTTGTTAAATATTTAGACAAAATTCAACTTCTTATTAACTTAATACATAGCTTTGTTATCACAAACAGGAGGATCGCAATATTGTCTATGTAGAAGTGTAGAAATATTCAAATTATCCCCAGACAATAATCCAATTTCAGGCATGAACGACAAGCGGATTAAAATTCTGCTCGTCTAAAGCCTTCTCACTTAATTTCCGATAATTGGTTTTCGAAGTTTTAAATACTCTGCTCACCATTTGCCAGTGAAGGTACATAGGGAATTATTACTCATAATTCAATACTAAATATTTATTACATTATGCTGCAAAGTTTATTATTTCCACGTTTCTTTCAACAAGTGCTGATTCTGTCTGGAAATTTGTGTCTCATATTTTCATGAACAAAATTGATAACCAATATGAATAAAATTCCCTTTCGATGTTCGATAAAAGGATCGCTGGAAAAATATGCCACCATTAAGTACAGAAACGTTTTTTGTTTCATGAATAGATTTACCATCCACTTATGATCTTTATGAATTTGAAATGGAAATTTTTTTTCACTTATCAGATGTGTATAATTTAATATTAATATGGAAAAACTTTCAAAAGATATTTATATTGTTATGCTTGTCGTTATATAAAATAACCTATATTTATGTTGAGAGTGAATTTTCATTTTGCTGAATGCCAAATATCCATTTTTGGATTAATGCCAATAAATTACAATCGATAATTTTTTACATTGTTTGTAGACAAAGTTTATCTATAGAGTTTTTCGTGAAATACATTTTTATTTTATTTTTCAATAAATTATTTACAGTATTTTTTGCATTTTCTCCTCAAGATAGACTAAAAACCTGAGCTCCAAGATTTGACTGGTCAAAGTAGACATGGGTACCTAGAAACCTTAGCTCCAAACTTTGACAGGATAGAAATAGCTACCTAGAAACTTGAGCCGCAAGTTTTGACGGGTCTAGCTCACCAATGGAATAATGGAAGTACCTAAAAACCTGAGCTCCAAGTTTTGAAGGGTCAAGAAAGAAATGGGTATCTATAGAAACCTAAGTTCCACGATTTGACTGGTCAAGATAGACAAGACAAGCTTGGTTAGGAGAATGACTTCGAAGTATTCGCATTTGTCTAACTAAGATAAATGGGTACCTAGAAACCTTAGCTCCAAATATTGACAGGTTAAGATAGAAATAGTTACCCAGAAACCTGAGCCAAAAGTTTTGACAGGTCTAGCTCACCAAAGTAATAATGGAAGTACCTAAAAACCTGAGCTCCAAGTTTTGAAGGGTCAAGAAAGAAATGGGTATCTATAGAAACCTGAGTTCCACGATTTGACTAGTCAAGATAGACAAGACAAGCTTGGTAGGAGAATGACTTCGAAGTATTCGCATTTGTCTAACTAAGATAAATGGGTACCTAGAAACCTTAGCTCCAAATATTGACAGGTCAAGAAGGAAATAGTTACCCAGAAACCTGAGCCAAAAGTTTTGACAGTTCCACGATTTGACTGGTCAAGATAGACAAGACAAGCTTGGCTAGGAGAATGACCACGAAGTATTAGCATTTGTCTAACTAGGATAAATGGGTACCTAGAAACCTTAGCTCCAAATATTGACAGGTCAAGATAGAAATAGTTACCCAGAAACCTGAACCAAAAGTTTTGACAGGTCTAGCTCACCAAAGTAATAATGGAAGTACCTAAAAACCTGAGCTCCACGTTTTGAATGGTCAAGAAAGAAATGGGTACCCAGAAACCTTAGCTCTAACTTTTCACAGGTCAAGATAGGAATAGTTACCTAAAAACCTGAGTTTCGGGTTTTGACGGGTCTAGCTCACCAGAGTAAGTGCCTAAAAACCTGAGCTACAAGTTTTGAAGGGTCAAGAAACCTGAGTTCCACGATTTGACTGGTCAAGATAGACAAGACAAGCTTGGTTAGGAGAATGACCTCGAAGTATTCGGATTTGTCTAACTAGGATAAACGAGAAGGGAAGATTTGTTGTTAATTTTTATTGTGGCACAAAACGTAGAACTCTTGTTTTTGTTTTGCTTTGGACGTTCCGTCCTGTATAAACCAGTGCAGACTTTATATCGATGGAAGCTTTCGGAAATGAGCTGTCACATACATAATTAGTAAAAGGGGCTTCGAAAACAGAAAGGCAAAAAAGAGAAGGTCGTCGAAATCACACATTTGGCACGATGTGAGCGCCAGAAATATAATAAAAATTCAACTAATCTCAGACGGCAAACATCGCAGGAAAGAACATTGGGTCGCACAGAATAACAATGGAAATTGAAAAAAAAAAACAGCACAAGAAAAATCTTTTTTTGATATAAGAAAACTTTGACAAAAAATTATTACAAAAAGCAATATCATGTCTGGTAATATTTATCGACTTCGGATAAATATACTGGCAGGATCGTTTGATATGTCCAAAAATTTCTTTATCGGAACCATAGCCACTGGTAGTGACCGTTGTAAAAGAAGCTATTCTAAGATCTGGCTGCAACCCTAAGTGGGTGGTAAACTTCATCCACTTCATATTAACGTAAGGAGAACCCTATTAGCTTTGCGCGCCTATTAAGCACACAGAGCCTTGTTAGCATACCCATTAAGACTTTTTTTGACGAATTTCCTTCAATGAGCTGTTTGGTATGTCACTTCCAGTCCAACTTTAATTCACTCGGTTGTGGAGAAAAAAAGTTTTCTGTAACGTCCTTTGTCCTCGATTTGTTTTCTTCTGTCAGGAACCTAATTACCACTAATTGAATTCTGTTGATATTTCTGTATACCACTAATACTGTTAATACAGAGTCTGTTGGCTAGACAACCATATTTCGAGAGAAATTAAATTTAATGGCAATCAGGGACCGTCGTCACTGCCACGACGACGGTCCGTGATTAAATTGAAAAAAATTGTCCGTTAAAACTATTTAAGAAATGTCGTTTATTAGGATTCCACGTTTTATCTCTGTGAAGCTTTTTCAATATTCGTAAGACAGTTGAAGCCGTTTTTACTCAAGTCTTGAATTTAAAATACCTTCGAAATAATAATAAAAATACTATTGAATTTTCATTTCCATGCCAGCTACGAACACGTTATGAATTTCAATATTTATTATGATTGGTAGCCCATGACACATGAAACGACATCCATTCGAAATAATTAAGCCTTCCTATGTCATGGGCTAGACCATGTGGCAAAAGTGATCGTCGCTAGAGGATGTCCGCAAGGGGGTGTTCTCTCGCCCACATTGTGGAACCTAGTCATTGACGAGCTAATAACTCTTTTAAACGGTGAAGGCTTTCTAACGATAGGGTATGCCGATGATATCGTTGTCCTTGTTGTTGGAAGGCATATTACCGTTCTCAGGGACCTCATGCAAAGGGCTCTGAATAGGGTACATGGGTGGTGTAACGAACACGGACTTGCAGTAAATCCTGCCAAGGCTGAGATAGTTGCTTTCCCCAAAAAAAGAGGTATAAGACCTGAGGGTCTAAATCTTGATGGAGTACCACTGCCTGTGGTTGAGCAGGTGAAGTATCTGGGAGTGATCCTTGATAAATCACTGACATGGAAGGCTCATCTTGACAGTCGCCTAAGCAAGGTGACAAACACGTATTGGGCCTGTAGGAGAGCCATTGGTCCGAAGTGGGGACTGACCCCCAAAACGATCATATGGTTCTATAGAGTGATCATGCTGCCTATGCTCACATATGCGGCTCTGGTTTGGTGGCCGAGGGTAACCTTGGTCACGGCTAGATCGCAGCTGACACGCCTTCAAAGGGTGGTCAGCTTGGGGGCAACTGGCTGCATGAGAACTACACCAACTGCTGCGATGGAAGTGATCCTTGGTCTTCGGCCTCTTCACCATGTGATCGAGGCTGAGGCGGGGAGGGCTTTTCTACGCTTAAAACAGCTGGGATACGTGCGAAGAGGGGAAGAGTGCAGGCACGTCAAGAAGCTCCGGCTACTGGAAGATATTCCAGTTCTGGCTCGAGCACCTGATGAATGCCTGCGAAAGTACTACTTCGCAACTCCGTACAGGGCCATGATCCGGGATAGAGAATCCTGGGAAAAAGAGAGGAATACACAGCCTAATGGGACTGTCTGGTACACAGATGGCTCATGCTCCGGTGATGGAGCAGGGGCTGGAATTTACTCTAGGAACCCAAGAACACAAGTTAGTGTACCATTGGGTGATGGTGTATCTGCATATCAGGCCGAGATATATGCTATCTTGGAATGTGCGCAGATAAACCTAGACAGAGGTTATGTGGATCGACGCATAACCATATACTCCGACAGTCAGGCAGCAATTAAAGCCCTGAGTGGGTGCACCAGCAACTCAGGACTTGCTAATGAATGTCGAGAACGACTTGCTAATCTTGCAAGGCACAACGTGGTGCGGCTAGAATGGATTCCAGCCCACTCTGGTTTTGAAGGCAACGAGATGGCGGATGCACTGGCTGCGGAAGGGGCGGCAGCTCCCTTCTGCGGCCCGGGCCCGACCTTGGGCCTAACAAAACAAAGAATACGCAAGGAGACGAAGAAGTGGCTGAAGAATCAGCACCTCGCTCATTGGAATGCTATGCAGGGTCCTAGGCAATCCAAACTTTTACTGAAGGGATGGACTGATGGACACGCTAGAGCAGCTACTGAACTACCAAGAAGTAGGCTAAGGAAGATAGCAGGACTCCTAACGGGGCACTGCTGTATGATGAAACACCTCCACAACTTAGGAGTAGAGGGAAGTTCCCTATGCAGGGGTTGTGGCATGACTGACGAAACGTCAGTCCATGTTCTCCTAGAGTGTCCACACTGGGCTGTACTACGCAGGCGAATCTTCGGAGTCCCTGTTTTGGCCCCTGGAGACACAAGCAGGCATCCATTGAAAAAGGTTGTGGCCTTTATTGAAGGGCTCGGCTTTATGGATGTCTAGGTAGCAGGAATGGCACAATGGGCCCGCCAGTGGCCTCAGTGCCGGAACCTTGGCTTGAGTTTGTCCAGGACAAGGTTCGCCTGCAAACTTAGTAGTAGTAGTAGTATGTCATGGGCTACCGGTATAAATATGGATATTAGTTTCTATCTTCAATCTCAATTTATACATGATAAGATCCAGTCATTGGCTTCGATAGGACGATGACTTGTCAAGATATAGTTTAGAAAATATTTCACCATCAAAACGTTGTGCAACTTTATCTTTTACTTAAAGTTTCATTGTAAATACCATATAATAGCAATTTTAGACAAATTGGATGCGATTTACTATCATTACAGCATCATATTTCATCTGTCAAAATGGTCGTCATTATATTTTCGTGAAAAATAAGTATAATTTCTTCGATAACGCAGAGTTTTCCGACCTTACGGAAATACTTGGAGCAAAAAAAAATGGATCCGATATCTCAATTTATAACGAAAAAAGCATCAGTGTGATAATGGGTTACTTGGAAATCGAATACAGAGCTATTCATTTTGACATAAAAGTTTATTTTCGAAATTTCTGATATTTGTTCAAGGAAAAATTGAGATCTAGTAGTGTAATTAAGACGGGAGAAAGAGTCAGTTTAAAATTAGTTGTAATCTGCTCGTTTTAATCTTGTGTGAAAGAAACTGCATTTGTTACTTTCCACCTGGGTGGATCTTGAGAGTAAAAAAGTTGCAAAGTATGCAGTTGAAATTCTCTTTCACAAAGCTTTTCCATTATTTTTCTTTCTGATTCTTCACTAATATCCGAAAATACTTCTGCTAAACTCACATTTATATTCTTTCCAGTTTTCTAACAGTATGTTTAAGGAAACCTGTTCGTTTTTATCGCGCATTTCATACAAAGTATCATGAATTATAAATTATGTTGTTCATTGCCGAAGTTTACTAACTTTTCACAAAAGTTGTAAGTCTCCATACTCCTTCTTACATTTTCAGTTTCCACATTTCGCTTCTAAAAGCGACACACATACGTTGAGAGTAGATAATACTTTTATTATTCTTAGTTACTTTTTCCGTTTATCAGTTTCGAATAATTGTTTCAATAATAAGATAAACTGTTCCGCAAAGGTTTAACAAATTACTATTTTTGGTCAGCAAATGTTTACCAAGATGGGAATTCTTGAACCGGTGGAGAGATTTGACACTGAATACTCTTTACACTAACACTAGCACTTTTGATAAACAAGTTATCCTTTTTAGAGTACAAATATAGAAATAGGATTGCAGTTTAATGTTTAATTAGAATGATTATATCTGCAAAAACTATTCTACATTTCAAATCCTCAATTATCTGATTTTCTTGTCAAAGCCAAAAGATCCGCATTTGTTCTCAAACAAATCATTTCCACAAACTATCGAAGTACGAACTCATTTAGCTGCAATAATTGTGTCCACTCTCTCAGCCAATCATTATTATTATTCTCCCATTTTCTGTCGAACACAACCTCGGTTTTAGTCCGTTGGAATTCGTGACAAAATTGACTTGACTACGTGGTTTACCCACTTCGGTGGGTTCAAAAATGTGTATTGCGATAGTAACCATCTTGTGAGGTTTCTTAAAGAGTCAGAAAGGGTCTTAAAATCGCAATAAATCGCTTTGGAATACATTCAAAGTTAGAAATAAGTGAAGCAATTGAATCTTTAACGCATTTGAACACGCTGAAAATCCAGTTCTGAAGCTCTGACAACTGAAGTGATCAGCAAGATTGTATGATGGAAACTCATCATATGGCTTACAAAAAAAATTCTACCAAATATTTGCCGTCGAACTTGCGACATTCTGGCCACTTCTGTAAATGTTATTTTTGAGTATGAGACGCGAGTATAATAATTGCATTCTGTTGGGTTGCAGTATCAAAAATAAAAATTACTACAAATGAAAAACTTTCAACGCTCTCGAAATCAATTAATGAACAAATGCAGTTACTGAAACGAAATAATTGAAGTTAAGTTAATCTGATCAAAGTCTCTTCACGAATATTAAAAATATTAATAAACATAAACTGTAATGTTATAACGAAAAAATATTGTTGGCGTTTGCAGAAAGGGAAAGTAGATTTAAAAACATTTCAACAATGAACGTGTTTATAAAATGTGATGTAGAAATTGAATTATTAATATGTATATAAAAACAAAATTGCATATCCAGTCAAAGCGATTTTATTATACGTGATGGCAAGCAACTAAAATTACATTATAAAATTTTGATTTGTAACAATGATAAAATTATAAATAAAAAAATAATGTATATGACTTTTAATAGCAGCTTATAGTTACGTGACAATTATTGCTATTTTTAATAATTTTGAAAATTTGTTTTTGCCAATTCTAGTCCTTATTTACTCTTCTTAAATTCTAATTATATATAGTCAAATAACTATTCTACCACATTGTGGTTGTGATGCCTTTCGGCATTAAATAAAAACAAGAATTAAATTCATTGAAATTAACCACAAATCAAAATAATACGTTTAGTTTATTTAAAACATTAGTTGTATCACGGCGAGGTCAAGTTGAAGTAACCCACGTAGTTTTCCTACAAGTTGCGAGTGCTCCCACCGGACTAGGGAATCCACATGATATAGTGTAACGTCCAGCATTACATGGTGTAGAGTGATATTTTCAGTATTTTGTACATTTTTTTTACTTCTTTGTATCAGTGGCCAGATTTTTAGCTTCCATCCAGGTTTTTCCTTTCCAATGTAATATTTCCCCTATTGTCTCATCCCAAGTCTTCCTAGGCCTACCTCTTTTTTTATTCTTTTGAATTTTCGCTCCCCATATTTTTTCAATTAATCTGGTCTCCTCCATACGCTGCAAATGTCCCCAACAGCCCAGCTGTCTTTCCTCAATATACTCCAAAGGTGACTGTATTTTCAGTTCTTCTCTTATTATTGTGTTTCTTGTCTTACCTTTTTTTTTATTCGTCTTCTGTAATGTCCAGGCTTACGAGCCAAAGGGGTCGATAGAAAAGATGCCTGAATCGAAGACTTGTTATTCTTATTCCTTTAGTTGTTTAATACTCTGTTTCCTTTTTCAATTTCCTTCTCCTCCTGGACGCATTTTGTAGCAGTTTCATCAACAAATGCTGATATCGTATCTTGATCTGATTTAGAAATATCAGTGGTCCTCCTACTTTAACTTATTATATCATATTCCTGCTTAACTCTGAAGGCTCTATTTGTTGTATACGATAGACCCAAATTACTCTACGACTCACTGGATTGATCCGTTTTAGACGTGCGTCACCTTAAAATGTTCGTCTTGAGTTTGCTCATCGACCCTTGTTCCGGGATTTTTGATTTCGAATTTTATTTTTCTGTAATTTGTATCCAAAAATTTACTTTCATGGAAAAATGGCGATTTTGGGTACAAAAGTCATCCTAGCGAACGCAACATTGAGTTTTTACAAAACTTTTTTGGAGGAAACTCTGGAGAATGTAATCTAAAGTTTATAGGACCACAATAGATCTGAAAAGGTCGCACTGGAATAGGCCAAAAGCTACCTCATAAAATCTAATCTAATCTAACGGTATAAAAATTGAATTAAACTTTGTATTCATATTTTTATTTTTATTATCAACCAATTGTGGATTATTTTTAAACGCGCATTGCCCAACACTCCTATTTTATGTTCGAATTTGGCTTTCTCGATTTTTATTGCCCCATTCAAATGCCAGGCTCTTATTTTATACCTCTTTAATAGCCAATGGAAAGATATAAAGTTTATCAACTACTCTGGTTTAAGACTCCTACAAAATTGAACAGTTTCACTACTAAAAAGTTTAGCGTAAACTCAGTAACTGTTAGATGCTTAAATAATAAATCTCAACACAATCCTTTCTGTATCCTTTTTATTCAATTCTGTTTTTCAAAATTGAAAATTCGTTAACTGTACTCTTTGGAACTTAGAGCGATAGAGTAACCGCTACTTGTCATAGACGTATTTTCAAATATTTTCCAATTTATGATTATATTCACTAATAATAACACTAGAGGTCAAAATATTTCCGTGTGGTATTCGGTAAGAAAATTCTACACATGTGATTTTTAACCAATCAGATCAGAATGGGTATTTGTGACAGATCACCATCGCAACCTTTTAGTGGACATTTTTTCCTCGTGGGTACCCAACAGCGAATTATACTGGAAATTTTTGTGACGTTTATAATGACAGAATATTTTTTTTGACAAGCTAATTTTTATTTGTTCACATGATAATTTTGATTCATTTCAACTACAAGCTTAGATGTTTTCTAAATTTTCTGGACCATTATGATTAACGTTTATATTTTAATCGCAATTATTATATACTATGGCAGGTTGATTGGAAGTTGCTTGTTCTTGATTTAGAGATTCTTGGATTGTCTTTGCAGAAGTTGAAGCAGACCTTATTGCGTCAATTATATCCTGAATCAATTTGCAGATATGGTTTTATGGAGTGACTGCAACCATGACCTGTTATTTTAATTAATTGCTGTTCTCCAATTCCCGTTTTTGGCTAAAGTTGAAACAGCAGTGGCCCTAGCAGAAGAGACAAAAAATTGCCAGTTCAAAACCTTCAAATTTTGTCAGTTATCAATTTACTCTAGTGAAATAGTCACTGAAATTTTGTTGGCTTATATCATTACCTTAATATTTTTGCTATTACAATAGATACAATAAGATCTATAAAGACTGACTTAACTTCAATCTTTAACAATTCATCTCCTTTCTAATGAAATGACTGTACTAATGTGTATTTTTTTTCCCACTCCGAACAATCTATCCTCATAATTTTCATAGCTTCCCATTCTTTTTGATGAAATCGTTTATTATAAGTTACTTGTGTGAACTTTTCTGCCAACACAAAAACTTCACCCAAATAATTGTCCACGTGAAGACCGAAAGGAGTTCATCTGGAAAGTAATGACTGGCATTTCTTTTTAAAGTAAGACATTTATTACCGAGGAAAGGAAGGTACAAATGTGGCTCTTACGGGCGTCAGAAAATGAAATGGGAAAAATCGCTATTTCCCAAACGGCATTAAAAGTGGCTTCTTAATGACACTGTCTAGGAAGAAAAAGTTTGTTGCTATGCAATGTTACTAGTAATAATTGGAATCAAATTGGTAATCACCATTTACAGGTGGTGAAGACAATTTGATGGAGTTTTGAATTTTGCGTGAAATTGGAACAAATTTGGAAAAAAAAATTATATGTTTCACATGACTATTATCTTATAACATCTAGTGGAAAGTTGGAGTTTAGGTACTAATGGTAACTGTTAAATATGTAATCAAAAAAATTTGTTGGGGTTGGTTTTCTGGTTCATAGATACAATTCCCATTTAACAATTTTCGTGACTCATAGTAACTGATATTTTTATAGCGTATTCATAAAGGTTACACAATTATATAAGGAAATGCTTTGTAGTTTTATTTCAATACTTATAGTAAATTAGGTTTATTAGGGTGTTATGCCATTACTGTGAGTTCTAGATTTATAATGAAGTGTTGTAACTATTTATATGACTGTGTTATAAAACTTGAAGTAATCGTTACCTCAATTTATATAAGGTTTTCCGTTACTTCCGTAATAAAACTAATGGTTTCTAAGTTTTATAATAGCATCGTTGTTTACCTTTTTAAAACTGCAGATACTTAAGTTCTTTTATAAATACGTTATCAAACTTTGGGTAACTGATGTTTTCTCTTTGTGTTTCAGTAAAAAGTTAACCTAAAATAGGAGTGGTTATTAACTGTGTAAGAAAATTGTGAATAAAACTATGATTAATAGCTGGAAAAAAATCAAGTACAGCAGTACATTTTGCCGAAAAGTTTTTAGGCGTTTTACCAGAATAACACAAGTAGTGCCAGCATCTTCTGGTAAATTAAAAATCATCACTTTCGTTAATCGACAGGTATCTTCCAGTTCCACTTTATCAACAAATGACGTCAAAATTTCTTCTTTACCTTTGAATATTACCACCAAAAGTTCTCTAACCATCACTTGTGGTGTGCTGTGACACTCAACTAACACTTAATAATTTATAGTAGACTTGAAGTTTTATAGAATCACCATTTATGGATATATAGTGTTACTTTAAGTTTTATAGTGTTACCGACAGTAATTTTGTGGTAACTAATTTTTATAAGGGTGTAGGCTTTATCCGCCATGATAATTTTCTAAAACGCAGATATAAACAGGAATAGAAAATTAAATATTGAACAAAATTTTGGAAAACTGAATTTAGATTGGACTCTTATTTTACATTATATTGTAAGAACATATGATTGATTCTGTTTAAAAAAATTAAAATAATTATTTTTCAAAATTCAATAATAATTTTTTCAATAATACATATTTCAAAGGCCAATGAATTTTTTAGAAGTGCCTTGCTAACATTTACAGTAAAAAAGGATTGGCAATATAATTTTGGTCCAACCTTATGTGTGGAAATGATGTGACAAGTATTAAAGTGCACATAATATATCACATCATCCATCTTAATATGATATAAACATGGAGACAAAAATGAATTACTATACTGCCTGATGTTTAAAATTGTGAGATTAACAAAAAGAAACAATATAATAACCAATGTATGCTAAAAAGAGAAAACACATATTGAAAATGTGACAGATGACAGTTTGACAAAGAAATAATTTAGTAATGGTAAGGTTACCAACAACTCTATAGGAAAAGTTTATAAGAGTAACCAAGTCAGTAATAAAACTAAATATCATTACATCCTCTTCCTAGATGAAGTTTTATAAAGGTACGGGAAATATTTCCGTTACTTTTAGTTATAGACTTATGGGTTTTATAACGTTACTAAATAAAGGTGATCGCTACTCTTATAAATTGCTCCATTTAAGTGTTGTAAAGGGTTTATAAGAGTTACAGAAATACTACTATGCTCAGCTTATATAAATTGCAGTGTTATAAAATAGTGATGGTAACTTTACGGTTACCATTATGTAAACGAAAATGTTTATTGGGTTAACTTTTGAGAGAAGAGGAAGAACGATTTTTTTTCTACCATCACTATCGAAAGTCGTCTTTTGTGCCTTGAAAAGCAACTGCAAAGTTGATGTTTTCCAAAAGCTGTCATAATTTAACATTATTGGCGCTCTTAACTTTGGCGCACGCCTAATTTTATTTATAGATAAAAGAGAGCTAGTAGTTAATTTTGGTGTGATTGTAGAAAAAATCTTGTGTGTATTTAGAGCAGAAAGTCTTTTGGTAGTTTCGACTTTCTGTCTCGACTACCAAAGTACTACTTTCTGCTCTTGATACACAAATAGTTATTCTGCAACTCGTCAGTTAAAGGAAGATGCGGTTTGTAGTTACACTTTAATTTTTTGTAAGACTTTCAAAACTCGGGTTCGGTAAGATTCACGACCCTCAGAATTTAGCAACGATATTTTTTTTTATTAGAAAGCCCTATTGCTATAGAACATTTTAAAAGAAAAAAATTCTTGGATCATGCTATTTTGAAAGAGAAAATCTGCCATTTTGGCAAAAGTTCGTTGAAAATTTGCGACAAACTAATTTTAAAATAATATAGTTCCAGTATATTAACCTACGATTCATCATTCTAAACGATATAAATTACTATAAATATGTACTGGATTTTTCAGTTTCCTTATATCGTTCGCTAAGACAAACTACTGGAAATCCTCAGAACCATCCAGATTCATAGCAATATATTTTAATTTTAGTAAAAAGTGCGCAAACAAAAATGTGAGAGAAGTAAGGCTCCAAAAACCACCAGGGAATTATAACAACAAAAAAGGAATAGATGAGAAGAGGTACGCGACGATTTCACGAGAGAAACTGTAAATGGGGATTTAAAGTACAAAAAGGCTGAGGAACTTTTACATCTCGAGATGTTTCTTTAAATTTTTATTTAAAATCTATTTTTTTAATATTCAGGGGTGTCCTAGGAGTTCGAGGGGGAATATAAATCTAACTACAGCCATCTAAAGTTTGAAATTAACAATAATTACAGAGATTTCTAGCTTGTTGCTAGTTTTCCATTCATTGCAGGAACTGGAAATCCAATGCTGATAAATTTTCAAAAAAAAAAGCATACTGTTACCACTAATAAATAGGAAAACGTTAAAATTAGTTTTTAACGTAACAATTCGAACTAGAAAATTAATTGCGTTGACTAAAACACAATAAAAGATGAGCCAACTGTTTTTCAAAACATGCTGTGGTGATACAATAAATCGAATTTTATTCTGGAATTAATTCATTAGCAGCACGTGTATGTTTGTGATGCAGATTACCATACGTGATTATATTTTATAATAACCCTTTTTTAGAATAATAATTGAACAATAAACAAATAAAATTGTCGAATTTATGTTTGTACCGTCACTTTCCGGTATAAAAAGGAAATGAAGACGTAGACCAACTAGCCCGATCTGCACCAAACGACCAGGACTCTATCCAAATTGACGAAGTTTCTTCATGAAAGCTGAAATTAAAGCTAAAGTGTTAAGTGCGTGGAGTGCAACACAAAATAAACTGAGAGAGATTAAACAAACAGTAAATCCTTGGACCCAACCATTATCGAACAGACCAAACCAAGTACGAATATCTCGTTTACGACTCAGTCATAGTAAACTAACCCATACATATGACATCACACGAACTGAGTTACCAATATGTGAAACCTGTCAAATTAGACTTAGTGTAAAACACATGTTAGTCGAGTGTAAACAATATGAAGCTACAAGAAAGAAGTACCACATTTCAGCGAATATAGCGGAGACTCTAGGTCAAAATATGAACGTCGAAGATGTATGTATGTATGTATTTTGGGGTAACATTCACTGAGACCTAAAAGACCTATTGTGCCCCCTTACTTCTACTTGGTTTCTGAGGATAGTCTCAGAGACTAGAAGCTTCTTTAGTCCTGTATCCCGGAGGAATTTTAGGATATCTGCAGGCCTCAACTTAGGTAACTGTCCCTCTTCGATCCAGTAGTCTCCCAGGTACTGTGTCCTAGGATTCTGAATTACTATGCAGTTCGCAAGTTCGCTTCTTCCATTCCACAAAATCTACAATCTTCTTCCTCCACTATTTTGAGCTTTTTAAGGTGCCCATTCAGGCGACAATGTCCCGTTAGGATTCCTGTTAAAACTCTTAGTGCAGTTTTGCTTTGACTTATGCATTCATTTGATCTCAACAGGTTGTAGTCACCCAGAAGAATCTTTGATTGCCTAAACCCTACTAGATCTTTCCAATTGTCAGATCTTCTTTTTTCTTCGGCTTTACCTATTTCTTCCAATATTACATTGGAGCTGATTCCGCAAAAGGGTTCCGGCTCCCAAAAGGGTATTTCAGTCCCCCTCTTCGCTAGTTCATCTGCTATTTAGTTTCCTTCTATTCGTCGAAGATACAATAGGTTTATTAAAGGACACCAGTTTATATATGTTATTGTAGTTTTTGTCTTTATAATAAATATAATGTCTCCTATGTCGCTAATAACCTCAATGGTTGAAGCGACTGAGATAAAACAAAAATTGCAGCAGAGAATGATTTTGTGTTGGCTAATTGAATTGACTCGGTGTCCGATGCTACTCTTTTTCGGGATCTTGAAGCTCCCAAATCAGTGATAGACAGATACCGTGTGTCTTTTGTAGTTTGAAGGCACGAGCGGAGTTTGTAGTATACAGGCTGGACTCTCTAGGGGATATTTTTAAAAAGAAATTGCCATGAATGTGTTGTGTTCACGTCAAAAATTGTATCGGAGCCAGATTAAAAGATTGCATTCTTGTAAAAGTTATTTCTTTTCTCTTTATACAAGATGCGTTTATATTACAAAATAAGATTAGCAGATCCCAGATAATTAAAAAAAAAATCTAATACACTGTGCCTCGTGTAACAGCCTGCTGCGGTTTTACATCAAGCTATAAAAATCTGTTTTTTTTTCTGGAAAACAGCTTCTCGAAAACAACCCTCCAATTAATCCGCCTTGATGCACTAAGTTTATCCGATTTCTCTACATTTTTACTGATTCGGAAAATCTGCGAAAACATCCTCGGTTGTTTTTCAAATCTCGTTCCGTATTGTATTCGGTAAGGGCCTAGACATTTTTTCTGTCAATAACAAATCTTTTTTCCACCTTCCGATATCGAGAAAAGAACCAGAATTAAAAAATTGTATTTTAAAAATAATTTCGTTCATGTATAAAATAAAAATTCAAACGGGTCGTTCCAGTTGACACTGTATTGCCAACACAAGAATGCTAAAAATTCAGTATTTTTCTATTAAACTAGATAATTGTAAATAAATATATTATTGCTCCAAAATCAACAGCAGTTCAATTTAACAATGTCACCGTGAGCTATGGAAATATTAATAAATATTAATAAGAATAAATATTTTTGTAACACAAGTATTTATTTTACTTGTATATATAGAGAGTTTATTTTACAAAGCAAAATCCATTAGCTAGTGTAGGTTGTACATAAAATAATTCACTGTCAAAATAATAATATTTATTCAAATTTAAATTAACAACAGTGAGTAAACATATACAGTGTGACCCATTTTGTTTGGAAGCACCCCTATAAAATCCGCATTTTTCAACCGATTTTGATTTAGTCTTTTTTGTTAGATTCAGTATCAAAAACAGTATTTGAGCACAAATTTTCATACCATAATAGCTATTTTCAAGGCCCTCTACGTTAATTTTTCTTTGCCAAAAAAGACGAAAGTATATTAGGCATTTTTTTTCTCTCAAATATAACTACACCACTGGATTCGGAATCATCACAAATGTAAACTATCAAAATTTTATAAAAAAAGTTTTATTAACAACAAATGAACACATGAACACATGAATTTGGAAAAAGTTGTTTTTTAATTAATTTTTTACTAAGAATGTAGGCACATTTTAAAAATGGCAACATGGTAAACAAAAACTAGGACTCAAACATATTGCACTGTAAAAATTCGAAGACGATACCTTAACCTGTTCTGGAGTTATAGCTTCTGAGAGTAATGTAAAATTGTGCTGATGTGACGAAAATACAAATTATCACCAAATAATATATTTTGATTATTAAACTACTTAATAATAATTGAATTCTACATTTTTGTAGCCTCGACTAGACCTCCGTTAATTTCCACACATTTCTCGTATCGTTTGCGACTATGTCTTAGCGCTTTTTTTTATTTCATGTGGCGTTATTCCAGCACACGCCTGTCGTATTCTGTCACACAGTTCTGCTCTATTCCTTGGACGTGTCTTATACACTTTTTGTGTCAAAAGACCCCACAGATAAAAATCCAATATAGTTAAATCGGGCGATCTAGGAGGCCATTCGATTAACTCGCTACCGCGACCTATCCAACCATTTGGAAATTTTTCGTTAAGCCGCTGCCTGACAATCCTAGAATAGTGTACAGAACAACCATCTTACTGAAATATCAAATTTCTTCTTTCTGCTAGTGGCAGTTCGTCAATCATTGCGGATAACTCACCTTCCAAGAATTCCATAAAGTTATTGGCATTCATGTTACCCCCAAAAAGGAATGGACCTATCATCCTGACTTTTAAAATTTCGGCTTCGAATTTTTACAGTGCAATATGTTTGAGTCCTAGTTTTTCTTTACCATGTTGCCATTTTTAAAATGTGTCTACATTCTTAGTAAAAAATTTATCAAAAAACAACTTTTTCCAAATTCATGTAGTGATAACTTTGTTGTTATTAAAACTTTTTTTATAAAATTTCAATAGTTTACATTTGTGATGATTCCGAATCCAGTGGTGTAGTCATATTTGAGAAAAAAAAATGCCTAATATACTTTCGTCTTTTTTGGCAAAGAAAAATTAACGTAGAGGGCCTTGAAAATAGCTATTATGGTATGAAAATTTGTGCTCAAATTCTGTTTTTGATACTGAATCTAACAAAAAAGACTAAATCAAAATCGGTTGAAAAATGCGGATTTTATAGGGGTGCTTCCAAACAAAATGGGTCACACTGTATATGTAACTGATTAATTAATTTTAAACAAACTTCATCTAATTCAATTATTTATTATTAATTATTTTTACATAAATACATGCTATTATACAAAAAATTCAATATTTCGTAATTCATTGTAATTAAATAGATTTTTTTAATCTATTTCATAAAAACACGAATTTAACATATTTCTAACTAAATCTTACCAAAAACAAAAAAAAAATTAAATAATGAAAAGTCGGTTAAAAATGTGCGATACCGAAAAAATTCGTTGGTCATTGCAATTTTTATAGTCTACTTTTGAAAATACTTCCTACATATCCTTTGAATTTATGTAAAAAGTCGCTATTTTCTCTCTAACAGAATCTACACTTCGCCTATTTTCCAAAATGAGACCTTTTCAAACGTTTGCTACCCCACAACGTAAAGACCTTCGGAAAATTGATTTAGCAGTTCAAACGAATCGAGTTTTTCCAGATTAGAATCTCTATTATCCTATCCAATTTGTGGTAATCACGTATTTTTCGAAAAAAGGTTCACTGTTTTAATAACCTCTAAGTCCTTTTAATACATTTTCCCGAAAATGTTAAATGAATTTTCTAGCTTAATGTATAAAATGTATAAAAAGTTGAAATATTGCGTGAGCCAGACAAAATGAAGAAATTTACTATAACGATTATAAACAATTTAAATAATAAGTTGATAGAGGAAGGTTCTATTCTTGCAATTAAATATTCTTTCATCATGTGACTAGCGTTTAATATTGTTCTCGAAGCTGGAAAAGCATATGCTTGATACTTGTCTTGTAAAGCTATTTTTGCTACAAATTAAGAAAATATTTTGAAGTATATGGACGACGATGAACTTGTTGAATAAACAAGGTCAGCGCGTGTCATCGTTTATGAAATATAATATAAACAGAAAAGTAAATGTGATTCCTGAAGATGTGATCTTAAAAGCAGGAGGGAAGGTTAGGAAAATTATTCATGTTATTAGTCTATATTCAAGCTGTGGAAATTTTCCTTTCTATTTTGAAGAAAATGCCTATTGTCAACGTTTAAAACCAATTGTCAAACGTTAAACACCAAAACTGAAACAAATGTAGACTCTATGGATCGCAGTTTCAATTTGTCGTGATAAACACCCTGTATATAACCATGAACGTAATAATTGCTCATCTCAGTAGAAACAATAAATGTATATTTCAGTAAAAATTCCATAGATGACCGGTGTACTATTAAAACTGGATGTTGTAATATTATATCAATTTTCCACGTTCCAAATATCCAAGGATGATCCAATGTTTAATGGTCGATTAAGCTGGATTTTGTTGGAAAGCCGCTGATTTCATCGTCCGCATACGTCACTAATAGATCACGGCCAGATTGTTGGGAACAATAATAACTGACCGCTTGTTACAAATATTAATGGAGGTCCTGCAGTTTCAATAGATTCATTGTTTGTTGAAACATAAAAAATTTAAATAATATGAATGGTATTCTATGTGTGGTTTGACTTTATAGACTTTTTAAGCAAACCGACAACAGTGCCCATCAAACCGATTTGATTAGCAACGGAGTTTTTCAAAAGTGATGAGATATAGTTTTTTTTTTATTAATGTCACTTAATTTTTATGTAGTTTGTCATTAATAATATTTATCGTTAATTAGAGCTTTTTCTTTCAATAAGTGCTCAATATATTCATTATCCTTCGAGAGCCGGATTATTGAGAATCCACGTACCATAAAGAACAAAGGATAATATAGAAGGCAAAGGATTATCATAATGTCTGATGGTCAAGCAGCCATTAAAGCGCTGAGTTCTTGTGTAATCAGTTTCAAAATGGTGTGGGAATGCCTAGGCAAACTTAATGAACTAGGCGAGAACAATATAGTCACCTTACTGTGGATTCCAGGACACACTGGAATAGAAGGAAACGGAATAGCAGATGAACTAGCGAAGAGGGGGACTGATATACCCTTTTGGGGGCCGGAACCCTTTTGCGGAATCAGCTCCAATGTAATATTGGAAGAAATAGGTAAAGCCGAAGAAAAGAGATGATCTGACAATTGGAAAGATCTAGTAGGGCTTAGGCAATCAAAGATTCTTCTGGGTGACTACAACCTGTTGAGATCAAATGAATGCATAAGTCAAAGTGAAACTGCACTAAGAGTTTTAACAGGACATTGTCGCCTGAATGGGCACCTTAAAAAGCTCAAAATAGTGGAGGAAGATTGTAGGTTTTGTGGAATGGAAGAAGAATCCTCCATCCACATACTTGCAAACTGCACAGCAATTCAGAATCCTAGGGCACAGCACCTGGGAGACTACTGGATAGAAGAGGGACAGTTACCTAAGTTGAAGCCTGCAGATATCCTAAAATTCCTCGGGGAAATAGGACTAAAGGAGCTACTAGTCTCTGAGACTCTCCTCAGAAACTAAGTAGAAGTAAGGGGGCACAATAGATCTTTTAGGTCTCAGTGAATGTTACCCCAAATGACATACATACATACATACCATAAAGAACACCGGTAGCATCCTGCGCCATTGGAAGTTCCGATATTGGTGGAGAAGTACCCGAGAAGAGAAAATTGTGGTGAAAAAAGTGTGAGGCGTCCACCCAAGTGTTTATCCTTTACTTTTCTAGTTTTTCATTTTTGAGAATTGCATTGAGAATATTTCTGAGTTGAGATTTCTTAGGTAAAATGACAGAAACACAGGAAGCTGTCAGGTTGAAGGAATTGACTAAAGCAAGGGTTATTTTAAAATCCAGACAAACACATTTAAAAAAATACTTATATAATATTTTACAGGAGACTAGAGATAGGGATGTAAAAAATTAGGATCGACAGCTAACAGAGTGAAATAGAATAGCCAAAGATATAATGACAGAATTTCATAAACCACGGGAACAAATAAATTCTGACCAACATTATGTGCGTGCTTATTTGTGAGAGTTATCTGATTCTTTAACTTTAGTTTTTGTTTGTTCCAGATAACGATACAACTACCTTTATATACTAAAGTTCTTGATACCAAAATATGAACACCAGATTTATGAGAACCAATGGTAAGTACCTTCTTTAATAAAAACAAAATGTGATAATATATTTTATACAAAAAAGGCAATAAAGAAGAAACGAGTGGGGAAGCTTCAAAAATACCTGACATGTCTATGTTCAGTCGAAAATCTTGTGGCTAAGGCAGTTAAAATTTGCTTTTGGGCTTCTTTGACACAAAGGAAGAATTTTGGGAAATTCATCTCTCGACAGGGAATGAAATTTTACATACGAATTCATAATTTTTCAATCTATTATTGCTTAACTGTCATTTTAGCAACATTTTTATTCATAATAAATAAAATTCATCACAATCTCAGATCTGTCAATGTTATTATTTGTAAAGCTTCAATTATTGCTCGAAAATAAACGAAGTGAGCCACAGAACACAGACCGACCGAATATTTGAAACACCTTGTACATTTTCCAATTTTCTTAAGGTTGATATAAGAAATAATACATGCATAGAGTGTTACGTAAACACTTAGCATAAAGTGTTACGTACAATAAACATTTAGAGAGTTATAGGGTGTTAAAAGTCACATGCTTTCAACATTTTTTCGAATTTCGTTGTTAAAAGTCACATATGCTTCCAATATCTTTTCGAATTTCATACCCTTCACTTTCTGATACCCTCGTATACAAAATATCGTGGATACGATAGCGCGGATTTTTTTCTACATTCCTTTATTATGTTGGAAGTGTGTTCCTGAAATGTCAGCTTAAAGTTCCAATTATTAAGGGCTCTACAAATTTTTGACTTAGCGCCTGTACTTTCGACTATAATATAAACTCACTCAAAATTGGAACTAAGTTTTCTTTGACACTTTCATATGTCTGCTCCTTAGATTACCAAATTGTCAATAAAAAGTTTACAAAGTTTGTAATAATTTTCGTGCTCTCCACTTTCTGATACCTTCGTTTGACATCAGTAAAATGTTACATGCAGAGTCTTAAGTAAATATTAACCGAGTTACAGCATCCAGTTAGGTTTCTTAACCTGATCTCCTTACTTTCCATGGTTAGCTAGGCTTCTACTTTGAATTTTGAAGGTCTTGGTGTGTATCAAGCCTGGTAACTAATTCCACTAGGCACTTGATTGGTTGATTGATTGGTTCAGCACCATCAGTCAGTGGCCAGTGGCCCTTATCCGGCTCAACAGTCTTTTCACTAGGTCCTTCTTGGAGAAATCCTCCCTTGGACGTTCTAGTCTATATCTCCAATGAGATAATGCTTCACAATCGAAGATAATGTGAGAAACTGTCTCCTCCTCTTTCATGCACAAACGACAGATAGGTTACCGATTGTATACATGTGCTTCCTTAGGGTACAATGACCGGTGAGTAAACCCGTCACTATCCTTATCTTGACCAGGAGTTTGCTGTATTCCTGTTTTGACACGTGTCTCCAGTACGACTGATGTTTAGTTTGAGTCCACCGAGATGTACATCCACGTGCAGCAGTTGCTTTGCGATCTATTTGGTTCGAAATGTATCTCTTTTCCCAGTCACATCGGACCTTGATCTTATTTCAATAGGCACTTGCTTTGATGTTTGCTAGTTTTAAATGGATTGCCAGTCAGACCGAATCTATGAACTAGGACTTACCTCCTTTTCTAACAAGCTAGATTACTACTGTCTATGCTATTACTTCGTCACCCAGGATATCGGGGTGACTTGGAATCCATAAGAGGACAACCTAATAGGTCAATGAGTGGTCCAGGTAACTGTTGAATCACAGTGCTTTTATCCCAGTCTATCTAGTTATTTATGTATCAAAATACACAGGTGCTTTCTGTTTTTTCAACAAATAACCATACAGTGAAGTTTTTTGTTTGCTATTTTTTCATCAAATATACTTAGGTAAATGTTTTTCCACCAAACAAAGTATACATTTTTTCAAATAAAAAATGGTTTCAAACAAGTAAATAATGAAGAAAAAAAACATTGGTTATTAATCCCGCAGTTGTAATATCAAACCTCGTGGAAAAAAAATAAAATATGTTTAATTAAAATTTATTGTAGCCTGTACATCTTAATTTTCCTTCTCCAAACACGTAACGTTTGCTCTGCTCCAGATTTCCAGAGATTTACTGTTGGAACGTTTTCGTTCGCGTACAATTTATCCGAAATGCTTTCGTAGCAGATTTACCGATTTTCCACATGGCAAGGCGAAAGGAGATATTTAGGAATGCTTTAGAGTTTTGATTTAGAATGATGCTTTGCATCAAATTTGATTTTTCACTGACGTTGATAAAATGTTAACGTGTATATTGGAAAAAAAGTTTTTAATTTAATTCCACTTATTCCAATTTATTATCAGATTTGGTGTTTGAATTGAGAAGTCAGCATAGTATAGTTTGTCTAAGCTTTTGCCGATAACGACCAAATACGACCATTTACGATCTTCTTTTCTGTCTCATCTAATACAGCAATGACATACGGATATTTTTATTTTTTATTTATATAATATGAAAGGAAACTTTTATTATAAAATTACATATCTTCTATACAATATAGCAATGCAGAGAACACATCCAGTTCTCGTATTTAAGAGACCAAATCAACATTACAACTTCTCTAGTTATAATAATATGCTGAAACAAAGTTTAGTAATGTATAAAGTTGATAGTTGGAAAACGACATCTTGCGATTAAAGCTAGCAATGAAGTAAACGTGTATAAAGTAAACTATGAAGGTAATGAGTAGGAATGACGTAGCAAAGAAGGGAAACCTAACTGAAGCTACGCGGCGAAGAAACATGGCCGATATCTGTCATAAACGGTATTTTATAGACGTATTCATAGCATTTTATGATTATGTATAATATATACAAGGATATATTGAAAAATTATTAGCCTACTATAGAACCAAACAAAATTTCAATGTCAAAATATTTTATTACCCAACATATTCTCCTCTTAATTGGATACATTTATTACAGCGAACCTGCAACGTCTCTAGACCTTTAAAAAAAAAGTTTCTTCTTGCTCTGCAAACCCGACCTCCACAGCTCTTATTACCTCCTCGTTGGAAGAAAATTTACGATCTTTTAAACTTTTTTTCAGTTGAGGAAAGAGATGATAGTCGGACGGAGCTTAATCTGGTGAATAACGGGGGTGTTCTAGTCATTCAAACCCTAAATCACGAATTTTTTGCATGGCAACAGGAGATTTGTGTGCACGGGCGTTGTCCTGCAAAAACAAAACACCTTTGGATAGCTTTCCGCATCTTTAAAGTCTCCAGTTATTGTTCTACCCTTATCCAAAAAATCAATCATGATTCCTCCATGGCAATCCCAAAAAACTGAAGCAAGAACTTTTCCAGTAGATTTTTGGACACGAAACTTCTTAGGTCTTGGAGAACCAGAGTGTCGTTATTCGCCATTGTTGCTTTGTTTCTGGATCGTAGAAATGTACCCAAGTCTCATCCATAGTAACAATTCGGTTTAAGAAGTCTATATCGTTTTCAAATCGAGCACAGATCGAACGCGATGCTTCTACCCTTGCAGCAATTTTTCTCATGTCCAAATTGACGTGAACTATATGATGAACGCGTTCGTATGAAATATTCAGTGCTTCAAATATCCGTTTTAGTCCAATTCGACGGTCTGATAAAATCATGTCATGAACTGCATCGATATTTTCGGGGACTGACACAGAAACTGGCCTTCCCGATCGGTCATCATCTTCAATGGAAAATGTATCTCTTTTGAAGCCTGCAGTCCAATTTTTCACGGTCGCATACGAAGGACATTTATCACAAGGGTATTAAGCATATCTTCGTAAATCTGCTTACCTCTTAACCCTTTTAAATACAGGTACTTGATGATGGATCGATACTCCAATTTTTCGATTTTCACAATTTCGGTGGACATTTTTCTTATTTTAATTTATTGCGTAACTCTGGTTTACTTTTTTGACGTCAAACTTTATACTCACACTTCTAATAAGTTATTGTTCGTTGCTATGGTAACGCAATATTTTGTTTATGCATGGAACTGGTCTAGACTAACTAGATATCAATACATTCTCGTATATAAACTTTTCTTTAAAGGTAAGGTATTTGTTTTAATAATCGATGTATTTGAATTTTTTTCACTCCGCTTTATAAAATCACACAAAATCACATAAAACACAAAATATATGACTTGAATATAATATATAACAAGTTTTAGGAACAATCAAATCTATTCAAAATCTCTGGCAATATGATTTGGTGCCTTTGTACTCCAAGTACATCAAATTTTGCAATTGAAGTGACATTTTAATTAGTTTTAGTAAAGCGTGGTAGTGAATAATTAGTGAAACTAGTTATAACAAAGGAAGAAATACTTCAACAGTAGGCGATGAAACTTTAATAACCGAACAGAAATCTTATCGCATTCCGTCAAATTTTGCAAAGATGAATCCAACATCTTCCCGGTATTTTAAATACAAATTAATAACTTTCAAACTTATAAGGTGTCGCTGTCACTGACGGCTTGAGAACAAACTTAGTCTGCATAATTACTCGGATTTCAGCGTAGGCCAATCCAGTCGAAAAAAAGATTATTAGTAAAGAAAAAACTGATATTATCATGAATCCATTCAAACAATTTATACATTTTTGGAAAGTAATTATAAATTTAAATTAACAATTTGTAATATTCTTTGATTATATGTCGTAGAAAAATTATTATAGAAATTCAGCTCTAATGTAATATTGGAAGAAATAGGTAAAGCCGAAGAAAAGAGAAGATCTGACCATTGGAAAGATCTAGCAGGGCTTAGGCAATCAAAGATTCTTCTGGGTGACTACAACCTGTTGAGATCAAATGAATGCATAAGTCAAAGCAAAACTGCACTAAGAGTTTTGACAGGAATCCTAACGGGACATTATCGCCTGAATGGGCACCTTAAAAAGTGGAAGAAGAAGATTGTAGATTTTGTGGAATGAAAGAAGAATCCTTCATCCACATACTTGAGAACTGCACAGCAATTCAGAATCCTAGGGCACAGTACCTGGGAGACTACTGGATAGAAGAGGGACAGTTACCTAAGTTGAAGCCTGCAGATATCCTAAAATTCCTCCGGGAAATAGGACTAAAGGAGCTACTAGTATCTGAGACTCTCCTCAGAAACTAAGTAGAAGTAAGGGAGCACAATAGATCTTTTAGGTCTCAGTGAATGTTACCCCAAAATACATACATACATTTTTTATTCATTCCAATTTGTCTATTGTCTTTTTTTTTGGTTTACCCGGCTGTTCAATTTTTCCCTCTCCTGTTGTTATAAACATTTTAAAAGCATCATAATAATCCTTGTGCATAATGAATATAACGAGTACATTATGGTTTTTTTAAAGCATTTTTGCTTCCGAGCTGATATCGTAATTTAGCTCAAGCGGCAGGATTCGCTAATTATTCGTTAAGTTTACATGTAGATAGATAGAGAGAGAACAACATAAGCCCGCGCTATTGTGTCACGACTTTTTAAATAACTAATCATTTTCGAAGGGGAGTCTTCATCAAATGTACTCCCGAGGGAATTCTACAATTTTGCGTATCTACTGGAATCATGAAGCGTTTCATATCAAAAGCAAACATATGAATAAATGTAATATTCTGAATTGTTGTAATATTGCCTGGAGAAAATAATACATCAACCAACCATATTACTTGTGCTGATATTAAGGGAGATTCACCCTTATATCAAAGAAATTCGGATTGATGTATAAATTACTTTTCGTCTGACTGTCTGACTTCATTTTTCAAAGTCATTTTTTCCATTCAAATAAATCCCAACGAAAATCTCTTTTTTGATGGTCTGTTAACGAAAATGTTCACAATGATAAATATTTTTGGGGGTAATATAACTAGTGTGTAAAAACGATTATTATCGATGAGAGCCGATGAAGATTTTAACTCTTCAAAGAATGCCGAAAACTGCTTCCAAACGCATTTTTTAGCTTATTTTAAAAAACTGCACCAATTAACAAGAAGCGATGGAAACCTCGCGGGCATGTTTGGTTGGTTGGTAAACAGACGAAAACGCCGGGTTGGTGGGCCCTAACCCTGCAGCCGTTGGCTTATTGTATTGCCCTGTCTGTCTGCTAGTCCGTGAGAAGATTTGTAACCTTGATGAGATCTAGAAGTCTCTTCACAGTATCTCTTTTGGTGAGGTTGGATCCAGCCCTATCTGCCTATACCTCCACCAACGTAGAGCCTCACATTCGAAATTTATATGGGTGGCGTCCTCCTCACCACATAATCTACATATAGGTTCTTCTTGGAAGATCCCCATTGTGTGAAGTTGCTTCCTCAGGCCGCAGTGTCCGGTCATTAGGCCGGCTATCAGCCTGATATCTCTCCTATTTAACTTGAGGATTTCTTCAGTAAGTTTTGGTATGGGTTTTTTAACCATCAGTTTACTGTGTTTGAGCTTTGGAATTGTTTGCCAGAATTTGAGGTGTTGTTTGTGCACCCACTGGTTTAATGTGGTTCTTACCGAAGCCTTTGATACACCGATTGCCGGCTCAGGGCCGGTGTAGCCGGTTGCCGATCCTTCTCGTGCTAGGGCGTCTGCTTTTTCATTCCCTTCAATATCCTTGTGACCTGGCACCCATTTCAGGGTTACCTTATTTGTGGCACTCAGTTTTTTGAGGTTTTCTAAACACTCCCAGACAAGTTTGGATTTTATTGTACTACTATCAAGAGCTTTGATTGACGCTTGACTGTCTGAGCAGATAAGAATGTTTTTACCGCTGTATCCCTTCCTTATGTTTTCTCTCAGACATGAGTCAATTGCGTAGAAATCTCACAGTATATGTTATTGTTTATTTCTGTAAAATATCGAATAACCTCGTACGTATGTGATTTTTTGTTCACATATCACTCCATTTTTTGCATCCCAACTAAACGTATTCCTTTCACGGCAACTACCACGTTAACTTCTTGTTGTTCCTATAAGAACTTTTAATTACAATTTTGACATATACCATTAACACTTATCTGAAACTGGTCTCGGAATAATTGCCCATTGTGGCGAGATGAGAAGTGTTGATGATTATCTCGATTAATGGAGTTTGATGAATTTCGTTGCTCCTGGAATATGAAATGAACTCGGCAAACACGTTGTAATAGCACAGTATCGTTATCAACACCACGCCGTTGGGATTACAAGTTCTAACTAGTAGCGGATATTCACAGTCCGATGGTGATATAAGAAGTCACTTTTCGATTATGGTAAATAGCATTTTGTATTTCATTAATTTACTATGCTACGTGTGTTCAGATTATAAAGCTGTATAGACTATTTCATATAAAAAATACGATTGGACAACGTTTGGCGGTCTGCCAACGGTTATTTCTTGACCTGTTCTGGAAACAACCATCAATATTCTTTGTAAATATCGTGTAATTTCGGTTGAAACTCAGTTTCCACTGAAAAAGATAGTGGCTGACGGGATATAAACTTTTAAACTCCGTAAGCATCCTATTGAAATACAGCAGTAAGGTTGGATTAGCGGTTTCTAGACCACTGTCGGTAAATTTAATTCCCCGAGAGACTTCAGAATTGACCGTAAAGTTGAAAAGAAAAAGTATAGCGTAAGTGGTTATCGAACGAAATATTTTTTTCGACTTTTCATGAAACATTTAGATCAATTTCAGACAGTATTTCATTGGAATATAAATGTGTAAAAAATTCAAATTCCATATCAAATTCAATTTATTGATTTTACATGAAAATCTATTGTATTTTAACGGAGAAATATTCACATGTAAAAGTAATTCTGTAGGCACTTTTCAAAAACGGCGTATGCGTTTGCGTAAAATGGTGGATGTGTCTGCGTAAAGTGGTGGATGTTTCTGCGTAAAATGGTGGATGTGTCTTCGTAAAATGGTGAATGCATTTGCGTAAAATGGTGGGTGTGTCTGCGTAAAATGGTGAGCGTGTCTACGTAAAATGGTGGGAGCGTATGTGTGAAATGGTGAGTGAGTTTGCGTAAAATGGTGGGTGTGTCTGCGTAAAATGGTGGGTGTGTCTGCGTAAAATGGTGGGTGTGTCTGCGTAAAATGGTGGGAGCGTATGCGTGAAATGGTGAGTGCGTTTGCGTAAAATGGAGGGTAGGAATATAATTTCATTCTAATTACCTAGTAAACGAGTACACTTCAAGTAATATTTTCAAACAATATTTTTTGAGATCTATTACAACCAAACTACCGTACATTAACCAATTATTAAATTTCAGCACCGCCAAAAAGTTTTTAATTGTAGCTCTAAATCCATCGGGACAAAAATATCTCGCTAAAAAATCTAATAAGTCATAAATTGCTGTGAACTCACCAAAGCTACGGCGGGATAAAAACTAGCATGGCTAGGCTAATTTAAATAAAACTCTTCATGGGTTCTATATTTCAATTAAACCGCTATTTTCTATCTAAATGTTTTTCATGATAAATGAATGTATTTAGGTAAATATCGTTTATCCAAAGTCCTGGAATATGAATCAGTAATCTGAACTAATTCCGGGTACAAAAATATAAATGCTAGGTTAGCTGAGGTTTATTAACTGTCGAGTTGTCATATTCGGAGGGTTTTGACACCGATAAAAGCGCAATTAGTTAAGTTCGATATACAGTGCGTAATCTTATAAAAGTACTCAACCAGAAGCGATCTCGCTTTGTTGGTGAAGATCTCGTATTGTTTTTATTTCGTTCTAAAAATAACAAACATTGAGAATTAAACGAACGTAAACGTAATAAGAAATGTAGATTTATATTTCATAAGAATCACGTTAGATAAATAATTCTCAACAAGAAAACTACTGCAGTGCCTAATAAAAAAGGTTGCAATTTCCTCCAGTTGAATAATATTCATACAGAAATGAATTCGCTTGAAGTATTTTTTGTTAATTTTAAAAACAGAACGAAGCAAGCTGCAAACGGAAATAATTGGATAAAAAAATGTACAGGTGGTACATTGACTTTCCAGAAACCAAGTTGCTGATGCTTTGGACTTTTATTTAAATAGATGGTTCAAATGAAACATTTTCGAAGCAGACATTTGAAAATTCCGTGGTAAAGTTACTCAAAATGTAAAATTTGTTCGTTGAAAAAGAGAAGAAACACAAACACGGAATTTTGTTTCAAACTAAAACTTTTCATTGTGTTGCTCGTTTAAGTTTCGTGAAATTCTAATATGGAATTTGTAGAATACTTCTATTACGTTCCTAGAAGAAATTGAACAAGTTTAAAGCAAACAAAAACAGATACACAGGAGCTTTCTGTGGGCATGAAGCAACTTAGACCAGTTAAGATACGTGAATGTGCATTTGCTGACGATCTAGTTATAATAAAAAAATATAGACATATGGAATAGAAATCTGAAATTGAATGGAATGAAAATAAATGCAAATAAAACAAAAATAATGATAGCAAAAAATCAAGAAAGGTTAAATATAAGAGTTAACGAAACAGGTTACTTACTTTAAATACTTAGGAACAACAATTGACAGCACTGATAACCAGAAGAACAGAAAAAGCCCTATAAACTCACCACAAGCTGAAACCTGGATTTATAATAAGAAGGAAATCTCAAAAAGAACCGAAATGACAGTTTTTATACCGATACTTACTTATAGTGAGATGAGGAACTCAAGGTGTTCCTTCTCACTAGGAGTACATGCCTCCGTATGTTATGTTGGACCAGAACCAGTTCTTGGGACCACAAAAAAGTTAGCCCGAGAACAAATACGAAAATGGGTACAACGCCAACATAGACTACAATGGAGAAACACTCCAAAGCAGGTACACAGTAAGACCTTCATAGGTGATATATGTGTTTAACTGGTTGCTAGTAGGAACAAGCTAAGAATTATTACTGGTTATTTAGCGAGTCATGCCCCGTTAAAGGATCATCTGCATAAAATGGGGCTATATAACGGGGATCTCAGCTGCAGACTTTGTGGTATGTAGACCGTAACCCATATTTTGTCCGACTGTGAGGCATTGGACTCAAGGAGACAGACAATCTTCGGAGAGTCCAACGTGCCGCCTGAAGCATATGGCATGCATTCAGTTGACCTATATCATCTACTAGAGGGTACGGGAATGGCTGGGTGGGTGGAATAAAGGTGGAAGTAGAGTACAATAAGCCAACAGGCTGCAGTGCTCCCGGTACTAGAACGGCTCCAAAAAAAAAGCTAACGAGACAGAATAATAGACATAATAGAGGAGCTAGAAATAAAATCCATGCTAGATTATATAGAAACAAAAGAAACTGAGCTGGTGGAGACATCTACAGCGAATGGAGGATATTAGACTAGTTAAAAATGTATGGGAAGCAAAGGTAATTGTTAAAAGAGACAGAGGTAGACTCAAAGAATCCTGGGATAACAGCATAGCCAAAATATTAGCAAAAAATAGAAAACTTTTGTTGATGAATATTGAAATTTTGAACAATCTCCTTACTTCGAAGGGTAGAATGGAATTTGATTGTATATATAAAGCTTCTTGTTGTTAATAGTAAAAAAAAACTATTCACAGCCGTTGATGCTATAGAAAGGGTAAATATTTAATATAAGGGGAAAACTATGTGCTGCTACCTTTGAAATATACTTAAATTTATGTCAATGATGCAATAAATGATGACTCTAAAACACTTTGTTTTTCAAAGTACTCTCCACGAAGGGAAATGCACTTTAAGCATCATTTGGAACCATTTCTGGAAGCAGCTATTCTATACTCGCTTGTTGGTACATTAAAAATAAAGTTTTTTTAAAGCGTTGACTGCATCTTTTTGTGAAACGTTTTGAATTGTGGTCTTCTAATTAAATTTAAGAACAAAATTCTCACCTCCTTCACATAAAACATGAGTTCAAACCGCTTTTCGTAAATAATTCTCTTAGGACCATAAATTTAGTATAAAATGACTAGTTGGCGCTTAACTCTCAAAGCTGATTTACAGGAATGATGTATGTATGTAAAGCTTTCCTCTCATCTTTATTCATGTCGAGAAAATCCTTCTACCTACAATTTCTGCAGGAGCCACACTCCTGTCACGATATTGGTATCAGTCTGGGTTTATACAAAGTAAACTTCTTCTGTTCCCATTGAAATCATAATTCATGTTGGTTTTTCTTTTACCAGGTACATTTTCTAACATTATCTTTCTGCTGTTCTTAACTGGATCATTGGGGGAATTAAAAGAATATCCATACTTTTGTATCCACTTATTGAGGATCTTAGTGTTGATATGATCAATGAGGATAAGAAATTCCAAACTATAAAGCTGCGTCCTCACCGAGTCGACATGGTCGATCAACAAGTCGACAAAACGGCTCTGTAGCAGAATAGAGCTGGTCAAAATAGCACTGGTCAAAAACAGCGCTGGTCAAAATAGCGCTGGTCAAAAACAGCGCTGGACAAAACAGCACTGGACAAAAATAGCGCAGGACAAAATAGCGCTGGACAAAAACAGCGCAGGACAAAATAGCGCCGGTTGAAATATCCTTACAAAATCAACTATTACAGTTGGATGTGATTGAAAAATCAAGTTTCACCGCTAAGCATCAACCTTTCTTTACAACAAACAATATCAGAATATGAGGAACGGAGAACAAGTAAGAACAACAATCAATATTTTTCATCATACTTCAACACATATCGCTTCCCGACCAACTGACACAGATCAAAGTGTAAACAACTACTTGTCAGTGTCATATCTATTTAAAGTCTAAAAAAATGCAATTTCATGTTGCTTGTCCTTATATCCTTCGTGGAATAGTGTATCACCTCCTTTCTGAGACTTGCCAAATTGCATTTTTTTAGACTTTAAATAAATATGACACTGACAAGTAGTTGTTTACACTTTGATCAGTGTCAGTTGGTCAGGAAGCGATATGTGTTGAAGTATGATGAAAAATATTGATTGTTCTTACTTGTTTTCCGTTCCTTATATTCTGATATTGTTATAGACAGTTACCAACACTTTGATCACTGTCAGCTGGTCGGGAAGCGGTGTTGAATTGACGAATTGAATTAGGAAAACTATTGTTATGACTGTAATTTATGAAAAATATGTTATTCCTAATTATGCTAATTCGGTACTATAGTCTATTTTTATGTATGAGATAGTAGTAAAATAAAGAAGCATAATTATCTTTTGGCGGCGCTATTTTATGGAGCGCTGTTTTTGTCCTGCGCTGTTTTTGACCAGCGCTATTTTGTCCAGTGCTATTTATGTCCAGCGCTATTTTGTCCAGCGCTTTTTTTGACCAGCGCGATTTTGACCAGCGCTATTCTGCTATAGAGCCGACAAAACTGCATCCGTCCACACCAGAGTTGGCAGAAATGATGTCGATCAGACTAATCAACATGTCTGACGAATATTCATTAGCAATTTCCATAAGGGCATCGTGCCTCATGTTTCTGTTATTATAATTATTAGTTTTGGAATCCCATAGATTTGATTTTAATTTGTATGCCTCAATAAAAGCTATGACTTTGTCTAGTTCGTGAAAATAATTCGACATGTCGTACGTAGCTTTACAACGTTCAAAATTATTCTGACAATTCAAGCTTCAATGTCAATTAATTCAAATGTCAATAATAGAGAAAGAAAAAAGGACTTTACAACTTAATATATTCTGTAGGTGAGAATCCTTATTTTTTTCACGGACTATACAAAATTTCAATTAAATACAGAGTGTCCTACAAAATAAAATGTAAGTTTGAATCCTTGAACATCGTTTTAAACAAATTTATAATATGGAAAAAAATCTCGGATTACGAAAGGTAGGAGCTATTCCATTTCCGCATCCAGATAAATATGGAACGATGAAAAAGGGTCTTTTGATGGATACAAAAATCTTTCTCTGTAGATCCTTTTTCAACAATAACGTTTTGGAAAATACTTCTGGTTGTAGCCTACAAATTCTATCCCTTTTCATAAAAATTCTTTTCCAATATATATATTTTCGGTACAAGGCTATTTGCGAGATGAATTCCAGAGCCGAAAAACGGAAATAAATGACGTGAAGCAATTTACTGTGTAAGCTGTTATGGGATAATATTCTCAGGTGATATTAAAGAAGTTATTCCAGAAAATTAGAAGTATATAGGAGTGCTTTTATGCAATTTCTTGGATTGGTTGTCTGAAAAAAATAATAAAACTCGCGCACGAAGGGTTCCGTACCATTATCTATTAAAATATAACTAACTATTCTGTGAAAATTTCAAGCGTCTACCTGTTGCCAAATACTGCTTTAGCTATTTCCTTGTAGATGGCGCCAGCATGCTATTTTTAAAAATAACGGTTGTTGTATAAAAGCTCTCTTGAATATTTATTTTATCCTAATTTTTAGTTTTTGTTGTTATAGGGGCAACAGAAATGCAACATCTGTGAACATTTCAACAAACTAACTATCACGGTTCATAACAGACAGATGAACGAACGGACAGCGAAGTCTTAGAAATAGGGCCCGTTTTTTATTCCTTGGGTACGGAACCCTAAAAATGAATCATAAACATACAAATTGCGAAAGGGCTTTACGAACCGTACGATTTACACAAGCACGACAAGGAAAATATGAGAAAAACTGCTTAAAAGAGAGAGAAAGAAGAACTGTGCGTGGCCAGCGAGGGCGTGTATTTAGTTCCAGAGGCTGGCCGAATCAAATACAATGGCATGCGCTTCCCACGTGATCAACGTTTGTAGCGAAAAGTCCTAGGAGTAGCAATTTAAATGTGTAAAGTACACTGTTGCCGGATGAAGGTGTTTGGTTTTGCCTAATAGTGCATGAGCTCGAAAAGGAATCAACGATGACGAGACAAAAATTTCATTTGTACAAACTAGTCTGCGCTTCTGGCAACAGCGGTTGAACTGGAGGGGCAGTGGACATTCGGCCGGCCTCTGGAACTAAATACACGCCCTCGCTGGCCACGCACAGTTGTTCTTTCTCTCTCTTTCAAGTTGTTTTTCTCATATTTTCCTTGTCGTGCTTGTGTAAATCGTACGGTTCGAAAAGCCCTTTCGCAATCTGTATATTGAGTGAGATTTAAGATTAAACTACAGATGAACCATTTAAATTTGAAGGTGGAAGTTGATTTTTGTCGAAAACGGAGTTAAAACAATGTTAAGAATTCAGTTTAGGTACATTTTTAAGCAAAGCGTTCTGATACTTCGGCGTTAACATTACAGCTAATTTTGACATTTAATATTCGTTGACATCGAACGAAAATCTGACAGTTTTTTTTATTTCACATGTTCAGTGACTGGCGTAGGGGAATGTTTATTGGATGCTTATTCGAATTTGCCAGGCAGTGAAATATCGGAAGGGTCATTCAAAGTGGAATTCAGAAAATAGGAAAAGTAGATATATTCAGAATTTGTTGTAGATTTAAGAGGGAATTTACATAGAAATTAGGGCAAGTGAAAATCTAGAAGACAAAGTGGCGGTCAGAGACTAAATACAATAAAAAAAAATACAATCGATGTACAATCGAAATACAAAAGGGCCATAAGGATAACGAAAAAGTAGATAAAAGTGTTTATTTGATTCCATTTAAAAAGGCAATATCATTTTCAGATATGCAAACAAAGGTATATATAAAATGTCCTAGACAATCATGTTTATTCGAAATTGGAAAATATTGCGTTTTTTTTCATAATCGAAATTATGTAGAGGTGAAGAGTTGTAAATTTAAAAGTAACGGTATACTTTGTAACTATATTACATTCCAAGTAACGGCATTACTGAATGCTCTATGAGACTTTGTTTTCTTGTGAGTTTTTTTCTCTGTTTTTGGCATTTGGAAATCCATGTCCTTTCAGCCAGTATCTAAGACACAGATGAGTAAATTCAGTGCTATTATGCAAGTCAAAGCTTTCCTAATCGATTCTGTTGTACTTATAAAGAAGAAAGAGTCAAAAGGATGGGTTTGGTACACAAACTTCACACGCAGGGGCCGATCAGGGTGACTAACAAACAGATCAGGTGGGCCTCGGATATGGTTGTATATTATGGGGTTCAATTGAAACAAAAACAAGACTAAGTGCACTATAACTTCATCTTGCATAAACACACGAAAGATATAAGCGAGTCATATATGGTTTTATTATTCGACAGTAAATGTAATATGTTTAAATAGAAGCTTGTCCTGGATACCTCAGAAAAAAACGAGCGAGAATTTCAAATTTCACCACGTAATGGTGCATGACTGATTGAAATTTTTTCCTAAATTATAATTAAGTGAAAATTATTTTCACATTTAATGTTTATTTTCAGAATTACTTTCTTTGAAGTGTTTGTTTTAGAAGAAAAAATTAATCTAGAAAAGCAGAAACTAAATCAAATATTTAATTTTGGATTTTTATTGAAAGGAAATCGAAATATGTTGCGGAAACTCTGAATTTTGAACTTCAACACTTGTTTGCTCGCTAATCTAAACCACCCAGGAACTTTCTCAAACATACACAAAAAATTTCTTCAAAATCTTATCCGATTGGGAAGATTTCAGTGTGAAATTTCTAAACTCTAAACTTTGAGGAGTATATTGGCCACTTTATTAGCGAATACTGGAGTTGAAGTCTTAGCTTTCAAGCGACATGTTGGATGGAAATCTGTAGCTATAGCGGAAAGTAATGAAGCGGAGAGTGTCAACAATAAAAAGGAAACTGCAAATAAAATTTTATACAATATAACGAAGCCAGAAGTCTCCTGGAGTACTCCAAGAGTAACCGAAAAATTGGTTAGAGATGGAGAAATTATGCAGTCAGGATATTGAGAAAAAACGAGAAAACATTTATCCTAAAAATATTTTTTTGGTAATTGTTACTTATGTCCTTCAAAGCAGTGTCAAAATGTGTTGTTTACAATATAGGGAGTAGAAAAATCAAGTTAAAGTGCGGGAAATTTTAACAGTTTTAATAAATGGAAGTAAGAGTATCTCTCTTGGTGTAACATCGATATATATATTTTTGGAGTGTATTTGGAATTGTATTTACTTCATTGTGGTGGTATTCAAGTTCACAACTAACAATTCGAACGATATAAATACTCAGCATCCGGTCGTGGTTGTCGGAAACCGCCAATTTCTTTTTGATAGTTGTCGGGTAAATGTCGCTGAAATATCGATGTTTAAAATTAAAACACGTTTTTGCAGCTAGACGGTTGATCAGCACATTTTTCAATATATGTGCAAGAACATTTAGATCTATGATATATTACCAGAGGTGGATTTGGTCTTCCCTTTCCCCAAAATTAACCTGTTTGGACTAGTGGTCTAGGGGATCGATTGAAAGATATTGTATACTAAATTCCACCAATAACGAGAGATCCAAAAAAACTAATTCTAATAAAAATGGTGTCACATAATTTGTAGATTCATAGCTTTCGGGTGGTTTTTTTCAGTTAAATTTTGGTTTTTATTAAACATTAAATTCATTCTCATAACAAGCATTTCACGACAGGTGTTCCAAAGGAAAAGTTATTTTTATTAGTTTATGAATATAAAGTAGCGAAATTGCGGGTAAAAAACAAAAATTCAGCATATTTCTTTTGCTAACAAAATTATCTATAAGAAATAACTTACCTTCAGTTGCTTTTTTGGGAATATTAACAAACGAAAAACGTCCGTTATTATGGCGGCCTAAACAGTTGTTATGCCGGCATTACAAAAGGAAAAAGTTCAACATTTTCAATCGAAGATTTGGTACCTGAAACGCTAGAGCCCATCTATTTGCACCAACATGTTTCTCAGAGAAATACACTAATTCTATTTCTCATGCCAGCATAAACATGCAACTAATTTCACTATTTCTTATTTTGATACAAGTTCATGGTAAAGAGACTTTTTCCAGGACAAACTTTACAAGCGTGGGTAAGACATCCCTACAGACAGACATGTATGATTGGGGTAACGAACGACGTATGAATGTTAAAAGCCTGTGTTAATTGTAAATATATATAAACTTTCCCAATTGATGTGGTATTTTAAAAATCAACCTAATCAAATAATTAACCAAGTCCGATCAGTAAATTGAAGTTTCTGAAAAAGTATCTCAGAGGATAAGTAAATAAATTGGTTTCGCGAGAGGATCCGATCAGTATTGGCAATGAAGCAATCCTGTGAGGTGTAATCAAAGAAAAAAACATCTAATCCGGCTAGACAGCAACAACATAATAAACAGAAAGTTGTATTTTGTGTTAATGAACCTCGTAATAACCCAGGGACTGACTGCGCCAAATTATAATGCAGTCTTGGCATTCACTTACTATACTAATAAAAATATAATGCACCCAAAAGCTTTTAATGGCATCTTCCATTTCATTAAGATTTTAACACCAGTTGATATCCCCTGTTACAATTTGTTTCGGGTAAAAAACATCTTTATTTATGCATCCTGGAAAACTACAAAAGAGCTGACAATTAACAAAGGAAATCATCAAATTCTAACGAGTGTTTTGGGAGATAACCACTTTCGAAAATGCATCAAATTGAGGACATAGTTTCCGAATTTTAAACAGACCTTTCGAAGGTCGTTCCGAACCTGGCAAGTGCGGCTTGTTTTACAAAATATTAATTTCAGTTGAAAAGGATATCCTTGGAGGATATACCCCAGAGTTAGTAGGGTGTAGCTCGCACATTGTTTAGAAATTTTCACCAACAATATTGGACCCAAGAGAACATTGTTACTTCATGCATGCAAAGTTCATGAACGTATTTGCGATAATTAACCAAATTGTAAAAAATTTAATTGAAAAAATTGTTCTCTCGCCTTTTTTTATGGAGAATCGTCTGGATAGGAATCAATCAAATTATGTGGTAGAAGATCCAATAATATCAAAGATTAAAAAGAAACAATTAAACTGGTTTGGTCACCTAGTAAGAATGAAGCAAGATAGAATTGCGAGAAAAGTTATGGAAATCAAGAAAAAGACAAAGAGGAAGACCCAGGAGAAAATGGATAGACCAGATTGAAGAAATTGGAAAGAACAAAGGAAAATCATTAGGAGAGATGAAGGTGTGGCGGTTGAGATTCTAAAGTCAATAGGTATAAAAAGTGAGTGACAGTAGTGAGGGTGCAAGATCGATATTTTGACAAATAGGTTAATATATAATTTTAAGTTGCCAACACCCTTTCCCGGATTGAAGCTGTTTCTGCACCACTATTTATTATACTATTTAAATCTCAAGAAAAAGACGAAGAACTCAGAAAATTCTTCTCTCCACATCGAACGTGTGCCGATTCCTGGATCCTCACTTACTGTGTTTTGTGATACATCAACAGGGAAACCACGACCTTTTATCACAACTTCATTCCGACATCTCGTTTTCAATCAACTTCATAACTTGAGTCATCCCGACGCCAATGCTTCACTCAAGTTAATTAGCACATCGATCTGATAGAACCACTTCCACCTGCACATTCTTTTCGATATTGCTTTACTATAATAATTGATCGTTTTACTCGATGGCCCGAGGTTTATCCTTTACAGAATATAAGTGCAGATACCGTCTTTTGGATTGCTGGATATCTCGTTTTGGATTTCCTCAAACTATAACCTCAGATTGTGTAGCTCAATTTACTTCTCATGTTTTCAAAAATTTCGTCAATTTTTTTGGAATTCGACATAATCTCACTACAAGCTGGCATCCTGCTGCGAATGGTTAAGTCGAACGCTTACATAATCACTTAAAACCTGCAATAATGGCTCATTCCGACATCGACTGGGTTACCGAGTAAGTGGTGGAGTGGTTACGCTCTCGACTTGCATTCGGAAGGACCGGGGTTCAAATCCCAGGTCCGCCTGACCTGCTATGAGTTTTTTCAGAGGTTTTCTCGTAGCAATAGGCGAATGGTCAGTACACACCTCTCAGGCACCTACCACCGTTCCTTCCACTCCCATCCCCTGAACCAAAAACAATCCTTATTCCTTCCAATGTTGGCTGAAGAGGCTCCGGAAAGCCTATAGCGACCCGCTCCCCTCGAGGAGGGAGAATGAAAATCGATCCTTCCTTTTTTTCGACTGGGTTCATGCTTTGCCCCTCGTATTACTTGGAATTCGTTCAGCTTTCCAGGAAGATATCTGAGATGGTTTATGGAGAAACTCTACGTTTACCTTTTGAACAGTTCTCTCCAAACCTTGAAAACAAGAATCTCGACGATTTAAGCAGCTTTCTCTCAAGCTTAAGAGAATTCATGTCACGCTTACGACCAACTCCAGCATCAAGACATTGTCAACTTGGCGTTTTTGTTTTCAAGGAACTTTAGAAATGCAGTCATGTCTTTTTGAGAGAAGCACCCTTTCTAAAAGCACTCCAACCACCATACACTGGTCCATACGAAATCATTGATCCAGACGAAGAGACGATGACGCTCTTGATACATAATAAACCTACCAAAATGTCTATCGATCGAGTGAAACCTGTTCCGAAACATGTTCCTGTTTCCACGCCTGCTGTTGAACCTGTACCTGAAGAACCCATTCCTGCTCCAGAATATACAACGCGGTATGACAGAACAGTTAGATTTAGAAAAACTTTGAATTTGTAGCCAAATTCTTTGTAGTGTGGCGGTAGAGATTCTAAAGTCAATAGGTATAAAAAGTGAGTGACAGTAGTAAGGGTGCAAGATCGATATTTTGACAAGTAGATTAATCTATAATTTTAAATAGCTGTCAACATTTTTATTTGGAAACGTACTTGTATTAACAAATATAAATAGGAGATATTCATCGCAAAGATGCGTCTATATTTCTTATAAAGGCATTGGCCAGGGTCAGAAAACAATGGAAAAAATGGGTACAGGAAGAATTCCAATCCGACGCCTGAGAAGACATAAGGATAAGAGGAGGGTGGATGTTCCTTATGTTATCACAAAATTAGCCTCTACCTCCAAAAAGGCATACTTATTTCCAGCGTAAACTGTACAAATTTGATTTTACAAAATAGCCAATAAAAATATAAATAAATCAGTTTTCAAAGTGAAAACAATTGTTTTTATATACTTTTTCAGCAGACTTGTTGTTAGTTATATCCGGTGTTTTCATTTCCTCTACACATTTGCATATTGTCTGTCGAGGAAAATGCTGAAATTGAAAGATAAAATAGTTACCGTTAATATAAAAAAGCTCATGTGAAGTAGCTACGGAATTAGAACAGGGATATATATTTAGTTCAGCTCTGTTTAATGTGATCCTGGAATAAAAACCACAGAAAACCATCCATAATTTCCACAAAAAATGAGAAAAAAAATAGCAGAAATACCATAACAACGTTTCGTTTCGACGAAAGTTGTGAAGCCATGACTCGGGAACTCATGTCCTCGATTACCTCTTGAGAAAGCGGAAACATCGATTCTTGGATTAAATAAATGTTACCTAATCAATCGTGAAATAAACGATATAGTTTCGACAAATCGCTTACCGTCAAGTAGTTCTTGTACTAAGAAGCACTTGACCTTTAGCTTGGAAAGTAAAACGATTGGAGTTACATGAAAGCTACTTTATTATAGGGCAATTTGCCACATAAATTATCCGGACTCTATTACGCCGAATGTGATAAGTTTCAAATAAAGTATGCGAATAGTTCTAACCCGAAACTTTTTCAATTCCGGAAAAGTCTGGAGTTTGTCAGATTAAACTCAATTAGTTTACAAACTAAACAGAAAGTTGTCACGTTGGTATGGTCATTTTTTTCTCCTTGTAGATTACATGTTTTATAAGTTGGAAGTTTCGGTATATATATGAAGTTTCAAAATATCCACAATAATCAAATGCTGGGAAAATGGAAAAAAAAAACTGTTTAAAGTTGTTAAATAGTGAAAAACTGTTTTATTATTGTCAATTTTGAGACAAGATACATGTCATTCGCATCTCTATAACACACACATATTGCATGCAAAATTTTTTCTAAGATCGAATTGAATTTGATTTTTATTGTAATTTAAATATCCCAGGTAGTGGAATTTACTCCAGCGTGGTTCAAACAGAACTGGCTGGTATCTCAATTGCCACAAAGGAACTAACCAGAAAAGGAATTTTTGGCAAGGACATAATAATCTGCACTGATAGCAAACAAGCTCTACTAGCGTTGAACAGACAACGTGTTACATCAGGGCTAGTATTAGAGTGTCATCGAGATTTAGCTAACGCCTCGGTAGATAACAATATTATCCTGAGGTGGGTTAAGGGGCACGACAGGAGAAAATTGCTGACTCTTTAGCCAGGGAAGCGGCTGGACTAAGAATTCTTGGACCCGGCGACACCTACAGCCTAACGAATTCGACAATTGTGGAACTAGCTAAACAGTACACCCATGCTCAATAACTGAGAAGAGGGAATTAAATCAAGGGATGCAGTCTTGCCAGGATCACCCTTGGTGCCCATTGGAAGCTGGAGTCTCCTAGTGACCTATCCACCTTCCTAGAAAGGACAGGATGAACGATGACCTAGGAAGACAGTGGGTCACATGTGGCAGTAGACCTAACTCTACAGATACAGAGATACAGAACGTGAACTGTTTAAAGTGATGGCAGCTAAACGAAACTGACTAAATTGATATTTAAACTTCAGTCTTTGTGGAAATACCAAGACAATCTAGATATTCCTGAAAATGTTGAATTATTAAACGCTGATTTCTCGTGAGTATTAGAATGAGATGGATTTTTTCAGATCAAAGAGACTGTATCTCATATTTTTATAGAAGCAATAAATTGTCTACATAAATGGCTTACTCGTGCGGTTGGTTGTTTTATTTTTCCAAGACGCTCCCAACAATAAATCTGGAAAAAGGGAAAGTTTTTTTTTTCATCTACAAAAAGTATTAACCCAGTTGGATATCGTCCGATCATAGAATAAATTATATAAAAAGACTATACAACGTGTCCCAAAAAGAAATGGAGAGAAAATTTGTTATATTTCACTTAGAAAAAAGTTGTATGAATTAAACATTTGCCTCAACAAAGACATCTGCAGTTAATGATATAATACAAAAATCTACCGTTCAACTAGGAGCGCTTGAACGACGATGTACGGGTGTTAGCCGTGTGTCCACCACGGCACTCAAAATGAAAAATTTGTGCCATCTCTTCCGCACATTATGTTCTCCAATTCCCCACTACGTATACTTGTTTCTGTTCAACACTTTGTCTCTCATAGCACAACTTGCAAGTTACTTCATAGTACTATTAGTATTTTTTCTCAAATTAAGCAAATAATTTTTATTCTCCCCGCTTGTAATTTATTGAGCATCCGTCCGTGATTCAAAGCCTACTCATCGTTTGAAGTGGCTTGCTCTTGCCCACTCAATGTTTGGCTGCGCTTTATCTCATTTGACCCAAAGGTTTGTTCTCTTTTGTATCAAGTCGCTCTATACCCATTCACGTCACACTCATTCTTAATTAGATAAGAAAGTGGAATGAAAAATTAGAAAAAGGAAAGTCGGCTGGTCATATAATTTTGAATAGAGCGTTTTCAAGTGACGTCATCATCCCGAACCACAAAGAAGCTTACAAGAAAATAACATTTTTCACTGATTTAAATATAAATCGAGAAAAAAGGAAGAATTTATTTTTCGATTGTGGCAATAATAATAATAAGTATTGTTAAACTCGAAATACAGAGCGTAAAATAATTTACTTTATTCAAAATAATAAAAATAGGTTATCACGACTCTAGCGATAATGAACCAAATGACGGTTTCCTTGCAAGCTTCGTTATGATTTTTTAAAAATAAATTCAAGCACCGCCTCTTTTTTGCCGCCCGGCGTTCCTTAAAAGCCAGAGGAACCCTTCATGTAGGAAAAATAAAATTAAGCTTTTGTGTAAAAATTTGTATTCATTATTTTTACGAAAAAGGTCAAAAAGGCAATAGAGGAAATCGAGCAAAGCATGTAATTAAAAATATACCTTCCTACCAGATATATAAAAATTGTTTGACCTGGAATTTTTTTTTTAATTTGAAAAGATACTGAATTTAAATTATACCAAATGCAAAAATATCGTTGATATCAAGTTCTAGTGAGACTGGAATGAGATTGATTGGTTCAGTACAACCAGTCAGAGGCTAAGAGTCCTCGGCACCCCAGCCTTTAGGCTTTTTGTGCTTTTGGTTGTGCCGTTTATGTGAAGAGACCAGTGGCCCTTATCAGGCTCAACAGTCTTTTCACTGGGTCCTCCTTGGAGAAATCTTCCATTGGATGTTCTAGTCCTAGGAGTCTATATCTGCTTCACAATCGAAGATAATGTGAGAGACTGTTTCCTCCTCTTCCATACACAACCGACAGATAGGTTCCTCCCTATATACAGAATGATTCAAAATTGTGCAGCTTCATCATTAACTTGAAAAATATTGACTTTATCGTTATGAGAAAATAGTACTTTATTTACGTAAAAAGTATTGGAGAATCGAAAAATTGTGCTAAAATGTCTATTCCGCCAGTGGCGTAGAATTTGGGAACGATTACCCTGTCACTTGCTCCTGTCGTACGCCTCTGGTAGCAGCCAGAAACGTTTGTTTAACATAATTTAGTAGGGTGTGCAGTGTTTATACTTTCTGCCAAATATGAAATGAATACGTAAAACAGTTTTAAAGTACTGGGCACAAATAGTTTTTAAATTTTTAAACAAAACACCCTGTAACTAAGTAAGCAGCTACATTTTATTTGGGTGTTTTGGGTTAAATCTTTATAATTTGAAGTCAGGATTCTACTGTTAAATTATTTCCAATTAGTAATAAATCACCCTGTATGATGATTGTATTCAATGTGCTTCCTTAGGGTACAGTGACCGGTGAGTAAACCCGTCACTATCCTTATCTTGCCTCTTGCCCCTTTAGTATTTCGTTGGTCAGCTTCTCCGAGTGTTTTTTAACCAGGAGTTTGCTGTTTTCCTGTATTGGCACGTGTCTGCAGTACGACTGATGAGCTTAGAGAAAACTATAGTTTTTTCTCTGAAACTGAAATGTTCTGTACATGTATGTATGTGACATTTACTGAGACCTAAAAGATCCGTAGTGCCCCCTTACTTCTACTTAGTTCCTGAGGAACGTCTCAGAGGCTAGTGGCTACTTTAGTGCTATTTCCCTGAGGAATTTCAGGATATCTGCAGGCTTGAACTTAGGTAAATATGTCCCTCTTCTATCCAATAATCTCCTAGGTATCTTGTGTAAGTTCCTTGTGGCATTACTTATTATTTTTTCAAATTTTTTCGTTGTGTCAGATAGGGACCAAAAAAATTATATTTTTATACTGGTTAATCTTGACAACGGTAGCTGGAACGCTACCGAAACGTCGAAATAAGAAATAAAAAACATTATTGTGGTTTGATTCCCAAATAATAAGAAAAAAAGAATCTCCTAGGTGCTTTGCCCTAGGATTCTGAATGCTCTGTACATATTAGGGGCAAAAAAAACTATCCTCCGTCAGTTTTGCCAATGATTCTGTCTTTACACAACTTAAGTCTTATACTCCATTGACAATTTACTCTCTATTTGAATCTCTTTTCACTCCTTTCCTCTTTGCTGTCGCCTCTCGAAATTTATCACGTTACAGGACAAACTGTGTGTAATCGTGTACTGGGATCTCAAGCTTATTCAGTAGAGAAATTCCACATTAGAAAAAGCCTCTTAAATAGTAAAGATATATTATATAACCTACTTATCAAAGTATATAGTAATTACATCTATTTTAGTTATTTGAATTAGTTGGAGAAATAATCAGTTAAGGACTTATATTTTGATTGTTAACCCAAAACTCATAACAGACTTATATGGATCAAATTTAGCGATATTAACTTTAGTTTTTGGCATCATAAAGTTTGGAACTAGGAAATAATTAATTTCAAAACAAACCTGTTAAAACAATTCGTGATATAGTTAGTTAACTTATCCAGTAAATATTTGTTATTGAATTTAATTAAAACAAATTAAACTAGTTTGCTACCTAAGCGATTGAGTGATAACCACAATCGTTTGTTAAATGGGCTGAAAAGTCACGGGCCTGTCACATAAATGGCGCTAGTTTTATTGCAATCGCCTGTTTTTCAGTTAGTACTAACATTAAAAAGACAGCTGTCAAAATTTCATGATATTCCATTCATTAGTTCGTGAGTTATTGACGCTACTTTTGATGTTTTAATTTTACACTGCTTCTTGATGGGAAAAAATACCGTTCAAGCGAAGCAATGGATTGAAGAGTGTTATGGGGATTCCGCTCCATCAGAAACAACAATAAAACGATGGTTTGCTGACTTCAAACATGGTCGTAGAGACACGGATGATGCGGAACGCAGTGTACGTCCAAATGAGGTGGTAACACCAGAAAATTATCAAAAAAATCTACAAAATCGTTTTGAACGATCGAAAAATGAAGTTGCGCTTTATATTGCATGAGCAATTGAATATGAGAAAGCTCTGTTCAAAGTGGGTTCCGCGTGTGCTCACTGTTGACCAAAAACAAGAACGTGTTGATGATTGTGAGCAGTGTTTGACCATGTTTAAACGTAAAAAACCGGAATTTTTGCATCGATATATGACAATGGATCCATTACTTCACTCTGGAATCAAAACGTTCGCCATCTGAGTGGACAGCAACTAGAGAACCTCGTCCAAAGCGACCGAAAGCACAACAATCAGCTGGAAAGTTATGGCCTGGGTATTTTGGGATGTACGTGGTGTAATATTCATCGAATATCTTGAAAACGGAAATACCATCAACAGTGAATATTATAAATATAGCGTTTTTGGAGCCAAAATTGCAAAGAAACGTCCGCATATGGCAGAGAAAAACTTTTTGTTTCATCAAGACAACGCACCGTGTCACAAGTCATTCAAAACAATGGATAGACTACATGAATTGAACTTAGAATTGCTCCCACATCCAGCTTATTCGCCAGATTTCACTCCCAGCGACTACTGGCTATTCGCAGACCTAAAAAAAAGCTCGCAGGTAAGAAATTTTGCTCGAATGAATAGGTTATTGCTGACATTGATGCCTGGCAAAAGATAAATCGTTTTACAAAAGTGGTATTGAAATGTTAGAGTGGCGCTGGAATAATTGCGTTGTTCTTGATGGAAATTACGTTGATGAACAAAAAAAAAACGTGTTTTGCTTGCTAGGCCCGGGACTTTTCAGCCCATGTATTAGCTGGGTGCAGAAATGACACAAACACGAAATATTATGCTGGGATTTCATTCGCATTATTTCTGTTCAGGCACCCAGTGGATTTCTATTAATTTTTTTTGTTGTATCTTCAAATTCCAATTGAGAACCTCCTTTTTAGAAGTCGATTAAAAAAATTAATTAGCTGCTTATCAATTTCAACGTTCTACAAAACTTTAAGGCTTGAAACAAGAACATCAAGATTAATTTAAAATTCACCAAATGATCCGTTTTCTTACAAAGTAATTAGCCCGGTCAGTTGATCGGAATTAACCTGTTTAATCCGGCAATGTCTACATCTATTCCAGCAATTACTGAAGGACGCTCCTACAGCGGTACACGAGAAATTAATGAAACTTCACCAACAATGCATTTGGTAGTTAATAACATCCCGGCTTTTAATATCATCCGGCGTTTTCTGATAACAATTTTATCCACGTATGATTTTAAATGGATTACGTTTCGAATTAATTTTCGTTATTTAATTAACTCGCGTAAAATGAAGAGTGGTTTCCAGAAATTTTACTTCAACCGCTCAAGAAACTTTTCCATTTATCTTGAGTTTCTCAATTGGTTTGACAAATACGTCTTGGAATAAAAAAGGTGACGATGTCAGCTAGTAGCTCATACATAGGCGTTTTTTAACCAGTTGAGCGGAACCATCCCAGCGTGACACCTATGAACAATCTAAAGTGTCGTTTGTTTTTATTGAGTTTTTCAGGTTTTTTGACTTAAGAGTAGTATTTTGAAAATATTTTCACCACTTCTACAAAAAAACTTATGCAACGTCCTCATACGTCATGTCACATTAATGCCTAAAATTATCTAGGATATTCATCACATGTGACGAGACGTGTGCAGACGTTTAATGTTAAAACACATTGTGTCATGAACGTTAGTGAAACAAAAACTCATTGAGCAAAATTTAAAGTTTTATTGAAAGAATACAAAAAATTCAAAAGTGAATATACCTAAAGATGAAGTGGGGAATGGGAAACAATACCAGCGTAGTTCAAACAGAACTGGCTGGTATCTCAATTGCCACAAAAGAACTAAACCAGAAGAGGAATTTCTGGCAAAAACATAATAATCTGCACTGATAGTAGACAAGCCCTATTAGCCTTAAACAGACAACGTGTTATATCGAGGCTAGTACTAGAGTGCCACCAAGATTTAGCTGACGCCTCGGCAGATAACAATATTATCCTGAGGTGGGTTAAAGGGCACGACAGGAGTAAAGGAAATCGCATTGCTGATTCTTTAGCCAGGGAAGCCGCTGGACTAAAAATTCTAGGACCCAGTGACACCTACGGCCTAACGACTTCGACAATTGCGGAACTAGCCAAACGCTACACCCATACTCAATCCCTTAAGAGATGGGATGGAATCAAAGGATGCAGTCTTGCCAGGATCACCCTGGGCGACCCTGGGAAGCTGGAGCCGAAGAAATATTTGGCGATGACCAGGAGAAACCTACGTTTAACAGTAGGATTTCTGCCTGGTCACTGTCAACTAGGGAAACACCTCCATACTATGGGGCTAGTGGACACACCTCTATGCAGGATGTGTGAACAGGAAGATGAAACTGTCAGGCATGTCTTATGCGAGTGTCCGGAGTTATCGTCAATAAGAGAGTGTGTGTTCGGTGAGTCTTGGCCTACACCTGCCGATATAAAGGAGATGTCTCCTAGTGACCTGTCCACCTTCCTGAGAAGGACAGGATGGACAATGACCTAGGAAGACAACTCCTCGGGAGGATGTACAATGGGTCACATGTGGCCTAAGTGCTGTGAGCCTACACTCACCCTCCCTACTCTACAGATACAGATACCTATTGAGTAAAAAAGCCCAAGATAGACTAATAATAAAATAAAATACTCCATCACTTTATATTAAAAAATATAAACAAATGTCAACCTACCACTAAATTCTGCAGCTGTTAACAACTATAAACAAATCGATGCCAGCTTTGCAAAAAGTCAATATACCCATACACTAGGTGATACGACACATAGTAGATATATGATCTGTGTACGACACTAAACTATTATTGCTATGCTGAGCCATGAATGTCTAGACGTCGGAAAACGTCGTGATCGTTTCGGCACTGACCGTTTAACATTTTGGCGGTTTATTTTTCAAATGTCATAGAATGACACTAGGATAATCTGCTGTTGACGAGACGTGACACTAGAATGTTGTGTATATGTATTTTAAGTCTAGAACCCAACGTCAACGTTGTGTCGATACTGGACATTATAGTAGAGACGTGTATCAAAGTCGTGTCACCTTATATCATTAAAAAATGGACGTTAATGAACGTTTTGCCGCTCAACTGGTTTTAAAGGAGCCGGCACCACCTCAGCCTCTTGGGCTTATTGTGGATTCTCATACTGTTCTGACTACAGCCTATTCAGCCAATCCGTTCCCTGTATTAGCTCATAGAGGTTGTTTACTGGTTGGTTGTAGAAGTCTTCTGGAGTCATTTGGGGTCTTCCATACAGTTTTTGCCTTCTGTGGTCCAGCGTCTCACAGTTGCATAATATGTGCAGAGTTGTTTCGGTGTCCTTTTTGCATCTTCTGCATGTAAGGTCTCCGTTATACAGCACTATTTTGTTCAGGTGCTCTTTTGTGGGAAAGTGTCTTCTAAGAAGCCCCGTTATGGTGCGTAGTTTGCTCCTGCGCATCGAGATCAGTTCTTTCGCTACTTTTTCGGATGGTTCTTTTATTAATTTCTTCCCATGTGTTTGCCTGGGCTTATTCTTCCAGTGTTTTTTGTGTTGTTCTTCTACCCACCCTTTTAACCATGACCTAGTGGGGATGCCCACAAATGGTTCGGGTCCGTTCATCAGTGTTAACGATCCCGCTCTTGCAACTTCGTCAGCTTTTTCATTGCCAGCGATTCCTTTGTGACCTGGGAGACCCACATACATAGGCGTTACTGGACTATAATAAAAGGGGATTCTAGAAACTATTCAGTCTGTTACGTTTTTCGTTTCAAAACTATTTTATTTAGTTAATTTTTGTGGCTCAATAGTCACTTCCTCAAACAAAGCTGCTCCGTTTTTTCAGAATTACTTTTGGTTACCACCCGCGAAATGAGACGCAGCTTGGTAAGGTTACGCAGCGTGAGTCTCGTTATAAAAAGTCGCCGTAACTAGTGCTGCGTCACCTCACGAAGCTGCGTCTCATTTTGCGGCGGGGCTAAAGAATATCCCTTGAAACACCTAAAGGTTGATTTTAAGTGATGTAATTCCATCGGTGCCTAAGATGTTATTTTTGAACGTCCTTTTATAAACGCTAATTGCAGTTTTTATGAACTTTAAATTTTGGTGATCAGTAAAATACAATTAGTTGAATGAATATTGGGTTTGTGTCAGTAGCGTACTTCTTTAGGAGACTTCAAAAGTCCCTGTATTTAAAATAATAATTGCAATATTTCAAATACAACAATGTAAAAATAACCAAAGAAAACTAACTTGAATAGAGGTGGCTTCTACCAAAATTCCTTAAGCTTTTGATGATCGCATTCCTTATTTGTTGGGATGTAATTTATGACGTATTCATGAACAAAGACTTGCCCGATTGCTTGGACTAAAATTTGGAGTTTATAAAACTTAAATTAGCGTGTAAAAGTTCAAAAATTGAAAATTAAAATTTTTTGACGACGTACATCTCAGATTACATCACTCAAAAATTACATTGGATACTATTTACAGTGTGGTAAGTAATTCTGATAAATTCTGCAATAGAGCAAGTTTACAAAAGATTTTTCCAATTTTAACCGGACAGCTTCCAAGATAAATACTACCAAATTGCCTGTATATTTACCGAGATCGATTTCAGCAGAATGTGATGCTAACCGAATATAATGTGAAACTGACAATTTGAAAACAACTTCAATCTCATCATACTCCAATTCTCCAAATATGCCAACGATTTGATATGTGAATTTCAGCATTACAAACCCACGCACGTATTAGATTTTCTCTTTAAAAAAAAAGCAAATCTGTGGACGAAAAAATTTGGTGATATAAATGCCAATCAATATTTTGCACGTCCAAAACTGGAGCTCAGGAATATTTTCCACAATAATTTTTGGAAAGAATAATTATTATTAGTTCAAGTTTGATTGAAATATCTTTTGGAAATTTGCATCAATAAAAGCAGTGATCTTATGAAATAGTATGTCAAAAATTCATGCAGGATGTAATAATTAAAATTTCGAGCTGAGATTTCAGATACACATTTTCAAAGGATTAATTAATACAGAAAAAAACTCAACAATGTCGTATCTACGATATTTGGAATACGGGGGTACGTGAAAATGGATAAATCTTAAACGTTTTTCGGAAATCAAAGGGTGATTGTGAGAATTTACATATTTACGAGCCCAAAAATCCGTTTGCTATAGTAAATTTAGTGCTGAATCTATTGGGGTAGATTAGAATTTGCTACAATGAATTAAAAATATGAAGGGCTACCTAAACCAATGCGTGATAAAAGGACTAAACTTCTAAGTGTTCAAAATGTTTATGAACATTTTCATTTTCATACGGAGTCGAATGAGTGCAGATGTTTCCTGAGGGAAGCAGTGTCCAGTTACCAGGTCGGTAACTGTCTTCAAATGTTTCAATAACCTGGTTGAGAGTTCCTTGTCTACCTTGTCCAGTAAACTCTTTGCATGAAGGTTCCCTTGTGTCGACCTCATTTGAGTTGGTGTACCCTATCTAGCCAGTTCCCGATTTCCACTCTTAAGCAATCTTCAGTGATTTCACAAAACGGTTCCCGACCTATGAATCTCCTTTAGAGCTTTCTTTAGCTAACTGGTCAGCCATTTCATTACCTGCAATCCCCTCATGTGCCGGCACCCATATTAAAGACAATTTGTTGTGTCTTGCCAGCCAGTTGAGGCATTTTTTGTTTCCTCTTCAATGTTCGGAACATCTTTTATTCCGTATCTGTTACAACGGGTATTAAATATTTAAGTTAAAACTTCAGTAATTCTCTTTTTTGTTTGTTCATACTCTGCGCTCACTATTTTTGTAACTTCAATTTACTGTAGCATCTCTCGAACACTTACAACTTGTTTACCTATTTCTCCTTTTTTTTAAAGCTCCTGCTGCTACTTCACGTATTAGGATTGGAATTACATCGCACGTTTTTATTTTCCACTGCTAATGTATGTCTTTTCAGTGAGAGAATTTTATTACTTTCATTGTCTTTTTCAACTACCGACTTTCTTGCGAGTAGTGCTGAAAATTTATACACGATGGATTGTATTTTTGGAAAAAATAACAAGGATCATTTAACAGCGATTCCTATCTCTGTAAGTATTCATCATGAAAAGGGAGAGATATTATTGGGTTTTTTTAACCGCACAAAAGACATTAAAGCCTGATTGCACCTGATATCCACGTTTCAGTAATGCGAATAGTGCGTGTGGAACGTAGCATGCTTTTTTTGTGGATTCAGATTCGTCTCATCATATACTTTTCAAAAAGTCGTTAGCTTCCTGACATTCAACTGTTAAAAATTGTATTCTTTTAATACACAGTCTGGTACACACTTAAGATCGCAACACTCAGTTATAGCTTTTAATTGACATTTGATAAACTTCAAATATTGATGATTTAAAAAGGTCAGCAAGGGGACTATATTTTTTTTGTATATATCAGTAGCGTACTTTTTCGAATAAAAAGTATACCTTGAAACACCTAAAAGTGAACATGTAAGTTGTCAAAATTGTTTTCTTGATTTTTGAACGTCCCTGTATACACGCCAATTGACGTTTTATGGCTTAGCGTGAAAAGAGTATCCCTGATTTTCCTCTTGCTGTTTTATTACATGTAGTTTGATGAAAGTATGAATGCATGAGTTAACTTAGGACCTTCACTCTTACATTTGATTTTATAGTTTGCTCGAAATTTTCGTAGCTAAAAGGGTAACCACGGACCAAAAAAACAAAAAAAAGACGTTTTATGGACTCCAAATTTAGGTGATCGGTAAAAGACATTTATTTGAGTGGTTGCCTTTATTAGTAATGGGTTTGTATCGCGTAGTAACTAAATAAATATTTTCCGGTGAAGTTACATTCCATAAAATTCACTTTTAGGTGTTTTAATGGATACTTTTTATTCGACGATTGGAAGCCTCCTAAAAATGTACGCTACTGACATACAGATTGCGTAAATTACATTGGAACCGTCCGGATTACACAAGTACGACAGAAAAACAGCTGAAAGAGAGAGAGAGAAACATTATGCGCGGTCATTAAGGCGTGTACTTTGTTTCACCTTAGGGGTGTATACTTATTTCCCGAGACTGGCCGAATGCTCATTGCCCCCCTATTTTAACCGCTGTTGCCAGAAGCGCAGATTAATTTGTACAAATGATATTTTTGTCTCGTTGTCGTTGACTTTTTTTCGAGGGTGAAAATACAGCACGTTTGTGCCAGCATTACGCCAAATAATCTTAGAGATATGAGATCACATCTTTATCACAGATTTGGTTATTGTCTGGCACAGGAAGGTGGTTTATTTGAGCACTTAATTCATTAAAATTATGTTTACCTTTAGAATGGATTTTTATTTTTATTTTTTCAGGAAGTTTGTATTTAATGTTTAGAATAGGTGTAGGTATACCTACCTACTTATTTTATTTTTTCACTTTAATTTATTAATGGACAAGATTTTTAGTTTATTAATTATGGTTCTCTCAAGAAATGCTGTTTTATTTTCAAGTTACAATGGCTAAAATAATATCCTATTGTAGTTAGAAATTGTCAATTTGCTCTGAAATGATCATGTTGACAAAAATGAATTTTAAGATGTACAGGTTACGTAATAACGATTGTATTTTTTTATTTCTTTAATACCCTCACTCCTTCCATGTTGGGAGCATACTGAATACCACCAACTAGTGAATTCCATCTGTAAAGGACCTTTCGGCCAGTCTCGGGAAATAAGTATACACCCCCAAGATGAAACAAAGTAATGACCGCGCACAATTATTCTTTCTCTCTTTTTCATATATCCTTGTCGTACTTCTGTAATCCGAGGCCAGGGTTCCGATGTAACTCACGCAATCTCTATATCGAATGTAAATAAGTAGAATTAGTCCCTTTGCTTACCTTTTTTAATCGGTATTTGTCACCACTGAGTTCAACATGATTATTGAACCAGTTTGAAGGTTATTAATTCTTTCTTTCGTTTCTGAACTCCCTGTATGTAAGATTGTAGAAGATGACTTGTAGAATACCATAACCTTTATTTTCGCATACACGTACTAGTTGATTCACTGAGCTTTGCATAAATTTTCTAAAATAATTTGCTAGCAGCTCTACCTAAGAGATAAGGTAACTTTTCCGCTTAATTACTAATTTCTATGCAGTCCTATACCTCAATTTAGTTGGAAAACTTGTGTGTATAAACGTGCGTCGGCGTGTGTGAAAATTTATTCCATCACCACCTTTATTTTAATTGAAACCAAAGTGATCAGTACAGCACAACATCGCTAGCTTTCAACTTTTTTCCAGTGATTTAAAATCGGCCAAGGATTTATACACAACTGAAGGGACAAATGTTTATTGCGAAACGATGAACGTTTTAAATATTTTTGTCTCTTCAGTTGTTAAGAATCCTAGAAGAAAAATCGAACTAGGAACAAGGAAAACTATGAAATTTGAAATCTGAATAAAAATGACACAATAGGTTTTTGCCAATTAGCAAGAAAGAACCGTATTGAGTACTGTATAGTGCGCAACCTCGAATTAGGGATGGTTCTTGAACCAACACATTCACATTTTCGACGATACGCGCATATAAGCTCTGCCAATACAAGGGGCCAAGTAAGGATTCGTCTATTATCACCCCCCTTCCAGCTAGTACATTTTTTGTAGTGAACCGTTGGAGCGCGAAAGAAAAACAGCACTTGAACGAACGATACCTACAACGATTCTATCGCCAGTTAGAACAAACCTAAAGTGGTTTGGACATACACACAGGGAAGAGACCTTAGTAGTAGGCGGCAGTGAAAACAATATTCTCCAGATAAATCCAAATAAATGAGGCTACTCTACCTTTTGGTACTATTGAGCATCTACTCTAGAAGCTAAGAAACAAGTTTCCAAACATTCCTTAATATTTCTTTCTCTTATCCTTATGCCTTCTCGCTGTTTTTCTGTATTTATTGTCATTTTCATATCTTATATTTCTCTTGTCGATAAGTTAATTAGTTTCTGCATTTGATTTTTTGATTTTGTTATGAGTATAATATCGTTTGCATATAGTAGATTATTTAATCTGACCGGCACCATGTTTCTGTACCGTATTACCAGATTTCCTCCTTGTCTTTTTATTTCCTTCACTATTTTGTCCATAATAATGACAAACAACAGTGGGCTTAAGCTATCACCTTGTTTCATACTTTTTTTCATTAACAACTCTTTCGATCTTTGACCTCCAAACATTCCTTTATATAAAGTATAATTTTTAATATCTCAGAAACATTCTTAAAATAACTTTGCAATGTGGGATTGGAAAAAGGATCTATTGCACTGAGTTGTAGTCTTCTTATTTTCAAACTAATAAAAGTCCTTAGAAAAGGGAATGCGATATTTTTTTACAGACTTGTTTTGCATGAGTGAGTTTATACAACGTCAAGAAGATCTCCAAAGAAAGTTGTCACGTTGAAAATAAGCAGAAACTTCGTGTATTTGAGACGCCAAAGAGCGACGGAAAAAAAATCCTCTTAAATAAAATAAGACGGATGTGTCAAAGTAACTCGACGTCAATGTGTTCAGATATTTCACATGGATGGCAATCGAGTGACCGAATTAAGAAAAATCTGCGTTAGGAACTGAATAATAAATAAATACAGAAACATTTTGATGCCAAACATGAAATTAGGATTTGTGCAATACCGTTTCGTCTATAAAAAGACATCATTTCATGTCATCTCAACGTATTAGAGATATGTTCTATAAAGTTTTCAAAGTAGCAGTTGCAGGAACTGCTTGACGTTATTTCTGGATAACAGTCCGCTGTCTCGTGGGAAATGAACTAGGCTAAATGCGAGGAAATTGCGATGAATCTGATTGAGTTCGGTCTATTGTGTCCAAAATTCGAAACCGGCGGGTCAAAAGGCAGGGTTTTGATTCTCTTTTGGTGAAATATACCCTACATTTTTACCGGGTATTTAGTGTTTAATTTTGGCGCCCAACGTTGGGCATGGGACAATGGAGTCTTGGAGAATTATAAGAGCAATATGAGTAGATTTCCTGAAGTAAGGGTACAAATAGTGTAGTTGATGATATTTATCTGTAAATATGTTTTATTCTCCTTTAGTTCTACTTTTGGTTGTATCGTTTTGGTAATTATTGCAAGTAATTCCTTTCTCCGTCTGGCTATTGTTGAAATTTGTTTCAATTGAGATCTTCGTTAATTAAGGATAATTTTATGCATTTCCTCCTTTCATTTCCACTTTCAATTGTGTCATATTTTTCTTCTGTCAGACGTCTCAAATATCTTATGTTGACGTTTTTAACAAAGATATTTTTACTTTTCTACAACTCTTTGTCGCTGCATCACAATAATGTTTGCGGTGTTTAAATGACGAGTTCGTCTCATTTCATGTGTATTTTTCAATTTTGTAAAGTGAGAGAAGCAAATCATTGTTACGAACCGAAGTGTACGAATTTCTAATAAGCGCTACATGAAGCTTTTGTTCTGCAGTCTACTGAAATTGCAACTTATTTTGCGAGAAATTTTCACAACAATTTGTCCTTGTATAATACATTTCGCGCACAAGCGAAGGGTGTCGTTCAAGTATGTGTTAATTTAAAAGCCCGAGTTGAAAACATAATACAACTTTGTTATTTGATAATATTAAGTATGTCCTATCACTCTTAGGTATTATTTAGCGCAAGGGGAAACTTAAATTTCATTTAGAAATTCCTAAATCCGATTTCGGTATCACCTAACTTGAGTAAATTTTTGGAGAAATCGCTCAGCAGTGTCTATAGTAACCAGCATCAAATGTGATGCTTTTTAAGAGGCAAAATGAGTGGAATCTCTTAGCTGCAAGATCTCATCCAAATACTTGTCCAGGCTATCACTTGGTGATGTACATATGATGGGGCGACATTCACTAAGACCTAAAAGATCTATTATTACTTCTATCCAATAATCTCCTAGGATTCTGAATTGCTGTGCAATTCACAAGTATGTTCTTCTTCCATGCCACATAATGTACATTCTTCTTCCTCCACTATTTTGGTGATAATAATATGTCAATTGATGTAGAGCGTAGTCCGCCCTACGTCCTACGTTTATGAGTAGGACATAGTTTCGTATCTAAGGTATCCATTGTAGATTCATACAAATCCACTTTATGAATTGAAATTAGATAGAGATGGAATTGTTTGTGAAAAGCATGATTACTCCAAATGTCTCCCACTCACAGCGCGATGCGGATAATATAAGTATGCTTTACTTGTCACCACGCCTGGCTGAAGCTTATGACGTAGAACGCGCTATTCGCCTCATGTGAAAGGCATAAGAATGAGTTTTTCCTAAATTATTGTTACGAACTCAGTAATTCAGAAGCCGGTCCTGTCGTGAACTATGAATTTTGGCGAATGCGATGGTTTATTCCCGACTATTCTAGAAGTTCCGCATACGAAGAGGTGAATTCAAGAAGGTTCTGGAGTTGCGAAGGACTATATATACGTACGTGAGTTTTTTAGTGAATCAAAAAAGTTTTTCAGTAAACAGTGAATCGAATAGTGAATATAAATAGTGCAATATTTAAGTGTTAAAAATAAATTAGGACAATAATTATAACCAGTGTATATAAATTAAGTTTATTATAGTGTGTGAGTGTTTCTTCAATAAATCAATAGTAATTAGACATAGTGTGTGTATAAATTTATCCATCCGTAAGAAAACCTATAGTTCTTACTCGATAAAAATTGTACCTTACATTGTTAATGTACTGCTGTACATTATATTACTATTTAAAGGATTTCAACTTTTGTAATTTTTTCCGTTTTATTATTTTCACTCTCAAAGAATACGAATACCTTCAAGATACACCGTTAATATACGAAAGAAACAGGGAAAATACATTTCCATTAGTGTAGAGAAAAAATTATCTTTTGTCTACTACGTGTGATTTATACTGGAAAAGGAAACGCAGAATAGAGAAACGTTCATTTGTCTCAATTATGCAAAATTTCAAGTCTTCTCTCTCTCTCTCTTATATACCTGAAATTGCTGGAATTTCAGGAGATTTAGTAATTCAAACCGTTAAAAGGTAGAATGACTTTAGAGAGATTTCACATATTGAAGCGATTTAACTCAATTCAATTTAATACTCAAGAAGTTTCAAAACTTTTCTTTCACGTTATCGTGTAGGGGGTTTGTTCTTGCGAACTACTATAATAGATCCATAGTTTAGATTTTATTATTGCTAACTTAAGGAGTTTTATAGATGTTAGGATCAAACACCGATTTCAGCCAATGGTCAAAAAATACGCCCAAAACGCGTTCTGGATCTCAGCATATTGCCAAAATTCGAAATTACCCTTACCCTTACCCTTACTTTTACAAGCTTTTGCTACCTTTACCTCTGTAAGTAAGGGTAAGGGTACTATGTAAGGGTAAGGGTAAGGGTACTATGTAACAGCAAGTGTCATAACAATAGTTCGTGTAAAAACAAGTAGATGTTTTAAGTATGCCATTAAGTCACCAGAATTATACGTAGACGATTAACAAAATTCTTTCAGACTAACTTGGGAAAGTCAATACACATTCTGGCAATTGCAAAGGCTCCAGAACGCGTTCTGGTCTACACTAAACGACCGGAAAACGATATTTCTGACATTGGAAATATCCTGAGGGCCAGAACGCGTTTTGGGCGTATTTTTCGACCATTGGCCGATATCGGTGTTTGATCCTAACATAGATACTCAGTTAATATGACACATAGTCCATATTTAAGCAACATTTTGACAAAATATGTAATAGAGTTTCCAGAAAATATGAAAAAAATACCATTCCACAGACTCATATTAGTAATTTACGTCATAAGTTCGGTAACTCAAGTAAGATTGAAATGAGTAACGTTTTTTATTTTATACTGTAAAAAACTTCAAAATATTAGGGGTCGGAATTTTATAAGATGTTAATTATAATATTCTTGATAACGGTAGCTGGAGCTCTACAGAAACGTTGAATTGGAAATGTAAACAATATTGTGGTCGAATTTCCCAAAAAATTAACAAAAAGAGTATATTTTACAATAGAAATATACTTAAAAAAAATTTTCTCTATTATTAAAGTATTATCACTGGCAACATCGCTTACAACTTCACGCATAGTATTCGTCCTTGTTCGGTGTATATATACATTAACTATAGTCTAACTAAAGTCTTGCTTAAATCTAGGAAAATGTGAAAATATTCAAAATAACATTTTATGGACCAAAGACAAAAAATTGAGAGACTAGGAATGCCATAGGCAGAAAAATAAAGCAAAAATCTCTCTCACAAAAAAGCGTTACTTCCAAAGAAAATTGACCATCACTAAAAACGTTTATCTTCGTATATATATATTGTTTTTTAGAATGTAATAACAATAACGGAAGTGGCCTCTACTCAGACTCTCTTTCTTAACGAATTTTCCAGAGAAAATATCATAAGGGTGTAATAATTTGTAACAAAAACATCATGCGAAGGGTTTGAAACAAAAAGTGAAGACCCAATTTCAACCGAAAACTTTCTGTGTATGTTATATTTTGGGTCACTATCGTGTCTTCTTTTATTGTCTATTTCCTTATTTAAAGTCTCCCAAGTGATTGTATTTTAACTTTGTAAGAAGTTTTTTTTTCTTAAATATTCTGCATTTTTCTCTCTAAAATAACAACATTAAATTCACCGTGGTAGAATCTAGACACAGGTGCTTTCGGTCGCTTAGAACCCCTCATAAATCTTCCGGAATAAATGGCAACGATGCCTTTTCCATTGCGAACTTAATTCCCAATGTAGTAATATATTTTGGCGTTAAAGCATTCAATTGGGTTTTTGAAACCTTGATTTTTTTTTTTGGAGGATCCTTTTCGATACGGTTTCTATCTATTGTACGAGATGAGGTGTAAAATAGATCACTAGAATGTTGTTTTGTAAAACCCGAAACGTTTGTCATCGAGTGTACAGAGAGAGGATTTGACTAGATTGGACAACTTACCATATAATTATGAGAAAAGAAATTGAAAAATCTTAAATTTCTATTACCAGTAAGATTTCGTTTAGTTTTCCCATATATTTTTCAATTATGTTTAATTGGAAAAAACAGCTACATTTACTAAAACTTATTTCGTTTAGTTTACTTTGGGCATTTTATAAATAAAACGATGTAATATTTCAAAAGTTGAAATTAGTTTTAAAGCTAAACTGAGACTTTTCGGAGTGAGAAAACGGATTTATTTTTACGTTTTGTTGCGGTTATTGTCGTCAATATTTATTAACTTCCATAAAGTCAACCTTAACGAGTTCTCTTTTCGAAACACGGTTGTTGAAATGTCGATTTGTTGAAAGGATTTCGAACATGTTTATTGGAATTGGTTCACGTGAAATACAAGATAGAATGTTATTTTTGAATATTGAGGAAAACAAACTTAAAGTATGTTTATATATACAGATTACGTAAATTACATCGGAACCCTGGCCTCGGATTACACGAGTACAACAAGGATATATGAAAGAGAGAGAAAGAATAATTGTGCGCGGTCATCACTTTGTTTCATCTTAGGGGTGTATACTTATTTCCCGAGACTGGACGAATGGTCCTTTACAGAGAGAATTCACTAGTTGGTGGTATTCAGTATGCTCCCAACATGGAAGGAGTGAGGGTGTTGAAGAAATAAAAAAATACAATCGTTATTACGTAACCTGTACATCTTAAAATTCATTTTTGTCAACATGATCATTTCAGACCAAATTGACAATTTCTAACTACAATAGGATATTATTTTAGCCATTGTAACTTGAAAGAGAGAACCATAATTAATAAACCAAAAATCCCTTTCATTAATAAATTAAATTGAAAAAATAAAATAAGTAGGTAGGTACCTACACCTATTCTTAACATAAAATATAAACTTCCTGAAAAAATAAAAATAAAAATCCATTCTAAAGGTGAACATAATTTTAATGAATTAAGTGCTCAAATAAACCACCTTCCTGTGCCAGACAATAACCAAATCTGTGATAAAGATTTGATCTCATATCTCTGAGATTATTTGGCGTAATGCTGGCACAAACGTGCTGTATTTTCACCCTCGAAAAAAAGTCAACGATAACGAGACAAAAATATCATTTGTACAAATTAATCTGCGCTTCTGGCAACAGCGGTTCAAATAGGGGGCAATGAGCATTCGGCCAGTCTCGGGAAATAAGTATACACCACAAAGTACACGCCTTAATGACCGCGCATAATTATTCTCTCTCTCTTTCAGCTGTTTTTCTGTCGTACTTGTGTAATCCGGACGGTTCCAATGTAATTTACGCAATCTGTATATACAGTACAAGGAATATTCTTTGGTTACATGGAGTATAATACAGAGTAGGAGTCAATGCGATCCAAAGAAAAAGTATAAATTATTTTTCTTTAACAGGATATCTTAAACAGTGAAATAATTATTCACTTGAATTAAGACGTCTGTTGTTGTCGTTCATATCTTGAATTTATGATCTATGATCAACTAATCGAATAGTCGTGCCATTGGCAAGTAAAAAATTGAAATTCTCATATCTAATATACGAATACGAATCGCGCGTGCGCCTCTCGAGGTGCGAAATTATTTACATTTCAAAACAATACGTTAGTTTATTTAAAACATTAAAAGTATCATGGTGAGGTCAATTTGAAAACGAAAGCAGGCCGGACGTGTATGTTTAAGGACACTATATATGTTGATGAAACAGACGAGACAACATCATTATCCAATTCATTTTTGATTCATTACTAATTCAAGTATTTAGTATATATTTATTCAAGTGTAATGACAAGTTTAGTTATTATGACTGGTCACATTTAATTTAAATGGTTATACCACCAATAAGCTAATATCCCAGTGACCCACGTAGATTTTCTACTAGTATTTGAGAGGGCTCCCAAAGGACCAGGGATTCCACTAGTTATCGTGGAAGCCCACCAACTCATTTGGTTCGGACGTTTGATTATGGGCCATGTTATATTTCACATTCGCTTATGATATCCTGTTAGAGAAATAGAGTAATACACTGAATTTATACTTGTCGCTTAAGGTCTTTGTGTAACCAAAGAATATTCCTCGTACTGTATATTAAACTTTATACAATACAAGAAAGGAAGCAGTTCAATATTTGTACACGGATCATCTTCAGAAAGAAGTTGCGGTTGTATATATCGAGCAGTTGGAAACGTGAGAGAGAGAGAGATCTAGAACTGGTTACCACCCCCGCATAACATCGTTATATGACTGTGTATACCCGTAAATAACCTCAGAGTATTTGTAGGATCATAAAACGGCGGACGGTATTCTGAAGGTCCTCGTGTTCGTGTATATTTTATACTCGAACACTTTGCAGGAACGGTGCAGGAAGTTCATCCGTAATACTCGACTGCAACGTGCAGAAGGAGCCGATGACTCTTTGGACTTCCTTGGTAACTCGCATTTGGCACTTTCCTCTTGATCGCATCCAGCTACATTAAGCACTGAATTACCATGAATCACCTCCTGAGAAACTCCAAGATTTTAGGCAGCTTTGAAGACAACTCGATAAAGGTTTCTTCAACTACATTATTGAAAGTATACGTCGTACTTTTTTTCAATATAAAATCTGACCCTTTTTACTTTTTTTACAGTTATTTGTTACCGCCCTTGATTGTGCGGAATCGTTTTTAACGAAAATTGAAAAACGTCTTTATAATACCCATTTTTTTCGCTTAGTAATCAGTTCTCAGAAACCAATAAACTTTTAACTCGACTTGCAGATATGAAATTTTTCCGTTGTCTGATGCTGGAAGAGAATTTCATTGTTTCCGTGCAATCCTAGCACGGTTACAAGTTTAGACCTCACAAGTAAATGCCATTGTGGTATTTTTGAGAAAAGCACAAGGAACAAAGTAATTATCAAACAGCTCGTGGAACATTTTGGATGTTTCGGCTCAGGCAGCAATATACAAATAAAACGTAAATTGTTAATTATTTTGAAAAGGTCACACGGAAATGAGATGCGATTTCCACAGTGACATGTAAAACTAGTTTCTCTCTCTGAGCTGGTCGGAAACTAGCACGAAGTAAAGGATGCCGTAGTTGTTCGAAGTAAACTACGTGTACCTTTGCTATACTACGGCACCGTGTGAGAGATCAAGCAAACATTCGTACAAATGCTAAATATTGGCCTATTCGCCAAATACACGTAGTGTCTAGGACCGGCTTAACAAAACGAAATAGTGATAGAAGCAATTATCAAGAATAAACGATGAATTTCGAGTAAACTTTTACTCCAATCGGAACGGTCTAGTTTATAGGAATCCGAACAATTAAATTAAATCAGATACAATGAATGACAATGGTGCTGTAGATCTATCCGTCGTTTTCATTTATTCTTTTGTTGGAATCAAATTGAATTCGAAGCATTTCATCAACAAAGAGATAACACGGCTTTAAAAGCATCTCAAATGCTTCTCCTCCATTCATTTCGATTCAATATTCTTCAATAATGAGGGCAACACTGTTTCAACGAGATACACTACTATTAATAAGACTCTAACAATGTTATAGAAACATTGGGTAACTTGAGCTGATGATATGAGGATACATCATTTTTGCATTAATTCTATTTTGATATGGATGTATTTTAAAGGATAACAAAGACTATTTTAGATAAAAAAAACAAAGGGATCATATATCGTAAAGATAGTTACAAAACGTACGTGGTTTATAAAGGCTAGTACCTTTTCCTTTCCGGTCAAACTATAATAGGTTAACTCTTGAGGTTCCTGGTCCTGAACCAGTGAATGAATATGAAAAGCTGCTACACGTGGTTGTACATGTCGATGGATTCAAACTAAACATCAGACGTACTGGAACACAGCAAAACTCCTGGTCAAAAAACCCTCGCTGACTAACAATATATTAAACCACAGCAGGGTACAGATAAGGAAAGTAGCAGGAGTACTCACCGGTCATACAAAACGCATAATATATAGATATGGAGGAACCTATCTATGCATGGAAGAGAAGAAAACTGCCTCACACTTTGTCTTCGAACGTGAAGTACTATCTCATTGATTATAATATAGACTCATAGGACTGGAGGACTTTTCTAAGAAGGACCTAGTGAAAATACTGTTGAGTCTGATAACGCCTACTGGTCATTTCATATAAACGGAATAGCCCAGAGCACAAGAAGCCTAAAGGTCGAGGTGCCGAAGACCCGAAGCCAATGTATGAGGAGTGCAGACCCAAAAAGCATAGATTTATTTGGAGAGCAAGGACTGAACAAAGTAATAAGAACAAAAAGATTCGCATATACAGCAGATTCCAGATACCAGGAGCGCAACAACGAGGAACATCAAGGAAAGAGGTGGTGTAATAAAGCAGCTGAATACCTAATAGAGAAAGAAGTACTGGAGGACTGGGAGGCAAGAAGGCTAATATATAATTTAATATTCCCAATATTTTTTTGTTACTAACCTCAATACATTACCTACTTCTTTGAATTTCTTATTATATATCCATCTGGTACAGTTCCCAGAGTCTGCTCATGTGGCATAAACAGTAGAAAATAATGTAGAATTGCTGTTAAAATAAAGCATCCAATAACGACTGGTTTTTATTTGAAGCACTGTCTCATTGGAGATACAGACTCCTAGGTATAGAGTATCAAAGAGAGGATTACTCGAAGAACGTCCTTGTAAAAAGACTATTGAGCCTGATAAGGGATATTGGTTTCATTACATAAACGGTACAACCAGAAGCACAAAAACTGTAACCACTTGGCACTTCCATTAAGAGTTTTCTATTATTAGTTTGTTAAAATTTGAAACCAATTGAAAAAGTATGTACTTTTTTTATCAACTTGATCCAAAAAAATCCATTTAATGAATAAACATTCAGACTTGTCCACCTCAACGCTATTAATACGCTTTCAATTTTTTACACATGACCGCTAATTCTCCCATATTATTTCGAAGAGCTAATGTGTTTGAATAATTTTTTTTATAATGACCATATAATATATTATTCCTCGTCATTCTGCTCCAATTGTTATCAACCGAAACTCAAACAGGAACTCAATTTAGCCTTCTGTTAATTAAAATAATCTAGTTTTCTCTGCTTAGCGTTTTAATTAATAAAACTGTTGGTTCATGCATCTCATTTTAATTACAAAAGTTATATTATTTTGAATGTTAGTTACGGCGGTTACATCCTCGAATGCACAATATAATTATTATAGGACAGTTTGTTTAAGATGATGAATATTTTCAGTTAAAATCAAAGATATCTCTCATATTTTTAGAAGATTCTGCAACCTGCATCATTTTCATCAGGTTTGCATCAGGTTTCCGCAGTTTTACAATCTACTCTTTCCCCCCAGAATGATTTTTGATTGACCTTCTTTGATTGTGTCAGGAAAACTTCCGGAGATGACGTTTAGGGTCAGGTTCTGGTGCACCAGGTGTTCGGAGGTCAATTTGAACATTATATTCGTGATCAGCGGCCTCGAAAACCCCCGAGTACCCGATCCGGGCGAGTTATGACCCTTATTTATCAAAAGGCCTCCCAGATAATGCATTTTTCGCGTGCACTTTGGCCTGCAGCGATGCAATTTTCGGTCTCCGGGGAAAATCTACCCAGGCACATTCCGAGATAATCGTTTTGGAAGAGAATGCAGAAAACCGCATCCCGATCCGACCTTTGGCATCATTTTAAGAGCATGGTATCCACTTCCGCAACGGTTGACGCGACTAACTATATAAGATAATCCTTTGTGGAACAATGTGTCCTGCAATCCTTCGTCTCCCAGTTGCAAGTTGCACTAGTTCCCAATGAATGAGATTTGAGTGAAACAATTTGGTGGTAGCAGTTGTAGACACAACTGGTGCCATATGGTTCAGTCATATCAGTTAAGGTTCTTTATGTAGGCTTTTTTTTTAAAAAAAAGGAGCCGTCCCTTCGCCGGCATCACCTCAGCCTCTTGGGCTTATTGTGAATCCTCCTAGTGTTCTGACTACAGCCTATTCAGCCAATCCGTTCCCTGTATTACAGGTCTATCTAGGCTTGCTTGGAGTTGCAAACAAAGTTGGAAGCAGCTTGCAATAGACAATAGATGAGAGTACCGGATACTGAAGAAGGAAAGAAGCTTTTCAGAGAGGACAAGGTCCTCTACTTTCCATGGGCAGTAGATTGTTAGAACTGCAGATCCGTTTGCTGAACGTCTAAGAAGTATTAATGTTCAAGAACGGGTACTTTCTTTATAGACTTTACGGGACTCAAACTTAGTGTCTTGTATGTATGTATGTTTAATGGGGGGACATTCACTAAGACCTAAAAGATCTATTGTGTCCCCTTACTTCTACTTAGTTCCTGAGGAACGTCTCAGAGGCTAGTAGCTCCTTTAGTCCTATTTCCCTGGAGAGTTTTAGGATATTAGGATTCTGAATTGCTGTGTAATTCGCAATTATGTGGATGGAGGTTTCTTCTTCCAAGCCACAGACTCTACATTCTTCTTCCTCCACTATTTTGAGCTTTTTCAGGTGCCCGTTCAGGCGGTAAAGTCAAGTTTTACTCTGACTTATGCATTCATTTGATCTCAACAGGTTGTAGTAACATCAGAATCTTTGATTGTCTAAGCTCTACTCAGTGTCTCAGTCATTTTATATTTATTCTACTAGATCGTCCATATTGTTTACTTTGTTTCAAGATAAAAAAACTGATATGACAAATGAAACACAAGATATACCTAAATTCGTTCTTTTTTCACGGAATCCCAAAAGCTATTTTGATTACAGCGATTAATTCGGATGCTTGTATAAGGTATGACATACCTGAATTCAAGTAGCAACACAAACCGTAGTTTTAGAGCTTACATCGATGCAAAGTGATAAATTGCCCTAATAAATAATATGAATTAATTTAGGTTTGTTCCTGCTTGAGACGAAATTTTATTGATTCCGTCTATATGAATTATGTCGAGTTGTACAGAACAAGTCAGGAATTATTTTCAAAACGATCACTTTGAATAATCACATTACATCGCTTATAACTTGCAATTCTATTGACACAATCCTGGGATTAATATTAATTATAGAATATCAATCAAATTTTAATACAATTCTTCTCCGTTATCGGCGTTATAAATCAAAGTTGATTTATTACAGGGAGCTACAAAATTTAATTGTTTTTTTTTCGCAGGAATTAGTTTGGAGCAAGAAAGTGAAAATATAGTTCTTCTTGTGAGGAAGCCTATAATCCGTTTTGGAGCTATCTATAGCCTGATCACACTTGTTCAAAGTGCTGTCTCATCTACTGCTTTTTGGGATACCACAAAATAGTTCGGGTCCGATAAAGCTTCTTCTTTTTCGACACTATCTGAATCTCATTTCCTACAATTCCTTCATGTCCTGGCTTCCACAACAAAGTTACTTGTGATTGTTTGCAGCCTGGCTTCCTGAAAATTCTGAAGTTTTCTTATCTCCATAGTAATGTTGTGTCTGTCAGTTTAATTCTGTTCATATCTTTGTTGGTCTGTAATGATAATATTTTTGGTTGAATTCCGGCCATGGTTCCTGGACGATGTCTTGCTGGTTTCATTTTAAATTTTTCCATATAACCTGGTATCCTGACTAAAGTCTGTTGTAAGTACCCAGCTTTTGCAGGATTTCCAAGCAATCCTAGACAAGTTTAGAGTTGGCTTGCTTGGTATTGTTATTTATAGATAGATGTACTTGATGAGGAGAGTAATCGGACTATTCATTGCGACGTTTTCAGATCTATTGTGGTCCGAATCCGAAGTCCGAATCTTTTCAAGTAGCCAATCATACTGGAGACTGAATCTTTCATGTTATTTCTTGCCGGTGGCTTCTGATCTTCAACTCAGTGGTGAATCGCCGTTCTTAGAAAGGATTATTGTACCAACACCTATTTTTGCGTTACAGATCTAGCTGCGCCTTGTATAAAAATGTGCAGTGGAGGCATTTGTCGAACTCTTCGTATTGCTCCAACTTCTGTTATTTGTAAATTGTATTTTGCTTTCGAAAATTAGTTTTGAGTAGTTATGATGAAAAACCCGACACATAATGGCTTAATTAGCTATATTTATTGATATCTAAAAGGTCCAATTTTACGGCATTAATTTATATTTCCAAAAGGGTGGTAGTGAATTTCTTTCCATTTGTGAATGGACAAAATATTAATCAAAAGTTACTAAGGCTTAAACCTAGATTTATGTTTGACACATTTGATAAATGGTTTCGGTATTAATTTCCAAATATCGGAGTTTTATCCAGGATATTCAGAAAGTCAATTAATCGGTATATAAACAGTTTAAGCTCTAAAATATGAGAATGCCACAAACAGCAAATAAGCGAAACTTTTAAAAAATCTAATTGCATATTTATGACAGAATAATATGAAGTTATTAATAACACATTCGGTGAAGAAAATAAACCAACGAAAATGTATCAACCTTTATCCGCTCTTTGCACTTGTTACATAATATATTACTTCCTACATAGTTCTTTACACTCGTCTTTTACATAATATAGCTTTCATTTTTCCTTTTGTTCGGGATCACAATATATATCAGCGGTTTTTATGGATGTCGAGAAAAAATTCAATGTACCATTTATCCCAAAACGAGTCTCTAGGGACGCTACAATACCGACATGGACTCGTATGCCGGTAAAAGTCTTAGCTCAAGCTTTAGCATGAGATTTAGTTCATACAACAAAAACTCTCTCGCTGAAGAATGGTACACAAGGGATTGTAAATTAGGGGAAATACCTCCAAAGGTGATATTACAGCATTGGTGTGTCCTGAGGGGTTTTTATCATTTAATTGCTTCTAATTATTCCTGGAAAAGAAAAAGGTACAAAGTGTTTTACATCGTTTTAAAGATGTTTTTGTGCCGATTTGTTTGAGACATCAAAACTTGTTTCCAATGTGATCTTTTGGCAATTAGGACTCTGGAATATTCCTGAAATTACTATTATAAAAGCTTGCCCAGTTCAATATTGACAAAGGATATAGAAGGCAAAGGATTATCATAATGTCTGATAGTCAAGCAGCCATTAAAGCGCTGAGTTCTTGTGTAATCAGTTCCAAAATGGTGTGGGAATGTCTAGGCAAACTTAATGAACTAGGCGAGAACAATATAGTCACCTTACTGTGGATTCCAGGACACACTGGAATAGAAGGAAACGAAATAGCAGATGAACTAGCGAAGAGGGGGACTGAAATACCCTTTTGGGGGCCGGAACCCTTTTGCGGAATCAGCTCCAATATAATATTGGAAGAAATAGGTAAAGCCGAAGAAAAGAGAAGATCTGACAATTGGAAAGATCTAGTAGGGCTTAGGCAATCAAAGATTCTTCTGGGTGACTACAACCTGTTGAGATCAAATGAATGCATAAGTCAAAGCAAAACTGCACTAAGAGTTTTAACAGGAATCCTAACGGGACATTGTCGCCTGAATGGACACCTTAAAAAGCTCAAAATAGTGGAGGAAGAAGATTGTAGATTTTGTGGAATGGAAGAAGAAACCTCCATCCACATACTTGCGAACTGCACAGTATTTCAGAATCCTAGGGCACAGTACCTGGGAGACTACTGGATAGAAGAGGGACAGTTACCTAAGTTGAGGCCTGCAGATATCCTAAAATTCCTCCGGGAAATAGGACTAAAGGAGCTACTAGTATCTGAGACTCTCCTCAGAAACTAAGTAGAAGTAAGGGGGCACAATAGATCTTTTAGGTCTCAGTGAATGTTACCCCAAAATACATACATACATACATACATTATAAAAGCTTGGGATTCCTTGGTACAAGTCCTCATGCTTATCACCTCTGCCAATTGCTCAAAATATTATAACCTGTGCTTGAGGTATAAGACGAAGAATATAATAAATTAACGGTTGATCCTGATGATTCTGGTGAAGATATTGAAACATACTTAAGTATTAAATTATTGTCCTTGATAAGTGTGAAAAATTTCAATTCATTCTGACTTTTTGAAGCCAACGAAAATGACCTTAAAACGTTGTCATTGATCCTTTCGGACGTTACTGCGTTTGAATGCCGTTTACTACGGCACTGTGTAAAGAATAACTGACAGCGGAGAGCATTGTAAGCGAACCGTAGTAGTGCATGGTGTAAAATTTGTCCTTTACTTTGCAATTTCGCCTGAAAATGAGAATTTAACTTGTCTGACGTAGACAAAGGAAATGTAACTATAAAACTTTGGAGTAGTCTAAGCAAGTTTCACCGTCTACTAAACCATGAGAAACGAAATACATGCTGCGTAAAGGTAAAGTTCATTCAGAGAAATTAATTGAGCTGCGGGTCGTGAGAAATATCAGGAATATTTTATAAGAAGCACAAACACCTTTAAGTATTTGAAATGTACCAGAAGTCCTTGCAAAAATTTTGTTAAGCTGGAAAAAAAATTTTAATACAAAAGAAAAAAGTAGATGACTGCTAGATAAGAGAGTCCTTATACCATCAGGATTTTTAATCCACTCTATGAAGGACATTACATCGTCCAATAACAAATATCTTCATTTACCTTGGAAGTTTTTTTGATTCTCTACAATCATCATTAGATTTAGCAAAGAACAAGCGCCCGTAAGCAGATTATTTAGTGAGTTGTATATGTATATTGAACTAAACAGTGAGTTGGAAATCAACCCCTTGATTAGTTCGGACACACCAGTCAAGGGCCACGAGTTCTCGGTTCCGAGTTCAGTAGTTCATATCAGGCTCAACTGTCTTCTCACTAGGTCGTTCTTGGAGATATCCTTCCTTCAAGGGAGTTCCTTGTAGTTTAATCTACAATAAGACACTGCTTCACATTCGAAGACAGTGTGTGAGGCTGTTTGCATGTACAACCAACAGATAGGTTCATCCATGACGATATTTCATGCAGCACTATACAGGAGTACTATTGAGGAAAGAGTTTGAGGATTGCACTCGTTTGGAATTGCTTGGAAACCATAGAAGAGCTTGGCAGTAAAAAAAAAACTGTCCTTAGGCCACTTAGATTACACGATCAACGAAAAGGTAGACTCCATTGGTCCAGAACCTTTCTGTTATAATATTTTGGTGTATGAAAGTAGCAGTACTCGGATAAAAAGCAGTCTCGAGAATGGTGCAAAGAGACAGGCCAAAGTGTGCTACTGCGAAGGACAAACCAGGCTAAGGTACAACCCTCCCAATATATAAAGGACCAGGGATTTGGTATAATGAGTCTAGTAACAAGGTTGGGTCTAGATAAGGAACTTTAGCATAACATGAGACGAATCCAAATGTAGTAATAATTCGAATGGTTTTTTCTTTTGCCAAATTTTTGCCACTTTAGGACCATGTGCCTAATCCTGAATCCATCACTGTGAAAACCTTGACAATATATTTTTGTTAACTAGAAGTTATTTTGTGCTTGCCAAGAAAACTTCTTGAAACTTCGAATTATAGTATAAGTCTTGAATGACTTCTCGTGTATTGTACAATTTGCTAGCGAGACCGGAATTTTGCAAGCAGTCGAAAATAACAGAACTCTGTAATTCAGAGTTTAACTGATATTTCATAAATTCTGAGAAAATAAATGACCTGTATTATTGCTACGTTTAAATTGGATGGGTTCGCAACTTAAATGAATATGTATTAACTACAGAGTTTTACCTTCTCATTCATACGTAATTCAAATATCACCCAAAGGTAATATCGTTGGGTTTCATTTAATTTTATGGATAGTGCATTGGCGTACCTTTTAATTGCTACGTATATTTTTTCTTTTACCTTCTTAGAAAGTGCACAGTTTCCTTCTTCCTTAGGTTAAAGGGGTTAAATTTTTCAAAAATAAGGAAAAATATTGTATTTTCATACAATTAATATAAATATTCAAAATTATTTAAGTGATATCCTCAAAACTTCGGTAATTTAACTAAAATTTTACATTTCCGAATGAAGTTAAGCACTTTTGCACATTGCAGCCAACGAAACTCATAATTAAAGAAGTTCATTCAATATTGTGTAGATTATCCTCTTAGTCGCACGCCTATGTGAATTATATACAATCCTGATATATTCCTCCTGCATTAAATCGTTTATAATTGTAATAAAGGTGTTATAACTAATAGCTAGCTTTAGCGATTTTACATAATTCAAAGCCGTAATACATTGTTTTCTCGTATGCAAATAATATAAATTATACCGTGGAAGAACTAACACAAATTTCATTCTGTATAACCGGGGATTACATTTAGATTGTTCGAAGTTTGTTGTTTGTATTAAACGACATTTTCCCATGCTATATTTCATATTAGAAAACTCCATTGTCGAAAAAATACAGATTATCACACAGATATCCTAGCAAAGCTAGGGTCTGAGACTGCATTCACTGCTGCACGTGGTTGTACATTTCGGTGAACTCAAACTTAACATCAGTCGTACTGGAGACACGTGCCAAAACAGGAACACAGCAAACTCCTGCTCAAAAAACCCTCGCAGATGCTGACTAACGAATTTCTAAACCTTAGCAGGGGCCTGAGGAAGCACATGCATACAATCGGCATATATAGGGAGAACCTATCTGTTGGTTGTGCGTTATCTTCGATTGTGAAGCTGATATAGACTCCTAGGACTAGAACATCCGAGGAAGGATTTCTCCAAGAAAGACCTAGGGAAAAGACTGTTGAGCCACTGGTCTCTTCACATAAACGACTCAACCAAGTCTAAAGGCTGAGGTGCCGAGGACTCTAAGCCTCTGACTGGTGTGGTGCTGAACCAATCCCTCAGGATTCTTGATGTGGTCAAGGTTTCTGGAGATTTTCATCTAATTTTTTTCAAACAATGAAAATTTAACTACAATTCATGAATCCATGAATTTATTGTGTGGTAATATAAATGTCCCTCCACCTCCGATATCTATTATATGCCGGGTATAAGCGAGAGCCACTCCTTTTTAGGATCCCCAATTTTCTGATGTCTATAAAACGTAAAATATGTCAAAAACTGCCCCTCAAAATTACTCCAGCCAATTCAGTTTTTGCTGTATTTAGTGATATACGGCTTACATTGTGCCATGGTTGAAATTCTGATAGAATAGAAAATTTACGCGTGTATAGACAGTTTATGGAGAATCGAAGTTCATTTTCTGGCTCGTGGAAAAGGATCGAGTTTTATATGTTCCCGAATAATCGAACGTAGATTGAAAAATATTACAAAGTTTTGTTTATTCATTTCAGTGAATTATTTTCAACTAAATTTAAGAGAAATCTATTTAGAGGTTCTAAAGTTAAGGCAGAGCAATGTGCGAAGAAAACTGGTGGTTACTAAAAAATAGTCATAGGGTTATATATACGAGGCACCAGTTTTTGAATACCCTCCTCATAAAATTCTGCCGCCTGACTTGTTAACCACTGTATCACAAATGTTTTGACTTCGTAATCTTCAGGTGTTTCTTCAAGTGTAGGAACAAATGGTAGTCTCTGAGCGCCAGATCAGGGCTGTATGGAGGATGATCTAGAGTTTCCCATTGAAACTCTTGAAACTCCGTTCTTCATCATGCACATTTGTGCGGCTATCTTTAAATGCTCTCACCCATTTCCTTACCATTCCATCACTCATAATGTTTTGTCCGTAAACTTCACAGATCTCACGATGAATATCGATCGGTTTCACGCCTTTAGCACTAAGAAATCGTATAACAGCCCGTACTTCACAATCGGCGGGACTCACGATTATCGGAGGCATCTTAAACACTCAGTAAACAACGTATACAATGAAGAATCACACTGTAATGGCATCAGTGCATAGACAAGAGATGTAGGTAACCAGCGCGCATGCACGGAACGCTGACCGTAGCGCTGCGGCAGCGAAATCACAAAACGGTACTTACTTAAAAAACATGCCTCGTACATATGGTTCGTTAGTATGGTGGCCAAAGATCCGAAAGCTAATTGGCATCCAAATGCCTGGTATCTATGAGAACAGCTCCAGCAGCCCTAATAGTTTTGCTGTCTACATATAAGCGAAGCCAGATCAGTGACCAATTGTTTGACCAAAGGAGGGCAAGCGCACAAAAGTAGACTACTTGGTAAGATGTGTACCTAGCTACACACAGAATTGGAAACCGACCCTATAATGGGAGTGTCATCAGATGAAATGCTTCCCAAATAAAGCTTTAGGAAAAACTTTGAAACAAGGAAGGAAGGACTTGCTACACAAATAACTCGAAAACCGAGGAAAGTGTATCTTTTCTTGATCCTTACCATTAAACCATACAGAATAATAGTAGATAAATGCAAGGCTTTATTCTTAAACAGTCCTTTGGACCATTTTCCTACAAATTTTGGCCACTTTAGTAACGAGCAAGGAGAATAGGTCCTCGATATAGGTAAACAAGAGATTACTCCTGCTGGAGCTTGAAACGAGACCTACCACAAGCATCATTCAAACCTCTACAGAAAAGTTACTTAGCTTTAAAGTAGTTGTGTGTAATTATTTTCTGATATAAAAGCCGACATATTATACACGAAATACCATAATACGACCTAGCAGTTCCTGTTTGAATAAATCAATGTTTTAAAATAAGATAAAAACTGCCCATATCAACTAGTGTATAAAAAAAACGACTTCTTTGCCAAGTCCTGTCTACTATTTAGTAGCCTTTCTTAGTGCCATTCTACCTGCTTACAATGGATACGTATGTGAAAGCCATTAACTTTTTAACGCTGGAACACATTGGAAGCGAACCGGACTTGACAACGAATAAAAAAAAACATTGTCGTCGTCGTTGGGGCCACTTTGTTCACAAAGGATTGATTTTAGAGTCAGGCGTAATAAATCGATCAAATCTACTCCTTTATAATCAACATCGTTTTACAATTTGCCAGGATTCCTCTAAAAGCGGCAATGAATAATGTACGCATTTATTTTTTTTGTTAAGTTGGGTCATTTCATTTAGTCTAAAAGGAGTTTGTGAATACCACGCTTGCAATTTTCTATTCAAAATATTAGTGAATAAAGTCAACTTGATTATAGGAATCTACTTTACAGAAACCTGCATCTGATGTTTTTGGAGGTTAATAGTCCATCCATCAATAATATCAGTAACAGCAGATGGAGATCTGTGAGCTGCTAACTAATGACTTAAGGTAGCCCCATAATCAGAAATTACATGTATTTAATTTTGGAGATTGAAGAGGCCAGTGTTGCGGCTCTACTCGTTTAATCCAACGGCTGGGATAAGTCGCATCTAGGTAACTAACAAAAATGTACTGGAGTACCATCGTGCATGAACCAAATGGTTTGTCTAATATTTAGTGGGATGTCGTCAAGTAGTTCAGAAATATTACTTTGCGGAGAAAACTGGTGGTGTAAGCAACTCCATTTAATGGCTGAGGAAAGAAATGTGTGCCTACTGTATGGTGGAACAACATTTTGGACACGGTGCTCTACACACTGACAAGCATAGACAAGAAACACCGGTTTATGAGCTCTCCAAATCATCCAGAACGCTCGTGGCCATTTGAACATTGAGACACAACGCGAAAATTCATGCCATTTCGGTATTTAGTCGGCCTTTTTTTTCGCTTAATCAGCGTTTTCGATATTTGGGCGTAACAGATGTACTTCAAAAGTGTACTGTAAACAAGATTTTTGGAAATTCGCCCTTTTCAAAATCTCTACAGAGATGTATGGCTGATATTTAGGGTGTTAGCAATTTTTCTAGTGCTTGTTTCTGGGTGTTGATCGATTTATTTCCGAATATTTTATCCTTAGCCTTTTAACCACGTAGAAACGAATGAATTGCTAAAGTGACACTCAGTATCAATGGGTGATATATTGGAGGGGGGTGGACTGAGGAAATTTTGTCATAGGAAAGATCCATGAATTAAGAAACATCTTTTGTATTTATTAAAAAATGAACTATTCACAATACAACTTAATTTTTAAATTTCATGTTAATGAGAACTTTCATACTCTCCATCTTTTTTATTGTTGTCCGAAACCTCTTTCGTAACGGTCCGTTTCATTTTGCATTACAGAAAGCTTTATTGAAGTCAAACATTTATATGGCACACAAAATAACGAACACAAAGCTTGCGGTCTGCAGCAGCAAAATTGTTTTCTATTGAGTGAATCAAAGAAGGAACGAACATTAATTGGAATATTCTTTTAAATGAAACACTGACGACTCTGAAATGAAATTTAAACTAGAAATTAAATGAGAGGTCACGAAATCTCTTACATAATATTGACTTGAACAAAGCTTGATGAAAGGAATAATGGGAGGATTCACAGGCCTGCATTTTCTGCAACCAAATCCATTATTGGATTAGATTCCATATATACCAGTTTAATTCACTTTTATCTTTTATAAAATAATATTCCAGTTCAAGTGTCTGGGCCATTTATGAAAAAACAACAGTAGTAGATGTACTACCAGGTGCTGCAGTTTTTGATATTCCAAATGCAGGACCAGCAAATGTAGTTTTTTGCTATGGTCTCTACCGTTTTATTGCCTACAATACCCTTGTGCACTTGGACTCACTCAAGTTTCACCCTATAATATATGATTCTTGTTTCATGTGTGTTACACAGAAAACCCTTAAAGTAAGTCTGTCTTTTCACTGGTGAACGATTTTTAACTGACCAGTAAGCTCAATAAAAATATCGTCTTACAATTTGTTGCTTATATTTGATTTTCTGGAAAGCAATTTTCCTTGATCGGTGCTATTATCGCATATCGCATATCGCTGTCGTATATGTTTTTCTAAAGAAACCGTTTGTGTAGTAGCATCGTCAAATTGCTATATCAAAATAAAAAGTTCCAGTGGAGTTCAGATTTGCACTGAAGACGATAAGTAGGATACTCATTATTTCAAACTGGATTTATAAACATTAGAGTTCATATTATACTTTTGAATGAAAATTTGATGTAAAACAGCTTTTATCCTATAAATAATTACCCTCAAAGAATGTTACTTAATTTTTTATTTCTACTTCGATACGAGCTCTACCGCAAATTCAATATTCACGATGTTTTCGTTCTTAGAACACTTTTCTTCTTTTCTGGCTGCTATGCTTCGTAACTCAGTTTAACAACTTTTTTTTATAACTATTTGCTTTTGGGATAATCTATTTTGCATACAAATTATTTTTGCTTCAAATTGTTTTATACTTCCATGAAAATTCTAAACTTAATGTTAACGAAAATTCTTTATAAAAGTACGCTAAATTAAATAGATCCTAATTTCAACGCAAAAAAGAATAGCTCTAATGGAGTAAAGGAACATGTAATCCGGAAAACCTGAGCTGGATGTACTGTAATGTGTGTATACTAGTATGGATACTGCGTGCATTAGAATTGTAGAAGGACCTCTGAATAGGTGGTGCTGCTGGTCACTCGGTGGGTCATCTTACAGGAATAAAACAACTACCTGTATCACTGGGACATGTTCTATTTATTACTTAAACTTTACTAATATACATTAACTACTAACACTAATATGAATAATACTAGAATACTAATTAGAATGAATTAGAATACTGTAGAATGAATCGAATGAATTGAATTGAATTGTAATGACCTCTTAAAATACTATCGTTACATATTTATACGACGAGTCAAGTTCACCATTTAGTAAATATAAATAATACTGTTTATATTTATTCACGCTTTGACATTGACTCGTACGTACAACCTTTATATTTATCATTTATAAAACAATTCGTGGTTTATTGGAATTAGCTGAAGGGAATTTATTAAATAATAATTTAAATAATTAATAACTTAATATTTAGGCCAAAAGGCATCACAGTACACATCCATAGTGAGACCAATCATCACGTATGTGACTCCTTCATTAATTACTGCTAAGACCGGCTTGATGAGGGTACTACTGCCAAATATTCTACAGTAATTCAAAAATTATTTGAGTTAGAGTATGTATATAATTGCCTACACTGATAGCTTGGGTCTAGTAACAAACTAAAAGCAATATTAGTTTGGTCAGCAGAATATCGAAGGATTACATTATATTAGATTAGAAATAGAGTGGCTCCTTGATCCTATCCCACTGCGACCTTTGCAGATCTATTGTGGTCCTTCCTATTTTTAGAGCTCGATATCTAGCTTTATTCTTTTTGTTACACCTATTAGCGTGGATACCGCCTCCCTTGCGTCGCTCTCTGCCCTCGGTTTTTCTTCTTCCTGGCAAAACCTACATACGCTGTCATCTGCTAGGCCAATTGTGTGCATATGTTTCCTCAGCATTCCCACCATCATCTTCGTCGTTTCTCGACTTTGACATAGTAGGTCGCATGACAGTTTGGCCGAAGGGCTTTTAAGGAATAGTTTAGCGTGCCTTTGTCCTGGGGTTTTATGCCACCAGTGGAACGCCTGGTTGTTTATCCATTGGTGGATTCTCTCCTTAGTGAGGTTTTTTGCAATTCCACAGGAACCTACCATGACCTTAGTCGCTTCCTATCGAAGGAAGTCAGCAGTTATCTTCAAACTGGAAGATCAAGACATTTATGTGGATTGAATTGGGATAAAGAAGTAAATATTTTTATGGATAATGGTGTAGAACTGAGAAAATAATCGGGTTATAAAGAGGTTTCTCCAGCTCAAGAATACTATCTTAGAACTAATTACCAGTTTTGAGTGAGGAAAATCCATTAGTGATTATATAGGAATATCTACAAACACCAAATTTAGCCTCATTTAGAATCAGTAGCAAACGATAGCTGAAAACACGTTAACAAGATTGAAAGGTATATTCAGTAGTTTTTCAGTATTTTTATTTTTCGAATATTTCAGTGGTGTAAATTGTATATTGTTATTTTTAACAAATGCAGTATGAAATGCGTTGTTGAAATTGAAAATCCGTCTCTAGAGCCGCAAACTATTCTTTTTTCTTGTTTGTGGTTTTGTTTCATTTCTGTTTCATACATTATTCAAATTTACATTTGGAAAACTCTGCATATAAATTTAAAGTGTATTAATTTCCAGGTATGTACCACTTTCTGTGTATGATGTTGGAATGGTGAATAAAGGGTGAGATGTTTTATCTACACGCGTGCGGTAAGTAACTACTTACCGCACTGATTTGAGTGTGCACTAGTGCAGTAAGTAATGTAACAAGAATGATAAAATAAAACGGAATATCAAGATATTTCGCATTATTTTTATTCAACTGAAATAATAACTCCTTGTATTCTACGTCATAAAAAGCTGAACGATTAAATATTGAGATAAAACTTATCGGAGAAAAATGGATTGAAATGAAGCGCGAAATCCAAAAAAGTGTTCCATTTAAAATAACGCATTTAATATCAATATTTTTTTGTTGAGAAAATGAACAAATCGCTTCATTAGATAAATTAAAATTAATACATCGTAAATTCGAAAGCATACTGGAATACTCAATCAAAATTATCCAAAAGTGGAAATTGAATAATCTGTAATTTGATTGCTCGCAAATTTAATTATCAGAATAATGAGATTAACGACAAATTTTAAAGTAGAATTGTAAATTAAAGTGTCAGAATGGATGATAAATTTTCATCAGGATGAGTTTAAGCAAGAATATAATATTGAATACAAAGGGTATTGGTCGTTCAAAATTTTCAAAACTCAATTAATACCTTACGACATTATTTCCGATATCGTTTTCTGTATAGTTTTCAATGTCGATAAAAACTGTATAGTGCCATACGAGCATGTCGTTTTCCATGTCTAATACTGTACAGAAATACCAGTCCAGATTTGCTCAATGATGCGTTGAAAATGTTTATACTTGTCGACGAAAGGTCCGATTCAAACAGGAACTCACATGTGCATAATTAACTTCGATTATGAAATATTTAGTTTGTTAAGGATCATCTTTCGATTCTACTCGTGTTTTGTTTGAACTAGCAAAATGAAAAGCCGAACACCAATTTTCCCAAATAATAATTTCATGTGTACTCCTGATTGAAAAATATTCAGCTACGTCTTTGACTAGAAGAAATAAATAGGAAAAGAGCTCTCTAAGAATGAGAACAGTGCCGAAGCGAAGATTGCTACGTGGTAAATTTTGTCACAACACATTTTCTCATCACCTTCTTTGAAGGTGGTGGGTGACGAGCGGCATCCACCACTGAATACAAAGATAACTTTTCTCAAAACAGAACGTAGACCTTCGATACCTTCATCATGCTTTATAGGAGAAAATCATATTGTGTCTCTAAGCCTTTTTCCTTTAGAAATAAATTCAACGCGGATCGAGGAGGATCTATAACGTAAATGTCGCGTGAATTCCATCAAAGTTTTTAGTATAATAAATGTTGCGATAGCAACTTTATGTGAGAATGGCAACTATACATAGATATTGTATAATTTCTCGCTTTTTGCCTCTATCGGTGTAGTGCAACTAACATCAGTCCTCATAACCGTTAAAATACATCCAGATCTTCTTTTAGAAAATGGGTGGCGATGGTGATTTGGTGTGCACTAGTTAGTATATACTTAATGTTGCTTTTCATTCCAAGTTGCTGACGTCTTTTAGTATAGTAGAAGCAATCTATGAGGATGTCTTGGATGTCAATTGAAGATTGGCAATGTTGGCAGCTTGGCTGGGAGGAAGAGGTCATAAGGTAAAACGGGTATGACCAATACGCAGTCTTCTTGCGACGACCTTCATGTTTCTTCGTCAAACTGTTCGACGGTCGGATGTATTTTCCTTAAAAATGTTACGGAATGGTTCCACTGGTTTTGCCATTTCTTCCGTACAAGTTTTTTGATAGTGAATTTTAGGTCACTAGAGATTTTCAAAATAGTAGATGTAGTGGTGGATGAAGCAGCTTCTTTGGCAAGGCAATCGGCGAATTAATTTCCAGTTATACCAATATTTGAGGGAATCCATATAATGGTGATGGTTGTATCAAGTGGAATAAGGGTTTGATAGGTATCGTGGATGCGTTGAACTAGGGGATGATTTGTGAATAAGTTGTTGATTTATTGGATAGATGAGAGATAGTCCGTGCAAATAGCAACTTGTTGATGAGGGGTTAATCACAGATTGAAGGCTTGGAGAATGGCGAATAGTTCTCCGGTGTGAATGCTACAAGAGGCTGGGATTCGGTATGATCCCACGGCACATTGCCACATCCAATACCAGTCTCGTTAATTGAGGCGTCAGTGAAGAGGATCCGTTCGTATTTCTTTGAATTTAGGATTTCTAGGAAGGATTTCCTTTTGAGTTCATGACTGGTGAACTTGGTGAGTGAGACATTACATCTTGGGAGTATTTTGGTCCAGGGTGAGTTGTGGGGGATGGGGACAGGGCATCCAAAAACGTCCTGAAAACCCTCAACTCCGTACACAATACTGCCATCCGACTTTGTCTAGGCGCATTTTGCTCTAGTTCTGCCGAGAGCCTTTGCATTGAAGCCAATGAACCACCCCTTTGGCTCAGACGTAAATATCTCCTTCTTTCTTATGCTTCCTCGATCTCCTCCAACCCCTCTAATCTAGTTTCCTCTTTAATAACCAGAATACCTCACACTCCTAGCTCCACACCAACCAGCCCGCGCATACTTACCATTCCCCTCCTTTTAAAAACAATAATACCTCACACTCATCTCCTCATTTTTGAAGATTTAGATTTGTTATTTTCAATGAGTTTGGATAAATTACAATCGGTTTTCAAAGCAAATATTCATGTCTAAAGTATGTTAATTGATTATTTTTGTTTTTATCATAAGGAAATATTTGTTCTAAAGTAAGTTTTAGTATCTTTTTATTTATAATATTAAATTTGGATCGTAATCATTATTAATTGCTATTTGTTTTATGATATTTAGTTCTTTGTTGTAATTATTAGTATTTAATGGAACTGTTAAAAGTCTATGTATCATACTATTGAAAGCTGCTAATGTATAATTGATGGGTGGACCGAACTATTATGAATTGTAATGTCTGTATGTGATAATTTGTGAAAAATAGAAAAATCATGTTTATTATTTATATTTGAAATTGTACGGTCTAAAAAGCTTATAGATAGGTATACGGTGAATCGGTAAATTTGATATTGTTATAAATTCAGTTAATGTAAGTAATGAAGCTGTCTAATTGTCTAGTTTTGCCGAAAAAGCTAGCTAAAATGTCGTCCACATATCGGTGCCAGTACATAATTTTTGTTTATGAATACAAACCTTTCCATTAAAATGAACCTAGGTAGGAGAAAAATTAAAAAAGAGGCGGGATCTGTCACTACACTAGTGTCTCTTGCACATGCCTTTTAACAACTCAAAGCAGCTGACCATCAAGTATATTCATCTAACTGTGGAAAAAAGGAAAATTCAATCAACCTGTTTGGTGTTTTGGATCTGAGCTGGTTTGGAGACAGATCCAAAATTAACGTCGTTGCTGGATCCGTCGCTTGGTGCAGTCGACAAAAGACTGAATTCGTTGAGAGTCATAGACACCATGCAACAGAATTTGGTTCATAAGTACAGAGCATCGAATGGGAATAACTCTAAATATGTCACCACGAGAAGATTGGAATACATTTTATTAAAAATTGTGTAAAAACCACTCTTTCAATAAAAGATTTTCTTTTTAGGTATGTATCTTATTATTATACAAACAATTCTTCCACTTTATTTGTCTTTATTACGATCTGGAGAGCACCACAACACAACAACTCGCGAATATTTGTCAAACATGAATTCATGTGTATAAGGTATGCGGAATTTGAGAGTGCTCATGTGCACTATTCAATCTCTAGGTTTTCCGATGAAGCTTGTTTAGTCAAGTTCTCGAGAACGAAACGGAGAGCGGATTTATTATACGTAGAGTAAACTCAATGAGTATTATGTCCACCTGGGCCACTATTAAAGCTACATACAAATACCCATCTGAGTTTGCGAGTGCATTTACATAAATATTCCAAGTGCATGATAATATTCGTTAACATGTATGGTGAGATCATTGTTAATGCCAAATTTTACTCCTGCAAATACCATTGTTTGCTAAAGCTGCATCTAAACTTCACGTATTTCGTTTGCGTACTTTTGGTAGGATGACAAAACATTGTTTTAAATTGATATTATGAAAAAATTCGACAACTGGACAACATTTTGAAGTTTAAGACTACAAAACATTTGTTGTCAATTTTTTTTTAAGGTTTGTTTTCGAAGTGATCCTACAAATTCCCAGGAACAAATAAATTTGACAGCCTACGAGCATGAATGGAATCATCCTTTACTGGAAACTCGCTCCTAGCCTATATTTCCTTAAAGGCAGCAAAGGATCTCTGGATGAGCCGCAGGATTATTGGAAAAACGTAGAATCGGATCTAACTATTTTCAAACCAACTACTGCGTTGGTTTGGAGGAACAAAACAATGCAACTACATCTACATTTACAGAGGATCGCTCTGGAAATGCCTACATGTTTAGGTTAAATTTTTGAAACCGTGTTATCTTGAGATACTGGGGGCTGGAGCGGCCCAATCCAAAAAGGTACCCACGAACTGCGAAACAACATTTCCAACTCTCGCTAGACATAGTTATCAACGAGCGTGAGTTAACACGAAACGAAATGGCTCTAATTACAGGATGGGACAAACGAAGTAGTAGAAATAGGTGCTAATACTAGGATATTAACAACCCTGGAAAATATTCTAACAATATTGCAATCGGTACTATTAGCAATAGATTTTTGTGCCTTAGTATGAGTAGCCTAAAATCCGCATCAAATCCACAATTTTTTTTTATTTTCTCTCACTGATGTTCGTATTCAATACTATTTCCCTTGAGGCGGCGTAAGATCTTTCCAGCTCAAACTCAGTATCATCAATCGATTTCCAGATGAATACATTCTATTAAGATGCCACCAATATCGAATATCAAATAGCCTGAAGACTTTATAATGTTTATAGAACTATTTAAAATATCCTTGGTTCAATAATAGATTGAAAACAGTTTTTACTGAATATATGTACATTGTGGCGTATCACTGACCTTCAGTTATCGAGATTTGAATTGAAAATATAGTGTGTCCCGAAAAAATTGTATTAAATTGGAATCAAACCAGCATTTTCTGAAAATTAAATGAATTTTACCAAATAATATAGTAGTATATACTCTCGTTTACAGTTACGGTTGTTATTTGAATTCCAGAGTACAAGTTTTTCATTGATAAAACGTACAGTTTAAATAATTATTATGAACAACTTTTTCTGAGCGACTGAACATTATCAACCCGTCTAGGGAACAGGTGATGCACCCAGGTAATTCTGGAGAAATCATCTGGTTCACTGACAGTTCCAAAACAAACCATGGCACTGGGGCTGGTATCAAAGGACCTAAAAAGAGAATTATCTTTAGCCTTGGCCGATATACGATTGTGTTTCAAGCAGAGACGATTACCGCTATAGCTTGTATTGATAAGAAAATACAAGAAGAGGATATACCGGACAAAAAATAAAAATATTCACTGACAGCCAGGTTAAGATTAAAGCTATCAGTAACCAAACAACTAGATCTAGACTGGTAAAAAACTGTAAAGAATCCCTCAACAGGCTGGAAAGAGACAACAAAGTGTATCTAATATGGGTGCCGACACATGAGGGAATTGCTAGTAATGAGACTGACCAAGGTCACCTCCATACAAAGAGTTTACAGTCCCAAATCTAACCAGTATTTCATGAGACATTGACATATAGTCCAGTAAATAAAGACCGAGAAACCCCCCAACCTGTTCATCTCATGATTGTCGGACTTTTTTTTTGCAACTTGTAGGTATTCACGGGTAGATTACTCTCTGAAAATATGTCCTCCGCGAAATTTGCGGAAGGGGTTGAAAAATGGCCAATAATCCCAAAAATTGAGTTTTCCGCCGATATCTCCGGAAATATGACACTTAGAGAAGTGGGGTTTTGCAAGGAATGGAGAGCAGTTTATTATCTACAAAAATGATTCTTATCATTTTTGTCAAAAGTTTAACCGTTTTCGAGATAAACGGGCCCAAGCGTACCTTGGATTTCGAGCTGCTGCGCGGCGTCTCCGGGAGCACGCTCCGTGAATGTAGGCGTGGGAGGGCGGGCAAATTGGCCCATAACTTGAGTAAAAATGAATCTTATTTCATCATTCAAAGTGCATATGAAAGGAGGGACCTGTACCTATAACATCGTGTAACTTTTTATTTTTTTTTATTTTCCAGGAATATTGAAAAAACTGGCCAAACTTTATTTTTCCTGAATATTTGACCGCCCTTATCAATCCGTTCATATTTTTTAAAGTAAGCGTAGTTTTACCGAAACCTTTTGGATAATGGGACAACATGTTTTTCTTGGGACGTTTTTTTTTTGATTTCCGGAGTTTTCTGAAAATTCTCGGCTCTACCGCAAATTGATTAACAATGATTGGCAATATTGGTCTTCAATGCACACCATTGGATATCTGAAAATGTCCTCTTTTCGATGGTTTTTAAAATTTTTGGCCAAGTTTTTTAGTTTTCCAGAAAATTTTTGCAAGCCTTTTTTGCAAGAAATATTGATCCAGGGACAAAAATGATGGGGACCATTTTTGTAGGTAATGAACTGTACTTCATTTCTAGCAAAACCCCACTTCTCTAAGTAGCATATTTCGGGAGATATCGGCCAAAAACTGAATTTTCGGGATCATGTGCCATTTTCCAGCCCCTTCGCAAATCCCGCGGAGAACATATTTTCAGAGAGTAATCTACACATGAATACCTACAAGTTGCAAAAAAAAAGTCCGTCAATAATGAGATGAACAGGCTGGTGCCTTTATTTACTGGACTAATAAATTACCAAGTGTCAAAAAGAACAATTTAAAATTAAACATCCAATATCAAGCTTTTAAGTTTAAACTGGTTTAACTTCAATAGAATGGATGATCCATACTAACTCAAAATTATACATGGAATACAGCCATTTCTTTTCATTTTTTTTCTTATAAAAACCAATAGAAATTTATTTCTTTCCTCACCTTCCCATTTGATTTCAATTCTATTTTTATATGTTTTTATTATGAATAGTAGTACATGACAATAATACATAGACTTCGATTTGCTTCAAATTTGGTCGAACTCCAACTAAAATTACATGACCCCTAAAATATTTTCAAAAACTGAGCAAACAAGCCATGGAGCAAGTAGTCCAAATTTAATGTTATTTTATTGAAAATAAACATCCCGAAAGTTTTCCGTTGCTCGACTAGAAAGATTAATTTCCAAAAAAAAAAAAAACAACTGGAACATTGGCTAATTATAGATACAGTTCTAATTTTCCAGCTTCGTTAACTTACTGGTGTAATTTTCTAGAGAACCACTTCATTTTATCGCTCTGAAAGATTGAACGCCGTGAAACTTTTGTGCGAGCACAAAACATTGTTTAAAACAAAAACTTCAATATAGTGTGCAGGAAGTTTAGAAGAAAACTCTTTAATATTGAGAATTGTGTGCGAGAGGTATGGTACGTTTTCCGCATTTGGTCGATTACTCTTTGTGGTTTCAAAATATATCATATCAAGCTTCAGAAAAATAATAAATAAATGAAAATTATCAGTATTGTCATTATTTTTGAATAAATGACAAGCAAAGCGAACAGCCAGTAGTAGCTGCGAATTTCGCCCTTCAAACGCTTCAATAACGCTATATAAAATTCATTGTTGGTGGTATTTCCCTTTTCAAGATAGTCGATGAATATTACACTACGTACATCCCAAAATACCGAGGACATAACCTTTCCAGATGATTGTTGTACTTTCGGCCGTTTTGGACGAGGTTCTCCAGTTGCTATCCGCTCAGATGACGATAGCTTTGATTCTGGAGTGAAGTGATGGATCCATATTTCACCCATTGCCACATATCGACGCAAAAACTCTGGTTTGTTTCGTTTAAACATGGTCAAACACTGCTCGGAAGCAACAACACGTTCTTGTTTTTGGCGAGCAAACGTGGAACCCACTTTGAACAGGGCTTTCTCATAGACTATTGCTCATGCAATATAAAGCGCAACTTCATTTTTCGATCATTCAAAACGATTTTGTCGATTTTTTTGATGTTTTCTGGTGTTACCGCCTCATTTGGACGTCCACTGCGTTCCGAATCATCGGTCACTCTACGACCACGTTTGAAGTAAGCAAACCATCGTTTTATTGTTGTTTCTGACGGAGCGAAGTCCCCATACCACTTTTCAAACATTGTTTCGGTTGAAAGGTATTTTTTCCCAAAAATCAGTGTCAAATTAAAACAGGAAAATGTTTAGCGTCATTCTTACCACAATAACTCACGAACTAATGAATAGAGTAATATGAAATTTCAACAGCTGTCTTTTTAAGGATAGTACCAACTGAAAAATAGGCGATTGCAACAAAACTAGAGCCATCTATCTGTTAGGACCGGGACCATGTGCTATGTATCAATAAGCACAAAAATCTACTTAAAAAATTAACTTTGACGAAAATGTATGAAATGAAAGAAACGATGTCACAACAAACAGAAGACTGGTAGAGAGGAGCAAAGTGACCAAAGTTGAAGAGTACCTACAAAATAAGATTGGACGTCCATATTAATGTTGAAAATTAATTTAGTTTATGTTTGTTGCAATAAATTGATAATCCTGTAACTTGGAATATAACTTTTAATTACTGAAATTTCCTCTGCCTCTCTGCACTCTACGATCTTACCAAAATTAACCTAACCAAAACCTCAGGTTTTAATTCAAATATTCAAAGACTAAGGAGAGCAAGGATTGAACTCACTTAATCTCAATGTTTGATATTAAATTATGTAATCAAACCGAATTACCCTGTTATAATATAATTTCCTTTAATAAATGAATTTCACTGTGTACCATCAATCAACAAGCAATTATTGGTTAAACATTTTTCATTAGTGATATTGATTTATCTTGGAATCTATACCCTTACTACATGAAATATTCCATAATTATCATTAATGATATTTGCCTGTGGGAATTCCTATTTACCCGACATTTTTTGCGTACACCTTATATCTATCCAGGCTTATGAGCTAGGTCTGTAAGCAGATCAGGCTATAAGTAGACCTGTTTCTGGTATTGAAGACATTGGCGAACAATTATCTTGCAATACCGCCGCCTCATCTGCAGAATCAGCCTTGTCCATTTTGCTCATCTTACAAAGATTGTATCTAAGTTTAAATTTGTAAGGCTGCAAGAGCAATTTAGCGTAGTGGGCAGAAAGCTGTAAAAACCTTTTTGTCTGTATTTGGCCTGTTTTCTTTTCCAGACTCTTTTAGATTCACAACTTGTAGATTTCAAAAAATTCAATGTAGCATCATTTTTTATTAAATCATCCCAAAAAAAACGAAAATATGTTGCACCAAACCACGCTACTACTTCGAATATGACCTTCCGAAAAGAAAACAAACTAAATGTTTTCCTCTTTATCTAATACCTTGTCACTATTTGACGATTTTCTTCCTATGCTTTCCCGATTTAAAACTTCCCCGAGCTTTTCTGCAAATTTCAAGTAAATAAAATCGCGTTTCACCCTCACATTTCAGCATAACTTCAGCATATCTATTATGTTATTACGTAATATGCTTGTACAAAGTGTCGAGCATTAGGGGAAAGACAGAGAGTTGGTGCTGCTGTCGTTAACATTCACAATATTATTATTATACGAACATTTGCGGACCAGATTCGAGATATTATAGTTGTTAAGAGGATCTGGAGCGTATGTAAATGCCTTCATAATCTTATTGCGTCGTTATAAAGGTGTTTTGAATCGAAAATCGAAATATTAATTGTAAAATAAAAGTAAGCAACTAGCAACTATATAGGTAATAGATATCGAATTTATCACTTTACTCAGTTTTGAAAAATAATTTTAATAGTGATCGTTCAACTAAGAAGAAACATCTACTTCCCGGGCTGTAGGCCTCGACGGACAATGAATAAACTTGTACACCCTTGTATACTTGTCGCTTTCTGTATCAAAAGATATACTTTCAACTTTTGCACGAGATAAACTAATTACAAGGTTTCATAAAAAAAAGCAAATCTAATTTGTTTGCCATTTTTAATTTGCTGGGCTTCGCCTTGAGTCGTAATTAAAATATATTGTCCTAATTTAATTTCCTCTTAGCCTCAACGATTCGCAAAGGTTTGTCTCGCACTATAATCCGAATTCTGCTTTCACGGCGAGGATGAGACACGTCCTATTCGAGGCAGTCATTTCAACGTAGCTAATGTAGGGTTTACTTTTATACCTACATAGACATTTAAAGGATATTACTCGGTCAAAGCAGTAAGGGTCTTCGGAAACCCTAAATTTCGTTAAAAACTTATCCCTTTCGGAATAGACAGGAAAATAGAAGCAAATACTTCCTACAGGAATACTCTTTTATTCAAAAAGATTTACAGCCGTCTGTTTTTATCTTTATTTCGTTTATAATTATCAAATTTTTCTTTGTATTACAATGTTTTTGTGAACCTTTCAAGATAGGTAGTAACAGATCCATAGTGGCATATGTTTTTGTAAGTTGTAATAATGGACACACAGTCTGTTCATTTTTGTGGTACTCTTTAAGAAAAAACTACCACACTTTTAGGTATGGAATTCAATATTGTAATTTAAATTCATTATATATAATTCATTATATATCTTTAAATATCATTTTGTAAAATGTTATTACACTACCACCGCCATATATGTTGGAAAACTGTAGAATCAATATCGATATGAATAGACTTATCAAATTGACGTTAATAATGTATATGGTGAAAGATAAATTATTACTAGATTTTTTCTTACTTAGATATTTACTTCGCTTTAATATATCGAATAGATTTTCTCCAAGCTCTTCTAACTTGAATGTTTTGTCCCTTCTTCTGGGTGTATGTTAAGTAGATAGGATAAGATAAATATTAGGCTTAAGTGCTTCTAAGAACGTCTCCACTACGACCTTTGCACTCCTATTTTTCTAGAGTTCCTTGTCTAGGTTCGTCCTTATCACTAAACTTCGAATGTCAAACCTCAGGTCCTCCATATAGTGGGAGGGTTGGGGTTTTTCCTCCCTTATCGTCTAAAAACTCGTCAGGTCTCCGAAGTAGCACAGTATGTGTACTGTTGTTTCCCCATCTTCTTGGCAATACCTGCATATGGTTGTATCAACCAATCCGATCTTATTCATGTGCTTGTTAAGTCTACAATGCCTTGTCAGGAGCCCAACTAGGATCCTGATTGTTTTCCTATTCGGGCTCAGTTGTTCCACCATTCTAGAGATTGCTTTTTTGTCCAAGTACTGCTATTTGTTTTTTGCAGCGTTTTCGCTATGCCATAGGATGTTTCTAGGCAATGGAAGCACAACGTGCCCCTTCTCGGGCTAGTGAGTGTGCCTCTTCATTGCTCTTGCGATCTGAGAAGCCTCTGTTACCCAGGCTAAGGACAATCTACTATGGCTGCCCATTACCCAGCTCTTGTAGCGTCTCCAAGTAGTCCCAAACTAATTAGAATTGATATGTATGGAACTGATTGCTTTTATAGCTGTCGGGATTTATATAGTGATGGTCTTTTCCTCAAACTTTCGCCTTAATAGCACTCCTGCACTCGTCAAATGTTTTCACAGTGAGATTCTTGTCTTTGATCCACTTTTAAGCGGTATCTATCAAATTAACTTCTCATGCTGTTTTAAGACTTAGTTCTTTTGACATACTATTGAATGCTAATAAAAAGTAATATGCCAAATGAACAGAATATATTCCGAACAATTTTATCTTTATGTGATGACCAAGAAAAAAAAGAAAATAAAGTTTTCTTCAAGAAATCGAAGTTTCAGTATTGTTTGGTCCATTTGGAAAAATTCCAAAGAATGATGTTCATCAGTAAGGAAAGGCAATAACCCTCTAAGACCCAATCGATATTCATTCTATAAAATCTTATATTCTTTTCATAAAGAAAGCTTTGGGGTACATGTTAAATGGAGTGAATGGTAATATTATTCAGTTATTTCCTTTTATTATCTTGTCTTTCCTTTCAAGCTTGTTTTAAAGGGACTTTGGTGGTGAATCAGTCAAAATTAAACTCACAATTTATAAAAGTATTGGAAACAATATTTAGGTATATTTTCGATTCTTTGGACGATTTGAATTATTTTTTAGACATAAAGTGCTCTACTTTTTATTATAAGCGGTATCGATTGTTTAAATTCACTGATATACTATTAAATTTATATTAAATTGATTATGAATAAAACGTGTGGGAATCCTGAAATCTGTCCAGCGTAAAAATAGAGCCCTTGACACTCGGCATCACCAGACATGAAGTGAAATAATACGTCAAAAAGCAGGAGTGAACACGTAACACTTCTATGAAGATGGAATGGACAGATTGTTAAATAGGAGGATGACAGATGGGCAAAAATATCCATTTAGAGTCGCTCGAAGGCTGGTATTGTAAAAGTGGTGAGAAGAAGATGTTGAATATTTTTTATACGAGTCAAAACGTTTATTGAATAGTTTAGGCTTTTACTTGATTAAGGTCCATACTGATATGATGAAATAAAACTATTTAATTCCACTATATTTGAACCTATGTTCAACTTAAACTTGTCTCAGAATCCACGGCAAAACGATACTGTTCTTGCCTAGTTCATTGAGTCTTTCTAGGCATTCCCATATCTGGTAACTTTGCGACTGGAGAGTCTAGGAAAACTACTGGATGAGAAAATATTAGGAAGAAACAAGAAGGTAGGTCGGGACTTCTTTGTTCTTTCTGCTTTTTCGGATAAGCTACGCCGAACACTAAGTGCTTATAACTACTTTACAATTTCGTATGATTTTGAATTATCTCAATCACAAACCAATATACCGGCTTTAACAAAGGATAAAGTGGATAGTAATTAACATTTTGGAGATACGATCACAGAGCATCGAGTGTTGCTTTTGGCTATTATGATATTTGGTTAGTAATAATTCGATCCGTAAGCGAAGTGTGGCATTGCTTTATTTACTCAACAGTTTACTTTTTATTTAACTAGGAAGAGTAAGCGTTAGGTATTTCCATACCCGCCTTAACTTCTGTCCCGATTTAGGGAGAGGTATTTCAAGTTCCTATTGGAAAACCTATTCAAAAATTAAACTATAAACTGCAGTCTACAGTTAAAAGCTAATACCAAAACCGCAATTATCTGAAATTTATTTCAAATATTGGGCGACACATTGTCAACTAACTAGACAACATTCTCGCATTATCTGTTCGGTAGTTGGTAATTTCTTTTTTATGGAACAACCAACAATATCAAACATGCAGATCAAAACCGGTTAACCAAACTAATGATGGAATTCCATCGCTAAAATATTTTAAAATGATGGATGATGAAGTAACTATTTGTTAATTACATATTTACAATCATAATTTATAGTCCGGGATAAGAAATAAATTCATCCAAATAACTATTTTTATAAATAATCAGGATATCTAAGAAGTAAGAGCTCCTAGATTAGATTCTGGAAATTGCAAATTTTAGTATAGCGCACTTTCGAAGAGTTTACTCCTCAGATTAATACATTAAAAAGATAAATTTGTGTACATTTAAAAGTGAACCCTACATTACATGACATTCTGAGGTAACTTGCCGACCCTTTGCCAGATGTCTTACTTTTCTTTGAATTGCGACAGTAGTTTATGTAATAAAAAATCTATTTTTGAGGTTTAAACGAAACAAATGCGTGTTAATAATTTTGCCTATCTGAAATATAGCAACACGGAGAAAAGGACGGAAACCATTTTACTATCAATTTTACCTCGAAGTTTCAACGTTCCTAGCTCTTGTTTTCGTCTTTTCAACTGATATTTGTGTGTGTGCGTACAGATATAATTAAAAACAATATTTTTTTCTGAAAATCATGGTTCGTCAGTGCCAAATTTGCAAAAAAACTGTCGGAATTTTTCTAACCTCACTTTTCAACTGTAAGTAAATAGTTCTGAAGTTATTATATTAAAACACACAGCATTTCATTAACTTTTAATAAATGAAGTAGAAAAGTTTTTACAAGCATTAAACTGACACTTTCTTCGCGCCTTTTTTTACAGCTACGTTCAGAGACCACATTTATCGTCTTAGATGGTGTGACGCCATCTATGAACATGGAGTACATTTAGAATAAATGCTAAATCATTTTATTGAACCAGAAGACTGTCTGTAAATTGACGAAATCTGTTTAGGTACTTTAACAAGTTCTATTGGCTAGTGGCACTGTCCGACTAGTCCGACAGTTTCTCCCCACTCCTTGAAAGTCATTGATGAAAACATATGTATGGCGATAGAATGTTAGCCGTCTTTTCGGATAGTTTTATGAATGACTTGCGGACTCTATTTATAGTATTACTCTAAGGTTTACTCTCCTAGGAGCTCTCACTGTTATTGAATAGACACCCAGAGGAAGAAACAGCCTCACACATTATAAATATAGACTCCTAGGACTGAAACGCACAAGGAAGGATTTCTGAAAGAAGTACCTAGTGAAACTGCTGTTGAGGACTTTTCACATGAACGGCACAACCAAGAGCACAAAAAACCTAAATGCTGAGGTGCCGAGGACTCGAAGCCTCTGACTGGTGTTACCGAAAAATTAGTCAATAGTGATTTGCATGTGGAGTATGAGCGGAAGTGGGATAGATTTTTTTCGTACAAATTATTTCACTAGTCTATAATTAGAGATCGATGCGTAATAGCATTATTTATGTGAAATTTAATTGGAATCGATTGGTTTATGTTGTTGTGTGAGAACATCACATATTGCTAATGCGGCGCGACACAAATTATGCTGGACATGTTCAGTGGTACGTTCCGATAATTTTTGTAGTATTACGCGCCTAGCTCAATTAATTTACTGCTATTTGAATCTGCGGTATGGTCATGGGCATTCATGCAATGAAAAAAGGGCTAGTAAACGAAAATGATGTGGGTACAAAATCGTAAGCCTCATATAGTCCATTTGTGCATCGACCTGGAAATTCCTCCCAGAACGTAAACCAGCCAATATAGTTGATAACATCCTCAAGAACAACCTATCTCAGATGACTGGTGTCAGCTAAAAACTGTTAAATACGGATTTACGAATGGAGACGAGTGGATTTTGCTCTATCGTCTCATCTTTTTGGCCTCGACACAAAAATGTGTCTGATTCTATTAAGATGTTTGTGTAGTTGACAATGTTCGGTCAGAAACCCTGTCGCACTGTCAGGTTAGTTCAGTGGCTAGTTTGCAGTAATTCTTATCCAGGTGGTTGGTTACCTTCAACCACGACCTTTAACGTCAACTAAGACTTGGTGACAAGATGTTTCTACCGGAAATATCTTTTGCATATATGTAGATGCCATTGGCTTAACTCAAGTCAAACAACCTAAATGCGGCAGCTAGCTCAAAATTTGACAGCGGTTTATTAATCATTTGATGAAAGCTGTGTTGCAAGTGCGAGAAATTTATTACAATCGTTTACATACAATTTGTGTTCCAACTATTATTCAAATGCAAATGAAATTTCGCTTTACTTCAGTGCTGATTTCAATTACTAATTATTGGATTGGGGTTCTTTTATTCGATTGATTCAGTTGATAATTAATTCATTTCAATTTTGGTCGATATGCTGTTAATTCAATTTGATACAATTTGTATTATTTTATTATTAAAATTTTGATTGATCTAATTCATTGGCTCGCTTCTAAGGGAACGTCATGTTTTATAGCTACAAAATCCTCAGTATATCCAAATTGAATTAAATCTAGTAGATTAAAATTCTGGAAGCTGCTGAGAAAATGATAAACATCAGAGGATCGATACGGAACACAACTTTTTCAATGTTTGTGCACGGGATATCTCAGGCTTTATTATCAAACATTGCGTTATTTGTGTTGGATATAAATGAAATGACAAAAGAATGAACTACCAACAAAAAATTCAGCCAAAAACTTGTTTCTATGAAATTATCATCGGTCGCAGTGGTGGTGGTTTTTATACTCCTATTGCGATGTACATATTTTTTATTATTGAGTATTAGTATTAAGGGGCACCTACACAGAGACCTGGGAGTGGAAATGGTAACAGCAACAAGAACGTCGAAGCAATCCAGCTGCTGGACCAACGTGGAACAGTGAGAAGATTGAAAAGCCTCACGTCACGTTTTGGGCTAGTGTAGTGGGTTAAAAGCAGAACACTGTGAAAAAATATTTTAACTTTGCGTCTATCCTTTTTATTATCAATATTTTTTTGAGGCGGTCCCTATATACCGACGAATCTAAAACCTCCTTGGTTAAAAATATTTAAAAACCTAAAAAAAATAATTAATGAAATCAACGGCATATGATATTATCTTTGTCGACATATTGTACACACCCAGTTAATAAATTCTAAAACAAAATTTTTTTCTGTTAAATGTTAAGGCTTCATATATTTTTGTCATGTCCTAAATCTACTCAAAACGTTAGTGAAAGCCATGACGAAGATTAACGTAGTGATATATGACACATCCTGTTGAAAAGGTAAACACAAAGAGAACCAGTCACGCATTATTTGGGATAATCCTTTGAAAAAGGTAACATTTTTCTTTTTCTCTACATATTATTCGATTCAGCGTTCATTAATTATGGCATAAAATCAATACAAAAACTATACTATACGTGTGTATACTTCAAGAAGCTACAGAGTTATCAATTAATTCCTTCAATCTAAATTGATTTGTAGCACCTTGTAAAGCATCAGCTGTTAAATATTAAAATATAGATTTTGACAACGAAGAGATAGATGGTGGGTTAGCGTTAGCGTTCTGTCACTGAAATCTGATGATTTATTGCGACCATCTGATTTAATTAAAGTCTAGCTTTAATCTCCTAACAAGGCTCCATAGCCTAGACAAATGCTTTTCAAGGTAGCTTGTAGCACTTGGTTTTTCCTTGCAGATTCCTCTCCCTCTTGACAGAACCTGCAAAGGTCTGTTTCTGCCAATTTTATAACACTCATATGACTGTTAAGTCTGGTCTGCAGTGTTCTGTCAGTAAACCTACTATGATCCTAACAGCCTTTCGGCTTTTTAGCAGCAGGTCCTCTGTTACTTTGGCCGATGGTCGTTTGATTAATTATTTGGCCTGTCTCTGTTCAGGGGTTGTTCTCCACCATTCTAGAAACTTAGTTTGCTTCCATTTTTCGAAGAGCTCCCTTCGAAAGCATTTTCGGATGAAGGTAATTTGAGCTAAATCGACTTAAAATCACCTCTAGTAACTGTAGTTTCCGTTTGACAGGACAGTTTCTGGACACTCTGTATAATTGACCGTCATAAACAATACCTGTAAAACTCTATTACACTTTTACGGCAACTGTTGTGGAAGTATTTCGTTCCGACTTTCGTCTTTGGCGCATCAAGAAACCGTTTTATTTCTTCAAATAAAATTTTATTGCTGTATAAAGTTTATATCTTTTAAATAATTCGTTGGGTTCAAAATTGTTTTCATTAGCATAAAATATCGCCGCAGAAATCTTTTAAAAATTGTGTTGTATGCTGAGAACTTTTCCAACTCCCCGGCTTCATTGAGTCTGGTACAGTGAAATGTGTCTGGCACTGTTTTGAATGCTCCAATTATAACATGTGGATCGATTTCGCCTAAGACCATAAATATTGTGATAAAAACTCATGATAGAAAAATATGAATCCAAAACGATTGAATCTGCATTTGAAACAAAGAATTTTCATTTCAGGTTGAATATATACTATCTCCACGTCTTTTATACCCTTTAAAATCCTTTTTGTATTGATCAGTTGTTTTTTTTCAGAAACTTTCTGTTATTTGTCGTTCATTATTGCCAGTGCTGACAAGCTGACATCTACTCTTTGAAGTTAACGAAACGAACAGACATTTTTGCTGTTTTAGAAGTTCCGAAACTAATTACTAGCGTTCTAAGTAGTGGCTCACAGTATTTTTTATTCAGTTCATACGGAAAAAGCCACGAAGTTTGTTTCGACTTTATTACAATAAATGAAGAATTTAACAATAATTAGCAGTTTTTAGAATAAAACAAATTTTTTAACAGGGATATTAGTTTTGTTTCATTTAATAGCTGATTGCTGGAAAAAAGTAGTTAAAGTAAAAATGCTAATGAAAAACATCCTCAACGTCATATATTTTTCATCTACTGTACAGTAAATACCATCAAAATCTCTTACAACATTCTGCTATAAAATCGAAGCTCCGGCCTGGATAAGGTAATTTAAATGGAAAAACATCTAACTATATTTAATGAAATAGAGCATCCCGTTTATCCGGATTATAATCTAGTTAAAGCGAATGTTTAAGAAAATGAGTGAAATTAGATGAATTCTAATACTTTTAAGCATCTTATAAGAAGTGATGTATTTTCTTCTATACATACAAGGTATTTTGGAATTATTGGGACATAGAATAAGGGCGACCAACTTATGGCGAAAGGACCAAATCCACCCCCTTCAAACCTCCTATTTCTCCCTAGGGTCCCTTTTTTCTTATTTCCTTCACCTCCAAGAAGAATCTTCACACTGCTTCCGTCATCCATCCTGTCCACATGGCCTATGTATATATTGTTTGGGGTAACATTCACTGAGACCTAAAAGATCTATTGTGCCCCCTTACTTCTACTTAGTTTCTGAGGAGAGTCTCAGAGACTAGCAGCTCCTTTAGTCCTATTTCCCCGAGAAATTTTAGGATATCTGCAGGCTTCAACTTAGGTAACTGTCCCTCTTCTATCTAGTAGTCTCCCAGGTGCTGTGCCCTAGGATTCTGAATTGCTGTGCAGTTCGCAAGTATGTGGATGGAGGATTCTTCTTCCATTCCACAAAACCTACAATCTTCTTCCTCCACTATTTTGAGCTTTTTAAGGTGCCCATTCAGGCAACAATGTCCCGTTAGGATTCCTGTTAAAACTCTTAGTGCAGTTTTGCTTTGACTTATGCATTCATTTGATCTCAACAGGTTGTAGTCACCCAGAAGAATCTTTGATTGCCTAAGCCCTACTAGATCTTTCCGATTGTCAGATCTTCTCTTTTCTTCGGCTTTACCTATTTCTTCCAATATTACATTGGAGCTGATTCCGCAAAAGGGTTCCGGCCCCCAAAAGGGTATTTCAGTCCCCCTCTTCGCTAGTTCATCTGCTATTTCGTTTCCTTCTATTCCAGTGTGTCCTGGAATCCACAGTAAGGTGACTATATTGTTCTCGCCTAGTTCATTAAGTTTGCCTAGGCATTCCCACATGGCCTAACCACCGTGACCATTGTCTCGGATTTATTTGTGTGTTCTTCTTCTCCATATTTTAATTCCTCCGTAAATTTCGCCTCTTTCTTTCTCCCTTCGTTCCCACCTCTCTAGCTTCACTTCCGTACAACAGGGTAGGTCGTACTTCGACTGATTCAACAGAAAAGATTTTTTGATACGTTTCAATATTGTTGCGAAAATCAAGTGAAGTGATTACGCAGTATAGCAAATATTAATATAAATCGTTTGGTATGTTATTGCTTGCGCTATTTTGTGTTTACCTCAGTATTGTTTATATAAAACAATTTATATACTATAATGGTATTATAGTTTGTGATTACTGATCGATTCTAATCAAATTGGCTCTGTGTATAGTCAACATTGATGAGCTCAACATTTACAGACTTAAATTCAGTTCCAGTGCAACGTGATTGTCGTTAAGATTCAGAAGTAAACTGCAAGACAACCACAACACTAATTTTAGATAATATATTGTGATGCCTTTTGGTCAATATAATAAGTTAACAATAATATTTAAATAAAAGACGCAAATTCTGTTTAAGCTAATTTCAATAAATCATAAGAACGTTGAATCGTTACATAAATATAAGTAGGAAGGTCGCATGTACGAGAGAAAGTTCAAAGCGAGAAATAAACCATAAATAGCATTATTTATATTTACTTAGGATGAACTTGACTTGTCGTATAAATATGCAAACGATAGTGTTTTAAGGATTATGTTAGAATAATAATATCACGATTCATAAGTAACAAGTAGTATAATGTATAGTAGTAGTTTAAGTAATAAATAGAACGTATCCCAGTGCTACAGGTAGTTGTTTTATTCCTGTAAGATGACCCTCCGAGGGACCAGCAACACCACCTAGTCAGAGGCCCTTCCACACCTATAATACAAAAGTATCAAAGGATAATAACATCCATTACAATATGAAGATTATAGTTAAAGTTTGATCCAAAATTAACTCTATCCTAATCCTTTTATAAATCCACCCTGCATCAAATTTTCGCCTCAAAAGACAGTAAACTTGTAAAGTAGTAACAATAACATTTAAAAACACTCTCAAAAGGTCCAGTTTGGTTTTATTTTGAAGTACAAATACGAAAGGATAAAGGCTATATATTGATCCTTTTCATTTCTGCACGAGGACCGTCTCTTCGCTTGGTAATCGTAACCGAAAGCACTGAGACTGACTCAGTTTTTAATAGCTCTTCTGGTGAATTACTTTACACTTTAAAAAAAACTTCCAGTCAAAGTAAAAACGGAAAATGGATAATTTCTGATCAACTTTTGAAGTGAGAATTTAGTTTTTTGAATATATTGAGGATTACTTGCAGTTAAAATGGAATATTCTTAAGCCGGGTGTTTAAATAATTGAAACAAAGAAGACTTGTTTGATGGATTTCAGTCGTGAAACTCAAATGAAATGATAAAGTTTTTATCTACCATTACGTTCTGTCTGAACATTCATTCATCCATTCGATTGGGTTGTGCTCAACAGCCCAGGTACTTCCCATGTTATCTACTTCCTTTCCAGAAGCTTTGTGCCTTCTATGTAAGCCACTAGTTTAACTGAAGGGATTTTCAGTAGTTGTAATGGTTGTATTATTTCCTCCCCAAAGTGCTTCTGTCTGACTCCATGTAAGTTCTCGTAGAAGCAGAGTAAGTGGGTAGGTGTTTCATCATAGAGTTCAGTAACCAGGTCGGAAACTGTCTTCAAATGTCTCTTACTCAGTTTCAATAGCCTGGTTGAGAGTTCCTTGTCTACCTTTTTCAGTAAACTCTTTGGATGTAGGTGTTCTTGTGTCGACCTTCATTTGAGTTGGTGTCTGAACATATTTCATCCAACTGTAAGCAAAACAACCAGAAAATTGCAAAAATTTCTTTAAACAAAGATTGCTGTTGAAGATTCAAGTTTCCCATTGTAATTAACGATGAACGATTACCAGAATAACTAAATGGGTTCGGTCGTGGAATGTATTGTGTTGTTGGGAAGCTGAATGGAAGATATGAACCTCCTGGTCCTATGGGAGCACTTACAATTTGCAGTAAAACTAGGGTGTCACTGGGAGATCTATAATGAATAGAATATAATATCGTAGACTCGTTCTCAACTACATATATTATGTCCTAGGTCATGTACGTATAAACATAGTCTGACCTTCTAAACATCACATATTGCTGGAGAACTGCTGACCATGATTTTTTTTTATTTGTAATAAATTTCAATGAATTTCTCCTTGCTTGCATGTAATTCCCAAAATACATCACAGTATCTACTTCTGAATTAACGCTGTGGCGTTAGAAATTTTATTAGTGTATAACATTAAAACTAGCTACTTTCTTTAAAGTTTTCAGTCATGAAAGGAAAATCCCAGAAATATATTGGTAGTGAAATCTCCGAAGAAAATTGGATTTCTCGCGTAATATATTTATCTGAAAGTGATAATAACTAGATTACTTTATTGAGTTATGTAACTTATTCTAAAAATCCTCCAGATATTCTTTTTTTAAAAATACAATTTTTACCATTCTTACGTTTTGCGTTTAAATGGATTTTTTGGAACATTTTAACAATGCCAAATTAACCTCGCGTCTAACTTAGTCAAAATTTTTAATACCAATATACTCTCCTTCTCTGGTCTGGATCCCAGGCCATTGTAGTATGGACTTTATAAAATCAAAGCACGTAATTGACATCTCATCAAGTACCCTAAATACCTGGAGCTTTCGACTTATAATTTACCAGGACTGGTTCCTTCAAAGGCTTTTATGCATCCTTCGAAGGATGTCTCCAAACTAGTGTTATACCATAGCAGGCGTGACCAACATCAGGCCACCGCCGTCTGAATCATCATATGGTAAGTCCTGGACGTGGTTTTTTGCCTGGAAGATGATAAAACAGCAGAGCACATGCTCACTTGCCTCAGGGTCTCTATCTCGTTCTTGTCCTTATGAAATATCATTTACCAAAAGGACTAATCGGCCTAGACCCAGTCACCACAAACGGTATTATTATATTATTATTCTGAAATTGGTCACTTTCTATTCAAATTTCAATTCCTGTTTGGGAAAAAACGAATCTCATTTTGAATAGCCCTCTTAACAAACAAGATGGTGTCTGAACGGAGATAAATAGTTTAGTAAAATTAATAATACCTTAAATTCACTAGAATCCAATCCCTTCCTGAGAAACTCGCAATTGGTTTGCGAAACACTTTCGGATTTCAACAAACTGAAACCAAATCTCGAAAGTTATGTAGAGTTGTTTTAGTTATAGTTTATAACAGTTAGAGTACAAGATGTCGCCCCAGTATGGAATTCATAGAAGGCGATTTCTGTAGGTCAGAAGCGATTTCCATAAAGAGAAAGTTATGAAATTCTAGAACGATGAATAATACTTTATTTTGCATGTTTTAGAGCAAATTCTAAATGTTTTTGACGTCAGTGAATATTTGAAATGGCAACCTAGGTCGATTGTGATATTTTTCAGCAACGGTGTATAGTAAGATATCTAAAGTGACGTTTAAATTTCGGTTTCTTATAAAGAGACACTCAATTTTAAAATGGTCTTGACTGCTATCACGTTGGTTGTTATCTTATGTTTAAAATTTGGTAGAAATTCGGTTTTTCCTCAAATAAAGTTGCTTATTCTGGTGTGTCAAATGAAGGTGTTATGTCAAATCTTTGACCTTCAAGAAGTATTCAAAGATATTAAATGTTTAGATCTAACTCTAAGTTTTCTGCGTCAATACTTCAAGAATATGTGTGGTGATTATTCAGAACTTTTCGTGTTTTAGAAGTATATAGTGCACCATTTTTAGAGATCTCCATTTCCCATAACAACTTTTTGGACGATCAACTCCTTGAAAATACTGTTCGAAACTCTGTATAAATTCGAGTATGTTTACTTTCCAGTATACATATCAGTTGATATTCCAAACAGCCCTTCAAGTTTAAAATAATTCAAATTTCTCCAGTAACTTTCATTTTGTAGTCGTTGGGTTAAACATACACTACTCAACTTATGGTTATACCGTCGTGAAGTTTACGAAACTTGTCTGTAACTTAATTGATTACAAACGCAAGGGTCCAAAGAAACTTTAGACAAGTCGCAACGTAATTATTTAATGTCAGCAAATAATCGAATGATGAATTCATGGCTTCGTATAGAACGTTTTTCAAAATTTGCCTGACGCTTCGAAACATTTTTTTCAAGAGCAGGTTTCCGAAATCTTGAACTAAGGTTTATTGTTGACAAGGCTTTTGGAACGATATTGTTTGCTTCTAACCACACTCGAAAAGAATCGATTTAATGGTTTTAAGACGGCTCAAAAGCAATAGAAGAGTGTACCAGACTCTCCGAAAGCTTTGGACAAACCACAAGTATAAGAAGAAGTATTATCATAATGTCGAACAGTCAAGCAGCCATTGAAGCAGTGAGTTCTTGTGTCTCAGTTCGAAAGTGGTATGGGAATGCCTAGGGACACTCCTTAACATTATAGTCACCTTACTGTGGGTGGATTCCAAGATTCATTGGACTAGAAGGGAATGAAATAGCAGAAGAACTAACAAAGAGGGAGACTGAAACAACCTTTTGGGGGTTGGAAAGATATTGCTGTATCAGCATCCAATGTTACCCAAATAGACAAAGCCGAAAAAAAGATCTGATCATTGGAAAGATCCAGTAGGGCTTGGATTGGACAATCAAAGATACTTTTGGGTGACTACATCTGGTTGAGATCATATGGTTGATAGATCTAAAGGAGCTACTAGTCTCTGAGACTTTCTTCAGGAACTGGGTAGACGTAAGGGATTTTAGGTCCCGGTGAATGTCACCCAGTATACCATTAACTAATTCATCAAAAGGTATTTAATTTAGAGAGATTATTGAATCGAACAATTTTGAAATTAATCATGTATAGCGATCGTACGGACATACCCTTTCAACGCACCGCTAATTGATAGGATTATTTGAATGTGAATTAATCAGATTAAAACGTAACACTTTAACTGGAACCAATCATTAGTTGAAAGCCGTTTGATTTCATATAATATATATATATATATATATATATATATATATATATATATATAGGTATTTTATCAGACAGCTCAGTAACAAATTTACTCTAAGGTCTGTTAATGGACCAAAAGCCGATATTTCCGCTCGATTAACCGATGCCATTCTCAATATTTATTTATTACCGCCCAATCTTCAGAAATACAATGAACATGAAACGAGCGTTTAAATAAGAAATGTTTGTTTCTTTCGTTAATTACACATCAGGTTTAGATGGGGTTGTGTTAGTACTATAGATGTGAATGTATGTCTATCGAACTTCGCATGAATTCAAATCACGCGATCTCGGTCTTCTCGCTCAATCCAACGATTTCCATACTTAGTGTGAAGATATTAACGAACTACTCGACCAAAATGAGCATGATAACCATCGTGCAGGATTTATAAATTTTGCCGTTTCATTAGAGGACCATCGTTCATTCAATCTTGTGAATTGTCTTGCAAAAAGTCAAGGTAATCCTGTCCTGTTAAACGGCCAGGTAGCTCCACTGGTTCCAAAGAAAAACTGTCTCAATAGCGTGCTATTCAAGGGACGCTGGTTGCTGTGAGTCAGAGGCTTAGAGTCCTCGTTACCTCAGATTTTATGCGTTTTGTGCTCTTGGTTGTGCCGTTTATGTAATGAGACCAGTAGCCCTTGTCAGGCTCAACAGTCTTTTCACTGGGTCCTTCTAAGAGAAATCCTCTCGTGGATGTTCTATTCCTAGGAGTATCCTCTAGCACCATGGACTCCAGCTCCTGTTCCAATGTCAGTCTTAGATCCGTCTGTGTACCACATCAACGTTCCTTCCTGACAGCATGCTTCCATCCCTGGATAAAGGTAAATAAGGTTTTGGCAGAAAAGTTTCTAGTCATCCTGTATTTCCGATAAAAATTCTATTTGTGATAAAAATTCGTGTTTTTTAAACTCCCACTTATTCTCTTATTCGCCAATTTGAACGCAGTTCTTGTGAATTTACTCAAGCTTTAAAATTCCATAGCAAAATAAATAAAATATCACCTTTACTGTAGGTTTATCTTTTATGACAGTAAAATTCTGTTTAAAATTCAAGGCAAAAAGTTAAAAACAATTTGTGATACCTTGAAGTATATAAAGCGTATTATTTGAAACCTTCAAGGGTTTTAAACATCGTGAAACCACCAAGAAAGGAGAGACATAAGAGTATTTTAGAGTTTTTGGGAATTTGCCGCAAAATTAAAATAATAACTCAAGGAAAGTTCGAAAGAAGAACGATTTATTCGGCTGTTTTGAGAGTTTGATCTTTTGCCATTTGCTAGCGCCTCAGCACCCTTAGGAGGTTTATAACTCACGATGATTAGATTACCTAAGCTAAGACAATTAAGTTCAAATCGGCGTTAACGACAGTGAAAAAAGCACTGGAAAAAGTGCTTTGACAGTTGCAAAAGGATATATAGATGACGCTATAAGTAATATTTTGGATCAATAATGTCCATTTAGATCGGTTGTTTACGTATCAAAAACTGACATAACTAGCATGTTTATTGACTTCAACATTTTATGTTAATTTGAAATTTGTTTAATAGCTTATCTTGAATAAAGCAGATTAGGATGGAAATTTCGCTGGATCATTCGGTAATTTAAAAATCACAAATTAGGTTCCTAAAATGATAATTTCTCAACACTATTTAAAGGAGAAGGGAATTCCCTGTCCCTATTTTCATATATTTACATATATTTCTTACCTTCCCTTCTTTGAAAGAAAATCAATCAATTGACAAAGCCGATTCGATGAAGACGCGACCGTTGGCACGTGCCAATAAGCCAGCCATGTGCCAATGAAGATCGCTGAAGTGTCGGTCTCCTTCAAAGGAAGCCAATGAGAACGGAGAATGGGGACGTGCCAACCACTGGCCTCTAGCAGCTTTAGTCGTGATTCAGACTGTCTGCCAGTTTGCACGTGCTTTCAAATAGAGTGAACGAACGGGAAAGTTGTTAATTTGACGAAACATTGGGCGACTAAACTAAATCGCTGGCATTGCCAACGGCTAATCGCGGCATAGTGTGGACGCGCCTTAAAGTATTGAACTATTTCTTAAATAAATTATCGGTCCAAATGGTGGTCGTCGTGAGACAATATTATTTTCCTCCTACCCCTGTAAAGTTTACGCTTTCCTCCCCCATTTCAGAAAGGAAACTAACACTTCCCACCCCAATAATTATTAATAATCCAAAACAAAGACAGACAACAGTTTTTCATCTGTCAGTGCGGCGACTAATCATCACTTCTCAAATAAGAAATTTATATTTCTTATTATAACCACCCAGTTTTTCTCATAAATATTCTTGAAAGGGCTTAGCGAGGCATAACGCAGACTAAAGAATGAGAAAGAAACTTAATAAAAACGCCACGCCAAAAATTCTCCTACTCATTTTCTTTATTCTTTTGACAGCAAACTTTTCACTTCAAAACTTAAATTTTAACAACGACCCGAAGGGCACGACCGTCGTCCGGATACGGGACACGCAATTCTGAAACGACTATTGTTTTCGAGTTTATGCAATATGGATGAGATACATCCTCGTCAACGAAATTTTTATCTGGTGCTTCTGGCAATTGAATTAACTGTCGCCTTTGTCACTAAACGTATTTCTGAAAATATTTTGGTGATATTCAAATTTGCTGAATGGGTCTCTTTTATGCGAGATAACAAAACACAAAACTGTAAAATTTTAATGTATTTTTGGTAGAGATATGCTCTAATTTAAAGCACGTCTTAACGTGTAGTATCCGGTGCAACTTTACAAATCATCTCATTGAATACATATGCCTTACTGTTACTAAATATCTTCATGAAGGCTTGCACTTTTGTTGATTTTTTTTTTAATTTGTTATAGGTATGTCTTTGGTGCTACTTTCCAGGAAGATACCAACTGTAGAAAAGATTCCTCCTAATTGTAAATTAATTTAAGGTGAGTCAACTCTATTTCAATTTACTGACAATCTTTTGTGGTTTCAAAAACTGCAGCACGTGGTTAGGCAAACCACGTGCCAAAGCAGAAATACACCAAATTCCTGGTCGCTGTCTAATGAAATATTAAACCTTAGCAAGGAAAGTGAGGGGATTACTGTACCTTAGGAAACAATTGGCATATATAGGGATGAACTTATCTGTCGGCTGTGCATGAATAGGATGAAACTGCCTCCCACATTATCATTGAACTAGGGAATGAAAAGACTGTTGAAACTGATAAGGAATACTGGTCTCTTCACGTACAACAAAAGTAGGGGTGCCGAACTGCATCTTGTATATTTTTTTGGAAAATTTCTTTCAGTTTGTCAACCAATAAAAATAGGTCTATCGCCGAGTGGGGCTGTTCTAATTTTAGATTGTTTGTTCCTGACACTAACTTTGAAAATGTTTTGCATTCCACGTATTCATTCAGTCGATTGGGTTGTGCTCAACAGACCATTCTACTTCCAATCCAGAAGCTTTGTGTTTTCTATGTAGGTCACTAGTTTGTCTGGAGGGATGTTCAGTAGTTGTAATGGTTGTATTATTTCCTCTGCAAAGTGCTTCCGTCTGAGTCCATGCCAGTTCTCGCAGAAGCATAGTATGTGAGTAGGTGTTTCATCATCATTTTCTGCAGATGTTTCCTCTGGGTTCAGGTTGTTATTCTGTGCCACTTTTCTAAAACGATCTGGTGATTATATATTCACTTTACCCAATTTATACCTAGTGCTGAGATATTTCTTTGTAATTTTTAAAGTACCTAATAACAAAAAATTTTGTCTTAATTTGCAAATAATTGCGACTAGATGCTTTTAAATTAAATATTTGACGTTAAGAGTTAAGAAAACACTTCAAACCACGTGGTACATAATTTTGATAACCCTTCTTAGTGGAAAAACTCTCGTTTGTTTCAACAACAGTCGTTCTAAATTAGTAAGAGGGCAACGAAACAAATTACCGCAAATTACTCAAACACACCATTTAGAGACGAAAATATAAAGTAGATAAAACCCGCTTAAACGGAGCATTCATTTATCTAGCGTCAATTGGAAAAAAGGAAATTGCGTTTGTGATGGACATTAGTTGTTCATTTAACTTTAACTGCACATTACAAACAAAAAATGTTTTTCAAACATCAAAGAATTAGTATAATTTGATAATAATATGTTAGGAAAGAAGAAAAAAGAACATCTATAACTCGCAAAATACTTTCCACAGCAGCGGCAAAATTAAAGATAATCGTGGGCAATTGATGATGCTACCTTTGTTTGTTAGATAACTATTGACGTATGTGTTGGATAATGGGATAACTCGCTCCAGACGTGATAGGATATAAGATTCTTCCTGGCATTTTAAAAATGTATCGCCTAGACGAATTGTTGTGAAATATCAATCAACCGGTTGTCACTGGCAAACAACGCGTCAATTCGGTACAAACGGTCGTACAAATCAGGATCCTGTAACTAAAAATGTAAAGTTACGTTTTTTTTTTCGTAAAGGATTTACGGGAACGGGATTCGGAACAGTGGGTTCTGTCACACGAAAAAATCGTGCAATAAAATTTGGATATGTATGTGGAAGTTGCGATGTGCCAAAGGTATTCAGATAACTTCCATTATTTATGTTACCTATAATACCGTACGAACGAAAAGGCGATATCTGATAGATTTTGAAAAAGATATCAGTCAGCATTTTATTACTTTAGTTAAAAAACGTTGTTGAAAAGTCAGTGAATTTTTTGAAATGGCAACCCTATTTTTTTCTCTTTCCAAAAATAATAGCAATGTATCACTTCCATACAAAATGTCTGAATTTAATTGTATAGATGTGAGTAAATTCAGTTCGCAATTAAAGAAATAAATTGATAAACTGTCGACTAATTTTATTGCTACTAAATTTCTCTTGTATTAATTAATTTGACTCGACATTATTTTGGCATAGATAATCAGAAATGAAAGCCCTCGAGGTGCTCTCTCAGGCTTTCATCAGATTATTAATACCAAAATAATGTCTCGTTGAATTATTATAGAATACAGTCGGAAACACGTAACAGACATAGTTTGTCGTCCTAACTGGTTTATGTTGCAAAGCCGTTCAAATGGTATAAAAATCTGGTAAATTTCGGAAAAAGTTGAACAACATTCAGGACAAAAGCCAATCAGCATCGAACTGAACAAGCCGCTGAATTTCATGCCGGTAGTAAAACCGCCCTAGCTCAGTTTGGTGGAACCCTGCCTTAAGAAATATGAGATATGCCAAATCGGCAATCATTTGAGTACTTATATCATAGAGACTATATAAGCAGACCGGATACAGAACAATAATAGTCTTGCATACACTTTGAGTTCATGGTGTTTATTGGTTGCTAGCTCAAATGACAGTATTCCAAAAATAGTAGGGCTAAAGCAAGGAATAGCCTTCCCAGTAAGCCTATCAAGGAATGTCACAATTTTCCAGGCGGGTTTGACGGCGATTCACCACTGTGTGGAAGAAATTAAAAGGCAGAAGAGAACATATCGTTCAATTGCCATCTCCACAGACAGCCAAACAGCGCTAAAGGCACTCAACTCCGTAGAGGTCAATTCTAAGCTAGTATGGGATTGTGTGCGGGCTCTAAACACTCTGGGTGAGCGTAGCAATGTTACGGTAGCCTGGGTACCGGGGCACAAGGACAACGAAAAAGCGGATGAAATGCTCATCAATGCCATTCGTGGGGCCGGAACCCTTCTGCGGCGTTGCAAAAACCATAGCAAGAAATGAAACAAAGAAGTGGGTCAGATCTGATGGCCAAAGATAGGAAAACTGTCAAAGCTGTAGTGGGTCTGTTAACGGGGCATTGTAAGCTCAATAGGCATTTGAAGCTGATGGGATTGACAAACGAAGATATGTGCAGGTTTTGTCACTTAGAAGAAGAAACGGCAGAACACATTCTATGTCAGTGCGATTGCCTGGCAAATGTGCGGTTTTTGCATTAGGCGAGGAAAAGCTATTGACAGAGAGCTTTATGAAAAGTTCAGTCTCCACGCTAATAGACTTTTTAAAAAGAGTCAGGCTGGAGAATGTAATCTAGAGGTTAGATGACCAAAATAGATCTGAAAAGGTCGCAGTGGAATAGGCCAAACGCCACCTCATAAAATCTATCTATCTATGCCAAAAACATTTCTTTCTTACTTGCTCTTTGAATATTCTCAATGACCTTTGTTAGCTGAAAAACAACGCAAACCCTGTCCATTTTTAATTTTAATCTGTCTGGCTCTTACTTTGAGTCTTTATTATTCATCCTCATAAGTAATGTTTACAATTTGACTACTGTAATTTATATAAATACTAAGATTAGATGGTATTGGATTTGCAGTGACGAAGCCACTGTGAAAAAAACAAACTGCTTATGTGGGCGATTTTGAGGACATGTTTTGTCAATTTTCACGTATGACTTATATATATTTATTCTTAAGTGACTCTAGTGGAATAGAGTATAAACAGCAAATTAAAATTTTAATTTAAGCCGCTAGCAAACTATGTAATTCATGAGCTTGAAATATGCGAATCAAGTGAAATGAAAAGAGAATTTGAAAAGTTGGCACACAAAAAGAAATATGAATAATTTGCTCGAAAGTTGGATAACTAAGCGCTGTCCATTTTTGCCATCATCGTATCTCTGTAAAGTTTCGTAAACTCTCTACGGATGTTATTTCGGGAATTATACTTTTTCACCATGAAACATATTATTTCATCTGGAAAATGAGGTAGGTATGAGCATTTTATCTAAATATAACCTAGATTCCAGTTTTTATGTGTTAAATTGGTGTTAAAATTCATTCAAATAGAGGAAATGATGCAAATATGGACTACACAAAAGAATATAACTTTAATATCAATTTTTAAACGATACTTAGTTACAGCATGTCAAAACTATACTTAAAAATGTCTTCTTTTTGAAACTTATCCTTTCAGTGCCGTCTTTAAACATGCCGTTCCCTTTTATTAAACAGTTTCTTGCTTCAAAGAAATATTGCATCAAAAATCGAGAGAAACCCCAAAGGGTTACACTAATGATCGATCACGCCAACTAATCACTGTCGTTTATTTGCCTATTGCCTTAATTTCTTCAGACAATTTTTCCTCAACTTAGCAAACCTAACAACAGCTATCTTCCTACTTTCCCTTCAATATGTAAGTGATAGCCATGAACAATAGGCATAATGACAACCACTAAGAATTAGTGAAATAATAATTTGAAATAATTGTATACAGTGCCGTAGCTATCATAGAGCCAGGTGGTGCAGTGCAGGGGGGCCTCTAACCTCAGCTTTAAAAAAAAATAATTATTATTTAATATTCGCGAATGATACGACGCATTGTCCATAACAATTACTGAATTTGGCGGATAATTAGGCAAAGGCTGTTCCTCAAACCATCTTTCAAATAAATACTCAAGAAATAATTGGATCCAATTTTTCGCTCCAATTTCTTAATGTATATCATCTGATCCTTCCTCAATTGATGGAGACGTGGTCTATTCGCCAGCTTTGCAAAGAAAATATAACGAAATTTGGCGTGCTCGAATGTGACCTTACGGAAGTGTATACAGCAATTCCTGTTACTTCCGTGGCAGCAGAAAGATCTTTCAGTAAACTGAAGATTATAAAAAATTATTCAAGAAACAGCATTCGACAAGATCGTCTCCGAATAGAAAATGAGGCGGCATTAAAATTGGATTTGAGTGAAATTATACCTAGACAAATTAAAAGCGCGCAAGAGATTGTGAATTGGACGGGGAATTCTGTTAAAATCGTTTTTTCCCTTAATTAATCTCATTTATTTTTTCAAGAAACAACATTTTCTTTGATAAAGCTTATGCGTACAAACATTGTGGAGCAGTTTTTCAAAATCATGCCTATTGTGTAACAAGAGTAAGCAACACCCTTCTTCTGTAACTGTTAGAATAAACACATCGCCCGACTTATAGAATACACGCCCAACATTTCTACTCCCATTTTTTTAAATAAATTGCTTATAACTTCTGCATTTTTTTTAACGAGACTTTATCAAAAATATCCAATATAAATTGAATCAAATTTATTTATATACGACGATAAAAAGTGTCCAGTGACACGTTCCTTTTTCTCTGCTAAATATTCTGATTAAGCTCTGCATTTCAAAGTGGATTTTATGTCGTTAACATTCTACCTCAACATAATTACTTAGAAGATTTTTTATTATCCCCGAATCATAAATTTCAACTTATATTTACGATAAAATATACTCATATTCCAACAGTCTTTTCAAGTTTGCTTTGAACTACACACAAAAGAAAACAAAATTTCCACACATAAAGTGTTTATTTTGAAAAAAGAACTGTTTTCTCGGGAAATGCTATTTTTCTATTATCCACCATTGAAATATGTAGCACGTTTAAAACGGTTTCGAAGCACTTTCCTCGGGCAAACTATTAAATTTTCTTACCCACGCAGCAGCGCCGCCTACATGATTTATTCTCAACTAAACTCCGTGTATATACCTATATATATAAGACTCTAATGATCGAAATTCGTGCTCTTCTTACATCTACCATATAACATCAACAAAAGGGTGATTTGTATGCTTTTTTGCTGCAAAGATGTCGGTTGCAACTGACAAAGGGTTAAAGTGATAAAATGCAGGTTGTCTAAACATGATACTCGTTTTAGGCCGGTTCATACCGTCAGTTGATAAAACTTTTTGATTACAACGAAAAGTTTGGGTAAATGTAAATAAAATGTGTCTGATTTTTGCAAAGGGAAATATGACTTTATTTTCCTTCTTCTTTCCTCTGATGCGATAGTTACAGAGAAGCAGTGTCGAGCGCCGTTAGTACTTGGATGGGTAACCGACTGGAGAAGACTGTCGTATAAATTGCCCATACAGCCTGCAGCGGAGTAACATATCACAGCTCGCAGGCATTATACCAATGAGCACGAGGTATAATGTAGGTATGCCGTCTTTCGAAGGAGACGTAAAACCGAAGTCCCGAGTCCATGGATGTTAAAGAACCCTACCACTGGTTGGAACACCAGTGGGTTCGTCGAAAATTTCCGGTTAGGGGTAGAGTGCTCCCGGCGTCGGTGACTAGCCTCAGTTACAGAAATAGACCGACGATAAATAACCCATTAAAAAAAATCCTCTTTATCTCCCCACTAACGACAAACCTCCATCCCATCCACTTTTTAGAGCATTAAAAAGTTATTGGAGACCACAGGTGAAAAGCAGTCAGCAACACCTTCACATTTGGCCGAACTTGGTATGCTTTTTTAGGACCTTGCTTTTCTGATGATGAGCTTTTAATGGACCAAAGTTTGTCACCAGTTCAAAAATTATAAATGTTCTATTGGGTCAGCTTTCCCACTTATCTTTTAGAGCTAGCAGTTATATTAAGGCGATGGCTGTCATCTGCTTCATCACAGTTCCACTGCCCACTTCACCCATCTTACAGGAATGGTATCTGATAGAGCAGTTTTCAGTAAGAATACCTGTAATCACTCTGAAGGTCTGGAGTATTTTTCGAGAAGGATGCACTAGGTTCCCAATTTTGAACTTCTTCACCGACGTTTCTTCTTGGGATACCACCAAATGGTTCGGGTCCGATAAAAGGAATACAAGCTCATTGCTTTGCAATACCATCAGCAATCTCATTTCCAGCAATTCCTTCATGCTCTAGCACCCACTAAAAAGTTACTTCGTTGCGTCTAGCAAGTTGCGTTTGCAGTTTCAAACTGTTGTTGGGATGGGGTGAACATTTAAATGGACACAACCAGCTTTTAATCTAATCGAAAACAATAAAAAAGAAAAGCAAGAGGTGGTAAAGCTGAAAATACGTATAAACTACTAATAGAAAATAATAATGGTGATATGAAAATTTTTCCATCTGGCCTAAGTGTTTTCCCGTATCTATATTTTATTTTTTGGTAACTATTTTGCTTCCTGAGCTCTGCAATACAGCATTGCAAACACGATGTTTGTGACATTTCGTTTATTAACGGAAGTTTCGCTTTTTTTTCCAACGAGAAAAACCCGTTAAAGAGATTGTGATTTTAATACCACTGAATAGTGTATGAAAAATTTAATTAATAAACTCGTTAGAAAGAATGTTTTTCTTCCACAAAAACATTAGATGAGCATCATTTAATTGTCGAATTTGAAGCACGTAATAAATATTGTTTCAAACTCTTAAAATAAAGATTATTTTCCTAAGGAAGACATTAACCAACCCAATCACGTACGTTTCTATCAGGTAACTAATCAAAGATGTTTTGGAGGCAATTTACATGGTAGCAAGACAGAAAAAAAATTTATATTTAATTTTCTACCTGTCAGGACTCAATTTACCAACACCCTGAAAAGGAACCTGACAAGCATATTGAGTATTGCAACTACAAGGGCAGTTAGTAACCAATAATAATCGTTATTTATTTGTTTCAGATTGTAATGTTCAGACTGAGCATGTTACTCAGTTGCATTTTCATGACAAACAATGCTATGGAGGATAAGAATTTAGCATCAAATCTTGTAGACACAACATCGGATTTGACAGATTTCGATAAATACGCTGTCACTTGCTATATATGTGTAAACGTTTCCGACAATCTTGTTTGTAATCAGTTTGCTATAGATAGACCCTGTAAACCTGGTAAGTAACTGTTGATTCACTGAATACAAAAATGTATGCTACTCAAATCCTTAATTTTCGAAAACACTGTAATTTTTAGTGTTGCCGCGAGACGAGACGAGAGAATGCCGAGATAAAATGGGTCTCTCGTCTCGTTGGATAAATTCCCACTTCTGAAATTCCTATTTTCAAAAATATCCAGCTATAAAACGTCATAATAGTATGTTGTTCTGAATGGCCATGCACGGCTAACTAGATGAAACTGTTTGCAGTCAAAAAACTCAATAACCGCTGGTCCAAATGGAGACATTATACCTATATATTTTTGCAATGAGGAATTTAAGAAGGTTTTAAAAATCTCAAAAAAGTAACGTTTTTTGTACGCGAGAAACGAGACTTTCTCGACGAGAGAGGATGCTTCTCTCGTCTCGTCTCGGAGCTTTATTCGAGAGATAATATCTCTCTCGTCTCGCCCTTTCTCGACGAAACGAGAGACTAATTTGGCCCCACAGATTCCGAAAGTTTTCATTAAAATATAATAATAGCCACTTTTGAAAATGTCTTCATTTTTTGCTGGTTAGATTTTTTTTAACAATTTCCGGCTCTTGTTTTTTTCTGGTCCTCTGAAACCCTAAAAGTAAATGCAGGAGGAGTTGAGTTGAATTCGAGTTACCTGCAACTACCCTTATCAATTGAGTAAAATAAGAAAGTGTATAAAATACAAGATAGTTCAATTGAAACCCATCTTTGGTCCAGGAAAAATTTATTGACAAGTACAGTTACAAATAACTACCACTACAATTGAGGCACATATCCCACTGTTTCACCAACCGATGTATACCCTGCTTATAGAATTCTTGTGGCTGCTGCTGGAAGAATTCTTTCACAGCGTTTTGTACTTCTGCGTCCGACTGAAAACGGTTACCTTTCAACGACTTTTTTAGTGGCCCAAAGATGTGCAAATCGCAAGGCGATAAATCGGGACTAAAGGGTGGATGCTCTAATATCCTCCATTTCTTTCGTTGCAGATTTTCTTTCACTACGTTGGCAACATGAGGCCGAGCATTATCGTGAAGCAGAATAACACCACGTGAAAGCTTCCCTGGACGTTTTCTTCTTATTGCTTGATGGAGCTTGTTCAAAGTTTCATTATACAGGTTTGCGTTGATATGCACTCTAGGTTCTGTAAACTCTATCAGCAAGGGTCCTTCATGGTCGAAAAAAAATGTCAACATCACCTTGCCTGCAGAAGGTTGAACTTTAAACTTCTTTGGTGGCGGAGAATTTGCGTGTTTCCATTGCATCGATGACAGCTTACTGGATGGTTCAAAATAATGACACCAAGATTCATCGCCAGCAACTATTGACGAGAGAAAGTCATTACCATTTTGACTGTATTCCGTGAGGTGTTGGAAAGACAAGCCCATTCGCAAGCTTTTTTGGTCCTCAGACAAAAGACGAGGAACCCATTGCGCACAAACTTTGCTGTAACCTAGTTTGTGTACGATACTATGGACAGATCCTATACTCACACCAACATTTTCTGAAATTGCTCTGTTTGAAATTCGACGATTTTCTCTAATCAGGCCTTCCACACATGCCACATTCCTGTCTGTTGATGCAGTAATCAATGCACCTGGTCGTGGCTTATCATTCGTCCTCTCTTCTCCATTCTTAAATTTTCGACACCATTCCTTCACAGTTGCATATGCAAAACATGCGTTTCCATACAATGCTTGCATTCGCGTATAAATTTGCAACGGTTGCACACCTTCAGCACACAAAAATTGAATGACCGCACGCTTATCTCATTTGGACGGATTGTTAACAACAAACGCCATTTCAAAGTCACAATACTTAAAATCGCTGTCAAATATAAACGAAATTAACAGATCAGTGTGACGTTTGCATACACTACTAATGTTGGAAAACGTTAGTTGAATTATTACAATTGTTTCCAAGGCTAACCTGACCAAAGATGGGTTTCAGTTGAACAAGCCTAGTACTTTGGTACAAGATATGTCTGGAATATAAAATATACCTATGCACTTTTCACTGAAAAACTGTTGGTTATTTGTATGAACTACTTTCGTGAAAATCAAAATGTTCAATATTGCTGATTATTAAAAGTTTAGACATTTGTGGTATTTTTGTTTGTTACAGGAGAAACATTTTGTCACACTCTACACATAATGGATTCGAAAGGAACTAGCGTTTTGGTAAACAAAAAGTGCACAACCGAGAAAGAATGTCAAAGAAATAAAGTAGGATGTGTGGAAATGGACGCTCAAATGGTACGTTATTCTTATAGACCAGTCAATATATACCTTAAAATTCAGTAAGTGGGGTACAACATACAAAATTATATACAGTGTGACCCATTTTGTTTGGAAGCACCCCTATAAAATCCGCATTTTTCAACCGATTTTGATTTAGTCTTTTTTGTTAGATTCAGTATCAAAAACAGTATTTGAGCACAAATTTTCATACCATAATAGCTATTTTCAAGGCCCTCTACGTTCATTTTTCTTTGCCAAAAAAGACGAAAGTATATTAGGCATTTTTTTTTCTCAAATATGACTACACCACTGGATTCAGAATCATCACAAATGTAAACTATCAAAATTTTATAAAAAAAGTTTTATTAACAACAAAGTTATCACTACATGAATTTGGAAAAAGTTGTTTTTTAATAAATTTTTTACTAAGAATGTAGACACATTTTGAAAATGGCAACATGGTAAACTAAAACTAGGACTCAGACATATTGCACTGTAAAAATTCGAAATTTTAAAAGACAGGATAATAGGTCCATTATTTTTTGAGGGTAACATGAATGCCAATAACTTAATGGAATTCTTGGAAGGTGAGTTCTCCGCAGTGATTGACGAACTGCCACTAGCAGAAAGAAGAAATTTGATATTTCAGTTAGATGGTTGTTCTGTACACTATTCTAGGATTGTCAGGAAGTGGCTTAACGAAAAATTTCCAAATGGTTGGATGAGTCGCGGTAGCGAGTTAATTGAATGGCCTAGATCGCCCGATTTAACTATATTGGATTTTTATCTGTGGGGTCTTTTGACACAAAAAGTGTATAAGAGACGTCCAAGGAATAGAGCAGAACTGTGTTACAGAAAACGACAGGCGTGTGCTGGAATAACGCCACATGAAATAAAAAAGCGCTAAGACATAGTCGCAAACGATACGAGAAATGTGTGGATATTAACGGAGGTCTAGTCGAGGCTACAAAAATGTAGAATTAAATTATTATTAAGTAGTTTAATAATTAAAATGTATTATTTGGTGTTAATTTGTATTTTCGTCACATCAGCACAATTTTACATTACTCTCAGAAGCTATAACTCCAGAACGGGTTAAGGTATCGGCTTCGAATTTTTACAGTGCAATATGTTTGAGTCCTAGTGTTTTTGTTTACCATGTTGGCATTTTCAAAATGTGTCTACATTCTTAGTAAAAAATTTATTAAAAAACAACTTTTTCCAAATTCATGTAGTGATAACTTTGTTGTTAATAGAACTTTTTTTATAAAATTTTCATAGTTTACATTTGTGATGATTCTGAATCCAGTGGGGTAGTCATATTTGAGAAAAAAAAATGCCTAATATACTTTCGTCTTTTTTGGCAAAGAAAAATTAACATAGAGGGCCTTGAAAATAGCTATATGGTATGAAAATGTGTGCTCAAATACTGTTTTTGATACTGAATCTAACAAAAAAGACTAAATCAAAATCGGTTGAAAAATGCGGATTTTATAGGGGTGCTTCCAAACAAAATGGGTCACACTGTATATTTATACAAAAATATAAAATAATAAGTTAGATAATGCTACAAAGATTATAAAAAGAAGGATAGAGATGGAGGACGGAAGTTAGGTGTGTGATAGTTCAAGATTGAGTTAGAGCATGGACCTTCTTTGTTTATAGGTCCATGAGTTAGAGACAGTAATGAAGAGTGGGGGGTGTGCGAGAGAAAGTGAGAGTATGAGTGCAAATAAGTGAGATAGTGAGAGAGATGTTTACTAGTAAAGTCTGTCCATAAACAAAGATCAGTGCAAGCTGTTTGAAATATAAACGAACAGGACCAAACTAGACTATAAATACTATTTCTTTATATTTATGAATTTCCAAATATTACCAAACTAACAGTACCTATAGTGAAGTACGTGATTATTTTGAAATAAATTTTGGATGGTCAAGTTACCCGAACTGGACTATTCAAATACTCATAACATTCGAAATTTGATTTGTTGTTTGCTGAAATACATATATAGAGCTTTTATGAGAAACGGATGCTATATTGGAGACCTAACCAATCTTCTTTTCTGCGATGTATTCATTTTGAAACGTTTTTTTGTTGTAACTTGGAAGCATGCGTTTTTTTATGAATAAGAGATTTCGTTTTTTTTTTTTATAACAGTTGGAAATAATTATTTTATTTTTTAGATGTGCGTATCCTGTTGTGACCAAAATTATTGCAACGTGAACGTGCCAAGTAATTCCTCTACGGCCATCTTCGATGACAAAATATCAAAAATGCGTATGCTGGCGAAGAATCTCTTTAGGGAAAGAGAAAAAGCTCTAACGACAACAATTAAAGAATCCAAAGCGAATCATAATAACTACGGGTGGAAAAAATCAATTTATTATTACCTTTATCTGTTATTTATGTTAATAGTTGGTACTTAATAAATTTTATAATAAACACGCTTTCTTTTGCAGGAAAACTATCGCTTAGTATTTTGTAAATATTCTGCTTTTTGCTCAATTATTATCAATAAATTATAAAATACCATACCTTATTATTTATCATAGCTTTTGGTTTGCGAATAGTCCAAGAACATAATTAGAAAAGTGGCTTACTATTTTTTATAATAAAAATAGAAACCCCCTTTAAAAAATTTATCGTACGTCCATGTCAGAAGGTAAAGATTACAAATAAATTAAGCCATTATAAAAATTTCACCGCACGCCAATGGCAAATGGAAGTTTTTGCCATTAAATGAACTTCCATCTACCATGGGCGTATAATTAAATTTTTGGGAAGGGATCAGTTTATTTGTTTTTATATCATGGGAGTACGATTAAATTTTGTGGAAGGACTAAAATGATTAGCCAACATCTCCATCTATCATGGGTGTACGTTAAAATTTTCATAAGAAGTTTATTTATTTGTGAATATTTACTCATGTCATGGACGTACGATAAAATGTTTGAATAAAAATCTAAATATTTGATTCTACGCCCATAGTAAATATATGGATATTTTCACTAATAACCTATCTCTTTAAAAATGGAATCGTACGCCTATGATAGATGATAGTATATACAGTATGTCCACGTATAGGTTGTCTCAAAGTACATCGTCTTAGATTTTGCTCATAGTAATCTAAATACGACCAGTTACGACATTATTAAAAGAATTTTATTTCACCTAATGCATCGTATCGTTTATATTACTCCATCTATTAGATTTCCGAACCAGTAATCAACTAGGCAACCCTTTAAAGACCAGTAAATTAAGCACTAGTGGTTCACTATACGTATAAAATTTTAATTGCAAACTTCAAAACAAAAATGAAACGTCTAATTCAAATCTATTAGCAAATAAACGTATAAGGAATATATGGAACGAAACGATAGATAACCATATAATAAAAAAAACAATCTTATTTCCATTTATTATAAACAGTATAAGAAAAAAATTTACACTAATTTCAATCTTTCCGTTTTCCGGACAATTTGTTTGCCATTATCCTCAGGAATGGTCTATATATCAATATCCAAAATAAGAGGATTTGCACTCCTATATAATTAAGATTAGCATACGCTACTGAAAATTTGTTATATTTCAACAATGCAAAAGAAGTCCAGCACCAGGCCGTCATAACAAAAGTATAAATCCATCTAAGAATGTCAGCTAGCAACTGTACTGGTGGTATAGAGAAAAATGCGTTCAAGCCTTCGTTGGTATTTGTTATTTTCCAGATCTAAAAAAATTTACAAAAAAAATTTCATTGGCGCCCAACGTGGGGCAAATTCTAAATGATACGTTTCGTTTCAGCAAAATACAAATTTTAAGATATTTAAATCTGAAATGTTTTTGGCAAACATAACGTTTCATACATACGTAGAAGATGCACTTCAATTGGTGCCAAAAAGAAGAAAAAAATACATGAAGAAAAATTGTCTCATCTGTCGAAAGTGTGAACTATTATGTATGTTTGGTGATTATTGTACATTGTGTGGTGTATTTTCAATGGAAATATACTTACATCTGCTTCCATAACCATAACGCCAAACTCAAATAAGAAACAGGCATAATATCCTTCGTGATATCCATGCCATATTCCCAAAAAAGAGAGCGAAATAAATTGACTAGCGTGTCTATTTCCTAAAAACTTTACTCTCTTGTAAATGTATTGGGCTAACCAAGCATTGGTGGTTAGATTGAAAGATTTAACAAAATCATTGATCCCTAAAGATCCTTCAAAAGTTGACAGATTCACGTTTTTCAGTGCATCCCATTTGACTAGTCCTTTTTCGTCTAAACCATTTTGTGTTATACCTTGATTAACAGATTGTGTCTTCAATTAACTAACACAGTCACAACATAGTATATACTCACCAAATAAAATGCAAGACCCTTCTGTTAACAGCCAAATTGAAAGATATCGGTATAAAGTATATTTACCCCACAGGCCTAGTAAAAACAATCTTATTAAAAAATTCCTCTGTCCATATTCTTCAGATATTAAATAATCATCGGATACGATTGTTCCCATCAACTGATAAACAACTAAGTATACAATTCCTAAGCCGAAACTCTTCAGGCACGCTGGTACACTGTCTGGCGGACCATTCTGGAAATATTTCAATGTGAGAGAGAGATCGTACTTGGAAGATTATAGAAAATTAATTTTTTTTGGCACGAAATCTTGGGACGTACTGTTTATTTTGACTACAAACCTTTGAATTGAATTTTCCATCGACAAAATCTAGATATCTCCGCATAGAAAACTGAGGACCAACTAAAAAGGAAGATGGAAAGAAAGAATGGCCATATAATTCTATAATTCCAGGTCTTCTGACAAGAGCCAACTTTTTGCTTTCTGTGGATAATTTTTCAATCGGTTTACGACCATCATACAGATCAAAAGCAATGCCTGAAAATTATCAAACAGTTTATATTTGTTAGAACCACAGAACTAAGGCACTAAAGAGATGAGTATTCTCATCCGCCATTTTGGTGCCTGAATTTTATTGTTTTGTGATGTACCAAGTTGACAATTTAATTCATGTATAAAAAATCGCATATGCCACAGTGCAATTGTCACTTTGACAACGGCAAAAGTTAGCTTTAACTTTTACAGCGACAAATACACTAGTGGTTTTTTCACTTATTCATTTGTTCATCAATTATCGCGGTGTTGGTTACCAGAATAAATAGTTTGGCATGTTTGTCAACAACTTATTGAATTTTCAAGAACCAACAATGAGTCGATTCGGTGTGCCTACAAACGCCGAAATTAGTCAAATTGTTAATACCTGTGTGCCTAGTAATACAGTTGCGACGCAATCATCAATCTGGCGACAATTTTCTACGTTTTGCGATGCAAAAAGATACACATTTGAGCCAGATACTTCCATCGAGAAATTGAATGTAATATTGCAAGATTGGGCATTTAATATGCGAAAAAGTAACGGAGAAGACTACAAAGAAGCGGTAGTTAAAACAATTTGGAACACCACCGCTAAAATGCTACAAAGTAAATATTATAACGAATTTAATATTGTATTCAACCCTTTCACCGATGTTCAGTTTAATTCATCACGAGCTGCACGTAATGCTAAACGTAAAATCCTACAAGCACAACCCGAAAAGAGAAAATGTAGTGCATCAGCTCTTAATAAATCTGAAGTATTTGCAATGGCCAGATTATATATAACGAAAATGAACCGGAAGGACTTCAAAAGAAATTATATCACATTTTGGCGTTTGAACTAGCTTGGCGCGGAGGAGAAGCAGCTTACTGCAAAACCACTTATTTCGTATCTGAAATTGAAAATAATGGAAAAGAAACTGGACGTATCGAGTATAATCCTCTATTTTCGAAAACGAGACAAGGCGGCAACAATAAATTATGTGACAGCAAATGGTTCACGCCTAATATTTTCGACGAAAAAGTTAATGGAAAAACGAAACACTTTTATAACTTCGGACAGAGTATTTCTTACACCAAATCCCTTTTGGAAAAAGAAAAATTCTAAAGGTTGGTACAAGAATTTGCCGATTGGAATTAATGAAATTTCCAAATGGACTAAACGATAAAATACAAACCACTTGTGCAATTATAAGTGAAAAATTTTTGATATTGAATCAACGTCAAAGTACAACAAGGCACCAAAATGGCGGACGAGATTACTTATGTCTATAGCGCTCTAACAGAACTAAACAATAGTTTTGAGTTAAGAGACAAAAAAAAATAGATAAAGGAATGAAAATAAAACAGTACAATTTGACATGAAACTGTCAGACTACCAACACATTTTGAACCTAGCTGTGGCGTAGTGTTGAATAGGCTAACTAAAATTATTACCGTGGTCACAGATTTGAGATTTCAGTAGCTACCGTTTGGGGCAGAAATTTGAACTTTTTATAACCTTAAAAATAATGTAATATTTAAAATCGGTTACCAATTAAACGTAAAGTAATAACACATTGAGGCATCGTCCATGTAATGTCATAACTTTCAGTACTTGTACATACATAACCTACAAAATATGAAAAGTAAATATTAAAAACTCAATACAGTAATAGATCTTTAGTTTGTGGACTATTCATTCGTAAAAAATATTAGTGTAATTTCGGTAATTAAAATAAATAGATAGGTACTCACCTGTAATTAAATATATCATATTAAAAATAAAAACAAGGGCGACATTTAGGGCAGACCCATTAAGAAGGATAAAACTGCAATGAGTGCAAAATATGGTAAAAACACAGTGGAATATATCCTTTCCATAATTCCAATAACCTATACTAAATCCACATGAAATAAAGAAAAGATGTTGCAAACTGTTTTCTTTGTTATGGAAATATTTTCTATGTATTAAGGCTAGTGGGTAGCCTACAAAAAAAAAACAAAAAAAATTCATCCTTTACCACACCAGAAAATATCTTAAAATTTTTTTTTAAATTAAAACTCACTAAATAGAATCGATAGTAGCAGTTTTAAAGCAGGTTCTGATAGCCCAAGGGATTGACTGATGTCCGATAAAAGTCCAGGTGGATTATTCATTTTACTCAACGTGATGAGCTTCTGAAATCGACTAATTACATTTTACATAAATGTCAATCAATAAAAATGTACTTGAACGATAGCAAAACCATACAATATTGTCGTTGGATTTCCAACAGATATCAACGAAATTACCACTTGAACAAAAGGGAAAAATATATTCATTATTGTGAGTATAGTTCGTTCAAAGATATTTCATTCCAGCTCAGTGAAAAAGTGTAAGATTCTTTTAATGTCCATTTTTTTACCAGTAACTTTAGAATACTCTCCAACTGTAGATAAGGGTATCTTAGTTAAAATATAACTTTCATTTAGTGCGTTAATACGATTAAAAATTCTCTACGAAATATCTTCGAATTAACTATACTAAAATAGATTTCTTACCAATATTCTTCAGCAGGTGATCTGATTAAAATTTAATTTATATTATATTTTGTCTCCAACCTCCTAAGAGGATTTAAGTACACAAAAATTCTTAAATTCCCCATTGAGAATTGAAAAGCAACATATCAACATGCTTTTGTGTCGGATATATTTAAATTACTGGCGATACACATACGCTGTGTAGTTGTTTGATTTTTTCAATGTTCTAAAAATAAAAGATTGACGTTGGTCGCTATAGTGACATTTCTGATGGGAAAATCGAAAAAAAAAACAGTTATTAGCATGAATTTGTTCAGCTATTTACGTCAATAGTGGGGTAAGAGGGCTCGGAGAACCGCCCCCAAGCTCAGTCTGCTTTCACGTAAATAAAAGTCACTTCACTATTGGATGGTCGAATAATTTTTTTACCAAAAGTAGGTATTTAAGAAAGGACAATATAAATAATTATCAAGTCATTAATAAAATAAATAAATAAAATAAAAATATAATTAATATTTCCCAAATATTACCAAACTCTTTATAATCTTAATCCATTTTAATATTTAAATCTAAAAATCGAATATCCAAATACTGATTAGTTTAATAACTTGTCTACTATTAGATTATTGCCATTTCTTACCAGATTAGATTAATATGTGACTTGTTATGAACTGATTCATTTACATGAATTATATGTGTAGTCTTTACATATTTGTATATAAAAATTTATAAACGATATTAAAGAAAAAAATTGAAATATTTTTTATTCATATTTATTAACAAAATTAGTGCTACCTTACCTTTTCCAAAGATTACAATGTAATATTTGCCTTTTTATAAACAGGATATCCAGAATATTAAAAATATAATCATTTTGAAATAATAAAAAAATCCAACCAAAAAATACACTCTATGAATTCATTTTATTTAGAATATGTTGTAACACCCTCTATATCAAATAATTCGTATGTCATTAAACATTCAAAGATATTTTGGTCAAGGACCAGTAGAGTCAGCATTTAGACATAAAACATTTTTAACAATATTTAATATAAATAATAAATATTGTGTTAAAAGCGCTTAATAAACAAATTTATTTCAAGTTTTGGTTAGGTCAAGTAAGGGGGATACGAATCATTATTAAAAATATATTGTAACGATTAAGTTATGTCTCTGAGAGAAGTATAAACCAATTTATTGAAACCAGAGTGAGTATATTTACAAACACCTTTACATCAATGTCATAAATGCAACAAACGAATTAGTAAAACGTAAATGTTTGTTGATATTTCAGAGCATATTATCTACCTTTTTTTATTGGAAATAAATTTTTTAATAATAAAATTGAAACTATTCAATTTGGATATAAGGAATACCTACTCAATCAAATTGAAAGTATTGTGAAGTAACTTTTATTTACCTCCTCTGGGGTTTTGTTATAGAGCAGGTGAACAAAGTATACCTGTTACTACACCAGACGACATGAAAGCTAGAATAAGTCATACATCTTCAGAATTATGTGGGGTGGATAGTTTTCATTGAAATGCTCTGTATAATATGATCTTGGATGTTTCAAAATATAGAATTCAATTCAATTATTTTTAATTATACCCATCTGATATTGTATATAAAAAGTTATCTCTAAAATTGACTAGCTGTAAAAGTTATTGAGGTATCAACTCAATGATAATTTGGAATTTCCAATACCTATCTTAAACTTAAATTACGACAGAGGGTATTTCCAGACAGAAAACCAACGAAAACACTCAGGCTTGATGAAGTGTTTTGATTGATTATTTATTTATTATCTTTACTGGTAAAGATCCTTTGTTTTATAGTCAATGTTTTTGAAGTTCATAGTTTTTTGCAAGTGGCAGGTTTGAAAAAAGTAATTTATAAATCCTCTGGATTCACAATTCAGGTAAATAATGAACATATCGATATTTTTAATAAAAAACAAATCAAATTAACAGCCCGACACTGGCAGTTTCAGATTATAAGGGAGTCGTTTGACTCAGTTGACTTTACCACACACTGATCAGATTCTATCCCACATTGGTGTTCTAATTGACGATGTGCAAACCACCTTTACATTCGTTCTTTGTGTTTCTCATTAGATTATCTGTCTTTGTATTATTGGTCTGCATCCCCATACGTAGTTTATTTCTGTTACCGCAGTTTGAGCTTAAAATACCTGAGTCTTCCCGCTCCTGGAGAAAGTTTCAAATGTAACAATCAGTTTTAGGCATCATATGTATTAGTATATGAGCACAGAGGGAGAAAAACAGTTTCAAGTTTTAGTTTTGATGGTCAAACCCAGAATCCGGTTTTCTTGCTGCCCAGACGCTGACGAGCCGCCACTGGATAAAATCCGGTCCAAACAACTAGTTTATTACTTATTCAAATTGAAATGGAATTGATATCTTCTGTAAGTTCCTTGTGGCATTACTTATTCTCTTATTTTTTTGGGAATCAAACCACAATAATGTTTTTTATTTTTTTATTTCGACGTTTCGGTAGCGTCCCAGCTACCGTTGTCAAGATTAACTATAGTAAAGAAATTTTTGGTCCCTATCACACAACGAAAAAATTTGACAATTAGACAATCAATAATATTTTGAAGTTTAAGGCTACAAAACTTTGTTGTCAAATTTTATTAAGGTCCATACATAGTAGATCACACATCTGGTAAAATGTGAAATAAAATATTTTATTTTATGACATTCTAACGATATGTAGTCCACTAGCAGTGGCGGATCTTGATATTGTGAGGCCCCAGGCGCAACTCGATTTTGAGGCCCCCTTATTGACCTTACTTGGGGGGAATGGATCCATTAAAATGTACAAGGCAGAAAATTATAACGTTTTTTATTAAGAAACAGTAAACATTTTAAACATTTACCTACAATTATTTAATTTTGGTTGTTTTTTGAGGATGAGTCCAACAATTCTGAGGCCCCCTGCTTTGTTGAGGCCCCAGGCAGGCGCCTCATGCGCCTGTGCGGTAATCCGCCACTGTCCACTAGAAGTGGAATCCAGTGAAGTGCACGTTCCAGGAACGGTTTTTATTGGGATAGCGCTTTTTCTCGCTTAATTTGTTAATAAAAACGCGTTTGTTGTTACTTTTTTGTGTATGATTATTTTTGTTTTCAAAATATGTATAACTCAGTTTGGTGATTTTGTGTGTATTGATTAACAACTATTCCAAAGATAAATCATAAGAAAACCTGGATAAAAACTTATGATACTATCCTGATAACGCAGGTAATTGATTATTGGAAATTTCTCTTTCTAACATTGGTAACCAAATTTGACTACATTAGGCTGAAATACTAGCTACACATTTATCTGCATTTAGTTGTATTAAAGCACTTTCTTTGATTTTTCGTCTTTTATTATTGGTCTCTTTCAATATTATTTTTGTCGAATCCCATTGAATAAGAGAAAAAATTACATATTGATATTATAAGTAGATTATGTGTTATGTTAACAGTTTGTTTGATAATCGAAAAGGGAAATCTATTCTTCGCAAGGCTTTTTATTAAGAAAATTTTTTCCAAAAATTAAAAACCTAATATTGTAGGAGAAAACTGGACATTAGGAGTTCCTAAATGTTTGCAACTTTCACTACAAATACGTCTTATAACTAAAGATGAAGTTAGCAACTCTCGCATTAGATGTTTTATGAACCAATGGCCAGTTACAAAAAAGGCCATTCGAATTTGAAGAACTGTCAATGTCTATAATATATACGACTGTTTTGTTTACAGTTTATACGAGTTTGACGATTCAATATTATAATAAAATAAAAGCATTGTGTGGATACTTTTTCATCCAAGTTGATTAGTTTCAACACCCTTACTCTGTGGAATTACAAACAGACGTTGTAAAACTGGTAATTTTTATATTTATTAGTTATATATTTGGTTACACTCCATAATTTTTCAAGTTAGAATAATGTCATCAAATAAATCTTGTATCATACTGCACGAATACAGTTACAACGCCTCGTCATAAGTCATGCAATATAAAAGCATAACCTGTACTTCATCACGATTTTAAAAAAGAAGACAGAATTGTGGTCCTATGTCAACCCTTATGTAGCTAATTTCTCTTTTAGGTAATGTACGTCACATCATAAATGGTTAGGTTCTTCCAAAAGTTGAATTCTCAAATCGACATAGAAGCCTTGTGAGAGTAAAAATATTAAAATTAAGTACCCATTATGATTTTGTTCACCACCCTCTAAGTCTCCATTTTTAAAATTAAGTAGGCCCAATTATAATAATAAGAGAAAAGATTCCTGTATCAACAAACGGGTTCTGAAATCAGAATTTTAGTAAAAATTTATTACAATAGAAATAATCTACATTGTGTATAATACGTTTTACTTCTATTCAAAGGTTTTTGAGCCGTCACTGAAATAATATAATAAAAAGTTTTTGTTTCATCCACAATCGTGTGTGAAACTAATTTTCACATGTTTATTATTAATCGAACATGTTGTTTAATAAGAATTTCCTTTGTAATTTAATATTTTGTAGGGGCACTTCAATTAACAATTCCCTACTATTTACAGTTATTACACGATGTTGATTACCTCATTAATTATGCTAATTAGGATATTTGAAACTATAACATGCAGATTACTAATCAAATAAAATATAGCTTCGCTGACCCTGCAAATGTTTATCGATTGGTACATATTTTGATGTACCTAAATTGTAGAAAACTGACGATTATGACATGAAAATGCTTTTCGTTCGCAAAAAGCCTAGCAGGTGGAGAATTTGTCGAAAAGATGAGATTTCAATAAAACTAGTAGCGTAAATAACAATTTATTAAACGGTACATGAACAAGTCTTACATGCACTTAGTGCTTGTTATTGTAAGCAGTCCCATATTTATATATAATAAATTAAAATAAACATCTTTTTATTCAATATATAAAATGTGCACAAAAAAATAAATCAATTTGGACGAAAATAAGTACGAAATACTGAAAATATATAATTAATTTGTAAAAACAGAAAATATTTAGTATAATAAATGTAAATTTGTTTCTCCCTATTAAACACAAAAAATGCTTTTTCAGTTTTACCGCATAAAAAAATACAAAAACTATTCAATATAAAATTCATTTCATCGAATTATTGTGCTTATTTGACAATTATTGGAATCACTTGTCGATAGAACCGAAAACTTCACCTATATCAACATAAAATCACTGCTTTAACAAAATGACCAACAGAGGAATAGTTGAGCTGTCATACGTCAGGTTACTGTGTGCGCATGCAGTTCATAGAAATAATACACATAGAGCAGGCATGCTATAGGGGCTCGTGTAAGCGTATTCGTTCACCCATTAAAAAGAGATGGACAACCAGTTTGGTATTGCTTTCTCTTTCTAATAGCGCATGCAATCGTATGTATCACATTAGGCGGTGTTAGAGAGAGACAGCATCACCAATTTCATTCGCCATCTCTTTTTATTGCGTGGACGCTTCCGACTACAGGTTGCCTACTCTATGTTTATTATCTCAGTGATGCCAAAGAGAAAGATACTAATGACATATGTCGAAAAGTAGTTATTGAAAACAAAAATTTTAAGGTATTGCAGGCATTATTATAAAATGCAGTTACGGAAACCTGAAAGCGACTTGTTTTATTTAAGGCATAATACTTAACGGATTTTTCGAGATATTTTGGCTGTCTCACTATAATTTCTCCAAAAACGATCTAACCTACCCCTTTGAGGCAAGTTCTACTACTCGGTTTTTTTCGGGCTGTATTTCTTCATCGCGAATCTAATCAGTGGACTGTATACGATGGGCCACATAACAAAAAGTATAATACCCACGTAGTTGGTGTTTGAGAATGTTTTGAAATAATTTTTAAAGTGTAAAAATACGAAAGGCAACAAGCAGAATCCCATAAATACGAAAGTATATATCCTAAGGATGATTTTCAAAGGCAGTTGAAGTTGTGGCGATGTGAAAAACTTTTGTAGGGTTTCATTGGATTTCACTATCGATTTGATCTGAAAAGAAATGTAATAGTAATCGAAAATGTGATAGAACTGATAAAAAAGAATGATATACTTACATCTCTTTCCATTAATATTACTAAAAATTCGAGGAAAAAGCAAACGTAATACCCGTCGTGGAAACCATGCCACACAGCTAAAAATACCAACGAAGTCAACTGACTAATATGTCTATTTCCCATAAACTTGAGTCTTTTATAAATGTATTGAGCGATCCAGTTATTTGTGTTTACATTGAAAGATCTGATATAATCGTTGAATTCAGTTGTGTTTTCGAAAATGTACAATTTTATATTTTCTACTCCGTCCCATTTTACTTGTCCTTTTTCATCTAATCCATTATGGGCTACACCTTAAATAAAAATACATAGCAATTAATTAATGGTGAGGTATTTAGATTAGAAATGGAGTGGCTCTCTGTCCTATCCCACTGCGACCTTTGCAGATCTATTGTGGTCCCCCCTATCCTTAGAGCTCGATATCTAGCTTTATCCTTTTTATTAGATTTATTAGCCTGGATACCGCCTCCCGTGCATAGCTTTCTGCCCTCGGTTTTTCTTCTCCGAATAGGTGAAACCGCACCCTTACTAGGCCTTCGCACTCACAAAGTATGTGCTCCGCGGTTTCATCTTCTTCCTGGCAAAACCTACATAGGCTGTCATCTGCTAGGCCAATTGCATGCATATGCTTCCTCAGCCTACAATGTCCGGTCAGCATTCCCACCATCATCCTCGTCGTTTCTCGACTTTGACATAGTAGGTCGCGTGACAGTTTGGCCGAAGGGCTTTTAAGGAATAGTTTAGCGTGCCTTTGTCCTGGGGTTTCATGCCACCAGCACAGCGCCTGATTTCTTATCCATTGGTGGATGCTCTCCTTAGTGAGGTTTTTTGCAATTCCACAGGAAGGTTCTGGCCCTATCATGACCTCAGTAGCTCCCTGCTTGGCTAATTCATCAGCCTTTTCATTGCCTTTTATTCCTTGGTGACCTGGTACCCAGGCTAGGGTCACTCTATTGTGCCTACCTAGTCTGTTGAGGGCCTTGCGACACTCCCACACCAGATTTGACGTTGTCCGATATGAGCTTATCGCCTTTAGTGCCGCCTGGCTGTCGGAGTAGATGACGATTCTTTGGCTATCCACCTTCCGTCTTATCAACTCTTCTGCACAGCATTGCACTGCCATTACCTCTGCCTGAAAGACAGTGGCATGTTTCCCTAGGCTTAGAGAGATCTTGATCTTCTCTTGTACCCCATATATTCCGGCTCCTACTCCAGAGTCTGTTTTAGAGCCATCAGTGTACCAGTTGAGATTCGCTGTTATAGGAGGCCCTGCCTCCCAGTCCTTTCTCTCTGGAATAACTACTCTGTATTCATTTTTAAAGCTGTATTGTGGGGCAGTCTGATCCATTGGCATTCCCAGTATTGGATCTGCCTTTATTTCTTCATATAGCTTTTTATAGGCCTTGCCGTGTCCTTGACTTATAGGAGGAGGCCCCTGTAATAATCTGTGACTAACAGATCTTGCATTTCCCTGAACGAAGATATGTAGTGGCGGTAGGTTTAGTATCACCTCCAGGGCTGCAGTCGGCGTTGTTCTCATGGCCCCTGTGATACTCAAGCAAGCTTGCCTTTGGATACCACTTAACTGCCTTTGCGCTCCAATCTGCAGTGCCCTGGGCCACCAGACTACTGATCCATAGGTTATCCCTGGCCTCACGACCTGTGTGTATAACCATTTGGTCATATTGGGATTTAAACCCCAATTCTTTCCACACATCTGCCTGCACCTTCCCAGAGCGATTCTGGCCTTGTGTGTGGTTTTTTCGATATGAGAATTCCATGTAAGCTTCTGGTCAAAGATTACCCCTAGGTATTTAACTTCTTTCGCATATGGAATTTCCACTCCGTTTATTTGCGGCTTTTGTAGACCTTGCAAATTTCTCTTTTTTGTAAACGGTACCAGTGTAGTTTTGTTGGGGTTCACTGCCAGTTCTTCCTCCCTACACCAACCACTTACTATATTAAGCGCCATTTGTGTGCGCTCTGATAGTGTACTTGGAAACCGGGCTAACTTAAACATCAAAAAATGGTCAAAACTTGGAAATTTCTAATTAAACTCGAATATTATTTCTATACGTCCCACTAGACATTTTTTATCATAGAATTTGAAAAGCTATACATGAGTATAATTATTTTATTTATACTAGCGCCATCTACCGGATTTTTTAAAATAATCATTCCATGTTCATATGCTTCATATTGTACATTTTTTTAGTAAATTGTACCTAATTTTAGCACAGTTCCGGGGATATAAAATTCCGATGTAAGACAGTTCCTGGGTTGTATTTATATTCCGTTCCTGTAAAGGATTATGAATATTCTGTTCCTGAAAAGACAAATGTATGAATATTCCGTTAGATAAGTTTCCGGAACAAACCGTTTCCTGATGTAAATTCCATTACAAAGCTTGCCTGATGTGAGTTCCTTGAAGAATATCGACAAGCAACACATTTCCCTGGATTCAATACCGGGGTATGAATAGTTCTTCAAAAAGAAAATAATTGTATAAAGCTTCACCTAATTGTCCTTCAATTTTGTAATTTCAGATAATAATACTAAACCATTTACGTAAAGTAAACTTTTGATTTTTATTTATTCATCACACATTAACTATAATTACTACCTTTACCTCAGACTACCTTAGTTTATTTTTTATGCCCTGAGAACTGTCTGTTTTCTCCAAATTTAAAATTATAATTTGTGTCAAGAAAAATTAAAACAATTGTAGCACTCAAGATATATAAACATTTTATCATTAAATAATTATTATTCTTGAAAATAACTTTTTAATTGACAATAATATTATTTTTATCAGTACTTTCTTTTTTTGTTCTGATATGAATTTTATTATTATCTGTGAAAGTGAAACATATTTTTAATTCAAGTAGTAAAATACAAAAGACAATAATTCAAACACTTCTTTGCTAAAATTATTTTTAGTATTTAAATGTTTTTACACTATTATCACACTAGATGTATGCTATTATTAAGTAAAAACTTAGATAATTGATTTTAATTTAATTAATCAACCGAGCACTTTTACAACTTACCAAAAAGAATACAAGCACCTTCAGTCAATACCCAACATGATATGTACTTATACAGAGTAAATCGTCCCCATAATCCAAGTAAAAACATTTTTTTGAAAAAACATGTTTGAGCATACTCATCAGACAATATATAATCGTCAGATATGTATATACCAAGTAGTTGAAATATTCCCAAATACAATGCACCTATTGCAAATCTTTTAGTAGCTGCTAGAACACTATCTGGTGGACCAAACTAAAAAAAAATACTTAACATTACAAAAGTGTTTCACATATTACATGGATTCTACTAACCTTGGTATTGTACTGGCCATCGACAAATTCTATGTATCTTTTCATGGAAAACTGAGGTCCAATTAGAAAGGAAGTTGGAAAGAAAGCATGGCCAAATATTTCAAGAATACTGGGTTTTTGGACTAGGGCTAATTTTTTACTATCTCTGGACAAAGTTTCTACAGGCTGGTGCCCATCATACAAATCAAATGCTACCCCTAAAACAAAAATAATAACAATCACCCCTTACATTAAATAGAATTATTCAAAATGTACCTATTAAACGTAGAGTAATAATACATTGAGGCATTGTCCAATTTATATCATAATTTCCAGTACTTGCATAAAAGTAACCTAAAAAACAGAATAAAGGCAAAAACAAAGCTGGGACACTAAACTTAATGATTTAATAATTACTTACCTATAAGGAGATAACCCAAATTAAAAACAAACACAATTGCAACACTAAGTGCAGTTCCTTTAAGAATTGAAAATGTGCAGTACGTGAAGAATGTAGCAAAAACACTGTGTAATATATCTCTCCCAAAATTGAAATAACCTAAGGAAAATCCTGAAATAATGAAAAATAGATGCTGCAAACTGCTTTCTTTAGTGTAAATGTACTTCCTATGTACTAAAGCCAATGGATATCCTAAAAATTATTATTATTAGTATTATTATCATTAGTAGCCTTAAAAATAAGATAAAAATATTTAAATGTATGTATTTCCTTTCAAATAAATAGGGTCATTTATCATATTCAAAATTTTAGAGAGTATTTTGATAATGAAAGTATATTTCCATTAAGAAATGTGTTGTGCTGTGCTGATACATATAATACAAAGGTTAAATATACAGTGTAACTATTATTAACAACTATACAAATAAAACTGTTTTGTAAACCCATAAAATACAAGTTTATTAATAGAAAGATATTTGAACCTGCTGGCAAAGTACAAGGTATCAGTTTACAAGAGCAATAAATATGTATATGCCAAAAGGTATGTTAAAAATTGTTAACTTACCAGTTAAAATTGTTAACAATAACCTTAATGCAGGTTCTGTTGTTCCTATATATTGGGATAGTCCCGAAAGAATACCACTTGAATTTTCCATTTCATTAGAACTTTTAATAAACTATTTAAATAACTTGTAACTTGTCCTCATTTCATAACAGAACAGAAGATTTTTCTCTTTCTTCTTTCTATTCTACTGATAACATAGGACCATAGATAACCGACTTAGATTAGACTCTCCAATCAAAGAGGGTCTGAAACTGAATTTCCCCGCCATCTAGCGCCTTGGAAGAAACTCCATTGAAAAAATAGCGGCAAATTTGAATTTAGTCCATTCTCGGCCACTTATCTCAAGAAAATTTAAAATACAAATGAGCTCTGAAAATATTTGTTGATGTACCCATAGATAAGATGTACCTACTTTCTTTTGAATACAATACATAGAATAGTGTTACATGTTATTACATAAAAATTGATATTCATTTGGAGTTATTACAAGTGAAAACATTGGGAAAAGTAGAATTCGATAGATGGCGCTCTGAAATGTCAATGTCATCTTAGCAACGAGTAAAACAAATCAGCTGCCGTATAAGCCCTTTGATATTTAAGTGGTTTTATTTTGCTGTTTTAGTTATTTTCAGTGTGTGTTTTGTAAATCTTTTGCTTTTTCTTTGATTGTGCTTTAGTAATTTGTGTTGTTAAACTAAATTTTGACTCCTAATATTTTTATTTTTGGAGTAATAGGTGTTCAACTTTTTAAGTGTTACTGGGAGTGTTAATAATTATGTTTGTTTGTATATTTTATTGTGACTTACCTTTTGGATTTCTTCTTTGTGAATACTGTATGTATTGAATAAATAAAAACACTTATTATTTTTGAAATTGAGTTTAATTATTTTTGTACAAACGTAATGCAAAATTTATGAACTAATGGTCGTGGTCGTGGCTTGACTGTGGTAGTTTTAAGGAAGGTACTGCATTTAAAAGAAGATACTTTTTCTTACCAAGACCTGAAGAATATGTTACTCATTTATATACTGTTCACCTTTACAAACATAAACTATACCATCCACTATTAACTTATAACTATTACACACTTGGTACTAACCTCGACTATAGTAGTCTTCCCTTTTAAAATGTAAAGAACACACGGACATACTATCCCCAACTGGTTTCCCCATTTTTCCTTTCGTTGCCCTAGCCTTTCTTTGAGATATATTTTCCATAACTCCAAACGTATTTTCAATATTTACCATTCTTCACATGGGAGGAAATTTATGGAAAGATAAATCGGGATTTTTCCCTTTACGGCTAGTGCAACCAAATCCACAACAGTTTCGATTATGCAGCGACATAATTCAAAGTATAAAACTTTAAAAGAGGTACAAAATATTGCAATCAAACTTGATCTGCAATAAAAACAAAAAATAGAATAACATAACCTCTTCCATAATATCTCTGATTATTATAAGAATATTACCTCAGAAATGATGACAGTTGAGTTGAATAGAAAAACACAGTTTTAAGCTTGTCACTGACACAAAATTAAACAGATAAAGTACGAATTTACGGTAAATACGTTGACTTAAATATAATACAAAAACAATGCAAAACGAATTGTTTTACTCGTTGCGACAATTACAATTTTTTCCGCCAGAGGTCTCATTGAATTCTACTCCGCCCAATAGAATAATATTATATATAGTTTAAATAAATATATCTGTTTCTTCAATTATCATGCCTTGTAATAAAACAAATATTTATGTGAAAAAAAGTAATATGAACCATAATATACTGGGGCATTATCTCTGTGCTGGGGTGACATTCACTGAGAATCACTCAACGCTGAGACCTAGAAGATATAAATATGAAAGGGTGATTATTCTATGGGCTACAACTTAGTAGGTGCAGTACTGTAATCGCAACCTGACACCTAAAACTTGGATCAAGTGTTTCAGGAAACTGTTGTCAAATAAGTTCACAATTTGTAAAGTTGATGTCACCCCTCAAAATAGATAGATCTTGGGTTTTATTTCTGTGAGCTAAGCTAAGGGATAACCAACGCGACATCGCTTAGAAATATGTGATGTGAAGTCAGAATCTATGGTCAGAATCAGATGTGCTAAGTTGTCAGGCAACCAAAATAACATGCATGTAATTGTGTACGTATCCTTTGACAAGAAAGTTACCAAAAGTAATTTTTTATCTAATGGGAGATCAACAATATAGAGAATTGAATAAATGCATTTCCATAAACCTGAATCATTTCAGATTAAATTTTTATAAAATACCATGAATAAAAGTAGGCAACATATCACTGTTGCAAGGAATTTTACTAAAAAAGGCGAGATTTGAATATTCATACATTCCACAAATTTGAATATTCGTATTGTTATTGTGCTAATTCATCATTGTCAAAAATTGTATATATACTTTAAACAATTTATTTTACTATCCTTTTATCGTAATATGTCGTAACATACTCCCGGATTGCAACGTCAAAAAGGTCAACATGTCATGTCAAAACTCAAAAGTTTGTCAAGATTTGTAGGTTTGGAAGTAAGTGCAACCCAACTTTTTCCAGTTTTAATTTAGCTGCAATCGAGTGAATTCTCCTTAGTTTGGTTGTTAAGTATCTAATAGATCCCGCTTGAATATTGGTGAGTAATTTTATGTGTAATGTACCTAATGTCGGCTAAAATGATATTGTGACGTTTTCATGGTACTTCTACTTACTGTTTTTATTTCTTTTGTATTAAAATTTTATTGATTTAAGCGTAATTTAATATTTGTTCTTTCATTTTTTATTACAGTATTATTTATGATTTCACAGTTAATTAGATACTCTGAATATCTGATAACATTTCAATAAATTACATAGGTAAACTCATATTAAATTTTCCATAAGTAATTCAACCAAACAAGTTGTTATTAATGTTAACTGGTTTCAGGGTAATACAAAATATATAAATAATCATCTTAACTAGTTTAAATAATGGTCTACATACAGTCCAAAGTATAAAGAATCCACTGATTATTTCTGTCTATAATAATTGTACTATATTTCTTTAACATCAGCTATTCTTTTGCAAGCTATTTTCTAGCACAATATTATAAATTTTTGGTTCCGAGTTCAGTTCTACATTTTGAAAATGTATGTTACCAGTCATCGTTTGTATGATATTTAAAATTTTAAATAGGCAACAAGTTTAATAATAGTATTCACTAAAAGTATTTCCTCATAGGTAACAATAGTATTCAAATACCTATTAACCTTGGAAAGTATAATTTAGACAGTAAAACTGAACAATAAAACAATTCTTATAGGTATGTACTACCATTATCAGAGGTACACATTTTTGCCATCTTTAAAACTCTCCAGACACCTGTATGTTAATAAAAGTAAGAGAGACATTAATTACAGCTCCAATTTTCTGAATTCTTCTTTTTGTTTCACAAAATTAAGTCAATTATATATGATAAAGCCTATAATAGGTCACATGCAATAAAGTTCAAGACAAAAATTGTGAAAAATTACATTTTGACATGCAAATTACTATATTTAAATATTGTTTAATTAGTTTGTAACTCAACAATTGATAACGTTTTTTTTCTTATTTTGGTTCTTTGTTATCTGTACTTTCTACCTTCAGTGTTTTTCTATGTGAATTTCCATACAATGACTTGTACTATCATTATTATTAATTAATAGTTACCATTAACTATTCTGAGAAATAAACACAAAGTATATCATTACTTTCAACATTATTTAAATAAACAAATTGTTTATAATGCAGCAATTAAGAATAACAAAAGCCTATTATATTTATTTATTTCCCAAAATGCTTTTTGTTTTTTTGAGCATCTTTACAACTGAAAAAAAAACTGCCATTAGAACTGTAGATTAAATATGAGAGCTGGCAAAACACATTACATGCTGGATAATAGTTTCTGGTGATGACAGTCCTAATCTATAGTTATGAAAATAATTGTATTATAAAATTTTACACTGAGATACATCAAATCATAACTAATTTATAGTGCATGTATATTATTTTTCTATAATAGTTTTTTGTTGTTGAAAAACATGATCATAAAAATATAATCCTAACACAATACATGTGTTGATCCAAAATATTACATTATGAGTATAACTTCTTAACAATGAAAATCTGCAAATGTGCTATTTATATTCAAATGTTTAACCTACAGGTTAGAATTACTGCAAAATCAGCATTATTTACATTTCTAAAATAATTAACATTTATTAACATAACTGAACATGTCGCCCTCATATGTATAATAATTATGTCAGTTCAATTTCACTCAGACTATTCAAAATTTAATTACCAATAATTATATTTACAATACATTAACCACAGTAGACCATTTTTCATGATAGTAAATAAAATTATCAATTATCAGACCCCCCGAAACAATCTTTTAACCGTCCCTGTCGCTGGAGGTGGGAGAGGACTAAGAATCGATGAATTTTGGTTTGTTTTGTAATTTGTTTATCTAAATAAGCTTAGTTTTGTTTCTAATTCTAATATGTTATTTATGGCTCTCACAATATGATTTTTTTTATAACCTAAACTAAAAAGTCTTTACCCCATCTCCAAAAAATACATGATCGACGCCCCTGTTCACGTAGACCGTCTACTAGTCCCCAACACACTGACATTAATTTTTATATAATAGATTTCTTGTTCCAAGTCAAACATATACATATCTATTTTAATTAATTTAACATTAGAAAGTTGATCTATTGCTTCATGGCCATTATGACAAAGCACTTGACTATATTCACATATACATACTTTCATTTAATTGTATAATAACAATAAAATATTGAAGAATATACAGGGTGTCCACTATAAATGTTCTTACAAATTATTTTTCGAAATCTAATTTTAATTTCCTTCAATTAATTATTAACTGATGGACCGCACCGAAAGTAGATCTTTAGTATTTTCTTGGATTTTGTTTTGTATTTTTTGTAAAATGTTTTGAAACTATGGACATTTTTGTATAATTACGTAGTATTTTTTTATGTTCAGATGCAGTTTCTGTGTGGCATTTTTTATATTCCCATGTAGTTTTGTGTATTTTTTTAATTATTTGTAAATTTTTCTTTTTGATTCCAAAATGAGTTGAGATTTTTCCTCCCCCTTCACCTATGCTGCATGTGCTTTAAATAGCATAATACATAATCTAATTTTCTTTGGTTTTAAGTGAATGTTATCACAAATCACACCCTCCGATTAAGTGTGTCGTTTTTTTTTGGAGCTTACTCACATCAACTTATCTCAGATCACATTAACTGAAGTGAGCAGTGATCTCAGTCAAAAGGAACGTACCTATTAGATCAATAAACCACGCTATACAATTATCTATACCATCATTATGAAAAATATATCATACTTCTATATTATTTGAAAATTCATAATTTGTTATAACTGATAACTATAAGTACCCTACACAAATCATTGAAGAAGCCACCTTCAGAACATGCAACCTACATGCAAGGATGCAGGTTTTTACGACTTGTAGACCACTAGCTGCCAGATTTAAGAGTATAATAATGCTATCACTAGGTCAAGATTAAAAGGTCAGTGGCTCGCAACGGAATTTCGAATGATTGTAAATGTAGTTCCGATGAATTTGAAACGAGTTCGAAAGAATATAAATAACCCATTAATGTTATAAGGGAATTATATGAAAAAATGTGCTTTTTTCGATCTGATTTGTATTGTCAAACCCAGCTATTGAATTAGGTATCAGGTGATTCGATATATTATGTACTCTAGATAATCCCCTTAGTTAGGTAACTGACATAATATATTATATTTAAAGCTGGCTAGCTAATCCCAATAAACAAATCAATGTATTTTTGGATTGATATGATAGATAAGCAATAAACTAGAATAATATAATGAAATTTTGTCTAAAAAATACATTTATCGTAAAAAAACAGTTTATGACCTACTAAAGGTTATCACGTCTCTACTATATAACTTATTTTGAAGGTTAAGCATTTAAATAAAAGTCTAGACATATACCGTCATTTTTTCTGCTTGCAATGGTTGCTGATTTGAATCCATCAAGCGCTTACGCTTATTAAGCGCTATTCTATTTGACATTGGGAAGCAACACTATGTAACTGACGATAGCTTATTTTTCCGACTCGCCTAACCCCAACCATTTAGAATTCTGTCAATTTTTTCAAAATTATAACCTTATTTTTCCTTGGTTAAAACAGATCATTGGTTAATTTATCGAGAAGGGCAAGGAAAATGATTGAAGAAGGTATACAGAAGGGGAAGGGTGGATGGAATGGTTATTTTTCCTACCCCTTCTTGAAAAAATAGGAACCTTTTTTTGCCTTTCTCTGTACCGTTTGGTGGTACTGAGTCGGGAAAATAAGGTCTTGTTGTAACCATATTATTTAGTACCGGATATCACAAAGTTAGATACTACAGAGAGTATACTTTTAAGCTCAGATGGTCGACTTCTATGTGTGTATAAACAAGAGTAATGAATTTGGTGGTCATATGCTAGAGATACTCAGTAATCTGACCATATTGTTAAAGGAAGTACATGTCTTCAAATTGTATACCAATACAAGTACCCAAAGAGTTTATCTAGTTTTAAAATTTCAAAGCTTGAGAAAAATTCTCATTTGAACAATTAATTACCAAAAAAGATGTATAGAACTGTCAATTAGTGATTATCTTGTAAACCTCGACCTCTCAGGCTAACCGGAACGTGTGTGACGTTCTTAACAAATCTACACCGACCGGCAAAAATATATAAGATGTTTCTCCAGTATTTCTAACACTCTTTATGCTGAAACAGTAACATATGTCAACTGTCATTAAAAGAAATAAGTGCCTTGAAGCGACAAAACGTGGTTGTAATCTGAAAATGGGATAAGGGAGAGTGATGTCGAGACGAAAATTTAATTTATTTCGTTTTTTCGGAAATTAATAGAAATTTGTCAACGGCGCAATTTGAGTTGTGACTGTAGTTATCCAAATGTTTACGTTTGATTAGAAAAGTATTTTCTACGCAACGGTAATATTAAAATTATTGGAGAAAATAAATTCGGATATTGACGTATATCTACCGCGAGCACACGGTGTCAGTAGAAAGTGGTGACCAGTACGTAAAGTCGCTGTTGTTAATGCTCGTACGTAGATCGCTGTTAAAGTGTGAAAGTTTTATTAAATTATCTTGTTCTCAATTAATAGTGTACTGAAAACAAATTTCTGTGATATATCTTGCATTTAAATTGAAAGTAAGTGAAACTAAAATGAATAATTGGGTTAGGAAGTTGGGATACTTTAAATTTGGCTGCTTTAGTAGTAGTATTTGTAGTTTTATAAATGGTAATTGAAATGTTTCGAATCAAATATTTTTCATTTGTAAAATTGCGTAGAATGCTTTATTTAATTGAGAGCAAACATAATCAAAATTTGAATCAAATATCGTTAGACTGTTCCTGTAAGTTGTAATAATGTTTCAATATTTCGGGGACAATTTAGTAAATGGAATTGTATTATTTCATTTTTATCATCGTTCGAAATAAGTCTGTTTAGTTTACACCAATCCTTGAAGTATTGTATCATCTGCAAACATATACACATACAGGGTGTTCCATTGATTAAAAAAGTACTCGCTGTGCTACAAATACGTAAATCGCACTGTTTATTAAAATTTTTGATCTGAAAACGTATTATTGAAATCAAGAGTTGACGTGTGTCTGCGTTTTTATAATTCTTTTAACGAAGGTCACAATATTTCTATTCCATAAGTAGGTTTCACACTGTATGTTATCTAATGGTTATGTTTTCTGTTGTTATATTGCAAATTGGTTTATTGTCTAGGCAATTACCTTGACAATAGAGTTTTAGATATTGAAGTTGATTGTCATAGCCAATTGGAAAGATGTTTCCTTTGTTAAATGTCATTGTTATCTAGCTTATATTTATTCAAAATGGTTTTTTTAATTTCGAATTTTTTTCAGTAAAACAAAAAATATAGTCTTATTTATATAATTAGAAATATTACTACAAGTCTAAATGTGGAAGTGTAGGAAGAGTTGGATGTAATAAAAATTAAAATAAAGACGAGCTAAGATGAGTTCAGATACGAAATTTACATCAAAAAGTTACCTACATGTACATCTTCAGTAAGAACTCAAAACGGTCGAACTCTAGGGCGTGCGCAATTTAGTAGAAAAGGGTAATACGTTTCTTTTCAAAGAAAAAATTGTAATACGTTGCAACTTTACTTTCAAGTTGTCATTTTCCAATTTTTATGGATCCTAAAATTATCATAACATCAAAAAGTTACCTACATGTACATCTTCAATGAGAACTCAAAACGGTCGATCTCTAGGGCGTGCGCAATTTAGTAAAAAAGGGTAATACGTTTTTTTTAAAGAAAAAATTGTTGCAACTTTACTTTCAAGTTGTCATTTTCAATTTTTCATGGATCCTATCAATGTAAATTTACCTTATATCTCCCCATATGCTCTACAAGACCGATAAAGGCGATTGTCTGATGGTTAAACGTGGTTGGTACATCATTAGAACGTTATTTCTACAATTAATTATTTTGCTATAAATTTTAACATTTTATTTGCAACTATAAATCGCTTAGATGATCATTTACAATTTTAGGCAATTTATTAGAAAATCATTAAATATATTATTACCGTCTTCAAAAATGTACAATAATCCATTAGAATTTTTGTCTTAATTTCAGATTTAAAAAATGTCGGCAAAAGCCATACGGGAAGCAACAGGAAAACAACTTATTAACAAACACCTTGGTGGTAATACAGCCACCGCAAAATGCAGATTTGCCTCCGTGAATCCAGACACCAAATTTTCCGATATAGTAGCCGATAACCCATGGTTGAAAACAGAAAAATTAGTTGTCAAACCTGACCAACTTATCAAAAGGAGAGGAAAATTAGGTAAAGTATTTTACATTGTGCAAAAATCTCTAAAACACTTTTTGATTGAATGTTGTTCCTATCACCAGTTCTACTTCAGGCTCTTGCGTTTTTGTGTCTCCTGGGTTTTTTTACAACACCCACTCCGTAACGCTAGTTCCTTCATCAGTCTAAACAGATTCTTCAACAATTGAATTTGTATTCTTCGGGAGTAGGAAAGTTGTACAGACCCATTTTGTGCAGGAGTCTTTTTTTTTGTAGCCGTTCTAGTACCGGGAACACTGCAGCCTGTTGGCTTATTGTACTCTACTCCCACCTTTAGTCCACCTACCCAGCCATTCCCGTACCCTCGAGTAGATGATATAGGTCAACTGGATGCATGCCATATGCTTCATGCGGCACGTAGGCCTCTCCGAAGATTGTCTCTGTCTCCTTGAGTCCAATGCCTCACAGTCGGACAAAATATGGGTTACGGTCTCGGTCTCCATGCCACAAAGTCTGCAGCTGAGATCCCCGTTATATAGCCTCATTTTATGCAGATGATCCTTTACCGGGGCATGACCCGTTAAATAACCTGTAATAATTCTTAGCTTGTTCCTACTAGCATTCAGTAGCTCTTCAGCCCGTTTTACACATATCTCGCCTATGAAGGTCCTACTGTGTACCTGCTTTGGAGTGTTTCTCCACTGTAGTTTATGTTGGCGTTGTACCCATTTTCGTATTTGTTCTCGGACTACCTTCTTTGTGGTCCCAAGAACTGGTTCTTGTCCAACATATGTCGTTGCTGAACTTCTTCTCGCGAGTTCATCAGCTTGTTCATTTCCAGAAATATCATTATGTCCCGGCACCCACACTAGTGTTGGTTGTGAGGTTTTGGCACAATTTATAAAAGTTCTTTTTGACTTTTCCTATACCTAACAATATTGTAATTTCTTTTCCCAGGACTGATAGCTGTAAATAAAGATTTAGACGGTGTACAACAATGGATATCAGAACGCATGAATAAAGACCAAAAGGTCGGTAACGCTACGGGAAAGTTGCGTAATTTCATCATCGAACCCTTTATACCGCACAAAGAAGAAGAAGAAACCTACGTGTGCATATACTCACACCGTCACGCCGATACCATTTTATTTTATCATCAAGGAGGTGTTGACATCGGAGACGTGGACAGTAAAGCCGTCAAACTAGATGTACCTGTTGGAGAAACTGTAGATGAAGCTACTATTACCAAGGTAAGCAAAATTATTAGTGTACGGGATTCGGTCGTGTCAAGAATCAAGCTGTCAAGTCAAAATGTTGTCACCTCTTTTGCCAGTTATGTTGTACAAACTATACATTTACATTTCTTTTAAACGCATTCCAAATAATGAGTCTTATCATTAATTAATATTATCGCTAATCAAATGAAATCTGTTCAAAATTTCTATAAAATAATTGATTTATCAGGATTGTCGGTAACTGTATGTAATCTATGGGTACGATAAGCATTGCTAGAGTCGGTAACTTGCGCGGAACGTCGATAAGGACAATTAAAAGAGAACATACGCTTATTGAAAATAATGTGTATAGTCTTAAACAAACATTAACCAGTTAGGCACATCGAATAAAGATAAAAAAAAAGGTTGACTACTGATTTGTATATTATGTAGATTTCTTCTATAAGTCACTTGCCATAAATTCATGATTTTTCCAAAAAATGATAAAGAATTATGTCGATCTGTTTATTGGAAATAAAATATATGTTTACGCCACATGGATTACAAAACATTGTTCTTAAATTATGTTGTACTCCCTAATCTTATTCCTTCTATGAAGTACAAGATCTGCTGGAGTTTCAAGGAAGGAATTTCTACCCAGGGGTGTTTCATCCTTTGATCTATTTCACTTGTAGTTCCTGAGAGATATTTTGGAGTGTTTCAGCCGTGGAAGGACTTTCTTTTTAATTCTGCCTAGAAGGCATGAGAACCAATCCCGCAGAATGGTTGAGGACCCACAAAAGGAGTGGCGGCTACTCCATCTTAATTCACTTGTTCACCAGCAGAATAGTTAATTTATTTTGCCTACGCAGTTTCAAACCAACTTCAAGCTGATAAAATATTGGGGTCAACTTATTGCACAACTAATAAAGATAAAAGACTGGAAACTACCAGGGTATCACAATGGTCCTCTGGCCTCCATGTTACTTCCACTCACTAACCTAATTTAGTAGTTTACAATGGTAAAAATGAATACAATAATAAAAATGCAATTTAATGGTAAAACGCACAAAAAAATGACATGCCTAGCATAGACAATAGTACAAATCTATGACAATTACATCCGTTACATTCAAATGTTTAGTTGAATCAGGTGTTTCTTAAATTGATTAATGGAATTACTGAAAAAAGAGAATTTGATAGTCTCATGGCTCTTGGCAGGAACGAGGGGAAAACATGATTGTATCGATGGAAAGGCACATTAAACGTTCTCATCTGCCTAGTTGTGTGAGGTGGTACGGACAGGCATTAAGAATCTGTGGACAGTTACAAATACCATTTAAGATGTTAAATAGCAATAAAACGTCTTTTCGTTTTTTTCTGTTTTTAAGGTACTGTTAGGACAAGTGTCTGCAGCCAAGAAACAGATGATCGCCAACTTTATCATTAATCTATACAAATTGTACGCCGATTTGTACTTCACTTACTTAGAAATAAATCCACTAGTTGTAACTGATAAGGAAATCTTCATCTTGGATTTGGCTGCGAAATTAGACGCCACCGCTGATTTTATTTGCAAACCACAATGGGGAGAAATCGATTATCCACCTCCATTCGGAAGGGACGCTTTTCCAGGTGAGTCTGAATTAGTTTTAATGTCAGTTTTCAACTGACAAATGACATATTTCAGAGGAAGCCTATATTGCCGATCTGGATGCCAAGTCAGGAGCCAGTCTTAAACTGACAATTTTAAATAAATCTGGAAGAGTATGGACTATGGTAGCTGGAGGAGGGGCTTCTGTCATTTACAGTGACACTATTTGCGACTTGGGAGGAGCAAGTGAATTAGCTAATTACGGGGAATATTCAGGTTAGTAAAATATTCTAAAAAAACTTGGAATTTATCGCTACATTTTTATTAAATAGGAGCACCGACTGAGCAACAAACTTACGAGTACGCCAAAACGATTTTGTCTCTGATGACACAAGAAAAACACCCGCAAGGAAAAGTTTTGATCACCGGAGGAGGTATTGCCAACTTTACCAACGTTGCAGCTACTTTCCGTGGTATTATTACGGCCTTAGTTCAATTCAGAGAAAGGTTAATCGAACATAAAATTTCCATATTCGTCAGAAGAGCTGGACCTAATTACCAAGAGGGTTTGAGAAGGATGAGAGAAGTTGGACAAACATTAGGTGAGTGATTTATGTTTAATAGCAGATTTAAATTCTATTTTATTATTTTATTGTGTATGTATGTCATTTTTAAAGTCGTAGGCTGTTTTTTAGAATGAAATTTCGACATGTTCTTCATATTCCAGGTATTCCTCTATACGTCTTCGGTCCTGAAACCCACATGACGGCCATTTGTGGTATGGCATTGGGTACAAGACCAATTCCACCAGAAAATCACGTAGAAACCGCAACGGCAAATTTCGCCTTACCTAGCGGCGAAAAAGAACCCAACAAACAACGTCTCACCTCTGAAAATAAAGTTACCTTGAAACCAACTGCTGCGACTAGAAACGTCGTGGTAAGTTACGATTTTTTTACACTTCTGCTTGTTGCTTGTGCCTTTTTCCCCAGTGTATAGCATGCGCATCCTTTACGTATCCAACACACAAAACCTTATTTATTGATAAACAAACAGCTTTTAGTTTTGTTCCTGTAATGATTAAATATACAGTGTGAATAATTCACTGATCGACTCAGAATGAATGAAATTATTGTGTAGGTATTTAAAATAAAGGAATTGCTTCTAAAATAATTGAAAGAAGGAAGGATGAAGAGCGCTAAGAAAAAATTTGTTCCAATCTGCACGTTTCTACCTAGGATTTGAAAATAATCCACCAGAGGCCGTACTAGGGAGGGGTACATATATTTTGATTTCCCAATTGATGATGTACCCGGAGCGAAATTAGAAATTATAGAAGTAAAAGATCATCTTCTTCACTTCTGTGAAATCTAATTTAACTCCAGTGATATTATTTTGCGTTAATTCCATTTTTATTGGGTACTTTTAACGTTGCTGGAAAATCAAAATATACGTACCTTCCACTAGAGCACCCTCTGGTGGATTATTTTTAAATCCTAAGAGGAAACGGGCCGATACACAAAAAAAGTATCTAAAGATACAAAAATAAAATAGACAAACTTTTTCATTCCGATCTTTCTCAAATAATATATTTACAGCCATTGCTAATTTAATTCAGAAACACACTGTACACTAATTTTACTGCTCACAAATGTTCTAATTTCAGTTTACTTCTTTTATGCATATTTATTTTTCTTATTTTTGCGAATCTTCTTTTACTTGTAATTATTTTTTCACTCTACCACTTTGTCGGGTTAACAGACACACTCTATTGTGTCGTTTTCTCTCGCTTCGCCACAATCCATTCTTTGATAGAACCTCCAATCTTTTGTATACGAGATGAACTAACTTTTACCGTCTCTTCTCTTTTATTTCATCCATTTCTAAATGTAGCTCCTTGAAATTTGCACACTTATTTAATATTGACCAAAAATTAGTCCTGTGAGTATATATGGGAGTTTGTTTTTACTCGATATAATAAATACTAAGTGCATAATAAAAGGGCTTATTGTCAATTTATCTTGACTATTATATAGCGCCTGTGGTAGATCTAAATTGAAGTAGGTGCATTTCCAATATATATTCCTGCCTAAAATATAAGAAGTGAACTTTACAAGCTTTTACAGCATTTGCTTCTTCTGTTTTAAATGTATGTTTGTACCATATGTTTGTTGGGTTATGTTCAGTTATTACTCATATCACTTACAAAGTAACATTAGTACAAAAAGGCATAAAACTTTTATTAGATGCCAATATCTGTCTATTGCTTCAGATGGATCACATCTATTCGTTATTGAACTTTGGTACCAAAGATACGACTCAGGTAAGTCAAAATTTCAAATCAAGTGTATTTTATTAAATTTTAATCTTAATGTACGCATTTCAATATTAAATCCTCAATCCATCAAATAAATCAATTCACATGTGATCTATTTTAACCAATTAACAGATAATAAAAAATTATTTTGTTGTTATTATGTCGTTTGTTTAAATGTACTGTATGGGGAATATGCATGTTCGGGTCCGATCGAGTATTGTAAACTGTTACTTCAACTCCAGACGACGTGAATATCAGTGACTATTACTGTTAATATAGATAACTATTCTGAAAACTTCCCATAATATAATTGTTTATAAATTGGAATTATATATGTCGTTAATAACTTAGAAAATTGTTATTAATTGATAGTTTGAAAAAAACAAATTTCAATCTACAGATAGCATTAAAGTCTCTGCATTCGTTAAGTTTTCCTAATGCCGTAAAAAGAGTTTACAGGATACTTAAAAATGTTTGTAGTGGACCCAATTATAATCGATATACGACAAAAGTGACTTTTCATATTTAGCAAGTAGTGAAAGTCAAACGACAAAGACAAATATATAAAAAAATATATTTGACTGCAATAATTTGTTTTATATTGAAACTATTTTATTTCCATACGACTTACATGTCATTCTTCTTATTAATCACATGAATATGCATAGAAATGTAACTAACTGATATTTTCAATGATTCCAAGTTATGTCAAAAAGGTGAAGGTGAGAGTATAATTATAACAAAATTTATGTCGGTCGATTAATTCTAACGATATAGCTTCGCAAAAAGTATTATTTCATAATGAAGTATGTAGTAGTCCATGAATAATAGTATATTATTAAACGAGTAATTTATTATAGCCATTATTCACGCAGGGTGGCAAGTCACCCGAGTGAATAATGGCCATAAATTGCGAGTAGAATAAGGTACTTTGTCCACGACCCTTGATTTCTTTATTAAATAAGTAATAATTTGGTATTATTGACAATTCTAACGTCAAAGTTAATAAATTTCTGGAGTACGTGAAATAATGTGACATATAGAGATGGGCGATACTGTGGGAAGTATCGATACACCGTACTGTTATAAATATATTGTTTTAAAAATATCAATATTGGAAAATATCGTTATGAAAAGTATCAATACTAAAAATTAAAGTCTATGTAAACTAATAGCGGCAAAAACATTAACGACTGCACGATGACAGACATCATCAATCAGACATAAGTCATTTCCCAACATCAGATATGAATTGACAGACGAAAAGTGTGGGCACATTTTTCTGACGTCAATCAAGTTGAATAATATAATTTTATTAGGCATGCACTGTAAATGGCTTGAGATCCTTAACTTTTGCATGTTATTCTTTGAACGAAATTTTGTACTACCACTGTAAATAACACTAACATTTTAAATGCAAACATAAAAAATGTTAATGTTTCATTTGTTAAAGGGGAATGTACCCAACAGCGTACACTCATCATCACCACAACAATCGGAGGTAATATCATCCAACAAATTTCTCATAGATTATAAAATAAATATGTAGATGTTCTCTAAAAGGCAGTAAATGAATATTCAATTGTATGAGGTGGGTAATTCCCAAAGAACATTTTTCCAGCTTTTAAACGTGCTATTTCTTGTCCTAGTTGGCTTATTACATGTTCTGTCCTTTATATTTCAATTTAGTTATAAAACTTTTCCATTTCATAAAGAGAACAACCTCATATTATTATTTTCTTTCTCTACAATCAAATTTGATTTGTTATAAAACTTAATCTAGTTTTTTTTTAAAACAGGGAGACGGAAAAGTACTTCCAATGTTCACAAACACTACTAAATCCATAATTTGGGGTATGCAAAATCGCGCCGTTCAAAGCATGCTGGATTTCGATTTCGTGTGTAACAGAAACTCACCAAGCGTAGTCGCTATAATTTATCCGTTCACCGGTGATCACAAACAGAAATTCTACTGGGGGCACAAAGAAATTCTCATACCTGTTTATAAGCAAATGAAAGATGCCATGACAAAACACTCCGACGCCGATGTCCTTGTTAGTTTTGCTTCACTTCGTTCTGCCTATTCCAGTACCGTCGAAACTTTGGAATATCCACAAATCAGAACTATCGCTATCATCGCCGAAGGTATTCCAGAAAACTACACCAGGAAATTGATCAAATTGGCCGATCAAAAGAAAGTTTCTATTATCGGTCCTGCTACCGTAGGAGGACTGAAACCCGGTCAGTAATAATATTATTAATGCAAGACAAACAACCGAAGTAATTAAATTTTGTGTATAGGTTGCTTCAAGATCGGCAACACTGGTGGTATGATGGATAACATTTTACATTCCAAACTGTACAGACCCGGTAGTGTAGCTTACGTATCGAGATCTGGTGGCATGTCCAATGAATTAAACAACATCGTATCTAAGGCGACAGATGGTGTTTACGAAGGAGTAGCTATTGGTGGAGATAGATATCCAGGAACAACCTTCATGGATCATATTATGAGGTACACATTTTAATTTAACTTGTAAAATGACAGATATTAATTGAAACTGATTATCTTACAGATATCAAGCAGATGAGAATGTTAAAATGATTATCCTTTTGGGTGAAGTTGGAGGTACAGAAGAATATCAGGTTTGCCAAGCTTTGGAAACCAAAAAGATCACAAAACCTTTAGTAGCCTGGTGTATAGGTATGTATACTTGATGGCATATTCAGTGTAAAATAAACTTTTGCTAGGTTATTGCTCGTATATTAAAAACACTTTTTTTTTCAGGAACATGTGCTGGTATGTTCACATCAGAAGTTCAATTTGGACATGCAGGATCCTGCGCTAATTCTAATCAAGAAACTGCTACTGCCAAAAATGAAGCTTTGAAAGCAGCTGGTGCTTACGTACCCGATTCATTTGATTATTTGGGTAATTATGGAACTGTTTTCTAGTTTATACTATTAAAAGTTATATAAATATTCAATTTTGACAGGTGATGTAATCTCCAAGGTTTACGAACAACTCGTAAAACAAGGTATCATAGTACCAGCTCCAGAAGTCCCTCCACCAACCGTTCCGATGGACTACAGCTGGGCTAGAGAACTAGGTCTAATTAGGAAACCAGCTAGCTTTATGACGTCTATTTGCGATGAAAGAGGACAAGAACTCATATATGCAGGTAATATTTAAGTCTTATAAATAACTTATGGTGTTGTAATTGAAAATATATACTCTTCTTTTAGGTATGCCAATTTCGGACGTACTTCAAAAGAACGTCGGTATTGGAGGCGTAATATCTTTGCTGTGGTTCCAAAGATGCTTGCCACCTTACGTATGTAAATTCTTCGAAATGTGTTTGATGGTTACCGCTGATCATGGACCGGCAGTATCAGGAGCTCACAATACGATAGTATGCGCACGTGCCGGCAAAGATTTAGTCTCTAGTTTGGTATCCGGTTTATTAACCATTGGTGATAGATTCGGTGGGGCGTTAGATGGTGCTGCTAAGACATTTAGTGAAGCTTACGATAAAGGTTAGATCATTTAGCTACTTTTTTCAAATTTATTTGTTTGATGGATTATATATTGTATACGAATCGTAAAAACCTTGTTTTAGTTTAGGGTATTTTGATGTCTAAGGTTTACAGCAAGTGTCAGCTGTCAAAATAAAAATTACGGTAATTTTTAAGGTTGGTTTTCGCGCGACATGAACTCGTAACGAGGTTTGATGTTTCGTGACATTCTTGGAACTCCGCTCACCATCGACCGTTGCCGTGGAATGTCGGGACAAACAGGTGGACTTATCAAGTTATTTATGGTTATGCTTTGTGAATTCAAAATGGACAAGTTTATGAATTTTCAAGTTATTATGAACAACACTCGTGTCCACAGCTGCAACACGAGTACAAATTCTAAAGTCACGACTTCATGTCACATAAAAACGAACCAAAACATTAAAGAATCTTTTTTTTTTATTTCAGGAATGCACCCAGCTGAATTCGTTAACCATATGCGTAACAAAGGTGAACTCATCATGGGAATCGGTCACAGAGTGAAATCGATAAACAACCCCGATCAACGAGTAAAAATAGTCAAAGAATTCGTAATGGCCAATTTCCCCGCCACCCCTCTACTTCTATACGCCCTTGAAGTAGAAAAGATTACTACCAGCAAAAAACCTAACCTCATTCTCAACGTAGACGGTGTCATCGCCTGCACTTTCGTCGATATGTTGAGAAACTGCGGTAGCTTCACCAGAGAAGAAGCACAAGAATACATTGATATTGGTTCAATTAACTCATTGTTCGTCCTTGGAAGGTCTATTGGTTTCATTGGTCATTACATGGACCAAAAGAGACTTAAACAAGGATTATACAGGCACCCTTGGGATGATATTTCATACGTTTTGCCTGAACAGTATAATAATGATAATTAAAAAAATGCATTTATTAGTTTTAAAAAAAATATATATTGTAAATGTTGTTTGGCCGATAATGGCCTTGACGCACCCCCACAGCACCGAAATCTGAGTGTCTAGCAGCACTCCCCTAAAAAATGTCGAGAAAAAATACATTTGCATATTTTTCAAACAAGACATGAATGAAATATCCCGAAAAGCACTTAATTTTTAGGTCATTAGTCCGGTAGGTCAAATGTACAAATATGTTTAATGTATTCAAATTCTAACGAAAGGGAAATTGGTGGGTTTTGTAATGCAAAAATATCCATTGAAAGTGTAGTGAAAGCATCTATATTTGCGTTGTAAAACCCAAGTGCATATAAAATGTACTAATGTGGGATTATATATGTTTAAAAAAAATTTGTTATTTATTTTTTGTAAATACCCTAATATTGTTTTGAGATTTCCTGTTTAAATTTTAATACAAAATTAATATCCGATATTTTTTTGTTTTTGAGGTTTACATTTTTAATGGCCATTAAAAGAAAATAAAGAACAAACGAGTTTTATTTCAAAAAAATACTAGTTTGTCATTTTTAGTCAAAGAACTGTCTCCTCCATAGAGATACTACAGATAGAGGCAACAAGCCATAGGACGCTGTGTAAGTGGTAACTCCGGTGAGAGAGAAAGGTACGGACGATCAGAGGTTTTTCTGTCTTTGTCTGTGTCTACAGTATACACGCCATTAAAGAAAGACAGTCTGAATCTCTGACTTTCTACTTCTCTCTTACATGCTGACGGGTTTCGTCATCCTCAACCTTATTTTCTGTTGACACTAATGACAGTCGCCCCGAGGATGAACAAGTTTTAAAAAGCATGATGTTTAAGGGGGTCATCCCATGTGATGGGCTTAAAAAATCGATTTTTTTTTCATAAATTGCTTCCTTAACATGTCTAGAATACGATAGTAAAGTGATTTTTGAAAATTCGAAGTCGATTTAAAAATACAGCAGTTAGAAGAAGGAGCTGTTCGGAGCGCTGAGTTGACAGTCGGAGTCCGGGCCTGTTGTGTACAGTCGGCTTAATACCCGACACCCTTTTATACATATATACGTTTATACAAGTTTCTACAGGCTTAAAGGGAAGGAATACTCTATGGAGCAGGCATCGCCGATTGAGGGTAAGTTGAAATTTTCACAGTTTTAGGTGGACTTGTAACTTTAAACGCGTTTTTTTCAAAACTGTTCTTCAAACTTTCCTCCATTGTATCTCAAAAACGGCTTGACAGAATGACTTGAAATTTGTGGGGTACACTCAGCACTTGTAAATGCATGGAATGAACTATTATCAATCATAAATTCCTAAAATTTAGATTTTTTTATAACAAGAAACAAAAAAAAACGCAAAATTCGCAATTTTTGTTTCCAAATGTATACCCAAAGTCCAATTTTTGATATATTCATTTGATAATAGTCCATTCCGTGCATTTAGGCTTACATATTAAAACGCCGCTAATTTTTTTTGTTTCAGATAATCCAACCAGCCGAAATCGTGGAGGAAGTGTGAGCCCATTTTTTCGAGGCGGGGTTCAGAACGCTGTAGCTCATGTTCTACACAATATTTTCATCTTAAAATTTATATTTATACTGTCGACATATATGTTGAAAAATGATAATAAACTCAAAGCTCTATCAATTTACTGGTCATAGAAAAAAAATTCCTAAAAAACAGGCAGTCACATGGGTTGACCCCCTTAAAGCAGCTCCGGTTTATCCACTGGGCGCCCGTCCAGACCACTGGGCGCCTGTCCAGAGCCCGATCATCAATTATAAAACACTGTGGATGTGAATGCAAATTAGGAGAAACTGATTATTTCAGCACTGTTCAAAGTATTTACACCTTTTTTTGGTGGTTTCCGGCTTTTAGGTACAGTTCATCATAGTGTGTGATTCAGACAGCTAGATGAGCGTAGGAATGTTTTGTACCACGCACTGGACAGTTAAACGTACAACAACTCAAGGCTGAGGAGTTGAGTGATTAAGTTTTTGTACTAAAGTGGCGCATTTATAAAAATCGTCTTGGATGCGGAAAAAATTATTTGTTCTGCGTCTCTATTGCACAATATTTTATATATTTAAGAAAAAAGATCTCTAACCAATCTTATACTAAAAATAAACAAAGCATTCGCTAAAAAAACATTTTATTTATCAGTATAAGCTTATTTGTTCAACCGAATACCTTAAATTATTAACACTTAAGCACCTATTAGCAATTTTGTTATTATTGAAACTAATCAGTAACGGCTCGATTGATTTCAAATTTTCTAAAGTGTCTAAATAATTTTTCACTAATATATTTATTGCGGTCAATGTTTCAAGAAACACTTTATCGTTAGACAACACAATTTTTTGGTAATTGGAGTCAATTAAAACAGTAACCCATTCCAAATATTTTGCATGTGTTTCAACATAACTCAGACCGGGCAACTGCATGTCCTGCGACCAAAGTGTTTGAATACATTTTAACAGTAATAATATTTTATTCGTAGAAATATTTGATCGCAAATGAGGTAGTATAAGTACTTCGCTGAAAGGTCTAATTAATATAGCATTAATCAGTTTTGCATTTTTGGATATATCTAAAGCAAAATCTAAGACGGTTACTATAAACTTTTCTGGTACATCAGTGAAATTTTTCAATGTTATCATCAATAAATTTATATCTTTTTGCTTGAAAATTTCAGGTAAAAGTTCTTCTAGTATAGCTTGTTCTGAGAACCCTTGCTTTAAAAACTGTTCCATGGTGTTTTTCAAATTATCAGGAATGTGTTTTTTTAATTTCTTCCCATCCCAAGAAGCTACTTCAAACTCTTGTATTATTTTAATATCAGGATCTAGATTACTTTGGGATTCCTTGTGACTCCCAACAAGTGCAGCTAACTGTTCAGTTTCTAAGTGAAATGGTATAACAGCTAAATTTTGTCCTATAGGTACAAATAGGTTATTCCCTTGTTTCCAGATATTCGTATTAACAGAAAACAGTTTAAAAATTTGTCGAGATTGTGTAACTTTGAACTGAACATTATATATAGCTAAAGTAGCACCTTCTTCATTACTATTTGCTCCGTACAAAGCTATATAATTCTCATCCAGAGATTTCATTGCAACTGAATATTTCGGAGATATGCAATCAATCACAGTAAAGAGTTCTCCCACATTATTTTCTTCCAGGTTTGACTCATCTAAATGTCGGGAAAACATGCTGCCATCAGACCCTAAAAAGTTGTATGAAATAATAAAAATTAAAGCACCTCTTGCCCAGTTTATAGAGAACTCTTCCCTCCGTTTACCAATTTATATACACTGTAAATACTTACATAAACTCAATAAGTAAACAACATCTCCCATAACATGATAAGCAAATCCTTTTATTGTAAAATCTTCCCTTTCCAACCTAATCTTTTTATATTGATGATCTTGTTGATATTTAGTCCAATAAAAAATATTTTTACTAATAATACCAACATATATATCACTATTTACTTCTTCACATAATACATGATCAATTTGGTTTATTTCAACACCAGATGTAATTAAGGATTTCCTATCTTCCACTGCTTGATCAAGTTTATGGATAAAGCCATTTTGAAATAATATTAAGTAGATGTCATTTGACTTTAACAACGTGTATATCTGTTTTGAGAACTAAAAGGAAATGGGTAAATGAGTTTGCCCTTGTTAATGAATATAGCTTACTTTGTATTTTTTCAATTTATCTAAATTATCTTCATCCACATCCCAAAACTTAACGTGAGTCCCATTGAATATAGCACAATATTTGGCTTTTTCTTTATGGTATATAACGGGTGAACTGAATTTTTCCTTTGAACGCCAAAATGTTACTTGTTTTTGATCAGAAACCTGAAAAACGTAGAAAGATACTTGAATACTGAAGCTCAATAGGGAGTTTAAAAATGTAATCGGAAAAAAAAATATATACTTACTCTATATCTGCTAGCACTGTTTCTACTTAAAGTGACAATAATAATTCCTTCTTCAGGATCTTCTGAGACATCTATTAAACTTTTATTGTCTATTAATGGACACAAACTGTAAAATGCACCTAGTTTTGCCATATTAATTCAAAACAAACCAACATGTCCAAGAAACTAGGTTAATTTCTACTTCTTTTTTACTTAATTCTTCTTTCTATCTTTAAGCCCAATTTACACTTATGGTATCAGTAAGCGAAACCATAGAGTACTGATGGAATTAAACTGAATTTTCAATGACCAGAAAATTGTCTGAACATGCGTGATTTGGAAAGCAACTGATGATTTGAATACATTTGCTTGAATACAGAAAACCAACTTAAATACTAACATAAATGGGGAGTTTGTGATAATCGTTTTTCATCATCAGTGTAGTAGAGCATACATCATCACGTAGACTCCGTTTCACCATTGTCTTTCACGTAAGAAGAAGCCACTTGATATTCGACTTCAAATCAGTAGCGTAACGTTTTCAGATTTCGTAGGTTAACACAAAATAACAATATTAAAATAGTATTTTACGTTATAAGGACGAAACATGAAGTTTTTCGGAGGAAGCGGGGGATTACCGGACTAGGCAAAACCTGATGTTCAAGAAGCTACCAATGAAGTTGTTACATTTGTTGCCGCAAAAATGTAGGGAAATATATGAAAGATCTTATACAAAATTTGAAATAAACAGTTAATAGTGTACGAAAAATATTTTTTGGCCTAGGACGAAAAGTATTATCTAGTCAACAATGAATTAGTTATCACCTTACTGAAACTTGACCTTTTCGAAAATATAAGCTTTCCGAGACTGGCGATGTTCCATGCCAATGGCATGGAACTGTCGTTACGAGACGACATAGATAAACAAGACCGTTTTTGATTTCTGCGCAAGACAGTTGGCAAACTTCACGGGGCTTCTTCTTACATGAAACATGTTTGTGGGAACTTTATATGGTAATATTTAGTTTTTAATCACTCTGAACTAAATTGTAGGCCTTGTTGCTTGTTGAATATCATCAACTCAAACTACGTGTAGGCGCACTCTTATCACCTTTGTTCGTTGTGCTTGCATGCCTTGAATTTTGTAAGAGATAAATTCATGTTTTTGTACATGTCAAAGAAAGATATCGCTATAACAGATTTGCATTACTAAGGTTGCAAAAATATTAAAGGTTTCACTACAACTGTCAAAGAAAAAACCATTTGCATATTCATCGAAAATTGCTATATTCCTAAAATTGTATTATTTTATGATAAATTTCGTAATCGTTCTTCACTAAATAACAGTGGCAGTGTTTGCACTGTGTTAATTACAATGTGGCAAATAAGGTTCAAGAAAAAAGTTGTATACGATCAATAAACTTTATCAAACGTTAGTGAACAGAGACTGAATTTTATGAATGATGGAAATACTTTTTAAATGGTTTAGATTTTATTTGTGTTTGTCATTTTTTCAGTTATGTAACGGGAATCCAGTCAATCCAATTGATACGGAAATAGGTGAGTCATATTGTTTAGTAATTGATAAGGTATTGGGTCGTGGGCAGATGTCTCAAAAACTTAGCTGTTCAGTTCCTATCTCTTTAAATGGCGTTATTACTTATGTATTTACAACCTCTACTACTTTAGTGTAAAATATTTAAATGACGCTTGAGTATTAGTGAAACATTATTTTATTACATTGTTTATCCCAAGTATGCAATATTATTATTTGTTGTTTTTTTTGTAGACATTAGTGTTCCAAAATAAATTAATACACTTTTTTTATGTATGTTTTATAACAGTTATAAAAGGTACAAATGCTGTTGATAAATGTATATACCCAGCTAGTTTTTTTCATATACATTAATCTTTGTGGGTACTTAAATTATAATTATATAAATTGTATTCAAGATAACAATAATCTGTGTCTACAATTCCTAGAAACAAATATTTTCATTTTGAGCTACAATTAAATTAGTAATAGTCACCCTCTTATAACTTAGTGCCCTTATTCAATAAGGATGCTGAAACAATAAAAACAAGTCATTTAACTTTTCCAGTTGCAATGCAATTTTTATTTCTGATGATGACATAAGTTCAAACATAAGATATTTTAACCTTTTCATAAATCTTGTGTTTGACTCATTTAATTTACCTTGAATTTAAAAAGTAAATCTCATCATATATCAAAATACACACAAAAAGAATGGTGAATATTAAATTGATACAAATTATCTGCCTTGTACTGTTAATAGGTTTTAATTTTATTTCTAGTAATTTGTTTAAAAATATCAATACCTTATCCTCTAGATCAGGAGCTCCCAACCTTTTTGGACTCTAGAGCACATTCTAAAATATCGATAGGGTGGCGGGCACCACCTATTTTTAATTGACAAACTACTTCACACAGGCGGGAATGCTATATGCACATCACTCCTTGTACACACCAAAAACCGTTCCAGGCTAGCTTGAAGAGTGCAGTGCTGTTTGGTTCGCCACTAGACAAGTTGCGACAAGTACTGTCAGCAAAGAAACCACTCATACATACAATATAGCAAACATGAGAACGTATTTAATAAACCAAGGCACTCAAAAAAATTAAAACTGTAACAAATAAATAAAAATAATTCACATTTTAAATTAATGTTTATGAAAAAATTCTGTCTGTCGAATAGTGGCGGGCACATACGAATCGATCCGCGGGCACGAGGTTGGGAACCCCTGCTCTAGATCCTTGATTATAGCTTTCAACATCTTCCTTCATGATCACCTCCTCTTTATTTGGAAATGAGTCTCATAACTTGAAATGTGGAGCAAAAATATTGTTATAAAGATCAATATCATGCTACTAACACAACAGATCTATTGTGTATGCCCTCATGTTATACTAAAATTCCTTGTTTAGACCCACCTTATCACTTGACTCTGTAGGTCCTACATATATTGGAAGGGTTGTAGTTTGGTCATATTGTCAAAAACTGCTAATTTTAATTGCAAATCAAAGATATACCAAATGTATCTTGTACTTTTCTGTTTCAGAGTCAAATGCCAAAGTTGTAGCAGGGGTCATTTCCCTTTTACTAACTGTATGTTTTTTGGTATTTATAGTAGCCTGTTTATGTTGCCAAAGAAGAAAACGTTTTGAGGTAAAAATATATACACCTTAACATATTATTTTGTGATCATTCATCATATTTTCATTTTGTGGTTAACTTTTTTCAAGATATAACCAGTATACTGGCCCTATTTTAAATAATAAAATGAATAACAAAACTATAAACTATGTTGATTACAAATTTTGGTCCATCTTTTGAAAACCATTGGCAATATTATGATGAAATTGTCTATAAATATGTTTTGAAAACTGATACATTCAATTAGCTTGTCTTGGCTCTCATAGAGGGCACTATTTACATGAATTATACTTACTAATAACTTTTGAGATAACAGAGAGATGAAAAAAGAATTTTGGACAAACACCATAGCTTAAAGTCCATTTCAATTAAAAGAAATATATTATGTCACCCTCAAAACAAGCAAAAATAAATTTTCATGGACTTATTCCTTATTAAAACAATTTGAATGCCAAATTTTACATCCTTAACATATTTCTAGGAATCAATCAGTTACATACAAAAGAAAATGAACTTTGTTTTTGTTTTATGATGGTCTTTTTTTAGAATTCAATATCTGCCAAATAAAATGTAAACATTGGTTAGAGTACTTAATATGATATTGTACTGAAAGTTTCAAAATTGTATAAACTAAGTACTAATATAATTTTATTATTAACTTTAAATACATTTTTTCAAATTTATTTTAAGAAAATAATTATTTTATTGTGTCCAGTGATTCTGTACATTTGGAAAGAGAAAAAAAATCAATTATTGTACATTTATCACTGATTTAAAAGGTTTTAAATGAATTTTTCATGGAAATGTTCTTGGCACCGAGGAGTTGGTCACTAGAAATTTTTTTTTTTTATAAAGATTTCCCCAGATTACCTAGGAAATTATTGGAAATATTTCGCGATGGAGGAGACTAGAACGTTCTATATCTCCAATTAGTCGAGTTATGGATACATAAAGTTTCAGAAAGTGGATTTTCGAATATTTTCACTACTTTTAAATTTATCACACACAAGACGAAAACTTTTCATTTTAGGCTTTTGAAATTTTTTTTCCGATTTCATTATTCTAAATATCTTCTATTGCAAATACTCTCCCAAAATTTCAGTTCAAAATTCTTAGTTTCCTGGTATTTACAAGACTTTTTAGGTAGAAAAGGTGTTTTTTCGAAAATTTCATTACACTATTTAAATGCGAAATAATGATTTTATCAAAAAACTGACTGTGGCATTAATTTTCCAGTATCAAAAAACCCCTGAATACCAATTTATAGCCAATTTCATGTCGCAAAATTTTTTTTTGGAGAAAATTTTGAAGCAAGGGGTAGGTATGGAAATATTTCGCGATTTAAATTGCTTTCTGCTATCTCCCTTAATGCTTGGAAATATCAACTCAAAATTCATATCTGTATGTAAAATGATCCCCTGAATCCGATGGAGGAGACAAGAACGTTCTATCTCTCCAAATAGTCGAGTTATAGATACATAAAGTTTCAGAAAATGGATTTCCGAATATTTTCAATACTTTCATATTTATCATTCTCAAGACGGAAACTATTCAAGTTAGGCTTTTGAAAATTTTTTTCCCATTTCATTATTCTTTTGCAAATACTTCCCCAAAATTTCAGTTCAAAATTCGTAGTTTTCTGGTTTTTACTAGACTTTTTATGTAGAAAAGGTGTTTTTTGAAAATTTCATTACACTATTTGAATGCGAAAGAATGATTTTATCAAAAAACTGACTGTGGCATTCATTTTCCAGTATCAAAAAACCCCCGGTTACCAATTTATAGCCAATTTCATGTCGCAAAATTTTTTTTTTGTAGAAAATTTTGAAGCAAGGGGTAGGTATGGAAATATTTCGCGATTTAAATTGCTTTCTGCTATCTCCCTTAATGCTTGGAAATATCATCTCAAAATTCATATCTATATGTAAAATGATCCTCCGAATCCGATGGAGGAGACTAGAACGTTCTATCTCTACAATTAGTCGAGTTATGGATACATAAAATTTCAGAAAAAATTCTACGTTGCGTCGACAAATATATATTATTTTAAAAAGTTCGTCAATTCCGTTCACTAACTTCAAAAATTAATGATTACCTCAGATTATCTGAGAATACTTCAAGAATACCTGAACTTACTGACAGATTATTCAAGATTACCTTGGATTACTCAAACTACCTTGGATTACCCATAACCTCCACTGGATTACCCAAAACTTCCTTTGGGTTACCTAGCCCTCGTACGAGAATTACCTGAGTGACCAACCCCTCGCTTGGCATCTTTCACATTTTCATTAATTTTAAAAAAATTAGTTCTTATGAAAAATTCATCTGATTATTATATCAGTATTATGATGTCTCTATAGCAAAACCAGAAGAAGGAAAAAATAGCTTTCATAACCTTGTTTTTTGTATAGAATTACTGAAATAATTTCAATTTTATCTAGAGTAGATGATATTGCTATCAATGTTATGTACACCAACTCATCAATAATATTTTTTTTATTATTTTTACGCTGCTTAGACAGAGGATCCAGAAAAGGTAATAATTATAATGAGGAAAAATATATTTTTGTTGTAAATTTGCTGATGACTAGAACGTTCTATATCCCCAATTAGTAGAGTTATGAGTATTACAAGTTTCAGAAAGTGAATTTTCAAAAATTTCATGACACTATTTGAAGGCAAAATAATGATTTTAACTGAATCGATTGGTGATCATTAGAACGATTCTATATTTCCATGAGTATCTTTTAGTTTTAGAATGTGGATTTTCGGATATTTCCATTACTTTTACATTGTTGATTCATTAAAAGAAATCCGTCAGTTTAATATTTGTAGTTTTGTGGTATTCACAGGACTTTTCAACCTAAAAATGCGTTTTTTCGAAAATTGTATGATGCTATATTTGAAGGTGAAATTGAGTTTATGAATGTTCATCAGTATATCCTTTATAATGTTCCATGTAAATTGACACTGTTTTATTTTTTAGCAATTCCGAGATAGCCCTGTTACCGCATCGTCGATACCTGATTTAGACCATGGCCACGTTAATCCAATCGCCAATAGAGAGTTCACCATATTTTCCCCATTATCTCCTCAGTACAACAACAATGTCTCTCATGAGAATAAGCCAAAAGTAAGCACACTGTTTGTTATAGAAAAAATGTTCCATTTCTTTTGATCCCCATAGTCAATAAAGTATTTCAGTTTTAAATACTTTCACTCATATGTAAATTTTACTGTACTAATTTAAAAAAATAAATCATTTTTGCTGCTAGATCCATTATTTTAATGTTTGGAGAAGATGCTAGTAAATTTCATCAAAACCAAACTCTCAAAATGAGTACGCTTTGATGATACAACAGGATAATGATTTCACAGGAAATACTGTAGGAAATCTATCAAAACTTAACCAGCATTCAAGATGTCTATTTGACAACTGTAACTATAGCCCCCGGTTTAACTAAGAAGTGTGACTCAATGTCCGTCGATGCCTGTAGCCCGGAAAGTAGTAATGTCCTCTTAGTTGAATGGTCACTGTGTTTGAAAAATATTTTTAAAAACTTTGTAAAGTATTAGTTTATTCTTCGATTTCTAAAAATATCATTACCTATCAGTTAGGTATCCTGGCATTAACATTTTTTTTTATATTTTCAACTGTGTTAATTGTGAGTATTTTGTTTTCAGACAAAAACTGTTGAAGATTCTCTAGCCAATAGCTATGATATTAGTCCTTGGTTTAGTAAGTAATTTTTTATATTATATCACAATAAAAACATTTTTATATCCAGCCCTCATTATTGTTGACAATATTCATTTTTATATAAATTATTATGCTTTATTGAAATTTCCCAGCAGCACATTGAAGTACTGATAAAAAGATACTAGTTCAAAAATCAACAGGAAATATTGTTTTATCTATACTTTTATTTGCAATAAGTTTTTAAACTAATTATAAACCAGAAAAATTTCCATAAACTGTACAATATGTGTGGGCGGGATAGATGAGATATAATTGGATGGTTTCTTATGAAAATATTTGGAAGGTAGATGTTAACTTTTGCATGAATTTATAAAAGTAGAAGAAATGAAAGGGGCTTACAAAAAATCGCACATAAAAAAGACAGAAAACCAAGCAGTAAAATTGAATTTGAATGAGTGAAACGGGAAGGTAGCTTTCTCCATCAGTATTAAAACAATATTACTCACATAAAACATTATTTAGCTTTATTGTATTTAAGATGAAGGAACCCCCATATTTTCGCTGTTATGTGGGCCACATTTTATAAAATAAGCAACCGAAATCTGAACTTTAAACTCAGCCTACTACTACAGGAAGATTTTCAATTGCATGTCAAAATTCCCCATTGAGGAAGTTAACAATGCAATCAGCATTCAATGATCCATTGAAGAAAAAAGGACCAATTATATGGTCTCCTAGTGGTGAATGTAGCCTCATCAGTAGACATAATCTTCTTCAGAAACTATCTGTCATTTTAAAAATTACCTTAGGCACTATAACCATAGACTAATCTTTTATTATCATCAACAACTTTCAATGAATGTAAGAGCTTCGGTTTATAATCTTGTGTCGTTCAAAACATCTTCTGATTTTATCCTTACCAATATTCAGTTGCTAAGCTTATACAGTGTGACCCATTTTGTTTGGAAGCACCCCTATAAAATCCGCATTTTTCAACCGATTTTGATTTAGTCTTTTTTGTTAGATTCAGTATCAAAAACAGAATTTGAGCACAAATTTTCATACCATAATAGCTATTTTCAAGGCACTCTACGTTAATTTTTCTTTGCCAAAAAAGACAAAAGTATATTAGGCATTTTTTTTTCTCAAATATGACTACACCACTCGATTCAGAATCATCACAAATGTAAACTATCAAAATTTTATAAAAAAAGTTTTATTAACAACAAAGTTATCACTACATAAATTTGGAAAAAGTTGTTTTTTAATTAAGTTTTTACTAAGAATGTAGACACATTTTAAAAATGGCAACATGGTAAACAAAAACTAGGACTCAAACATATTGCACTGTAAAAATTCGAAGCCGAAATTTCAAAAGACAGGATAATAGGTCCATTCTTTTTTGAGGGTAACATGAATGCCAATAACTTCATGGAATTCTTGGAAGGTGAGTTATCCGCAGTGATTGACGAACTGCCGCTAGCAGAAAGAAAAAATTTGATATTTCAGTAAGATGGTTGTTCTGTACACTATGTCCGGCAGCGGCTTAACGAAAAATTTCCAAATGGTTGGATACCTAGGTCACGGTAGCGAGTTAATCGAATGGCCTCCTAGATCGCCCGATTTAACTATATTGGTTTTTGATCTGTGGGGGCTTTTGACACAAAAAGTGTATAAGACACGTCCAAGGAATAGAGCAGAACTGTGTGACAGAATACGACAGGTGTGTGCTGGAATAACGCCACATGAAATAAAAAAGCGCTAAGACATAGTCGCAAACGATACGAGAAATGTGTGGAAATTAACGGAGGTCTAGTCGAGGCTACAAAAATGTAGAATTCAATTATTATTAAGTAGTTTAATAATCAAAATGTATTATTTGGTGTTAATTTGTATTTTCGTCACATCAGCACAATTTTACATTACTCTCAGAAGCTATAACTCCAGAACGGGTTAAGGTATCGGGTTCGAATTTTTACAGTGCAATATGTTTGAGTCCTAGTTTCTCTTTACCATGTTGCCATTTTTAAAATGTGTCTACATTCTTAGTAAAAAATTAATTAAAAAACAACTTTTTCCAAATTCATGTAGTGATAACTTTGTTGTTAATAAAACTTTTTTTATAAAATTTTGATAGTTTACATTTGTGATGATTCTGAATTCAGTGGTGTAGTCATATTTGAGAAAAAAAAATGCCTAATATAATTTTGTTTTTTTTGGCAAAGAAAAATTAACGTAGAGTGCCTTGAAAATAGCTATTATGGTATGAAAATTTGTGCTCAAATTCTGTTTTTGATACTGAATCTAACAAAAAAGACTAAATCAAAATCGGTTGAAAAATGCGGATTTTATAGGGGTGCTTCCAAACAAAATGGGTCACACTGTATAAAAAATTCTTGTATCTAACCCTACATTTTTTATGTTAATTTTTGTTTTCAATTCATTTTCAGACTCAAATGAACCAGATTATCCTAGAACCAGATTAAAGTACATCAAGGAATTAGGATCCGGATGGTTTGGAAAGGTAAGATATCGACTTGAACTATGTAGGTTGAATAATCTTATTAATAAATTTAAAAAAATAAGTTTTCTGTTATTAATTTTTCTTTACAGGTAGTCGAGGGTGCCGTACAAGATGAAGACAATAAAGGACGTACGTGGACGCCTGTAGTAGTTAGAATCTTAGAAGCGACATCTAGTCAGAAAGAAAAAATATTATTTTTACAGAATGCAGAAATTTATAGGATTGGAAACCATACAAACATATTATCTTTAATAGGAAGATCCTTGGAAACGGTACCCTATTTGTTGTTGCAGGAATGGTGTCCTCAGGTAAAATATATTTTATCACGTTCTGGATCCGAAATCGTTTTTGACAATTGATTTTAGTGTAGGTACGATATTCCTTACTCCAGTTAGATACACACTCGTGCGCGTGAGAAAGCCCGTCCCACACAACATCCACTCCGGATTTTTAAGCCCGCGGGTTGATGCTAAGTAAAACATTCCACCACCCCCTGTCAATCCGACAGGACCTCACTCGTACTTCGCGATCGCGTATTCCTTTACTCAGTAGTGGGCGCCAGGGATGTTATTCTTTCTCTGGTGTTTATATTCCCTTGTCCCTCTCCTGTTAGATAAAAACACCGGTGTCTGGCACCTGGGATCCCTTTGAGCATCCGGTTAAAAGTGAGGAATAACTGTATGGTCGCCAGAGTGTTTTTTTTATTCCAAACAACTTAAATGTGGGTAGATAAATAAAAATGTAGGTTTTTCTGGCATCATTTTGTAGTCAATTTATGTAAAACTGTATGAAGTACGACCGTTATTAATATAGCGATTTTTTTTGACATTTCAGGGGGATTTAAAAACCTATTTAAGATCTCAAAAGAACAACGCAGAACATTTCTTGTCCACAGAATATCCATTATTATGGTGTTACCAGTTAACTTCTGCTTTAAAATACATTCACGAACAAGACATCGTACACTTGTAAGTTGATTTTTACAACCAACTCCTTAATTACAAACTTTTTGCGCTAATACATACATTTTTTTAGGGATTTAGCAGGTAGAAATTGTCAGCTAACTAATAATCTAACTCTAAAATTGGGCGACTACGGATTAGGACCCTTCAAATATCCAGCAGACTATTATCAAGGTCAATCAACTGTTCCTGTAAGATGGTGTTCTCCAGAATCTCTTATATATACGCAAACTACCATTCAACCAAAACGAGTCACTCCTGAAGCAAACGTTTGGGCATTGGCAGTGACCATGTGGGAGATATGTGAGTGCGGCGAACAGCCCTATTGGAATTTAAGCGATGACGAAGTAATCTCACAAGTATTAGGATCCGAAGGCGTTAGGTTAAGCAGGCCCACTCTTTCAGTACTTTATACAGATTATATGTAAGTAAAGGTGTTATTTATTTTTGAAAAATTTTTTGGTCAGTAGTATTCGGACAACATAGTGGTTAGAAGGTATTTTTACCAAAAACTAAGAGTCTACTGGTAAAATTTTTATATAAATGTGTACATTCGATAAAAGTTGTAACATTATAATATATTGGATCCAGTTCGGGTTGTATGGAAACAACGACGAAATCTGTCAAAACTCTCCGGAATGTGGTCAAGTGACAGTTTGTTGCTTTTTATTTTGTTGTTGACTTGACGTAGCGGAAGCTTGTGAGAGAGCGCTATCTTATAATTGCATATTGTACAAAATCTAAATACGATTAATCATAGAAAATATTTTTTACTATAATCATTTTAATAAACTAGAAAAAATTTAAAATTATCTATTCAACTCTTTGATACATTATTTATTCAACTATTATTATCAATCGCAACTTTATTGCTTATTTGCACTCGATTTCATAACAGCAGTCTGGATGAGGTTTGGATATGATTCCAGGCAATATTTTACAATTTCTTGGTGCTACAACAGATGGGCATCTAAAATATACAAAGCATTAATTTTATAGCCACTTGAGGTGGAGTCGATTACAATCAATAATACTGAATTCAAAGGTCTACGTGAAAGAATGGAAATTCAACTTAATGTTGTTTCTGCTTAATTTCTGTAAAATTAAATACAACATACCCTATAATCTTTACTGATCTGTCACTTTCACATTCTACAATAGCGCATTGTCCTTGAATGCGTTTGGTTTCATTGAACTTCATTGATCCTATTAATTTGACATGTTCTAAATAACAATCACCTAGTTGATCTAAAAAATAAAAGCTAAATGAAACGCTACTCTGTTTTGAGAGACATTTGTCGGAATATTTAGGTTCTGAAAAACCAATAAACATTTCCTGGACAATATGATGTTTTTATTACATACCTGTATCGGGATCAGATATGAGTCTTCCTTCCCAAGCACTCGTATTCAAAACAACAAATGCAAATACAACCAACAATGCATAGACATACTTCATTTTAATTTTTTTCTTCTACCAGCAATTTTTTGGTACTGCTCTAATTTCAATTGTTAAGGTTTATATATCGACTAACTTATGACCTTACACACTTATTTTTAGGAGATTAGAAGCTATCGCTGTTTATGTCACCGAAAAATGAACATTTTGTTATTGGATTAAATTATATTTTATTTTGAAATATCTCGTTTTATACTTGACCCCATAATTACAATAATCTCGATATGTATAATTTAAAGTCGTTACGTAATATTTATTTGATAATAAAAATAATTATTAATTCATACAGGTTTGATTAATCATAATCAGCTTGTGGTCATTGACTACCTTATCACCACATAACGCTAATGGTCGAGTAATTAGTACATTTTTATATAATCAACTTTGAGGTTTGCTTCAATTAAATACAACCTATGTAACTAAAAACAATGTCAGTTTTGTAATGTTTACAGATATCAGTCTTGAACGGCAATAATATGATGAGATAATTGAAATTTCATTTAAGTAACGCAAAATATTGCATTCAAATATGTATAAGCAAACTTCAAACAGGGACATTCGAATTTTTTTCGATAACCATGGCCTGGAAATATCCTCCATGAAATTAAGGATTGTATTCCTTACCACTCTTGTAAAAATAAAAATTTCTAACTCAGATATCCCCGTTTATAGTCATTTTACCTACTTAGGAATGACTGTGGACACCAAATTAACATGGGAAGTTCATATCAATAATTGATTAGTCAAGGATCAACAGTTTAAAGGCTGTCAATCGTTATAAGTGGGGAGCAGATCCCAATAATAAATCTTTTATTTTATAGGGCATATACAAGATCTATTTTAGATTAAGGCAGTTAATTATATGGCTCTACCATCAAATCTTGTTTGATAAAGCTAGATAGATTACAATATAAAGGGCTGCGATTAGTGTTGGGAGCTTTAAAAACAGTTCCAACTGCTATTCTGAGGCTTCGAGTTCCCGGCATCTCAGCCAGTAGTCCTTATCAGACTTTTCACTAGGCCCTTCTTGGAGAAATCCAATCCGATCTAGTCCTTGTAGTCTATATCTAATAAGACAGTGCTTCACATTCGAAGAAAATGTATTAAAGTGTAGTTTGTCAGGGTTAAGAGATTTAAGGCAGTCACAAAATAATCTTTATTTCAGATTTCGCCTAATGCAGTTATGTTGGATTAGCGTAGAATCTAGACCCAAAGTAGTACAAATTCACATCATGCTGACAGATCTTCTACAAGTTTACAAACATACTTCGTCGACAGACATTTTCGATGTTGACGAATTCGATCGAAGATGGGAGTCGTGTAAACCGAATACCATCATCAAAACTGATCATATTGCAGAAACCATACTCGACTCCGATGGAGATGATTTAAGAAAATCTTTATCTCTAAGTCTAACAAACTTACACGGATCATTAGATAATTTAGGTAAGAATTTGAGGTATAATAAATGGTATAGATTCACAATTGTTTTCTGTTTTAGCTTTCCATGATCTGGATAAATGTACAAATGAACAATCAAAATTAACTGATGTGTTGAAATGCGAGGATTCGTTCCAAAGGACAAACAGCAGCGGCAGCGAAACCGAAGAAGAAAACTGGCGAAACAAAGTGGAAAGAGGAGCATATACGGAAAAGGTCCGTCAAAAATCTCGATCCGTTGCAGATTTGATGGTCTTAACTCACGTAGATTATTCAGAGTCCGAATCGGAAACTCCATTACATAGTTTAGAATATAGAGTGAATTATAAAAATGTGAGATTAGCTGGTCTGGATGGTGTAAATAGTTTGGAGAATACGAGTATTACATATGGAAGTGAAGGTTCGTATACTACTGTGAACAATTTGATTCAATAAAATCCTTATTTTTTTTTCATTAGGTAACCTCCTAAACGTTCAAGATACTTTCAAAGAAGAACTAAGAAAATTGAAAGAAGAACGTCGTGATAGTCTGCTATTTGTACCTGAAAACATTAGTCAAAGTAGCTTTAGAAACACAGAAACTTCCAACGTGTCCTCCTCACGGTTAATACAGGAATTGAACAGTCCCGTGGACATCCAACCAGTAAATCAAGTTTTTAATATTTACAACGTTACCATAGACAATTTTAGTCCCATTCATATGAATAAGTTTAGTGATATCTTGGATGTTAATTCTCAGTTGAAACCGGAATGGAGGGAAGTTGAAAAATTGAGGCAGATCGATTGCGAGTTGACTCAAGAAATAAGGGAGCTTGAAAAATTAAACCAAGTTCAAAAAGTTTACTCAGACGAAGATGAAATGGAGGATTTAAATGAAATTCCTGTTGAAATTAATGAAATGTTTAGTCAAAATGCACCTGTAGCTTCAGATCAACTAATAGAAGTAGTAGAAGCAGAAGGTAAGAGTGGATTGAGTTCGGATGTGAAAGTGTTGAGTGGTTCCAAACATCGGGATAGAGAAAAGAAGATGAGAGATAAAGATTACGGAAGTCACAGAGTATCAAGTAGACATAGAAAATCATCGAGGCACAAGAAAGACATCTTTTCATCGACCGATAAATTAGATAAAAAAGCTAAAGAAATTCTGGAACAATTGGTAGATAATAAGCTAGTTCCGCCGTTAGAAGATAGGTTGTGGAAACATGTGCCTCAAGAAGACATAGTTCCAGGTAAGGGTAAGTGTAGATCCCCTTATCGTTTGTCATCCGTGTTGTATTTAACCCACTGTAATATATTTCATTTAACACTGATTAATAATAATTCGTAGCTTTAATTTCATTTAACCAAAACTTACAACAAATCACTTTTGTTTTTGTGCTTATGACCGTTTGTACGGTTGGGCAGCACAATATTAAATTCCTGATTTGGACCACTTGATTTAGGTTTGGGTTTTTTCGTGGAACCTCATAATTTCCAAATAATCGACATTCCAAAACAACAAACGATTCAAATATGACATTTGTTAATTGTTTGTTTTGTCACTATCGTCAGTGTGACCAACTAAAAGCGTTTTTTATGACAAGAATGACAGTTAATGTCTACCATTCAAAACATAAGATTTTTGCAGTTTTTTTATCATCTATATTGCTTCATTAAAACGATGAATAAACCCCGAAGGGCAAATCTTAAAATATAAAATAACGTTTCAGCTGAATTATCAACGCATCGGTGTCCAATAATTATAGGAACTTTTGGAACGTAATCAGAATAATAAAGAGACACAACTGAAAATATACATAAACGAATATCAAATAATAAAACTGACATCTGACATAACTAGGTACATAATGACAGAAATGAAATGGTGACTTACCAAAAAATCCTAGAATTATTGGCAACCGATGCGTTGAGTATTCAGCAAAACATCTTAAATTTAAGATTTTTGCTTCGGGGTGTATTTTTTGTTCTAATAAAGCAATGTAGATGTTCGCAATGATAAAAAATCCTGTTTTGAATGGTAGACATGAACTGTCATTCTTGTCATGAAAACCACTTTTTGTTGGCCACACTGACCTTAACCTGAACTCCATTAAGTCGTTGCATGAATCCGCCTTGACATTTTAAACGTCAGTTAACTTAGTTTGCAACTTAACATTATCATCTTAACATTTTTCAAAAATGTTTTATGATTTTATATTTTGAATATTTTGTTGTGTTTTGTATTAAAATCTATTTTCTATTATCAGCGATAGAAAGTGATAGTGATCATGAACCCTCTTCAACGGTCACTATCCCTACACCTCCTAGAGTATCGGAACACGAAGAAGAGAAAAAACGTAAGTTAAACTAGTTGATTTTATTGACGTATTTTTACGATTTTTTTTGTCGTTTTTAGAACCGATATCACCAGAAAAAGAAAAGGAAATCGACTTTAACGTTAGAAGTATGTCTCCTACACCTCCTACAGTACCTCCTCCACCTCCACCACCACCTAGATCGTACACACCACCTCCCGTTAAAGATCCAAGGCTAATAAATAAAACGCCATCGGTTGTATCACCGATTCCGCACCCTGTAGTTCCGATTACAGTACCACCCCTCTCTTTGTCAATCCCAATAACAATTCCTCCTCCTATAATACCAATAACTGTGCCTCCTCCAGTTGTGTCAACTGTATCGGAGAAAGCCACCACGCCACCGCCTCTTACGGACGAGGGAGGTAAGTTTTGTTTATTGATTAATCTTTACTTATATAATAATATGTTTTTTTTTGTATTTAGATGAACCCTACAATCCAGGGGATTCTTCCAGTCCGGATATTCAAATTATCGAAACTCCTCCAAAACTGTCTTCCGCTAGGGAACCATCTCCCATATCTTATCCTGAAATACCCGGTAGGTACAAGAGTGGTTTCGATTTAAATCAAAATGTGAAGGAAACATTTAAGGACATTTGGGACAGCGAATCAAAAGATTCCAATAGTGTAAATCAAAATTATAAGGAACTAAGTGAAACTGTAGATATTAATCCAGAATTAAACCGAGAAAGGCGACTAAGCGAAGAACAAAATTTCAACTTGAAGTTGGAAGAATCGACTGTCGACAATAACTTAAATCAAAATATGGAAAGTACAATGAAATTGAGTGGAACTTTCAAAGAAGTAGCGAATAAAAATTCAATTGAAACAAATGAGAATGAAGGGAGAGAAGTAGACTGCAAAGTTGTGTTGGAAAAAGATGATGGATCTGAAGTATGTAATAATGGAGAAAGTGGTGTAACAAATTTGACAATAGACGTTTTGAGAGGTGATGATTCGTTGCAAGAGGATAATGTGGAATGCGAGGCGTTTAATTTTAATATTAGATTACCGTCCAAAGTAAATGAAACCATTTTACGTTTGCATGATGATGGAGTTGGAAATGAAGGCGAAAACGTCGGAAAAGGTAAAAATATATTCATTTATACAGTAATTTATCTGAATTTATCATTTTTATGAATTTTACGAGTTCATTGAATCCTAGTGCATTTGAACTACTACCTATTTGTTCCTATATTCCATTAAAGCTGATGCCGCAAAAGGTTCCAAAAAGAGTGTTTCTCTTTGTTATTTCATTTCCTTATTTTCCGGAGTGTCAATCGATACTATGCAAAAATGCTTGCTTTATAAATTTTCATATTGCAGCTAATGGAGAAGAAGAAAAAAATAAGAACGCACAATCAAACATAGAAGCAAATGATCAAAAATCTTTGGAAGAAACTATACTAGTAATTATAGATGAAATAGTGACAAGATCTCTAGATGAAGTTTCCCAAAAATTAATGGAAAACCAAGAACAAATTGTAAAATTCGATGTTAGCCTTAGCCAAGAAGAAGTAAAGCCGAATTCCTTGACTCACTCCAGCCTGTTCACTAGCAGTACACCTTTTAAGAAAAGGTCGCTAGAAAACAAATTATCCAGTATGAAATTAGAAGATAACTATGTACCTGATAACAGTGATCTGAATTATTCTTTAGAGACTTGGGATAATTTCCTGGGATCTACTTTGGATCATCAGAACCAACATCCCGAAAATATGTTCGATAGTTTTTCGTTTGAACCGCAAAGTTTGTTGTTTATTGAAGGCGATGGCATTAACGAAAAATGTGATAAACTCCAATATGTAGAAAATAGAAATACAGTATTACCCGATGTGGTGAACAGTTCTTACTTGGCGAATAGTAGTACCCACGATGTAAATAAGAAGAAGGAGACTAGTAATAGTGACGGTGACGTTTTAAATTCTACTTTTATTAAAGATGAACCTGATGTTTTGCAAGTCTATTCAGGAGGTAAGTTAATAATTGTAACATTAACGAGTGATATTTTGTCCAAATAGATTTCGATTCATTTGAACTACTGCTTGTTATATTGTTGAATAAAAGGGTGGTAACAGTTCTGAACCATGGTGGAAGCGTCAGTGTATATTAAAAAAGGGGGTACAACAAATAAAATTTTGCAATTGTTATAAACAAATTGAGATGAAAAAACAGGTATTCAGCTTTACGCTTGTAGCTTGAAAACTATTAATATTTTGTTGAAAGTATAGAAGACTTGAACAAGTAAAACTTTTCACTTCACTTATCTCGTAGAGTCAGTTATGGATATTTGTGAAAACAGTTTCACAAAAAATCCGTCAATGTTGTCAATCATAATCAAAAGGTTTTTTGTTTAACGTGGTCATGGTCCACTTTGTTTTGTCAATATAAGTTCGATATCAAAATTTATTGCTATTTACTATTCACTGGCAAGATAAACTTTAATTTTTTTTAAATTAATAATAAAATCGATATGACACTAAGCACAAAGTAAATTGCTTTTTTTGTTCAGATGCTTGTAATATGGCCTGAGCCTTTTGGTCTTTTTCTGTCGCTTTCAAGCAGTCCTTAAAAACGACAATTTTCAATTCTATTAAGTATATGTATAGAAAACATGTAAACTACTTACAGAAAATTCAAACTTTCCACTTTCCATTGTATCGATTCAAAACTCACCTTACCTGTAAAGAACAAAGTAAAATTAAAAAACAAATACTACCAACTGCTTACAGTTATTTTTACAAAAGCATAGAGAAACAATTATATATTTTTTGTAAGGGAATTTATCTGCAGTTGGAATAGACAACCAAAAAAACGATGAGAACTAGTCACTATATTTATAAAAGATTTAATCTTCACTTAATGCAACTGAAATATAATTTTTTTCAACCTTATCGCTATTAAAAATACTTTTTCTCTTGATATTTTGAAAAATAATGTTTTTCTCGTTAATTTATTGGAAAATTAACTAAAAAGAACAAGGAACATAAATAACGTTAACTTTAAAATAAGGTGTCTAATACCATTTTTCAATGATTAGCGAAATGTTGACAGAAAATACAAGAAAGAAAATAATTTTTTGGATTTCAGCCTCACTGAATATTCATAGTTAACACCAGTCACTTTTTCTGCTACAATTGACAGAACTGATAACGCAAATAGTTTCTGTAGGTTTAATTTTTAATCAATTCGTCGTTGACCGTGTATGGATTTTGAAAGATACAAAATTTCCCATAGTGGACTTTGAACAATATACCCAGTGTATTTTGGACTAAATTCAGTCAGTGAAAATTTGACTATTACTATTATTGATCGAAAATTATTTTTTCAAGATATCTGGAACAAATATTTGGATTCCCCTTCGGGAAACACCTTCGACGACTTTTCTTCGGAACCGCAAAGTTTGATTTTCGTTGAAAGTGAAGGCGTTTACAAAAATTGTGATAATGTTAATGAAGTAGATAAATGTAAGGAAGTATTACCAGCAGATGATGATGCGAAATTGGGTACTGCTAAAGATTCTTCACATGTAAATACTGTTGACTTGCAGACCACGTATAATAAGGAAGACGATGTTTTGAATTCTACTTATTCTAAAGATGATGGTATTCTAAATTCCACTTATTCTAAAGATGCTATTTTAAATTCTACTTATACTAAAGAAGAAAGTGAAGTTTCGAAGACTTCATCGGATGGTATGTATTTATGGATTTAATACAGTAGCTCCCTTATTTTGATTAGGAACGCATATTAAGTTTTTATTTCCCATTCACGTTGGTTCTTTAAGAGACTTTAACTGCGCTAAATATTCAATACCCAAATAATCTTTGATCCTTTTATCAATTTTCCCATTTTCTAATTCTTTCAAATCCTTTAATTTTCTTTTTCCTTTAACTTTTTGATTGAATATTTTATTTATTTTTCAGATCTAGACGAAGGCAGTTTCGAAAACGGTGGAGGTTGGTTCTTACATCCTCAACCAACGAATGAACTTAGTGGAGATATTCAATTGCAATCTCCCAGTACCGACAGTTACATTGGATTCGGCATTGACGATGAAATAATGTCTGCGATTCGGAACGAACTATTGAATAAATTGCCACACGCTCAGGTAAGAAATCAATGTTATGACGAAATATACACATCTTCATTAGCTATAACATTAAAACTCTCAACAACATCAAAAATCACTCAAATTCTCTAAAAAACATTCAAGAACACTTTATAACACACAAAACCACTAAAAAATACATAAAAACAGTCAACAACATCCAAAAACTCTCAAGTCCACTAAAAAACACTCAAAATAACACTCGATAACACACACAAAAACACAAAATATACATAAAAACAACATAAATCATTACGTGCAATCTTCTTGACCGAGATCTCAGTTACTCTCAGCGGGGGTATCAGGAAATAAAGTTGAGTGTTAAACAACATGTATAATTTTCTTTGGTTTTGAGTGGATGTTATCTATGGGATTATGGAAATAATTACTTCGTTAGATGCTGATACGAATCTATCTTTGGTGCTTACTCGCATCACATTAACTGATGTGAGCTGAGATCTATGTCAAAAAGAACGCACCTAATAACACACAATTAAGGTATGGCATGAAAGAACCAACACCCACTGTCACTCCAGAATCACAGAAGTTATCACAAACTCACTCCTTAAAATGAGAAGTAACAACATGTTGGCAAGATGCAACGACACCCAACCATACCAAATCCAGCTAAACTGTTACGGGTTGGAAGAAAGCAGTCAGGAAGGAACGTTGATGTGGTACACTGACGGATCAAAGACTGACATTGGAACAGGTGCTGGAGTTCATGGTGCTAGACCCAGGTGCAATTTTCATGCACCGTTGGGGAATCTTGCTTCTGTATTCCAGGCAGAAATCTATGCTATCGATATGTGTTTGCAACTGAATATTGAAAGGGGTTACAGGGGATCTGATAGTCAGGCAGCATTAAAAGCTTTAGCATGTCCTCAGATCAGATCTAGACTGGTCTGGGATTGTCTACAGAAACTTAAAACCCTGGCTAACCATAATAGAGTTACTCTTAAATGGGTCCCAGGGCATAAGGGCATTGTAGGAAATGAAAAGGCGGACAACCTAGCAAAGCTGGGGTCCGAGACAGCATTCACTGGTCCTGAACCAGTATTTGGGATATCCAAAACTGCTGCACGTGGTTGTATATCTCGGTGGACTCAAACTAAACACCAGTCGTACAGGAGACACGTGCCAAAACAGGAACACAGCAAACTCCTGGTTAAAAAACCCTCGGAGAAGCTGACCAATGAAATACTAAACCTTAGCAGGGCCCAAATAAGGATAGTGACGGGTTTACTCACCGGTCACTGTACTCTAAGGAAGCACATGCATACAATCGGCATATATAGGGAGGAACCTTTCTGTCGGTTGTGCATGGAAGAGGAGGAAACAGCCTCTCACATTATCTTTGATTGTGAAGCACTATCTCACTGGAGATATAGACTCCTAGGACTAGAATTTCCAAGGGAGGATTTCTCCAAGAAGAACCTAGTGAAAAGTCTGCTGAGCCTGATAAGGGCTGCTGGTCTCTTCACATAAACGGCACAACCAAGAGCACAAAAAGCCTTAAGGCTGAGGTGCCGAGGACATCAATCCTTTGACTGGTGTGCTGATCCAATCAATCAATCAAGGTAAGCGTACACCCCGCGAATCGGATCGGGTCGCAGTACAAAGACCTCTATGATAACCAAGCTCGTAGATAGAATAACGAAGATAAAATATATGACAAGAAGTCGTAGTTTCTTCTAAAGCGTTTTCTCTTCTTCTCTGTACAATATTTGGAATGAAAAAGTTCTTTGTTTTAGGGAAATAATACCGAACGCGTCAGAGAGGAAGATGATTTGGATATGTCAGAAAAAAATGAAGTGTTTCTAACTTACAAAGTGTTATCTCCAATACCGGAGGAAAGTTATATTGAAGATGCATCTGGTACAAATACGCCAAGGTTAGTAACTAATTCTATAAGCGGAAACTTTTAAATTAAAATCTCGATTTAATTACGTTATAGACAAGAACGAGAAGAAGAAACAGATTGGTCAGGTCGCACTGATACCGATACATTAACCATCGATAACGAAACTACTTCTGCACATACACTAGAAAGTCCTTTGCGAGGTACTTTCAATAGGCATACACCTAGTCAGGATTCCTGTTGCTCCAACGATACTCTATTTAATCTAGAAGATTTAATTTGTGGTCAAACTGATTTGGAAAAAGACGCAGACAATATTTTTAACGTTAAAAGTATTGGAGAAGCAAAGGAAGACAAACAATTGGTCCGGGATGATGAAAATGTAGACAAAAATGATGGTAGTGAAGAAGTAGAAAGTATTACGACAGTTACGTCCAAATCACAAGATATTGTCAATAATTTCTTGTCAACAGAAAGAAAATATTCGGCTGTAAGTAGTTTGGATTTTAAAAATTTTCGTAAAACTCACTTTTTTTTTTTCATTTTTAGGGTGTGCCTTTGCCGTCTCCGGAAGAAAACCCTTGGAAACAACTTCCAGCCTCACTTCTCAACTACAACCAACTTACCTTAAGTAACTCTCATTCCATAAAAGAAGAACCACAAATTGAAAGTTACTCTGACTGTGATAGCGTAGAAAATATCAAAATACCCACAGAAGATTTGATTGAACATGAAGAAGACGTTAGCGAACAGTTAAATGTCACTTTTACTAAAGATCATCCTGACGTAATGGAATTACCCACCGTGTCTTTAGAACAAGACGCAAAGATTTCTGAAATCAAACCAGAATTAGAAGAAGATACACCTTCTGTTGCGTCCGACAAAGAAAACATTGAACCGCACTATGCAAATGTAAAAGAAGAAACGGAAATCGCCGTTATTAAAGATGAAGAGAAAAACAAGAGGCTGTATGAAAACGTCAAAGTCAATCAATTTGATGATTACGTAAATATGGAAAACAGTAAAAATCGTTTGGAATCGGATGTATCAGACAAAGATCATACTTACATTGACACATACGAAGCTATCGATAAAGAAGAAGACGATAGTATCTACGGTATTTTGACTGACATTAGATTCACGGGACCAGGTGACAGTCAAATGATGTCAACTTCGTTTAGCGAAAATAACGACGAACAAGGCTGGGAAAGCGGATCGGATTCGAGGTCGAGCTCTAGCGGAGAATTTATCTGGAGGGTAAGTTTTTTTTTTTAATTAAGTACTGTTAGGTTCTGTCAATAAATTTACATAAACTATTCGAGTGTTTGCGGTGTTCGGTGCCTTTCCACCAGTAATCATTATTGTTTGTGTCTCCGTGGACATACAGAATGCGAAAAATCTTAGCTCGACATAAGATTTACACAATACTACAAGGATAATATGAACAACACTACTTGAAAGAGAGAGAATTGTTCTCTCAGTCCTCTTTACCAAAACAGGTTGGCGTGTGTTCACTTCTCTCCTTACTTCACAAATAAAACAGTTTTTGTCTCTCTTTCTAGTAGTGTTGTTCATATTATCCTTTACTTGTGTAAATCTGTAACCACTTAGCACCAGCGAAATAAAAACATCCTTTGAGCAAATCTCTTTTACCGACATACTTCGGAAATGGTTCGTTGTATACTCTCCAGACAAATTTGTCAAAATGCGTATTCGTTAGAGCCTGTCAATAAATGTTCTCCTAGCAGCAACAAGTCGATTCTTGACATATTTGAACTTGTTGCATAACCAACATTTCTTCGTCGTACTTTTCGTAATGCAAATATGATATTCTTAATAGTTTTTAACGAGGAAATATCATAGAAACGATGTAAATATAATAGAATTTTGTGCGATATACGAAATTATGTTTACAAAAGCGTGACGTCACCCGCTTCTCATCAATGTTTGAGCTAAGATTACGGACTGTTATTTTTTATGAAAGTGAATGTATGTAAAAGTAAGTGATTATTGGTGACTGTCATCCTGCCTATTGTGATGACATTGCGAATCAATGTCAAAATACATAAATATTTTCCTAAAACTTTGCGGCCATATGCTATTTACTTAAACTTGAAGATCTGTTATTGTTTCTTCAACCGTTTTTTTATAATCGCACTATACTAATCAATAAAATTCACTGGTTTTACTTTTTTGAATGTTTGGCTGCATTCTAATGTAATAAATTTGGTTTCAACTGGAAAGATATTTCCAAAATTTATTTTTTTCATTTTTACTATTAAATTGAAATTTTTTCACAATTTAACACATGCAAAAAGCATAAAATTATTATATCTCGGCTTGTAGAAGCTTCCAAATGCGTATACATTTTAATTTTCTTATCTTATCAATTGTTATCTCCTATTCTAGTAAAGAAAGATAAAAAAAATCGGTGGAAAATTAATGTTAGATGGTACCTAAAGTAATATTAAAATCAAATATTTATCAGTATCTATTTAGATATTTTTCTTTTCACATGAATACACGGAAGAAATTTTGCAACAGTAGTTATATATACCTTTTGAAAATTTTGGTAGTGCCTACTAACGAAGCTAGCGTCTGTACTAAAAGGCATGTTTGTAAATAAATCTATAATGTGTTTCTAACAATTAGGAAGGAGAACATGAGGAGTATCTGAAGGCACTAAGAGCAGCACCCCAAGATGTGGTAAGTAGTTTTATTGCAAATTTCATGAAAAATGATTTTTTTTTTCAAACAAAATATAATAGATGTTTTTGACGGTAACACTGAATCTGCCGAAAGGCAGGCCAGTAACTTACACCTAGAGATGTACATCGGTGATCAAAGGGATTACCGAAAGGCTAATAAAGATTGGGCAGGAAAAAATGTCATGTTACATAAGTAATAAGTTGACTTAGTTCAAAGAGACAATTATTTGATATTACTGATTATATTTGATAATACCTGAGTATAATGATGTGATCTTGAAAGAAAACAAATTGTAAGGAAATTATTTTAAAGTAAATGTTCGAGGCCCAATGATTTTATTTTATCGTAAATGGAATATGTGAGCGGAAAAGTGACATTGGTACTTGCCTTGCGCAGAGAAGAATTTTGATAGAAATTGTTAATTATAATAATAATAATTTTCGTCGACCAATACAAAAAATTTCCGGATAAAAAAATCGTTTATTTTGACATCAAGTACCTACTTTTCGTCCACTGTGGTCATTAAGATGCGGCACGGTGTGACAATGGCTGAATAACTGTCATTTGCTGTTGTCAAATTAATTATTTACGATATCCGCTAGATTTTACGTGTGAAATGCGAACGAAAAATACCTTTCTTCACAAATGGTCGATTTTTCATCCGGAAATTCGTATGTAAAATGTCATTTTTTATAATATGCACCTCGGTGAGGAACCATTTTGTTCCTAATAAGGTTTCTTCCAATCAATAAAAATGTTTTTCTGAAAATTTATATTTTTGCAGTTATCGAGTTTAAAAAAACTATCCTCAATTACTCTACTGGTCCCGGAGTAATATAATGATATTCATTATCTTATTTTGAATGTTCTAGTTGGAAAGTGTTACACCGATGGAGGGAATAGTTGAAGATAATTATGAAGAGAGCGATTTGAGCAGTAATTTCAGCGATGAAGAAGAATCACCTGAATTTGTACCATCTGCGTGGGATAAATTCGCTATGCCAAGTAAATCGGCGTTGCGATCACCGGAGAAGACTCCAAAGAAAAGAGAAGAGGTATGCAAATAGTTGTATGTAAGGTTTTTGTCGAACGGCATAATTTTTTTACTTTCAGAAAAAACCGAAAGGAGTTTGGTTCAAAAAGCAAAAATACCATTGTATATACGAATACCCGAAGGAGCCTGAAAGTCCAGTATTACCAACACCAGATGCATGGAAACAACCCGATTTCAAAGTGTTTTCTGGTAATTATTATAAATAATTTCTGTTTTCCTAGAGATAATAACTTTCTGAACTGGTTCCGCATTGTATACAGAATCTCTGATTGTAGTCCAGTAAATAAACACCGAGAAACCCCCGAACCTGTTCATCTCATTATTGTCGGACTTTTTTTTGAAACTTGTAGGTATTCACGGGTAGATTACTCTCTGAAAATATGTCCTCCGCGAAATTTGCGGAAGTGGCTGAAAGATTGCCAATAATCCCAAAAATTTGAGTTTTCCGCCGATATCTCCGGAAATATGAAACTTAGAGAAGTGGGGTTTTGCTAGGAATGGAGAGCAGTTTATTATCTACAAAAATGATCCATATCATTTTTGTCAAAAGTTTAACCGTTTTCGAGATAAACGTGCCCAAGCGTACCTTGGATTTCGAGCTGATGCGCGGCGTTTCCTGGAGCACGAGCAGGCATGGGAGGGCGGGCAAATTGGCCCATATCTTAAGTAAAAATGAATCTTTTTTCATGATTCAAAGTGCATATGAAAGGAGGGACCTGTACCTATAACATCGTGTAACTTTTTCGTTTTTTTTATTTTCCAGGAATATTGAAAAAACTGGCCAAACTTTATTTTTCCTGAATATTTGACCGCCCTTATCAATCCGTTCATATTTTTTAAATTAAGCGTAGTTTTACCGAAACCTTTTGGATAATGGGACTTTGATAGGTGGTGAATGTATTCCGAAAGAATGAATAAATAATATTTTTCTTGGGACGTTTTTTTTTGATTTCCGGAGTTTTCTGAAAATTCTCGGGTCTACCGAAAATTGATAAACGATGATTGGCAATATCGGTCATTAATGCACACCATCGGAAAGCTGAAAATGTCCGCTTTTCGATGGTTTTTAAAATTTTTAGTTAGTTTTTTATTATCCGGAAAATTTTTGCAATCCTTTTTTTGCAAGAAATATTGATCCAGGGACAAAAATGATAGGGACCATTTTTGTAGGTAATGAACTGTACTTCATTTCTAGCAAAATCCCACTTCTCTAAGTAGCATATTTCGGGAGATATCGGCCAAAAACTGAATTTTCGGGATCATGGGCCATTTTCCAGCCCCTTCCGCAAATCCCGCGGAGGACATATTTTCAGAGAGTAATCTACACATGAATACCTACAAGATACAAAAAAAAAAGTCCGACAATAATGAGAGTTGGTGCCTTTATTTACTGGACTATTGTGAGAATTTTTTATTTCAGACAATCCTGCTAGTACGAACTTGGCCGATGATTTTTTCATGACCAGCTCCAACCAACCTTTCCAAACTCACAATTTAAGTTCCCAATTTTTCCCAGGGAATAGTACCTGGACGTTCGACAACGCTACTCCAGACAGTGGAATGGAAGACATAACCCCAGGAAGTACTGTGGATTTAAACGAATTCACTGGTGCGTCCATCTCAGTCCCGACTCTAAAACAACTAGCATCTGATGTAGTCAACAGGAAGAAACTACCTTCGTTGGGTAGTAGTGAATCTTTAGGAGGTCTCAGGCACACCAAAAAATTATTGAAGTTAGATTTACCGCCCAGTCCTAGCGCGTTCAGTTCCGAAAAAATATTTACCATTGAACCTACGGTAGAACCTGTTATTCGAGATAAACCCACTTTCACCACATTCGGTAAAAGTAGGTTTTTCGTACAACACGTGGAAACGCCCCCCGATGCGTCTTTGGTTAAAAATGTATCTTTCGAAGCTCTACCTTACAAACCCCTTAGCCCGAATTTAGACGATAGCTCTTTAACATGCTTTAAAAAACCGCTTAGTATAGTGGAAGATCTTTCTCGATCGGACACTGATTTAATAGAAAGAAATTTTATCAAAAACGAAAATGACGACAAGTGTAAATTGAAAGTCGAGGTAGTAAGAGGAGAGGCAAGTTTATTAGATAGTGGGGACGAAGATAGCGGGATAGAGTCTACTAGTACTTTAGAAAGAAAAGTTAGCAATCCGGAATTATTATAGATGTCGGGAAAAGTTCGCGTAGCGAAACTGGCAGGTAAATCTGTGATCGTTCCAAGGTAAGAAGTGATAATAAATGAGTTGAGGACACGAGTATGACAATTTCAGTTTGTATTATGTAATGGAAAACTAAGTTTGTGCCAACTGAATAACTATTCCATTGAGCTGAATTTCTTTTAGTAGATATTCTGATACGTATTGAAGACATACTTTGGAGTGACAGTTGACGCGACGTCAGATGTCAACACGTCGAGTCAAATGCCACGCACGTCACGTAAAGGTCACTCCAAAACACTTCAAGAGTGCCTCAAAACGGCTCCAAATGTTTTCAAGCAACTGGGCTTAGTTTATCTATAATTTTCCCAAAATTATACTACAACTGATTATTTGTTGTGGAAAAATATATTTGTCTGATTCCTTTTGCTCCTCCGATTGGTTATCAAGTATTGTTTTTCCCCACTTATCTCTTTTAATGGAATATTGGATACCTTGAATCGCGAAAAACTTGTTAGGGTAGGCACCCACTGACCCGAGCCGTACGCGTCACGGTAGGAGAGTACTAAGCTGGTCTTATATTTATTACAATTTTTGGAAAAAAATTTGATCATATTAGTTGTACTTAACTCATCTTTAAGTGTAGAGTGTGAAAGATACGTGGTTAATTATTTTAGTGTATTGAATAAGAATAGAGTTGATATGATGGGTCTCGCTAGTTTTTGTATTTGTATATATAGTTATCTTTTATTTTCTTGTTGAAAACCTATAATTTTTCACACAAACCGCTCAACCAATGGTTTTTACGATAGAATATCCATTTATATAACGCTAAGCAACCAAACAGAGTTTAAACTGACATAAAATTGTAACCCCACCAGGAAATTATCGAAATTGGATGGTGGTTTGTGAAAAATTTATGGTATTTTTTGTACGACCGTGTAGATAAAAAGAAAATCCATACCTTTCGTTTTGTGGAAATTTTTTCAAAACTAATTTAATACTTACATTTTACTCTACAGAAAAAAAAAACTGGAAAAATAATTAACAGGATTTTCTTTCCCCTTCCATCGAAATGCACTTCTGATCCTTTGAACGTTAATGTTTATAATTGTATGTAAGTGTATATTTTGTAGTGATATTTTATAGTTCAGTGATTTTTTTAAAAATATATTATTTTTTAAAGGAAAAAAGATGGTGGTTTTTAGAATGTAGTATGTAGATGATCTCAAATAAATAACAAAGTAGAAAAGTGACGTCTAACGGACAGTGTAATATTGACAGCAACTCTAATTTGATTTTTTAACTCACTATTATTCCAAATTCACTCATAATAAAGTCCCAAACAATAATTTACGCTTGGAGGACTTCGGTCGAAATTACCAACCGAAAATTTTGGAATTTTCTACCACCGAGGTAGGAAATCGGAGACTTCAAACCAAGTAGTTGCATCCAAATATATTTGTAAAGGTGGTGTAATTTCCTTCAATAAATAGGAGAACTGTTTCAGCCAATAAGAGCAGATATTTTTAAATAACTCATATCAAAACATTACAAATTCGATCTAAAATCTTCTTTTCCTTTCTAAATTTTTGGGTTGGCAACTTGGTGAAGGACGGCGATTAGAACTAGATTCAATTCAATTCTTTTTGTAATAAATAAGAAATTATGTTCCACTTTTTAGTTCGATCCGTTAAGAAACAATATCTTTAGTAACCGATCGATCTAACTGTCAATTTTAAACTGTCCTAAAGGCTTTCAAAATACAATAAAGGTAAGTTGGTGGAACAACAAAAAGGATAATATCACAACGGCCTGATAGATTCCGAAATAAATATCTGAAAAAAAACCTAATTTCTAACCTATTAAACTGGGTGTATAATTTTTTAATGTGTCGTGGTACAGTCTGAGAAACAGGAATAAATTACAAGCAGTTCTATGGGACATTTGATCTACTTTTTGACATCACTGATCATTTCGCAAATTGATAATATCATGGTGTAGAAAAAGAATTAATAGGACCATTCCTTTGAAGTTTTGTCAGAATGGGATTACCTTGATTGCGTATAAGGTGCCACCGGTAGACCAATATTTGCGACTGACGTTCTTACATTGCTATATTCAGTGGTACAAATATCATAGGCTTTCAAAATAAATTCATTTAATCCATCCAGTTTATAAATTAGGCTATAATAATCCAGTTTGATGTAAGGTTAGTGAATCAGCCGATTATCCAACCTAAAAATTATTGTGATATTTTGACTACGAAGTTTTTTACTATTTCAAAGTTTTTTTTGATCGTCCTGGAATGTTTTAAAACAATTGAAGTTGCAGTTATTGTTCAACAAAATTTTTGACTTGCTTTAGATTATTTTATCAATGCATTTGGATCAACATAAAATTTGATGAAACATTAAAAAAAAAGGGAGAACTTTCATATAATTCCAAGAGCTATTGATTTGTTCTTCTGATCCAAATACCTTCTACTTTATTCCCCCATATATCTAGTAATTTCTCTTCTTTTTTATTTTTCTGTGCCGAAGTGTCAAACAATAATTTGCAATTGTCATTAAAAAATTAATTATGGCTGTAAATAAAATAGTATATAAACCTCGGTGGAACGTTTATTTTCTGTATTTTCTCCCTTCACAATATAGAAGTTGTTTAAATTGAATATAACTATGATTAAATCTTGCCGCATTGATAAATTAAATCGAACAAATCTGTATTGTTAGTGACAAACAAATGTAGGAATGTTATTAAACAGTAGTTATGTATTAGTGTGGACGAATATAGTTTTTATACCAAGTAGTACTAGGAATAGTAAGTTGAAAATATATACATTTCGTCTTGTTACTGGTAACAATAAAGCTGGATTCATTAACTCTGTTGTTCGTAATTCTCGCTGCTCGAAAACAAAACGTTGATCACATAAATGCGTTTATAAACCGTTCTATATCTGGTTATTCGTGATTCGCAGTTTCTCTCAATGAAAACTGAAGTTAGTGTCGCGTGACTTGATATCTGTCAATCGTGTTAAACTTAACATATTTTGATAATTGATTTGCTGTTAAAGAACTAATTAATATTGATACAAATACGAAAAACAATAACAAAATTTAAATAATATGTAACGTCAATTTTTCTGTCGTACGACATGCATCACTATGACCAGTCAAATTTCAACATCATCGCTAACGAAACACTATAAATTGGTCGACTCGCCAGCAACTTGGAAAACACTATGAGCAACGAAAAACGGGAACAATAGTGGTTATAAATCCAGCTTAAGTGGTCCAAAATTATTTCCACTATTTAATCGCTATATTTTTATCGACATAGACTGGACATTTCTTTTTAATGAATGCTTTGATCTCTTCCGTACTTAGAGTATTACTATCGATATTACAAGAGTCAAATGAGTGCTCTGACTTATTTGACACTTGTAGTATGTAGTATGCCAACACCGTGTGAAAGCCAAAGAGATAGACTCAAAATATTGGCATTAGAATGTCAGTTTTCAACTTTCGAACTATCAATTTTATTATTCATTCTCTACAGTTTGCGGCGATATGACAACACATTTTATACAGGGTGGATGAAAACATTGATTAAAAATATTTTAGTTTCAATGGAGTTACAAGATGTTTGAAAGTAGGTGCATCTCAAAGAACATAAAATAAATTACTCTGTATATTATAATGGTGGGAAAATAATTTTCAAATATTAGTAGTGATATAGAACTTCTGAATGTATGTGTATTTTGATATCCTTTGAAATTCTCAACATAATTATTAAAAAACATTTTTAAACTTTTGAATTTATGCAAGCTATAGTCACAAATGGGTGTATAACTTTTTTAACTTTATAAATATACATAAAGGTCAATTTTTTTAAAAAACACTAATAAATGTACAAATAACCGAAACTTAACGTCCAACAGTTGTCTCGACAAATGTAGAATAGCGTGGTTTTTTTTATATATAAAACTGAATAAAAGTACATGTAGTTGTTCAATTATTATTCTAATATATATTTCTCGCAAAAATTATTGGTAATAGAAGATGTTGAAGGAAATACCGATCATACAGTACAAAATAAGAATTGCGTAATTGGAAATATTGAAAGTTCAAAGATCGATATAAAATCTCGAGTAAAACAAAAGTTAACTGAACTTTCTAGAAGTGGAGAAAAAAAAGTTATAATGCTGATATATCGGTATATAATGAAAGTTTTAACACATATCCAACTTACACTTAACTAATTATATTGCAAAATCAAAGTTGAAAAAATATCTGGAAAGTTATACAGACAAATATTTTGTGAGGTCATAAAAAATCACTTTGCAAATATCTATTTAACTGTACTAGGTGTACTAGTTTTAAGTTGAGTAGGGCTGCCAGGTAAAAAAGTTGGAGATATTAAAGAATAGTACAGCCTTTAGGCTTTTTATGCTCTTGGTTGTGCAGTTTATGTGAAGAGGCCGGTAGCCCTTATCAGGCTCGACAGTCTTTTCACTAGGTCTTTATTGGAGAAATGCTCCCTTGGATGTTCTAGTGAGAGGCTTCCTCCTCTTCCATGCACAGCCGATAGATAAGATCCTCCCTATATATGCAGATTTTCTTGAAGTTTAGGCAGCCTACGAAAACTCTTAACTGAAGTAAAAATAAAACTTGTATTCGACGTCATATTTAAGTAATAACAATAGGTACGTAGGTAGGGGTTTCACAAAATAATCCCTTGTTGATATACGATCAACAAATTAGCTAAATATGTATAGGTATTATTTTCATCTGCAAACTGACCAAAATATTAAACCGGCTTTTATTTATACTCAAAGTACTGTTCCTATATGGTCAGCCCATTCCATTATGCGCATTTATTACAACTTTCCAAAAGTATCTACTTAATCTAATTGAATAAATAAATACTTAAACAATGTGGTTAATTATTTTAAGACAGGAACAGAGGTAACAATATTTAAAAATATTTTACTCTTACCGAAGGTTTAGAATTTTTTAAATTTATTATTATCAAACATGTGCGTTATGTGTTGACTTTCAAGTCCATAATATTTTATTTAAAAATACTGATTTAAGCTAAAAGTAAGTAAAATCTAGAATGAAATTATTTTTATACTCCTTTTTGGTTATCATATCTTAAAACTGTTGTTAAAGAAGATGAACCCCCTTTTAGTACATTTTTATTCAGTCTTATACTAGTACTTGGAATTGTATGATGTTTGACATTTAATAAAAAATAAAGTTCGGTAGAAAAATTAAATAATCTGTCCGCTTCTGATTTATTACCGTTTTCATTTTTAAATACCTGAGTTTGTGCTATCAATGCGATGAAAACAGGGTATATAATGAAGTGAAAAGTGAAGTTTGACACATTTTTCTTATTTCAGAGTTAATTTTATAGAAAATCTTTGCAGATAATTTAGTATACATTATATAAAATATACCTAAAGATTAAAAGTGTACTATATAGCAAATATTTTGAACGACCCTACCTAAAACTGATGTAATGATGAGAAATTCCATGTTCTGATGATGCAAAGTAAATAAATTATTGACCTTGATGATTCTAAATATCGATAGTCATTCTCTATTTAATAAATTTAATAAAGAATGACTGAGTAAAATTGTAGTTTAAAACAGTATAAATGGAGAGCAATATATAGTGAATACAGTGGTGATCAAAATTAATTTTGAATTCCGAATCGTCAGTTGATTTGTTGGCATCACTAAGAAAATATAACTGTTTTAAAACCCCTAGCTTACTACTATAGTATATTTCCTAACTAGTGCGGAAAGTTCTACTTTTCCGCACTAGTTAGGAACGCTATTTTTTCTACGAGCGTGCGGAACATGTAGAAATAAAGAAACAACATATATATTGAAATTTTATCAATTTTTATTAAAGCATAAAGAGAAACTACAATCTATTCTACTATTTATAATTAATATTAATAATAAATTGGCAATTTGATGCATTCTGTAAGTTGATCGCTGGTGCTATTAGTTTTTTTGGTTCAATAAGATCGGTTGGTGAATCTATTGCAGCTTCGATTTCTTGCGTCGAGAGACTGATTGTGACAAATGTGGTTACTTTTTTTGATATTTTCACTTTTCCGCACTAGTGCGGAAAAGTGGCACTTTCTAAACTAAATTGAGTGTGGAAAAGTTCACTTTTCCGCACGCAAGTAGAAAAAAACTATTTCCTCTAGTACAGATGATATGACCAGACCAAAGATATTTATAACATGGGCTTAGAAGATTAAGATTTTGAATTGTGAATAAATAAAAATCAACAATACTGAGGTCGTACTTAAAATAAAATTATCTGCACCGAAAATTGTAACAGTAGAACAGTATTTTCCCCAATCAAATTTGTTCAAGTAAACATTACTTTAGAATCAACAACAAAAATTAAACGATGAAGGGTGATTTGTTTCAACTATTAGCTTTTTGAAAATCGGGATATTTATCTTTTATTGGCAATACATTTTTGTGGGAGTAATTATGGATGTATATTGTGGAATTAATGTTTGTAGATACACAAATTTAATATTTAATGTCCGTATCGGACCTAATGTGATTGGTTAGTATTTCTTGTATTAGTAGAAAAATGTAATATATATATATGTAATCAATGTAATAATAATAATTTGTTTTTTGGATTAATCGTATTTATTTCCTTGATTTTAAAAATCCCTTATTATTGTTAAATTACAAAATGTTGACGCAGAGTTGAATATAAAAATATACTATAGGTGTGTAAATGACATACAAAAAATTTCAACGATTAGTTTAACCAGCAATTGCATTTTGACTTGCGAACTGGAATGATCAAGATATTTTTGGTTGGCATATACCGTGTGTCCAATTAATATGGTCTAAAACTCCGAAATCTAAATTGTCAACTTAATTAGACTGAACTGAACTTTTAAAACGATTGTAAAGATGATTCTAGGTAGGTAAAAGGTTCCTTATGACCAGTCAAATAATGCACAGAAGCTAATTTGACTATAGAGAAAAAAAATGACTAATAAAATTTTCATTCAGTTCATGCTATTGGTTTGTCGATAGTTTCTTTAAATATTAAATTATTGAATAGACTAATATCCTGGTTTAGATTCCATCAGTGTCTTTCTTGCTGAACATTTCCCTAATAAATTTATTATAAATTAAGTCAATATTTATTGATCTAAAAAGCTTACACTTACTACGTGGTATCAACTTGTATAAAACGATTGCTCATTAACATAGAATGGAACAGAATAGAATTCTCGTCCTTGATTCAACAACAAAGATGAACATGATAAGGAAATGCACGGAATATGGAAATTTCTCTTATATATAACAATGTTTTTTGCAGCATTTTTCTATGAATTGCAAAATGTTACTCCAACTGAATTTTATTTGCATTTTTTTCTGTATCCTTCGAACCATCATTTTTTGATTTCCTTCAATTTGGTTTTCTATATTCAGTTTTATTTGTTGTTGATGCAACTTGAGTAGTTTTTCCAAGTCCACTATTTTATTTTCTTTTAAGCTTCAATTATTGATCAAACAAACACTTGAATATTATGTTTTGCTGAGCACAAAGAAACTAAAAAAAAATATTTTTTTAAACTGGTAAAATAGCCAATTATTCTAATTATTAGCAGAGTGCTAATTTTGGCCGGTTGATTGTTTGATGTGTGCATGAAACAAAAATAATAGTTATTTATTCAACAAATATCTATGTAAAATAATAACACTTTTTTGACGAATGTGAATATTGTCAAAAAAAGGACAAACGAATTGCATACAATATTTTTTCTACTACAGAAAATGTTATCAAAATACAAAAGTTACAATTATTGATATATGACAGTGTAGATTTTTAAAATTACACAAATAGCAAAAGTAGCCATTAAAAACTTCAACCACATCATTATTTATGTACTAATTATTAAAAGTGATACTAATCTTAAATTAGCAGAAAGTTTAAAAGTAAATTGAGAATAATATGGCACATTAATCGGAAAAATAACGAATCGAAATCTTAACGTTAGTTGGATATGGTGATCGCAAACGTTCCCAAGAGTATTTCTCTATTTGCTGAACTATGTATTCTACTGAAGAATAAAATAATTAAAATTCCTTTTTAAAGAGTAGTAGCCACTACTTTTTGGGATCAAAACAATAACCTATTGATATTAGCGAATAAATCAAATATTGCATTGCATCGTTTGAACGTTAAATTTTTAATTTACAGCTAATTTTTACAGGGAGTGCAAATTTAAATACTTTGCAGAATCTCAAACAAAAATTGATTCAAATAGACTATAAATAGTAAAATAAAATCTATAGGTCGATTTGTTTTTGATACAGAGCGATTTTTTAATGGAGCCCAAAATTATAAATTAGAATAATATCAAAATATTATAGAAACCTCCAAATCTATACAGTAAAAGGGTTCAGTGACGTGCACATACTTTTTTTAGATCGTTATTGGGAAAATTAAATTGAAAATGAGTTTTGTTATAGTCATTTTGTGTTCCAAGATGTAAACTACCGAAACCAGCAATTCAGCTTTGTTAAAATGTTTACAAAACTCCTCAGAAAATATATCTTAAATTTTGGATTTGGAAAATAAGTCCTAAAAGGGATTTTACATAAAACAAAATTTAAATACAATCATGAAACTAAAATCAAATCAAATTTCTCAAAAAAAACCTTACGCACGACACTGAGCTCTTCTTTGGCACATATACTAACGTTTTTAAATTTATTTTTTAAGTAGTAGTAATCTAGCATTGAACGAAAATAAATACCTGTATAGTTGTTATGTTAGTTCACCCTGTAAATATAGTTAACTCGATATAGGCTCCAGTGAATGAGTATATCGTGAACAAATTTAAGATATTTAAATATAATGATATACAACACTTGTAGAAACAATCGTGTAGCGGTCTCGATAAAGTAGGTATTATCAGTTTTTAATACTAAGTAGTAGACTTTCTATAGCAATCAGTTTACACTCAATGGGTTAGAAGTAAGGTAGTATGGATCAAATAGGGTAAGTAAATTTTATTTATTGTATTAAGTAGACGTTTATAGTGTTTAGTATGTATTTTTCTAAGTAATTATAATTTATCCAAAAGTAGGATCACTACGATGTGTATGCCAAAACTAACAATAATATTTATTTGTAAGGTTTTGGCACCGATATATTTTGTGAAATGGCCGATATTATGGTGGTATGGTATTTACATTGTTGTCAGATCTTTATACTTTTTCCGGAACCATAATGAATTTTGTTATTTCAAATGCATCACCCTTGTAATGGTGGAAAAATGTTATTATCCAAACCATCAAAATGTGTGTAATGTTATGTTTTGCGATGAGGCTACTTTTTTTATTAATGGAAACATAAATCGGCGTAACTGTAGATGCTACAATTCTCGTTGGATGCGTGAATCCCACACCCAATATCCGAATGTATGGACTAATAGGCGACAAAATAATTAATCTGAGCGTTTAAAGTGAAGCTAATTTCTTACAACAATGTATTTACACCATAATATCGGCCATATCACAGGATCTATAAAAATCGTTGTAACTTGTAGAAATAGAGAGGATACAATTTTTTTTACACAAGGGTTTCAAAAAATATACTTTCACTGTAGCTAGACTCGATACTTTTTAGCTTATCATACACATATCGTCGTTCTAAGATGCAAATTGCATTTTTGATGAAAACAAATAAGGTATCAGTGCCTTCTGGTGACAAACGCACAAACCAATGATCTGATGGCGGCCCAAATTCCTAATTTAACATTTATAAAAAACGAGAAATGTTGAAAAATATTTAAATTTGGTTTGCTTCTAATTAAAATTAAAATTTTCAACCTTTTTTTAGCTCTCCTGCAAAACTGTCATTTTGTGAGATGATAGATATTTTTTGTGTTCAAAATGATATATTTTAGCTTGAACATACCGGTTTCAACATATATGAAACACATTTTGGAAAATTAATTAAAAAAACTGAATTAAAACAAACATAAATATATGATTTTGTACCAAAAAACTTAGGAAGATGATAGAGAGACTAAAAATAATAAGTATTTTACGTGAAACTTTTTCCTTAGGAACTTGGTTAACGAGCTATTGGGCTCTAAAGTTGGGAATTGAAAATGTGTTTCCGTAAAATATGAAACAAATTCATTTTTAGCTAAACTGACCATTTTAAGAAATACTCCTAAAACACGTCGATTTTTGATTTAAATTTACCTTATTTTAAAATAATAATCTAATATACAGGGTGAATTACTTTCGAGTAATGACGTCACTGTCATTTTTTTAAATGGACACCTCCATTTTGTCTCAATTTTCGGGTTACTCGAGCTGAGCTGATTCCAAAAATGTATCACATATTGATTCCAATTGGTACAGGGTGGACAAAAATACAATATAGTTTTGTGTGTGCTCATAAAGTAATCCTGGAGGATTTGATGAAAGTTTATGGTTTCAACAGGATGGTGCACCTCCACATTATGCTGTGGATGTTACAAGGTACCTAGATGAAATTTTTCCGAACAGGTGGATTGGTAGACGTGGACTTATTGAATGGCCAGCGAGGTCACCAGATTTCAATCCTTTGGATTATTTTATGTAGTGCCTTCTAAAGAATGTTGTGTATCAAACGAAACCAGCAAATATTCAAAAATTAAAAGAGAGAATTCGGACAGCAATAAACAATATTTCTTAAGACACAATAAACAAGGTTCAACAAGAATTTGTACACCGTTTGGATTACTGTCAAATACAGCAAGGGCTACAATTCGAACTTTTATAAAGTCATGTATTTCATCATATTCTGTCCACTAGACAATAAGTATTTTTGATAATATTGTTAATTTAACTAATAAAGAATGTTACGCGTTACTTTATGAGCACACAAAACTATTGTATTGTTGTCCACCCTGTACCAATTGGAATCGACATGTGATACATTTTTGGAAACAGCTCAGCTGGAGTAATCCGAAAATTGAGACAAAATGGGGGTGTTCCATTTAAAAAAAATTACGGTGCCGTCATTACTCGAAAGTAATTCACCCTGTATATTAGATTATTATTTTAAAATACGGTAAATTGAAATCAAAAATCGACATGTTTCAGGATTATTTCTTAAAATGGTCTGTTTAGTTAAAAATGAATTTGTTCCATACTTTATGTGTATATGACAGTTTTTATTATCTTTTTTACTGGCTTTTCAATAATTATTTTTTGTTTTGTTTTAGGGCTAGTCACATTAGTTTAAGGTAGGTACAGAGTGGATTTATATTAGAAAATTCTAACAATTATCAAGTAATATTTGACAATGAACAATCATGAGTCGAGCTTCTTGTTTTCTTTTTAGTAGGTTTCATTCGATAAAATCTTTATAATGAGTCAACCTCATCTAAAATAAGAAAATATAATGTTACTTAATAGTTGTTATAAATAATTGTTTTTAATATATTCATTTTTAATACCAATATCTAGAATCACTGACGTCAGTTATTTCATCATAATATATTATTTTGCAAATATATATCTGTTAAAACCAAAATTACTAACATTCATCATATCGAATCTAATTATTAAATGTTAAAAAAAGTAATATTGTAAATAATGGTTTTGCTTTAAACACCTATTTTAAAAGATATTTATCTAATTTTGACCAGTTACATAATGAAAAATATTATGTAAGTGGTGATGAAAAATTAATTTTATCACCAGTTAATGAAAACAAGAGAGAAAAGAAGAAAGTTTAATGTCATATTATAGAAAAATAACAACAATTAGAACTGGAGAGAACTACTAACAATAAGAACAACTAGAACAATTTACTTTTTGTTTTACGCATTATTAGCTATTTTCGATTTTAATTCAATATTAATGGTAAAATAATAAAGAAAAGTCTGAAATTAATGTAGAAAATAAAAATATTTTTGTGTAATGTTGGTTGCATAACTTGTAGGAATCAAAAATTGCTGTTTTCAAATCAGAAAAATTAATTAAAAATTGTTAAAAAACACATATTAAAATAAATTAAATTTTCTTTTTGTCAAAATTAGATAAAATCTTGTATGAAACACGTTATGAAATGTTTTTTTGTGTAACTCGTGTCATTTTACGGGACCTCGCTAATTATAGAACATTTTACAATATGATAAAGTTCGATAAGTTGTAGATGTTTTAAAATTTAAATTACCATGTTACCGATACAGCCCACTTGCCCTGAATTGATAACAATATTATATACAAAAATGTTGTTAAACGGCCTTGAAAACCTGGTGTGCAATATTTATTCTGTGGAAGTTGTACATATTCCGCGATTCCAAGACTAGAATCTTTTCTTACAGGACTCTAGTGGAATTAGATGTAGGGCAGTATTGGTTACAGGTAGGGAGCAAGTAAAAAATGTATCATAATTGATCTGCCCTCGAAGCACGACCTCCTAAATCATTCACTATGTGTGTAAGTCTTGGTATTTTACAGGACCAATGATATATTTGTAAAATCGCAATCGATGCGGGTAATAAAACTGTCGGAACGGGGATTGGCTGAATAGGTTGTAGTCAGAACATTAGGAGAATCCACAATATAAGCCCAATAAGAGGCTGAGGTGGTGCCGGCGAAGGGACGGCTCCTTTATAAAAAAAAAAAGAAAAAAAAGACAGTTTTACAGTTCACTTATCAATTTCAACTGTCACTGTCATCGTGCTCTCACCGTAACAGAAGCGTTGGTTAGTGAATTGTCGTGTTTCAAATGTCACCATTTTTTCAGCAACAAACAATTTAATTATAATAATTTATTTTAGTAGTTTTTGATATTTTTAAGGTAGGGCATAGCCCACCAATACCCCCCTAGCTGCGGCCCTGTCTTTTTAGCAAAAAAATTACTAATTGATAGAATAATGTTTCACAACTTAAATATTATATTGAGACTGGTTACCTTTTATGCGTGAACTTTCAAATCATTTAACATTTCGATACTATCAACAAGCAAAATATTTAAATACGTTCAAGTGCTTTTAAACAAAATAATCGAACATTCTGAAATACAATGGTTAATATCATCATGATCAATAATAAATTATTAAAAAATAACATATTATCACAAGTAATTATATAATATCCATGTTAATTTTACTTGATAACATCTCATATCATTTTTAGTCTGGTATGATGTTATGTGATATTTATCTCAAATCAACCAACGTATTTTGGAACTTAAATCAATAGTTATTGCTTTCCACGCAGTTGAGATAAAATTTATTGATTACCAGATGTTAATTTCGGTCTCTTCAAATAATATTACGAGAGATTGGATCTACTGCTGGAAATTTCCAGATATAGCCCAGTCGATTTAGGTACTGAGGAAAAATGGGTCTCTTGGAATAAATAGGTTTGTTTGTAGAGCAGTTACAAATTGGATTACTCATGCGCAGAGCTTCTCTGTGAACAGTTTTCATTCACTGCGCGTGAGTCGTTCAGTTTCCAACAGTTTGTGAGCGCTCTACGAAAAATCCTAATATTGCATATAATAAGTTTGTTCACAAAGCGAGTTCCAAACATGTTATTAACATTATCTGATGCGCATGCGTGAACATAATAATGTACCAAGTAGGTTCCAAACAAATGTGTGCTAGAACAGTTCTGAAAAGTATTATTTGCTGAATATTTATATCCTTCCTTATTTAAATGCCAGTTGTAAGGATCATAGCTCGAAAAAAGGATAAAACAGCTGTCGGCTCTAAAAGTGAAATTGACATATCTTACTCTATCATCGCTTAAAACTTTTGAAATTATAGTAAAGTTGAAGTGAAAGTGATTTTCCACGTATTGCTTTAAGAATCCTTAGTCACTTTTTTTATTGTTTAAATAGGCCAATTCACGATGAGCAAGAAGAAGAGAGAAATGAAAAACTGAAAAATTTAATTGTTAGTGACAAGTCTTTGAGCGCTTATGAGAAGGATTCATTTAAATGCCTATTACCACAAGTGAGTTTAATTATTTTGTTTTAAAGTTCTCAAAAAAAAAATGAGGAATTTTCAAACACCTTGTATTCAATTTTTCTTATTACAAAACGACTTAAAGTTGAAAAATGTTACTTTTAACTCTAACTATCTTGGAAAATGTATATTAAAAAAAATTGTTCACTCTGTATTATTTAGATTATAGCTTCAATTGTAACAGCCTCGTTTGCTATTGGAAATGGGGTAGCTATGTCGTATTCAGCAATTTTAATATCACAATTAGCAGCACCAGACAGTGATTTTCATTCCACCACAAGCCAAAATGCAATTATGGGTAAGTTTATTTTTGTGATGCCTTTTGGCATTGCGTAAAAACAATAATTAAAATTCATTATATCACGGTCAAGTCTATACGTTCAACAACAATATGTGATGTTGGTAAGGTTAACCAACTCTCTCGTAATGTTTATACGTCGTGACCTAGGACATACATATGTATATAGTTGGGAATGAGACGAAATTCATTATTCATTGTAATTACAATTGAAGTAAAAGTAATGTTAAGATGTAAATATAACTTTGTTAGTGTTAATAAAACAATCTCCCAGTGACACCCTAGTTTTACTTCAAGTTGTGAGTGCTCCCAAAGAGCCAGGAAGTTCACATGCTTCGGTGGACTTCCCAACATCACATTTTCAAAATAGTTTTTCAAAAAACAATATTTTTTCCAGAAATAAAATTATATAAAAGCAAAAAATTTAACACGAAACTTAATTTTTATAATAATAGATCTGGCATTTACACAAATTACATTTTATATTGTAGCCAGCATTACTCCGTTGGTAGGACCTATTGCGTCAGTAATAAGTGGATTTTTAATGGATAGGTTTGGGCGAATAAATGCTTTGAGACTGGCGATTATACCTGGAGTTTTGGGATGGTCGGCACTAGCTATGGCTCCCAATTTCAAAATCATAATGGTCGGTAGGATTCTAACTGGTTTAGCCGCAAGTAAGTATAAAATAAGTTAATAACTATACTGCTTTGTACTCGATACAAACTATTAAATTATTCAAAAGTAATGATATGTAGTGATGAGCAAAATTGGTCTTGGTCTTTGTTTTTCGCAGGACCAAGACCATCCTTAGACGTCTCAATGCATAAGTCAAAGCAAAACTGCACTAAGAGTTTTAACAGGAATCCTAAGATTGTAGATTTTGTGGAATGGAAGAAGAAACCTCCATCCACATACTTGCGAACTGCACAGCAATTCAGAATCCTAGGGCACAGTACCTGGGAGACTACTGGATAGAAGAGGGACAGTTACCTAAGTTGAGGCCTGCAGATATCCTAAAATTCCTCCGGGAAATAGGACTAAACGAGCTACTGGTCTCTGAGACTCTGCTCAGATACTAAGTAGAAGTAAGGGGGTACAATAGATTTTTTAGGTCTCAGTGAATGTTACCCCAAAATACATACATACATGCCAGTGGCATTGTCCGACTAGTCCGACAGTTTCTCCCCACTCCTTGAAAGTCATTGATGAAAACATATGTATGGCGATAGAATGTTAGTCTTCTTTTCGGATAGTTTTATGAATGTCTTGCGGACACTGATAGTATTCCTCTAAGGTTTCAAACCCATCTACCTGAAGCGCTAGTTGCAATTGAGTTACCGAAACAGATATCCCTAAAGGAACGACATTATTTCATAATTATCGTATAGCAACTCTCTCCTTTCCAATCCATCTGTTTGGATAATTATTGTATAACCAGTCCCTAACTGCTACTGCGTAATGGGAAGATGCTCCGTCTGGAAGTGCAACAAATTTTCATCTAGAGCTGGATTGCCATTGCCGTCCTGTTGGTTCCAAATAAATATGTTTCTGCTTCATTGTTATACCCTATATAACTATGACTTACACCGTTGTTATAAATCTATTTTATATTTCAGCTTGTGGATCGAATCCTATTATGGTTTATATAACCGAAATAGCACATCCAAAGATGAGGATGTCATTTATGCAGCTCGGTCCAACTTATACTTCGTTAGGTAAGTGTTTTTGTGTAATAAATTCTAAAATGGTATAAGGAAATTTAGCAGATGAACCAGCATAAGAGAACAAGATATTATGACCATTGGAAATATCTAGAACTAACACAATCAAAGATATTCCTTGTTTCCTAAGCCAGAGTAAGAGTTTTGACAGGTGCATCTCGAACAGCTGAAACTGGTGGAACAAGAACTTGCATATTAGCAACACATAATCTTAGGGATACCCAGGAGACTAGGGATATTAACCTAAACTGAAACCTGTGGATATCCTGAAATTCCTACAGGAAAAAAAAAGACTACTAGCCTTTGAGACTTTCCTCAAGATGTTAGTGGAAGAAAGGGGGATCTTTTGGGTCATATATAATATACAAAATTGCATTTATGTTCCAGGCATGATAATTACATATCTTGGTGGTTCCTTTTTAAGTTGGAGAACAATAGCTTGGGTGACGAATGGTTTTCTTATAGTATCTGTGATAGCAATTAGCTTTGTATGCGAGAGTCCAATGTGGTTGATTTACAAGGGAAGAATGTTAGAAGCCAAAAAATCCATTGATTGGTTGCATAAATATCAACCTGATCCACCAGGAAAAGTAGGTACATACTCTTCACAACATAGGTTTGATACAGGAGTCATTTACATAATATTTAGGACTTATTTAGCTCTTTATATGATTTGAGGTTGGTAGGTCTGGCGTATGGAAGTGTTTAATTCTGCAATACGCGCATTTAGTACGCGTCATAAATTGTCATATGTCAAGTGTGAACATGATATATTTAAATTATTACTTAACTAATTTAACACCATTATAAAAGTTTGTTTGCATCCAAAAACTTGACATATTTGGCAGTTGTGACGTTTTCACTAAATGCGCGTATCATGGCTACCTCCAACATAAGGCCGGAATTCTGAAATTTGGCAACAGTGAACAATAGGCCGGATTTTTATCATGGTGAGAATGTGATAATATATCATCATCCACTATTTGACAGATGCGCTTCGTTGCCACATCTAGTATTCCGGCCTTGTGTAAGAGGTGGACATGTTGCAAGTATCTAAATAACCTAACCTACAAAATGCTGATTTAATTATCTGACAGTTTGTTATTTGACACACGTAAAGGAAAATTATTTGAAAGTGAAAGTATCGAGCCTTAGGAGAATATTGAATAGATGAGGCTTTTAATTGATGATGATCCATACTAAACGATCAATTAAAACAATTTAATTTGTTCAAATATTCATTATATTAGAACTACGTTCAATATATATTCGTGACGCGTTTCGCTAACACAGTAGCTTTCTCAAACGAGTGAAGGTATAATGAAATTTTTTTAATTTATATGGTGCATTAATACGGAATTTTACGGATATTGACAAAAGTATTATAATCTATTTACATGGAAATAAAAAGTGTCTAAATATGGGATTAATAAAAGTATTGAACAAGTTTACCTGGAAATTTATTCACAACAATCTTACCGGAAGCTTTCTAGTTAAAAAGGTTTAATAATGGAGAATTGTTGATATCTATTTGGTTAAGATAATACTTTTAAGAAACTAGCGACATCCCATTGACTAACTGCCTAACCTATCTAGTGTGAACGTTTACATATTTGCAGATAGGTGATAAAATTCCCTTTAGATATTTATTAGACCATGCTATAATATTATTCGGTGAATGACTGAAGGAAGGATCGATAGAGAAAGGTATTTCAATTATTCTCGACCTAGATGACACTCGAAGTAACTGGACCTTTAGTCTAATACAGGAATTTGGATGGAGTTTATTAATGCGTATAGTTGTGAGTAGAATTAGTTTGCACTGTTTCACAATAAAATAACAGTATGCGGCAAGGTCCTTTTGAGGATAACAACCCGAAAATACATAATTGACAAAAGTTTCAAAAATATCCATTATTACAGTTATCGGTAAAACTGCTATTCATAGAAAAAAGAGAATACAGAAATCGCGTAATAATATCACTAAAACATCATTTTCCAGAAAGTAGTATACTATTCCACAAGCAAATAATTCACGAAGGTGAATATTACCCATTATATTCGAGTAGAATACTATATTTTGTCTACCAATATGAATAACCTGCTTATAAATGAATTAATTTTTTTTCTTCTCTCCAATTTAGGAAGGAATTATAGGCTTTCATATACCCATAATTTTCCCAACTTTTCTGGCAATAAATTTAAGGATAATATTTATTAGGCTACTCTTATTTTTGGCATGGTAACATTCGTTTCACTGGATTCGTTATATTTTTTAGTAATTTCAATTTAAATTCTGTATCATAATTAAAATTAGCTATAAATTATTTAAATTGTCACTTTGTTAGTTTTGACATAATCATACGCTCTATACCGGGTGTCCCAGACTAATTTATCCAGGCTATATCTCTTAAACGAATAGAGATTTTCGAATGGGACAAAAACTGATTTGTTCCATTTCTAATACACTTTAATGTGGCGTAGAAAAGATCATCCCCTAAATATTCATTTTTATAATTTTGGATGTGGTCTTCCATCGTCTATTTATTTTAATAAACTGATATTTTCTTGATTATTTACAAACCCATTTTATTTCTGGAAAATTTGTTGAGTAGACGATAAAAGACCACATCCGAAATTATAAAAAAATGTACAGGGTGCTATTAAAAAGATTGAAGTTAGGGGTTGTAACTAAGAGATGATTTTTTCTACGCCATATTAAAGTGTATTAGGAATGGAATAAATGAATTTTTGTCCCATTCGAGAATCTCTATTCGTTTAAGAGATATATAGCCTGGATAAATTAGTCTGGGACACCCGGTATACAACAGCTTTTATTTTTTTTTTACCCTAGGGAGAAACGTATGCTGAACTGGAATTTAAAGCTCTTAAAAGGAAGCAAGAGAAAGTCAATGTACTCAGAAACGAAAAACGAACTGCCAAAGACATTATTAGGGAGTTTATGAAGCCCACCGGATACAGGCCCATATTAATAATGATTCCTCTGTTTTTCTTTCAACAATTTTCCGGAATTTATGTTACCATGTTTTATGCCATCACATTTATAGAAGTAAGTTTAAATATTGGAAGTTATTTTACATATAAGAATTACTTTTTATCAAAATTTATATAAATACTTTTATTAATCTGTCTAAAAAAAAATCTGGGAATATTTTATTTTGAAAAGCTCTAAACTCAGTGGGGGATTTAACTCCAGCGGGGCCCGGGATTAAGTCGAGCGGGGGCCCACTTAAGGGCGGAGAAAAACTAACATTTTTTCTTCATTTTTCCGCGACTAGCCCCTACGTTAATCCGCCACTGTTTATGTTAGTAGCTTATTTCTCCTTTTATTCCCCTGTTTGAAACACCCTGTATACATTTAAGTTAAGATAATGGCTGCATCATCAATAATAAACAAAAAAATATTCGAAAAGGAAAAATAAGAATTACCTTTTTAACTATTCCATCTCGATACCATTTGGACTGCACCATTTTTCCCATTAACCATCACTAAAAACCGAATTCGACCATTTCCATTTACCGACCGGCGATTGCCACCACATTTATCTCTTAGTCAAAGGCATACATCACATAAATTTCCTTAGGATACTACCTCTTAAAGTTAGAGCAGCCTCGAGCTGTGTTTACAGAGTAACTCATCTATCTATAAAAACCGGTTGCATGACTCATTTAAAATAGATTACATTTTAGAGTACTGTATAAATACACATCTCATGTTGTAATTTACTAAATTAAATAATTCATACAATTCGGTCAGTATAGGGTAGAAGAGAGTAACCCATTTCAAATATTATAAAAATATTGGTTGTTAAAAAAAAATATATTCAAAAACTACACGTGTTTATATTCGCAAGAAAAGTATGTGATCACATTTTATACTAAATACGGGGTTGGAATAAAGTGTGGAACCAGATAAATATCTTTTAAACGAAAAGAACCATATTTATGAACATTTGCAGGTAAGTGCAATGGACCAAAATGCATATTTTTGCATTAGAGCAAAAAACTATTTAGATAAACTAATTGATGTTGTTTGTATGCATAGTGATAAATAGACGAGTACTATTTAGTACGTCTTTTGTTCTCCAAGTGTCAAACTTTAATTGACGGAAATAAATTTTACAATTTAGAATGGTTCAATTAAGTGAAAAAGAGCGTATTGGAATTTTAATGATGATCGGTTATGGTGATCGTGTTAGAACTCATGAAGAAGTTTGTCATATTTTTAATAATTTGCATCCGGAGAGAAATCCTATATCACGCTCAACAATAACTAAAACATTACAACGTTTTAATGCAGCTGGGATGGTAAAAAATTTGCTAAAACCTGGAAGACCGCGGACTGCAACGAACGAAACTGTTAAACAAAATATTGCAATCGATTTAGAAGAGTCACCTCAAACTTCCACAACAAATTTGGCACTAAAACATGGTATCAGTCGACGTTCTGTAGGAAAGATATTAAAAAGTGAAAAGTATTATCCGTATAAGGTGCAGTTGGTTCAAGAATTGTCAGACGATGATTTTGACCGACAGCTGGAATTTTGCAAAGGGCCAATGGACATCTGTAATGTCGACGACAATTTTGCTTCTAACATAGTTTTTTCCGATGAGGCAACTTTTTGTTTAAATGGAACAGTTAATCGCCATAACTCAAGGTATTGGTAAAATGAGAATTCTCATTGGATTCATGAAGCACATACCCAGCATCCACAGAAGATAAATGTTTGGATGGGAATTGTCGAAAATAGGCTTATAGGCCCATTTTTTATCGACGGAAACTTGAATGGTGACAAGTATTTGGATCTACTAAATAACGAAATTATTCCTGCACTTCAACAGAATGGGCAATTACTACAAAATGTTTGATTTCAACAAGATGGACCACCTCCCCACTATGATAGACGGATTAGGGATTTTCTGGATGCGAATTTTCCAAATCGATGGATTGGACGTAGAAGATTCATAGAGTGGCCAGCTCGTTCTCCGGATCTTAGCACGTTAGATTTTTTTCTTTGGGATTATCTAAAATCACGTGTTTACGTTAGACGACCAACAAACTTACAGGAATTGAGACAAAGAATTATTGATGAATGAGAACTAATACGTGGAGAAGTCTTGGAAAGAGTGACTCAAGAATTTGTTAATAGGATGGCATATTGTCAGCAAGTAAACGGCGAGCATTTTGAACATTTGAAGTAATTTTGTTTCTCATTATTCTAAAATAATGAAATGTACACCTATTGTACAACTAACAGTGAGTTATTCCTCGATTTTACAAATTTTTTACACTAAACTCAGTATGTATGAATTCAAAATAACAAGCTCTTTTAAAATCTGTAAAAATATAAAGGGTGTCCCATTTAAATTAAAGAAGTTGATGGCATTTCCGGTTAAACCGGAAGAATATTATTAACAAAAAAATGTACATCAGATGCATTTTGTTCCATTGCACTTACCTGCAAATTTTCATAAATATAGTTCTTTTCGTTTAAAAGATATTTACTTGGTTCCATACTTTATCCCAACCCTGTGTAATACAGGCAAACATCAACTTGAAAATTTGTATAACCACAAAAAGTAAATCTATGATGTAACAGTATACATCACTATCTATTTGAATTTAATCTGGAGTATAAAAGTTTGGAAACACCCAAAGTTATTCTTCAGAGTTTTCTTCAAGAATCAGTTGTACCTAGTGCGTTCTGGGAGTGTCTTGATATTTCAAAATTAATAATTTTCTAACAAAATGCTTAATAATATGCTACACTGAAAAGATGTGAAACATGTTTGGACAAAAAAATTGGGTTTCTTAAAACAATTCTGAATATTGGCCGAGGTTTGAAAATTTTTTTTTTAATTTATTTTCTGTATTTAATTTTTAAAATTATGGAAAACATTTGAGTTATCTTAAAATATAAAAAATGGTTTTTACTTTTCATGTTATACAAATATAGTTGAAAAAATCTATTTTTCATTTTTTTTTCTATTTAAATTATAATATATTAAATTGTTTTAAATAAATTATTGACCTATTCGCTCCCAGAACGTTGCTCTTCTCTTCCTGAATCATCTCTCGTGTCTGGAGCATTTCGGTTTTTACCTAGTGAATTAATTATGAATGCCTTAATATTTCAAAACTATAATTTTCTGCCTTACTATATAATTGTTTGAAATTAGGTAAAAATATTTGAGATTCCTTAAAATAATTCTGAAATTGAGCCTGTTGTGAAAAAATGGAATTCTTAAGCAGTTTTTCTTTTCGTTTTATACAATTTTAAACATTTAAAATTTTAATAAAATCATAAAATCAAATGGGGGAGCAAAATTTCAGGTTTCTCAAAATATTTCTGAATTTTTGATTATACAGTGTGTACATAAAGTAACGTAACTTGCTAATATTTCGATTTCTGTTAGGTTTACAAAAAAAATGTTGAATAAAAGTGTTTTCAAATAATCTGGACCATCTGCGTAAGTCGATTTGAAGTATATTGGGTTCACCGTTGCTCCTAAATAACTTATTTACATATTTTTTTAAATAGTACACCATGTATATTTTTTTTGAGTTTTTCATAATCTATTAAAATACAAATACAACCGTCAGGACCATATAATTATCTTTAATAATTCCAAAGTTATACTGGTTTGAATATGAAATTATAAAAAAATTGTTTATGTCAAAAAAGTTATAGGTTTTTCTGTCATTAATGTTAATAAATGAAGTTTTAGGTTTCTCGCCAAAATTTCCGGTTTCCCGTTAAGAATTTCAAGTTTCCTGCCCAAATTTTAGGTTTCTCTCCAAAAATTCCAAGTCCCCCCCCAAAATTTCAGGTTTCCCCCTTAAAATTTCAGGTTTCCCGTTAAGAATTCCAAGTTTCCTGTCCAAATTTTAGGTTTCTCTCGAAAAATTCCAAGTTTTCCCTCAAAATTTTCAGGTTTTTCCCTAAAAATTTCAGGTTTCCCGTTAAAAATTTCAAGTTTCCTGCCCAAATTTTAGGGTTTCCGCCAAAAACTTCAATTTTCGCAGGGAAACCTGAAATTTCAGAGAAAAACTTGAAATTTTTGGCGAAAAACCTAAAATTTGGGCAGGATACTTGAAATTCCTAACGGAAAACCTAAAATATTTAGGGGAAAACCTGAAATTTTTGGGAGGGATCTTGGAATTTTTGGAGAGAAACCTAAAATTTGGGCAGGAAACTTGAAATTCTTAACGGGAAACCTGAAATTTTTAGAAGGAAACCTGAAATGTTTGGGGGGAAACTTGGAATTTTTAGAGAGAAACCTAAAACTTTATTCATTAATACTAATGACAGAAAAACCGACTACTTCTTTGACATAAACAATTTTTGATTCGAACCAATGTAACTTTGCAATTATTAAAGAAGTAGAAGTATGCGGACTTGACGTTTGTATTTGTAATTTAATAGATTATCAAAAACTGAAAATATATACATGATGTACTATTTAAAAAAATATATTAATACCTAAGTTATTTTGGAGCAACGGTGCACCCTGTATATTTCTAATCGACTTATGCAGATGGTCTGGATTATTTGAAAAAACTTTTATTCAACATTTGTTTTTGTAAAACTACCGGAAATCGAGATATTATCAAGTTACGTTACTTTATGTACACACTGTATATTAACCAGTTGATAAAACTCTTTTATATTTTTTTAATACTATTGTTTTGATAACTTTCTATTTAAATTCAAGAATATTACTACCGATTTGCTCACAGCTACGCTGAAAACCTTCACCTGAAAAAAAACGCAAACAAAATCCACATAAAAGTATCCTCTTGCTGGGGTGTTTCCAATAGCAAATATATTTATAAAATTAATAAATGTAAAACAATCTTGAAAATTGAAAATAGCAAAAACATTTCAGGCATACGTACTTGAATAACAAACATAGACAATTATTTATATACATTACTATGAATGTTAAAAGTTTGAAAGGTATTTAAATACTTAATTCTTAATTCTCAGCTAATAATGCAGATGATTTTTTTTCTCTCACGTTATAAAAAATGATTTGTTTTATTCCTTCAATTTACACTATTATTATTTTAACAAATATTTCTATTTTTGTTATTCGTTAACAACAACCACCTACCTTTAGGCATATCGCATAATATTTTGAGCCGAAAACGAACGTAAAATCTGTAAAAGAAAGCAAATGATATAAATTAATATTGTTTGAAAACAAACAGCGAACAAAGACATGATTATTGTGCAGAACAGCTACTTCTCGATTTTGACAAAAAATGTTGTGACAATCTGTAGGAATGGTTTTAATAATGTTAATGTGTATAAAAATAAAATTTGTCCAAAAGACGTAATATGAAAAGTATTGGAAATAATATTATCCTAACAATCTGACAACATCGCAATTATAATATTACGTTTTAAAATAGATCATTGGTTAATTTATCGAGATGGAAATAGCTATTTGTGTATTAAGAGCGGAAAGTGATACTTTGCCGCTTGAGGCAGAGAGTTGCCCGCGCGACGCGTAGCGGAGCGCGGGCAATCTGCCGAAAGCGGCAACGCACTTTCTGCTCGAATTGCACACAAGATTTTTTCTACGATCACCTTATTTTTAAACAAATAATTAAAAAAAAACATGGAAAGTACACTTTATTAGAATGTGATGTTGAAAACATGTAACAATTACTTATTATTTTTATTTATTGCCTACAATATTAAAGTTGAATGTACAGTTTTGGCAATTTTTAATATTTATCCCAGGACCTGAAGAAGTCGAAGATAGCGTAATATCTTCTGAATCTTTTTCTGCAATATCAGATATAGAAGGAATCGAAAGTTCTTGGCTAGTTGGTACTGCTGCGTTCCCAGAAATTTTTTGGAAGGTATCTATTTTATTGCTAATGGATTCGGCGATATATCCTTCAGCCACATTACTGCTCTTCCACCCACCATATTTTTTAAGCTGAATTAAGTCGCCTCCACCATTTACTAATAATGTCGCCGACGCGCGACGTTCGTCGAAAGCAATGACCAGTAAATAAATGTTTATCGGGCAATTTTAAGAAACTGGCTATTTCGCTTGGTACTTTGCCCACAGTATTCATACAAATCACCTGATTGAAGCATTTACCTTTGGAGTATCGTAAAAATAAGCGCTGGATAATGTTATTACTTTTAATTTGACATTAGGTGTATAATGTATTACCTACCTTCTGGCTGTTATATTTTTAGTAGGTAAATTTTATAACATAAGGTTTAATTTCGTTCGAAATATCTTCAAATATTAATATTTCAACTAAAATATTCGGACTGCTCTACATTTTGTTTTAATATATCTATTATTTACTACCTTTCTTTAGTTTATTGTAAATGAAAACAGGCGAGCGGAAAAGTACGCTCTAGAGCGTAAATAATGTCAATTATGACAGATCGCGGAAAACATCAACTTTGCGGTTAGATTTGAGTGTGCAAAAGTCTACTTTGGGTAGTGATCGTAGGAAAAGAAAGTTATTGAAGAAGGAATGAAAAATGGCCGTGTGAATTGAAAAAATGGAATTTTAAATGCTCATTGTATCAAATTTGAAGACCAGCGACAAAAAAACTATCTAGTAGGTATCTATTAATATGTTGGTATTGTAAGGAATGTGGGGATATAATAATTTTTGTCATAATCGAGAAGTCTGCACAATGACCTAATTGAGCGACTTTCAATAATAGGTATACCAATATATGTTACGAAATTAGTTTTTTTGTTGAATCATTATAGCCAGATTTGATTTTACAATGTATATGACATAACTGAGAAAACGTTGGAATGAAAATATAAAACTCTGTGGTTTAATTTCCATTAAAACCATGAATAACGTACAAACTAGGAATTCAAAATTATCCAAATAGCTTTTTGTCGATCTGGCAACATCCAATTACTTGAATTCTGTCTACATCTATAGAACATGTCTGCACATGAAAAATACGTTTATGTATAAGAAATATATGAAAATATGTTATTTTCATTTGTGCAATTTGTTATTAATTGATAAAAATGTTCTTTTTATCCAGTTTTTATCAACGACATCAATGATATTTGTAAAATCACCTTTGAATTTATACCTACACTTGTATCTTACAAACTTCTACTTGAAATCATCTAACAATTTAGAATTCCTAGTTTTCAAAAATAAAAAAGCACTATACATAACAAGAATCCATAAATGTTACATAAAATAAGTAATAATTACCTGAATAAGATCAAAAATATACATATTCACCACTTAAAACACTAACGGCCTAACACACTATGCATCACCTTTGTTCTCTGTAATGAATAAAATGTTATACCTAGAGTAGTTTTTTCTAGGATTAACAAAAAAGCATCGGTGCTTGCTGGATTTTTATTGGATAGATATTTGTCACTACATGTGCGGTAATGCCGGTAATTGGTCTGATCGGTTTAAATTTTGTGGCAAGTACGGGAAGTAATTCTAAGAATTTTAGTTTTATACAGGGTCGGTTACGTTATATTTTAATTTAGGATTCAAAATATATTTTTAAATATGGAATATTTTATTGTTGCTCACACGATTATTGTACATAAATTTTGATTTTTGGGGGTGTCTCTAGAATTAATAATTTAGCATTTTATTTTAGGACTCTGGTTCAAACATAAATGCATATTTTGCTTCATCTTTTATTGGAATAATACGTCTGATAATGGCAATATTTAATGTATTCGTCTTGAGATTCATGAACAGAAGAACTGCCATTATGATAAGTGCGGTAGGAATGGCTATATTTATGTTTATCAGTGGATTATTTACTCAATGGAATAAAGATGGTAAAATTTATTCTTAATTGAAATACAATGTTTGTTAATATGTCTTCTAATGTTGCAGGTACTACAACTGCCTCTTGGATACCTGTTGCTTCCTTATTATTATATGTTGTGTGTTCAGTAACTGGACTTATGTTTTTACCCAGCATGGTAACACCAGAACTATTCCCAATAGAAATAAGAGGAGTGGGCTACACTATAGGTTTGTATTCTGATTAAAATGCTTAAACACTTATTCTCTGTAATTTAATATCAACATCATTTCAACTAATTAGTCACAAATATTATAATATAATAAATTTCACTACTACAAAATTTCATTCGGCTGGAGACAAATAGTTCAGCCAGCTTCTTGCTTCGTAGAACCAGGAAATTTTTAATTTGTTGCTCTGCATCGTAGGTTATAGTTGTACCATGCTACTGATGTTTGGGGCATTACAAAGCTACTACTACCTCAAAGAAGTATTGGGAGGAGCAAGTCATTTGCAATGGTTTTACTCCATCATGTGTTTAGCGGCATGCGTTTATACCTTCATTGTCCTTCCAGAAACTAGAGGTAAAAAACTAGATGAAATTTCGGAGTATTTTAAGGAAGGATGGATTTATCTGGGAAGAAGTCATAAAAAGCATAAGGATCATCCAAAAACACAGACCATAGCATAGTAATTTGTATGTTTTAAGTTGTAAAAATGTAAATAAAATATTTATTTTTGCAGAATATGACAGCAGGAAGGTTTAAAAATATAAATAGATTTATTAAATTTGATGTAGAATTCATTGAAAATAAATTAAATTCTGGCCATCCTGAACAATTCATACTTTGTCTCCAGGCCCTAAATATATACCATTTTCAAGTCAAATAACTTTTGTAGTAACATCTATCGAATATGTTAAAGATGTGTTATATATTAAGTATACCTCCACCTGAACAGCTTGGCAATGGATATTATTCAACGCTTGTCATATAAATGAAATTAACACAACTTTTGCTAGATTAATGAATGCAGCTAGCTGTTGCTATAAAGGATGCAACTTTTGCTATACCTATAATAAGTGCCACTTTTCCACTTAGGTACATATAACATCACATTAAAAGTTCATCACTTGAACAATGGCAAATTTTTGTTTCGCCAAATAATATAAAGAATCTTGCTTTAGACAGCGCCGAAGCATCCGATTCAGAAGTAAAGAACTACGGCCACTCGTAGACTCATATCTGTGTTTCGAACCACTATTTTTACTTTTGTTCTTTGCACTCTCTTATTTTTCAATTTTGACCTCCCGATTTTGAGAAGTTTTAACTACGGCACTATCCCATTCCCAGCGTATAGCTTTGTAAGAACAAACCGCACGGCATCTTACGTTAAATTATAGGTATCTATCTAAAATTACAATATAAAATACAAGTAATCTATAAAGATATACAAAATTGTCATCTACCTAAAAATTCCCGCAACATTCTCAAAGTTTCAAGTTTATCAGTGTAAACCTGTCACACTATAATAACCAAAGATTATATACATAAGCCATATTTTTGCGATCTAGCGCCTTTAAGCGGATTAACAGTGTAGCTTAAGCGTGACGTCATAATTGTGACGTCACGCTTAACCTCGCAAAAATGGAAATATCTAGCGATATTCTGACATATGATAATGAAATAAACAGGAAGACTGGTTGAAATTTATACAAAAGGTGTACGTACTAATAAGGATACTACACACAAAGGGAAAATCGCTTCGGTGCCGTCGAAGGGGTAGAAATGCTACCGTCAATATTTAAACCTAACCTAACAAAATACACAAAGCATTATATTTATAAACAAATATAACTAAAATTGTGGCTGGAGCTGCTCCTAGTAGATGAACGCTTGTCCTCCATGGTTGGAAGATATCACTAGCCAGTAGAAAATATAATCAATCGGTCAAAAAATCTACAACCGACGGAAAATATTCCCCACCGGCTTACAGGATGTTTTCTACCGGCTGCACCCTGCCAGAAGTTTGTCTTTACTGACAAAGTGCAGTAATAAAAATATACAATCAGGAACAAATACATTCTAAATCAACAATTATAAAAAATCGAATATCAACAAAATATTATAACATCTATAAAATACATTTGTTACAATATTTTAACCAAAAATATCAAACATAAATTACACAGTAAAAAGATATTTTAAAATTAACATCACCAACCCCTACTACACTCAAGCTTGAGCATGCAAATATTGAACCCATGCAGTTAAGAAAATAAACATGCAAAGAATACTTTACCAAATATAATATAATGAATCAGAATAGAAATTTTGAATTATTAATAGTGCTGGAAAAAAAATCGGTAGCTCCAAATTGAAAAAGTCAAAAATAAGTATTAACTTTTGTAACCTAAAAAATCGTTTCCTGAAAAAAAATTCTGGAACAAAAAATTAAATTGATAAAAAAAAAGTATCCAAAATTTTAATTATTTATAAGATAGGCCTATCAGCAAGTTTAAATATATCGATATATTCCAAATAAATTCTGAAGAGTATATATCCATCGCTGGTAAAATATCTAGAACAGAAAATCAAACAGAATTAAAAAATTCAACAAAAATTCGATGGAATCTTGAAGCCTGTAAGAGAGTGTTAGTGTGCTGAAAAGGAAGCGCTGAAAAAAAATTAAATTAATTTACATTAATGAATGAAAAATTATCTAAAAATTTTTGATTATTTCTGAGATAGGCCTATCAGCAAGTATTCCAAATAAATTCTGAAGAGCGTATCCATCATCCCTGGTAAAATATCTAGAACAGAAAATCAAACAGAATTAAAAAATTCAACAAAAATCCGATGGAATCTTGAAGCCTGTAAGAGAGTGTTAGTATGCTGAAAAGGAAGCGCTGAAAAAAATTGTTAGTAGTTAGTCAGAATCCTTCCAATCGCCATTTTGCATGTAACTGCTTTGGCTTCTACGATATTTTGATAGCCCATACTGGGCAACAATTTCCCCAACTTGTTAATCCATACCCATTCAACAAACGGAAAACACTTAAGCGCACTCGCCCCATCGGGATGACCGCCCGCTTTGCAAACGAGACTGACCGACAACCTAGTGAACGAGCACTTTCCCACAGTGTGGTACTGCGTGCATCCGTGAAGGAAAAAGTCAATCGTAAGCACACAAGTGGTTACATGTGGCGTCCTTGACAAGAAAATAAAATGCTTAGCAATATCTGCTGAGAAAAGAACCAACTTGTGAAAGAAAGGCAGGGCAATATTTAGAAAAATAAGGAACGACATAGCTTATCTATGTGTTTTGAAAAAATAACCACCTTGTAGAAGAAAGAGAGGACAATACTTAGGAATATGAGGAACGACATAGCTTACCTATGTGTTTTGAAAAAAATAAGCAGCTTGTAGAAGAAAGCTAGGACAATATTTAAAAATAGGTATTTTTAAAAAACTGTCAAATAGCCATGTATCACCTTTGGCTTCTACGATATTTTGATAGCCCATACTGGACAACAATTTCCCCAACTTGTTAATCCATACCCATTCAACAAACGGAAAACACTCAAGCGCACTCGTCCCATCTGGATGACTGCCCGCTTTGCAAACGAGACTGACCGACATCCTAGGATCGAGCACTTTCCCACAGTGTGGTACTGCGTGCATCCGTGAAGGAAAAAGTCAATCGTAGGCAACCATGTGTTACATGTGGCGTCCTTGACAGGTAAAATAAAAAGCTTACCGATGTCTGTTAAAAAAAGAAAGGCATGATAATATTTAGGAAAATGAGGAACGACATAGATTACCTATGTCTTTTGAAAAATAGCCAACTTGTGAAAGAAATGGGGGACAATATTTAGAAAAATGAGGTACGACATCGGTTACTTAGGTATGTCTTTTGAAAAGTTAAGGAATTAAGGCTGAAAGTTACCTTGCGTAGATGGAAAATTGTCCCCCATGGCTGGAAGATGACCCCAGCCAGTAGAAAATATAATCAATCGGTCAAAAAATCTACAACCGACAGAAAATATTCCCCACCGGCTCAGGATGTTTTCTATCAGCTGCACCCTACCAGAAGTTTGTCTTTAATGGCAAAGTGTTGGAATGAAAATGTACAAACATGAACAAATGAATTCAAAGTCAGGAATTATAAAAACGGAATATCAAATAGACGCCAAAATAATAGTGTAATATTATAGACCGTTCACCAGGAAGCAACATCTACTTCTCGGGCAATATGCCCCGCCAGACAATGAATTACACTTTCAAGATAAACGAGGTTGGTATATGAAAATATAGAACCAACCATTCTGGTTTATAATTAGAAGGAATAATATCACTTGCGGCATAATCCTGGACTGAAGACAACGCTGAAATCACATTAATATATTAAACCCAGTGAAGGGAATGCCAAGAATGTGATAATAGCCACATCTCCACAACTAAATATATATACTAACATTCCGTCCACCCTGTATACAAAAAAGAAAATAATCAAAATTTAATAAAATACGGAGATATTGCATCATATTACGAAGCTCTGTTAGGCAAAATAAAATTTTTTCCTCCAACGTTCAACAATAAGCTACAGAGCGTTGATGATTTACCTACGATTTTCACCTAAACGTGTCCATAGCTTTTGAAGGACTTTGTATAACGTAGCAAAACCTTATATCAAAAGCTTCAAAAAATGTGAGCAATCCGAATTCGGTATAATAAACAGGGGTTCTCATTTAAAAAATCATGTTTGGTTTGTAACGGAGTTATGCAGGACTCTGTACAGTTCGATATAATGTCAAAATATGGACCTTAAAGACATCTACTATTTTTGTTGATAACATTTTTTGAAATCTCTTAAAATAACCCACATATCGAAGTTTGTTGTAAGATTGGTACACCCTGTATGTTAATAATCAGCAGTTTAGGCAATTATTTACAAGCAGTATATAACTTACTCTATTGAAGAGTGTTCTTATACTATTGTGAAATCAAATAAGTACTCATATATCAGTTTGTTGATAAATTATAAATCGGTTAAACTTATTATATGAAAATTATTTGTAAAAGATCCATAATATTTTAAATACGGTGTATTTATTTATTGCTAGTAGTAGTGAGAAATAAAGAGAGGATAATATTTTTAGGAAACAACATCTTAAAAATATTTGGGAAATAAATCAATACAGAATGGATTTTATAAAATATGTAACCAACTGTACAATAACTGAAAAGATTTGAAAAGTATATAATTTACTGTATCAAAGAGTATTCTAAACTATTTCAAAATCAAATAAGAAAGTACTCAATAATTGGGAAAATATAGAAAACAATATAGAGCTTATACTCATGTCTTTTGAAAATTAAGTGTATAAACTGTTTTAATTTCTAATACATCATTTGTAAAAATATTCCAAGTTTATATATGTCAATAATTAGCAGTAGGTAAGCAATTATTTGCATGCAGTATATAATAATAAGTACTCAGATAAATTATGAATCGGTTAAACTATTTTTTTTAAATCCAAAATATATTGGAGGAACACTGTATTTATTTATTGCTAGTAGTTGTATAGTGGGAAATAAAGAGAGGATATTGTGAAAATATAGTTAAAAGCATAGCTACCCTATTTCTTTCGGGAAATAAATAAATACAGAAAAATTTTTATAATATCAATACCTGACGGAACAGTAACTAAATAGATTTGAAAAGTATATAACTTATTCCATTGATGAATGTTTTTAACTATTTTAAAATGAAATAAGTACTTACTTACTAAATTTGTTGATAAATTTTTAATCGGTTAAACTTTTTGTATAAAAATTATTCGTAAAAGATCCAAAATATTTTATATTTATTGCTAGTACTAGTAGAAATGAAAAATAAAGAGAGGATAATATATTGGGAAAATATAAGAAACAACAAAAGCTATACCCTATAAGTTTTTGGAAAATAGATAAATAAAGAAAAAATTTTATGAAATATATGCTCAACTGTACAATAACTAAAATGATTCGAAAAGTATATAACTTACTCTATTGATATGAATAATGTTCTAAACTATTTCAAAAGTAATAGGTATTCAATTTGTTGATAAATTATGAATCGGTATAAAAATTATTCATAAAAGATCCAAAATATTATAAAAACTTGTTAAATAAACTGTTTTAATTTATTTTGCTACTAGAGAAAGGATAATATATTGCGGTAAAGTAAAGAAATCAACATAGTTTACCTATGTCTTATTTTGAAAAAAATATATTGAAAATGAAGAAATACAGTATTTATTTAGTGCTAGTATATAATAAGTAGGTACCATTTAATAAAATAAAGACTTACCTTATATATAGAATTATTATAATCCTTGGAAATCACCACCAAAAATTCGAACTATACACTTATAGGTACACTATCGAAAATTCCGAAGACACACACAGTTTCACTACCGAAAATAATTTCGAATAAAGGTACACTCCCGAAAATTCGAAAACACAGTTAAATTCCCGTAAATTACGAATATACACTCCCGACACGACCGTCCGATTCAACAATTAATTCGTTACTGAAAGCGAGCGATTTAAAATTTATTCATTAGTCACACCGATCGTCATAAACAAGTGTTTGTCATCCAGAGATAATATACACATCTATGTGAATTCAATATACACTGTCCGCCCTATTTAAATAAAATATAAGTATAGATTATTTTAAGAAACGTTTTTCTATTCTTTTTTATATTTTCTGTACACAGGGAAAGTAGAAAAGCTCTAGAAAATATTCATAAATTCAATTTTTTAGGATATTCTAAGAATTTACAAGAAAATTGTTATTGTGAATTCTATTTTCAGTATCGTTTTGGCGAGCAGTGTATATATCGACACAATTAACACGTATTAGAAGGGATATTTTACCTTTATATATTTCTGCGATTCACGGAAAGAAGAAGAGACTTAGGAATATCTGTTAACTTCTTCTTTTTCTTTAACAGGGAATAATTTACCCGGCTTATACAGGAGAAATCATAGAGAAATAATATATATATGGGAGAAATATTTTATTGTATATAGTACCTATTCGTTTATGTGTTCGAGGATTGAAATTTCTCTCATGAAATAACTTATCGAGAATGCCGAAGTCGTTTTTAAAAAGATTTATTTTTACAAATTATTAAATTCTACAAAATGATTTTATTAAATTATGGTCTTAACTGTATGAGAAATAAAAAGAATCTAACGAGATTGTTAATTACTGAAACAAGTGTTCATAGATAAGGAAATATAATATGATATAATATGCTGTAGTTGCAGTCAGCACTTTTCTTAGAATACACCAGTGAAGGCGTGAGGTAATTCCTCCCCTCGAAGATTCAAATCCGCAGGGCTAACGAGGGATTTGAACAGCCGATGGTTCTAGGGTTGGATGGTCTTCTTGAGATTTCTTTTTGGTACAGCACCTTGGAACGATGAACCTGTATGCAAGGTAGATTAGAAGAATGCTGAAAAATACATAAATAACAATAGTCCAGATGCTTGGAGTATTGGAAATTCTCGAAAATGACAGATCTGGCTGGTTTTCTAACAGTTTCATCTTCAGATCTTGCAACTCGTCTAACGGGGTGTCTTCAATACTGAAATTTGTGGGCTTCGGCTTCGTATAATTTTAATTTGGGAAACAAAACTGGTTGACCTGAACTTGTCTGGTGCTCTTGGTTTTCGATAATACGGAATGGCATTTTTACTTGACAGTTGATTGGAATTTCAAATAGATAGCTCCCTTGGAGAGTAACAATCTCTTCTTGAGTTTGGCAGTGAATGGAGGTGGTTATTTCTTTTGGCAGTACGGCTATCCATTGGTTGGCATTGTCTGGCTTCATGATAATGGGCCGGTTTACAGGAGTAGGTGTTTGCTGGCATATGGAAGTGTTTTTTAAATTTAAGAGTTCTATTTCACAGGAATTTCCAAATTTCATTTCTTGAAGATCAATTTCGTCACAGAGAAACAATTTTGTTGAGATTTTACTACAATAGTCATTTGTATATGCAAAGTACAGTTTGTTAAGAGCCAAAAATTTATTTTCTGGAATAATTGCTTTGAATTGATTGTTATGAAAGATCGGTACGGAATATAAGTGATAAAAATCTAATTCAAATGGCAATGTTATAGGGACGTGCAAAACATATATAATCCTGTTGTTGTTTGAATAGCTTTCTATCTTAACGAGTTTTTCTATCAGTAGAACGTTATTTAAATTTATATCTAACGGAAGTTTGTGAGGACCGATATTATCTTGTATAATTTGGAGTTCTTTAAAGAAATCGTTAGTTCTCATTATGCTGGGATGCATTTTTCCCAATCTTGAAAATGCAATGGAATTTTCTATATCCTGTATTAAAGAATAAATTATATTGTAAATTCCAATAATATGATTGATAGTATCTTTGATAAATATTGAATTTTCATGAAGTACCTGACTGTTGACCATATTTGAAATTTTAATGATTTTTGATTTTAGTAATTTTTCATTATGTATTATAGTATTAACAGTGTTGTTGAATTTTTCAATTAATCGAATTGATAGTGAATTTTGGTTTCTGATACTTGAAGCTAAATTTTTCTGATTATTTTGAAGTTCTGTGATTAGCTTATCATAATGTTCGCCGTCATTAGCGTCTAAATTTCCAGATATAGTTTTGAAAATTGAACCTAATCCGTTTATAAGTCCGCGTTTAATTCTATCGGGATGAGGAAATATATCATTTAATTTGTCTGTTACTTTTTGTTCAAGAAACTTTAATATTTTGAAATAATTTGTGTTATCTTCTTCCCCTTTTATAGGGTAATATCCCAAAGGATGGTTTGCCCAATTAGTGTTATCTTCTACTACCGAATATTTTTCAATTTTGTTTTTGTAAGATTCTAAATAATGGGTTTGGACTTCTAATTGATTTAGTTCTGTAATTATCGGTTGAAGGTCATAATAGTGAATTAATTTGTAATCATAATCTTTAATTTTTGTTTTTCCTAATTTTACAGGAATTAATCCTGGGTTATTTTCTAAGTCCTTTATTTTTACTTTTTCCAGTGAGCTGAAGACTCCAGGTAAACTGAAAAGATAAATTTGAGTTAGTCGTTAAAAGTAAACGTACTATTACGGGGACGTCTTAAATTGTCCATATGCACTTTTTCTTGTGATTCTGTTGAAACCGTTTTATCTTTAGCCTTAACTTCCTGAATTATTGTAGGTTTGTTAAATTTATTGGCATGTTTTTGTCGTTTGGGGTTTTTAACGTAAACTTTCTGATTTTGTGTAAAAATACATGGATCGTCTCGATTTTTATTCACTCGATCTGTACGTTTTTCCTTTTTCTTGATAAGATTTTCATTTATTTTTTTATAAAGCAATTTAGTACGTTCTCTATGGCTCTCTATGTAATCGTTCATAAGAATTTTATCAATTTCTAAATTAAAGGGATCATTAGTATTTATATGTCCATTAATTATATCTATGGGTTTCATATTTGTTGTAGAGTGTATCGAATAATTGTATGCAAGAATGGCATAGTTCATTTTCATAGTGATAGGTGTTTTAAGAAAACCTCTGGTATTAAGTAGGCGAACATGTTCCAAGATTGTTGAATGGAATCGCTCAACTACTCCTTGTGATTGGGGGTGATTGGGACAGCAGAAATGAATTTTAATTTTATGTAAAGCTAAAAGTTCTGAAATGACAGAGTTTTTGAATTCGGTACCATTATCAACTAGAATTTGTTCAGGAACTCCGTGGTGGGAGAAAAAGTTTATTAGATTGTTTACGATTTCTGTACTAGAGAGGGATGATAGATGGTATGCTTGTGCATATTTTGAGAAACTATCTACTATTGTTAAGAATTTATCGCGTTCTAAAGTGAATGTGTCCATATGTATTATCTGAAAAGGTTTATTAGCGGTTGGTGTGGTATTCATTTTTATAGTAACAGGATGTCGTTCGTATTTACTTTGTTGGCATATCTCGCAATCATTAATATATGTTTGTATAGAATTTTTCATGAATGGCCAGTAATATTTTTCTTTAATGCGTTGGTAGGTTTCGTCTATACCTCTATGATTACTTTTGGATTCGTGGTAATTCTGAATTATCTCTTTAGCATCGTCTTTATCAGTAATATCGATTAATTTTTTGGTGCTTCTTCTTAGTTTTAGGGATGAATATTTAAAATACTTTTGTAATGCTACTAAAAATGGTTCATAAAGATCAGGGTTTTCGAAGTATAGACAATATTGCGTGTCCGGGTTAATGTAATTTTTCATGAAATCGATAACGTTTTTTTCAAAATTATTTTCTGAAAGCTGAAAATTTATTCGTTTTTTATTTCCGAATAAAATTTTAGTATTGGGATTACTGGGCGAGTGTAGAACTGAACTAATTATGATTTGATTTTGACAATAGTTCAATGCTGTAGTTGTGGTAGGGATTTCGAAAGTTGGGTTATGTTCAGCGTTGGAGTGAATAGTCTCGTCATCGGTGTCAATTTGACTCTCGGAATTGTCGGTTCGGTTTTTGTGTATTGTTATTGGATCTATTGGAATGTTTAGGTCAGGATGCACTAGTAAAGATGTGTTATCTTCGTCTTCGTCCTCATTTATAAGGTCTGTTTCAAGTGGGCTCTCTGGGATAGGGATATTTTCGGTATAAAGGTCTATTAGAGGTTCTTGTGAGAGATTAGTTGTAACTGGATCATGGTAGGGGTTTGTTTGTGATCTGTTATTTTTGTCATTGTCATTTATTATTTCGTCTACTTGTTGCCAAAATGTATCTGTTTCCTTAGTGTGGACTTCTATTCTAGAGAGTGAATCAACGTTAGAATTTAAGGTTCCACGTTTATACAAAATGTCATAGTTGTATTCAGATAATTTTAATTTCCATCGTGTAAATTTGCTGTTTTCGTCTTTAAGTGAGAAAAGCCATTTAAGAGGTTTATGATCTGTCACGATAATAAATTTTCGACCGTATAGGTAGGGTCTAAAATATTTCGTAGCCCAAACTATGGCTAGTAGTTCCTTTTCAATAACCGAATAATTTCGTTCGGAGTCATTTAAGGTCCTTGACGCATATGCTATCGGCAAGTCTTTACCAATCGGCCCCTGGGACAATATTGCACCTACAGCAACATTACTTGCGTCTGTAGTTAAATTGAATGTTTTATTAAAATCTGGATATTGCAAGATCGGGTCATTTATTAGTAAATTTTTGCATGTTTCGAAACAAGTTATGAATTCTTCATCATGTATAATTTTTGCACCCTTTTTCAAGCACTTTGTTAAGGGCTTAGTAATTCTGGCAAAGTTTGGAATAAATCGCCTGTAGTAACCTAACAAGCCTAAAAAACCCTTAATTTGTTTTGTTGTGGCTGGTATTGGATATTTTTTTATTACTTTTATTTTGTCCGGGTTCGGTTTCACGCCATCTGGTGTCACTATGTGACCCAAGTAAGCTACCTCTTTCTTTAAAAACTCGGATTTATCGAGCTGTACTTTGAAGTTTGACTCTCTTAGTCTTTGAAAAACATTTTTAAGTCGTTCAAGATGTTCTTGTAAAGACGTGGAAAAAACGATAATATCGTCAAGATATACAAGACATTGTTCGCTCTGTATACCGCGAAGGATATTATCCATTACGCGTTGAAAGGTAGCTGGAGCTCCTTTCAAGCCGAATGGCATACGTAAAAACTCCCAATGTCCTTGTTCTGTCGTGAAAGCAGTTTTTTCTATGTCTTTCTCTTCCATTTGGATTTGGTGAAAACCACTGGCCAAATCAATGGTTGAGAAATATTGACACTTGCCCAACTTATCTAATAGATCAGTTATGTTGGGTAACGGATATCTATCATCGATAGTTTTCGCGTTTAGCTGCCGGTAATCAATTACCACGCGCCATTTTTGTTGTCCTGATGCATCTAGTTTTTTGGGAACCACCCATATTGGCGATGACCACGGTGAATTACTTGGTCGAATAATATTAGAATCTAACATTTTTTTGATTTGATTTTGAACTTCGTTTTTATAAATAAATGGATAACGGTATGGTCTAGAATAAACAGGTATATCGTTTGTTGTCTTAATTTGGTGTCTTATTTTATTATTAAAAGTCAAAGATGTATTTTCATGGTAAAAGATATCAGAAAATTCCTTACAAAGATTTAAAATTGATGATTTTTCTTCTTGATTTAAATGATCTGTTCTAATTGCATCTAGGTTTAAGTAATTTCTACAATCGGTTTCAATATTGTTGAAGTCAAAATTCTGAATTTCTTGTCTCTCAAAATGTTCGACTGATAATGGTCGAGAAAAATCTAAAGTAACTGGCTGTGTAGTGCTGTTTAAAATAGTAGTAAAAGCTTCGTGATCTTTAGCAATTGTTAGACTTTCGGGGATTTCGCAGTTATGAATCTTTTGGTGGGGTATAATAATTTCTCCACTCTGTATAGAAGTTTTCACTTTAATTACTTGTTGGCATCTTGGGCCAATTGTTATAAGATTAAGCTCTTTTGATGTGGGATGGAATAATAATTTCAATTTACAATAAGGTGTTACTAAATATCCTCTTTGAAAATCTAAATTGGCTTCTAGAAATTTCAGATTATCGATACCAATAAGACCGTCAAATGTATTGTGAAATTTGAATAAGTAAAATTTCATTAATTTAGTTTCTGGTAAATTAAATATTTTTGGAGTAGGTATAGCTACACTGTGCTTGTGTGAAGATTTTTGAAACACTGTCGATACTATAAATGGTTCAAATTTTATTGAATTAGGAAAAATTTTATAAGCGATATTTGGATCAATAAATGATTTTGTTGCTCCAGAATCTATAAGAATTTTAATATTGTATTCTGGAAAAATTATATAAGAGAGTTCACTCGAATTTGATGTGTTGATAGAAATGATTGGTGTTATCTGTCTCTGGTCAACAGAGGCTTTTCTTGAAAATTTTGATTATTAGATGGTGTATTGATATCAATTTCGTTGTTTTGATAATTGTTAGAGTTTTGAATAATATTGTCCTCATATCGATTATTTTGATTAGAAGGTCTATCATAGTTTTGATAAGTCTGTTCATAATATTGGTCTTCATCAAACTCGGTATTAAATAGTTCTTCTGAGATATATTTTGGTTGATTACCGAAATTAATATTTCTATTAGAATTAGGTGAATTGATAACATTTTGATTTTGACGGAAAGTCGATGGACCGGGTATTGGTTTTGAGGTATTTCGAGTAGACACACTCATAGGTGTAGGGTTTGCTAATACTTGGTTCGGATTTGGTTTGAAGACGTTTCTATTATTGGGGTTCCTAAAGACTTGAGAATTAGTTGGGTATCTTGTGGGCTGGAAATTTTGCCTTGGTTGTATATGAATGGGCTGTGAGGGAAACGAATTTCGTCTGAATTGATTATTTTGTGTTTGATAATTGAATGGCAAATTTGGCCCACCATTAAATCTCTGATGAAAAATTGGCTGTTGGCTTCTATAGTTGTTTAGTGGGATTTGGGGTGGGGCAGAATTTTTGTTCGAAAAATTTTGGAAGTAGTGAATATTATCTTCCCTAGTAAGATATTGCAATGCTTCATTTAAAGTCGAAGGTTTCATACAACGTATAGTTGTTCCTAGTGGTTCCTTCAGACCAGATAAAAATGTTTTCAAGGACAATTTTTGGTATAGCTCGCGTTTTAAAAGTCTACCCTCGTTTGTTGTTTCGTGTAAATCTACATAGTTACATAAGAGATTCAATAAATTTAAGCACCTATCAAAAAATTGCTGAGGTTTTTCGTTTTGACCCTGTCTTAGCATGACTAAGTCTCTGTTAAGACAAGCTTCATCCCTCTGATCAGCAAAACTACGAGTTAAAATTTGTTTTAAGTCTTCCCAAGTAGAAACATTCTGAATATTAACCACCAATTTTGCATTACCCTGTAGTTTTGAAATTATAGAATTTAAGATAAATGTATTTTGGAAATTATTCGGATTTCTGACATCGTAAAAATTAGCAATAAGTGATTCGCTCGTAGATAGATACCTATTCAACTCATTAGGATTCCCATCAAATTCTGGGATGCACTTTAAATATTCTGGTTTAAATTGATTCATTTTTAAATTTAAATTATTGGTTTCGTTTGCTAAAGCTAAGTTCTCAAGTTCGTTTGTAATTTCTTCCATAAAATAAAATAAATTGGTTCAATTCAAAAAGTACTTACATATAAAACAAAACGACTATTAGCATCTCACTTATGTTCCTATAAAGATGACTACTAGATCTGCGATTCTGTCTTTTCTAAGTAGGTCTTCTTTGCGAATTGGGACGATTTTTATTCCAAATTCCGGTAGTCTACTGGTTTTGAGCTGCGCTGGTTCTGCGATAGATTTGGTTTCCTGATTTTTGAGGAGCCTCCAACACAACACTTCCACACAATGACACACCCTGTATTGTAAGTTCGGTTTTCAGTCAATCGTTAAAACGAAAAATACACGTTCGATACGCGAATTTCTGAAAATCCTACTGACTGCGCCAAATAACTTATCGAGAATGCCGAAGTCGTTTTTAAAAAGATTTATTTTTACAAATTATTAAATTCTACAAAATGATTTTATTAAATTATGGTCTTAACTGTATGAGAAATAAAAAGAATCTAACGAGATTGTTAATTACTGAAACAAGTGTTCATAGATAAGGAAATATAATATGATATAATATGCTGTAGTTGCAGTCAGCACTTTTCTTAGAATACACCAGTGAAGGCGTGAGGTAATTCATGACACATATACTGTACTTGTTTATTTTTTTCTTTCTGAAATTCTTAATCTCTAATAAGCAAAATAATATTATACCTAAATAAAACTTTCCATCAACTATCAAATAAAATATTGGAGTTTTAGCAGTACTTCCTTTTTAATAATAAAAAGGTTTCCTGGTCTACTTCCAACATTATACCATTAAGGTCAACTTTATACATTCCTTCAGACAATCCAAAATCGTTCTTTGATACCTCGCAACGACCCCGCAGAGATATAAATGTTTGGAAAAAAAATTTCAAATAAAATTTTTTGTTATCTATGAGTTTGTTGATAAATTCATGATATTATTGCCAAACAAAAAATAGCTACACCATTGGTCCACTCTCTATAAATTTATTCTCTAAATGCTGTCAATTACCGCTTCAAAGTTTTCTGGCGCACTCCCGACCACGCCAGTTTCCGCTTCAAGCGTTTTTAAGCGTGACGTCATTACTTATTCGCGAAAATGAATCGCTTTAATCCGCTTTAAGACGCTAGATCGCAAAAATATGGCTTAAATAACTATATACATAACCTCCAACCAACAAGATAACTACTCTGTCAAGTGTCAAACTATCTCAGTGAGCTGGTTTGTGTGGCTGCTTAACTGTTACGTCATGGTTTGGAATACAAGTCGAGGAATATTGACTGGTTAACTTATAGTTAACCCGGTTTGTGTGGTCAAGTTCAAAGAAAAATGGCTCTATAATAGTTTAAAAACAAGGGATAGAGTGATTAACGATATCGTAATTTTAAATCCACACTGCTACTATTTCCATGATCTTTTGATACGAGTGGCTTCAAACCGTAATGTGATCACGATTTCCAATTTGTTGTATCGCATTGCTTGTATATAGAATATCCAGATCGTGACTTGATTCTGTTTAGGTTAGGTGAAAAGAACAGGAACATTGATATTGATTGGAATACATTATTTAAAAATTCAAGGATCAAAAGGCCACTATTAAGATAGGTTAATGGCGAGCGCAAAAACTGCCAAATTATGAACAGAAAGTACTATAGTGTCTAGAATTTACTGAACAGTGCTAGAAATAGACTATAATGCTAGTACTGGCAAGTAGTGTATCTTCTGTACAGCTTGTCAAACGTTGGTAGGTACTGACGTGGAAATATGAAGCGGGCTGCGTAGGTACGAGACGAAAAGAGACCTCTAACAACTGATAAATTCAGCTGAGTACGAAACGTGTATATAACTAGCTCCCTCTGTGAGAGAGTCAAAAGAATAATTTCAGTTTCCACAATATATTCATGCAAAATTTCATTACAATGTTGCCAATTGAAAACCCAGTATATATGACTCTGCTCTGTGTCAGGCAATACACAACTTCGCATTATCTGTTGCATCGGATGATTTTATATTTTTTTGAATACAATCGATATTGTAGGTATGTTAACGAGTAATAAAGAGGACATCATGTAAAGATATATTAATAGAGTGATAAAAACTTGTATTAAGCACATGTTTCTTTGTTAAATATAGTAATTCCCATTTGATAAGAATATAGAAAAAAGATATTTGGTTTACGTATCGAATTTCTGTTCATTGCACCCATTGTTTAATAAACAGGTTAATCAATGAAATATGTCTATTGTTTTTGTTCTACTTTTGGCCATGATTCTCCTCATCACACAATACACACTTGTGTGATTTGTTTACTAAACAGAAAACTTTTTATTACAATATACCTACACTGGAAAAAAAGAAACCACGCAAAATATTAACTCCCATAATAATCTAAGTCTCGAAAATTCAACGAGAAAACAGTTCAGAGGACGTAGGTACTATACAAGAATTTTTTAATTGCTACTTTATTAAAATATTGTGCACAAAAATTCAATTATTCATAAGCTAAAATATATCCTAATCCTGTTCGTTTTCTATTTATCATAAAAAAGTTAGCTTCAGATTTGTAGATACCTAGTTGGAAAAAAAGTAGCTTCTGCGGCTGTCGACAAAATGACAAAAACATTACGGCTTATGAGATTTTAAGCACATGAAATAAATCGTCTAGAATAAAATATTCGAAACTGAATTGGCTTCATAACATAGAACCGCTGATGATAAATTTTTGGATGGTTATTGGAAGTTAGTTCAATTACATGATAATCAATTTTTTATGGCTACAGAAACGAAAGGGATTTAGATAACAGTGGGATTTTACTTACACTGATAAAAAGAAATAAGATTCAACTGTACTTTGGAAAATATAGTAAGAGAGCTATGTATGACTGGTTGCCTACACTGAAAGCGTTCATTAATAAGGATCATTATATTAATATACATAGCTTTTATTTTGGATGTTAATTATCATAGTTTGATATTATAACGAAACAAAAACTACGAGTCAGTCAAGAACTAAAAGTATTCTATTAGAGAATAAGTATAAGCATTACATAAAATCGCTTTTCATTCTTTTTAACATGACTGTATGTTTGGTTGCCTGTACTAAAATCGTTCATTAATAAGGGTCATTAATGAATGTTTTTGTGTACATTAATAAATGTATAAATTATTATAACAAAGTACTATAGATACTAATAAAAATAGTAATAACGATAGATCTTATTAATACAGTATTATAAGCCCCGCTTTAGTGTTATGTTTATTATAATATAAGATATCGTTAGACTTCGCAAACTATACGCCGACGAATTTAGAAATCGGAAGTTTCACCAACCACTTAAACTTTGTTGGAATTGGATTTGCAGATACAAGTTTTAATAGAAAGGTTAGAAGGTCCGAATATCCCTGTTTCTTCAAGTATTATTTGCCACGGATAGTTGAACTCGAGAGCTGCGCAAACTTGAAAAGAAAAACAGAAAGGCAACTCGTTACTTTCAGCTGGATAAAAGAATAAAAATCTGATACTAACATTTTCTTTACAAAACATTTGCTGGGAATTGTACTATTTTTATACCGTGTTATTTCATTTTCCAAATACCTTTGACGATAATTAACATTGTTCGATACGATAATAACAAAAATGTATTTAAAACAATGTATAAATACCATGAATTTTCAAATTTAACTAATTGTCAAATCGAAAATAACGGAAATACGGCCCTGCCATATAGATTGGTCAATTTTGAAAGGCTTTAAAATTCTTGTAAATATGTAGTTCTGCTATTATTGAATAGATGGCATAGTGGAAAATAGAAAATCGGCTATATTTCACTTACTTTAGGTAGCGCTACCTATGGATAAGTAGAGAAATTAAAGGTTTCATAATTTTACATGAATGGTGATATGGTGAATGTTCATCTTATTGTGTTTAAAATAAATGGTTGAAGTAATCCTTCGGCACGCTAGTTTTAAGGCTCTATCGTATAAATAAGAATTATCCCAGATACTATTTTACAAGAGAAGTAAAAAATATTGAAATAGGTACAATTTAAAAAAAATCTTTTATATTCGATTGATTTTCATCAATACTACTTTTATACATACACGTTTATTAAAATGGCTGTAATTTTTGTATACAATTTCCGAGGTATACAGTTGGATGCACTACGACTATCAAGTTTTAATGAAATCCAAACATCGTTTATTTTTATAACTGCCGTTTGTCGAGATAATTTCTCCCACAGAAAACCTTTCCAAATTTTTCCATATTTATTTAGGATTTGTTTCAAAATTCAATAGATTGGAAGAATATTTTTTTTAGTGTAGTTACCTATTATCAGGAAATTTTTATTTACAGGTCTGTGTTTGATATTTGATATGAAAATATACTGAAAACAAAACTCGCGTTTCTTGGTTAGTAGTAATTAAACGTTATTACAGGTGAACTATTATTTAAATAATTATTATTGAAAAAATGAAAATGTTTTATAAATCGCTCAAACAAGTCCATAGTAATTGTTCGTTTTACAGTGAAATATGAAAAAAATGTAAAATACATTTGAATGAAGATATTTTTCATCACTAGGTATTCTTGACACCTGAAGATAAGATTATTTAGTTTGAATGCTAGCTATCTTTTTAAAAAACAATATAAGTTTAATCTAATTAGTGAACAATGGAGCAACTGGGGTGAGTGAAATTTCATTCAATTAAAGTGAACATATTAAAAAAGTAGCATATATTTTTTCCATATAAACGACTAGTAAGGTTACTAATTATTGAACTATTTAATAATATACATTCACATTTTTTTATTTATATCCAACTAGCATCTAGCTCTGGGTTGATTAGCGATATACAGTGTCCACCCCAAAGTATGCACCATATTGGAAACTTATTTATGAAAAAGTTTTTGACAAAAAGTTTATTCTGGGTAAACGTTTGTACATCCCCTAAAACTAAACATGTGCCAAAAAAATATAGTAAAACACGCGTAATATACAAGGAGTCTTCAAACATTTGATTTTTAGAAAAAAATTTCAGCACTGTTATTTTTAAAAATTTCGGGAAATGTTATTTAGGAAAGTTGTTTGTTAACTTTTGGCATCATAGTAGTCAATTCTTGAATCTGGTTTATTTAAATAGTGTGTCACAAGGGCAGAAAATGAGCTTTGGTAGCACGAGACTTAGATGCTCGAGCGAGCGTAGCGAATTTGCTCATCACTTATTGAAGATACTTTAATAAATATTTGAAGTACATTCAGTAATCTTGTCGTCAAAAAATATTCAAAAAAAAAAAGATATTGTAGGCGAGTTATAGACCAGGGTCGATAGTTTTTGAAACCAAAAAAAATAATAGTAGGATGAAACCCATTGGAAAAGGAGGCGATCTGAGGTCGGGAAGGAGAAGGGGGTGGGTTTTTAATGGTAAAAAACGGTTTATCTCGATTTCCTGCAAAACTACAAGTTCTACGGCAAAAAGTCGAATAGAAGTGTTGTAGGTAATAAAAAGATCTACAACTTTTGTATTAACACTTTTTTCACATAACCTCAAAATTTCATTTTCTGAGAAGATTTACTATGGTAATATATATTTTTTTTAAACCATCGGAAAGTAAAGATTTCAACGAACAGAAAGCAGACCAACTTTTTGAAAAAAGCTTATATTTTGACGGGTGAATTTTCGATTGAAAATTAGGGTGTTTTTTCGATGTTAAGTCAAAATAAGGTGAAAAAATAAATATTCCCAATCAAATAAATTACAGTATATTTGGGACATGAAAAGGTAAGTTTTTACCAAATTTCGTGGGAAAAAATTTTTTTTTTGTAGAAGATAAAAATAAAAAACCAAAAACTTGGTTTTAAGATTTTCTACATAAATTTTGAGGTTATGTGAAAAAATTATAGAGACAAAAGTTGTAGATCTTTGTATTACCTCCAACTTTGCCATTTGACTTTTTTCCATAGGACTTGTAGTTTTGCCGGAAATCGAGATAAACCGTTTTTCCCCTTAAAAACTCACCCCCTTTACTTTTCCTTTCATTTTTATAATAATCTCCACCTTTCCCAATGAGTTTCACCCAACTATTTCACTTTTTATTATTTCAAAGGCTTCTACCCTGGTCTATTAACGAAGGTCATTTGAAAAAATACGTCTTATGACCAAAAAATCATCAGAAACACAAATAGTTGGAAAAGATTACAAGTAAAACCACGACATTTACCCTGAAAGTGAATGCGAGCAATCTCGTGTAAATATAATCACAATTGATATCTGTATAATTTGACGCATTTTCTAATGCAAATTCATCCACTACGTGGGTTTCCGTCAAGGTCTACATCTAAGTTTTTATTTATTCACTTTTTGAATTGTTAAGTAGTAGTTCTATATTTACGGTGTAATCTTATCAATAATGTTAAAAAGGCAATTTATGTTAATAATCATTAGGAAGTCAACGATGAATTTATGTTGTAATATCTTAGTTCGATTGGTTTTTGTTCTTAATTAAATATTAAGGTAACGATCTACATAATGCTACAAATTTGAAATATTTATTTGGATATTTTTATAAAAACTTACTAGTAGACACAAAGTATATATTTTGAGGGGCCCTTTTTGATATAAACCAAATACGTAAAGAGTACGTTTAGATCTCCTGACATAGCACCCATAATATTAGATCCATATCACTCCTTTATGACAAAGGAATAGTACAGTAGAACAGTCTTACACGATGAAATAAAAACCATTTAAATCATTTGATTCTTTACTATATTTGAACCTATGTTGTAGATTCTTGAAAAAGAACTAACTAATCAATTTCAGAAGGATATAAAATTTTGTAAATATTATATGTCGATAAATAAAGGGGTTGAAATCGTCTACTAAAAGCCCAATTTATTTACAACTTTTTATCTCCTTTTTTGAAACTTTGTACATGTCTTTCGATTTTATCGAATAAATCCTCTAATTACCGCTCGCCGTCACACTAGCCACTTCCAATTATAGTTCTGTGATCTCAAATAATTCTCCTAAGACAATTGACATATATTATGCCAACGGCCGCTTCCATATTTGAGAGCCTCGAGCCTCGCCCTTTTCCGCTACCAACCGTCTAGTAGTAGGTAAAGACGTACCTTCTCTTATCTCAAATTTTTCTTAAGTATTACCTTCAATTGCTGTGGTAAGCACAGCAGCTAAGTTAGGATACCGTTACACTGCTAGGATACCGTTGAAGTCGTAGGATATACCGTTATCTTTAAAACCACTAGGATACATCAAGACATCCTTAGCATCAATTTCAACTAGACATCATCATCATTTTCAATGAGACCTCTTTACTATCGTCGATGTCTAAAAAGGTAGTGGCGCCCTAAGCTCTTATAGTCTCTCAACCCTCTGGCATACCTAGTGTAACACTAACATGGAGTCGATCCACCCTTGAGAGAGTCTCTAGCCGGGATTTGTCTCGAGAGGAAAGAATAGCGTTACAAATTGGCGCCCTAGGTTCTTATAGTGTGTCAACCCTCTGGCATACCTAGTGTAACACTAACATGGAGTCGATCCATCCTTGAGAGAGTCTCTAGCCGGGATCTATCTCGAGAGGAGAGAATAGCGTTACAAATTGGCGCCCTATCATATATATTCTTCGCAATATTCTCAATTATATTTGACAGACACCAATTAGTCACAAAATAAATGAAACAAACAAGAGATAGGGAGATTATCCAAACTGTTTAAGGTTCAAGTACACAATCATACTTAATCGTATTTGCATAAATTGAGAACAAATTGATATTATATAAGCTCAGATTTAAATGTTTTTTAACATACAAAATAGAAACTGAAAAATTAATTTTCAGTTTTTTCTCGATTCCACTTTTTTTATAGGTACATATTTTTCCCGCAGCTCTACTATAAACGGTTTCTGATAAATTGACGGTCGAAAGACATTCTTATTAGGACACCCTGTACATCTACCCAGTATCGGTTAGGATAGGAATATGTATACAACACAGTGTTGCCAAAAACTCGGTTATTTTCGAGCTGGATTCGATTTTTATAATCCAAAAATCACGAAATCTCAATTAAAATTTTTTTTGCCATCTTCATTTCAAAATGTTTGACGGCATACAATATTTGCTTTTTTATTATATTCACATACGAGTTTAATACTCTGCTGTAATAAATCTAATCTCATAGGCATAAAAAGTGAAAAATATTATACGAAAAAGTACTAAAAATGTATCTATCTCTAGAATATTTGTTATCGGATTTCGAGATTGTTTGTTTGGTACTTCAAACTGAATCAAAATTAATCAAACTTTTTTTTTCTTTAAGGGCCAGCGTTATAAGTTTACGGTAAGTGTTTTATTTTTAAAAGCAAATAATTTTTTAAGCAAATTTTTCCACTTGAATAGAAATATTTCCAATAAAGATGAAGAAGACGAAATACCAGAAAATCTAATAAGTAGTAATAAGTCTCTCAACCTGACAGAGCAAGACAGTTGGAAATGTTTATGGCCACAGGTGAGTTTTTTAATGGAAATAACCTGCGTTCAGAAATTTATTGACAGTGCCAGTTGTATACACGACGAGCATAGGCGTGCGCAGACTTTTTTATTAGGGGGGGCATTGATTCATTTGAGTATGCCTATTAAAAATGGTTATTAAGCAATAACGCTGCCTTTTCTATAACGCAAAGGTCCATTGCGGGCTCATAGGCGAAATAAAAAAACGTCATTTCCCCATTTCTACTTAAAAAATTTAGTAATTACGCAGTTACAAGTAATAGAACTAAATATATTGAACCAAAAAATAAACTAGAAAAACAAAACGTAACAACACATGGAATTCAGAGGAAAAAGTTGTCGACAAACAACAACAACAGTAGGTATATTTATATTTGTTGTGATTTTGAAAGAACGTTGTTAAAATTTAAAAAATATAAAATGTTTTTAATAGATTGATATTTTGAGGAGTTGGGATGGACCAATTAGGGTGGGCCATGGCCCACCCTGCTCCCCCTGTAGGCACGCCTATGACGACGAGCTTACACTACCTACAGCATGTATAGGATGTCCCAAATTTCGATAAATTTGGTAAAAAACTTTTTGTAAATATATAAAAATTAATTTTTTATTAGATTTTTGCAGCTTTCGCAGCGGCGTCATTCCATACAGGAAATGGAATATCAATGGCATACTCGGCAGTATTAATTTCACAGCTCGAACAACCCGATAGTGATTTCAAAGCTTCCAAAGCTGAAAATGCTTTCATGGGTAAGTGATTGAAAATTCACCTACACAATTACCAAAAAGTCTTACTTCTTTGTGCAGGTCCATTTAAGGACAATTAATACATGAGATAATAGGTAGATTTGAAGATGTGGTCAATCGGCCTATTCCGCTGCGACCTTTTCTTCTGCATATAGTCTAGACGACTCTATAAACTGAATCTTTTATGTAATTTCTTGACGGTGGCTTCTCATCGACCAGCAGTATCGAAACGATCTAAAATCACATTCCAAACAATTACTAGAATTGCTGTTTCTAAATGCTGTAATTTTCGATGCAATCCTGTAGCTTCAGATCGCGTAGTCGGTTCCTCATTTCTGCTCTCGGCAATGAATTTCAGTGCATAAATTATTCCAGACTACAACTTTTCTAATGCGTAACATGCATCATGTCGAGCAGACCAACGAGTTTGAAAAAGAATCGTAACTCTCAAATTTGTACGCTGCACCGAGAACACCCAACGATGTGAGAAAAATTAGTACTTGCAAAGTAGGTGTTAGTTTATACTATAGCACAAGCATGACCTACTTTGCCCAAATTATCACATTATTAAGCTAAGGTCAGACAACACAGCTACTTTACTTCGCTGCATTATAAAACCCTGCAATACTTTAGTGAATCCTCATGTGAACACGCGTGCAACCTCAAAAGTAGCTAATTGTACGCAGCCTTTCTTCGTTGCAGGCAGCACAAAAAGTATCGACAGACTTTTTACGTGCTGCAAAAAATATCTGTTTAGCTGAAACTTTTGAAAATACTACAAACAGTAGCAAGCAGTTTATTTCTAGTTGCATGATGCAAAAAGAGCGTATCCAGTGTGGATACCTACAAACGCAACCTCTTTTCAGAGGTGCAGTTTCACCAGCTGCTGCAGTAAAAAAACAGCTTGCAGCATGCTACTTTTTTGGCCTGTGTGTGAACAGAATTAGAAACTTTTACCACAAAAACTGCGTAGTAAAAGTAGCTGTGTCTGATCTTATCTTTAGATTCATTCTTTTTACTACTCCCAATATTTCTCAAGCAGTGACTGCCGCGCGCATAGAACTCTATACGTTACGTTAGTATAGAGTTCTATGGCCGCGCGGGATGCGAGAATGTCGTTTCTTTCCTTCACATCCGCTTCCTTTGGCGCACATGCGTGAAGGATAAAATTATTATAAGAAAACCAAGTTTAAATACAAGATAGTTCAATTGAAACCCATCTTTGGTCCAGGAAAAATTTATTGACAAGTACAGTTACAAATAACTACCACTACAATTGAGGCACATATCCCACTGTTTCACCAACCGATGTATACCCTGCTTATAGAATTCTTGTGGCTGCTGCTGGAAGAATTCTTTCACAGCGTTTTGTACTTCTGCGTCCGACTGAAAACGGTTACCTTTTAACGCCTTTTTTAATGGCCCAAAGATGTGAAAATCGCAAGGCGATAAATCGGGACTATAGGGTGGATGCTCTAATATCCTCCATTTCTTTCGTTGCAGATTTTCTTTCACTACGTTGGCAACATGAGGCCGATCATTATCCTGAAGCAGAATAATACCACGTGAAAGCTTCCTTGGACGTTTTCTTATTATTGCTTGATGGAGCTTGTTCAAAGTTTCACTATACAGGTTCGCGTTGATATGCACTCTAGGTTCTGTAAACTCTATCAGCAAGGGCCCTTCATGGTCGAAAAAAAATGTCAACATCACGTTGCCTGCAGAAGGTTGAACTTTAAACTTCTTTGGTGGCGGAGAATTTGCGTGTTTCCATTGCATCGATGACAGCTTATACTGGATGGTTCAAAATAATGACACCAAGATTCATCGCCAGCAACTATTGACGAGAGAAAATCATTACCATTTTGACTGTATTCCGTGAGGTGTTGCAAAGACAAGCCCATTCGCAAGCTTTTTTGGTCCTCTGACAAAAGTCGAGGAACCCATTGCGCACAAACTTTGCTGTAATCTAGTTTGTGTACGATACTATGGACAGATCCTATACTCACACCAACATTTTCTGAAATTGCTCTGATTGAAATTCGACAATTTTCTCTAATCAGGCCTTCCACACATGCCACATTCCTGTCTGTTGATGCAGTAATCAATGCACCTGGTCGTGGCTTATCATTCGTCCTCTCTTCTCCATTCTTAAATTTTCGACACCATTCCTTCACAGTTGGATATGCAAAACATGCGTTTCCATACACTGCTTGCATTCGCGTATAAATTTGCAACGGTTGCACACTTTCAGCACACAAAAATTGAATGACCGCACGCTTATCACATTTGAACGGATTGTTAACAACAAACGCCATTTCAAAGTCACAATACTTAAAATCGCTGTCAAATATAAACGAAATAAACAGATCAGTGTGACGTTTGCATACACTACTAATGTTGGAAAACGTCAGTTGAATGATTACAATTGTTTCCAAGGCTAACCTGACCAAAGATGGGTTTCAGTTGAACAAGCCTAGTATTTGAAACATGATCTAACAGCTGGTTTCGTTAGAAGATCTTTCGAATTGATTAAATTGTGTAGTTTAGTGACTTGATATTTTTTAGCAAGTATTATAATACTGGTTGCCCCAGTTGCCTCGTTGATAAGTGGATTTCTAATGGATAAAGTAGGCAGACTAAATACCATAAAGTTAGCTGTGATTCCTGGTATTTTAGGATGGACCGTAGTGGCGTTAGCTCAAAATATAGAAGTAGTTATCGTGGGTCGAATTTTAACTGGAATTGCCTCATGTGAGTACCAAGATCCGAATACTAATAATGTCTATTGACCTTTAAATTTATATCGCAAATCATTCTTTAATTCCCGCTCATCGTCTCATTAGACAGGCTTCGGCGTATTTGCGCCTCATCAGTAAAAGATATAAAAATATCATCCGTCCAGAAGCTCTACAAATGAAGTTTTCTTTTAATTACAAACCAGAATGGTTGATTATATAGTGCTGATATCCCTACGCCGTTTAACTTAGAAATGTAACTTAATGTCTATCGGGGCGTAAAGCCCGAGAAGTAGTTGTTACTTCTCAGTGAACCGTCTCTGCAATTTGAAAAGTGTCTTTAAAAACTTTGTAAGGCGTCAAAATATTATTAAACTATTATCTTTGAAATGATATTGGCCATATCTAGTTATCTGTTTTGAATGATAAAATTATTGTGTTAAACTTTTTTGCAAACATTTGCAGGATTTTTTCTGTCGCAGAATAACTTTTTTGAATCAAGATTATATTTATTAATGTCTTGAAGATAGTCGATAGCTCATGACAGTCAGAGGAAGTTCGGAGTTGGCGTTGCCAAAATGGAGGCGGTCGTTGACAGATGACAGTTGTCTTATGACCAGAGTAGGGGATTGGAAGTGGCTAATGAGACGACGAGCGTGAATTAAAAAAGTTTTTGCGATGTGAATCTAAAAGTCAATAGACATGCTAGAAATGTTATTTTAGAACATGTGTAAACATAAATCTTGGATAAAATACGTTTCGGTCGCTGATAAATTAAAACTGAACATTAATTTTATGAAATTTTTGTTTTTTTTCCAGCTTGGGGCACAAATCCGGCCATAGTGTATATAACCGAAATTGGGAATCCTAAAATAAGGATGTCTCTAATGCAGCTTGGCTCTGCGTACGTCTCATTAGGTATGTAAGTATTTCCATTTAATTACTATCATTCCATAGGTGATCCTTGGCCTTATCACAGTTATGTACAGCCACAATAGTAATCAATTTATGTCATTTGAGAGTTGCATTTGTAAAAGTAGCTGGTTAATCTAAGATGTTTGTTTCAGGAATGATCTTTACTTATTTGTCTGGGTGGTATTTGCATTGGAGAACGGTGGCTTGGATCTCCAATATTTTCATTTTATTCACCGGTTTATCTGTGTGTTTGGTACACGAAAGTCCTCTATGGTTAATTTTTAAGGGAAAGCTGACGCTTGCTAAAAAATCTTTGAACTGGTTTTACAAGCATCAACCAGATCCTGTAGGAAAAGTAGGTAATTTTTTTTCACTTATTAAGTATTCAGAATACTTAATACCTTTTCAGAAATGTACCTAGTGATATAAATCGGATAAACATTTTTTTTTTAGGGAGAAACTTTTGCTGAACTTCAATTTAAGATTATGAAGAAACAGGATGAAGAAGCTCAAGAGAAGCGGAAGAACAAAGGAACAATTAAGGATATAGCGAAAGAATTTATGAAGCCCAGTGGATACAAACCGCTCATAATCATGTGTCCCTTATTTTTCTGTCAGCATTTCTCTGGAATATACATTACCATGTTCTATTCTATTAGCTTTATACAGGCTAGTGATAAGTTATAATTTTAATAATTTAATATACACTGGCGAGCATAAAATTGAGGTCACCTTAAAATTTTCATGTTTTTTGAATTTTTTCTTGAATTTTGGGCGAAATTCAATATTTTGTTGTTAGGGAAAATATGGAACGAACAAAAAGAAAAATTTTGACACTTATAACGTGTATTCCCTCCTCTTGCATTGATGACTGCTTGAAGTCGTCGCGACATATTTTGAATTAAGTTGCGGATCACAATCTGGTCGATGTTATCCCATTCCTGCAACAGCAATCTTCTCAGCTCCTGGGCAGTTCTTGGTGCTGGTATGTGTGTCTGCGGATCAGTCGTCCCAACTCGTCTCAGACATGTTCTATGGGATTCATGTCTGGGCTGCGGGCTGGCCAGTCAAACCGCCTAATTTCTACCTCATCCAGATACTCCTTGACAATTCTGGCTGTATGTGGTCTCGCATTATCTTGCATAAAAATGCCACGTTCCCCCATAGTCACCATGAAAGGCATAACATGGTCTTCTAGTACCTCCGTAATGTACCTGTGAGAGGTTAGGGAGCCATTTTCTATGAAGACCAACTCTGTACAAGCTTGTGCAGTGATTCCCGCCCAAACCATAACTGACCCACCGCCAAACGGAAGACGCTCGTCAATTGAAACTTCAGCGTATTTTTCCCAGGTCTTCTCCACACTCGTCGACGTCCATCTGACCCATTGAGGAAAAAACGCGACTCATCTGAGAACAATACCCCGCTCCAGTCATCATCATTCCAACGAACGTGATCACTGGCAAATGTCAATCTTGCGGAGGACCTGTAGCCATTCTTCTGCATGACAGTCCAGCAGCATGAAGTCTTCTTCTAACAGTCCATTCCCTAACGTTGACATTTCTCACTTCTTCCAACTGATTTCTCAGTGAAACCTTAGTAGCTGTCCTACTCCGCAAACTTGTGGACACCAAAAAACGGTAATCTCGTTGAGGGGTAACTTTTTTCGCCCAGACCCTGGTCTTCAGGCCAGTCTCCAGAAAGCGCTGGTACGCTCACCACAAAGACTAGCACCAACAATTCTTGCAGTTTCACGTCTCCCGACCATCTTGTAACAGCGCAACAATTCTTGCCACAACAATCGGATCTAAAGGCATTATGGGCCTGTTAAATCACTACACTTTGCAATAGTTAGGTTTAACACAAAGAATCAACAGTAAACTGGAAAACATGCAGGGGAAAGGTGAATGTTCAATTAGCGCAAAGGCACATTTTTCATAAAAGTCGTACTCTAATAAATCGAATGACAGCTGTCAAGTCTCTAATACTATTATGTCCTTATCAATATTGACGCTAAAATTATTCGCAATTTCTGAAGTGACCTCAATTTTTTGTTCGCCAGTGTATATAATCGTATATCCAATATATTGCTTTATATTGAAAAATTGTTTTTAGGAAGCTGGAACTAACATCGACGGATATTTTGCTTCTATAATGATTGGAGTGATCCGTTTTATAATGGCAACATCTAATGTTTTTATCTTAAAATATGTCAATAGGCGAACAGCTATTATGGTCAGTTCATTAGGAATGGCAGTATTTATGTACATTTCTGGCCAATATACCCTTTGGATAAAAGAAGGTAAATGAGGTTTTATTTACATTTTTCCCAATAAAATTAAGAAGGTTTAAAAAATATATATCCAGAATTATTTTAAAAATCTCTGTTTGTTCTTGTGGATTCATTCTATTTGATATTAAACGAACAAATTATTGAATATTGAAATTTTTAGGAGTGACCACCGCAAAATGGGTTCCAGTAGCTTCGTTACTGATGTACGTGGTGTGCTCTGTCACAGGACTTATGTTTCTACCGTTCATGGTGATCTCGGAACTATTTCCATTGGCAATAAGAGGAGTTGGTTATACAATAGGTTTGTTCACACTTTTTTTCGGAAGTTCGCGACCCTCAGAATTTCACAAAAAATGTGTATTCATTAGGAAGCTATAAAACAGTTTAAAAGAAAAAATTCCTGGATTCCGAAGTACTGAAAACCCGTCATTTCTTAAAAAATTACAACCGTTTAATGGACTATATTGTCAAAGTTGTGAACCTATAAATTATAATGAAACTTTGATCAACTCAGAAAAGCCAATTTTCTTTATTTGTTCAAACAATCAAGGTATATCCTGGTAACATCGTTGCAACCAGCATTTTATTCTGGACATGATTGTGATAAAATGTAATTGAAATAATTTCTGGAGCACTTGCGCCCATATCATCCAGTTCTAGTCTAAACACTATTACTAAATATTTTATCGTGAACCGTTAACTATAGCTTATTTCAACACCTACATAGAGTATTGGAATACAATAGTCTCCAAATTAACAGGTGTTTTTCAGATAATACAGAGTTGTACTCAAAATTTACAAATTATTCCAGAATAATTTAATAGTAACTGTTTGAAAATTTATTATTTTGCTAAAATGATTAAGTGATAAATAAACTCCAATGTTAAAATGTCATATACCTGGAAATGTTATTGTCACTTTGACATCGATAAAAAAGGTGCATCCTTTTTTATCGGATAAAAACTTCTCTTCCTCAATATCTAGTAAGCTGTCGTCACTTTTACACAATGACAATGAGTCGCAAGTTTGGTAACTTATAGTTTCACAGCAATTAAGTGTTGGCAAAACTGCAAAAACTGTCAATTAGTCTGTCAGATTTTTGAATTTTAAACATATAGTGCTTTTATTTTGAATCGGTGTGGTAATTATTTAACTTTGTTGTATTAATAAAGATAATTATTGTTGTTGTTCATCCATATATTCTGTCGTTAATTTATCTTGCCAAAAAACACTCGAGCTTTTCTTTTATCAGATAAATGATAAGCCCATATTATTCTTGATCTGACTCTATCTGTTTTCCTTTTAAATATATTTTTGCAGGTTACAGCTTTTCCATGCTGTTCATGTTTGCGTCGCTACAGAGTTACTATGGTTTGAATGAACTACTAGGAGGATCCACCAATTTACAATGGTTCTTTGCTGTCGTTTGTATGATGGGAGTCGTATACACTTATATTTTCTTACCAGAAACAAGGGGGAAAAAGCTAACGGATATTACCAAAAATTTCCAAGAAGGATGGTTGTACATCGGAAAAAGTCATAAAGAACCAACTGTGAAGTCATCTGCTAGAAATGGGGCAGTTTAAATGAATAGTAATGTTGTAAACGAAACTAACTGTTTCTACTTAATTCCACTATTTAACAAATAAATTAATAATTATTTAGATATTGACTTATCATTGTCAGAATGACGGAAGTTACATTTGATGTTTAATATTTTGGATAGACCAAATAGTAACCCATCTTGTGATTTACTCAATATACGTGAATAAAAAAAAGAAGATATAAGTTGCATTACAAATATTAAAGCTTAGGTATTAATAGCCCCATGGGTATATTCTGGATATCTGTTTTCTCATTTAAGATCAGGATAAGTGTGATATAGGAGACGAGACGTATTTGGCGAAACATCACGAGAGCGCAGCTCGAGTGGTGTTTCGCGAAATACGTCGAGTGAAGAGGTGAATAATCGATAAATATTGTTTTTGCTCGATTATATAACGAATAATCAGGGGTTAAATTTTCAATTTCTTGATCAATTTGGCAGGAGGCGAAACACCAAAACGATTATAGGTATCACGTCGTCAAGGGGTATATTCACTTATCAATACGTCGTAACTAAGGGAAATTCAAGGATTGTATTGGTTCATTAGAACATAAGTTATATATTCACATAAATCCATCACAAGATAGGTCTAGCCAAAATATCATACATCAGGTAGGCATCACATTAAATGTAAATTTTGTCAATATCGAAATAAATATTAATATCTTTTCATAATTCAGTTATTAAATAGAGGAATTAATAAGTTTTATTTATAAATGAATAGAATCCACAACTCCAAACAATCAGTTCAAGAAAAACGGTGCGTAATAGGATACCAGCAGTACTTATATTGGCTTTTGATAGGAGTCGATTGTAATAAATTGTATTATAATTATTTATGTTGTAAAATAATATATTATTCTTTTTCGGATTGTGTTTTATTGATGCTAGAAATTTTAGTAAATGTAGTAATCTTTCTTGGCATTAAATCATCACAAAAAGATTATGAAACTAATTTAAATGAAAAATGAATGTTTTTATGTAGGTCGCAGCAAAAGTTGGTCCAAAGTAACCTATGCAGGGGTTGCGGCATGGCTGACGAAACGTCGGACCAGGTTCTCCTCGTATTTCCACATTGGGCAGAGCTACGCAGGCGAATCTTCGGAGTCCCTGTTATGACCTCTGGGGACATAGGCAGGCATCAACTGAAGAGGATTGAGTCCTTCATCGAGGGATGTATAAGTGGCAGGAATGGCACAATGGGTCCGCCAGTGTCCTGAGTGCCGGAACCTTGGCTTGAGTTTGTCTTGGCCAACGTTCGCCTGATTAAGTAGTAGTAGTAGTGGTCCAAAGTCCACGTATGCAACCCAAAAAGTTTTATAAAAGTAACCTTTTTATTGTTTATCATTATTATCAAGAGACAAGGCCAAATAAAATCAACTTTCTCCAAAATAAATGTTCTTGTGTGTACCAAAACCATATTTTTGTTCGTTTGAGTCTGAATTGACAGGATTGTCTAATGGTTTAGACACGAAACTACCAAATCAAACGTCAAACAAGCAGTTAGTGAACTTATCTGCAGGAAATGTGAACTCTATGATGAAACACCTACTCACATGCTCTGCTTCTGCGAGAACTTACATGAGCTCAGACGGAAGCACTTTGTAGAGGAAATAATACAACCATTACAAGTACTGAAAATCCCTCCAGTCAAACTAGTGGCCTACATAGAAGACACAAAGCTTCTGAAATGAAAAACATGGGAAATGGTACAAAAATTCAGTTCAAATGCCTGGGCTGTTACGCACAACCCAATCGAACGAATGAACGTCAAACAAGAACTTTCCTCCTCTAAGTTATAATCGTTTTGACGATGTATAACTTTAATTACAATATTTATCTATTATATTATGATTTTGCACCAAGTAAATTATCTTCTTGAAAAATGGAACGGTTTCAACAGATACCTGAAGAGTTTCTTTCAAGTTCCGGTATTAAACCATAAGTTTTCTTTCCACAAAAGACAATTTGAACGCTAAAAGTTTCCAAAGTTCACAACTCTTAAGTATCTACTTCCAAACTGAGTATGAGGTAAAACTAAAACTCCTTGGAAAATGACTTTATCAATACAATGTCTTTCTAGAGCTCCAAGTAAATGTTATTTCATATATACGTGTTTGGAATAGGCATGATGACAGACACTAAGAACAACTGAAATTATCATTTGGAATAATTATATCGTAAAAGTCACGAGTGTTTCTCGTTACGTCATAAATCATAAACATCCGAATCAAATCAATAAGACAATTTTCACCAGCGCCGCATCAACAACAGAGTTTTTAAATCCATGTAAAAGGCGGCAACTTCATAGAAAGGAGGAGGGGAAATTTCATGAATTATTAGTATATTGTAGTTGACGACTTTCTGAACAATAGTGTCCATGGGCCCAACTCAATCCTATTACTAGTTTCAGAGTTACAGGGTGTTGAAGTTGGCAAAATAGCCATTTTTAAAAAGCGTGTATTTTTTATTTTTTTCAATGTATCAAGAATTTTTTCCTGTGATAGTGTTCTAATTACACTAAATATCAGTCCCTTATGAGAGAAAGTTTCATTTGCTACAGGGATACTCAAAAATTAGAAAAACGGAATGTTGACTTGAAATGTAATTCAATTTTCAGGAATTTCAATATCTGGCTGGATTTGCTTCTGGTTGGTTTATAATAATGCTAGCTAGAACTTTAGGTACATGTGTTCACGTGGTCAGTGTTTTATGGTTTTTGGGTTGTGCAAGATACGAACAGAATGTGAAATATCCATCTACTCATCTCCTAAATGAAATAACTGATGCAGCTGAAAGGATAGAACCAGAAAACATAGATCATGATCCAGATATTGTAGAACTTTGAATTCCTTCAGTAATTTCAGTTAGTTCCGACATGTTTATGTTAATTGTTTTTTCCGATATCAAGATCAGCTTATATTTATTTTGTTTGTTTTTATGTATATGTCGATCTTGGTATAACGTTAACAACATCGAAAATACCGATATACATATATGAAGAAAATTATGATAGGCTTGTCATCATATTGTCGGGATAAAAAAACTAATCATAGGAAGTTGACAAAACTTTTACATCCGACCAACAAACTCAAAGCAAAGGTAGCATGAAAGTACCACAGAAATTCATCGAGGAAATATTTAATTACAGGGAGATTTCCAAAAAAAATCGATTTTCGGATATTTTTCAATACATATATTTTGAATAGCCGTGTATATTATATATAAATTACCTACCAACATGCAACAAGGAACTTATAGAAGATATATAAAACTTTATTAAATGTAGAATACAGGGCGATTTAACTTACTGACTAGCCCTGTAAAAAATGTTTGCATATCTCATTATTATAAACCAACCAGAAGCAAATCCAGCCAGATATTGAAATTCCTGAAAATTGAATTACATTTCAAGTCAACGTTCCGTTTTTCTAATTTTTGAGTATCCCTGTAGCAAATAAAACTTTCTCTCATAAAGGACCGATATTTAGTGTAATTAGAACACTATCACAGGAAAAAATTCTTGATACATTGAAAAAAATAAAAAATACATGCTTTTTAAAAATGGCTATTTTCCAACTTCAACACCCTGTAACTCTGAAACTAGTCATAGGATTGAGTTGGGCTCATGGACACTATTGTTCAGAAAGTCGTCAACTACAATATATTAACAATTCATGAAATTTCACCGAAGCCCATTTCTCCATAAGCCACAATTACCACTTGCTAAGAAAAAAAAATCTCCTTTAATACCCTTTTTTTAAAAAAAACTATTTTTTTGGATAAACGTTATGCGTACAAAGATCGTGGAGCACCAACAAGGCTTCGGAATCACTTTATCTTTATGTGGTTGCATTCATCATGGATTTATTATCCATTGTATCAGTCATGAGTCATATATTTTTCTGAGAAGATAAAGGTTTCACATGCATGCAGAGCATGCAAAAATACGCAGTTTTATGGAGAACCGTCTACGTTTCAAGTTATAGCAGATGTCCGAGGTCACAATCTTTACAAATAACTGTCTGAAATTGTTAGCGCGCTGTTCAAAGAAAAACAGGATTTTGAGGACTGTATTAAAAGTATAAAACGGAATTGAATAAAAAAAATTATTTTAGATCATAGCACGTTGTTGATATTTTGATATTTTGTCTTTTAGGTAGGTACTCTACCAAAATTTCAGTGCAATATTCATAGTTTTGTGGAATTTATTATTATTATTACAATAAAAGGTACGGGCAGGGACTCTAAGATCCATAAGCCCTGAATTATAGAATACAAATATTACAAGCGTCCAGTATGTTCTGAAAAATATTGACAGACGGTGCCGTTACAATATTCTCAGGTAGCTGGTTCCATGTTAAAAAAAAACACGATTACACAAAAAATATTGCCTTGTCCGACAAGTAAATATTTCTTTTTTCAATTTCCATTTGTGCCCTCGAAGCCGATTATCAGTGTCCACATTAAATATACTTCTTAAGTTACTAAAATGCGAAAGGTGATTATCATGTCCCCTCGAAGACGACGTTGTTCAAAGGCCGGTAAATCCATTATATTTAGTCTTTCTGTATAACTAGGTCTTGTACGCCCGAATGATAGTCTGGTTGATCGATGCTGAACTTTTTGAAGAAGTTCTTTATCCCGCACTAGTTCCCACACAGTTCCACAATACTCCATAATTGGGCGAATATAAGTTTTATATAAACGAGTTGAATTACGCAACGACATCCTTCCGAAAGACTTACTGATCAGGTACTAACAGCTTACTTTTTGCTTTGTTGGTAATACTTACAACCTGTTCGAACCAGCTCAAATCCTTAGTAATTGTAACACCGAGATCATTATAAGAATTCACTTCATTTAAGGTATGACGTGGATTGTTTTTGCCCATGTAAAGAGCTACACAATCTATATTAAGAGGCAACATCCAGTCTGAGCACCATTTAGAAATCGAATCCAAGTTCTTTTGAAGATTTATATGAAGAGATGAATCAGCGAATATTTTCGACTGTTTAAGATGAAAATGTGTTATTTGAAGATGAACGAATGATTTCTTCAAAAAACTGACAAGGCCAGTTGATTTTTCGTCTCAAAATTTTTTGTTTATTGGAAACTTTAAACAAAGAGATGTATGGAAATATTTCTAGATTTAAACTCCCTTAATGCTTAGAAACATCGATTGGTGTTGATTAAAACGTTCTCAATAATTAGTCGAGTTATGAGTAACTTTTGGTTTTAAAAAGTGGATCTTCAAAAAAATTTCACAATGATGATTCATAAAACAAAAACCCTGCAAGTTATGAACAACATTTTTAAATTTCATCAAGACTATGTTAACACCTCAATTAATCCCAGTTCATTTTATACCATCAACCTTTTTTTTCCATATCTAAAGCTAGCAATAAATTTATTTAGAGATGGAAATAAGCTCTCTAAATTCTGAATTAAATTCTTCCACTGCACAATAAACGTTTTCCCCCTAGCCTTCCGTTTCGTTATTTTTGAGAAATTTTCAGCAACTACCTGTTAAGTTTTGTTTATTCACATTTTAGTTGTTGTACTTCAAAACAAATAACCCTTCAAAAACTGTACACATGACATTTTATTTATTTACAATTCCAATATTTGTAACAAAAATTTTAAATGATTAAAAATATTCCGGTAAATGTAACAAATGTAAATCTTCGGATATATTTTTAAAAATATACCGGTTGACTATAAACCAGTTTCGACTACCAAATAGCAGCCTCATCACTTTTAACTGTATTGACTCAATGTCGTAAGACATCCTGTAGATATTAAAAATTATTGTTACTATCATGATCTTCCAGACTCATCCTTATTTTCTTCATCGTTTTCATCTTTACTAACTTCCGGCTTTTTTTTTATTTCGTCGTAAAGTATTTCTTCTTTACTATTGTTAATTTTTGTAGTATTCTCCACCTTTCTTTTAATTTCATCGTATACAATTTCATCTTTTTCATTTAATGCGGTACCGTTGACACCCTGAATACTTAGAGATGGGTAAATTTTGCCTGTGGAGTCAACCTATAATCAAAAATAGTTAAAACTTCCTGATAATCGTGGAACAAGCTTGATGAGTGAAAGTGTTACTGGCATAGTTCATTCAGTTCTCCATAACATTTTATAAGAACTCTTGATTAAGCACATAAAAAAAAATTAAACTTACTCTCTCGATGTTATGTCTACTCCTACCCTGATTTATTTCATTCGCTGATTTGAGAAGATCAGCTCTGGCACTAGGTACCGAAGGCCCCTTCGACAAACTTGCCCTTCTGATGATTCCACTTCTGGAATGTCTTCCTAGCGAAGTGATTGATCCGATTTGACTGTGTTCTATCATAACACTTAATCGTTCCATACTCATCGTTGTACCTTGATCTTTGTATTTCGGTTCACCATCTTGTAATCTCTTAGCTTCTTCTTCATCTAAAAACAAACATATGACCAGATCATTTTTTTCCAACTTAGTTAAGGAGAATCAAGCATTCATTATGTATCGTTATCTTACCTTCTTCTTGGGGTATCTCAGCTTTTTTCAACCACGTATAATGCAAGAAAGCATACACTAGACCAGAAGTAATTGCAAACATTCCCATGATCCTGAAGGATGAAGTGATACCAAATTTCCCTATGAGGTGACCACCAGCAAAACTACCGCTACCTCTTCCAACACTGTAATGAGCAACTGAACAAACCCCTAGTAAGGTTGCTAGAAGCCCTCTAGGTGCCAAGATGGCGCAGTAAGTTGCAGCTGCGACCCACATCAAATGAACTGCTATCGATTCTAATGCTTCAAACGGAAAACACCACCAAGGGCTCCTTTAAGGGAAAATAATGTTAAATTACTATCAATTTAAGAATGTTGATAATATACTTACTCAATTAATGAATATCCTACTAATCTGATGGAATAAGCAAAGAATGCTAGAACTATTACGCGAACATGTCCTATAGATCCAGTGATTCTGTCAGATCCATAGAGGAATGGTACACTGCTTATTGTTCCAACAGTGACTGTTACACCTAGGAGGTAGTTCGGTGCACCTAAATCTTTCAAATAGAAGAAGAGGTAACTTTCTATGAAGCCCCATAAGTTACCTGAAAACAGAAGAAGTGCTAGACTTTATGTTAATACTTATCTAAAATTATTTGAATTTACTTTGTCATATTAATATTAATAATGGAACTTATTGTTTCTAATCAAATCCCTAATAATAAGTAAGCAAAATAATTAAACAATATAGTGAATACCTAAAATAAATAAGAAGAAGACAAACATCATCAGCGCTGGCATCTTAAAAATCTTCTTTAGATCGCTCAACATATCATCAGCTGGTAACTTCGTGTCCAACGGCATGAACAATAAAGATATTGACGCAATTATTAGCAGAACATCGAAACAGTAAAATGCAAGAGAATAATCGGTGTGACCAAGTCTTTGACTATTCCAATCAATAAGAGCTCCTGTGATTGGTGCGAATATAGCCATACCGAAGCATGAAAATAATCGTTCTTTACCGAAATCACCCCCATGTTTTTCGATCATCGATAGTGCCACTGGATCCATAGCAGATGTGGCTGCTAGTTGCATAGTTGTGGCTAAGAATCTAAAAGCACCGTATACCCAAAAAACCAGTGGATCTGCTGGTATATAATCTGGAGGACATACTTCTGGTCCACCTAAAAAAAAATGCATCACAGTGGGGTCAAATTTAATCAGATTATTGTGCTGCATACCTAATCTAAACTGACATTTTTGAAGAATGCAATCATTGGTATAGTTAGACAGTAGAGCTGTTGTACTCATATTCGCGTCTAGCACTATTCCTCCACACCGCAAATCTAATGGCTCTAGTTCCTCCATATCCACCCCATTTCTTTTTAGCATTCCTGCTCTAAATCTTTTTTTAAAATCAGTTACATCCTCGTCGTCTTCTTCTTCTAACTCAATTCCAAATGTTTCTACTGGATCACCAAGATTTGGATGCATGTCTAGCGTAAATGCTGTTGCTGTATCGTTACTAAAATTAAAATAAAAACAATAACGTTTATGTGAATTGAATATTGTCGATTGGTTGTATTGCTGATGATATTCATTTACTTACAAAGGTAAGTCATCAAGAAATAAAGAAGAGAAGCGACGTAGTACAAGAATTCGGAATTCACCTACAAAAATTCGTTTGATATAATACGAAACGGATCCAGATGATCACAGAAACTTTCTCAGGATGAAACCATTCATTCAATTGGGTTGTGTTCAACAGCCCAGGCACTTGAAATGAATCTTTGTACCATTGCCCATGTTATCTACTTCCATTCCGGAAGCTTTGTGTCTTCTATGTAAGTCACTAGTTTGACTGTAGAGATTTTCAGTAGTTGTAATGGTGGTATTATTTCCTCTTCAAAGTGCTTCCGTCTGAGTCCATGTAAGTTCTCGCAGAAGCAGAGTAAGTGAGTAGGTGTTTCATCCTAGAGTTCACATTTCCTGCACATAGTTTCACTAACTTTGTCCATATTGTGCAGATGTTTCATCAGGGTGCAGTGTCCAGTAATCAGGTCGGAAACTGTCTTCAAATGTCTCTTACCCAGTTTCAATAGCCTGATTGAGAGTTCCTTTTCTACCTCGTTCATTAAACTCTTTGTATGGAGGTGCCCTTGTGTCGACCTCCATTTGAGTTGGTGTTCCATATCTAGCCAGTTCCCGATTTCCCCTCTTGATTCCACAAAACGGTTCCGGACCTACGAAGTCTCGTTTAGAGCCTTCTTTAGCCATTTCATTACCTGCAATCCCCTCATGAACCGGCACCCATATTAGAGACACTTTTTGCCAGCCAGTTGAGAATCAACCCGTTTTGGATATTAACCGAAGAAATACGTCAATCCCTTTTCCTTTTGGCTAAATCGAAATTCAAGTTTATTACTTTTAAAAACATCAGCTATGTTTCAGCTCTCGTAATCTTATCTTTTATTATTTACTCAGTTTTGTTGCCATACAACAATGCAACAAAATTATCTGGAAGTATTTCAAGCATCGTTATAATACTTATTCTAATTTACTGGAAGTAGGTACCTAGTAAACAATACTGTGATTGCTACTATCGCTATCTTTAATAAGTTCACACTTGTGCTAGATTTGTTTTGAGATATTAGACACTTAAGGCAGCACGTACACGTAAACGTAATAGGTTTACGTATTTCATCATCTTAAAAAGAGTTAAGGCTGCTTAACATGAAGCAATACAATTTGCATGCAATTGCGGTAAGCTCTTGCAAGGTCAGTATATTGCAAATGATGAAACTTGCATAGCTGTTTGACATCATGCAATTCTCTTGTCATTGCAATATTGCTACCAACCCAATCAATAGAAGAAAGAAAAAATTGTATAATAACCTCAAAAAAGAATTTTTTGAAACATAATATGAAGTTGCATGCGTCGAATTGCAGAGACTGATCAGTTGGGTC